>OW052029.1:4817500-6195000 GCA_932526365.1 Lobophora halterata
GTAATAAAATATTAGCAGGTTAGAATATTGATAGATAGATAGATAGATAGATAGATAACTCTTTATTGTAAACCCCGGAGAAACATACACATTGAAACAAAAACGTATGCTAAACAAGCAAAAATAAAAGAGGTTACAATGGGCGGCCTTATCGCTAAAAGCGATTTCTTCCAGGCAACCTTAGGATGGAGATGAGTAATATGAATTCGGCGTCTGGTTGGGTGAGTTATATTCTAAATATACGATATATACATACAAATATATGCACAAAAACATAGATATATACATATTTTATAGAAATTAAAAAATAAAACTATTAAAAAAGGCAAGATACAGATATTAAGATATTGATGAGATAAGAATAAAATTTTCTTTAGACTGACGACGACACGACTAGCGGTCTTAAGCTGCCCTCATCTTATGGGTAATGAGTACAAAAACACAAGGTAAAATCCGGAAAACCGGATGTAGCATTTTTTAATATTTTTTTGTCACTTTTCAGAGTAGTAAGTATACCTTGTACTTTTGTACCATGCACTACGTCAAGATAAGATAAGATATACATTTATTTGCTAGAACATTCTAGCAAATAAATGAATACCTACATAGGTACATTATTATCCCAGAGGAGCATACTCTACTTTTTACACCTTATGCGAGGCAGTAAAAATCCAGGGCTCCGAACTAAGCAGCCAACACCGTCTTTTGTTTTACAATCTTTGAAGTCGCGCCTTTTTCCTTTTTTTTTATGAGTGGCCAGTTCGATTTTAGAACAAACCTTTTTACAATGCCATATGGGCGTTCTTTTACTTAGAGTTTTCCACGAGTTTCCACACGAATTTGACTAAGTTGTTACATGTCAATCTATATATTTATAAAAAAAAAAAAAAACAAGCGGTCCTATACATTCTGCCTCCATTCGAGGCGTGCAAAATTACATTTAAACTAAAGACTGATTATGATTAGCGGTAGTTTTTTTTACAAAGTATTTTTTAGAGGTTTCAAAGAACTATAATAATGGGAAGAAGGAAAATAAATTTCATATTCACAGCTTTTGTATTTACATAATGTTTATTACATATTTAATAAAGAATCAACAAAAACATTTTAATCTACACATCAGATCCCACAAGGGCCGACTAAGTAACCGCTACCGTACGCTTTACCCGGACCAACTAAACCCGGGCCAGATTTACCCGGGCCAGATAAACCCGGGCCAGACAAACCCGGACCAGCTAAACCTGGGCTTAGTATACCGGTAGCCATAGGCCCTTCGGTAGCAATACCGATAGAACCATCTCCACACCCATAGGAGATAGCTCCTGCACCATCAGTTGAGAACGCCCCCTCAACCCCCACAGAACCCAGTAGAGGCAAAGACCCCCCGACGGCTAAAGATCCTTCAATAGCGTTCTCAGAGACTACAGAGACTCCAGTGGGGGCTATAGGAGAGGCGCTGTGAACGGCGAAGCTACCACCGGTAGACGCTGAGCCACAACCTGATCCAAGCCCGAGATTGTCGTAAGCCAAACCTGGCCCGATGTGTGGCCCACGGTTATGAGATTGGCTGATAGCTGACTGTGGACAAAAAACAGTTAAGAATAGCATTCTACTAGTATTAGATCTATCCTGCTAATAATTATGAAAAAAAAATATTTGGTTTTAGATTAAAGTTAGGTATATTTTGTGTAATTTGGTAACTTGTGGCGTACCTATAGTAAGTACACGACAAGTTTTTTTATTACCAAAGCAATAGGCAATGCCAAAGGGGTATTACCGTACCGTAAAAATACGCAAAATCAGTTGCCGTTACAAAACAAAAATTAATCAAAAAAAATTGAAAAAACATCTCGAATATTTGTCAAAATAAATTTGATAAAAATTTAATAACTGATAGCGTTATCGTTTTAACGTGTCTTTTCCTTACGTATTAACGTCAGGCGGTAGGTACCCATCATTGAAGATAATTTAAGTCTTAAACCCAGGTACCTAGCTCGAGCCAGCTCGCAAAAGCTCGGCTCGGGCGCCGCACTCACCCCGCTGTTATTCTGTCATTTTGTAGAAACCTACAATTCTGACTGCACGGATACAACGTCTTCCCGTCTGTATGGTCCATTTAAGTTTATTGGTAATTAAAAATTTGTGGTAAAAAATTATATAAAAATAAAGAAATAAAAGTTTGTGAAATAGATGGATGTTTGTGTTACACTAAACTGATAACGCTGCAGTTTAGTATGGATAATAATTTAACAGTTAGAAAGAACTCAGCTTACTTTTTATCTATATCTAAACAACGGGCTTAAAACCTCAGACATCATTTATAAAGTTAAATTTATCCTACTATTAATATTTTGTAAGTATGGATGGATGCATGTTTTTTTACTCTTTCACGAAAAAACTACTGAATGGATTTTAATGAAACTTTACAATAATATAGCTTATACATCAGAATAACACATAGGCTACAATTTATAAAGATATTGTGTGCATTGTCCGCTACTCGAAATACTATTATAATCCTGCGAAGACGAAGTCGTAAGCACCAGCTAGTAAACTCATTATTTTGGAGCACTACATGATTTTAGCGATTATTTAGCAAGTGGTTATAATACCTTGATAAAGAAAACTTGAGCGCAAAATACAAAAACATGTTTAAAACCCATTTTGAGTCACTTTTCAGTTGAAATTTAGCACCAGAATGGTGCTGACCCAGTAACTCGATGCTTTATATGCATTTTATTATCTAATTATTATTAGGTTAGTAAATTATATTATGTAATATCTTGCAATTGTCAGGAATGTGTTAAAATTTTCAGATTCCTGCTACTGATGATAAAGCGTGTATTCATTGCAGACGTGTTGTTTATCGTCTACTGCTTCGATTTTAATGATTGCGACAATTTTTAATAGTAATGTATTTGTAAATTTTAAATTTTGCACTGTAATCAAAAGTTGGCCTGGAGTATTCCAGGGAAGTATGGACTGCAGAATCTTGGATAAAACTGTCAAACTGCATACGGAACGGAAATATATACTTCTTATCGTGTCACTAGTTATTTCGAACAAGTGTGGTGAAAGGATTTAAGTGCGCCTCGAAGAGGTTCCTTTCGTGCACTTGACACATGTTTTTCAAACTTATTTAGGTTCTATGACATGCCGGTTTCCTCACGATGCTTTCCTTCACCGTTAAGCACGTATTTTAATGCACTCATAAATTTTTTTAACAGAAAAATCCATTGGTGTACGACCGGGTTCGACCTTACGACCTTCGGATTGAAAGTCGAGGCACCCACTCAGCCAACACGGTTTTTTATCAAAATATTTTAACAATGTATACTGCCCTATAAAACCCGAATAACTGACGTTGTTCAAAAACGCAAAAGTTTTGCAAAAAGCGATACCACGGCTGTTGCAATACAGCCGAAACGTCAGGACAAAAAAGATAAGGTGAGCGCGATAAATACCCGTTACAATCTCATAACTATGTGTAAAAATCGCGAACGAAAATCTACGAAACTGTTGAAAGAAATGGGACTTGGCTGCACACATCTTCCGTATAACCGACGATCTTTGGGCGAAAACCACCACACGCCGACGCCGATTGGTAAACTACGTGGAAGGAAATAGATGGCGGTACGAATTTTACGCTCACTGAAAAAATATGTTATGTAAACGAATTTTTTTAGTTATTTAGCTTATCTGTGACTTTTCAGTAGTATTTTTACGGTCACTAGAATCCCAATGGAAAATCAGTATTATTTTATGATAAAAAGGTTCATTACTATTTATATAATAACATTTGAGGACAGTGTATTATTGTAGGTATTAAACGGTATTGGGAATTTATAATTTAGATTTAGCTATTTAAGATACCTTCAATCATTCAATAATTTTTTTGTTTGTTATCTCAGTCTTTGTGGTTTATAAACTGATTTGATTTTTTGTTTGTTTGAAAGTATATATTACCTTTAGATTGGTTCCATTGAAAATTCATCAAATACAGTTTGGTAGTTTAATTTTTAAATCAAAAGTAAAAAATATGTCTTCGAAGTAAACGAAATTGCGCATTTTGCTTGCCTGTGATTTTACAGTGGTGTTTATGGTAGTTTTTCGTACGATACGAGGTGAGCGCAATAAATACCCGTTATAATCAAATAACTAGGTGTTTATGTTCACTAAAACGTCTAATTTAAGTTGGTTGTAAGTTTCGTAAAACTTTGGTTTTGTTCAAACATTTATTATTATTATTATTATTATTTGTTGATAGAGCAGCTTCCGCTGATGTGTCTATATCACACAGTGTTGGTTTTTTTTAATAGTTTTGTGTCACTTTTTTTAACATAGTCTTGTTGGTTCGTAACCAAGTGTCGAGTTTGTTCTTGAACGAGTTTGTGGATGCTGCAGAAACAACATCCTCTGGCAGTATATTCCAGTTGTGCACCACTCTGTTGCTAAGGAAGTGATGAGCCGTAAGGGTGTTGGTTAGATCACGATTTAATTGGAGTTGGTGCCCACGAGACGATTTTTGTGGTTTCTTTGTTGTGTAAATGTCTTGAAGCTGCGGCAGGTTGTATTGATGGGTCAAAATTTTATAGGTTCTATTCATTTCTAAGAACTTTTTACTAATTCTCATTCTAAAAAAAAATCTTGTAGCCAAATCTGCCAACATTATTCTTTAATGTGATAGTTTTTTAACAATGTCTTTGAAAATTAGATTTGGAGATATAATGAATATTCTACTAATAAAATAATAACTATAGGTATAATTTGTTATTGTATTTCGTGCGTGATTATTATACCTACGTATTGATAAATAGTGAATCAACGCATCGCATAAAAAAAATATCATCATAGACAAAACTTCGAAGAATATTTGTTATGTCATGATAAACATACTACGTAATTTCTTACATAAACAATGTTATCCGCCGATTCGGACCGTGGGTGGTCCCAATACCTAGTGGTCCCAATCGACAGAAGCCTCACATAAACGATTCACAATTATAGAAGTATTTTATAGTATAGAATCATACCGATTGAAATATATGATAACTGACGGAAGTTGGCTTTTAGTGGCTTTGTTTGCAGTAAGATGAAAAAAAAAATAAGTTAACTGTTTTAATACTCTATAAAGGCATGTAGGTATCCCTTCCTACTCAAATTACTCAATGATAAACAGTTTTTTCCAATCTTCTTCGCTAATCTTCAAATCCAATTCCATACAAAATGTTTCGGACAAATACTCAAAAAGTACGCCGTATTATAATAATTTCTTCACACTATTCGTTTCGTCCATGTTTTATGATTTCGTGAAGAAAAAAAGTGAAAGGTTTCATACTTTAATATAGATTTTATACGTGTTTTAAAATTAACCCTACTTACTTAAAAACACGTATAAAATCTAAATTAAAGTATGAAACCTTTCACTTTTTTGTTGACGAAATCAAAAAACATAGACGAAACGAATAGTGTGAAGAAATTACTATAATACGGCGTACTTTTTGAGTATTTGTCCGAAACATTTTGTATGGGAATTTGCCTTGAGGATTAGCCTTAAGTAAAACATATCAAAACAAAACATATACTTAAACATTTCGTGATCTACAAACTCTAAAGCCACTTTTTTGAAATGTATACTAAGTCAATTTATAACTTCAAAAATTTACTAATGTGCTCTTCTTGCACAACGACTCTACCTTTTAATGTGTAACATCGGGTTTTGGCGGGAACATGAAAAATGGCGCATTGGCGGCTTTAAATTAATTGACAAAACTTGTATAACTTTGAGTGTTGTAAAAACGGTGGTTTTTTATCCATTAAGTGCTCGTGAACGTGTATGAGTATGAAACCTTTCACTTTTTTGTTGACGAAATCAAAAAACATAGACGAAACGAATAGTGTGAAGAAATTACTATAATACGGCGTACTTTTTGAGTATTTGTCCGAAACATTTTGTATGGGAATTTGCCTTGAGGATTAGCCTTAAGTAAAACATATCAAAACAAAACATATACTTAAACATTTCGTGAGCTACAAACTCTAAAGCCACTTTTTTGAAATGTATACTAAGTCAATTTATAACTTCAAAAATTTACTAATGTGCTCTTCTTGCACAACGACTCTACCTTTTAATGTGTAACATCGGGTTTTGGCGGGAACATGAAAAATGGCGCATTGGCGGCTTTAAATTAATTGACAAAACTTGTATAACTTTGAGTGTTGTAAAAACGGTGGTTTTTTATCCATTAAGTGCTCGTGAACGTGTATGAGTGTTGGTGAATAGTGTAATGCTGTAAAACGTGACTTTTCGTGTTGCCTCCAAAACTCCATAGAAGCCTCTAGTAAAGTCGCAACCACCACTACTTTACAAGGGCATGACTTGACTTATCGACTCGGACTTATGACAAACTAATCTCTCCAATTACTTGACACTGGCTATATACCTTTGATGTGAAGCCAAAACCGAAGAACTTAGGGTTCTTCGAAAAGGAAGTGTAACATCCTTCCTCTCATTTTCTGTGTGTAACAGGAAGTTGGCAGTCAGATTGAACCAACCTCATAAAAATAAAGTAAATAAAATTATTCCAATATTCCATTTTAAATGTTGCTTATTATATTACTCAAAACACAATGCGCGCACGTCATTGCCCCAGTGCCAGTGACACGCTAATTGATAAGTTTTTTATATATTTATGTTAGTCTCTAAGGTATTATCATATGGCTATGGGCCCTAAGTAAGCTACATTGTATTTTCTTGTGTTTTAAATTAAATTATTATTATTATTATTATTATTATTACCAAGGTGTAGTAATATGTCAGATGTTACACATCTTATGCAACTACAAGCCTCGCAATTTTTTTTCTCGTACAGATATATAATCTATAATTATTTCTCTTCTAGACGCATTTCGATCAATTGAATGAGAATAAACCTTTTTTTTTTTAAGAGTATCTCTTATTTTATGAGTATGTAGAAAAGACTAGCTGAAAATTCCCTTCTTAGTACTTTCAGCTCTTGAAATGAAATAAAATGAGATTTATTTGCCTAGAGGATGGTAATTACAAGGTCTTATATTAGTTTACTTAGTCAAAACATCCTCCAAGTTTCAAGTCTCAACGTCCACTGGTTTAACCTGTATGCTGTCTGTCAGTCAGTTCTTTCTATATAATTGAGGGAATTCTTCGGTAAATTATAATAACGAAAAAAAAATTGGTTGTCTGTAAAGTTGGTTTACGGACGATAGTTTAACGTGACTACCAGCGTAACGGGACAATGAGCGTTACCGGACAATTACAGTGTTACCGGACGATGACGTCGACGTTTTCGTGCATGCTGCCGGCGTACATCGATTTATTAGACGTAGTCACGTCAAAACTAATAAATGTAGCGTTTGAGATGCAAAAGCAATAATATACATAGCTAATAAATACTACGTAAATTGGGTAAATGAAGAGAAAAATAAGTAATGTGATACAATTATGCAACAACTTTATTACGAACTAATACCAATTTACAAAGCTCCAATACCGCCGAATCCGTTGTATCCCAGGCCGGCACCGTAGAGCGAACCCGCGCCTAGACCGGAGCCGAAACCAGGTCCGGCAGCCAGGCTAGCGCCAAAACCTGGTCCAGCACCCAGGCCGGGGCCAAAACCTGGTCCAGCAGCCAGTCCTGGGCCATAAGCGGGGCCAGCGATGCCTGGGCCATAAGCGGGGCCAGCAATGCCTGTGCCATAGGCTCCAGGGGCGGCGATTCCAGTCGCAATGGGACCTTCGGAGGTGATTCCAATACCGCCATTGCCGCAACCGTAGGAGATAGCACCTGCACCAGCAGTGGGCAGGATGCCTTCCAAAGATACGGTGCCAAGGAACGGCACTTCTCCACCAACAGCTAAGGTGCCTTCAATGGCGTTTTCGGAGACTACAGTGAGGCCAGTAGGAGCGATAGGTGAGAAGCTGTTGACAGCAAATCCGCCGCCGGTGGAAGAGACTCCGTTGCAGCCGCAGCCGAGACTTTGGCCGTAAGGGCCGGCGAGGCCAGGGGCCAAACCAGCGCCCAGGCCTTGAGCCAAACCTGGGGCCAGGCCAGGTGCGATACCAGGTCCAGCACGACCGAGGTACTGGCTCAATGCACACTGGAAATTAAATTACAAGTTAATGATCAGAATGTAAAACGTCATACTAACGCTTAATTCCCATCCCAGTTGAGAGAGGTCTAGGTGAACCAACACAGTGCCAGATATTCTGCTGCAAAGCAGTAAAGTGTAAGCATTACTGTGTTCCGGTTGGAATGGTACTGTAGCTAGTGTATTACTGGGCTTTCGAGACTGACCATCAAAATGTATCAATGATAAGAGCACACGACAGAAGTGAAACTTCTTTAGGCGCTCTGAGCAAAGTATTTCTTGGAGAGTGAATTGGACTGGGCGGCTCCCAACGCTCGGAAGTAACTTGACGTCTATTTTCTTAGTCGATGAGTGTAGTAAGAATATTTTTGGATGTTTCTTCACTTACCTGGACAAGAAGTGCCTGAGCGCAGAAAACAAGAAGAGCTTTGGCGGCCATTTTGTTTTATTAGTACTTCCGGGAAAGCAGCTGATTTTTGAATGATTAGCTGATTGAATTACCTGTCTTTTATACGAGCTTATGTCATCATTAAATGCGTCAGTAGTACAAAATCAGGTTAACGTAATGTCTTATCAGCAGTTACTTAACGTTATCACAATCCTAGTTGAAAGCAGAACATTACGTTAGACCAGCGTTTCAATTCAATTCAATTCAATCATTTATTGGCCAAAATGTTACATTGCATAACTCTGGTAAGTCAAAAAAAAAAACTTTCTTAACCTTTTTTTTTTCTTAACCTCCAGTGGTCCGCCAGGCCCCTGGGAATCCGCGAGTATGTGTATGGGGGACCGCCGTCTTATGGACATGGATATTTGAATTAATAAATAAATGAAATATCAGAAAAAGCAACATTTCCTGCCTTTCTTATCCACATACCGCTGTAAAAAGGCATCTCTGATCTTGTATACATCAAAAACAATACTGAAACAGATAACAATCTGAATCCGTGAATGGGAGTGAATGGAATCCGATTTGAGATTACATAAGTTGGACTCTCAAATAAAAATATTAACCCAAATATTACTAATTTCGTTGCAAAAACGCAGCACCAACCTTCACATTAACAAAGTATTATTTTTATAAAAATGTTTTTTTTTTCAGTAAGTACTAAAATAAATTGTCCTAAATTTATTCCAGTGTTTGTATAAAGGGGAAATTTATACTTTATTTTCTAGGGGTCCGCTGACTGAAAAAGGTTAAGAAACGCTGCATTAGACCATTGGCTCGGTTGATATTATGTCTCCCTTGCCCTGTTGTTTAGGGTCAAAAAAAAAACTATGCTGAAAGCTCAGTGTATGACGCGGAATACAGACAGGTTGAGTGACGATTTGCGAAAGTATTGTATGTATGTATGTTGAATCCATTTTCCGCAATTGGTGGCAATTGTTAGTTGGTTCTTTTTGCGTGAACATGTTACCTGCTGGTTACGGATGTAGCCAGCCTAACTCCGTCCAGAAGCGCAGAAGATTCCTGGGCTCTTCACAAGCTCCGCAGAGCGACCTCCTGTGCCCGAGAGGTCCGTGTCGTTGTGCAGTCACTCCAACGCATTCCAGAACTACGTGGGCAGCTGATTCTTCTTCTGTTATTAATTCCAAAAAAGTGGAGCGGTGTTACTTCTTTAGCTGAAGAACTGGTATTATTTGGTGGATTTTGCAATAAATAGATGTTTTATACCAAATAACACATTTTAATGAAAATAATATGCAGTTACAATTTTGATGTGACAAAGCACAGAGCCGAACAACTTAATCGTCTATGCACAGGAGCGTAGGTAGGTAGCTACGCTCGGAGATGGAGTATTAGCAGGCGCTTCAACATCCTGCCCCCCGTTGAAAAGTCCAGTTTTCAACCTTTGAGGTCTTCATCTGCGATCAATGGGCAGAGACGAACGAGAGCTCGACGAATGCAGCCGCGCGATGTTTGGACGTCAGCTACACGAGGTATCTCGTCATTGGATCCCCGGAATAATCGTGTCACTCTTCCTAGACGCCAGCTTAGAGGAGGAGCGTTCTCTTCATGTAGCAGAACCAAATCGCCGACTTTGAGACTGCTTGTATTGGTCTTCCATTTCTTTCGAAGCTGCAACTCGGAGATATATTCCTTTTGCCACCTCTGCCAAAAATGTTGTCTAATCTTTTCCACTCTAGCATAGCGTTGTAGATTGCTTTCTTTGCAATCCAGCAGGTTTGGAGTCGGCAACGCAGTTAGTTGTCTCCCAATCAGGAAGTGCCCGGGAGAAAGGAACAGTAGGTCATTAGGTGAGGAAGAGAGAGGGCACAAAGGACGACTATTTAGTATTGCCTCCACTTGTGCAAATAACGTACTTAGTTCCTCAAACGTCAAATGGGTATTTCCCATTACTCTACGAATATGATATTTTGCGGATTTAACGCCGGCTTCCCAGATTCCGCCAAAATGAGGAGCGTAACTAGGTGAGAAATTAAATTTGATTCCTTCTTGAGCAGCAGAGTCAGATATTGATTCTGAATTTAGCTTTAAAAAAGTACCTAACTCTTTACAACCAGCTGTGAAACATCCTGCATTATCACTGAAAATTTCAGTAGGCTTGCCTCTGCGAGCGACAAATCTTCGTAATGTCATTATGAATGCATTTTTAGATAAATCACAGACTGCCTCTAAGTGCACACATTTATATCTCAAGCACACAAATAAACACATATAGGCCTTTTGTAACCTAGCACCACGTCCAGCGCGATTTAGAATATAGAATGGACCAGCATAGTCCAGACCTATTGAAACATTTGGGAAGTCAGGATTACATCTTTGTGGCGGTAATAACCCCATTTTGGGCTGTAAAACCTTACCCTGCACACGTCTACATCGAACACAGCGATTTACAGTTTGGCGAGCAAGTCGACGCCCGTTTACAGGCCAGACCGTCTGACGAACAGATGCCAGAAGCAATTGCGGTCCAGCATGGAAGTTTTGTAAGTGCTCACGCTCAAACAACAGTTTAGTTAAATGATGGGCCGAATCTAGCACTATAGGATGTTTCATATCATGCGTGTATTTTGAAGCGATGAGTCGACCACCTACTCTCATTAGTTTAGTGCTTTCTTCGAGAAAAGGCGATAATGAAAGCAATTTTGATTTATTATGCAATGGGGTGTTTTTAGTTAATTGTTTGTATTCATCTGGGAAAGACTCCTTTTGAGCAACGGAGCACAGATAATGAAACGAATCATTCAATTCATTTACCGTTAGGTAACCGACGCGTTTAGTTTTAGGGTTTTTTAAATTATATATGAATCTTTTTACATATGCAAACATTCTTTGAATTTTAGTGAATTTAGAATAATTAGTAAAGTTTATAAGTGGTTCTGGAAGAGATAGAGGTGCTGACTTTATTTCGGGTAGATCCTGACAGATGGATGTAGGTAAGACAGGCCATACGGATTCATCTTCGTACAGAAAATTAGGACCTGACCACCACATTTCACGATCTCGAAGTTGACTAGCATTTACGCCTCGAGAAATCATGTCAGCCGGATTTGCATCTGTCGGCACGTAACGCCACGAATGATGCCCCGAAATTTCAAGAATTTCCCCGACTCTATTAGCTACAAACGTCTTCAACTTGCTTGGGTCACCTTTAAGCCACGACAAAACGACACTAGAGTCGCACCAATGCACTATGCGAGAAGGTTTGTATCGAATAGAGTCAACGACACTCTTAGCGAGTCGAGCGGCAAGTAGAGCAGCGCAGAGCTCTAAGCGTGGTATGGTTGTAGGTTTAAGAGGGCTTACTTTGGATTTCGCACACAACAGTTTAACCGTGACGTCATCATCAGCAGCGACCGACTTCATATACACACAGGCACCGTAGGCACACTGCGATGCGTCACTGAAAACATGCATTTCAATATGTTTTGGGGATTCACACAATACTTTTCTTGGAACCTGTAACGTAGATAGAGTGGGCAAATTACTAGCGAACTCTACCCACGATTCATTTATTTGATGTGGCACTTGTTCGTCCCAAGGCAGTTTAGCTTGCCACAATTTTTGGAGCATTATTTTTGGCTGTATTACGCAAGGGCTCAATAGTCCCAGAGGGTCAAATATCTTAAACGCATTCGACATTATGTAGCGTTTAGTTATTTTGTCATCACTTTGGAGTGGTATTTCAAAGGGAAAGTGTAGCACATCATGTGCGGGATGCCAACCGAGGCCAAGTGTGCTAGTGGATTCACTTAAATATAGAGACTCAGTATTATCTGATAAAATTTGGTCTAGCAGCTGAGGAGAGTTTGTCTTGAATTTTCGCAATTTAAAGCACGCAGACTTTAGAGTTTCTGTCACTGAATTTAGAATATGTTGGAGATGATCTTCATCATCAGAGCCTGTGAGGATATCATCAACCAGAAAATCGTGCTGAATGATTTCTTTGATAAAGGGATCATCACACTCCTCCCCCACCTGCCTGAGGCATCTCGTACTTAAATAACTCGCACTTGCGGTGCCGTAAGTGAGAGTATTTAGTTGTAGAGTTTTGAGCGGTAACGACTCTTCTTCTCTCCACAGGATGAGCTGCAAGTCTCTATCCTTACTGGCGACATTTATCTGACGATAGAATTTATCGATGTCACCAGTAAGTAGGTACTGGTATTGACGAGCTCTGATCAAGATGGAGAAAATAGAGTCCTGAACATGAGGACCTTTTAGCAGAATATCATTAACTGAATAGCCTGAGGAGGTGGGTTCGGAACCATTAAACACCACACGCAATTTTGTTGATTCACTGCATTCTTTTATTACAGCGTGATGGCAGAGAAAATACGCGGGTTCGGGTTTAGCAATCGAAGCTTCAGACAAGTGCCCTAATTCAGCATATTCGCGAATAAACGCTACGTATTTAGATTTTAATTCGGGATTTTTCTGAAAGCGTTTTTCAAGATATAAAAAACGTTTCCTAGCCAGATTATAAGACTCTCCTAGGCAGTCTGGTGAGTCCTTTAGTGGTAACTCTACACAAAACCTACCTGATTCTAACCTACACACGGTAGAGTTAAAGTGGTCTTCACAAGCCTGATCTTCGGGACTCAAAAAAGTCTTTTGAGGTAACTCTTCAAGAGTCCAAAATTTGGTAAGCATTTCATCAAAATTTTCGATTTTGAAATTATCAGAAACAATCGCATGATTGCAATGGATCGAGTTTTGGCTTTTGAGTTTAGCTGAGTTTAGAATAGGACCGGCTATAAGCCAACCGAATTTAGAAGATCTGAGTTTTGGATTATTTGGGCCTAATGAGCGCTGATCACATCCGAGAACATCCCAAAAGATGTCAGCTCCAATCAAAATATCAATTGGGCCAGGCTGATCAAAATAGGGATCAGCTAATCTGATCGTTTCTGGAATTTTCAGTTTCGAAATTTCAATTGGAGACTTTGGCAATTCTCCTGTCAATTCATCAAGAACAAAACATGCCATAGAGACACTGAATTTAGTATTTAGTGAGTTTAACTCAGTGACACAGCTCTCGGTCACTTTATTATTTGAATTGTTACCTATACCAACTACATTTACAACATCTATATGATTTACCTTTAGTGATAATCTTTTTTGCAATGATTTTGTTATGAATGAAGATTGGCTGCCACAATCCAACAATGCACGTGCCCTCTCTACCTGATTAGAGTACGGATTTTTGACTTCAATCAACGCAGTTGATAAAATCACCTGACTGGTGATTACTTCGGCGTGAATTTCTTTAGAGAAATTAACGACGGTCGTTTGTTCGTCAGTTAAGCCATGTAAAAGTGTGTTATGCATTTTGTTGCATTCTCGACAAGGTCCCATGTAGCAGTCGTTCACTGGATGTCCCTGTCGAAGACAATTAGAACACAATTTATACCTAGCTACGTCGGTCATTCGATCTTTCAGACCTTTCGATTTGAAAGAAGAGCAATCATAAATTTTGTGATTGCCGTTACAAATTATGCACAAATATACATTTGCCTTAGGAGTCGAAGTGGCGAATGATTTTGTTTGGGTGTTACCCGACTGGGCAGAAAGAGGCTGGTTGTTGTTGGAATAGCTGAATCGATGATGATTGTTATTATTAAATCTGTTTTGTTGATTGTTGGATGATGATGGAGCCTGATTATAATTTGGTCTATTGTTACCTTGATTAAATGAAGGTGGCTTGGCACCACTATTTTCACCTTTATTAGTGCGACTCAACGCTTCAAGTACGTCCGCTCGATCAGTTAGGAATTTATTAAAGTTTTCCAATGTAGGCAAATCATCAAGATAATTACGCGCCTCCTCCCATTTCTCTAAAGTCCGACTATCCAATTTAGACGTGAGCATGTAAATAATTAACATATCCCAATGTTCTGTCGGTTGACCTAGGCTGGTAAGTGCGCGTAAATTTTTCGTTACAGTGTCTACAAGAAAACGCAAGTTTTTCTCATTCTCGCGTGCGATCGGCTGGATATTGAATAATGCCTTCAGATGGTGGTTCACTAATAAACGTTTATTATCATACCTGTCGCACAATAAGCTCCAGGCAGTCTCGTAATTCTTTGAGGATACTTCCAGGTTTGAAATAATCCTAGCCGCTTCGCCTTCGAGATATGAAATCAAATAATGAAATTTTTGTATCGAAGATAAGCGTTCATTTTTGTGTACGAGAGACGTGAATGTGTCACGGAAATTTAGCCACTCAAAATAAGTACCATTGTACTTCGAAATTTGCAAGGAAGGTAATTTTATACCTAGATCTTGATGCTCGTGACTGCAATGAAAATGAGAGTCCCGTCTTGCTTCATATTGTTGAGTTTCATCAAGTGTATTTTTAGCCAAAGCAAGAAGACGAATCAATTCATGTTCAATGCTGTCACGCTCATCGATTTCCTCCGAAATGTTAGCTGAATTTAGAATTTCTATCTCACTCTGCACCTCCTCAAATTTAGTAGACAAAATTTCCATTTTGCTGAGCTTTAAGCCAAGTTCTACGCGTTTCACGGAATCAAAATCGTCTTTAGAGGCGATAGTTTCATCCATGTATTTTTTGAATTTTGTAATTTGTCCCTTTATCGAGCTTCTTCTGATTTTTAAAGCCTTTAAACCTTCACTTTCTACAGGCATTTTTAAAGATTTACCAGAGCTACTTTCTGTCATAATAAGAACCTACTTAATATAAACAAAACTTCACGAAGAACGCACAATGAAGCTCGATAAACGGCAAACTACTTATGATTTTACGTAATTAAATGAAATGAATATTCTCACGCTCCTTATCTGGCGAATTCTACAGTGTTGGCACTTTGGAAGCCGGGGACCCGAAGTGCGCAGGCACAGCTGATCAGTTCAATGTATTTATCGCTGTAGCTGGCAGCTCGCGTTATTATCCAGCTCGCATTGTCCTGGAAATGTCGGCCAAATACTATTAATTTCGTATTGAAAACAAGATTATAACTTAGGGGCGTTCAAATAGCATTAAACTCGGTAACAACAAATGATAAAACAATCAAAATATAAAAGGTAAAAGTGAAATTCTCTAATGCAAAGTGATTATGATTCTATTTAGGTAGTAGGTACTTGTACAGTTATGAATTTTAGCAAACTATTTATTTAGTATGTAGACTTTGTTAATTCAGGTTAGTTTAGGTATCTTTAGTAGGTAAAACACAATATGGAATGAATTTTATTTAAAACGTAGTTGTTAGGTACCTATCTTAGTTCGTTTTAACAAAATATGGATTGAATTTTGTATGGTAAGTTACTAAAATTTAGCCTTTAGTTTGATACTTAAACGACACAAACATTCATTACAACAAATGTTCATTAATGTTTTGATTATTGTAGATTAGGTGATGATTAAAAGATAAAATCTATAATCTAGAATTATTTTACGCTGTATTATATGAGTTTGGTTGACTTGGGATGGATATTTTGGAAGGACAATAGATAGGACGGCACTTATCTTTTGCGTGTTATTCTCCAAGATGTCGTCCGAGTCACATTTGCTTTCGTAATTTCCAATTTTTTGCTTCGGATTTTAGTTATTTTGTCCTGTCACGGTCGCCATTTGTTACTTCTTTAGCTGAAGAACTGGTATTATTTGGTGGATTTTGCAATAAATAGATGTTTTATACCAAATAACACATTTTAATGAAAATAATATGCAGTTACAATTTTGATGTGACAAAGCACAGAGCCGAACAACTTAATCGTCTATGCACAGGAGCGTAGGTAGGTAGCTACGCTCGGAGATGGAGTATTAGCAGGCGCTTCAACAAGCGGTGAATTTGGTACTACGTCAAGTTTTTTTTTTGTTTAGACGGTTACAAGGATGTTGGGCAAATTTCCCAATCTTTCTTTACCTTGATGTACAGACAGCGTCAGAGATAAGTATCCTCCTTGCACAAGACACCCAGCTATAAATCTTTACAAAAAAAATTAATTATTAAAATTATTTATAGGCTTACATAAGGTTATACAAATATAATCTTTTTTTTAAAGGCAAAACTTTAACATTCATCGCGACGGTGATTTAAAGGGATCTGAAGCTGGGTATTATAATGCAAGGGGTATACTTATCTATGACGCTGTCTGTACCTATAGGCTGTTGATGAAAAATGTGTCTTTATCTTAACTTTAGTTTTGCCGGTGATTTAAAAACTTATCTGTCCGCTACACTGATGTTACATTGTCGGTAATGTCAATACTTCCGGTCTTAAAAGTTGATGTTAGTGACTTGTCATCATCATCAATCTATAGTAGTCCACTGCTGGACGTAGGTCTCTCGTCTCTCCCAAGGCGCACCACCGAGCCCGATCTTCGGCTCTTCTCATCTCACTCACTTCTCATCTCTCTTCTGATCTCACAAGACACTCACACGTACACAAGTGTACGTGTGAGTGTCTTGTTTATAAATAAACATTCACACACTCACATCCCTGCTCTAGGATTCACTGTGTCGCAGGTGGCATGGACACATACAACACATCACAACATCCAAGACCCGAGAACAAACATTTGTGTTCGTCACAAATATTTGCCCCGGCCGGGGATCGAACCCTGAACACCAAGCTTCGTAGGCAGGGTCACTACCAACTAATCCACGGTGTCGTTTATGCCAACTTTCGGTAATAGACATGTATGCCAGTTCATTACCTAATGTAACGCAGGTAGTTTTTCGTAGACTTTCGCGATAAATATGTAACGCAGGTATAGTTTGTTGTCCTTTGACAAAAATCTTTTTCTGTACCTATACTTGTAGCTTTTTTTTTCTGTGTTTTCATAATCATAATGACTTATGTTAAGTTCATAAAGCTTACAACGCCCTTCGCGTTCATTACAACAATGCGTTCAGGATGCTGTTGGGGCTGCCGCGCTTCTGTAGCGCATCAGGTATGTTCGCGGAGGCGCGTACGGATGGTTTTCCAGCCATCATGCGTAAGAGAGTCGCCTCCCTGATGCGGCGGGTGCCAGCCTCCTGAGGACAGTGGCAGATCGGGTGGATGGCCCGATACTTAGCCACTGGACGAAGACGCATATAGTGCCCTCGGGTAGGTACGCCAAATAATTCACTTGACTCCGATAATACCAATTCAATACCAATTTAATTTCAAACTATACAATTTAATTTAATTTTATGATTGGCTATGTGTAATTTATAATTTTGAATGTGTTACTAACCTTAGAATAAGCCTTATATTAACAAAATATGGTGAAATTATTTACTGAAATAAAAAGATTTGATTTGATTGATTGATAAATCGCAAATCATGATTTTTATCAAAGAATATTTTCTTTTGTTTGATGTCATCTATAGTAATACTCGTAAATACTTCTCTCACAGTTTTGAAAATAGATATAAATTTTTTTTTTTCCTTTGCAATGATATTATGTGTGACAATAGGGTATGTTTTTTATGTAAACAAGTGGTGAGACTAGCTCGGCGCTTTTCTTATGGTAAAAGATCACGCCTGCCTATAATCATAACAGTGCTACACATGGCTTTGATTCCCATAGGCCGGTACAACACTGCTATAGCGCTATTTCACCGAGACATTTTGATGGTCAGTCTCGAAAGCCCAGTAATTTCACTAGCTACAGTTCCCTTCCAACCGTAACACAGTAATTCTCGAAGTATTCTAAGTAGTAATGTTAAGGTAAAGGGGAAAAATAGGCAAAAGTGTTGCTTAATATTTTATTTCTTATTTTTATAATGACTTGTTTGTAACGATTTACAAAGCACCGCATCCACATCCGCCAAGACCGTAGCCAAGACCAGCGGGGCCAGCGAGACCGTAGCCGAGGCCTCCGAGTCCAGCGCTGTAGCCGAGACCGTTGATAGCGCCGATGCCAGGGCCGTAGGATCCAGGGCTGGTGATGCCTGTGGCAATGGGGCCTTCAGAGACGATGCCGATAGCACCATCCCCGCAGCCGTAAGAGACAGCACCAGAGCCAGCGGTGGGGAGGACGCCCTCGATTCCGACGGTTCCGAGGAAAGGCAGGTTGCCACCGACGCACAGATTGCCTTCGTAAGCGTTTTCAGACAGCACGGACACGCCGACAGGGGGGATAGGGGAAGAGCTGGAGACTGGGAGACCGCCGCCGGTGGAGGCTACTCCACCGCAGCCGCCGCCGAGACCGTATCCGCCCAACCCGTCAAAGGCCAGACCTGCGTTCAAGCCGCATGATGGGCCCCAACCGCCTGCCAGGCCGGAACCAGACAGGATCTGGCTGAAGGCAGACTGTGAACGAACTAGTTATTAGTGACAGTTAAAAAAACAGTAGTATTCTTGCAAAATGGACGTGGATGACATGAGTTACTGAGTCAGAAAATTGCAAAAATACAGGAATTTGGAAGGAATATAGAAGAAATTGAAGGTTAAAGGTATCATCCACGTATCTACTTCTTCAAGAACAAAATCGACACTTGGTTTCGAACAGAAGTCCAAAAAGTGAAAAACATAGGAATGTGGAAGGAATACAGTAGAAATGGAAGTTTAAGGGTAATCATCCACGTACTTGTTCAAGAACAAACTCTACAGTTGGTAACAAACCAATAAGATGTTGAAAAAAGTAACACAAAATTATCAAAAAACCCAACACTTTTTGACAGTTTTGATGCTCTTCTATCAACAAATAAATAAATAATAAAAATAAATAAATAAACTTACTTGGACGAAGAGCGCAGAGGCGCAGAGGATGATAGCCTTGAATGCCATGTTGAAGAGGTAATTTGATTCAGTTGAAATTAACAGCTGATGGATTTACAATCCACCCTTTGGCTTTTATACCCATTAATGTCATCACTTTTAAGGATTTCGAAGTTTTTCGAAATGCAAGGAAAGTTATAGTTAAGTAAATATTTTGTGTAAAGAACGTGACCTTTCTGTGTAACACTAATCTAATGAAAATTATGTCAGTACGACAAATTAGAACTTATGTAAGATTTATCAGTGTGTTATCAATTATCATGGCTATGTAGATGTTAGGTGCTGAAATGACTTCTTGAAAGAGCTTCTGTGTTGTGTTTATTATTTCGGCACCATTCGTTTATAAAGACAATTCTGGAGTGTGTTTAATCATTCTTGATTTTGACTTTGTCGATTCAAAACTAACAGACTAAATATGTCGACCTTCGCTTTCTTGTTCGTCTGCTTTCAGGCTTGTCTGATCCAGGTAAATGAATTTTACGCGTTGAAATGAACACTTCTTAATATTTTCATAATTATATTAATTAAAGTTTCCCTTGTTTCTGGTTTGCCTTTATCTTGACCGTGACTTCTTATAGAATTTGTAGAATCATTGTCTCTCTGGTCCAAATATCATAGACTCCTTAAATTGGGGCTAGAGCTACTTCTTCTTCTTATCGTGTAACTAGTTCTTTCGAAACAGTGTGAAAAGGTGTGTGAAAGGATTTCAAGTGCGTCTCGAAGAGGCTGCTTTCGTGCACTACCTGAATACCTGAATCTCTTCGATGGGCTGAATTAGCATGAACCACCAGGAATGACTTCTAATGAACTCTTCAAGCGACTTCAAAAAAGGAGTTTTTGTATGTTTGTTACGCAATTACTCCGCTAATTAAAATTGATTATGATTTTTTTTGTTTGTTCGGGCATACTTTAGATGTGGTTCCTAATAATTTTTTATCAAAATCCGTTCTGTAGTTTAGTTTTTATAGCAAAATTACTGAAAAAATATGTCCTTTAAGTATCGTAATAGCATATTTTGTTTTCCTGTGATTTTTCAGTAGCGTTTACGGTCACTAGATCAGTCCCAATTGAAGTCGGTTGCAGTATGTTTTTGGTAAAAACTTTATTTAAATTTCTTGTATTTATTTCTAGGCTGTGTACAGTCAGAGCCTTGCCGGTCCTGGTCTGGCTAGCGCCGGCGGCTGGGGCTGGGGCGCCGGGCTGGGCGCACCGCTCGCCGCCCCGCTGGCCGCGCCCGCCCTGGGTGGGTACGGCTGGGGCGCGGGCGCGCCGGGCGCCGGCTGCGGCGCGGGCTACGGCGGCGCGGGCGCCGGCAACGTGGCCGTCGCGGGAGACCTCCCCGTGAGCGGCTCCACCGCCGTCGCCGGACAGGTGCCCATCATCGGTGCCGTCGAGTACGGCGGCACTGTGCCCGCCTACGGTGCCGTCACCATCTCCGGGAACTGCGCTTGTGGTTGCGGACCTTACGGCTACTAAACTATTCCTAGTGTGATACTTCGACATACTGGTCATTAGTTTAGTAAAATGAGGTCTAGTTGTATGTACCTGATAATAAGTGATTATAATAAATGTTACTTACTAAATATTAGACTTGTCTTGTTTATTCCACCAACTGTTTCAGTTGTAAAAATGCTAAACTCTTGCACATTAGCATAAAAAGTGACTTTTATGTCACCGTTATTGTGTAAGAAACGTAAAGTAACGGTTTTAAAACACGCTAAATTACAAATTAACGAAAGAAATGTAACACTATGAAATAGACCAAACAAAAAGACCATGCGGTTTCAAAAGCGTTTTGTAAATCATCACCCGTAGTAAGGCATAAAAATAATTCAATCTAACCAACCTTATATGACTGCGCTGCTGTGACTGGACAAAATGTATCCAAGTATCGGTTTTTACAATTTTACGTTGACATTATATTATTTAATTTGTTCTTTTTGAAAGGTCTTCTCAAAAAGAGTAGCATAAGAACATCGTTTGTTTGAAAACGTGACAGTTACAAGGTTTCTTTCATTATAATGCTACCGTAAGATTGTCGATAAACCTTGTACGTTGTTTTTAACCATGTAACATACGTGTATATTAATTACGTATAGTCGATACATGAAAAATAGTGTAAGTATTTCAGCCTTAGAACCGTGTCAGCTAATTAGTTCAGTAGTTATGCCGAGATTGTGTCAAAACATCCACGATACATCCATTTTTAAATTATGTCATCATAAAGTATAGTAGAAATTCTGGACTTAGGACAAACCCTTGGGGAACTCCCGAATACTCCTGACTGACAAAGGATATCTTAATAATTACAGCTGAAATTTGAACCAGATTCACTTATGGGTTCGTTACTAAGAACAATTACTTGGCGAGCCCTTAGAGGGTCGGCTCGGAATAGTTAATTTGCTATGAATAACCTTGTCAAAAGCTTTCGGGAAATCAAAATATCTATGAAGCGTGCGTGACTTGGCTTGTGATTAATTTGCTTCGAACCGATATTTGTGACTGTTAACTATTTGAACGTTACATAAAAATGTAATAATTATACGTTTTGTGTTATATTTTTGTTTAACAAGACGATTTGAAGCATTACTTAATTACGATTCATATTTTTATTGTCATTATCTACAGTTACTACGTGCTTCTACGTTGGTTAATCAATCAGTAGATAGTAAGAAATGTCAGTAAATTAGATTAATACAGATTGAAGTAGGTAGGTTTTGTAGAATAAATTTTTTGTTCCATCATCGCCGTCCACAGGACGTGAATTTAATATAACAGCTTCTTCTTCTTCTTATCGTGTCACTAGTTATTTCAAACCAGTGTGGTGAAAGGATTTCAAGTGCGCTTCGAAGAGGCTCCTTTCGTGCACTAGACACATGTTTTCGAACTTTTTAGGTTCTATGACATGCCGGTTTCCTTAAGTTAAGCACGTGTTTTAAATGCAGCATTCAGTATTATTATATTCATTTTTTAATTTTCTTAAATTATTGTTATCAATTTTATTTAATTTTAAATTCCACTTTCCTTAGTTTTTTTTTTTTTAATCAAATGTTATTTAGTACCTAATGCAATGCGCTCTTTAATTAATAGGCTAGTTAAAATCCAAAAAAGATAGGACATAATTCGTACATTTGTAGAATGTTGCGGGATCAATAGAGGATACCACCAGGAGTCACCACCTAATTTGCACCGATTCTAGCACCTACGGAACCCTGTTAAATACTCAGTTGAAACTTTGAAATCGGTGTAAAATGTAAACGGGTAAAGTCTATCTCATGAAATTTGTACCACACATTAAGACTATCCTAATGTACCTCTACAATAAATTTCAAAGTTTTACAAGTAGCATGACCAGATAAAAAAGATTTTTTGTAGTTAAATATGCAGTTATTAGCTCGGAAAACATTGGCACAGTCAGTGCAAATAAACACAAGGTTTCTACAGCTATGATAAACCTTTCGGTGCATTTGCACCATCCTTCCTCATACGGAACATGGTTTTTTTCACCAACTTATGAATCGCCGAACTGTGCTTCGGAGAAAAGGAATTTATTCGTGATTTTTTTTCTGTGATAACTACTAATAGTTAGTTACAATCACCACTCTTAAAATATACAAGTTTCTCTCAGAAAAATCCAGAAACTTGAGGTTATTTATCACCAATATTACAGATTAATTAACAGTAGACCCACATAAAACTGCAGTGGTGTGCGTAAATTGAGTTAGTCTCTCAATAGCAACATGAGCACCGGCTATATAGCCGGTGCTCATTTTGAGCACCAACATTATTCAATCAGACCTATGGCGGAATACAGTGGAGGGGTTTTGGGGTTTCATAAGCCCCCGCCCCTCCCCCCGAAATGTCTAAGTATAAATTTTTTATATAGTAAACGCACAAGTTCTACAAAAAGTAGAATTTTAACTTGCTCGATAATTGCTCTACGTGTGTTTTAGATAATTGTAATTCTGATTTTGTAAAAACATGGGGTATATTTTTTATAAATTGTGTAAAAATTTGCGGCTCGCTTTGCTTTATTGGGTGGTTATTATATTGGGTGGTTATTATATATTGGTTATTGGTGCCGTTTCTTTTATTGGGTGATTTTGGCTACTAAAAGTGATTTTCCTTAGTCAACCAAGATCCTGAAAAAATTGTATCGATACATTTGTATTATTGACGGTGTTTCTTTCCTAAATTACCGAAAGTTCTAAAAAAATGCGATTTGTTCGTTATTTCTGTCTTGTTATTGGTCAATTTAGCTTATTTACTTTGGGTTTTGTATTGCATAAAAAATGAACAATTTAATGTATTTCTATACGCGTAATAACGATTGATAAATTCAAATTTTTTCAAATCATTTCAGTCTCAGTATCGATAAAAACATTAGGACAGATTTTTAAATGAGTTGGTGCTATTGATAAATCGTCTTGTTATTAGGTGCAGTAGCATGAAATTCAAGAATTGAATGGCATTCGAGTGGCATTTTGACAACTGCTTGAGGTTCTATTTTCGTTTTAAAGATTGAACGATCTACATGTTTAGTAGACATTTGTCACGTCAAACAGCATTTTCCTTATTATAAATAAATGACGTATTTATGCGCTTTTAATTAATAGACATAAGTCGTTTGGTGTCAAAATCGAACCTGTAAAACTTGCAAACGATGACGCGTTCAATTTTTCATAGATGGAAAAGCTTGTGGAAGAGACTTATTTTGTTTATCTGACGTGAAATGCAACTGTCGCTTCTGTTGGCTAAGTTCCTATGTTATTTACCTATAATGCCCAATAAACACTTGTTCCGTATTAGAATCCGAAAGTTTTTTAACTGGCATACGTTACAATTACCTCGTTAATATATTTGAGATAAGTTTTGAAACTGTGTCGATTTTGCCTGTAGAATTGTGGTACAAAACCTCTCAAAAATGCGGATAGGATATACTCCTATTTATAAAACGTAGGCAGTTGAAAATTTGGGAGAGCATTGTGGCAAAGACCTTGACCATTACATCAAATTGCACAACAACAGGAGTTGACCCAGAATAGATTTATCTGATACCAAAGTATTGTAATTGCTATCACAATTCAAAGGTGTTCCCTGTTTCGGATTTAGCTGAAACTTGGTGGGAACGTGGAGCATGGTGTCGTACAAAATATATCACACTGCACCAACTGTATAGAAACGCCTCATCAAGCTATGGCTTTATGAAGGTATCTCCGGATCCAGCCATCTCCGGAGGTTGAAATTTATATATGGTAGGGGCAAATTCATTTGAAATCAATTTATGTAAAAATTAAATGTGTTCAATTATGTCCTATCTTTGCTCAAAACACGCCTAATTTGACTGCACTATAATGTAATTGGCTGCTGCCGTCTTAATTAAAGTAAAATTAATAAATACAAATAAATACAAATGCACACATAGATTTTTTTAACAGAAAAATCCATTGTTGAGTATTGAGGTTACTGCAAGTACGGCAGCGAATATCAAGGAAACAAATCTTGTAAAAACAATAATTTTATTTGAGCACATTAAATACTTACATCTTGTTAATTAATTACGAAGGCCATTAAACCCACCATAGCGACCACCAATACCTGGCCCGGCCAAACCTAAGGGGCCTGATATACCCAGTCCAGAGCCAATAGGTCCTGCCAAGCTGGCACTGTTTGCAGCAGATCCGATAGGCCCTGCTCTTCCGAAAGAATTCACAGCTGGGGCGGCAATTGGAGCACCAGCTAAGGCATTCACTGGGTTAGCACCAGCCAATGAGTAGAGTCCAGCGTAACCTGGTGCGTTCTCACTGGTAATACCAATGGCTCCGTTTCCACAGCCGTAGGAAACCGAGCCAGCTCCACCAGCTGGCATAGCTCCTTCGAGGCCTACTGTACCCAAGAATGGTAGGTTACCTCCGACTGCTAATGGACCTTCGATAGCCAAGTTCTCAGATAGAACTGATACACCTGTTGGTGGGATTGGAGATCCACTGGTTACTGAGAAACTGCCTCCGGTTGATGTAGCGCAGCCTGAAGCTGGGTTTGGTCCTGCGAGGTTTGGTCCGATAACCCCATTGTTGTTGCGGTGGGGTCCAAATGATCCAGAACCAAGATTGGAAGAGAGATACCCTCTGTTAGAGGGTCTGGCTGGGCCGTTCAAAGAGTTACCAATGTATTGACTGGATATTGTCTGCAAAAATAAATACAATGTTTAAATTGATAAACAGATATCAAATCATTAAAGTTTTTATTATAGCGTAAGCTAACTACGAAGCGTTTAAAACAGTAGTTACAAACGGCCTATAGTTAGAACTATAATAGGATTTCTTAGTCTATTTCTTCTTCTTCTTATCGTGTCACTAGTTCTTTCGAACCAGTGTGGTGAAAGGATTTCAAGTGCGACATAAGTTTTTGAACTAATTAGGTTCTATGACATGCCGATTATGTTTTCCTTCACCGTTAAGCACGTGTTATAATGCACATGCAATGTTTTTTTTAAGAAAAATTCCATTGATATACGATTGGGTTCGAACACACAACCTGCCAACCTCCACTCGGCCAACACACCTTTTTTTTATATGTTATTTCTTAGTATAATTTAATAATAATATGCTTACCTGAACTAAAATGGCAACAGTACCAAAAAATGCTAATTTGTACCCCATTTTTGTAATTATCAGCTCTAAGTAGACCGAGATATGACAGGTCAAACGGTCGCACTAATTTTATATAGCTTACTGTTACAAAATTATAAGCAAGTCGATAAGATTCATATCAGCTCTATGAAACTTGTTATCATCGATTTACTCATATATTTTGAAGTTAACTGTAACAATTTGTAATTATTACCTATCTTTGAAATCCGATGTTTATTATATTGGTTGGTAAAATGTATATAAAGAAGCTCTATTTAAGATTATTATCATTTCAATTTGAAAAACTGTACCAAATAGACCTTCAAAATGGCGTCCATCCAACTCGTAATTTTCTGCTTGCAAGCTTGCTTACTCCAGGTATTTTCATTTTCTTACTTCCCTTCTTAACGAAAATATGGTGAAGGAAATCATCGTGAGGAAACCCGCATGTCATAGAACCTAAAAAGTTCGTAAAACATGTGTCAAGTGCACGAAAGGAGCCTCTTTGAAGCGCACTTGAAATCTTATCACCACACTGGTTCGAAAATAACTAGTGACACGATAAAAAGAACCAAAATATGCGACGGAAAAAAAGACAAATCAAATCATTTCTGATCTTTAAAATGTTTTTCATTTGTTTCAGATGGCATTCACCCAATTTTCTGGTTATAGTCCCTCAATTCTCTCCGGGCCTGGCCAAGTCAGTTCCATCAATCAAATAAACCCAATATCCATTGGTCAGTTGGGTGCTTCTAATCCTTTGGGTTCAATCAGTCCATTGAATGGCGCTCTCGGTCAATTGGGTGGTTCTATTAGTCCATTGAACGGCGCTATTGGCCAATTGGGTGGTCCATTGAATGGCGCTATTGGTCAATTGGGTGGTTCTATCAGTCCATTGAATGGCGCTATCAGTCAATTTGGTAGTCAATTGAATGGGGCTATAGCCCAATTGGGAGGGCCCAATGCTGCACTTTCTGGTTTGGGTCCAATAGGTCCCGCCCATGGACCGGTGAATGGATACGGATACGGAGGCTATGGATCCGCGGCTCCGTATGGATCTACCGCTGGATATGGCGGATCGGGGAGTGGAGATGTGGCGGTGGCTGGCGAGCTCCCAGTGGCTGGAGCCACGACAGTGGCTGGTCAGGTCCCAGTAATCGGTGGCGTTCAGTTCGGTGGTCAAATACCAGCTACAGGATATGTCACTATTTCCGGAAGTTGTACGTGTGGATATTAACATTTGTTATATAATAATATTTAATTTGTTATTGTTGTTTTTGTTGTTAATAAAATTTTTGAATAAAACATAAATTTGTTTGTACCTATACCCAAAGACTAATCAATCCAAAAAGTGTCGAAGTAGAAGTATTTGACTAGAATTTTGCTACCATATCAATAAATAGTAGGTTAAACACATTGTAGATTGAAATAGACATTGAAAATCTTGCTTACTCTTACTTCCTACACCTGACCTTCACTTATAACATTCACATAGTACCTACCTACCTAAGTCATAGGTATATTTCATACGTCTTGTTATTTTAAACATAAACAAAACTAAGTACCTAGTCCTAAGTAGGTATAATAATAATTCAATGCGCTATCTACATGTATGTAGATATTTGTAAAGATAACCAAAATGTCGACCTTTGGGATATTGGACTATTAGCTATTCTGTGTCGTGAGTTTTCATGAATTTCGACTAATTTAAAAAACGTATAAAATCTAAATTAAAGTGTGCACACAATCGGAAAACATAGACGAAACGAATAGTGTGAAGAAATTACTATAATACGGCGTAGTTTTTGAGTATTTGTTCGAAACACTTTGTATGGAAATTTGCCTTGACGTGTACCCTTAAGGTATCGTTAGATTTGTTTCATTAACCCGAGTTTCCTTACATATTTATATTTTCTTGGCGAATTTTAGGCGCTTGAAAATTTTTTTGTTTACCAAACCTATCGAGCAGGATATCAAAATGAAGGAAATTAAATGAAGATTACAAAAATAAATATAAGTCATATTATTTAAATTTAATTTGGAATAATGAATTAGCAATCAATGTATATAGATACATAAGTATAATATTTTCGCAGTCGGGTTTTCAGTTTTAATAAACTTTAAGCTTGTTTTGAAGTCTGTTGTGCTTTACGCACGTGCTTTCTGAATTCAATGGTCTGAACATATAAAAACCAAATAATTAACTAACATGTTTATTAAACCATAATCTTCTGCCAATGATCTCAGTCAGGATGTCAACAGTTGTAGTTCACGCAGCCACTGCCACCGGCTGGCAACTTGCCCTCCAATGCCACAGTGCTGGTAAATGGCAGGGTGCCACCGACGCAGATCGGCCCAGAGATGACCAGGTCGTCGGAACAAATGCTCATTTTGCCAGGACCCAGGGACGCGGAGACGGCAGGCTGGCACGGATTTCCGCAGTACTGGGCTGAGATGGCCTGCAAATTGATATCCTGGTTTAGGATTTGCAATGCGATACTTGTAAGCCTCTTTTGTAATTGTTATAAGTAACATAAGGATATAGGGATTAGATAGGTTTTATTACAGCATAAGCTAACTACTACAATCTATATATAGGTATATTACAAAATTTACAAAAGGAAACAATTAGGCCACCCATAGACCGTTGCAAACGATCTATAGGTAGCTCAACTGCTCCAACTCGATACCCGATGGCAGCGTGCCGAGGATACTGGCTGCATTGCCTCTTTGTATAGCAAGGCTTATTCTTTGGCCCAGATAGCTGCCAGCCTTCTGATCACGCGTCGCTTCGACCAGACGCTCTGACAAAATTTTAAAAACGCGGAAGGCTCCCATTCCCCATGGACCTAGGGTCTCGACCCCAAAGGGCTCAAACATGTACGACCTATTAGATAGGTAATAATAATAATCAAAGTTTTACAAAAACATACAACAACCGACTTCAATCGAACTGTTCTAGTGACCGTAGACACCAGTGAAAAGTCACAGGGGAGCAAAATACGCAATTTCGTTTACTTCGACGACATATTTTTTCAGTTATTTTGATATAAAAACTACTGAACCGATTTTTATTAAATTCTATGGAACCAATATGAAAGTATATCCTCTCAAACAATAAAAGATTTATACAAATCGGTTTATAAACAACAAAGTTCTAAGGTATCAAAATAACTGAATTGAGTACCTACCTCCTCCTTTTTTGGAGTCGGTTGAAAATAAATGAATATATTAATTGAATTACTTACTATAATAATAAACTATCAATAATGCAAGTTAAAAGTCATAACAGTGAGCTGACTATACACCACAAGCTTTTAATTACCCGAAAAAAAATACGCCTATTCAGTTGCCGTTACTGAACACAGATTATGGCAAGCAAATTTTAAAAATAACGTCGATTTTTGTTTTAATCGAAAATAAATATGATAAAAATTGGACATACTGTTATCGTAGTCGTTTTTCTATGACCTTGCTCCATCGGAACGCATCATTGAAAAATTATTTAGGTTCCATTCATCGTTTGGCAAAGTAATACTGACCCTTCCTAGCTTGTATATTTTAGTGGTTCTCATGGATATTGTGCAGCACCCACTTAAGTATGAAACATTAGAGAATAGGATAAAGAGGCTTAATACTAGAAGAAAAGACCTTGAGCATCCAATGCATATGAGGTTAAATGTGTCAATGCATGGCTGTCGTTATCAAGCGGTTCTTCTCTATAATGCTCTACCCAATGAGATGAAAACAATTAACAGTCCAAACGTGTTTAAAAGTGAACTGAGAAATCTTTTGTTGGAGGGGTGCTTCTATACAATTGACGAGTTTATGACAAGATAGGTTTAGTGACATAGGATAGTATGTAGTTAGTAGGTTTGCTGCTGTTAGGTAGTAGTTTAGGTAGTCATTTTGAAATTGTATCTTAGTTTTTCTGTATTTTTATTTAATTTTTATTTTTGCTTTGTGTGTACTATAAGACATTCATATACGATTGTGAAATTTAGATTGAATAAATAAATAAATAAAAAAAAATATATATATATACTTGTGGTGTAAAAGCGTGTTTAAAAATGTGGTAAAATGTTTACCTGCACTGCAACGGCCAAAACATAGAATAACACTACACCACGCATTTTGAGTAGTTCCACTTAGGTTTTCAGACTAGCGTGCGCATGTCATAACTAGGTTATATACCTACCATATTGGGTCACATATTGACACAATTTAATGACCTAATCTTTCTTTCAAAATGATTAGATTCCAAGTTATTTTGTTAAGAAACGTGCCTGATTCTCGCGACTTTGTATTCCCTGTGTCTGACTTATTGACAAAATATTTAGGACATATAATTTTGTACATAATTGAAGATTTATATACATTTACTGAGTATTTCAAAAAAGTAGAGCGATGAATTTGTTGCAACAACGTCGCGAAACGTTTTATTACTAATAGTTTTGATTAATAAGTAATTAGGTATATTTTTAGTTTAAACAATTTTCCCAATCTCCTTCGCTTATGTTCACTTCTTCTTGTCTTATCGTGTGATTAGTTCTTTCGAAACCGTGTGGTGAAAGAATTTCAAGTGCGCTTCGAAGAGGCTCCTTTCGTGCACTTGACACATGTTTACGAACTTTTTAGGTTCTATGACATGCCGGTTTCCTCACGATGTTTTTCCTTCACCATTAAGCATGTGTTTTAAATACACTAATAGATTTTTTGAACAGAAAAATCCATTGGTGTACGACCGGTGTAGTGGTATACGTGTTTTAAAATTAACACTACTAATTTAAAACCACGTATAAAATCTAAATTAAAGTATGAAACCTTACTATTTTTTGTTGACACAATCGGAAAACGTAGACGAAACGAATAGTGAGAAGAAATTACTAAAATACGGCGTACTTTTTGAGTTTTTTTCCGAAACATTTTGTATGGAAATTTGCCTTGAGGAATTACCCTTAATATCCTATGACCCCCAAGCGGAGCAGAGGGCGTCCACAATGAGCTTCCATCACGATCTGTCTTGAGCTTCACGTTTGACTTTGCTCCAGGATTAACCGATGGCTTTGACCTCTGACTCCACTGATCTTCGTCAAGTCTGCTTGGGACGGCCACGCTTTCTCTTGCCCTGGGTTCCAGTCTAGAGCTTGCTTTGGAATGTGCTTCGCTTATGTTAAACATATCAAAACAAACGTCAGGACACAAAAACGAGGTGAGCGCAATAAATACCCGTTACAATCAAATAACTATGTGTGATAACCGCTAAAGTCTACGAAAAACTATATCAAAACAAACAAGCTAATTTTTTTTTATTAATTGGAACCCGACTGCGAAATTATTAAACATTGATTGCTAATTCATTATTGCAATTTAAATTATTTTTTTAATTTAAATTAAACATAATGACATATCTATTTTTGTAATCTCCTTTTAATTTCCTTCATTTTGATACCCAACTTGATAGGTTCAGTAAACAAAAATTTACTAGCGACTAACTATTTAGCACCCAAATATCCGCCATTTTGATATATTTTTTTTTTAACTAAGATCATTTGGGTTATTGAAACAATCCATCCAGCCGTTTGGAAGATATAAGGTAACAAAGAAATGAACATACCATACAGACATACATACATACCTACCCAGATACGCGCGAAAAACATAACCCTTCCTTGGCAGTCGGGTAAAAATAAATTTAAACGTGAGGTTGTAGTATTAGTAGGTATATTGATAATACACTTGCTTTACTTTAAACGTGCTTTGCTAAAGATATTGAAAATGATTACATCTTGAAAATACTAAGTTATAAATAATTGAAACGATAAACGAAATTTAGATTTTGTCACGTAATAACAAACATTTATTCTAAACATTACCTAATAATAAGTAAGTAGCACACAATACGCAAAATATCTTGAATTTGCACATATTTTGCAAATTATGAAAAACTGTAGTAGGTACGTAGCACAGACCTTTGCTACGCGGGGCTTCGTTGCGTAGCTAATGCTACCGAGTTTTTCTATCATTTTAAAATTTTTAATTTTAATTTTAACTTTTAACAGTAAATAATTTTCATTAGTTTGTTCATACACTTTTATTTGTAGAAATAATAATTAGCAGCTTCAGAATTGTTACGTAATTTATTAAACTTAACGACTTGATTAAAATTTCATTTCATTTCATTTATTTATTCAATCACAATTTCACAATCTAGAGTAAATTTAGAGTTACCTACTGTCTTGCATGTTCTCTATAAGTGTGTAATTCTGGAAATCGTTTTTCGGATCCCCGCGATACAGGCTAGCCTGAGTGCGGGGTCCATTGGCTTAACACCTACTATGTAACCTGTTTTCGAAATAAATATTTTGTATTTTGTAGCTATAGACCTTTGCTACGCGGCAAGGGCTACGTTGCGTAGCTAATGCTACGGACTTTTTCCATGTAGCTACAGACCTTTGCTACGCGGTATTATGTACCTTGCGTAGCTAATGCTACGGAGTTTTTCTATGTAGCTACAGACCTTTGTTACGCGGCATGGAGTACCTTGCGTAGCTAATGCTACGGAGTTTTTCTATGTAGCTCCAGACCTTTGCTACGCGGCATGGAGTACCTTGCATAGCTAATGCTACGGAGTATTTCTATGTAGCTACAGACCTTTGCTACGCGGCAAGGAGTATCTTGCGTAGCTAATGCTACGGATTGTATCTATGTAGGTATGTAGCTACAGACCTTTGCTAAGCGGCAGGGACTACGTTGCGTAGCTAAGTCTACGCAGTTTTATCCCTTTGAGCTATATGTGTAAATAAACGAGAAAAAAAAGGAATTATCTAATCTCCTATTTTTGCATCTGGCAGTGTCCTAATAGAACGCGATGACGCGACCATCGCAAGTTCGCGCGAACGTCGATCACGCGATCAAACGTACTAACGTCAAATAGGCGTCCTAATTGGCATCGCGTCGCGTCGCGCGATCGCGCGATTGCCAATCGGGACGCCTATTTGACGTTAGTACGTTGGATCGCGGATTCGCGTGACGGTCGCATCGCTTGCTCGCGCGACGATCGCGTGATCGCGTTCTATTAGGACAACGCCTCTGAGTTAAAACATTTTCAACACTTCTAAAAAGGACTTCAAAAAATGAGGAGGTTCTCTATTCGTTTTTTTTTGTTTGTTACTCGTACCTCAGAACTTCGATGTCATTTATCAACCGATTCAGAAAGTTTTTTTTTTTGTTCGAACGGATATGAAGGTACTTTCAGATCGGTCTCATATTTTCATAGATCAAAATAACTGAAAAAATGTGTCATGGAAGTAAACGAAATTGCATATTTGTTCCCTATAACTTTTCAGTGGTGGTTACGGTCACTAGAAGGTGTAGGTAGGCGCTGTTCGTGCATTTTAGGTAAAGAACGAATTGTGTTTCGTACGTTCTTCAGAACGTTCGCTTATTAGTCGAATTGAAGCGGTTGTAGGTAGTATACATGTTTTTGTAAAACCTTGATTAAGTACATATTATATTTATTACTCTACTGCTTAAATTAACTGATACCCGATCTAGAACTATTTTAACCTATAGGTAATACTTAGTAAAGAAAATTATCATTGCATTGCACATACTAGAGTCAGACTAAATAAACTGATAAAAATAGTTTAGGGAACCATGACGAGAGGTCAATGTAACAACTTTTATGAGTTATTTACCAATTATTGTACTTGTAACCCTTATCAAATTAGATAATAATTACCATGATATTTCGTAAAAATTGGTAAGAATTTAATCGATAATGAGTTTACGAGAATATAAGGAAATCGTATAAAAAGGAAGGTTTCTTGATAACCTTTTAGTTCGTCGTTGTGTCCAAAATGTACAGGTTTATATTTCTGTTTTGTGTGCAGGCTATTCTGTTTAAGGTAAGTTTAGAAATCAAAATAAGTCCAAAAAAATAAGTTACACTGGAAAGGCAGAATATCATAAGAGGAATAATGGTAATTTTGAACAGAAGATCCAGCTAAAGTTGGATTTTTCAAAACATATTCAAAAGACTTCACAGATGTTACCAATGGGCATATAACTCGAATATAAGTCAATATCTATTGCGGATTTGTTTTTTTTTACAAATAATATCAAACGCTTTTTTCAAATTTAATTTTCAGAGTAACAGAATAGAATCTAATATTAGTATATTTATAGAAAGATAAAGACTTCACAATTATAACAATTAAAACACCACATAAATAAATCGGGGTTAAAAAAACCTAGTTATTTGATTTTCAGATAACTCTATTTTAGTTAGTTGCCACGACTGTTATGCATTGATTTACACATGGCTAGTTCACACGCTACCAGCCGACGAGTTTAGTATTGAGGGAGTTAGCTTTCGAGAAGGATTGTCAGCAAACAGATTGTAAAAAAGCCAATAACACTGGGCGAGTTTACAAGCAACAAGCGAACTCGCTGGCTTGTAGTTCGTAAAAAGTCGTGTGTCATCGACGCTTTACTATACCTACCTATATATTTCCTCTGGATATGTATTTTGTATAATATCGCATTGTTACTAAAAATAAGCTTTATACTATTTTCTTTCTTCAATCACACAATTAGCACTACCACATCTCCATAATACGCAGAGGTTAGCTGGAAGAGAATGCTAACTAGCATTAAGTTCTCCTATGTATTTGTCTTTTACTCTGTGCAATAAAGCATTTTCTATCTATCTATCTATATTTAGTACCTACTCCAAATCTTAATCTAATCTTCTTTTCAGGAAGCCCTAACATACTCCGTTGGATGCAATGGATTTCAAAACATTCCAACTGTAGCTACGGGCAACGCCTACACAACAGTCGGCGGCTGTGGCGGCTGTCCAGTGCAATCCAATGTTCCCTTGGTCACAGAAATCCATCCTAATCTTCAATTTGGGGATATAAGCCTTGGCGGGGACATCCCTATTGGTGGCTCTATCAAAGTTTGCGGGTGCTTCCCCGTTTATGGCTCAGTGGCCGTTGACGGGGCTGTGCCGTCGTGTGGCTCAGCGCTGATCAACGCTGGAGGTGGCCTAGTGGCAAATATGTACTAATTTGACTATTGATGTAAATAACTTAATTAAATATTTAAATCTCCTCTTATATTTTTTTTTATTTTTCAAAATTCAAAAATTTAAATGTTTAGAATTCGTGAATAAGGTGTCTTTTTGGAGTATTTTGGATTCTGGCTTTTACGACAAGGAGTACCTACCTGGCTATAAATAAATTGGCAATAAATGTAATAAATATTTCTCATGCAAACACTTTTTTATTTGTTAAATTTAAAATACTCAAAATACAAAGACGCAAAAGAATAATACCTAATTTATTATGCTCAGGTGAGTGCATCGGGGTAAAGCCGGATCTGGGATAAGACCTGATAAATCCAATTACCGACGAATGTAGCGGCTTTTTTAAATTACTGGCAAAATACGTCTCGCTCTAATATTTAAGTCGAGGATAAAATAGGCTTCAGGAACGAGACACAAGATTTTTCATTTCATTGTTTAAACTGAAATGAGCACCCATTTTCTAATTCTAAAACAGAGACAGACATCGAAATGTTACCATGATATTCGAAATTCGGAAATAGTTATGTTTAAGTCCCTCATATTAGAGGCATTATGAAGGAACGAAATTCGAAATATGAAAAAAGTATCAACTTCCAGCAAGACACCTATTACAAATTGAACCTCTACCAGTTTTTTCCTCAGTGCCTCTACCCGTGCCTCTACATAGATTTTTATAAGCAACCACTTTCTTGCCCTAGGGCTAAAAATGCATTTTCACCCCCTGTACCTCGAGGAGCAAATATGTATATGTAGGTAGGTTACCTACAACTATCTCTCTACCAATCTACTCCTACTCATACTCATATAACTTTGCCAATAAAATAAAAATTATCTCAGTAAACTGAATGAAGAGAGGGTATCATTTTATTCATTCATCCGTCGCCGACACGCCCCGTTTGTAAAATTCCGAGTTATACCTACAAAATGCCTACGACAGATTCATCTGAGTCTAGACCATAAAGTTAGAATGTAAAGAGGGGTAATGACATTTCAAATGCGATACAAGAAATGATAATAAGCATGTGCGAGTGATTGTCTATGTGTTGCTCAAAAATAGTGATGGACTTTCAATAAGATGTTTTATCGACATCGATAACTGTGGTACCTACCCATTTTGCGTCACAAGTCTTAATAGAGAAAAAAATAGTGCCTACTACACAATCATGTTGTTAATAGAGGGTTAATGAGTGGATAATCCTTCAGCTGCGTGTGGGGGTCATCAGAAAATGAAAATATGTTCCCAGTAGAAATCTCACGGACTTAGAATTTTTACTGGGTACATATCTTCATTTTCTGATTAGTCCTGAAGTCCCCCACCCGCAGCTGAAAGATTATTCACTGATTACGTCACCACCTGTACATATGAAGATTTTAACCAAAGGAATGAGATGGGTTTGGTTATTATTTATTAGATACCTTCTAAAGACTAAAGAGCCAAGTTTTGGCGTTATTTAGGAACAAAAACTTATCCATCCTCACAAACTTACATTCATAATACATAGTAGCAGGACTTACCAATATTTACCTACAACTTACTCACCAATCCAAATAGGCGGTAGTCTTCGAAATAAGATTGTAATAGCTAGAAAGTCGATTGTGTATATATAATATATATATCTGTTCTTTTTTTAAAGTTGGTTGATTATAATAAACAATAATGAAGCCCATGCAAATGTTTTATTCAATGACTAAAAAATACTTTATTTAAGAATATTAATTCTGAGTTTTGTTCATTATATGTAGGCCCGATAGGTAAGTATACCTGTCTGTCATAATATATGTAGCCTATTAGTTTCAGGTAGGTAAGGTAGGTACTATAAAATAGGGATCCAATTGCAATATGAAGTTGGATCTCGCTTTTTCTTGAGTTGAATCTGTAAAAGAGGTTGATTTATGATTTAAGTCCCTATCTAATAATTACTTGACTAATGCCTACTTGCACCAAACTTCCAAATTTCTAAACAATTACTTCACTCGCTTGACAGATCTTGATCGGTCTGAATCTGAACCGTTAAAAACTGCCAAGCGAGATTGCTTAAGAGCTTTGACAACTTTGTACAAGTCGGCATAAGGTCACAAAATACATTCTTTACGCCTGAATTGAAACATTGTTCAACATGGTACTTACTGGAACATGTAACGTAGGCAGCGAACCTTTCTTCAAAACACGTTAATGTATTCTGAATAAAAAAACAATCGTTTTTAAAATGATTGCTGCAAACTTTTATAATGTTTTGATGATCGCTCTGTTTCTGAAGAATTTGTAACCATTTTTTTCTGTTTTGCGGATTCTTTGGTAAGCTGAAATTAAATAAGTAAAAACGATTAGTTATAATAATACTCGTATTTTAAGAAACAAAATAAAAATGACACAAGTGGTAAATTCATTTTAACTAGGTAAAAATACCCTAACGATAGAAAAGAAAAGAGTTTTGTACCACTTTGCATAACTACCTACTCATTAGGTACTATCGATATTTCATGACGTCATCATTTTATCAAGCCCTAGCGTAACGAAGCAATATTTGTTTTTACATGAAAAATCTATTATTTCTCCATATATGTAAGAACCATTTGTACACACGGCAAGAGCAATCAAAACTCCACAAGGCACAACGATTTTATAACTAATTGTAGAAGAAAATTGTCCAAAATTTTTTCTACGAAAATAAACCAAATATTTTCTTTACTCACCTGTGAAATGAATGATTATCTGGGTTATTTCTTTGCGTTGTGCCACACGTATTGATTGAGCAACTAACCATGCTTTTTTAAATAAATAAAATGGTTTAATTTTGTAGATAATTGTAAAACGATAAAATAATTTACATACAATAACTGACGAGTTCTCCTGGGTATCAAAAGGTTTTGAGTGACGTGACTTAGTTCTATACTGCTCTTAATCATAAAAAGCTATACTTGCATCTCTTTCATTAACCGATCTTTTGGGGGCGACAGCCGAAAGTATCCGAGATCTGTGGTCTAGACCATTTGACCTTTGACTATTGTGAATAGGTAAATACTCAAAGCATTTGACCTACCACCCGTCGCTTTTGACCTAGCCACATTTTCGTTTGGTTACTAAGTAGGTACTGTACCTACTGCGTGTTATTATATGTAGTGTACCTACTTACCTAACACCTATTTATATCTTTATGTAAAGGATATGAAACTCTTTGCCTATCACCTCAACGGAGAACAAAAAACAACGAGAGGTCATAGATTAACAGTACAGAAAGGTCTTAAAAGGGGGTGTTGAAATTTACCATCCCACCTCCCACCCAGAAAAACATTGAATGTTAAAATAAGAGGCAAGTTGTCATGCAAATAATATTGAAAAATACAATCGCTTTATCTATGACTTACATCGTATCCATAATTTAAAAATAAAATTACCATGGTAAGGTTTTGGGAATAAAATACATAAATACTTATAATAAATCATTTTTATATTTTAAAAATAATTACACAATATTTTATGTTCTTTCATCCAAGAACTTAGTAGTAATAACCACCGTAGCCTAAACCACCCAAACCACATCCGCAACCAGGTACTGGCAGACCAACCACGTTTGGTCCATAAGGTAGAGTCTCAGCCAACAGGCTACTCACAGTCAAAAGAGATAGCGTATCAGCCAGGCTACTGGCTACAGAGCTCTGAACCACAGGTGCCACGATAGACGGTGCAATTACAGGTGGAGCTGAGATGTATGGAGCTCCACATGAGCAAGGAGATGGCCCAATAATAGGACCAGAAATAGAACTGATTATTGGACCGATAGGATTGCCGCAGGAGCCTAAGATTGGACCAGATGTTCTGATGACCTGGGCGTTGGAAATCTGAAAGTAAACAATTTTATTTTATTTCTGTGCATAAAATATTAAGCTTGCATTTTGTTTATTAGTACGCAATGACATTTGTGCCCGAGATACATGAGCCTAGTTTTTTGAAGTCGGGTAAGCAAAATAGTGATTGTAAGCTAGCAAGCTAGCAGCTCTGGCTTCGTGTAAGCCGAACTAGCTTGATTTTTTGGCTATTACTTTAAAAACTAGCCTCGTTTATCTTGGGCATTAAAATGGAAAGCTCTCAGTTAAAAGATTTTCAGAAGTAAATGTTTTACCTGTAGAGCTGCCTGGAAAACCAGGACAGTAAATGCGAAAAATTTCATTTTAATTAATTTTATCTACAGCACTGCCAATAACAACAATAAGCAATGTTTTATTTAATATTCACTGTGATTCTATCTTTATAGTTCTATGTGTCACAATAAAATAGGTAGTTAAACTTTATCGTGATTTTATGTAATAAATTACACATCGAAATACACGTGATGTTTCAAATCAAATATTTTGTAGAGTTTGTTGTTGCGAAAAATTACAGATTACAATGTTACCTACATTATTTGGTCGATATAAAGGACCTGATTTGGAAGGGCAAGCCATTCAAACTCAAATTACTTTGGTGTGATGTTTCGTAGGTAAAATATGAACGATGATGAATCTTCAGAGGTAATCACTATATGATCCTTGGTACTTATTGTATTTTATCTGACTCCGAATCCAAATACGACACTTCTGTGGTAGGACACAAATAACTTAAATAAACACAAATACTATTTAAAAACAACATGCTAAATAAACTGCGAATAATAAGTTCTTGCGAATACTTTTTTTTAATATTGAATAAATGTACCTATTAGGTAAGTTAGCTAAGCAATAAGGGACACTCAACTATAGTTAGAATTGGTTATTTAGGTATACTGACAACGATCATATTTGTAAGATATAGGTACTAACATTATAAAATCGAATTATTTTATATATTATAGGTGGAGATTGGCCTTAAAATTGCAGCCACCGAAAATAGGTTTATATGAGTGACCCTTCTGTATACTCAAAAATGTTTAATCATTGCCAACGTTGCTTGTGTCACAATATTGGCGCCGAATATTAAAAAAATAAAACTAAAATTAAATATAAGTAGTAGGTACTTACTTATTTTGCTGGCTTTTAAAAATTATAATTAAAATTAACTGAGTTTAATATATTTTCTTTATCACCAATTTTATCATTCTAAACTAGTAAGTCATGCAACTGATATCATTATTTCCGTTATGATTTTGACACCATTTTGATTATGTACCTTTGATACTAGGGTAGCGAAATTCATACTTTGAAATCGAATCGATGTTCGTAATCGAGTTGCACAATCGATATAATATTGATACATAAAGTTTCAATAGCAATGAAGTGTATCATTGATAAGTCGTTATTACTGGCCAGCCGTGTTTTATTGCATGGAAATAATTAATATTTGAAAATGCGAGTTGTTGTGTACTTCGTGTTTTGTTTGGTAACAAATGTAAGTTTGAACGACTGATTAGGAAATTTCCAAGAATTTTGAGAAAATTATTTGCACAGGTGGCGGACACGGGTGTTTTATTTCAGTAAACACAATATTATTTTTAAACATATTATTTTCAAGTGCCTCATAAAATAAGTAGGTAGGTACGAACTGTATCCGGAGTGCATTGTTAGCCGTAATATGAAGATTTATTTCTTCATGAACTTCACCTACAAACTTACATATGCTTGCCTCTGTCTCAGCAGTGAATTTTCTTAACATTATATAATTATATCATTTCAGATCGGTTTTGCTCAGATTTCGAACCCACATCCTTCAGTAGCCACACCTGAATTGAACTGTAAAGAATTGACTTCACATGTACAAAATCTGAAAGAGTCAACACGATCAAGGAAAGAGAAGTTTTCGTGCATACTCAATCTATTAAAAAGTGCTCTTTCTGAAGAGTTGGATAATGTAATATGTCAAGAAACTGAAGTAGTTAAAGACAAGAGAAACTCAAGGAACGTTATTGAAGAAAACGAAAAAGTGGAATATCGTTTGATACCAGAAAGTGAAGCTAAGCTTGATGAGAACACCACTTGCATAGAAAGAGAGCTTTTCGACAAACTAGTAACAAAGATTACACAAGCCAAAACAAAAAATTCTACATGTCATACTCAAAACTCAGAAATACCCACAATGATTCCAATTTTTAAACCTAGACCAGTGATGAGGACCGAATTGAAGCAAAATTCAATAGACTGCAATCCTCCAAAACACAATATTCGATCTTCAACTCAGGAACAACACAAATTAAACCCACCACACAGCGTTCCAAGGTTCACAATCCCTTGTCAAAGGGCTGCAGATGTTCTAGACATGTCAAATGTACCAAAGGCTACAGAGAGAAACGTACAACCGATTTTGAAACCTATTACACCAGTCCCAAGTTCTAATATTGCAAAACCAATTCCTGGTGTGTCTGTGCACTGTACTGATTTAGAAGACACTATAACGATGCTATTCAAACCAAAGGCGATATCACTTATGCAAGTGTATGGAAATCTGTTGAAAAAGGTTACAATTACAGTGCTGGTGCCCTATCATATGTCCAAGCTAGGCCAGCAATGATGAATTATTGAATTATTGACTTGCCAGTTTTTTCGCAGTTGATTGCGTGGAGAATGATTTGATAATTTCACGTAAAGTATGGAAGTCATTTAGGTTGAAAACTAGACAATGACTTAATACTCTTTAGGTTCATATACCTAATAAGTGACACACGTAATACTTAGTTGCATTTTTTTTTGTGAATTGATTTTTTTGAAAGTGTTCATTCAAATATTAAATTTTGTTATTTATTTGATCGAAATGTATAAAATTTAAAGTAATCTCTGGTATGCAACATGATGCATACAAAGACGTACATAGGCATAGGTACGAGTGCATAAAAAATCGGCAGGTTATTGAATTTCATAGTACCTAACCTACGTATGTAATACTTAGGTTATAGTGCTAAAACTACAATAACATTCATGGATATTTACAATGTTTGACCTAGTCAATGTAACAGAATTTCATCTAAACCTCTTTCATAAGAAGTCCAAAAACTGTAGTGTCAGCAAGCTAAATTATTAATTGGTTTTTATTTAAGTTAATGGTAGGCATATTTTCAATTGGGCGATGTCGCACAGCAACAAAATGTTTAAAAAAAAAAACATTTGTGCAGTGATATTTTAAGTTAATTAATTTACTTTATTTTATAGTAGAATATTAGGTATGTAAGATACTTATTTAATTAAATGTTGAAATACTAATACTAGTAAGTAAATAAGTTTAAGTATCTAGAAATGTGGAACGGTTTTGCAAGGCAATTGAATAAACAACTGCAACTTGTTATTGTAGTAATATTTTTTAAATTGTAATTGGTAGTAAACCTACTTAGTGAAAATACGAGTTTCCAACCAGCCTATTAGTCATGTAGTACCTAGTTAAATCCATGACAAATTCAATCAAAAATAACTACCATGCCACCTTACGTATTAATAATAATATTTTTAAATTAGTTTCGCTTCAGCAGAAAGGTGCTTCAGCAAGAATTTGTGTGGGTATATATAATTTCATTCAGATAAAAACAGATTTTTTGATAGGTAAACAGCGTGTGACACAGGGGTGTTTTAGGACGCATGCGTAAAACTGGTAAAGTAAGGGACACACGGCAAAATATTCGTTAGGTGGGTTCCCTTTTTTCAAAAAAACCTAGGTACCTATAAAAAGTCTGAAAAAGCTTCATCCTCATTTCTACCATTAGGTTTACATGAAAAGTTTGGACATTTATCTATTTTTTTTTATTGATTTAATTTATTATTACCTAGGTACTTATATTTTCTTAAAGCTCGTATGTGCTCATTATTGTCTTGTGTGAATAAATACCAGGTACCTAATTACCTATTCATTATATAAAAAAACATGATTCACCTGTGTATTCCTAGTCCACCCTACAAAGGCACCCCTAAAAATAGAGGGAGAGAGCCTTACTTACATTCATAAGTATTATTAGCAATCGCTGCGGAGGGATCTAGTTGAAAGCGCGCAGTCGAGCCTGAATGTCTGTTCTCATAGAAACATGCTCGTGTAGGAGATTTTCATACAATTTGTTAAAAGATTTACAATCTTATGTGCTGTCCAGTGAAAAAACTACGCATCCCTTAGATAAGGGCAGTATTGAGTGTTGTGGCCATTCAAAGTGAAGTGATGACGTTATATGCCACTCCGGCATCGAAATACATGAAGCAAAGGTTTAAAAGTATCGATTTGAAGTCGTGTAGAATGCCGTCTCTAGTTTTTAGTAATCGGTAAGTAATCGATAAAAAATATTATAGTAATCGATAAAAATGTTTTTACGCAATGACGTCAAATCCCTATTGATCGGGTTATTTGTAACTAACTTCACGCTAGTGACAATTTGGGGTTCTAAAAGAGTAAATTGTGGATACTGCGTGAATTGAAACGATACGAAACTTTTTAAATTATTTTATAACTACAAAGCAATCACAATAAAATATTAATTTCATCCAATTTTCAAGAAAGCAAACTGTACACATTTTTCCATCCCAAAATCTAACTTCTAGAAAAATATCTGTTGGTCCAATCTTTAACCTAGCTGGAAACATCTGGATAAAACGGAACGCTCTCAATTGTTTGTGAAACAAAATGAACGTCACACTTCCGGTAGCCATGTTGGAAAATTTATAATGCGACTAAATTCAAAAGGCTGGTATCTTCGTGGAATTTCTATCATAACACACGACAATTTAATTTCTGTATTATTCTTTTGTTCGAACTTCAATCAGCTTGATTTTGTTTTCGTCACTTCAATTTCGACATTCGTTGAAGTGTTGTGTGCGACGCAATTTCTGTGCTTATCACGGTTTTTGACCGTAGTTTTCTTTCCAAGTAACTGCAAGGCTTAACTACGATTTATCAAGATGACGAAGTTAATACAACAGTTAAATTTTAGTAGTAGTATTAGTAAATACGACGTTGATGTTGCTGGGTTGGAACCCATCTTGAGCAAGAAGCAATATAGGTGAGTATTTTTAGATATCTATCAAGTGTACGTGCTTACTCGCCGTATTATTTCATGCGTCACGCCAACTAGAGGATGTTTTTTCCTGTTTTAAATGTTAGAGACAGAATTCTTTCCATCGAATGTCCTTCAAGGTACTACGTCATCAGCTGGTTGAGTCAATTTTACTTTCATTTCAAACATACGCCTTTTTGTTTTTGTTTTTATTACCTTCGAATCTCACTCACGTGTTCCTAATAGGTTAGCAGAGCTAGCAAGGCCGCATTCTGTATTCAATTTTAAAAATTGCAATGTCATTCATATACATACCTACCTACTTGATGTTGCATATCAAGGACATAGCTCTATGAAAACCGCTGGGTCAAACTTTCTCACGCACCCCCTCTGATAGTACCTACCATAAACAAGGAGGTGCTAATAACTAATACTGCAAAAAATTTTGATGTGATTTAATGAAAAATTTGCACCCTTTTTATGGTACCATCAGAGAGCAAGTGACTTGAGGAGAAACTTAAGTTCAGAGCAATGACCTCTGAGGTCAACGACCGCCGAGTCAGATAAATCTACTTGATAGAATTTGGGCCACGGTATGCTGATATGGTAAATATTTTTTTTTGTATCCACCACTCTGACAAAAAAAAAAATACTTATTATTTTCCTTAGTGTCCTGTTTAAGGCTAATCCTCAAATCCAATTCCATACAAAATGTTTCGGACAAATACTCAAAAAGTACGCCATATTATAGTAACGTCTTGTTTTGTCCATGTTTTTTGATTTGGTCAACAAAAAAAGTGAATGGTTTCATACTTAAATTTAGATTTTATATGTGTTTTTAAGTTAGTAGAGTTAATTTTAAAACACATATAAAATCTATAGTAAAGAATGAAAACTTTCACTTTTCTTTTTAGGATTCCCCTTAAGACCTAAGTTCTCCAACAGACGGTTAAGTATTAAACAGTTGTTTTGACGTTTTCGTCACAAATTTTCATAGATTAAACGTCAAAGATAAGGGATGAAGAGGCCTAATCTTCCGATTTATCTATTGGTGAACACAGTCTTTTTGCTTCATTGCCTGTTGGCTACACCCGAACCAACCACTGGTACATATATTAGGACATTGGTATCCAACATCTTCTTATTGTGTCACTAGTTCTTTTCGAACCAGTGTGGTGAAAGGATTTCAAGAGCGCCTTGCAGAGGCTCCTTTCGTGCACTCAGGTATCCAACGAAAGGATGTGAAAGCAACATTGAAGTCCGTACATCATAATATGTTAGCCTTAGCAGCCAAATACCCTTTATTATGGCTGTAAAATAACTAGTTGTTCGCTTTTGAACATTCTTACCAATGTGCTGCATCTAACGGAGATCAATGAACCATTCAAGACTCATCTGACATACATACACACACATACAAATGCTGATTAGTCCAGTAGGGTCTATCTTACCAAGTTCATACAATTTAATCAAGGTTTTACAAAAACATACATTTCAACCGGACTGTATGTGTGACCGTAGGCACCACTGAATAGTCACAGGGAAGCAAAATACGCGATTTGGTTCACTTCAACAACTTTTTTTTTTAAGTTATTTTGATTTAAAAACTAAACAACAAAAAACCAATCTGAAAGTAAAGTAGGTATAACCTCTCAAACAATAATTTTGTTGTTTAAAACAACGATGGATTTTTTTTCTATGTTTGTTACCACAGAACAAAAACAACAATTCTTTAATAAAATAAAAATTCTCTCATTTTTTGAAGTCGGTTGAAAAGAAACTCATGCTGACTTGCACCAACATTTCATGTTTCCTAAGCAATTACTTTACTCGCTTGGCAGTTCTTAACAGTCTGTATCTGGACTGTTAAGAACTATCAAGCAGGTAAAGTAATTGCTTAGGAACTTTGACAGTTTGGTGCAAATAGGCATTAAACTCCCAGGAAAAGTAAGTTATAGGAATAGGTATTTTCAAACCTTATACTTAGTAAACAAATAAAGTATATTTAATACACGTGTACAATATAACACACCTTTATAGACATCATAACTGGCTTAAACCCATATAAAATTTCATCAACATTCTTATCATTACATACAGTATAGTATATTTTGAGCCCTATTGTTAGTGCAATAAAGTTTACAACTGTCTGTATATGATCAAATTGCATGGAAAATACCAAGCCTTTCACTGTTTTCTCAGTAACCAATGACGTAGCAATAAACTAGTATTAATGTGATAGTCTGTGGCAGTGTCCTAATAGAACGCGATCACGCGATCGTCGCGCGAGCAAGCGATGCGACCGTCGCGCGATCAAACGTACTAACGTCAAATGCGCGTCCCGATTGGCAATCGCGCGATCGCGCGACGTACGCGATGCCAATTGGGACGCCTATTTGACGTTAGTACGTTTGATCGCGTGATCGCGCGATCGACGTTCGCGCGAACTTGCGATGGTCGCGTCATCGCGTTCTTTTAGGACACTGCCTGTATGTTTGTCGATTGATCAAGACAAGAAATTCAAACTTGATCAAAACTTCATGATCAGATCAAGACAAGATTCTAACATGACTTGAAGGACAATAAAAAACCACTGCTTTTCTCAATCACACCAAAACTACTGAACCTATTTTTCAATGACACGCAATGAAAAGCCGTGTTGGCCGAGTGGGAGGTGCCTCGACTTTTGATCCAAAGGCGCACTTGAAATCCTTTCACCACACTGGTTCGAAAGAACTAGTGAGACGATAAGAAGAATGACATGGTTGGCCGAGTGGCAAGTGTGGACTGCCACGATGTGTCGCGGGTTTAGTTCCCGCTTCAGGACAAACATTTGTGTGATGAACATCGTTGTTTGACTGAGTCTGGACGTTTTTTATGTAGTATTTATAGAAAAAAAAAATAGGTACATAAGTATTTTATCAGTTATTTGGTTCCCATAGTACAAGCTCTGTGCTGTGTGAAAAACCCCAAAATATTTATTTAAATTAAATGAATATCCAATCATTTAGTTACCTACTTATGAATCGTTCATGGAAAAATACCTAGTCAACAACCACTTTAATGAGTGACAATCAGTCAATTGAATGTTATAATGTAGCAAGCAAACCAACCTTGCTCGTAAAATGTGTGCATATTTAGTTCAATCAATGTTTCAATAGCAATATTCTACTTCATGTGGGTTTGTTCGGTCGAAAATATCTGTTTTCTTTACTTAACTTTTCTGTTTTATACACCACAATTTTTGACGTGACTACGTCTAATAAATAAATAGTACTAATAAATCTATGAACGCCGCCGCGCCGGCTGCATCCACGAAAACGTTGACGTCATTGTCCGGTAACGCTCATTGTCCCGTTACGCTGGTAGTCACGTTAAGCTATCGTCCTTTAACCAACTTTACAGACAACCATTTTTTTTTATTTATTGTTTATTTCATTTGCTAACCTGTAGGGTCGTCTTAGGTTCTATCTAATATGGTAGCTTAGGTTCTATCTAATTTAATATGGTAGCTAGCGGTGTACATGACCCTGTCATGTCAGGGCACTGCAAACATTCTGTCTTTTTAAAATATTTAATTACAAAAAAAAATACAATAATAAGTTGCAGTTACTGAACACAGATATGGCAAAAATATATTTGTGTCAATCTGTCTTTTAGCCCACTATTGGACGTAGGCTTCTCACAACACATGCCTCTGAGTCCAGTCTTCAGCTCTTCGCAACCACTTCCCTGCTGCTTCTTCATCGACATTGAGCTTATAATAAAATATTGCATCCGTTTATTCGTAATAAAACTTTTCCTATTCTCTGCTGGTATGCATCAGAAAAACCGGCATTTAAAAACAAACGTAAACAATTCACGCCAAAACGATCACGTGTTTTTATTTTGTACATTATTTTATGTTTAAAATATGTTTTATTTAATAACTACAGTACTCAACTCACTTCCTCGCCCTCCAAAACTCTTATCTTTATCATAGCTCTGACACACACTACTTAGCCTCGTAACTCTCACACACAACCATTAGCCTTAAAACTTGCACACACATCCCTTACCCTCAAATCTCTCACACCCCCTTACCCTTATAACCAACACATTCGCACACCCTTTACCCTCGTAATTCTCACACATCTTCACCCGTCAAAATGGACGAGCCCTGTAGCACTAGCGCCGGCCTTTTCAAATTATTTTTTTTTTATTTTAGACTTTGTCCATATGTCCACAACTGAATCAAAGTTTTGTGTAGCACTGTTTTGGACAGGCGTGATCACTCGTTTACCTACATACAAAAAAAGTACAGTACAGGTATCCTCACGGTTCGGTTTAAAAGCGCTGACCTTGAATGAGCAGAAGTTGATTTTTAGATGTGTTTGGCGCGAGGGGTGCGACGCGACAGGGAAGGTGCCCGGCGCCGGCGTCTATTGGTCGCTTGGCCACCTTCATGCCGCGCGGCGGAACCAATAGGCGCCGTCTCGCTTCACCTCACTTGCGCAGAGATACCCTCCACTTTCACCAAGCGCTATTAAACCGTGAAGACACCTATAAATACAGTTTGAGGAATGTGTTTATCATTCTCTCTACATTATGTCTGCTTGCGTCACAGGCGAATGTTGAAACGATGCCATATCTAACTACTAAGTAGCTCAGACATAGGAATAGATTTATGCTGTTAGCTACCATACCTAAATGGTATTATGTGGGTTCCATTGATGGATCACAGCCAAGGTATTTGACTAACTGAATCCGCGTTTTGGCCTGCATGGTATCGGAATCTTCTTCTTCTTATCGTGTCACTAGATCTTTCGTACCAGTGTGGTGAAAGGATTGCAAGTGCGCCTCGAAGAGGCTCCTTTCGTGCACTTGACACTTGTTTTCGAACTTTTTTTAGGTTCTATGACATGCCGGTTTTCTCACGATGGTTTCCTTCACCGTTAAGCACGTGAAATCCTTTCACCACACTGGTTTGAAAGAACTAGTGACTCAATAAGAAGACACTCGTTCCATCCGTCCGTTCACATTCACCATTCACCGCAATCATATGTTCCGATACATTTTTCATTGAACTCTGATACACACACTTACCGATCCCACATGGATTTTAATTCATTTAAAATACATACTGTATAATCAGCCTCTAATAAGGGAATATTGCTGAACTAAAACTCAAAAACAACTCTCGTTTAGGACAGCGAATGGTTCATAATTCACCATGCAGACCTAATTAATAGTGGGTACACATTGGGCGTTAGGAAGCGCGCGTTTTGAGAACCCCGAATTCTATTGAAGCGTGTACACATGCAAGCGCGCTACTTGTCAAGCGGCATGTGTACACTTATAGTAATAGAATTCGGGGTTCTTAGAACGCGCGTTAGCAAAGCGCGCGTTTCAAAACGCCTAATGTGTACCCGCTCTTACGCAGAATAAAATACGAGAAACGGACAAATAAAGAAATATTCACAGAGTGTGATGTAATTGAAGATGTGTACCATATCATGGTGGAATGTGTCCGGAATGAAGCCCAGAAAAATAAGTTCACAATGGAAAACAGTGTGTAAGGCTAAGCTTATAAAACTTGTTAAGGGTAATCCTCAAATCCGAATTCCATACAAAATGTTTCGGACCTATACTCAAATAAATACGCCGTATTATATTAATTTCTTCACACTATTCGTTTCGTCCATGTTTTTTTATTTCGGTAACAAATAAAGTGAAAGGTTTCATACCTTAATTTAGATTTTATACGTGTTTTTAAGTTCGTAGGGTTAATTTTAAAACACGTATAAAATCTATATTAAAGTATGAAACCTTTCACTTTTTTTCTCCACGAAATCAAAAAACATGGAAGAAACGAATAGTGTGAAGAAATTATTATAATACGGCGTACTTTTTGAGTATTTGTCCGAAAAAAATTGTATGGAGTTCGGATTTGAGGATGCCCCTTAATAGGAATTAGCCGTAGATAGTTTAAGTTAAAACGACCGCTCGAGGGTGGCATGCTCAGTAATTGATCAAACCCTCCATAAAATAAATTATTGAAAAAAAAAATAGATAAACGGACTTTACTTATTTTTGTAGTGGTTTTTTAGGTGTATTAATTGTACTAAAGATAGGATTGTAATTGGTTCAATATGCAATTAATTTAAATAAATGTATTGTTTACCATATTTCCGTGGAAGTAGGCCAAAGCGGTGATTTTCCTTATCGCCAAGTGGTAAATAAAAGAAAGTAGATTTGGCAGATATTTCTGTTTTATCAGGGTAAGTGTCCCAATTACGACCTATTTAATGTTGTATCCCACCAAAAATATCATAAATGCGAAAGTTTTTGAAATGAAGAAACTACTGAACCCATATGGCCGCTTGTAGCTGCCATATTAAACGTTTTGACATTTATGAATCTATTCTATGTCACTCAAGTGACCTTAACAAATCCAATGACACACTTGATTGTACAAAAATCCATCAAAACACTAACATAAAATACAATACACTCGAAAAACATCACCTTCCTTCTTCGCAGTTGAGTTAAAAATCCTCATTTGTGTTTTCTCAGCATGATTCACAAATCTTCGACACAAATTGAATTCTAAGGGCATTTTGTTATCGTTTCCGTGAGTGTGCGCATAGTAGGTGCAAGTATTTCTATGTGTGTGTTAAGTGTTAATGTGTCAATGTCGGACCACAGAATATAAAATAGTATTTCGCTTGATTCTCGAATATTCGATGTCAGCTTTCACAAAAGAAATCCGACTACTTAAACAAATTCTTGCTGATGTTAATTTGCAGAAATACTGCTTTGTTATAAATGCACGAGCAAGTTAAGAGATAATAAAAAAAATGTGGAGTCGAGAATGTATGATGGTTGTTTCTCAATAAAGCGGGGAATTCACTAGATGAACATGCCCGTGGGCAAATCTGCAGACATGCTGACGACACGGTCGATTGGCAGGTGTATTGGACTGCCACGCCCGGTCGTGTCGCGGGTTCGATTCCCGCTTCAGGACAAACATTTGTGTGATGAACATCGGTGTTTGTCCTGAGTCTGGGTGTATTTTTAAAGAATTCTATCAGCCATCTGGTTCCCATAGTACAAGCTCTGCTTCGTTTAGGGGCTAGATGGCGTTGTGTGAAATGTCTAAAATATTTATTATTTATTTATTTATTATTATGCCCGTCGGGCCTCGCTACAAAAGGTCTGTGCAATGTTTACTAGTGTAAGTAGGACCGTCGCAGTCAGTCTGGCAGACCGCCCGTTGCTCGTCCGCGCGGTCTCATTTTGTCTGCGCGGGTCAAACCCCAAAGCTGATTTAAAAAAAATTGAGTCCCTACGGAACTCTTACAGGCTTGAGCATGCTGATGAGTATGTGTAGTGTATTTTGGCGACAGACATGTCAGTACAAACTGCCCGCGGACATGTCCGTCTAGTGACTTCCCCGCTTAACGCCAAAAATACAAACTTATTTAGCTGAAATTTAGAATAGGTACAGTCTTTGAGCTGGGAAAGGGCATAAACCACTTATCCCAATAGGTGGTAGTAAGCGCTCGTCCACCTTAAAACTTTGTTATTGTTATTGACAGCGAATGGGTCACTTACCCTATTATTGTTTTAATCTCTCTCACATTTCTATTCTAGTCTTGGCAAGGTTCATATTATTTTTGTTCCTCAAATATTTTCGTTTTTCATCAGTACGCAACTGCTCTTTTGATTAAACACACGAAAACGCCCAAAAATTGAGACTTTTCTTACAAATCCTAATATGCTGTATACGGCATACAGCATTAGGATATTATTTCGAAAATTTCCACTGAAAATATTTAAAATATTTTGAATAATATTGAAGAAAACATTCCATTTGTTTGATTATTTATTTTTTGTTGTTTTTTGAGTTTTATTTTGCTGTTGTGTATCGCAGTTTCATTTTTTTTAAACATCATGGTTAAATTGTACATGTGAGTATTAAAATAATCTAGACATTAATATTATCTTTGACGACACGGATGGTTGCAAGAGAGTGGCAAGTGTGTTAAACTGTCGTGCCGGTGTCGCGGGTTCGATTCATGCTCAGGACAAATGTTTGTTTATGAACATCGGTTAAACGAAAAAAAGTATAAAAATGATTCTATCAGTTATCTGGTTCCCATAATGCAAGCTTTCTTAGTTTGGGGCTAGATGGCGTTGTGTGAAACGTCCAAAAAATATTATTCATAATATATCATCATCTTATTATGATTATCATCTCAGTAAAGTTAGCTACTACTAATATTGAAAATAAAAAAAAAGACAAAATGGTCACACTATCATTGATCCCGCTTATCAGAATAAAAAAGGGTTAGGAACTACCAAAAAAACTGTTTTAGGTACCTAGCAATTACTTAACTCGCTTGACAGTTCTTAACGGTCAGAATCTGGACTGTTAACAACTACCAAGCGAATAAAGTAATTGCTCAGGGACTTTGCCAGTTTTGTTCAAGTAGGTGAGGCATGAGTTATCTATTATTTAAGACCTTGGGTTGTAAGAATTATTTTCTTATAAATAAAGAAACGGAACTGAACTATTGATTCAGATTTTATCTAAGTCATAGAATCCATGTTATATGCCTTTGAAGCTCTAACAATTCCACAATGGCCTTGGCAAACAAGTAGGTATTTGATAACATGTATTTTATTATGGACCAACACAGTAACCGTAATCAACCACGCTTTGCCTTATCGCGTGTTTAGAAAAGTTATGTAAGCCAGTCGTGATGATATTCATCTTACGTGACCGAGTAAAAGGCTTATGGTGGCTACACACGGCCTGTGCAAACACGCGCCGCGCAAAGGTCACCTGTACGCGCCGCGGACGAGTCCGGATCACCGCTTCTAACGGCATGTGTTAACCGACAATACACGCCCGCCCGGGCACCGGGTAGCCTCAGGCCGCTCGCTTCGCACGGCCTGTGGCGCGGCGCTGCCCGTGCTAACACGGGCCGTTTGAATCCACCATTAGCCATTAGATGACTCGCACCTGTTCTGCGGAATGCGTATAGCTTATAAAATACTCATTCCGAAATCCAGCTTAAAAAAAACTTTATTGCAATACACACATGTAACAAAGTACAATTAGGTACTGACTTACAAAAGGCGGTCTTATCGTCTAACACGATCTCTTACAGACTACCTACCTAAAACTAACATAATACTAAATTTAACGACTCTTTTAAATTGGTACAGTAATTTAAGTGTTATTAAGCAACAAACATTCATCTATCCATCTAATTCCCATAATCTCATAATCTTGCTATTATAATAATGAATGTTTTACATATTTGAGGGAAACATGATTTCGTCATACCCTATCAAGTTATCACATAAGGCACTAACAGTAGAAAAAGTTGCTTACCATGAGTTTAAAGCATGTTCAGGTCATGATACATTTAACTTTATTATAACTTGTGAATAAAACCATATATTATCATCTATCATGTGTCATAACTTGATAATTTATCACGTCTATTCAATATGTTATCAAATTAACAAAATATGCGTCAGATTGTTAGAATTTAATATTTAACTTAGGGGGCGTCCATAAATTACGTGAGGTGTTTAAGGGGGGGAGGGGGTCGAGTCAAATCTCATCTAATCTTACGTTGGAGAGAGGGGGGGTCTCGGCAAATATCACGCAATTTTTTTTCTGTTTGAAACAAAAAAAAAATATATCATTTTGGTCCATTTAATCCAGATTGTACATGTTTAAGATTTAATCTTAAGTCCTTTGTTTAAATTGTAATAACAATCCAACGCGTTTACGTAAGAAACCCACATTCTGAAAAATCTCACGTGAGATTGGGGGATGGGGGAGGGGATTGAATAAAATCTCACGACATCTCACCAGGGGGGGAGGGAGGGACAGAAAATTAAAAAAAACACCTCACGTAATTTATGGACGCCCCCTTAGCAGAAGCTTTTGAAACAACTGGGATTTCATTTATTCTTAGAATCAAACAAAAAAGTTCTGATTAATAAACATTTTTAAGTAAACAACTCAGTGTTCCCATTGCTAGGTCTCAAGTCTACACGCGGACCCAATGCTAATTTCATGGCGGTCAGAATCCGGCTTTTTTTTGGCATGAGGTAGAACATTTTTAGGTTCTAGTTGTATAAGTCCTAAAAGAATATTATTTTATGTAAGAACTATAAAGTTACAACACAAGGCTATGTAAATCAATAAAAATGGTATTAATACGATTCAAAATGTCATAAATTGTGACCATACAATAGTAAAATTAGAGCCATAATGGGACAATAATAATAATTTTACAACCTTATCTGCGTCATTGAATAGTTAATGATATTTACACCTTGATAAAAGGATATTAACTAATACCAAATGTAAATATTCTTTGTAGTTATCATTATTTTCATACTTTCTTTAATTTGTAGACTGTAATGCCTAGATCACACGTACCGAGTACTCGGATCTAGGTATAAGAATGACGTTAAGCGTCGATGACACACGGCTTTTTTGCACACTGCTTGTTGGCGAGTTTTAAAGCTAGCGGAGCGAGTTAGCTTTCGGGAAGGATTGTCAACAAGCTAATTGTAAAAAAAGCCGATGACACTGGGCGATTTTACAAGCTACAAGCAAACTCGCTGGCTTGTAGCGATCAAAAAATCATCGACGCTTTATAGACTGTTTTCGTATGAACACTGCATATTCTCATCTCGAATTACAGCTAATTGACTAAACGAAGTCTCGGTTTTTTCAGTCTTAATACCAGACGAATCGAAATAAGTTTGTATGTATATGTATGTTTGAAATGAAATGAGATTTATTGCCTGAAGTATGGTCATTACAAGGTCTTTGTTCAAAGAGTTTATACCCTCTTTTTTGTCCTAGTTTCGAAGCCATTTTTGCCCCTATTACCATATCCTATATCTGATAGTGTTGTATTTCTGACCCTATGTCAATAACCCATTTCTGACATATTTCTGCCCCTTTGCCCATAGCCCGATTCTGACATCTTTGTATATGTGCTCATAGCCCATCCCTGACAGTATTGTATTACTGCTATCATGTCCATAACCTATTTCTGTCAGTGTTGTATTTCTGCCCCTTTTCCCAAAGCCCGATTCTGACATCGTTATATTTGTGCCCATAGCCCATCTCTGACAGTGTTGTATTTCTGCCCCGATGCCCAAAGCCCGATTCTGACATCGTTATATTTGTGCCCATAGCCCATCTCTGACAGTGTTGTATTTCTGCCCCGATGCCCAAACCCCGATTCTGACATCGTTATATTTGTGCCCATAGCCCATCTCTGACAGTGTTGTATTTCTGCCCCGATGCCCAAACCCCGATTCTGACATCGTTGTATTTGTGCCAATATCCCATCTCTGAAATTGTTGTATTGGTGCCCAAAGCCTATCTCTGACAGTGTAGTATTTGTGCCCTTATGCCCATATCCCATCTCTGACAATGTTATAGTTGTAACCATAGCCCATCTCTGACAGTGTTGTATTTGTGCCCCTTTGCCCATATCTGACAATGTTATAGACTTACAGTTGTGCCCATAGCCCATATCTGACAGTGTGGACTCTTTGCCCAATTCCCATATCTGATAATGTTATAGTTATGCCCATATCCCATCTCTGACAATGTTATAGTTGTGCCCGGAGCCCATCTCTGACAATGTTATATTTGTAACCATAGCCCATCTCTGACAGTGTTGTATTTGTGCCCCTTTGCCCATATCTGACAATGTTATAGACTTACAGTTGTGCCCATAGCCCATATCTGACAGTGTTGACTCTTTGCCCAATTCCCATATCTGATAATGTTATAGTTATGCCCATATCCCATCTCTGACAATGTTATAGTTGTGCCCGGAGCCCATCTCTGACAATGTTATATTTGTAACCATAGCCCATCTCTGACAGTGTTGTATTTGTGCCCCTTTGCCCATATCTGACAATGTTATAGACTTACAGTTGTGCCCATAGCCCATATCTGACAGTGTTGACTCTTTGCCCAATTCCCATATCTGATAATGTTATAGTTATGCCCATATCCCATCTCTGACAATGTTATAGTTGTGCCCGGAGCCCATCTCTGACAGTGTTGTATTTGCTTGCAGCGGTGATGGCGCGTCGCTGACCACGTCCGCCGGCAGCAAGCGGTCGGCTTTGTCGGCTTCGGACGCCGAGTGCTTCTCGCTCTGCCTGGGTGCCGGGCCTCTGTGGTAAGTGCTAAGAATCTGCTGATCTTCGAAATTTTCGAAAAATTCGAAAGTTTCGTAATATTCGAAAGAGAGGTGTGTAAATGAATGATGTTAGGAAATGTGCGAGGGTGAGATACATGGGGTGTGAGTTAAAAGTGTGGGTGAGAAATGAGCGTGAGAAAAATAAAGGTGTGAGAATGAGAGAGATGAGCGTGTGTGTGAGAGAAAAAGATGAACGTGTGTGAGCGAGAGGTGAGTAAATGAAATAGGTATATGAGGAAGAGTGCGAGGGTGAGAGAGGTTATTTGAGTAAGATGGCGTAAATTCGCCATATTACTCAGACATTCGAAAGAGAGGTGTGTAAATGAATGATGTTAGGAAATGTGCGAGGGTGTTGAGGGTGTGAGTTAAAAGTGTGGGTGAGAAATGAGCGTGAGAAAAATAAAGGTGTGAGAATGAGAGAGAAAAAGATGAATGTGTGTGAGCGAGAGGTGAGTAAATGAAATAGGTATATGAGGAAGAGTGCGAGGGTGAGAGAGGTGGGGTTATTTGAGTAAGATGGCGTAAATTCGCCATATTACTCAGTCATTCGAAAGAGGGGTGTGTAAATTAATGATGTTAGGAAATGTGCGAGGGTGAGATACATGGGGTGTTTGAGTTAAAAAGTGTGGGTGAGAGTTGAGCGTGAGGAAAATGAAGGTGTGAGAGTGAGAGAAATGAGCGCGTGGGTGTGTGTAGGTGAGGATGAGTGTGAGTTTAAGAAGTGAAAGTGAGTTCATAACGTTCCTGTTGTTCCAGGTGGTCCTGATGTCCCTGCACTCGGCTCGGCACCGCCCGGAGGGGCGGGGGGCGGGGCTTCGAGCCCCGCTCTCCCGGCGACCCCCACACACGACGACAACCGTAAGTATCTCACATTTTTTTATATTCAAATTACACTGCCAGAGTTATAATTTTTTGCTTATATACAAATAAAAGTAAAATACTTTATCTGCATGAATATGTTACAATAATATGTTAGTAGGTTTTCCATATCCCGTCAGTTCAGTTCAGATATAAATTGAAAGTTTTTCATTGCTAAAACGTCCATGACACACGGCTTTCTTACAATTCGATTGTTGGCGAGTTTAAAAGCTAGCGTGTGAGTTAGCTTTTGGGAAGGATTGTCAACAAGTAGAAGCCGATGACACTGGGCGAGTTTACACGATGGGTTCCCATCGAGCCCCCACCCCACCCAAAACACGCTACAAGCAAAGTAGCTGGCTTGTAGTGTGTAAAAAAGTTTAAAACTTGCAACAAATTGTCCAACAGAATTATTTGATCTGACTGTTGGACCTCACTTTGTTGTGTCAGGTTACTTGTTGAGTACTTCACTTGTGTGTGTTGTGTGCAGGTGACTTGTTGAGTGCGCTACTATGGAGCAGCTCGAGCTCCCTGCGCAGCAGCGCGGAGAGCCTCGCGCCGCCGCACAACCCGGTGCAGCAGAATCAAGCAGTGAGTATCACACACGCACACCCGCACAATGCTTATTCACTCCCTCTCATTCACACACACACCCTCACATAGCTTATTTACTCCCTCTCATTCACACACACCTTCACAATGCTTATTGATTCCCTCTCATTCACACACACACACCCTCACATAGCTTATTTACTCCCTCTCATTCACCAAACCTTCACAATGCTTATTCACTCCCTCTCATTCACACACACCCTCACAATGCTTATTTACTCCCTCTCATTCTTAAACCCTCACAATGCTTATTCACTCCCCCTTTTTCACACACCCTCACATAGCTTATTTCCTCCCCCTCATTCACACACACCCTTACATAGCTTATTCACTCCCCCTCATTCACACACCTTAACACCCTCACAATATTTATTCACTCCCCCCGTAAGCACACACCTTTACTCACCCTCACCACTCTCACACACACTCTCAACCTTACTGACACACACTTCACTTACCTCCTCTCTTCTCCTTCACCTCTCTTTTTCTCATACTCCTTTTTTTACCTTTTGGAATTAAGTATGTTATCCATAACATTGTTTTTGAATATGTTAGACATAATATTGTTATTGAGCTCCCCCCCTCATTCACTCGCCCTCACCCCTTTCACTCTCACAAGCCCTTAACCATACTCACACACACTTCCCTCACTTGCACCCTTTCTCATTCTCTTACCTTTTGGAAATGAGTATTTATACATAATATTTTATTGATTATGTAATGTTAACAGGTAGTGGCCAAAATCCTGGAGCGCAAAGACCGCGCGCCCGTCAAGATAGACTTCAAGATCTATCTCACGGAGAACACCGCCACGCGTTGGGAGGCTGTAAGTATCTTTATAATACACCATAAATTTTTGATTACCAAAAAAACTTAAATGGGCAATGCAGAAGGGGTACTACGTTGTATCTGTGCAGTCAGAATTTTGGATTTCTACAAAATGACAGAGTGGGGAGAGTGCGGCGCCCAGAGCGACACCGTGGCTTAGTTGGTAGTGACCCTGCCTACGAAGCTTGGTGTTCCGGTTTCGATCCCCGGCCGGGGCAAATATTTGTGACGAACACAAATGTTTGTTATCGGGTCTTGGATGTTGTGATGTGTTGTATGTGTCCATGCCGCCTGCGACACAGGGAATCCTAGTGCAGGGGTGTGAGTGTGTGAATGTTTGTTTGTTTGTTTGAAAGAGCACAGCTTTGTGAGCTGGCTCGAGCTAGGTACCCGGGTTTGCCAAACGATGAATAAAACTTAAATTATTATCAATAATGGGTACCTATTGACGCAAAGCCATAGGAAAAAGACTTACGGAAACAGTTCAATTATTATCAAATTTCTTTTGACAAAAAAAATATATTTTTTTTCAATTTTTTTTTTTGTGATCAGTAACGGCAACTGATTATATTTTTTTTCTGGTGATGGTTTCACGGTGTATATATACATACCTACTTTTTATTTGCAAATAAATTGTCCGTTTTACGTCTTTATTTCTCGATCAGCCTCCAGTGCGTTGCACTTTGATAACCCGCGTTATCTTTGCTGTACCATAAAATGTAATATATTGTAGGATCTATCATTAATCATTATGCAATATAATATTTATCGCTTTTACTTGGATGACCTGCACGAGGCAAATCTAATATAAATTACACGTTTGGTCGAGTGGCAAGTGTGTTGGACTGCCAAGCCGGTGTCTCGGGTTCGATTCCCGCTTCAGACCAAGCATTTGTGTGAAGCATCGGTGTTTGTCCTGAGTCTGGGTGTTTCTATGTATTAAGTGTTCCTAAAGAAAACCAAGATGGACAGTATCAAACCTAGATGGATGCGGAATACAGGACAGAAAATTTTCAGACCCTGTCAATAAAAATGAAATTTTCTCTATTTTTTAAAAATAATGTTTTTTACTTTTTACGATGTTGTTTTATTGACCGTGAAAGAAGACAGAAAAGTAATTATTATATTTATCTAGCCCTGTTACATCTCCTTTTGGAAAATTTGCATCGGACCAGTACGTACTAGAAGTTAGCCAATGTGGTTCCCTTTTTTTAGCGCATATTCAATGTACTACCAATACCAGTACCAATTTAATGCAATATTAACTATAATAGAAGAAACAAAGACAAATTGATTATACCCCTTACTCATCTACGTTTAGCTAGGAGAAGCCCTAACAGTAGATTAATTAAAACCTACAACAAAATCCCTGACATTATTAAGAATGAAAAAAATTACAATATAATTTACAAAAAAAAAATTTACTTATTCAAAGATGCTACTATTCTGTTAACGAATTTCTAGTTGATAAAATTGACCTCGAACGTAGTTATTAAACGTTAATAATTCGTGAATTTGAATTCTTTATGACATTCAAAACAAATTTACTAATATCCCACTAATCCTACTAATATTATAAACGCGAAAGTTTGTAAGGATGAATGGATGGATGGATGGATGTTTGTTCCTCTTTCACGTAAAAACTACTGAATGGATTTTAATGAAACTTTACAATAATATAGCTTATACATCAGAATAACACATAGGCAACAATTTATAAAGATACCTGCGCAGACGAAGTCGCGGGCACCAGCTAGTTATTATGATAAAACTATTATATTTTTTTTAATATAAAATGACATTTAGAATTTGTGTGTTATCTAAAATATTTAAAATCATTTAATAGGACAGAATGTTTGCAGGGTCATATACACCGCTAGCTACTATATTACAACGTTTTTTTTTTTTTTACATGGGGAAATCCTCATGGATGCCCACCGCCCTTGGGGGAGGGCGGAGGGGTATGTCGGACTCATACCGACTAAAACCCCATGGTGGCCGACCTCTGCGCATTAGAGGGACCCCGGGATATCCTCAGAACACGTACCGGTGTCCCTCACGCACGTTGCTGTGAGGCCCATCCCAGGGCAGGCTTGCGCCGACCCCGAGCTCCACTTGCAGTGCGCCTCCCCGTGTATTACAGCTGTCCCGGGTTCGAGTATAATGCAGCCAGAGCCCCCACTCCGACCGCTCTCGAACCCAGCAAGATCTCCCTCATACTATATTAGAACCTAAGCTAATAAGACGATCTTACATGTAAGCAAATGAAATAAACAATAAACCCTTTTTGTTTTTCAGGTGGTGTCTGGAGGCAGTATGTTCCTGCGCGTACCCAGCGTGCTGCAAGCTGGCAGCAAGGAGAGCTTCCTGCTGCTACTCGACTTCGCTGAGGAGACGCTGCACTGCACCAAGTATGTAGACATCTTGACGACACCGTGGCTTAAAACGCGATGATCATTTGATGGTGGGAGTCATCACAGGCCACTGTGATCTCAACCACCATCTTGTTAGACGGGAGCTATGGATATTATCAAAATCAAATCAAATCAAAATATATTTATTTCAATAGACACACATCTTAGGTCTAAAATTTTTTTACAATTTTGGTAGCTGATATCTGTATATTATTTAACCCAGCGGGGTCGGTTTTGTTATACACTCCGAACTAGTTTGGACAACTGTATCTCGGAGCGTATAACTAGCCGCCTCGCAAGGTGTGCTGTTTTTACAGATTTGTGCACTTCAGTGTGTGTACTGTAGCAGGTACTAGTACTGTGCCTAAGTTATGAGTATGTGTGTTTGTTGTGCAGTGTTTATATTATTTTACAGAGTAGGTATAGGTATAGGTATGACCTTAAGTACATATATAATAGAATATGTTCTTCTTCAGCCCTACGACATTCGTCTTGGGTTCAATTAGGTACTTAGTTTAAGTACCTAATTGCTGAAGGACATTTCTTGTAAGTAGGTATGTAGTAATACATGTACTTATTGACATCTGTAGAGGCTGCCTACAAAATCAGGAGACCGTGGAGCACGTAATCCTCCACTGTCAAGCTACAGAGGAGAGTAGGGTTAGGACTGGCTTGCGCAGACTGCTAGACTCCTCTCGACCAAATGTGTCGGACAGCACTGTACTAGAACGGTGCTGTCAACAACCCAGTATCCTGCTCCGTTACTTCAAAGAGCTGGGATGGCTGGGACAGGGTTTTTTTTTTTTTTTTTTTTTTCGAAGAACCTAAGTTCTTCGGTTTTGGCTTCACATCAAAGGTATATAGCCAGTGTCAAGTAATTGGAGAGATTATTTTGTCACAAGTCAGAGTCGATAAGTCAAGTCATGCCCCTGTAAAGTAGTGGTGGTTGCGACTTTACTAGAGGCTTCTATGGAGTTTTGGAAGCAACACGAAAAGTCACGTTTTACAGCATTACACAATTCACCAACACTCATACACGTTCACGAGCACTTAATGGGTAAAAAACCACCGTTTTTACACTTAAACACTCAAAGTTATACAAGTTTTGTCAATTAATTTAATGCCGCCAATGCGCCATTTTTCATGTTCCCGCCAAAAACCAATCTGGGACAGGGTTAATTGCAATTTTTCGGGGGGCAATGCACAATGCACCCTTCAACGGGACGCCAGTGCAGACCGCTGTACCCCCTAAACAGAATAAGACACCGTGGCTTAGTTGGTAGTGACCCTGCCTACGAAGTTTGGTGTTCCGGGTTCGATCCCCGGCCGGGGCGAATATTTGTGTGACGAACAGAAACGTTTGTTCTCGGGTCTTGGATGTTGTGATGCGACACAAGGACACACTACACTAATGTGGACCCACAACTTCGTTATCGATTTAATTATTTCAAATCTCTATGATCAGTGACTTTAATGACAAAACTTTATCCTACTAATATTATAAACGCGAAAGTTTGTAAGGATGGATGGATGGATGTTTGTTACTCTTTCACGTAAAAACTACTGAATGGATTTTAATGAAACTTCACAATAATATAGTTTATACATCAGAATAACACATAGGCTACAATTTATAAAGATACCTGCGCAGACGAAGTCGCGGGCACCAGCTTGTATTTAATATGTTTTTTACCACAGTTCTTTGTTATTTATAAAAAGATTTGAAAAAAATGTTTTTTTTTTTCAGTTGCATCATCTGCGTGCTTAAGTCTCGTCAGGATCGCGCTACACTGCTGCGGACTTTCATGTTCATGGGATTCCAGGTAACCTATCAAGTTACTAACCTTAATATGCGCCATTAAGCCCGGTCCGCAGTTCTTAGGGGGCGTCCGCTAATTACGCGAGGTGATTTGGCGATTTTTGGCGCTAAATAGTAGTCGTTGAAAATTTTTGGTAACCAAACCTATAGAGTAGGGTATCAAAATGAAGGAAATTAAAAGGAAGAAGTCATTATGCTTAAAAATTTGGAATAATGAATTGGCAATCCATGTAAATAGGAACCTATAATATTATCGCAGTCGGGTTTTCAGTTTTTATAAACTTTATGATTGTTAACCTAACCTAACCCAGTTTTCTCGTAATTGTACACTGTTTCTTACAGAAAAAAAAAAACATGTTAGCTGCCGAAATAAAAAAAATTGCTATATCTCGTGTAGGGGATACAAATCAAAACACGATATTTATGTGAAATTGGTGTCGGAAGGCTGCTCAACGCGGTGTACGGCCATGTTGAATGTCCTTCTTTCAACCTTAGTTTATTAAGAAAAAAGCTGCCAACAGATGTCGTTACACGTTATGAAAAGTACAATAAAAATGCAATTCTCCCGTAGGTAACTAGGTACATTCTATCCTAAAAATTAAATAAAAATTCAAGGAACGCGCGTGTGTCGCCTACATCTCGTAAAGGAACCGAGGTAGACCAAAAGCTTAAAAACGTGGTTTTTAGGTTTGAATCTATTTATAAAAAAAAACTGTGGATTTAAAACACGTGCTTAACGGTGAAGGAAAACATCCTGAGGAAACCGGCATGTCGTAGAACCTAAAAAGTTCGAAAACACGTGTCAAGTGCACGAAAGTAGCCTCTTCTAGGCGCACTTGAAATCCTTTCACTACACTACTGGTTCGAAAGAACTAGTGACACGATAAAAACATCTATTAATAAACTTTAACCTTATTTTTTTTTATTACAGGTTTTGCCACCAGGGTCGCCGCTCACACGCGAAATCGACCATCCTGATTACCTATTCTTACATTACACCATGCAGTAGGGAATCACGCACGGAACTCAGGAACCAAGGTCTGGGGAGAATCTCCCGATTTTTGGGGTAAAATCTGAAAGCGATTGATAATTTTGGCAATTTTTTCGGGTAACATCAGGTTTTTGGGCAGTTTCCGGACAGAGGTCATAGGTTAATAACTGAATTGGTAAAAATAAGTCTTTAATATCTTTGAAAATAGCTATCAATAGTGCAATTTTGATCGTGCACATAATTTTGATAAGTTTTGTTATGATTTTATCTTTCCGAGTTCCATTGCGTATTTTTTTTTCAATTATACTTTTTTTTAAAACAGTATTGCACCTTTATGTAATCACATGCTTATAATTATCACGCCTCAACGAGTTACGTAGAGTTAGATTTAGTGTTATAATAACTATTATAATTATAGGATTTCTAGGGCTTATTTTGAGTGATCATAGAGTCGGAGATGATGGACATTTCGCACTTTATCTCGTTATCTACAAAAGCTCGATTTACTCAAAAGTAGTTCAAGTATTTCTACTATTTCAGCTTTGAAAAAAAAAACCGCGGTTTGACGAAGTTTTCATTTTAGACCTTTCAAATCTGATTTCGTAGGAATTTAATCTTTATAGTAATACATTTTTTTTTCTTTAACACTTATCGTTAATTGTATTATTAATCGTCGTCGTGTTTATTTTTGCCCACTCCGGGTTAGAGCGTATAATAATAAGAAATAAAAAAAATAAAAAAAAATCTTTAATTCCATCTAGATAAGTATTTTCATTTATATCTTATAACATCATATTTTTTGGCCTCACCAATTTTACTTGATGTTGAAACAAAATCTGTATTTCGTAAGATTTTATTTATCAATGAATGAAAAAATTTACATATTTTCAATGTGTCTCAATGAAAACATCAAGAAAAGTTGGTTTTAAACTGATTCAAGTTTAGATTAGGATTTACCTTAGTTCTATTTTCCTAGTATTAAGATCGTCCGGATACGGCATGTGTTCTGGCGTTCGTCTCCTAGACTATAATTTGTTGGTCCCACGTTTCAGTATTGTCAGCTTTCCATCCAGATTTTTTGGGACCTTTTTTAGTCTTAATTCTTATGTATCAGTGACGGAATAAAGATATAATAAAAAAAATCGTTTTTTTTTACTTCCTCATAATGTAAGATTGTACCCCACTAATAGGTATTCTTTATGGACAAAAAAGTTTGGGAGAATTGATTAAAGATATGTTTGCTGCAAACTTTTAACAACAATTTTTACTTTCTTTAGGTATTTTAATTACAAAAATCCAAATAATTATAAAAGTCAATAAATAGTAACAATAAGTTTTATTCAAAAAATAAACTTATATTCAAGCTCTCTAACATTAAGGTTACTCTAAGTACTAACTTTACCTTACATTTTATGTAAGGACATTATTTTCATATGCTCGTAAAGTTCAACTACGCGTATGCTTTAGGGGGGGATTTAAACTGCATTTTATGCTCCAGGGAAAAAAGTTATACTTATAAAATCTGTTCAGACGTTCAGCTTGTAATAGTTATGGCGGAAGTTGAGAACTTTTTTCAAATTTCGAAGTGATAGGATCTACATTTTTATCTTACTACAGCTTTGATGTAGGATATCTGGCACTATGTTGAAACCCATCTTAACAAAATCCTGCAGTCCTAAATTTATCATTGAGTCCTTAACCCTGTGGCCAACCACAGATCAAGCCCATTCCTATGCCATTAGTTAGTGACTGATAAGTGACGAACAATGGTCTGACTCCCAGGATTTGTGACAGCCCCGTTCCTGAGATATCAGCGAAAATACCTGGCCCACGGTTCTGGATCCAGAACCCTGTGGCCAAGTACTTTTGCAAATAATACACAAACCACTGCATCTTATGGCCCCAGATTTTTAATTTGCGTTAGAAACGCCAGTCACTAAGCCCTAGACAAAAAACTAACTTCCTAGACCCAAGAATACCGAAGTTAAAAAAGTCCGGTCTAACATTTTGAGGTTATAAAAATAACCTCAAAATGTTAGACCAGCTACCCGAAAGAAAAATGCTAGGAGGCTGATTACTATGCCGAACCTTAGTGACTCATTTGTGACTAACAATGAACTGAGTCCCGGAATTCGTGACAGCCTAGTTGCAGAGATATAAGCGAAAATACTTGGCCACAGGGTTCTGGTCCAGAACCCTGTGGCCAGGGCTTTTCGCTAATTTCTCAAAAACCGCTGCATATTATGACTCCATTTTTTGTATATGCTTTAAAAACGCCAGTCACTAAACCCTAGACCTAAAATTAGCTTCCTAGGTTGTTTAATAATAAATCCTAGAAACATGTTTTGAGGTTATAATTTATTAACAGAGTGACCATATATTTTGCTTCATTGAGACTTTCCTTGTTTTGTGTTACGTAACATAACGTATTGTTGCTTAACGTAAATGCTATAATTACCTATTGTCTATTCCATTCACATCCTAGCCTAGACTATTGTAGAAGACTACTGTTTTAGGCAGGTAAGCAGAGACGGATTATCCTTAAGGCAAACTATTAAAATTATTGTGGTGTGTTTTTATCTACGCAATAGAGCTCAATCATAAAGGCGGTCAATAATAAAGTGGAGCTGCAATAATAATAATCCCACATTGAAGCTGCGTTTAAGACAAAATCACAATAAAGTTCGAAAATAAAGCACGCATCCGGAGTATAAAATCTACACTCATGGTCTACAATATAAAATGAACACAAATTCTACACTCCATGGTCTACACAAGCTCCAAGTTACTATTGTACAGCAGTTTCCGCAAAAATATACTTCAGTTCAAGCAAAGTTTAAGGTAAATTGGCAGTTCTAATTTATGACAATAGCCGTCCCGACTCATATATTAAGAAAAATTAGAAAGAGTCGTTATTTTTCAGTATTTTTAGTACTTTTAAGCTTTTATTGCGTGCTAATTCAAAGTATTATATTCACATGATATCCACATGAAGGTTTATTACAAAATTTTCGAATCAAGCAAAAGGGCAGTGTAATGGAAAATAAATGTATTATATATATATATATATTAAGATTGTAAACAAAACAAGACTGATATACCCTATGTATATAATAAGGACTGAATCAAACTTTAAATGTAAGTATTACAAGTCTAGCTGATTGGACTAAAGTAGGTACATAGAAGTATAATAATAAGTATATTTTCAGCATTCCTTCTACGGAAAGAAGCAGCAGCTAGATCATCGTGAGCACTAGCGGCAATCCAGAGCAAAATATTATATTTTAGTTTTACTTCCAAGATAGTGAAGAGGCATGCATATTTAGACTGAAAGATCTCTACATAGGTACTTGCCTGCCTAAAACAATATTCTAGGATATGAATGCCATAGACAATAGGTAACTATAGCATTACGTAGCGTAACGCAAAACAAGGAAAGTCTCAATGAAGCAAAATATATGGTCACTCTGTTAATAAATTATAACCTCAAAACATGTTTCTAGGATTTATTATTAAACAACCTAGGAAGCTAATTTTAGGTCTAGGGTTTAGTGACTGGCGTTTTTAAAGCATATACAAAAAATGGAGTCATAATATGCAGCGGTTTTTGAGAAATTAGCGAAAAGCCCTGGCCACAGGGTTCTGGACCAGAACCCTGTGGCCAAGTATTTTCGCTTATATCTCTGCAACTAGGCTGTCACGAATTCCGGGACTCAGTTCATTGTTAGTCACAAATGAGTCACTAAGGTTCGGCATAGTAATCAGCCTCCTAGCATTTTTCTTTCGGGTAGCTGGTCTAACATTTTGAGGTTATTTTTATAACCTCAAAATGTTAGACCGGACTTTTTTAACTTCGGTATTCTTGGGTCTAGGAAGTTAGTTTTTTGTCTAGGGCTTAGTGACTGGCGTTTCTAACGCAAATTAAAAATCTGGGGCCATAAGATGCAGTGGTTTGTGTATTATTTGCAAAAGTACTTGGCCACAGGGTTCTGGATCCAGAACCGTGGGCCAGGTATTTTCGCTGATATCTCAGGAACGGGGCTGTCACAAATCCTGGGAGTCAGACCATTGTTCGTCACTTATTAGTCACTAACTAATGGCATAGGAATGGGCTTGATCTGTGGTTGGCCACAGGGTTAAGGACTCAATGTTCATTGTTAGTCACAAATGAGTCACTAAGGTTCGGCATAGTAATCAGCCTCCTAGCATTTTTCTTTCAGGTAGCTGGTCTAACATTTTGAGGTTATTTTTATAACCTCAAAATGTTAGACCGGACTTTTTTAACTTCGGTATTCTTGGGTCTAGGAAGTTAGTTTTTTGTCTAGGGCTTAGTGACTGGCGTTTCTAACGCAAATTAAAAATCTGGGGCCATAAGATGCAGTGGTTTGTGTATTATTTGCAAAAGTACTTGGCCACAGGGTTCTGGATCCAGAACCGTGGGCCAGGTATTTTCGCTGATATCTCAGGAACGGGGCTGTCACAAATCCTGGGAGTCAGACCATTGTTCGTCACTTATCAGTCACTAACTAATGGCATAGGAATGGGCTTGATCTGTGGTTGGCCACAGGGTTAAGGAGTCAATAATTTATCGTATATTTATCTACATTTATTAGACTTTTTCATATATCCTGAAGTAGTAGCTAATTTGCCCTTCTACTTGTAAATCTCGCGGTACCCCATCCTCGCTCGATAGTTGGAATGTGCTTTTGTCTATTTTGGGGAAGAAAGTATCGCATATAAATGAGTTCTGAATCTCTGTGAGGTAGATTTTGCCGCAGTTCTGATGCTCCATTGCAGCCTGAAAAAAAAAACCAAAATATTCGTCGTTATCATTCTTTTGTGATTTATTTTATGTGTTAAGTTAAAAAAATTGGTTGTCTGTAAAGTTAGTTTACGGACGATAGTTTAACGTGACTACTAGCGTAACGGGACAATGAGCGTTACCGGACAATGACGTCAACGTTTTCGTGCAAGCAGCCGGCGTTCATCGATTTATTAGACGTAGTCACGTCAAAAAACTGGTAGGATCAATCTCCTTATATCGTGTCACTAGTTCTTTCGAACGGCTTACTCCCATGTGGTGAAAGTATTTCAAGTGCGCCTCGAAGAGGCTCCTTTCGTGCACTACGTGTACTACTAATAGGAGCAATAATCTATCTATCATATATCAATAACTTTTTTTAGAGACATAATACATAGGAAACTCTTATGTTCATCGCACAAGTGCTTAACCTGAAGCGGGAATCGAACCCGCGACACCAGCGTGGCAGTTGGACACTTGCCATCGATGTTGTCGTGATTAACTTAGCAATAGGGGTTTTGATGTCAATTATTCATTATCATTTTTTTAATCCAATATAATTTTTATATTATTTTCTAGTTAAACAATATACCAATCCGTACCTTGGATTTTGATGTCACTAATTCATTACATTATTATTTTTTTATTTTATTCTTTTCTTATTAAATGGTTAAATGATAGACCAACCTTATAAATAGAAGACCCTCCTATAACCCACGCTGATTCAATGTCGGCTCGAGTATCTATGTATTTTATAGCTTCATCTAGACTTGGTACTACAATAACTCCTTCAGGAACCTGAAAAATAATAATTCTTCTTATTGTGTCACTAGTTCTTCGAACCAGTGTGGTGAAAGGATTTCAAGTGCGCCTTGAAGAGGCTCCTTTCGTGCACTAATAATAATAGGTAATATAAAATAATATAATAAAAATAGATTATATTAATGATTAAAGTTTTTAACAAAAACATACTGCAACAGGCTTCAATTAGGACTGATCTAGTGACTGTAAACACCATTCTTCTTATCGTATCACTAGTTCTTTCGAACCAGTGTGGTGAAATGATTTCAAGTGCGCCTCGAAGAGGCTCCTTTCGTGCACTCGACACATGTTTTCGAACTTTTGGTTCTACGACATGCTGGTTTCCTCGCGATGTTTTCCTTCACCGTTGCGAGAACGTGAGATTCATACATAGATTTTTTACCGGGATTCGAACCCGCGACCATCAGATCGCAAGGTAAGGGCCTCATCCACTCGGCCACCACGTCCTCTTGAAGTCACAGGAAAGCAAAATACGCCCGATTACTGAACCGATTCTGATAAAATTATATTAGACCACCGTTGAAATATAAAAATAATCATTAAAATGCATAGTAATTCCGTAACATACAAATGAAAATACAGATGAATTGAATAACTCCTTTTTCAAAGTCAGTTGATTTTGAAAAAGATTTTGAAATTATTTAAGATTTCACAATAGTTATCTAATTAAATGTGTATTTATCTAATTGTGGTTACAAATAGGTCACTTGGGTTATCAAAATGAAATAAATGTAAAGAGATTTATTACCTACTATATTTTAGCAATCTAGCTGACATGGAAACGGGTAAAATGTGGCATATGTCTAGCTCAAACTATACCCATAGGATAAGATAATTTTATTTGAGACACAAAAAAGATATTACAATGAAAACATAATCATAATTTTCATCGTCAGCCCGGTGTCACCCACTGCTGGGTATAGGCCTCCCTCCCTTTGTGCCACCCCTTGCGGTCTTGGGTGTCTCTCTATAAGGAATACATATAATCAAAAGATAGATGTAATAGTTACCTACGAATAAATTTTTAAAAATAATTGACATTACATTTCACCTACCTTTTAATTTATTTCTAATCAAATGCATGTTAATGTACTTGACTGTAGCCATTTAATTAAAGTTATATTAAGTTATTTTTTTTTAATTATGCTAAGAAACTATACCCATGCCAAATTTTAGCACAATTTCAGTAGTTTTGGCGTGATTGAGGAATAAACATTCATGTATCCTCACAATTTGCTTTGATAATATTAATAGAAAATATTATGTCCTCCGATTCTTACCTTTTCTCTAAGTTTCTCCGCACTATGTGTAAGTACAATATTGACCCTTTCATTCAGAGGTCGGTATTTGTCCGGTATACAGTCCCATGTTACTCTACCCATAATTACGGCATTAGTTTTGGTAGGATCAGTCACTTTTGTGGTCATGGAAGTAAAGTAGGCCATTTCTTTCCTGAAAAAATATGTATTACTAGTTGTTGTTTCTGGCTTTTCCTGCTAATAGCAATAAAAAGTTTTTTCTAGATTATAACCAATGGCGATTTTTATTCAAATTGGTTCAGTGCTTTTGACATGATTGAGGAGCAAACCTCCTGGAATTCTGATAAAACCCTTGCCTAATTACAATTATTACAGTAGAAAAGATATTTTAAGTTTGAATCTCCAGGGGGAGCCAGTGTCAGCTCACAAACTACCATACCTACCAAATTTCACCATAAAGGTTTAGTAGTTTAGGCGTAATAGTGGAGCACCATCCATCTATCCTCAAATCGTTAATTGTGTAGTCCTGAATATTGGTGGAAAGTATGTTTACTTACTTGAGTCTCCAAGGCAGAGTTCCGTTGATACCTATGCCCATATTCTCACAAGCCGCAGCGATTAGATTCAGTTTTACACGAGACATGGCTTTTCTACACTTTATTTTTTTTCAAATAGGTTAAATGCTATAACCTGCTATCGTGCTATCGAATATTTCTATAGAAATCGCGTTTTTCTTGATAAAAACAATTTAACTTTTTTGCCGCGCTCTAGGCTGCACAGGCTGCCAAAAAAAGTTACAGTAGAATAGGGAGGGGTAGCTACTCAATTGCTACTAACACTCAGATGCAATTTATCGAATTATCGATTCGATTTATCCGATATTTTAATGGATAAAATTTGTATAGGTTCATATATCTGTTTGTGGGAGGGAGGGAGGCTATGGCTATGAGTATGGCTACAACACTTATATCACTTATATCAAGACACGGTTAGTACGCTATTCAGTTGCAGCGAGTTGCCATACAAACAGCACAGTGGCGCCTCCATTATTTTCTACTCATTTTTGCCAAGATAAATGAGTGTGCTGAGACATCAATATGTAGATTGTTGCAATAAAGATTATGATTATGATTATGACATTTCAATCTAGTTGTAGTTGTAGACGTTTTTTAAGGATTAAAGTGATAATCTGAAAATGGGAATTTAGTTTGCCTTTGGTCAAATGTGTCAATGTTAAAACTCAGTTATACTATTTTTTTCAGGTTAATTAACCGCTAATAATTATTAAATGATGTGTTTTTCTTAATGGTGGTTTGATTTACAAACATAATGTTGAAGTTAAAAATGTTCAAATAGAACGATTCGGGATTTACAGGGGTAGGTCGAACTAATCGCAATCCTAAATCGCATCAGGTCCAAAAGTTGCGCATCCCTAAAGTTGAGTGGTGCGAGCTACGTCACTTATTTTGTTATGTCAATGTCACGTCATAATCATGTGGTGTGATTTTTCAGGTTAAGCTAGTGTTTTGAATGGCAATTTCATCATGAATTTGTCATAACTTTAGTTTAATTGTAAGTAAATAAATTATTAATCATGGATTTTGCTCGCAAGCAACTAGAAAAATACGGCTGGACAGATGGTAAGTACCTCAAAACACATAAATTCTACTAGGTTCCACATAAACATCCAATCTGTTCCAAAACGTATTTATTTTTCAGGTAAAGGCCTCGGCAAGCATGAGGATGGTATTTCGCAGCCTCTAAAGCCTAAACTAAAGAGGAGTGTGACGGGAGTCGGTCATGACCCCGCCTCGGACTTCAACGAGCATTGGTGGTGCGCACTGTACGATAAGGCGGCTAAAAATGTTGAGGTAATTTATTAGCTATTGCTATCAGCTTCGCCTGCGTGGTGTCAGGATAATATATAGCCTATGCCCTTTTCCCAAAATCCCCTCTAACCATCCCTAGTGTCACTAGTGGGGTCACTAGTGGGGATTTCAGGACAAAAAGCTCATACTGTACACTGTACGAATCACAGTTTAAACAGTACAGTAGTTTTATTGTCATTGAGAAACAGACAGCCTTCCATTAATTCTCACAAATGTCTTACCAGCGTCTGTATTCTTTTCTATGCACTTATTTTTATTATTAATATTATGAGCCTGTAATGTCCCACCGAAGGACAAAGGCCTCCCTTTCCTCTTTCATAACTCCTCGATTCCAGGCTTGAACTGACCAATCCTTTGTATGGACGTCAAGTTCGTCCCTCCATCTGCGACATATGCACTTATGTATTAAAAAATAGGTACGGTCAGCATCATAAGTCAATGACCACATTCAGATTTTAAAATTCGCTATACACCATATTATATTTATGAAAATGTGGTGTATACTTAATTTTGAACTTTAACACTAGCGGTTATCATGTTGAGCGATTTATGTATAATAAATGGTATAAAGCAATTTTAAAAATCTGAATGGGTCATCGACTTTTGATGCTGACTGTACCAATAATTATATACTAGTAAAATTGTGTCAGTTATTTGTGTTACATAATAAAAGTTGAATAAAAAAAATTACAGATTGAAAATAAGAATGGCAAGACCAAAAAGATCAAAATTAACAACGACAACTTCGTAATCAGTAGCAGCACTTGGAAAATAAACCATACGACTACGGATAATAAGGCTCAATATTCTGAACACTTTGTACGTACTTCAGTGCTGACGAACGACCACAGTGGAAGAAGGACGGAGAATGTTAAAGAAGAAAAGAGTGAAATAGAAGATGTTCCCGATATCAATGTGGTTAAAATGACAGATGAAGAGCTATTTGCCGCTTGCGAAGGCAGAACTGCTCATAAGTAAGGTTTTTTAAAAAAATAATTTAAAACCTTTTTGAATTGTGTCACTAGTTCCTTCGAACCAGTTTGGTGAGAATTTCAAGTGCGCCTCGAAGAGGCTCCTTTCGTGCACTTGACACATGTTTTCGAACTTTTAGTTTCTATGGCATGCAGGTTTCCTCATGATGTTTTCCTTCACCTTTAAGTACGTGTTTAAATGCACACATAAAATAACAAACGAAAAATCCATTGTCCTTCGGATCGAAAGTCGAGGCACCTCCCACTCGGCCAACACGGCTTTTTATTATCCTCCTGCACCGATAGCACGGACTGGGGATAAAAATTTTGTCCCCCGTTTTTATCCACCTTCCAGTCAATTTTATCCCTTGAAGGTGGATAAAAACGAGGGGGGGGGGATAATTTTTTTTATCTCCAGTCCATGCTAAGCCTGCTGATGGTAATTTGCTATTCTATGTTTCAGAGGCGCCCGTCACGGTCTCAAAGCATTGGGAAAACTGGCAAGAATAGCTGAACAAGAACAAATGTTTCTGGTTCAACCTAAATATGAGGGTTATTCCCATGCCAAGAAACTTAAGCGAGCTATTGAAAAAACCAATGAGGATCAAGTAGCAAAAACTAAGAAAAAGAAGAAAAAAGTTTTGGAAAATGGCAACACTGAAGTTGTTGAATCCAATGATGATGATTTGTCAGAAATGGATAGAATTTCTTGTCTCAATAATGAAGATTGTGGAGAAAGTATTACATGCAGTGAAAAAACAGTGTCGAAAAGAAAGAAAAAGAAGAGAAAAACCTTAGACAATGGCGACACTGAAATGGCAGATTCAAATGATGGTGCTTTTTCAGAAAAAAATACAGTTACCAGTGAAGATAACGATCATAATTTTAGAGAAAACAAATCAGTCATTGAAAAAGTAGTGACAAAAACCAAGAAAAAGAATAAATTTTCGGAAAATTACAACACAGAATCTAATGATGATTCTTTGCCAGAAAAAATGATTATAGATATGATCAGTGAAAACAATGAAGATAGTGGAGAAACATGCAGTGAAAAAACGCCAAAAAGCAAGAAAAAGATAAAATACTTAGAAAATGGCAACACTGAGATAAGTTCAAATGGTTTGCCAGAAATTGGCGGGAAAAAATCAAAGACTAAGAAGCAAAAAGTTGTTATTTCAAAAAAACTAGCATTGAGTATAAATGATAATGAAATACTAGAATCTAATGTTTCGCCAAAAAATAAAGAGAATAGTGAAAAAGAAGACACGAAAGAATTAAAGAAAAAGAAACGAAAAATCAATCAAAATGATGAATTAAACTTAGAAGTAACAGAAATTAACAAGAAAAAGAAAAAATCTAAAACTTATAGATAGAACATATTTGTGATTTTCTTGGCACCATGCCGCATGAACAAGATTTTCCGTTTAAAATCCATTTTTAATAAATGTATAAAATTAGAATAGATTAATTATTAAGTAGACTTTTTTTTATTACAGCATAAGCTAACTACTACAATCTATATATAGGTATATTATAAAATTTACAAAAGGAAACAATTGGGCCACCCATAGACCGTTGCAAACGATCTATAGGTAGCTCAACTGCTCCAACTCGATACCCGATGGCAGCGTGCCGAGGATACTGGCTGCATTGCCTCTTTGTATAGCAAGGCTTATTCTTTGGCCCAGATAGCTGCCAGCCCTCTGAACTCTAATTGCCAGCTAATAACTCTAACTCTAACTGCCAGCCCTCTAAGTAGACTAATTTTATATTTATTATAATGTAAAGTTAGTAAGTAACTATTTCCTTGTGTTTTTATTGTTATTTAGGTTTATTGTTATTTTATTGTTTATGTAAGATTGCACTGTACATTTTAAAGTTAAGTGTGTAAATAAATTACTAAAAAAACTAACTTTTTTTAAATAACTACAGTATGGTATACAAAGTAGTCTAAAGTATGATCTATTCTAGCTTATGAACTTATCCCTAGACTTAGATCTTGACTAAATTTCAAATCGGTTTGTAGTTTTGGCGTGAAAGAGTAAAAAAACTAACAAGCATCATTTATATTCCTAAACTATCGCGTTTAATTCTTGATTTTTTCAATACCTATAGATTGAAATTGTCAAGTCAAATTAGGTACCTTTTTTTGTAGTGGGTAAAAATACTGAAAAACACAGCGAGAATGGTAAAAATCCATTTATTTCTTTAAAACGTCATCCAAATCGTCAATCGTTGATTCATTATTGCTGTAAAAAATTAAAAACGACATTTTATTTTCAAAATATATCTTTTATAATACTAAATATTCAACTTACAATTTTTTTTCTAGAATTTATAGAAAAAACATTTCTCATTTTTGTTTATAAAACGAGCGCATTCGATCAGCTGACTGTACTTTAACTTAACTTTACAGTTAGACTGTACGTAACTTTACAGACAATAAAAAAACCTTTGTCCTGACTGACAGTCAACACACAGGCCAAACCACTGAACGTAGAGACTTATAATTTCTAGGGTATTTTCGTCATAAAGTTAAGCGCATACTAACTTTATTCCCAACGCAAGCGAAGTGAGCTTATAAAAATACAGATAAACTATGAATCTTAAACCTCAATTCTGTAGTTATAACTAATATTTAACCTCAATTCTATAGTTATAACTAATCTTTAACCTCAATTCTATAGTTATAACTAATATTTAAACCTCAATTCTATAGTTATAACTAATATTTAAACCTCAATTCTATAGTTATAACTAATCTTTAACCTCAATTCTATAGTTATAACTAGGATCTCGTTTAGACCTTTCCATGTATGGTAATCCGTGAGGTCCCTTAGACGAATAATCTGCCATGAATGGTTTTGATAGTAACTCCGGTTTGAAAGATTTCAGGAAGTACACCCAACATTGGACGGTTTCAACATCTTTGGTGGATCTGAAACCAAATAAAAATATAATAAGCGACAAACAACTTGTCCTCTGGCGAACCACGTGAGAAAGATGCGCAGAACGAAATTCTTAGATCAAATTGGTGGACAACTTCTTTGTCGCTAGTTTATCTATTATAGAAATTCTTAATTGTACACCAAAAACTTATGATTATAAAGTAAATAATAAATATTTGGGACATTGAACACAACGCCATCTAGCCCCAAACTAAGCCAAGCTAGTACTATGGGAACCATACTGATAGAAAAGGTACCTACTTAAATACTTTTTTTTGTAAATCCTTACATAGAATACATAGAAAACACCCAGACTCAGGCAGGACAAACACTTCACAAAAATCGAACCCGAGACACCGGCACGCCGAATCTACTGAACCGATTAAGCTAAAATTCAGTATGGGTATAGTTTATGAGCTGGTTAAGGACATTGGCTAATTTTCATCTCTATCGTACCATATACCGCAACCATAACCGCAGGCGCCAGCTAGTGATAAATTGTATGTACTTACGGTTTCTTTACGATAATGTCATCTTTTTCTCTAACATAATAATTTGGATGATCTTCTAAAATGTCTAATTTACTCAACATCATGTCATCTACTTCATACACCTCTCCTGAAAAAAAAATAAGTAGTTACAATATACACCTCTCCTGAAAAAACATTACATTACATACACCTCTCCTGGAAAATAAATTCGTTTTTTTTAAATTCAATCATTTTCATTTTATATCTTATCATAAAGATAATAATGGTCTGAAATAAATCATTTTTATTTTATCAGTAACCTTTTTTTTCTGTGTTTGACTTATGGTCTATATTTTTTCTGTGTTTGACATACATACATACCATACCCACATACATACATACCATACCCACATACATACATACATACCATACCCACATACATACATACCATACCCACATACATAGAAACACCGATTCGCCCTAGTATCTAGACTTCGAAATTTTATTACTTTACCTTTTACAATATTTCCTTTCCCGGGACTGTGCAGTAAAAATGGAATGTTATATCTTGTGGCTATGATGAGAGGGTATTTGCGGGTTGTGGTGGCTTCTCCGATGAACTTGCCGCTGCCATTGTTGGGGTCTGTTAGCCAATAATGGTTTGGTTCGTTGCGTTTTAGAGTCCCGTACACAAATACTCTGTGGCTCATCTGGAGATGGTAAGAAATTAGTATTAAAAAAGTGTAAATTGAAGATATTAAAAAATTGCTTTCTGTGACATAATTATTATTTAAAATTACAGAAAATTTAGGTAGGAGAGATTACAGGTAATTAATCTCTTTAAAATACTTGCATAATCAATAAATTATTTATGACTAGCTGCTGCCTGCTCTAGTTAAAGAAAAGGAGCTTATTTTATTTCCTCTTCTCTACTCCAAATCGGTTCAGTAGTTTAGGTAACTAAAGGTAAGTTCTCACAGACTTCAGCCTTGTCAAGCCATGGAGGCTTTCGGAGTAGCTTAATAGATACTACATACATAAGATCGGACTCAATGGTCCAGCAGAAGTTGGCTAAATGAAAGCAACCCTTAGCAGTACTTATCCAAAGTCTCTCTATACCTTTACCTTTAGCGTGTGGCAAAAAAAAGGTCAGATTATAGTAGATCCTTTCCTTTCTTTTCTTCGATTTTCAGTGCCCGCTGTGTTAGAAAATTCAGTGAACATCAAGTAGGTACTTACGTTGCTGCTGGAAAAATATTTATTTATCCATCTGATTTTGGCTATATGTGGACGTTTATACATAAGCATTAAAACCTAATTATACAATACATTTTCAAGAGAGCCTGCTGAAAATAACCAAACTAATCTAAATGTAAACAAACGAAACGATATACAGCGAATTAGTTTGACACCTTTCGTTTGAGTTCAAAGACTGATGACAGCCAGATGCACTACTCGGCACTAGATGTCAGCACTAGTATAGGTTTAGTTTCGGTACGTCTTGTAGATGGCAGCACTTGTAAGAGAATAAACACCAAGGAGGTTCGGTCACTAGTCTGACGATACCTTAATTTTTTGTCGATGGAACTTCATCAATAAGTACTGCTATCCGACACTAGATGGCAGTACTTAAAACGAATTCTCCATTCGTTCCTAATGGTTCGCGGCCAACTTCACCTCGTTCTTTATTTCATTATGGTTCATTTTTGTCATTCATTCAGTTGAATTTTTGCGCATTTCGCGGAAAGTCGTGTTGTCGTAAAAAATATTATTTTATTTTGTGATGATCATGTGCTATAATCGTATGTGACTGTGAACTTCGTTTTGTGGAAACTTTTTATTGATAAACCTGAAATCACAATAATTCAAGATGAGATTAGCCGGAGCTATCTTTTCCAATGTTACCAAAATGTTGGATTTCTACTCCCAATTTAATCCTTCACCGCTTTCCATCAAACAATTCATCGATTTTGGTAAGTTACCTGATTTATTATTACCCTATTTACCTAAAAAAGCTATACTAAAGTGTCAAGGTCGTTGACACGGTGGCGGAGTATCGAGAAAAATGCCGAAGATTTTGTAATCAGCTGTTTTTGTTTTCAAGAATCAAGAATCAAGAAACATTTATTGTATAAAACTGTGTACTTAACATATTTTAGTAGGATACAACAGTTTATCCTGATAGGACATACAATAATATAGGTACTTATAACTAAAATGAAATAGATACCTACCTAGTTTTATTACATCAGATGTAGTAGACTATAGGTGCAAACTTTAAAATTTGTTAATTGTTTTTTTATTTTTTCAGTTAATTAGTAGTTGGGTATTTTTTAGACGTTAGTTTTTCATTTTCAAAATATTCTTTTAGTGTGTAATGAACTTCTTGAACAAGCCATTTGCTCAAAGTGTTTTTAAATCCAATACCAGATAGCTGCTTAAACTCTGTAGGTAAAATTAATAATTTAAAAGAACAATAATCTCTAATTTCTTGTAAGTTCACATTCTACTATAATGACAAACCTATAGGTAAACTGTAAACCTTAAATTAAACCGTCTAGAGGTACCCGTAGCACCCCATACTGCAAGCTATAATAATCTCCAGCAACAATTAACGTAATATAATAAATAACACACCAACAAACCCTTTTATATAGTATATGAAATACACCAATTTATTGTTAGTATTTATCTCAATAAAAAAATAAAAACTGCCTTTCTTATCTCGTCCCACTGCTGGGCAAAGGTCTCCCCCAACTTTTTCCACGCCTTCCAGTCTTTGGCCAAAAATTGCCTTAAGCAACCTAAAAAAATGTAACCAGAGCCACTGGTTAACACAAGTTATAATATGGCTATGAATCTAATTCCAATAATTTAAAATAAATCAAAATACTTAGTATACATAGTCCACATTCACTCAAACATTTAATAACATAAAACGAGCTGTGTTAACCTGTAATTAGTTTTACATGTACCCAAATCCATTTAACTTTGTTACATAAGCATTTAATAACATTAAAACTGTTGACGAACATAAATAAATACAAATGCAAACTCATGTATTCATTCACAATTCACATTATTGAACCAAAGTAAAATTGAGTCACACATTCATTAACTGACCTGATTGACTGTCTGTCTGACTGACTGACTGATTATGTTATTGTGTCATAGGTTTGGTCATGGGACACTTACCTCAGTGCTAAATCAATGCTAAAAATAAGCGAAGTTGGTTGTAGTATGTTGCAAGTTTTTTTTTTATCGTGTCTCTAGTTCTTTCGAACCAGTGTGGTGAAAGGATTTCAAGTGCGCCTCGAAGAGGCTCCTTTCGTGCACTCGACACATGTTTTCTAACTTTAGGTTCTAGGACATGCCGGTTTCCTCACGATGTTTTCCTTCACCGTTGCGAGAATGTGGGATGCATACATAGAATTTTTCGACCGAAAAAACCCATTTACGCATGACTGCCACCGGGATTCGAATCCGCGACCATCAGATCGCAAGGTTAGGGCTTCATCCACTCGGCCACCACGTCCACAGTAAGTACACGTAACTAACTGCAGTGCACAACTGGAATATACTGTCCGATGATGTTTTTTCTGCAGCATCCACAATCTTGTTCAAGAACAAACTCAACACTTGGTTACGAACCAACAAGACTATGTTAAAAAAAGTGACACAAAACTATTAAAAATTCCAACACTTTGTTACATAGACACATCAGCGAAAGCTGCTAGTCTTATCAAGTTCATTGTTAGCTGGTTATTCACTTATAAATATGTTCATTTATCAGTATAACTGGCAAGAACTAGAACTGGTCTCTCTGCCAACAAATTCTGTAGTTTTCCTACAGAATTTACACATTTAGATGGTTTATCATTTCGCCGCACCCGGCAACCGTATAATTAATTTGGCAGTCTAAACTAATAACGTATGAATTAAATTTTAAACTGAAAAATAAGTGTGTAGTTTAGTTATGGATGGATGTTTGTTAATCAATCATGCCTGAACCTCTGAACGAAGTCAATAGATAGCACTGTTCTGGTCACAGGTAGGCGTGATCTCTTAATATCAGGAGAACGCCTTGTTTACATAAAAACCTTCATTTTAGGCTCTGACCAAACTCCGCGTTATACAGCAGACATTCTGACTGCTTCTATCAACCAATCAAATCGCTTAGGACACACGGCTTTTTTACACGCTACAAGACAGCGAGTTCGCTTGTAGCTTGTAAAGTTGCCCAGTGTCGTCGACGTTTTCACAATCTGCTTGTTGACAATCCTTCCCGAAAGCTAACTCGCTCACACGCTAGCTTTAAACTCGCCAACAAGCAGCTTGTAAAACCTATAATTTTTATATATTTACAGTAAACAAAATGTAGACTCAATTTGGTTTAAGAATAGTATATATTTCATAGCTTATATAAGAAAAAAATGTAACTGTGAGTCTAATGTTAAATAAATAAATAAAAAGCCGTGTGTTATCGACGCTTTAGGCTTGTAATATACATTACAAGCCATCAAATTGTATTATTTAGATTATCATAATATTTTTAAGATTATGGTACAAACACAGAAGTATTAAAGTATAGAAACACAACGTGATACATTGAAAATGTGCAATAAAAGGGAGCCACATTGGCTAACTTCTAGTAGGTACATTTTGGTCCGATGCTAATTTTCGAAAAAGAAAAGTAGGTAACAGGGCTAGATAAATATTATATGTTAAAACTACTAGGCTTTTTCATCGTTTATAAAACTACATCGTAAAAATAAACAAACATTATTTGAAAATGGATATATTTCATTTTTATTGACAAGGTGTCTGAATTTTTTTGGTTCTGTCTTACCACTACAAATTTAAATTTATTTCAACAAGTGACTTATGCCATAAATACAATTTAGTATTTTAGATCTAGAGATAGTTAAATAAGATCAGGAGATATAATTTATTAAAGGCACACACAAACAGTAATAAAACTTTGCCTTCCGTGCTAAATGTATAGTCTTTATCTTTATATTCCCAAGTGACAGAGGGCTTCATTTAGAACATGTGGTCATAAACTTGACCTAGTCTTGGCCCCTTGCCAAATCATATCAGCCAAATATTGAGGAATACGCCAGTTTGCGTCATACGTCATCAGCTCACTTTAGTCCACTGCGGGATGTACTACTCGGGCGAATGAACATGCCACCTGGCTGACACTCTCGCTCGGAACTTGCTCTAGCTACAATCACAACGATATACAGGATGTATTTTTCAACTGGGCTTGAATGGCCAAATCCTAAAGTATGGGCAATATCGAAAAACGCTAAGAGGGCCTTCGGGGCCATAAATAATACTCTAGTAGCTAGATTTTAATTACTTATCATTACCAAGTATTACAGGACCTCTACTCTATCAAGATTATCCAATTCCACGCTGTACTTTGCACAAACGTCATTCGAGCCAGGTGTCATGTTAATTCGCCCGAGTTATAGCTTGAGACTTATAACTCGGGCGAATGAACATGACACATGGCTGACACTCTCGCTCGGAACTTGCTGCGTCCCCCGCCCCCCGCGCGGCGCCCTCCGTGTTTCTTCTTCCTCTAATTGCGAAGCCTTATCATTACTTATCATTACCAAGTATTACAGGACCTCTTCTCTATCAAGATTATCCAATTCCACGCTGTACTTTGCACAAACGTCATCCGAGCCAGGTGTCATGTCAATTCGACCGAGTTATAGGTCTCCCATAACGCGCCACTGAGCCCGGTGCTTAACGGTGAAGGAAAACATCGTGAGGAAACATGATACAATACACATCAGATATTTTTTTTTTGTAAATACCTACATAGAAAGAAAACACCCAGACTCAAGACAAACACCGATGTTTTTCACAAATGTTTATCCTGAAGCGGGAATCGAATCCGCGATACCGGGCGTGGCAGATAAATACACTTGTCACTCGACCATCCGTGTCGTCAATTCGCAACGCGAGCGTTCGTCTGCCAGTGCAGTGCAGATATAAAAAAAAGGTATCCAATATACAATACACAGTACTTGTAATGCTATTATCGTCTCTTCCGGTAAAACCACGTGCTATAGGTAGGGATGCAACGATATATCGATATTTTTGAAATATCGATGTATCGATCATAAATATCGACGATATATCGTTCATAAATATCGACGATATATCCTTCTTCATGAGCGATATTTTATTAATGATATATTGTCATGCGCCAACTTCCAAATTCCGTCCCGTCTAACCTATCTCAGTCATAAACGTAGACTTTTTCTATTTAGTGCCGTTCGTCGTTCGCTCTGCAATGCAAACGCGCGCAAAACTTAGAATGAGCATAAGCTATATCAATACAATATCTATTAAGGTTGATATAAATCTAGCACATTAAAAAAATCAATTATAAGTTAGTAGATAAAAGTAAATAAGAAAGTAGGTTAACACTCAGTAACCCAAAAACAAGAATAGGTATACAAACTATTTTCTGAAGGAGTTCACAATTTTACAGTTCATTTTTATATAACTAAAAGGTCTTTCAAAACATCGAAATATCGTTCATAAATTTTGAAGATATTTTGAATATCGATATTTCATTTTCAAAAATATCGATATTTTAATATCGATGTTTTTTTATGAACGATATTGCATCCCTAGCTATAGGTATAGGTAGGTAAGGTCTAACACTGACTTCCTGGTCAAGTCAACAGAGACGACCTTACTTCCACTTAACGTGTGACATATGCATGTAGGGCTTGTAATAAAGCGAGTGAAGTGACGCAGGAAATTGCGTAAATTCGTATGTAGGTGAGAATTTGTGAGTCACCTGCTCAAATATAAAATGGACTTATTTATAAACTTAAAATCTGATTGTATCAAAGAAAGAAATGAGTACACACGACACATTTTTAATCACTCTTTTTTTTTTTGTAAAAAACCCAAAATTTTTTGACTGCGCACTGTACCCTCTCTGCATTGCCTAATAATATTTTAAATGCAAAGTCTAACATTTGGTGCTCTTAATTATTGGCACTTTGCTATACTTTTAATAGTTTTTTTTTAATTCCAAAAGTTTCAATCGCCCTAAATATGCGTATTTAGCGTGGAATTGGATAATGTTGATAGAGAAGAGGTCCTGTAATACTTGGTAATGATAAGTAATGATAAGGCTTCGCAATCAGAGGAAGAACAAACACGGAGGGCGCCGCGCGGGGCAGCGGGGGAAGAATCAAGTAAAGTTCCGAGCGAGAGTGTCAGCCAGATCACCTGGCTGACACTCTCGCTCGGTACTACTCGGGCGAATCAACATACCACCTGGGCCAGGTGGCATGTTGATTCGCCCGAGTAGTAGGTGCATCGCTGAGTCGCTGACGTATTTTTAAAACTGTGGCTTTTCTCATTCTATTTCTGCAGTATCTTCTAACAAAACCAGTGTTGCTTTTATGATTGGCTAGTTTCACAATGCTTACGAATCTACCCTACGCATTGTTATACCTGATTACCTATTGAGCAATGTCTACACAAAAACACACCCAAGGTTTGTACACAAAGGAACAGCTGGATTCCACTAACAAAGACTTCTTGGATGGATGCCAGATGCTCAGGGAAGTGTTTGTAAACATATTTCTGATCGAAATTCCACTGAAGTATCTGCATATTTGGGCCTATCCACGAAATTGACTGAAAACATTGTTGCGGTCGCTGAAACTGCCTGGAAGTCTGTGAATGGAGAAGGCTCGAGAACCGAAGACCGCTTGTCGAGGCGAATTAGGATACGTTTCCACTGACGCGGAACTGTGTTGCACAGTGCTCGAAGTTGAGATATTGAGCACTGTTATTGGCTAATTCGCGGTCCGCTCCTCTCCACTCCGACTAGCTCCGCGTCAGTGGAAATGCACCCTTATGGGGGAGGCCTATGTCCAGCAGTGGACGTCTAGAGGCTAAATGATTGTTTAAAATTATTATGTTGTTCCATTTTTAATGTTGTTGTATTTTTTTTATGGATCTAGTTATCCGATTTTTTTTGTACACTTCGTACGGAGTATACCCATCATGTTTCAAGTCTCTACATTCAGTGGATTGGCCAGTACGTTGCCTGTCAGTCAGGAGTCCTGACTTAGGACGAACCTTTAATTCGTATTGTCTAGAAAAATAGATCGTAGAGATAAACTGGAGTCTTATGTCTAGATAAACTTGACCTTAGCTCAGAAGCTTATCTGCAAATGACATAACCAACAAGCATTCACCTTGACCTGTCTTTGACCTTTGTAAAACTTGGCTCATCAGCCATTGTGAACTCATTTATGAGTACGCTCTGCTGAGTGGGCATAAAAAAGAATTAAATGGATAATCAAAATTGTATTATGAATTTTATGATGATGAAGCTTGGTATGGACACGTGATGCGAAGGGAAGAAAGTAATGTGACTAGGAGAGTGCTGAATATGGAAGTGGATGGATATAAGAGTAGAGGAAGGCCAAAGAAAAGATGGATGGACTGTGTGAAGGATGATATGAATAGGGCAGGTGTAAGTACAGAGATGACAGGTGATAGGGACGAGTGGAGGAGGAAGACATGTTGTGCCGAACCCACGTAAGTGGGAAAAGGACTCGAAAATGGTCGAAAACATGTGTCAAGTGCACGAAAGGAGCGTCTTCGAGGCGTACTTCAAATCCTTTCACCATACTGGTTCGAAAGAGCTAGTGACATGATAAGAAGGGACACGATATACCTTATCAAGGTTTTTCAAAAACATAGGACTACCGACTTCAATTGGACTGTTATGGTGGCCGTAAACACCACTGAAATGTCACAGGTAAGCAAAATACGCAATTTCGTTTACTTTGATGTCATATTTTTTTCAGTTATATTTTGATATCAAAACTAAACTTCTGAACCGATTTTGATGAAATTTCTATGGGACCAATCTGAAAGTTTATTCTATCAAAAATTTTTTTTCAAACAACAAAGTTTTGAAGTTAACAAAAATTAAAAAGAAAAACATTCAACCCAATTGATAACCTACTCCTTTTTTGAAGTCAGTTGAAAAGGAAAAAGAAGCGAAACAATGTGCTTAATAATAACATCAATCATAAATCTATACAATTTTAATTTTTATTCAAAATTAGTCCCGTTTTGTGTATATTTTCATTCAATATTCATTATGCAAAATGCAAATTTTGCCAAACAATTCGAGGTCGTTGGTCCAGAACAGGTAATGTTTACAAAACTGTCATGGTCAACGCGTTGTATGAAGGTTGAATGATGAGTAAGAATGTCCTCTGTTACATAGTACATTTTTAAGCACACACTAGTGTCAATCCAGATGTCGCCAAAACCAAAACTAAGCTAATTTGCACTAAAATGTGTTGTCCCTTTTCAACCGACTTCAAAAAAGGAGGAGATTATCAATTCGGTTGTATTTTTTTTTTCTTTAATGTTGTTAGAATTGTTTCTTGTCTTTTGTTTGAGAGAATATATTTTCAGAATGGTCCATAGAAATTTCATCAAAATCGGTTCAGTAGTTTAGTGTTTTTATGAAAATAACTGAAAAAATATGTCATCCAAGTAAACGAAATTGCGTATTTTGCTGGGACATTTCAGTGGTGTTTACGGCCACCATAACAGTACAATTGAAGTAAGTTGTAATGTTGTTACCTCATAACTTTGTTGTTTATGAACCGATTTGAAAAAAAATAAGTGGAAGTACTTATAAATATCCTTTAAAAAAAAAAATTAAAGGATATAAGTACTTCCAGATTGGCCCCATAGAAAATTCATGAAAACCGGTTCAGTACTTTGGTTAAGAAATAAAATAACTGAAAGAATGACGTCATCGTAGTACTTAAACGAAATTGCGTATTTTGCTTCCCTGTGACTGTTCAGTGGTGTTTACGGTCACTAAACAGTCCAAGAACTCGGAGTCGGAGAATAGTCAAGTCGGAAAATGATGACAATGGACAAAAACCGATGTTCATACGCAAAATATCTTTGTCTAAGGTTTGTCTTGATGCGGTAATCGAACCCGCGAACACTCGACCATCTGGTGCATCTGTGACTTCTATAATTTTCCTTTTGCGCAGTAAACTAAACAGTCTGTAGCTAAACGCCTAATTAGGCAATTTAAAATCGATTATTCCGACATGAAAATAATTCGATATTCTTGATAACACGTGGTGTAGTAGACTTTGGTCGATGTAACTCAATTCTAATGTAAATTAGTAAGAAATAAAAAATGCCGTAATTCGAGTGTGTGGCTATTTTTTTAAATTATTATTGCCACGTTTTTAAGCCACTTGTTTGTTTGTCTGTCTGTTGTTCTTAGTGAAAACTTGTAACTCAAATTTCGAGCACTTTCCTATCGAATTTTCGAGCACTTTCCGATTAGCTATCCGACTGAAACTGTCAAGGTAGCTCACAACTCGATGACAATGCATATTAATTATATTTATAAGCATTATTATATTATATGGAGCCTGCACTGTCCCACTGCTGGGCAAAGGCCTCCCCCCATTTTCTCCACTCTTCCCTGTCCTGTGCCAAACTGGTCCAGTCTGGGCGGAACGCGATGAGCTCGTCCCGCCACCTTCTCCTCGGTCTGCCGCGTAGTCGCCGTGTCGCGTCAGGGCACCATTCGGTGGTCATTTTAGCCCAAAGATCGTTCGACATGCGGCAGACATGACCAGCCCAATCCCATTTGAGCTTGGCGGCTTTCGAAGCTACGTCGGCGATTTGTGTTTGGGAGCGCAGCTCGGTGTTCCGGATCCGATCCATCAGCTTGACGCCGAGGATGCTGCGCTCCATTGCCCGTTGGCAAACCCCGAGTTTATAAGTATACTTATTTAAAATTTGATTTATTTAAAATACAATGCTGCCATAACCTCAACAAAAAGGTTTGTTTTCATTTGATTGCTTTAGCTGATGTCTGCGTCAGCTCCTTTACTTTGTATGAAAACTTAAATATATTATTTTTTGAGTGTTCCAACAACATTAGAGCCATTGTTATTTTACAGTAGGTATCTGTATTTGTTTGTTATCAGTTATCAGACAGAGAAAAAAAAGCTATTTTATCGCAAAATAAACTTGTTGATTTTAAATGCAGTTCTTATTTTTATCAAAAGCGTGTGAATCCTAGGCTGATAACGTTTTTCACTAAAGCCGTCGATTATCCTCTCAGAGGGTGGTCGAGAGTATACACGTGGTATACACCCTGTTAATGATTTGATTAATTTAAGTATTGTTTTATATGTTAATCGGAATTGCGTTTGTAAAGCGTCTATGTCACAGGGCTAGTTTGCAAGCTACAAGCCAGCGAGTTCGCTAGTGGCTTGTATACTCGCCCCGTGTCAGTGCTAGTTGAAAATCCTTCCGGACTCGTTTACTCGCTTACTTTTAAACTCGCCGGCTTGTAAACTAACCCTGTATCATCGACGCTAAAGTATCTACCTATCAATTATTAAATTTGTGTGTCGATTTAAACTGAAGCTATCTCATTATTTTAACAACACTTTATACCACATTCATACAAATAAATAATTTATCTTATCTTATCTATCTCCATGTGGCATGGCCATGGAACACCCGGTATAAGAATAACCCTGAGTGGGGTCAATGATTACTGAATTACCCTTATCATTAATCTATTGATCGGCACTTGCCTTCAAACCGACTTTATCATTACAATATCTACTCGAATAAAGATTTTATTTTATTGTCTCACCTTGTATACATAGTCATTGGTATAGATAGATAGATAGATAGAATATACTTTTCACACCACCTGCTCGACAATATCCAATTACGTATCATGCTATCATCAAGGTAAAGCAAAGCATTACTAGGTAATGTTGTATGAAACTCCCAAGGGTAGTAATGTGATTTAAATTTGGAAATGGAACTGGCCACTCATAAAAAAAAGAAAAAAGGCGCGACTACAAAGATTGTGAAACAAAAGACGGTGTTGGCTGCTGAGTTCGGAGCCCTGGCTTTTTATTGCCTTGCAGAAGGTGTGAAAAGTAGAGTATGCTCCTCTGGGATAAAGCCTGTCTTCGTCTTGGGCAGCTTGAACCCCTCGCGTCACTCAGGACTCTACATAACTCCCTCGCTTCGCTCAGGAGTTAACCGAGTCCCTCGTTAGCTCAGGGTTCAATATGCCACCCGCGACATAAGACATTGCTTTATCCCCTAAGTGCATAATCTACTATTATTGCTCACCATCTTAGTACTAACACATATCGATATCGAGTGCGAGGCTTTTCAATATGGGATATCGAAAAGCCTCGCACAAGGAGCTCTTATGAATGCATGCTTTCAGAGTGCAATTAAGCTTTGGACGAATGCACCGGGCATGACTCACTCTAAGGCCTTAATCAAAGCTTACGAAAAGCCAAGCACTAATCAGGTATTGGCTTTAAATAGGAAGAACTTGCGCATAATTGTAAGAGCCTTAACAGGACACTGTTGCCTGAATAAGCACATGTTCAACTTAAGGCTAAGCGAAACGCGCTCCTGCAAGAAATGCAATGAGGCAGATGAAACGCCCCTTCATTTTCTGAAGGAATGTGGACCGCTAATGCATAAGCGCAGTATTTATCTGGGAAAACACATATTAAGCCCTGATGAATTAGTTAAGCTTCCTCACAAAAAACTCCTGCAGTTCATCATAGCGGCAGGGTTTAGTGAGGAACTTTAACCGCATAGATCCAAGTGGCGAACACAATAGACCGACAACGGTCGCAGTGTCACTAAAGCCGCAAATCAATAATAAAAAAAAAAAAAAAAAAATAATAGTACTAACACATTATAATGGAAAAATAAAGCTAGGTATATAACAGTGGACAATGGGCGGTCTTATCGCTAAAGAGCGATCTCTTCCAGACAACCTTTGTATGGACTGGATACTGTTGGACAAATGAGGACGGTGGGCATAACGTTAATTTAGAACGAAAGTTTATTAATAAGTATAATAGCAAAAAGTATTGCAAAACAGATTATTTAATATACTAAATTGAACAATTAAGAAGAAGAAAACTAATACGGCGGTATTATAAAAAAACGAATATAAATAAAATAAAAATATAAATATTAGATAAATGAGTGATAAAAATTAACAATAATTCAAAAAATCAAGAGCTGTGAAAAATATTTTATTATTTCGGAGGTGTGGCTAAATAATGCTCAACGACCAAGCTTTTAAAAATTTGAAGGGACTTAGCAAGGTTATCTTTATAGATAACCTTGCTAAGTCCCTTCAAATTTTTATTTAATTTAAATTTAATTTTAAACCGTAGGGCTCATTCGCACGAGCGAAATGAGTAAAATGCATGGGTTCTGTTTGAACGGATTTGTAACGCGCGTTTAATAATCATTCGTGCGAATGAGCTCTCAATGTTCGATTCTATAACATGACGTTTCATTACCCGACTGCGAAGAAAGAGGGTTATGTTATTCGAGTGTATTCCAATATGGCAACGCAAACTCAAAAGATACGAGGTGGCATAGTTGAAAATCAGAAAGAGCACATCGAAATTTATAAAATTACTCATTTTCTAACCCTTGATTTTTTTCCCAGACAAAACCAGCAAATGAAAATGACACTATATAAAAAATTACAAAAAAAAATTAAAAAATATGTCGACGAAGTAAACGAAATTGCGTATTTTGCTTCCCTGTGACTTTTCAGTGATGTTTACGGTCACTAAAACAGTCCAATTGAAGTCAGTTGTATGTTTTTGTAAAACCTTGATTATTAGACGAAATATCTATATGAGTATAATAAATAAGACAAGCATGCAAAGTAAACAAATAGACAAGGAAGCACGAATATAAAAATATTTGTACTTATTTGATTATAAGGCGGTGTCCTAATAGAACGCGATCACGCGATCGTCGCGCGAATCCGCGATCAAACGTACTAACGTCAAATAGGCATCCCGATTGGCAATCGCGCGATCGCGCGACGCGACGCAATGCCAATTGGGACGCCTATTTGACGTTAGTACGTTTGATCGCGCGATCGATGTTCGCGCAAACTTGCGATGGTCGCGTCATCGCGTTCTATTAGGACACTGCCTTACGGGTATTTATCGCGCTCACCTCGTATGTTTTTGTGTCCCGACGTTTGGACTGTATTGCAACAGCCGTGGTCACGGCCAACTAAAAACTATGTGTGATAATCGCGAAAGTCTACGAAAAAATATTTGTGTCCGAAAATACGTCATTTTCTTCGAATCAAAAATACCACAACACGACTGTATCTATGTTTATCAAAATATTTGTGTATCAAATTTACCTGTTTTCTAGATGTTTTTATTACCGTACAAAAGCTATTAAATGACGTCAATTTACCTTGCAAGACAAATAAATAAATAATGTCTATTTTAAAGTACTATTTAAAATGTAGTGCTAACGTTTATTTTAGTTAGGTTTCAGATTAAGGCGGGTGTACATTAAACGAACAAAGAGCTATAGCTAGAACAAGAGCATTCTTTCTTGATATCTTAATGTAAACCAAAGTTTGTTTTCAGCGTTTACGCCATACGAAATAAATACATATTTTAATATTGCATTAGATTTTTGATCTATTAACTGTTAAGGGTAATCCTCAAGGCAAATTTCCATACAAAGTGTTTCGAACAAACACTCAAAAAGTACGCCGTATTATAGTAATTTCTTCACACTATTCGTCATACTTTAATTTATATTTTATACCTACGTGTTTTAAAATTAGTCGAAATTCATGAAAACTCACTAGTTTTAAGAAATTACTATAATACGGCGTACTTTTTGAGTGTTTGTTCGAAACACTTTGTATGGAAATTTGCCTTGAGGATTATCCTTAACAGTTAATAGATCAAAAATCTAATGCAATATTAAAAATATGTAAGTCAATATTTATTAATAAATGAAATAAATTTATTAATAAATCTCACAGCTGCAGCAATGTTTTATACATTTGCGTGCGGAAAAAAAATACGCGAGATTCTCCGAGACAACCTTCCTCCCACGTGAGATTAGGTGAGGTTTGATTTGACCCCCTCTCCCCTATGAGCCTCAAGTAAATGGATGCCCGTTCACGCGTGCCTGCCTATCCGCCCGTATACGCGCGTCAAAAATACACTAGTGTGAAACCGCATTTAAAGTATTTAGCGGTGTTTGTTGCGCTAAAATCTAGTCTAGTCTAAAATCTCTAATCTAGTGCAAATAAAACGCGTAGTTTCCAATAACTTTTAATATTTACCAATAATGTCGTCCTGCATGACTAACTTATTTATCGAAGAACTGAAGCCACTGACTATTCGATAAGAGTTTGGAAAGACTCTAAAAGAAACTCACTGTAGCATAACATAAGCATAATCAGCCTATAATGTTCCCACTGCTGGGACTCAGGCCTACTCTCGGCAGGAGAGCGAATGGGTCGTAGTCCACCACGGGGACCCAATGCGAATTGGTGGATGTCACATGTCATATAACATTTTTTTTTATGTCCTTTGACATGCCAGTTTTCTCACGATGTTTTCCTTTATTTTTACCGTTGCGAGAACGTGAGATGCATACATAGATTTTTCGACCGAAAAAACCCATTTACGCATGACTGCCACCGGAATTCGAACCCGCGACCATTAGATCACAAGGTAAGGGCCTTATCCTCTCGGCCACCACGTCCTCACTAAAAGTCTGAAACCGTATCTAAGGCTAATCCTGAAATCCGAATTCCATACAAAATGTTTCGGACAAATACTCAAAAAGTACGCCGTATTATAGTAATTTCTTCACACTATTCGTTTCATCCATGTTTTTTGATTTCATCAACAAAAAAAGTGAAAGGTTTCATACCGTAATTTAGATTTTATACGTGTTTTAAAATTAACCCTACTAACTTAAAAACACGTATAAAATCTAAATTAAGGTATAAAACCTTTCACTTTTTTTGTTGACGAAATCAAAAAACATGGACGAAACTAATAATGTGAAGAAATTACTATAATACGGCGTACTTTTTGAGTATTTGTCCGAAACATTTTGTATGGAATTCGGATTTGAGGGTTCCCCTTAAAGTATTTAGCGGTGTTAGTTGCGCTAAATGGAGTGCAAACAAAACGCGTAGTTTCCAATAACTTTCAATATTTACCAATAATGTCGTCCTGCATGACTAACTTATTATCGAAGAGCTGAAGCCACTGACCCAAACTCATATAGGATAGTCTAGAAACTCATTTGTTTGTCTTTAATTTTAGAGCAGAATTTGTATAAGCTGAATCAAATCATTATGTAAAATTTATATATTGCGAACAGGGTAAAATAAGAATAAGAAAATAATTAAGTTCTTGATAAAACTAAAAATATGCGAACGCAGATGCAAGAATAAGTCTAGCTAGCCTATTATAAGGTAACACACAAAACCTGTCTAAATGCCTAGTGTGTCTAGAGCACAGAAGTATTAAAGTATGGAATCGCAATGAAGTACATTGAAAATGTGTCAAAAAAGGGAGCCACATTGGCTAAACTCAAAATCTGTGGTATTGTGGTCAAATCCTTGCCTATTTCAAATAAAAAAAACATTTAACATTACATAAAATTTACATTTTGATCCGATACAAATTTTTGAAAAAGAGAAATAAACAGGGCTAGGTAAATATTATTTGTTAAAACCACTAGGCATTTTCATTGTTAATAAAACGACATCGTAAAAATAGCAAACATGATTTGAAAATAGAGATATTTAATTTTTATTGACAGGATGTCTGAATATTTTTGTTCCTATAGAACAACAAGATAGACAGTTTTTTTTTTTTTTATTTATTCAGAAAAAAGGTTACATGTATTGTTGTTATATGAGTACCATTAAACCTTACCAGGTTTGTCTTGGTACCAAGGATTATAACATATCAATAATCTATTACATAATATGAGCTGTTGCTATGTAAAGTAAATTATATATCGCTATATTCTATAGTTCTAGTATCTAGTAGTGGTAGTTTCTAGTTAATTAGGTGAGTACGTGAAGGTTTTTATTGTATTCGAAACAGCTGATTTATTAATCGTTTAATGTTTATTTTGGTGATTTTGTCGTGTGTTTCAAGATGAATTTGGTTTTTTAGTCTAGGTATAATACAATCAGTTGTTCTCTCTCCAAAAGTGTTTTTGGCTTTTATGGTCTTAAGTTTTCTGTGTGTGACTTGGCGTGTGGTTATGGTATGTGATGTAGTATTAACATAGCTAAAGTAGTTTTCGATAAGTAGTTGCATTTTTACTCTCTCGTGCACAGGGGCTACTTTACAATAGCGAAATAAGCTTTCTAGATCACTATTATAGTTTGCTGTTATCTTTTTAGGTAATATACATCTTAGAAGGCGAGTTTGTAGATTGAGAATGCGATCTAAGTATGTTTTGAAAGTGCGTCCATAGCTACTTAGACCGTATCGGATTATACTTTCAGCAAGCGATTTATATATATTAGTTATTACAAGACAAATTATTAATCTATGGTCTAGAGTTGAGCTGTGTGGCTATACGACGTGTAACAACATACGTAGTATAATATACGTATTTCTTGTCTGTGATGTGGGTAGAGTTGGGTCCAAAGTCTAATATTTGCTTGTGTGCTGTTCGTATTTACGTATGCCATTAACCTTAATTTTGCATTGGTCAAGAGATTTGAAGGACACTTTATTAGGCTTTTAAAGTAGCCAACCTCTAATAACTTGGTAGAGTTCTATTAGTAGAGTCTACTAAATTTCATCCAATTCAGATGAAATGACAAATCCAAAAAGTCATTTGTATGGTAGCAAATGGATAGATAGTAGTTTACGATTTTTTGTGATATTCCATTTATTCGTTAAGTCGTTTAGCATTTAGGAATTAAGATCAAATGCGACTTCAATTTGATTTGATAGAGATTTGATAAGTTTTAGTTGTTTTCAAAACGCATGATAAAGCTGTCGATTTTTATCAATAACGAAGCGATTAGGATCTTTTTCTGTCAAAGTCCATTATTATCTTCACCCGGAAGACAATAGGTGTCGCGTATCGCGTATCACAATTATATCAAGGTTGTAGGCATATTAAGCGTCGATGACACACGGCTACTTAACACGCTACAAGCTAGCGAGTGAGCGTGTTACCTTTCGGGAAGGATTGTCAACAAGCAGATTGTAAAAAGCCGTGTCATCAACGCTTAAGACTGTATATAGGACGTAATAAAGGAACAAAACATACTATACACACGAAAAACACTACCATCCTTTTATGCAGTCGGGTAAAAACCTTCTGAAGTGGAATAAGTGACCCTGTGTTCCGCACATGCTCGCAGCACTTAACTCCGCTCATAATAATACGCACTAGGCCTTGATATTATCGTATCGACTCATCGCTGATACTTACGTTAGGGGGCGTCTTGAATTTGTCGAATTTATGTGTCGTCAGATTCGTCTAGATCACCCCATCTATTAGATGTCATCCATTGTAATATGGCGGCTGCAAGCAAAAATTTTGGATTCAACCGAAACCATCATAACTTTGAATTTTGAAGATATTTAGTTATTTGTACAATTGTACCACACTGCTATGAGTGTCACCACATCTCTGAGCTTGGTTTTTGACCTGATCCTTTTACTAGGCTTATGGTCGCGTAAGGAAATTCCGAGCATCGCCCTTTCCATCGCTCTTTGTGAAGCGAGAGCGAGAAGTGAAGGAAGTGGAGATGGGCCGGACACATTGCGCGAATAGATAGGGAACGATGGACGCGGCGATTGCTGGAGTGGAGACCACGACAGCACACGAGACCGCGAGGAAGACCACCTAAGAGATGGGTCGACGACATCCGACAACACGCAGTACGGGATTGGATGGCGCGGGCTCAAGACCGTCAATACTGGAGGCGATTGGAAGAGGCCTACAACCGAAAATGGATAATATAAAGGCCGGAATGATGATGATCATTCTAACATATTATTCTGTTTGATATTAAACACGGAAGAAACGCCGCAAATTTTCCTAACCATGAATAAATCTATAAAAAGTTGTTGTTGTGTAGACAAAAATACGCGAGGACTTTGCTCCGATTCTCAGAATACACGAGACTACGATCTTCGTCTATCTATTGATATAGTCAAGGACGAACTTGTTTATAAATACACGGAAACGTGAATTTAGATGAAAACAACAAACATATCTGATATAAATAGCTATAAACACAACGCCATTTATGACTCGTTAAAAAATATCTGTTAGAGATTAATTCAATTCAATTCAATCATTTATTGGCCAAAATGTTACATTGCATAACTCTGGTAAGTCAAAAAATATTTATACATTTTGAAATAAGTACATAAGCTTATAATAGTAGATTATGCACTAAGGGGATAAAGCAGTGTCTTATGTCGCGGGTGGCATATTGAACCCTGAGCTAACGAGAGTTATGTAGAGTCCTGAGTGACGCGAAGGGTTCAAGCTGCCCAAGACGAAGACAGGCTTTATCCCAGAGGAGCATACTCTACTTTTCACACCTTCTGCGAGGCAATAAAAATCCAGGGCTCCGAACTCAGCAGCCAACACCGTCTTTTGTTTCACAATCTTTGAAGTCGCGCCTTTTTTCTTTTTTTTTATGAGTGGCCAGTTCGATTTTAGAACAAACCTTTTTGCAATGCCATATGGGCGTTGTTATATGGCTTAGAGTTTTCCACGAGTTTCCTCAAGAATTTGACGTTCCATATTCAAATCCCATTATAACCCTTGGGAGTTTCATACAACATTACCTCCCTTGGTAGGTAATGCTATGCTTTACCTTGATGATAGCATGATATGTAATTGAATATTGTCGAGCAGGTGGTGTGAAAAATATTTTCTGTCTATGTTCAGAAAATTCCTTTTCAAAAATTCAACTGCTAGACATCTTATTCTAAGCAGTGGGTAAGGTAACAAGGAAAAACTCAAACTATGGTCTATAACATGGGTTAAGGGCTACTACTCATAATCAACAAATGTACAACACATAAATACATTTATATGGTAAAATGGATGAGATTGAAAAAAGAGTTTAACTTTTGACCTAAATATTGATAACGGAAGCTTTGTTATTTCAAGCGGCAATTTGTTATACATTTTCATTTTTAAAGTGACACCTAATTTATGCGTTCTTACAAGTCTAGTTCTAGGGACATTTAATTTATCTTTATTTCTTGTGTTATAGCTGTGTAAATGAGAATATAAAGTAAGGCTATCTTTGATCTGATGTATTTCTATGAGAGAGCAATAAAAAAATTATATGTATGTAAGTGGGTATGTAGTTTATATGAATAAATATTATAAATATATTTAGTTTTTAACTTAACTCCAGTTTAGAATTTTAGTATCTAAACCAAAGAGCCGAAAACAGAAAACCCAGTCAGGCAAGTCAACATCTCCTGAGGATGCCTCGTGTAGAGGCGAAACACGTGTCGAGTTCTGACTTGGGTTTTCTGTTTTCGGCGCTTTGGTTTACATACTAAAATTTTAAACTGGAGTTAAGTTAACTAAGACCTTTGTTTAGAAGTTAAGCGGATTTTTTACTAAATATATTTATACTATTTATTAATATTTATGGATTTCCGCAAAGTAACGCCTGAATCAATAAATTATGTATGTAGTTTATACCTAACCTAACAGTTAAATACGCGAGAACGCTTCGATTCTTAAAATACAAAATACTACGATCTTCGTCTAACTATTGCAATAGTCAAGGACGAACTTGTTTATACGCGGAAACGTAAATTTAGATGAATGGCTTGAATGAGAACGGACTCCGTAGGGAGACATACCCTGCAGGATGCCGTCAGATGGGTATTAGGTACCTACCAACCAATGCAGTGCCAGATATTCTGCCTCAAGCATTCATGTGTAAGCATTTCTGTCTTCTTATCGTGACACTAGTTCTTTCGAACCAGTGTCTGACTGACGGCTTAGTTGGTAGTGACCTGTGGTTGTGACCCTGCCTACGAAGCTTGGTGTTCCGGGTTCGATCACCGGCCGGGGCGAATATTTGTGTGACGAACACAAATGTTTGTTCTCGGGTTTTGGATGTTGTGATGTCTTGTATTTGCCCATGCCACCTGAATCCTAGTGCAGGAATGTGAGTGTGTGTGTGTGTGAAGTGTGGTGAAAGGATTTCAAGAGCCTCGAAAAGGCTCCTTTCATGCACTGTGCACAATGTGTGTGCACAGTGAATTGAGAATCTCCTCCTTTTTTTCTAAGTCAGTTGAAAACTATTGTTTTTATTATAGCGGCCGTTGCTAAACGCGCCGTTACATAAATGTAGTGAGTATAGTATGGTAAGGTACGCAACGCAGAACGTTGAATAAATTACAAACGTATGTATAAACAATAATGAATAATATTTATGATTTGGTCACAAGCGTAGTTATCTCTGAACATGTTCACCTTGGAACACTTTATAATGCAATCCTTGACACTTTGAAAGGTTTTACATAAACATACTACAACCGACTTCAATTGGACAGTTCTGGTGACCGTAAACACCACTGAATAGTCACAGGAAAGCAATTTACGCAATTTCGTTTATTTGGATGACAAGATAATTGATTGATTCAGGCGTTACTTTGCGGAAATCCATAAATATCAACAAATTATATAAATATATTTAGTAATAAATCCGCTTAATTTCTAAACAAAGGTTTTAATTAACTTAACTTTAATTCAACTAAACCAAAGAGTCAAATAACAGAAAACCAAAGTTTAAAGATACGACATGTGTTTCGCCTCTACACTCTCTACTCTACTTTCTCGTTTCAAACTTCGGCGAGTCCACACCTCCTGATGATGCCTCGTGTAGAGGCGAAACACATGTCGTATCTTTAAACTTTGGTTTTCTGTTATTTGACTCTTTGGTATAGTTGAACTAAAGTTAAGTTAATTAAAACCTTTGTTTAGAAATTAAGCGGATTTATTACTAAATATATTTATATAATTTGTTGATATTTGGATGACGTCATTTTTTCGGTTATATACCAAACCATGCCAAAGTGCTGAACTGATTTTCATGAAACTTCAATGGGACCAATCGCTGGGAAAATCGCTGCCATACAAATGCCCTTCAGACTGATCACGCTAGGGGATATTTTAAAAATGCACACGCACACCCCGCGTGTGCATTTTTAAAATGAAATACGACGACTTCACGTCGTGCGACTCTACAAAACCCCTAAACCGATTTAGCTCATCGTACAAATTTTATTTTCACAAATATCGGGACCTTATCGTCGGACAAACATAACACATCAAAATTTTATTGAAAACCTAAAAGCCTTTACGTACGACGCGAACGTTTAGAAATTCGAACGCTATCGTCGGACTAACAAAAACATAACACCGATTCGTCCAGTATTTAAATTCAGGTGTTGTAGTTTTCAGATCGCCTGAAGGCCACCTCAGCTAGATTAAATAACAAATTATAATTTTGGTTAAAATTACTGTAACACTTGACGTAAAATTGTAGATAACACAGACACCGATTGGGTAAATTTATAACAAAAATGGTGATTAGATAAATTACAAAATGTTATTCAACGTAAGAATAATATAATGATGTAATAATTACAACGATCATTACTTATTATCTTCTAAATGCAATTTGAATGTTATTGTAATTTTAAAGATTTTATTATATTACTAAACATTTAGGTTAGGTATCGGTTATTATACCTACTTCGTCTTATCGTGTCACTAGTTCTTTCGAACCAGTGTGGTGAAAGGATTTCAAGTGAGCCTCGAAGAGGCTCCTTTCGCACGTCCTGGGGCCACACTGTACAACCGCCTGCCAGAGCATATTACCAGCGCTTCTTCTTTAGCGACATTCGAAATAAAATTAAATTCATGGCTCATCGGGAAGGCATTCTATAATGTCGATGAGTTAGCAAAGAAACGCAAACGTAGAAAATTATTTTGATTAAAAATTTGCATGTCGACTACCGACGAAGTATGTGATAGAATACTATTAATATAAGAACTTGTAATGACCATACTTCAGGCAAATAAATATCATTTCATTGCCACCTCCTTTTTACCCTTATCCCATTTCTTTTACAATTTCATATCATCATCTTTCTTTGGTTTTTTTCTGGTCTGAGTATTCCCAGCTGAACGAAAATGCCATTATCCAGGTCGTCGGCTTGGAAAGTGGCCTTGTTATTCACTCCCGCTCGATTATTATTGAAATATAATCAATTATTCAAATTGGAGCGAGCCTATGGAGGAATTTATAAAACCTTTTTATCGTAAATTTAATGGCACCTTGTTTTTACCCGACTGCGAAGAGGAGGGTTATGTTTTTCGAGTGTATGTTTGTTTATCTGACTCTATGCGCCGCCGCCCTGCAGGCTACAAAAGATCCTAAAAAAATATTATAAAGGCGAAGTGCGAATGGATTAATAGATGGAGTTTTGTTCTTCGTTCAACTTCAACTTAAGTTTTTGAGCTGGAAAAGCAACATATTTCCTATTTTCCACTAATGCACGACAGTCATTTCAACCACAGAAAATGACAAATGAATACGCAATACCTACATGGGTATTATGGTACAATGTATGAGATACATTTTTACATTATCATGTTCTAAATTGTCGAAATCAAAAATAATATATTGCGTTTTACTTGGTTTGCCTTGCGAATCAACAATTGATGACACATTTTATTGATTCCAGAAGCAAACTGAATGACTTTTGATATGTTTTATTTATCAGTTTGGCGTCAAGTATATTTTCTAGGTTAATGGTTATTGATATCTTCATGAATTGGTTCAATTGTCGCCAACGAATCATTAACGCTTGTTGATTTTGCACTTCACAATGGCCTCGACCACAGGCCTCGACCACAGGCCTCGACTTATGTTTCGTAATGTTAACATGTGTTTCCATGCTTTTGTGCTCAAAATTTTCCAATGCCGGCTCTGTAATGGTCTTTACATTCGGTTTACGCCGGCCGGTGTTCACCACTCACAAAAACACATCGTATGTGTGTGTGAATAAAATACTGATGTAATTGAACCACTCACACATACATGATGTGTGGTTCAATCACAGGAGAACACTGGCGTAAGTTGGGCGTAAAGGTTCCTACAATGTTACAAGGTTTTTGGTTTTCATAATGTTTATTTCCGCATAGTTCAATTGGATAGAGTCCGACACGAATAGTCGAGATGAGGGTTCAAGTGCCGTTGGACGAAAATTTTGAGCACGAAAAAAATGTGAGTTTGTAAGATATAAGCCATAGTAAAATGTATTTTTCTGTTGTTACAGGACTCAATGCCTGCGAAAGTAAATCGTACTTGTTCCTGAGGAAGGAACTGCCTGTCAGGTTGGTTTTCGGTCAATATTTATGAAGTCACTGGAAAGGCTAAAGTACTAAAGCGCCATTTTGGCTTTTCCAGTGCAGTGACGATGAGCTCTACTTCTAGTCAGATTTCTATCATGTGTGGAAGGCAGAAGGCACGTTTAATAAAATCGATAAGGTGCATTTTTTTTTATTCGTTTGATTTGCGATCAGTAGAATTTACTATGAGCAAATATTAGGGTTTGCTTTTAATTTTGGGGGAACACACTCCTGCACTCGCACTTCCGGTATCGTCTAGTCTTTGCGCTAGAGCCTTCGCTTGTACCCGGGACTTAAGAGCTCTCGGGCCAGTTGGTTTGGGTGGTTTTGCAGCCTCTTGCGGTAAGCATGAGCAGCCTCTTGCATCTCTTCAGCCACTGTGTTGATTTGCAGTACGTCATACAATTCAGTGTTTCTAATAAACCCGGAATAACCCATTTTGGAAACGTTGAATGATATTAACATTGGAGGCGCTAGCCGAGCTCCACAGCTGTATCCCGTAGGTCCATATCGGATAAGGTGCATAAGAGCGGTTTCAGACTAGCGTATTAAGGCCCAGAATCCGGCGCGCCGCTATCTCGCTTGCACATTTTTAAAGATATAAATTGACTCAGTTTAATTTAAAAAAAGTGGATCGTTAGTTTTGTTACTATACTTTTTTGGTTAACTTTGATTTGGTGAATTGAAAATTCTTTATTTAATTTAAGTAACCCTAGAAACAACGTACATAAAGATTTCATCAGGTCAGACGAAGCGAAGAATTTTTTTTAAATATTCCATGTTACTTCACTTAAATTTTCATGTTTAATGGGAATACTCAAGGCAAATTTCCATACAAAATGTTTCGGACAAATACTCAAAAATTACGCCGTATTATAGTAATTTCTTCACACTATTCGTTTCGTCCATGTTTTTTGATTTCGTCAACAAAAAAAGTGAAAGGTTTCATAATATAAAATTAACCCTCCTAACTTAAAAACACGTATAAAATCTAAATTAAAGTATGAATCCTTCCACTTTTTTTGTTGACGAAATCAAAAAAACATGGACGAAACGAATAGTGTGAAGAAATTACTATATACGGCGTACTTTTTGAGTATTTGTCCGAAACATTTTGTATGGAATAGGATTTGAGGATTAGCCTTAAAATGAAATATCTCTACTTATCGAAGTAATCACGCGACAGATCAAAGGTCGACATAGTGCCAGAAGTCCACAACGTATGACGCACAGTCGCACACGTGTTGCCATGAAATGCTTTCGTTACGATTAATACATATTTTTTATACGCGATAAAAGTACAATAATATTATTTAATTTTGTGATCCGTGAAATTATTATTAGCGTTTCGCCGATAAGAATGGTAATTTTTGAAGTAAAAACTTCAAGCGAGCTGAGCACTGTATTTTGTTGGTATTGATTGAATGAGACTGAGTCGTCACGATCGGCTATGTAACGCTCGTTCGGGTAAAGTCGGAATAAAATATATTTGATGAAGTTTTAAATTTTGTCCCAGAATTTTATCCAAATAATGTGATTGGTGGCGCAATAATACAGGGTGTGTTTTTTCTTCAAAATCTACTGGTTCGATTCCCGGCTAAGGTAATTATTTTAATAAAATCTGAGTATGCAATTTTAGTTTTCATCGAAATCGGCTTCCAGTGTCCTTTGAGTAATTTTTGATATTGCCCATACTTTAAGATTTGGCCATTCAAGCCCAGTTGAAATATAAATACACCCTGTATATCGTTGTGATTGTAAACTTAATAAGAAGCTAGAGTATTATTTATGGTTCCAAAGGTCCTTTTAGCGTTTTTCGCTATAATAATATATTGCATATAAATATTATTTATTTAATTAATTCGGGCGATTTTGCACCACTTACACTAACTAATATTGGTTGCCCATACTTTAGGATTTGTCCTAGGATCTAAGCCCAGTAGAAAAATACACCTGTATATCGTTGTGTTGTGAACTAGATAAGTACTACTCGGGCGAATGAACATGACACCTGGCTCGAATGACGTAAGTGCAAAGTATAGCGTGGAATTGGATAATCTTGATAGAGAAGAGGTCCTGTAATACTTGTTAATGATAAGTAATGATAAGGCTTCGCAATTAGAGGAAGAAGAAACACGGAGGGCGCCGCGCGGGGGGCGGGGGACGCAGCAAGTGCCGAGCGAGAGTGTCACCCATGTGTCATGTTCATTCGCCCGAGTTATAAGTCTCAAGCTATAACTCGGGCGAATTAACATGACACCTGGCTCGAATGACGTTTGTGCAAAGTACAGCGTGGAATTGGATAATCTTGATAGAAAAGAGGTCCTAATACCTGGTAATGATAAGTAATGAAAATCTAGCTACTAGAGTATTATTTATGGCCCCGAAGGCCCTCTTAGCGTTTTTCGATATTGCCCATACTTTAGGATTTGGCCATTCAAGCCCAGTTGAAAAATACATCCTGTATCGTTGTGATTGTAAACTTAATAAGAAGCTAGAGTATTGTATATGCAAATGAGAATGCAAATAGGCCAATGAACCTTCAATTGCGTACGTATATCACATTTCAATAGATAAGGCGTATTCGGTATTTATAATCGGGTTTGTTGTTCAACAGGTTTTTGTTGTGCTAAATAAATAAGTAATAATCAAGGTTTTACAACAACATAGACAACCGACTTCAAGGCGACCGTAAACACCACTGAAAAGTCACAGGGAAGCAAAATACGCAATTTCGTTTACTTCGAAAACATATTTCTATCATATATTTAGATATAAAAACTAAACTAATGAATCGATTTTTGATGTAATTTATATATTATATGGGTCCAATCTGAAAGTCAAAACCTCTCAAACAAAAAAATAATTATTAAAATCGGTTCATAAACAACAAAGTTATGAGTTAAAAGGTAACAAACATAAAAAAAAACACCTAATTGATAACCTCCTCTTTTTTGAAGTCGGTTGATAAATATTTCGGACATTTCACACAACGCCATCTAGCCCCAAACGTGCCCAAACTAAGCAGAGCTTGTACTATGGGAACCAGATGGCTGATAGAATACTTAAATACTTTTTTTTTTAAATAAATTCTTACGTAATACGTATTCATAGAAAAACCCAGACTCAGGACAAACACCGATGTCCATCTCACAAATGTTGGTCCTGAAGCGGGAATCGAACCCGCGACACCATGCGTAGCAGTCCAATACATTTGCCATTTGACCATACGTATCGTCAAAATAATTCGTTTCAAAAGCGTGAAAATATTAAATTTACTTGGTTTTACTAATTTTACAAATATAATAATTCATGTTTTTCTGATCTACTTGTAACAGGACATTTTGCTAATGTTACGGCTTGTTAGTTTTTGATGTGACTACGTCTAATAAACTGATGAACCGGCCGGCCGGCTGCAAGCATGAAAACGTTGACGTCATTGTCCGGTAAGCTCATTTTCCCGTTACGCTGGTGGTCACGTTAAACTATCGTCCAAAAACCAACTTTTTTTTCTCCTAATCATTTCGTAGTAAACTTTTTACTCTGTATGTGGTCACTTGTGTGATAAATCATCGGTGTTTGTCCTTAGGCAGTGTCCTAATAGAACGCGATGACGCGAACATCGCAAGTTCGCGCGAACGTCGATCGCGCGATCACACGATCAAACGTACTAACGTCAAATAGGCGTCCCGATTGGCATCGCGCGATCGCGCGACGCGACGCGATGCCAATTGGGACGCCTATTTGACGTTAGTACGTTTGATCGTGTGATCGCGGATTCGCGCGACGGTCGCATCGCTTGCTCGCGCGACGATCGCGTGATGGCGTTCTATTAGGACAACGCCTAGTCTCATTTATCTATTTAGTTACAAAAAAAAAGTATTTAAGGGGAATCCTCAAGGCAAATTTTATACGTATTAGTAAGGATTTTATACGTATAAAATCTAAATTAAAGTATGAAACCTTTCACTTTTTTTGTTGACGAAATCAAAAAACATAGACGAAACGAATAGTGTGAAGAAATTACTATAATACGGCGTACTTTTTGAGTATTTGTCCGAAACATTTTGTATGGAATTGGATTTGAGGATTCGCCTTAAGTAGGTATTCTATTAGTCATCTAGTTCGCAATCCCCTAGTACAAGCTCTGCTTAGTTTGGGGCTCCTAGATCTATACCTATCTGTGTTGGGGCTAGATAGCGTTGTGTGAAATATCCAAAAATATTGTTGACCGTGTATAAATTGATGTACAGTCAGCATCCAAAGTCGATGACCATATCGAGTCGACGACACCGTGCTTAGTTGGTAGTGACCCTGCCTGCGAAGCTTGGTGTTCCGGGTTCGATCCCCGGCCGGGGCAAATATTTGTGTGACGAACAAAAAATGTTTGTTCTCGGGTCTTGGATGTCGTGATGTCTTGTATGTGTAAATGCCACCTGCGATACAGGGAATCCTAGTGCAGGGGTGTGAGTATGTGAATGTTTTATATTCAGATTTTTATAATTCGCTTTACACCATATTATATTTTTATAAATGTGATGTACGCTTAATTTTGAACTTTGATGACATCATTTAATACTGGAGCTTGTCATGTTTGAAAATCTGAATGTGGCCATCGACTTTTGATGCTGACTGTACATTATACAAAATGTTTTTTTAATGTTTAATCACTTAATTATCAATATAACTTTATAACTTATATTTTCATCGAAAACGCGATCGTAAAACAAATATTTACATTCAGTTTATCACCTTTAAAGATTCTATAGAAACGTGCTTGATAAAAATGCTTATCAAGCGAGCGAAGTCTCTCGAAGCGTCTAGTATAGTGATGTGACGCATTGTTTATCTGCGATCAAGGTCTCGCCAGGTTAGTTGACATGCCACTTACTAGTGATGTGCATAGCATACATAGTGTATAACGAAGCCTCAAAGTTTTGTTTGGTGTGTTTTTAACAAACTTAATACAACAGACTTCAATATAGACTGTTATATTGAAGAATTACTCAAAATGAGCAATTTCGTTAACTTGGATGACATATTTTTTCAGTTATTTTGATTTGAATATGAGCTGGTAACACTATACTATTCACAATTTATGTTTATGTTTGTATTCCTTTTTCTTGTTTCTAGGTTTAATTTGATCTCTTGTTTAAAAAGTTACTTGTTATAATATGTGATCTTGCGTTGTTTAGTGTATGTATGTACCTATATTTCCGACACAATGTAAACATTGTATGAGAATAAATGAAATGAAAACTAAGATACCGAACCGATTTTGAAAAAAAAAACACTTTTTAAAATAAAAATAAATTTCCAAACCGGTTGATAAATGACGAAGATCTGAGGTAACAAACATAAACAATTATAACCTAATTGAAAACCTCATCCTTTCTTGAAGTCGGTTGGTATATAAAATAGACATTTAAGGCTAATCCTCAAATCCGAATTCCACACAAAACGATTCGGACAAAAACTCAAAAAGTACGCCGTATTATAGTAATTTCTTCACACTATTCGTTTCGTCCATGTTTTTTTGATTTCGTCAACAACAAAAATTAAAGGTTTCATACTTTAATTTAGATGTTATGCGTATAAAATCCTTACTAATAATACGTATAAAATTTGCCTTGAGGAACATTTTGTATGGAATTAGGATTTGAGGATTCCCCTTAAATAGGTAATACTTAAATTTCAACGTATATTGCGTTTATATTTATTTATCAATCGCGTTATCTTTCACATCACTAGTTATCACCATGTTGTTTCATGACAATTTGATCAATGACAACAGTTCACGTTACGCAATTAGAAACAAAGGGCATAAATTTAATAAAACGGCTAAGTACGCGTTCAACTAGTTCTCATAATTTAAGTTGATTGTCAATGAAACCTCATGCTCGTTAAGTTCAACTTTATGCGAGGTACAGAGGGAGTAAAACTGCATTTAGGCCCTAGAGCAAAAAAGTGATGAGGCTGATAAAAGTGCCCTTGGTGTACAAACTATTTAAGGTATTCTTTTAGTCCATTCATTTTATACTTAAAATTGATACCTGTCTTTGTATGTACTCTAAGACGTACAAGAAATAAATGTTTTTTATCTTTATCTTTATCTAATGTAAACATAAAAAAAGTGACGAGACTAGCTAGCTGATAATTTATCGGTTTTCAAACCGTTAAATTGTAAATAATTGTCATCTATAATGAATAGAATGGAATAGAAAAAAATATTTATATTGAGTTACCTTAACACTACACATTGACAAATAAATAAAACTTTATGCAGACTAGGTCATACAGTTTTCTCAATTGTTTCAAAACAATGTTTTATTTCTTGATTCATTCGCGTACAACAACAAAATGCAACAAATGTGTGTGTGAATAATGTTGCATTGTCTCGTGACTGTTTGCCACAAGAGATAATTCGACACGATAACAAACAACGGACAAACAATTAAATTGTTTATAATTGTTACGACCTTTGTTTTAATCAGGATGTTACGTACGTATACTAGGTATATGTGTAAATATGGAAGTCACTTGTTAACGTTAGTAATTTATTATCATATCTGAATTATATATATACTTGAAAGTTGTGAGTATGTATGTGTATTTTCACACCACCTGCTCGACAATGTCCAAATACATATCATGCTATCTCAAGGTAAAGCAGAGCATTACCTACCAAGGGTGGTAAAGTTGTATGAAACTCCCTAGGGTAGTAATGTAATTTGAATTTGGAATGTCAAATTCGTGTGGAAACTCGTAGACAACTCTAAGTAAAAGAACGCCCTTATGTCATTGTAAAAAGGTTTGTTCGAAAATAAAACTGGCCACCATAAACAGAACTCATGAAAAAAAAGAAAAAAGGTGCGGCTTCAAAGATTGTGAAATATAAGACGGTGTTCTCTGCTGGCCCCTGAGCCAGGAGCCGGAGCCCTGGCTTTTTATTGCCTCGCAGAAGGTGTGAAAGGTAGAGTATGCTCCTCTGGGATAAAGCCTGTCTTCGTCTTGGGCAGCTTGAACCCCTCAGGACTCTACATAACGTTAGCTCAGGGTTCAATATGCCACCCGCGACATAAGACACTGCTTTATTTAGTGCATAATCTACTATTGTTATACAATCACGCCGAAACTTCTGTTACTCAAGCATTAACTTAAGCGTATCGTGTACGTCACAGACACAGAGAAGTCAACAGTTTATATTTTAAAACTTTTTAATAACAACGCTTATTTACAGCTGATTAATTTATAGTACGCCCCTTTACAGCGGAATGAAATAATTATTACAAGTACATTGTTATGTATAATTTTATTAATTACCTATTGTTTTAATTAAATAGATTACTACAGTTAGGTAAGTAAGAAATAAAAATACTGAGAAAGTGGAGAAATACTACTCGGGCGAATGAACATGCCACTTGGCTGCCACTCTCGCTCGACACTTGCTGCGTCCCCCGCCCCCCGCGCGGCGCCCTCCGTGTTTGTTCTTCCTCTAATTGCTCTGCCTTATCATTACTTATCATGACCAAGTATTGCAGGACCTCTTCTCTATCAAAATTATCCAATTCCACGCTGTACTTTGCACCAACGTCATTCGAGCCAGGTGTCATGTTCATTCGCCCGAGTAGTACTGTGTCTTCATCCTTTGATACAAAGCAGACATTATAATCGGGCAACAGTTCTATTTTCATAACAAAATAGGTGTATAGAAAACAGGAAACAAGATAGTTATTGAGTTTATTTGTTTGTCGTTGTCGAGAATAATATTGTTTGGTTTTCTATTTATCTTCATGATTTGGCATGGCATTCTTTTTTTTATCCTTCATCACAACAAAACTACGTGAATCTATTTTGTATTCAGATGTAAATGTTTTATGACGTGTTATTGTTATTGACGACACGATTGGTCGAGTGGCAAGTGTGTTGGACAGCTACGCTGGTGTCGCGGGGTCGATTCCCGCTGCAGGACATGAACATCGATGTTTGTCCTGAGGTTGGGTGTTTTCTATGTATTTACAAAAAAAAGTATTTAAGTATTTTATCCGTTATCTGGTTCCCATAGTACAAGCTATGCTTAGTTTGGGGCTAGATGGCGTTTTGTGAAATGTCCAAAATATTTATTTATTATTTATATGCTATACCAGTCAAAGCAACGTAGACCCAGACAAACACTTATATAGTTTTATTGAGATAACAAATATTATCCGACAAAGTTTGCTTATGTTCCAATTTACCTTACTAACACAATGAAAAATACAAACACAGACAGTATTCTTTTGACGTGACTACGTCTAATAAATAGATGTAGCCGCAGGCTGCATGCACGAAAACGTTGACGTCATTGTCCAGTAACGCTCATTGTCCCGTTACGCTGGTAGTCGCGTTAAACTATCGTCCGTAAACCAACTTTACAGACAACCAATTTTTTTTTTCTAAGTAGTAGTTTTTTTCCTCTATTTTTAACATTATTTTCTACTCTCTGTATATTTTTGTTTTTTGTTTGTGATGGTGTGCAATAAAGAATAATCTATCTATTTTAGTACTTATTAAAATATAGTTTTTTTTCTGTTAACTAGTTGTCAATAGGAAAAACTATAATCTAAGAATATTTAATAAATAACTGATAAACATATTATTAATAATAATAATAATAAAACAATTTATTTCAGATTAAAATCCATACAACACAATACAATTAAATGTCACACAAAAAAAATAATTAAAAAGTACACAAAATTCAAAAATCAACACAAAACAAATAAAAAATATTAAATTTACATAAATAAAGGAGGCCTGGACTGCGCGTGCACGCTCGTCCAGTATCTCATGAAGGCACAGTCGGTATCCAGCCTCTCCGCTATGAGGTTCAGGATGGTGTTGGTGCTGTCGCGCACCCTGCGTATCAGGGACGCCGTGCGCTTACGCATTATCGCTTCAAAGCCATCTACTCGCGCCTCCGCGAACATCCCTGACGCGCTACAGAAGCGCGGCAGCCCCATCAGCATCCTGAATGCGTTATTATATTGGACGCGCAGGGTGTTCCACGCCTTCTACGTATGCTTGACCCATAGGCTACACGTATAAAACGACTGGCAGTACGCCCTGAACAATGTTGTTTTGGCTGGTGTACTGCAACGGGAAAACCTACGGGCCAACATATTGGCTCTGACTGTTAACGCCCTGCGCTCCCTCTCCATATCTACATCATCTGTGAGCGCCTCGGTGACCCAGTGGCCCAGATACTTGAACTCAGACACTCGCTTTAGTAACATACCGTTGAGCGAGACTGGTGGCACCACGGCGTAGCTTTTCAAGCCCGCCTTGAAAACCATCAGCTCACTCTTGGTCGCGTTGTATCTGAGCCCATGGGCCTCCGCATAGCGCTCACAGATGCCGACTAGCTTCCTGAGAGCACTGATCGATGGGCTCAGCAGCACCATATCGTCGGCGTAACTTATGTTATTGACAGTTACTCCATCGATTGAACAACCGACTTGGGCGCTGCTGAGCTCACGGATCAGACCATCAATGTACATGTTAATGTAATGTATGTAAATGTGTATTAATGAAAATTATTAAAAGAATATATATTTTTAATGTATATTATCAAGATAATATACAATTAAACAATTAAAGTCAGATTTATGCCATATTCGTCCCTAATTTTCGGACCACGCCATTCAAAAGTATTTATTCGTCCCACATACCAAAATTATGAAAGGTACAGTTAGCAACTACATATTTATTTATTTGACGACACCGTGGCTTAGTTGGTAGTGACCCTGCCTACGAACGGTGTTCCGGGTTCGATACCCGGCCGGGGCAAATATTTGTGACGAACACAAATGTTTGTTCTCGGGTCTTGGATGTTGTGATGTCTTGTATGTGTCCATGCCGCCTGCGACACAGGGAATCCTAGTGCAGGGGTGTGAGTGTGTGAATGTTTGTTTGTTTGTTTGTTTGTTATCACCACAACTACCTATATCTATGCTTGGGACTGACTGACTGACAGACAAGGCATAGGCCCGAAATTTCAAGTTTCTACATCCAGTGGTATCACTGGACGTTATGACTTGAAACTTCGAAGGTATGTTCGTCAAGATGTGTAGGCGCGTACTAAGAATGGAGTGTTGTTAATTCGGTGTCAACTAAGCATAGAAAGTATACCGAGTAACATATTATTTATCATGGTATAAAACTGATCACACATAACACTTGTTACTTTCTGAGACCAAGTATGTCACAAAATCACCTGTGATAACCGCCCGGCGCGCCCCGGTGGCAGGCGATTTTGTACGCTGAGATGTCATGATACTTGTCACCATTCACAATTTCATTCGTATTGTAAACTAGCTGTACCCGCGTGCGACTTCGTCACCCGTGGAAGAGTTGTTTATTTTGTCGATTTTGCTTCTTTCACCCGCTGAAGAAATGTCACGGAATAGCAAAGTGTCAGTACTAAGCAAGTCAATTAATACTTGCACATTTTCAATCCCTCTTTTTACCCACTCAAACATTGAATTTAGTAGATAACTGAAAAACTTGGCGGTACTTATCTTCGAAAATCATAAAAATGCAACTTTTAATGAGATATTGTGTATACTTGAGGAGACAGGCTCATTCAACTTTAGGTCCAATAACTCCTTCATTCCGTACTTTCACATCTTTTAACTATAAATTTGAAAATCGATGAAACCCGTATCTTATTATTTATTTTGAAGAACATAATTCCAAAGTTTGAGATAGATAAACTCATAAAAAAAACTGTTTGGATACAAACTTTAAACTTCTATATCTACCCTTTGAAGAGATTTAGCGTAATATTATATAGCGTATAACCATTTCAGGCTTTGTAGCTATGATATTGTAAAGTTTCAGTTAAATCCGTTCGGTAGTTTTTACGTGATGGACGAACACACAAACCCACAAACAAACAAACAAAGTGTTATAATCAAAAAAAAAATTTTGGGGCATGTTTATTAATATCGTCTGAACGCGTTTCCGTCTGTAGTGTGCTGACTGTGAGTGCCTGAGTAGGGACTTGGACAGTGATTGCGTGACGTCGCGTCATGCGTGAATTATTTTAACAAAATATGAAATTATCACATTAGGCCACTGGTGAAAAATCACCGGTGACAAAATGAACAGTGATTTCACTCTTACAAAATGAAATCATCACCATGTGACCATGAAATAGAAGTAGCAATCATTTCTATGCCTAGTGTCAACTAGTTAATTATAATTTTCTTCCACAGACTAGCGAATATAATGAAAGAGATCGCCCTTCTACCCGAGAACTTGCTTCGAATGCCGTCTGTGGGTATGGTGAACCAGTGGTACGAGCGATCCTTTGAGGAGATCATCCAGTTTGAACAGATGGAGCCCGAACCGCCTGTGCTAACTCAGTGAGTAGCCATCGCATCTCCAACCACGAACACACTCACTTACTTACACCCCGCTCAAAGAGTCCATGGTGGTTCTGAGGTAGCATGGACATTACACGTAAAGAATACAAAAACATTCTCACTCACTAATACACTTCCTTAAAAGTTCCATGTGTCTCTAAAGCGTCGATGATACGATGGCAAGTTTACAAGCTAGAAGTCAGCGGTTCGTGTCATCGGCTTTTTTTTACAATCTGCTAGTTGACAATTCTTCCTGAAAGCTAACTCGCTAGGTTTTAAACTCGCCGGCTTGTAGCTCGTGAACTAGCCGTGTGTCATAGACGCTTCACTGATATTTTGCGTTCCTCTGATGCCCGAAAATTGTCATGTCCCTTTAGGTTTTGCGAAAGACTGGTCCACATACGGAACCGCCACGCTGACGTGGTCCAAACGATGGCGCAAGGAGTCTTGGAGCTGAAGGAATCCCATGAAGTGGATCCCGGCATCGAGAACAGTATACAGTACTTCCTGGACCGGTTCTACATGAGCCGAATATCCATACGGATGCTCATCAATCAGCATAGTGAGTATGATCATCATTATCCCACTATTTTTTTACCTGACTGCCAAAGAAGGGTTATGTTTTTCGCGCGTATCTTGTATGTATGTATGCATGCAAATTTCTGGGTTACCTCATATCTTCCAAAAGGCTGGATGGACAGTTAAGGTATCGTTCGATTCGTCTCAATAACCCGAGTGTTCTTAGATGGGTTTTAAAAAAAACAAAATGGCGGATTTTCGCAGCTAAATAGTTAGTCGTTAATATTTTTTTTGTTGAAACCTATCGAGTAGGGTATCAAAATGAAGGTATTTTAAAGGAGATTACAAATATATGGATAAGTTATACGTTATAATTATTACACAGTCGGATTTTCAGTTTTTTAAACTTTACAAAATTATTAGGACAAATACTCAAAAAGTACGCCGTATTATAGTAATTTCTTCACACTATTCGTTTCGTCCATGTTTATATTTCGTCAACAAAAAAAGTGAAAGGTTTCATACTTTAATTTAGATTAAAACGTGTTTTTAAGTTAGTAGGGACAATTTTAAAACACGTATAAAATCTAAATTAAAGTACGAAACCTTGTTGAAATCTAGTTGACGAAAGCAAAAAACTTAGACGAAACGAATAGTGTGAAGAAATTACTATAATACTGCGTACTTTTTGAGTATTTGTCCTAATAATTTTGTAAAGTTTAAAAAACTGAAAATCCGACTGTGTAATAATTATACATTCATTGTCAATTCATTATTCCAAATTAAATGTATAACTTATCCATATATTTGTAATCTCCTTTAAAATACCTTCATTTTGATACCCTACTCGACAGGTTTCAACAAAAAAAATATATAGACTAACTATTTAGCTCCGAAAATCCGCCATTTTGTTTTTAGCACATGATGCTGCACCACATGCTGAGTGGCGTCCAATTTTAGAGATACCTGTTAATTTTAAGTTTTGTTTAATTGTCAATGTGTAGTGTTAAGGTAACTCAAAATAAATATGTTTTCTATTCTATTTGTCTGAAACATTTTGTATGGAATTCGGATTTGAGGATGCCCCTTAAAGCTTGATTATTATTGATTTGCTGCTTTCATGTCACTGCGACTGTTAACGGTATAACACTATTGTATTATAATCTTTTTTTTTTATTTTACTATCCGTCGTATCCAAATAATCCGGATGGTGTTGCCCTCATTATTAGGATATTAAAATGAGGCGGATATCCGGATAATTCGAGTAATCCGGATATCCGAATTGCAAGTCCTATCAGTGTGGTAGCGCTGGCTAAGTGCACCCGCAAACAGGTTGCCGACTACACCGACAGGTGTGGCCAGCGTCCATGAGTTATAATAGATTTTGTAGCTGTAGCGCGTGGCCGCCACCGGCGACACGTGTAGCGGGCGTTCGTTGTGTTCTGTTACCTTTTTAACTGTTACGTTTTATTGATAATAATTTAAGTATTATTCATCGTTTGGCAAACTCGAGCCAGCCCGCAATACCTCGGCTCGGGCGCCGCACTCGCTCCGCTGTCACTCTGCCATTTTGTAGAAATCCAAAATTCTCACTGCACAGATGCCTCGTCTGCATTGCCCATTATTTTATTTTTTTTTGTAATAAAAATTGGTGGTGTATAATAATAACGTTTTTCTTTCAGCATTACTCTTCGGCGAACAACAGCTCGGCAGTAGACAGGCCTCCGTCAACGGCATGGGCAGCGGAGGCCGACACATCGGGTCTATAGACCCGGCGTGTGACGTGGCGGCCGTGGTCAGGGACGCGTACGAGAACGCGAGGTTCCTGTGCGATAGGTACTACCTTAACGCTCCGGAGCTCGAGCTACTGCAGAATGGAGGTGAGGGCTTGGAAAATGGGGTACAACTTGACATGGGGTAAAATTAGACTTGGGGTAAATTAGGCATGATGTAAAAAAATAGAAAAAAATAGTTATAAGGTTAAATGGGATAGGTCCGAAACATTTTGTATGGAATTCGAATTTGAGGATTCCCCTTAAGGGCTAATTGGGTCGTAGTTCTTATTGCGGGCAAAATGACATGATATCTTTTAGAGCAAAAAACTTCTTATTATTGCTACTATTAAATTGTAGAACACAAAAAAAGATTGAGTGTTTAGTAGCAAAACTAAACAAGGAAACAAAGTGGAGCAAATTTTTTTTTTTAATGATTTTTACTATAGTTCTAGCACTATCAAATCTCCCTATTACACAGAGGTTAGCTAGAAGTGAATGCTAACTAGCATTAAGTTCGCCTGTGTACTTATTTTTTTACCATGTGCAATAAAGCATTTTCTATCTATCTACAATTTTACTGTTTTTATCAATGTTTTTACAATTTTTGTCCCCAGTGGCGAGTGAACGTCCAATGCCAATAGTGTACGTACCATCCCACCTCTACCACATGCTGTTTGAACTGTTCAAGAACTCCATGCGCGCCGTCATGGAAACACACGAGAACTGCCCGCCGCCGATCACCGTCAACCTGGTACATGGCAGGGAAGATGTGTCCGTAAAGGTAAAAATGAAATAAAAAAAGCTTTTATTTCCTTTACACTGATTACATATTACAAATAACATAAGGTTATTTGATTATAACGGGTATTTATCGCACTCACCTCGTATGTTTTTGTGTCCCGACGTTTCGAGTGTATTGCAACAGCCGTGGTCACGGGTGTTTTAAAACGCTTTTGCACACCAAAAACAAATTGATACAAGTCCAAGTGTGACTTTTGGGGGTGATATTATACGAGATATTAGGGGCAAAATTTATCAAGTTTATTTCTCCCCCAGATGTCTGACCGCGGCGGTGGCATTCCCCGCAGTGTGTCGGACCTACTCTTCAAATACATGTACAGTACGGCGCCTCAGCCCTCCAAATCTGACTCGCACACCGTACCCTTGGCTGGTGAGTACTAAAACTAGTTCTTTCGAACCAGTGTGGTGAAAGGATTTCAAGTGCGCCTCGAAGAGACTCCTTTCGTGCACTCGACACATGTTTTCGAACTTTTAAGTTCTACGACATGCCGGTTTCCTCACGATGTTTTCCTTCACCGTTGCGAGAACGTGGGATGCATGCATAGATTTTTTCGACCGAAAAAACTCATTTACGCATGACTGCCATCGGGATTCGAACCCGCGACCATCAGATCGTGACGTAAGGGCCTCATCCACTCGGCCACTACGTCCTCATCTTAACATTAATCAAAAAGCAAGTAATCAAACTAAAATTACTAAAAAAAATGGCTCTTGGACAAATGTTTCTATACAATAGGTGAATACTTGAACTCATAATAGATTAGATTTCTTTTTGTTTCAGTATATACTTACTTAGTTAATAAGACTTAATATTTGCATGCCTATTACGGCAGGACATAAAATGGACTCAATCTATTTAAGACCTTATTTGTAAACACATAATTCATGCCTCCATGCAAACAAGCTTAGGTTTTAGGTAGCCTATGTCACTCGCGTGACTAGACGAATCCATTGACACCTCATTTGGCACTGATCATCGAATCGTTTAGGCTGTAGGGCGAAATGCAGAAACATATTTACATAAATACATTTACAGATAGTCACATATTATATACACACGATAAACATTACCCTCCCTTCTCTCAGTCGGATACTAACCAATAGACTCTTGCATTAATTCCTATAACGTTGCGATACCTAATTGTATGCAACTATATAACTATACCTACGTAACAAGCATGACCTAATTACATTCATATTAATACACTTACATTCACCTAATACGACACTAGTCCGAACACTCAATTATTAATATTATTATAAATAACTAGTTTTGACCTCCACAATACAGGGAATCCTAGTGTGGAGCTCAAAATTCCAAATACCTATACATAATCAAATATTTAATTTCCATTTATTATATTTACTACAGCTTATGCTAACTACTTCAATCTATACTTATTACAAATTTACAAACGGAAAAAATTGGGCCACCCATTTCCATTAAAATTAAGATAGTTACCAATTAGTTTAAGAACCTACCCATGAAAAATATATAAAAAAAAAAAAAAAAAGTTCTACTAGCAAATAAACAATATTTCATTTCAATTCATTTTAAAGGCTTTCTAGTATGAGACACAGGGTAGGTTAGTTAGAGGTATTAGTACAAGCACTAGGCATAGAGTATTGGATAGTTACTAGTACTAGTATTGGCAGTGGGCCAGCCATATTTGCTGAAGAACTGACAACCGTTGGGGTAAACATGTTCTTGAGTGGAGTAGGTACTGTACTAGTACCTTATACTAGTACAGTACCTGGTAGACTGTGTGTGTAGTACTGGTGACTAGGTACTGTACTAGTATTGGACATTGGTTAGTTACTGAATTACCATTAGATACCAGTATCTTATATTAGTTCAGCACATTAGTAGTGTAGTAGCATTAGCTACTGGGTAGATACTGAGTAGGTACTAGCATTAGATACTAGGTAGGTACTAGCACTAAAGTTCGGCATTGAGTAGGTACCAGCCTTAGATACTGGGTAAGTACTATCATTTGATACTGGGTAGATACTAAACCTAGTTACTGGATAGGAGGTACTAGCATTAGATACTGGGTAGGTACTAAAACTAGTTACTGGATAGGAGGTACTAGCATTAGATACTGGGTAGGTACTATCATTTGATACTTGGTAGGTACTAAATCTAGTTACTGGATAGGAGGTACTAGCATTAGATACTGCGTAGGTACTATCATTTGATACTGGGTAGGTACTAAAACTAGTAACTGGATAGGAGGTACTAGCATTAGATACTGGGTAGGTACTAGAATTTGATACTGGGTAGGTACTAGCATTTAATACTGGGTAGGTACTAGCAGTAGCACAAGCAGTAGTTACTGGATATGTACTATCACCAGGCATTGGGCAGTATCTAATCTCCTATAACCCCCCAGGCTACGGCTACGGACTGCCCATCTCGCGGCTGTACGCGCGCTACTTCCACGGAGATCTGATGCTGATGTCGTGCGAAGGACACGGCACCGATGCTGTCATATACCTAAAGGTAGGTTCACCTTAAGCGTAAGCTTGAGAGCCTGCACACATACCACACATACACACACACACAAACACACATACCCAAAACACACACACACACACACACACACACACACACACACACAAAATGCAATGGCGGTAAAAAATTACAATAAGTTTCCAGATAAAATAAAAATCCAGGAAAATGATCACATTTTTGAAATAAATCTAAGAGAAATGCTTATAAAAAAATGATATTACGAGTGCAAGATTTTATGAATGACTCATTCAGTGACGTACGTAACAATATAGTTAAAATATCGGACCGTCTCTGTCAGTTGTAACACCCTAAACGGGTAATATTGTGTACTTTTATTTATTTGACTTACCAATACCTGAAATGTAACCTACCCAATATTGCAAATAAATACTGAATACACACACAACACACACACACACACACACACACACACACACACACACACACACATATCCAAGCCTTGCACTTCCCCACTGCTGGAGAAAAGACTTATACCAATGAATAGTCACAGGGAAGCAAAATACGCAATTTCGTTTACTTGGATGACGTCAATTTTCTATTCTCTTTTTCTTCTTCTCTTTTCGGTTATTTTGATTTCAAAACCATATATTTTTGATTGATAAATTCATCCTGGTCATAATTTTTAATAAAAGTTGCTATCGCCACCTGTATCTGAATGACCCATGTTTTGCAAATAAAGATATTGATTGAAAGAACTGAACTGATTTTTATGGGACCAATCTATATTTAAAAAAAAAAAAACAGATTTTTTACAAATCGGTTTACAAACAACTAAGTTCTAAAGTAACAAACGGAAGTGAGAACCTCCTCTTTTTATTGTGAAGTCAGTTGAAAATATCCCATAATAAATACTGAAAAAATGTAACCATATATTTTTTTTCACAGGCGTTAACAAACGAAGCCAATGAACTTCTCCCCGTGTTCAACCGCACGTCGAGCAAGTTCTACCGCTCCACGTCGCAGCTCGGCGACTGGTCGGCCTCGCTCAACACGGGGAGTAGCCAGTGCAAGAACAGGGAGAAAGTCTCCCCCCTTTCGCCGTCTGTTTCACACACCATATAGACATGCACAGTTGGAGTGAGCTTTCTGTACGACAATATCTGCATATCCCCATTCTGTTGATTCTCTGTTTGTTTCCCCCCCTGTCGCCGTCTGGTTCACACACCATGTAGACATGCACCCAGTTGGAGTGAGCTTTCTGTGAGACAATATCTGCATACCCCATCCTGATTATTCTGTGTTTGTTTCCCCCCTGTCGCCGTCTGTTTCACACACCATATAGACATGCACAGTTGGAGTGAGCTTTCTGTACGACAATATCTGCATATCCCCATTCTGTTGATTCTCTGTTTGTTTTCCCCCCTGTCGCCGTCTGTTTGACACACCATGTAGACATGCACAGTTGGAGTGAGCTTTCTGTACGACAATATCTGCATATCCCCATTCTGTTGATTCTCTGTTTGTTTTCCCCCCTGTCGCCGTCTGTTTCACACACCATGTAGACATGCACAGTTGGAGTGAGCTTTCTGTACGACAATATCTGCATATCCCCATTCTGTTGATTCTCTGTTTGTTTTCCCCCCTATCGCAATCTCTTTCACATACCATGTAGACATGCACCCAGTTGGAGTTAGCTTTCTAGACATGCCTTTGAAGACAATATCTGCATATCCCCATCATTGCCTTCTCTGTTTGTTTTCCCCCCTGTCGCTGTCTCTTTCACACACCATGTAGATATGCACCATGAAGCTAGAGTCAGTTGAAGTGATTTAAAGTTTTAAATAACAGTAACACATCTAATTATTTAGCTAAATAATAGCGTTCATAATATCTGCTTTAATCTGTTAAATGGTGAATTTTCCAGTGTTCATTATAGCTCCATGGTTAAAATGACATGTAACTTTGTTACCGCGTTTTCTTAAAACAAAATGGCCGACGGAGGGAAGCAAAAGTCAAAACAAGATTTTTTTGGTTAAATAGAAGAAGTACAATGAAAGCGGTCTATACTAAAAAAAATATTGTATATTTATGTTTTTTAACACTAATAGAGTTATTTTTCTCACCGTACCGTAACATTTTAAAAAACGTAATATTTGAACTTGATTACTTGATAAGATTAGTATTCTGTATTGCATGTGTCTAAAATAATTATTTTGTTAATATTAAAGATTTATTTTGATGTGATATTTGATTTAGGATGAATTTGAAATTTAGGCTTGGAAGAGCTTGTATAGCTATGTCATGAATTCTAAATATATATATTTAGGGGCCGTACCTTAATTACGTGAGGCTTCAGGGTGGGGGGAGGGGGCGAAAGGGGGGGGAACTCACGTGGGGTAGAGGGAGGGGGTTTGGCTAATATCACGTAATTTTTTTCAGTATAAAATTGTGAGAAAACGGTCAGATTCAGTTAAAAATTATTTCTCCACAGAACTATGGCTAAATCATATAATTAAATTAATATTCATCTCTCTTCGGTTTCGGTCATCAAAATAATTAAGAAAATTATGTTTTCAAGCACTGATAAACTTTTTTACTGATAACTGATACGCATTTTGAAAAATCTCACGTGAGATTATAGGGAGACTGGGGGTCACTAAAAGGTGGGGAGAGTTTAAAATCGCCAAAATCACCTCACTTAATTAACGATTAAGGGGGGATAAATCACCTCACGTAATTAACGATTAAGGGGGGAATATCACCTCACGTAAGGGGGGACGCTCCCTTATTTCGCAGTCGGGTAAAAGGTTAACGTTAATGCCTACAGAAAAAGATATACGCTAACACAACTTAATTATCTGTTGTTCAGGTCAAATAACATAAGTTTTAGAATAATTAAAATTAGTTTTTTTTGGGCGACCAAAATGGTGAGCTACCGGCCTTTCTGTACTGGTGGGGCTTTTAAAGAAAACACCCATGAACTTTAGCAGCTTTATTTATCATCAAAACTCCTTATTGTACATCGGCGACTGAAATGCACCGTTTGCGCGTTGCAACATGACAGTGGCGCCATCTAGTTTCAATATCGGAACTAATTTTAATTATTCTAAAACTTATGTTATTTGACCTGAACATACCGCCCGCGAAGGACATCTGTACTAGAGTATTTTTTGATATTTTAAACTCAATAAATACCTATTTAAGTAAATGAGCCATGTTAACGTATAATATTTATAATTTGGAATTCATGATATTGCAGAACTGAAAGGGATATTAAATTCAAAAATTCACGTATACACCGTCAATTTTTAATCACCAGAAAACCAAATACGCATAGTCAGTTGCCGATACTGAACACAGATATGGCAAAAAAAAACAAGTAAAAAAAAATTAAGTCGAATTTTTTTCAAAATAAATTTGATTAAAATTGAATAACTGTTACCGTTAGTCGTTTTCCTATGGATTTGCGTCAGGTGGTACCTTTAATTGATAATAATTTAAGTTTTATTCATCGTTTGTCAAACCCGGGTACCTAGCTCGAGCCAGCTCGCCGCAGCTCGGCTCGGGCGCCGCACTCGCTCCGCTGTCACTCTGTCACTTTGTAATAACCCACAATTCTGACTGCACAGATACAACGTAGTACCCCTTCTGCATTGCCCATTTAATATTTTTTGCAATTAAAAATTGGTGGTGTATAAGTAGGTATAATTATCAATATTTATAGGTTAGTTTTTAATTTAACAGTGTGACTGTGTTGCCTACTTGCACCAAGCTGTCAAAGTCCCTAAGCAATGACTTTACTCGCTTGGTAGTTTTTAACAGTACAGATTCTGACCGTTATGAACTATCAAGTGAGTAAAGTTGTTGCTTAGGAACTTTGAAAGTTTGGTGCAAGTCAGCATGTTTCTTTTTTATATTCATAAGAATATAGAAAAATATTTCTTGAGTTAGCTTAAGGTGTTACTTAGTTAAATAAAAAAATGTACACTGGGTAAGTAAATGTTGATTTATATTTTTATGAACAAGAAATGAAAATAAATGTATATGTAGTATGCGAATTGCAATTCTACATTGATAACTATGATTTTTTTTTTGCGTTTCGCTGCAAATTATAAATTTATTTAAGTATGAATAAATTAAATAATTTATCCGATTTTTATTAGATAAAAACGTATACGCGTAAACGCCGGTATACGCACGTATACGGGCGTTTGGCTTTTGAAGTTTTGCGAGTACCAATCTTCCGTATACGCGCGACGAAAATACGCTAATCTGAAACCGCACTTAGACACCATAAAGTTAGACAAAATTATGTCTAAAAATTTAATGGTCTTCTTCTTATCGTGTCACTAGTTCTTTCGAACCAGTGAATGTGGTGAAAGGATTTCAAGTGCGCCTCGAAGAGGCTCCTTTCGTGCACTTAATTTAATGGTAGAATTGTATGATCTCTATAAAAAACCCAATTAGGATTAGATTTGACTAACAAGTTAAAAACTGTGTCAAAATTAACATTAGAAGCTTTGTTTGAAGAAAATTAGACAGGTGTTGCAAGATATAGGTATAAATGAAAAGTCATGCATTATCAAATTATACTTTTTTTACTAATGTTTGTTGAATAAATGAAGATTTTTTTTTATGAAAAATATCACAGCATCCTGTATAAGATGTGAAATCGGATGAAACAACTACTAGTCTTAAATTTCCAAACTTTATGTATGTAATGTATGTAGATATGTTAGAATACAGTGCGTAAAATGCATTTTAATGTTCATTTTCAGTAACATACATTTATGTGAAAATCAAAATAATTACATAGCTAATAAACAAAAACACTTAGGTACTTTTTATTTTTGTAGTAAGAATATTCTTAGATTTTCCTACAGTGCGTAAAATGCATTTTTATTTTCATTTTCAGTAACATACATTTATGTGAAAATCAAAATAATTACTTACCTTATAAAAACACTTACTTATGCCTACTTGTACCAAACTGTCAAAGCTTCTAAGCAATTACTTTTCATGCTTGCCATTTCTTAACGGTTGACGGTGAATTTGGAATTCAGACCGTTAAGAACTGTCAAGCGAGTTAAGTAATTGTTTAAAAACTTTGATAGTTTGGTGCAAGTCGGCATTATTCTTCTTGTAGTAAGAGTATTCTTAGATTTTCCTGAGTTTTTGAGTTCGTTGTTTGTTTCTTTTTTTTTTATGGCAAATAAAGTGATGCGAAAAAATATAGTTGATTGTAAGAACACTCTAGTATGTAATATTGCATGCAACAATAACAGCCTAGATGGAAGTACAATACGTTTACTTTAGGTACCTATCAAATTGTACTTAGAATCTAGATAGAGTAATGTAATAGCTAAGTTATTTGAATAGTATCAAAAACGTACCTGGAGTATGAAATTGTTGAAGTTTTTGACTCATTTTGCATTTTTATTCTGCGTTTAATTAAGTTTTATTCCAAAATTGATGTAATGTTAGCATAGAAAATTGAGCTATAAAAATATTTAGTTTTACAAATAAACTTTTTGAAATCAATTTTAATTTTATTTTTCTTGTAAAATATAGAAACTTGAGAAAAATAGGCTGAGGGAAACGAAAAACAAACTGATGACCAAATTTTAAGTGCTGCCATCTAACGGTGAGTAGCGTCTATATTTACCTAAATCAATACCTACCCTAACTCCTATGATGCTTTGCCTTAACAAACCTTTTCTTCCAAGTTTTAAGACAAATTCTTTTGTCTGAGGATACAACTAACGCTCTATGTTTTAACCGTATATATATATCACACATTGGCACCCAACATCTACATTAAACTATCATAAGTACAAGTTAGTAAATGTCTTGTGGTCGGATAGTATTTCATAAGAACGGCCATGCCCTATTAGAGCTCTAATCAAATAACATGTAGGTATGTTAATGGAATGGTAATTGATAAAGGAAGGAAACTAGATACCACAGCAGCGACTACGTTAACGGTGTGGTAATAATAACTATTAAAATTATCAAGTGTAACAAGTTATTCCCATCGAGTAACACCTTACTAATATTTGCTCCCATCGAGTTACAGTTACTCGTTGGGAAAAAAAATCACAATGGTGTTATCTTTTGGGAACCCACCATATTATAGGTTTTTAAAATATTATAGGTATGTACGCGCACCGAACGAGAGTAGTTTTGAAGTTAGTATAAGTAGGTACTTACCTAATTACTTTAATTAAGTAAAACTCAAAATAAGAACGTAAGTATTCAGTTCCTCTGTGATCAAAGATAGGTAGGATTAAATAGGATAGGAGATACCAGATTTAATTAAAATAAACAAAACAGTGAATAGTCTATCATTTAATTACTTACGTTATAGAAAATACATTTTATGACCGTTATAATGATTTATAGATTAAAACTAAATACCATGGCCGCGCCATGCTAATCCATTAAATCTGCATCGTCAAAGTCGTCATCCACGTTCGAATCCAGGACGATATCGTCTATTTCCCGTTCTATCTCCTCCAAATCGAGGGAATCCTTGCGTTTTGTGGATTCAGGCACGATTGGGGGAGGAGTTTCCTTAGCCACAGGCTGCGTGACTTGAGAAATAGGCGGGCGTAAAGGCCCTGCTTCCTCTTTTTCCTTCTCCAAGTTCCGATCTACGTTGGAAATTTTAGCGTTCGCGGCCATATTAGCAAGATCTGTGCTGTTCGCGAAACCCAGCTCAGACTGATATCTCTGCAATTCCAAAGACTCGTGGAATTCCGGGAATAGGTTCTCATAGTTCTCCGGATCGGCGAGAGACTGGCCAGTTTTGTTTCCGAGAGAATTGCGCCAAATGCCAACCACTTCGTTTATCTTTGACGGAATGTATGATCGGGCGAAGAATGCCGCTTCAGGCAGCTTGTTTTTGGTTAGAAGAAGCTCCAAACAGTCATCGAGACGGTTCAGAGTGAAGTAGGAGACGAAAGCTATGTTGTTTTCGCCAGCTTCCGCTGCGAGTCGAGCTACATCCTCGAGTAAAGCTTTATCTCCAGTCGTGCAAGCGAAGAGCAGTAATGCGCTGTAGTCTTGCGCGTTTTGGTAGCAGATTTTGGTTAGTGTAGTGTCTGCCGCCGCTGCAGCTGCAGCTCCAAGTCTCGACCATCTAGTAGCGCCAGTTCTGGACGATCCGCCCTCAGCGACGGACGCTTCCTCCGCCAATTGACACGCGCGGCGCAATTCACCCAACGCTAACGCTAGTTCAAACTTATGCTCCGGGTCGGTTGAAACCGCCAACGCTTGCTGTTTAAACCCTTGCTTCTCCAAGAAGTGAGCGACCCGCGTTCTGTGGTCCATTGGCACAGTTGGCAACACTCGGTCGGCTGTTTCAAAGTCTCCGCGCATAACTGCTGTTTGATACTCCAACACAGATAGCAGTAGTGAATAAGACACGACATTCAACTCTTTATCGTTCAAATAAAGTCTGTTCTCCTTCGATACGTATCCGAGGATATACATCGTGTGGTCCAAGTGTGATATAGTGACGATTTCGCCACCGACGTAATAGTTGATTCTGTTCAGAGAATTAGTGTAAATGAAGCAATCTCCGACCCATAGCCCGGTTTTGACGGTCTCGTTGACTTCGCCAACTACCTCAAAAGCGTCTTCAATTCCATCTTCGCCAATATTGGTGTTTGTATCTCTGGCATTGATTACGGCGGCCCCGTTGTATTTCAAGACGAAATATGCTTCGTCAGTCGCGAGACAGACCAAGTTACCGCTCTCGGCCCAGTAAACGTGACGTGGCTGGATTTCTATGCGTCTGATCAGCTCTAGGTGTTCCCAATCGTAGAACGAAAACGCCATGCCACTGATTGACTTCACTCCCAACATTTGTCCGCCGTAAATACCCTCAGCACCATATTCTGGCTTAAAACTCTTCCGTTCTTTAAAGTTTTTAAAGATTTTGATGGTACTGGAATTCTCCAACGTTGCATATTCAGAGCTGTCTGAAGCCCAAACAAATTCTTGGGCGTTTCCAAACGCTTTGTTCCTCAAAGCCATTGCAGTGTAAATTATATATTCGCCATCTCCGCAAACAACAACAAATCTACCGTTCGGGTTATGGGCAATAGTTTGCGGGTAGATTTCACATGAACCCATTTCCTTAGCAACAACTGGAATTCGTTCCCCGTCCTTGATTTCTGTACCTTCAGGGAATGCTTTAAGATTCACTTGCTGCATTTCAGAATGCTTGGCCCAGATAATCTTGCCTCCATTCACATCCATAGAAATGGCAGGTTCTTCGCGACCCACACCAATCATGATTGTTCCTTCATCATAACCAATAGCAACGTTGTTAGATCCATGGACTGATGATATAGTCCAGACTCGTTCAAAGCCATAATTGAGAGAAGATTCAAGACGATAAGTGCCTGCATGCCAGAATCTGACGGTTCCATCTTCAGACCCGGTGAGAAGAATTGGTAGCTCGGGATGGAATGACACAGCTGATACGTTCTGAGCATGACCTTCCAGGGTCTGAACACAAGTCTTGTTCTGGTAATCCCAAATCTTGACCATTCGGTCATCGGCCCCACTGATAAGGTATGGCTTATCACCTCCATGGTAGTAATCAACGCAGTTCACTCCTTTATCGTGCCCTTCGAGGGTGAAATTTGAGTTGGAAGACCCTAGCTGCCAAACTTTGACTGTGGTATCCAAACTAGCACTTGCAAAAGTATTGTTATCTTTTGGATTGACAACAATTTGCATGACGAAGTGAGTGTGTCCTTCAAAGACTTGTTGGCATGACCAGTTACGGTCCCAATTCCACAGCTTGATGAGTAAGTCATCGCTGCTTGTAAGGATGTATGGTTGTGTTGGATGAATGGCAATGCAACGGACATAGTCTGAATGAGCTTCAAAAGCATGTACTCGCTCTAATGTATTGTAGTTGAAGACTCTAATATGCATGTCATCGGAGCCAGTTATCACCCAGTTCTTCCTAGGCACGAACTTCGCAGCCCGAACCGGCAGGTTGCAAACTTCGAACCGCTTGATTTGAGAGTGTGTCTCATAATTCCATATGTTTACGTCACCGTTGTACAGCGAGCAGAGCAGCCAGGGCTCCGATGGGTGCTGGTCGACACATTTCACTCTGTCCGACCGCGCCGTCAACTTTCTCTTGATTTCCAAACGCAGAGGCATGTTTTAATCGTTAAAACATAAGATAGCACCCCGATACGTGTAATTTTGTGGATGATGTCGCGTTGATAGTTTCGGCGTTTTAATGCACAAATCTTCCCGCTGGCAGCAAGGAAAGCGTCGATAAATTGTCTTTGTGAGAATAGTTCTTCATTTCATACACTTGGACATTGAGAAAGCGGTGTTTTTAGCGGATTTTAACACTTTTTTGATTGCATTTGCAGTAGATTGACAGCAAAACTGATGATGACATGACAGTGTGACGTGTATATCTCTGACAGTGACGTTATTAATATTTTGATCTAACGAATCGTTTCAAACCAACATTAAAAGCTCCATAGATTTTAGGCATAAATTTAAAAAAAAACTTTTGATATCCAAGAATTTTGTGAAATCATTATTTTTTTGCAATATTTATGGACTTAAAATTAATAAAATTTGATAAACTATAAAAATGTCGTGACATTTTCTGGAAAAAACATTGAATGGCACTTTTTAATTCAATTATGCAAGAAAGAGTGAAATTAATGCTTAAAATAAACCAATATTTTTTTTGGATTATCTGGAACGGTATAATCTGCCAGCTGTGTTGTTGTGTTTTGAGGTTATTTTTGATTAAATTCGAATAAAATTAAATTTCTGATTGTAAAGAGTGCAAAATGAAGATCTATACGAATAAAAATAACACTTCCACGCTAAAATTGCTAATAGCGGCTAATTTGGGTAGGAAAAAGGTGGAAATCGTTGAGGCTAACTTCGAAGGTATTTATTGTATTATTCATCGTATTTCGCCTCTATTTTTACTATTTTCTAATTTTGTTACCTAACCAATTGTGTTTCCTACATCGTACGTCTAGTTTTAGTTAATTATAATGAAGTATTATCATATAAATAACTAAAATCTGTTCACTAAAATACCCACATTAAAATTTATTATCCCTTGAAATCTTGTTGGAAATAATTGAAATCAATTTTATACGCATTTACACTTAAATCTGAGAATAATATCTTTTAGGTACCTACCTACATTATGTCTAACATGCCACTTATTGCATCATTCATGAAATAATAAATTAGAACATTTAAAATAGGTAATATAACACTTCCCCTTCAATACCAATGAGTAAATTTTTAAGAAATCCAACATTTCAACTCTATGTGTAATGTGCAAAATTATTTAACCCTTTCTGAATGACCTGATTCTGTTTAAGCTCAATCAGAAAAGGTATGGTTTTTGACATGACTATGTCTAATAAATTGATGAACGCTGTCTGCATGCACAAAAACATTGACGTCATTGTCTGGTAACGCTTTCATTGTCCGGTAACGCTCGTTGTCCCGTTACGCTGGTAGTCACGTTAAACTATCGTCTATAAACCATCTTTAAAGACAACCAATTTTTTTGATCTACATATATTTTTTTTTTCTTCATATTCTTTATTTGTCGTAGACAACATATTCTCGGGGCCGAGGCAGCTTCCAATTCTAGTAGTCAGCGAGGAGCTCACATTCTTCTCCAGTAATGCAGCCATTCAGCACCTATTGCCTGTAGATACATCTCTAAATGAACAGAGGTTAGCATTAGTAAATATTATAATTTAATTATTTAACAAAATTTACAGCTTTTAATAATAATACAATTATCAGTAAATTTTATTTTTGTGGATTTGTGTTGAAATTAGTCAATTAATCAATGTATTCATTAGTAAAAAATGCATCAAACATTTTTTACTACAATTAAAATTAAAATTTATATATTTTAACAGTATTTGTGTATAAAATAAAATAAATAAATAAAATGAAAAAATAAACAAGGGTACTAGGTTCTTAGCTAATGTAATGGTGTTGCCAAAAAGTTTGATTTGACGAATTAATGAAGCACCATTTTTAATTTTCAATGTTTTAAATAAGTTTTTATAATTATTACTCCTTGACGATATACAGCCATATCTGCCGAAGAACCGATAACCGTTGGGGTAAACGAGTTCTTGAGTGGAGACCGCGAATCGGCAAACATAGTGTAGGATGCTCGAAGTGTTGTTGTACATATATAATAGGTATACTTTTTGTTTGTAAAAACAACATTGCACGCCCACATATATGACATATATGACGGCAGAATATATTGATACCAATGTAAATATTTAAGATCTTTATTTTGGCCTGTACAGTGTACATTGTCTGTCAGTCAGTCAGGAGCCCTTTGTATAAATTGATGAGGTGTCAACAATCTTAGTTCTATGTCCTAAATTTAAATATCAACATTAATTTTACAGTTTGCAAATCCTAGAATGGGAAGCTACTCGGCTAAACCCAGCCGTCTCAGCAATCATAGTTGGCAAGCCTTCATCAGATCTGAAGCAAATGTTAGCTGCATTACTACAGACTACCGATTCTATGCTGGCTAAGAACAAGTATTTACTCGGGGTATGTATGATTCAGTAGGCTTAACTGTCTGTGAGAATGAGAGAGAGAGATAAGATTCATAATGTAGAAATCATAGAAGTCACTGTCATGGCAACATATTTGTATGTATGTATGTATCTTACATATTTTTATTACGACTCTCTCATCCAGACGCCAACTACTATCACTCCTCTCGATCCAAAGGTTGCCTGTAATAAATTACTTCTTGCTGCCCATTGTAGCTTCTATTTTTTTTGGTTATTTTATTTTTAAACTTCCTTTTATTTATTTGGTCATTTAGTCAGGCTTCATATATATATATGTAGTTCAGGCTACATATATATATATTAATTTTCATTTTAATATTATGTTATTTTTTTTTGTGTGTATGTGTGTTCCCTGATTGTTTTTGTACCTAATATTTCTAAGTTTTTATGGACATTGTCTGAAATAAATTATTTGAATTTTGAATTTGAATTTGAATTTTATATTGTACCAGCTGGTGCCCGCGACTTCGTCAGCGCAGGATTAGTATTTCGAGTAGCTTATCATTATAAATTGTGTTATTCTGATGTATAACCTATATTATTGTAAAGTTTCATTAAAATCCATTCAGTAGTCCTTACGTGAAAGGGTAACGCGAAAGTTTGTAAGTATAGATGGATGGATATCCATCTATACTTACAAACTTTCGCGTTTATAATATTAGTAGGAAGTAGGATGTTTCCTATCTATGGCACTCAGATTCAGCACAATTTCAAGTCTCTTTTTATATAAATATTTAGCCTGTATATTGTCTGTCAGTCAGTCAAGCCTTTTAAATATATTGATTTCTTTCAGGATAAACTTACTGCGGCAGATATATCAGTTTTCGCCTCGTTATATCCTCTTCTGTACAAAGAAGATCTCAAGAATTACTTGAACGGAAATGCGCGGATTCTGAAATGGGCGGAGTTAGTTAACACTACTGCCACTGTTCAGGTGAGATATTAAAATTTTACAAAAACATACTTCAACCGAATTCAATTGGACTGTTCTAGTGATTGTAAACACCACTATAAAGTCACAGGGAAGCAAAATACATAGTCACCAGAAAAAAATTTACACATAATCAGTTCGTCGCTGTTACTGAACACAAATATGTCAAATAAACATGAAACAATTTAGTCGATTTTTACGTCAGGCGCCTCAGGCGGTACCTATCATTGATAATAATTTAAGTTTTATTCATCGTTTGTCACACCCGGGTACCTAGCTCGAGCCAGCTCGCCGCAGCTCGGCTCGGGCTCCGCACTCTCCACTGTCACTCTGTAATTTTTTTTTAATACAAAATTCTGACTGCACTGTTACAACTTAGTACCCCTTCTGCGTTGCCCATTTAAGTTTTTTAGGTAATTAAAAAAAATGGTGTATATTTTATTTATAACTGTATGTTTTGAATTACATAAATAAATGATATGTGACAGGAAGCTATAAAACAATGGGGCGGGTCTCAAGGTCCATTCGGTTCTGTTTGTGCGCTGGGCATCCCGCAGCTGAGCTCGATCGTCTCACCTATCGCGTGAGTACCTACTTTAATAGTCACTAATTATATTAAACTGTTCTTTTCTACTGTTTCTACTGGAAACTTTTTTCTACTGGAAATTTTTACTTCCATTTCTATTTTATTTTTTCTAATTCTACTGGAAAAAAAAAACCCACACAAATAACACTGATTCGACTGTTATAATCACACTTATTCTACTGTAATGATTACAACAATTCTACTGTAATTGATTGATTCAGGCTTTACTTTGCGGAAATCCATAAATATCAACAAATTATATAAATATATTTAGTTATAAATCCGCTCGATTGCCAAACAAAGGTTTTAATTAACGAAGTCTGAAACGAGAGTCTCTCGTTCAGACTTCGGCTAGTCCACTTCGGCGAGTCCACACCTCCTGATGATGCCTCGTGTAGAGGCGAAACACGTGTCGTATCTTTAAACTTTGGTTTTCTGTTCGTTGACTCTTTGGTTTATAATATAGTAATATGTACTAAAGTTCTAAACTAAAGTTAAGTTAATTAAAACCTTTGTTTGGAAATCGAGCGGATTTATTACTAAATATATTTATATAATTTGTTGAAATTCTACTGTAAGTATCATACCAAAATGAAGATGAAAATAAACGTCTTTATTTTCATTTTCACCATTATGTGAAGGCGTTTCTTAGTCACACTTTTTCTTCTACTTCTTCTTTCTTTATTCATTAAATGATTATTTTAATTTTAAGTTCCCCTAATATTAAATGACCTACTCAATTTGTTTACTCTTAACGAATTTTGATGTAAGAATACTATTAATTATTAATGAATTATTTTTATTAGCAATTTATTTAAGAATTATTAACAATTATTTAGCACTAATTTTAAGTATTTGCACGACAAAAGTTGATGCAGTGATACTAATTTAAAGTAAGACCACAATGTACCTGTATTACGCAAATAAAGATTCATTCATTCAATTAATTTCTTTGTTACCATAGAGAATAAGAGTACTACTGTAATAATCACACTAATTCCACTGTAATAATTTCACTAATTCTACTGTAATAATCACACTAATTCTTCTGTAGTAATCACACTATTATCACAAAAGACTCAAGACAAGCACCTTCTCCTCCTGTTCATTATACAAGTGTGTCGGATAAGAACTTGTGTTCCCGCTTCAGGATAAGAACTTGTGTTGTTGGTGTTTGTTCTGAGTTTGGTTGTTTTCTATGTTTTATTATATGTATTACATATTTACAAAAAAATTATAATTTGAGTACTCCGTCAGATATCTGATTCCCATAGTCCAACCTCTGCTTAGTTTGGGGCTAGATGGCGTTGTGTGAAATGTTAAATTATAAAAAAAAAATATATTACCAGGTCGCCAGATGAAAGCGTGGAAACAGGTCCCTCGGCCGAAGAAATAGAGGCGGCGAAGGAAGCTTGGATTAATGGATTTAATGCACTACAACCGCCATTGAGACAGGAGAAAGTCGTGTGAGTAATCTTTTTTATCCGACTGCCAAGGAAGGGTTATATGATTTTGACAATTAAGGTACCGTTAGATTTGTCTCAATCACCCGAGTGTTCATAGATTAGGGTTAAAAAATAATGGCGGATTTTTGGAGCTAAATAGATTGTTAATAATTTTTTGTTGACCAAACCTATCGAGTAGGGTATCAAAATGAAGGTATTTTAAAGGAGATTACAAAAATATTTTAAATTTAATTTGGAATAATGAATTGACAATGAATGTATAATTATATTGCAGTCGGGTTTTCAGTTTTTTCAGACTTTAAGCTTGTTTAACATAGTCTTTTGGTTCGTGTTCGTGGAAGTTCGTGGATGCTGATGAAACAACATCTTCTAAAGCGTCGATGACATAGGGCTAGTTTACAAGCTACAAGCCAGCGAGTTCGCTTGTAGCTTGTAAACTCGCTCCGTGTCATTGGCTTTTTTACAATCTTACTATGGACGTGGAGGACGTGGTGGCCGAGTGGATGAGGCCCTTACCTTGCGATCTGATGGTCGCGGGTTCGAATCCCAGTGGCGTAATATGTATACCCATACGTAAATGGGTTTTTTCGGTCGAAAAAATCTAAGTATGCATCCCACGTTCTCGCAACGGTGAAGGAAAACATCGTGAGTGAAACGGGCATGTCGTAGAACATAAAGTTCGAAAACATGTGTCGAGTGCACGAAAGGAGCCTCTTCGAGGCGCACTTGTAATCCTTTCACCACACTGGTTCGAAGGAACTAGTGTCACGATAAGAAGAAGAAGAAGGCTAGTTAATCTTAGTAGTTCTTACTAAGCAAGCTACATCCTCGAGCACACCGTCACTTACCATCAGGTGAGGTTGTAGTCAAATGCTTGCCTATTCCATATAAAAAATCAAAAAAAATCTGCTAGTTGACAATCCTTCCGGACCGCTAAAACGTCGATAAAGCAGGGTTTAGACGAAGCCAATAACGCTGGCCCAGTCCTCAGACAAGCCAGCGCAGGCCTGGCCCGTGTTGTTTTTCCCGCCAGTGCGGGCAGCCAGCGCTGGCTTGTCTTGAAAAACTGTTTATACGAGGCCAATAACAAGCCAGCTGGCTTCATGTAAACCCTACTTTGCACTGGGCAATGGGCAAAATCGACGACACCGTGGCTTAGTTGGTAGTGACCCTGCCTACGAAGCTTGGTGTTCCGGGTTCGATCCCCGGCCGGGGAAAATATTTGTGACAAACACAAATGTTTGTTCTCGGGTCTTGGGTGTTGTGATGTGTTGTATGTGTCCATGCCACCTGCGACACAGGAAATCCTAGTGCAGGGGTGTGAGTGTGTGAATGTATGTTTGTTTGTTTGTTTGGCTAGTTTACAAGCTACAAGTGAACTCGCTGGCTTGTAGCTTGTAAACTAGCCCTGTGTCATCGATGCTTAACAATACATTCCGTTGTGCACTACTCTGTTGCTAAGGATATTTTTTTTTCAGGTTACCAGTAAAAGGTCGTAAGAATATTTTAATTACCTCTGCGTTACCGTATGTTAATAATGTGCCTCATCTCGGAAATATAATTGGATGCGTGCTTTCTGCCGATATATTTGCAAGGTAAATATAATATTAACAAGTTGAATGCTAAAATATAATAAAACTAAAATTATTGAAAAAGCTATAAAATTAAGATTCAACCTATCTCAAATTATAAATAATACACAGATTTTAGGTCACTGTCCATAATTTAATATAAATGATAAAGATATAATTTAATTAGCTATATATTATCGCCATATTGGATTTTCGACTAATTTTATTTAATTTGATTTTATGACATTCTCATTCCCAATATTTACCAAAATCCATCAAGTTTTGATTGTTTATGACACTTGTACGACACATTTTATTGGCTTACAACAGTGATGTTGGATTTTTTGACAAGTAAGTTCACTCATGTGACATAAACAATCCAATTTTGGATTTCATGTTTTCAGATATTGTCGAATATGTGATTACAACACATTATTTATCTGTGGAACGGACGAATATGGCACCGCTACAGAAACCAAGGTAACAATTAAATGAAATTAAATTTATTTGCCTTAATATACAAACAAATAAAAGTAAATAAAAAATAACTACTAAAATAAGTAATAACATATTTTTATTACGACTCACCCGTCCAGACGCCAACTACTATCACTCCTCTCCATCCAAAGGTTGCCTGGAAGAAATCGCTTTTAGCGATAAGGCCGCCCATTGTAGCCTCTATTATTTTTGGTTTTTTTATTTGTTTCCTTTTATAATGTATATTTCCTCGGGGTGTACAATAAAGAGTTACTATCTATCTAACTATCTAATAATAACACAGGCAAAGGTGCTTAATGATTATTGTTAGCGGCTTATAGCCGCCACATTACAATTTGCATGTTACAGCAGGCCTATCTATATATATATAGAGTTGGACGCCATTTTGTGTCTATTTAAGATAAGTAGGTAATTATGGTAGTTCGAAGATTAGCATGATATTATACCTATATATAAGTAGCATAGTAAATTTTGTATAACAGTTGTGAGAAATAAAAGATTTTTTACTTTACTTTACTATCATGAACAAACCATTTTATGGTGAACAACTGAAAATAAATAATTTGATTTGATTTGAAAGTATACGCATATTTTCTATTGATATGTAACATCTTTCCTCTCGCTTCATGTCAATTTGTGGGAGTTATTTCGTAAAAATGGGACGGAAGTCTGCAACAGAAAGTTGGCCGTCAGATGGTACCGACCTCAGAATAATGAAGTAAATAGAATCATTCCAAATGTAAATGTTGCTTGTTACAAAACACCGATTATTTTAATATCTAGAACTTTTCTTCGTTCGGTCAAATACATTGTCTTTTATATATTTTCAGGCGTTAGAAGAAAAGTTAACTCCACGTCAGATTTGTGATAAGTACAATGAAATCCATAACGCGGTGTACCGCTGGTTCAACATTGGATTCGACTATTTTGGACGGACCAGCACTAAGGAGCAAACAGAGTAAGTTCTTTCATTATTTTAGCAGGGAATCGAACCCGTTTTTTTTAAATTCAAAATCATTATTTATTAAATTAAAGAACCGGTTCTCAAAATATTAAGAACCGGGTTTTCGGTTCTTTCGATTATTTAAAAAAAATCGCTCAATGACAAGCACTTTAGCAACATTTGTTTAAATTTTTTTTAACATCAAGTTTGTTCTGTAACACTTATATTATGTATATCTTTGTTGTTAACACATTTTTTTTCATTTTTTTATTTTTTTTTCATTTTTTGGTAATTTGTACGCTATATCATAGTTTTTTTTCAGAAAAATTAGGTGATTAGACACTTTCACATTCTAAGTATTTTTGGATATTTTATTACTTCTAATCAAATTTAAAAAAAAAATACACCCTGTATTATTTCGCTTTCATAGAATGTAGCTTATTTGGATTAAATTCTGGGAAGTAATGATTAATGGCAAACTTATGGAAAGGTATCAATTTTAAGAAAACCAATGTTGAGGACAGAAAATTGTGGAAGAAAGGTTTTATATGAATAAAAGGCTTGGATCTGACTGACTGACAGACAACGTACAGGCCAAACCGCTGAACATAGAGACTCGGAACTCGGAGGATGTAATCGTCAAGAGCTGAAAGTGATATTATTACTAGCCTGTACTGTCCCACTGCAGGGCAAAGGCCTCCCTACCTTTCTTCCACAATTTTCTGTCCTCAACATTGGTTTTCTTAAAATTGATACCTTTGTATTAATTTATATATTATTAATTTATATCATCTGTTAATTTAATTCTAACGTTGTTGTTTTTATTTTCTAGAATATGTCAGAAGATGTTCATAAAGCTGAGAGACAATGGGTTCGTCAGCTCTCAGTCGGTGGACCAGCTGTTATGTCAGAACTGTGACAGATTCCTCGCTGACAGGTAAATTACACTGCACGGTCACTTGGGTCAAATTACACTACACAGTAAAAATGTCATTACTAGGACACTTGTGTCAAAATTTACACTACACGGTAATTTGTTTCAAAATTGAACTACACGGTAATTGGTTTCATAATTATACAACACGGTAAATTTTGACAAAATGTCATTACCAGGACACTTGTGTCAGTATTACACTACACGGTAATTGGTTTCAAAATTGCACATCACGGTAAATTGTATCAAAATGTCATTACTAGGACACTTGTGTCAATATTACACTACACGGTAATATGTTTCAAAATATCGCTACACGGTAAATTGTGTCAAAATTACATTAAACGATAATTTGTTTAAAAATTGCACTACCCGGTAAATTGTGTCAAAATGTCATTACTTGTCACTTGACACTTGTGTCAATATTATACTACACTGTAATTTGTGCCAATGTAGAAATCAACAATCAGTCTTCTTGTTATCGTGTCACATGTTCATTCGAACCAGTGTGGTGAAAAGATTTCAAGTGCGCCTCGAAGAGGCTTTCGTATCATATGTTTTCGTGCACTTGACACATATGTCAAGTGCACAAACTTTATGCCAAGTCTATTCGTATCAATTCCGTCACTGAGAAGTCGACAGTTTGTATGACGTTTTGAAATTTTTTATACAAACTGTTAATCATTATGTGGCGTTTTTCTTACGAATATTTTTGTTAAAAATCCTACATACTTTAAAGTAGTTTTATAAATATATCGGGTGGTGTAAATGAGGCCAGTTGCTTGACGACGGAAGTTAGGTGTGAACGTAGCAAAACTCCTTAGCGAAACGGCGGCTGACACTATTTTTAGTCTATGGTTCAGGAGAAGAAATGGCGCGATGGTCATGGTTGTGTATTGTTTTGGATTATTGATGATAATTGTGATGTAATGGTGCTCAATCCCCGGATCGCGTCTTGTAACTGGTTCTCTAGTTGTTATTGGTGATAATATGTGCGGTTGAAGTGAATAAAACATGTCAAGATGTGATTGCAAATGAACTGTATTTGTGTTTCTACGGAACCCGGCCCTGACAACTATGATAGTGGAGCTGTTCTGAAGGAATTTAAGAGGAAACCACGGCCCTCTCCCGAAAAATATATTTTCTAAGACTACTACCCAAGTACCTACCATTCAGTGTAACTAGTGTTCCCAGTTGAAACTAGATGGCGCTGTCTGTTCGATAGATCGCGCTATCGTTGAATTTGTACTTTCAATAAAATCACAATAAATATAGGTCTTTATATATTATGTGTACATCAGAGCATTACTGATGTTCCGGTTTGTATTTTTGATTGGGAGTGTCACATTTTATTGTAACTAACTCTCATGTAGAGAGTTTTGGCGGGAACATGAAAAATGGCGTATTGGCGGCATTAAATTAATTGACAAAACTTATATAACATTGAGTGTTTAAGTGTACAAACGGTGGTTTTTTATCCATTAAGTGCTCGTGAACGTGTATAAGTGTTGGTGAATAGTGTAATGCTGTAAAACGTGACTTTTCGTGTTGCCTCCAAAACTCCATAGAAGCCTCTAGTAAAGTCGCAACCACCACTACTTTACAGGGGCATGACTTGACTTATCGACTCTGACTTGTGACAAAATAATCTCTCCAATTACTTGACACTGGCTATATACCTTTGATGTGAAGCCAAAACCGAAGAACTTAGGTTCTTCGAAAGAAAAAAAAAAAAAACTCATGTAAAGGACATGGTTGAGGCTCTTTTCATTGTCACACTCTTCTTTTATCAGTGTTCCGTATCTATCTACGTTCTGAGATGTTTACCTACAATTTAGACGTGCATTCGAGTTCCCATAATCAAGGTTTTTTACATACAACAACCGACTGTTGTCGGACTTTTCTAGTGACCGTAGGCACTACTGCAAGTCACAGGGAAGCAAAATACGCAATTTGGTTCACTTTAACGATTTCCTTAGATATTTTGTTCTAAAAACCACACTGGTTCCGAAGAAGGTAACTAGTGACACGATAAGAAGATTTAAGAACTAAACTACATAACCGGTTTTGATAAAATTTGTATGGGACCAATCTAAAAATATGTATAAACAAAAAAAAAAAAATTTTTGAAATTGGTTTATAAACATCAAAACAAAGTTCTGAGGTAACAAACATTAAAAAAAAACTATTTGAGAACCGCCTCCTTTTTTGAAGTCTGTTGAAAATGGAACTGTACAACACTGCGGCATGGTCTATATCAGAGGTCACCAATTAGTTTCGCTCGGGGTCCGTTTTAAAAATGAAGTGACCATCGCGGTCCGTACAACATTTTATAGAAAATAACAAAGGTATTTTTTTACATATCAATGAGAAACATGACGTTTTTTGGAGTAAATTAATACTTAATACTTCGCTTCATAATTTTTGGGGGATACATTTTTATTAAATTAGGTACGTTACGTACTCTGTAGTGCAAGTTGCTATGTTCTCACGGTCCGCACAAAATGGGTCAGCGGTCCGGTATTTGGTGACCCCTGGTCTATATTTTCTTCATCAAAAGCACTCATCGGTGTATTTCGTATGCCATCAGATTCGTAGAAGGCACGTGTCCCCACCCCGGGTGCCTCTACGACAGTGCCAGAGGTGACCAATGCGACAAATGTGGCAAGTTAATCAACGCGGTTGAATTACTCAACCCGCGCTGCAAGGTCTGCTCAACTGCGCCGGTCATCAGGCAGAGTGAGCAACTGTTCATAGAGCTGGGACAGGTGAGTGGGTCACAAATGTGGCAAGCTGAGCAACAAATGTGGCAAGCTGAGCAACAAATGTAGCAAGCTGAGCAACAAATGTAGCAAGCTGAGTAACGCGGTTGAGTTGCTCAACCCGAGCTGCAAGGTCTGCTCAACCGCGCCGGTCATCAGGCAGAGTGAGCAACTGTTCATAGAGCTGGGACAGGTGAGTGGGTCACAAATGTGGCAAGCTGAGCAACAAATGTAGCAAGCTGAGTAACGCGGTTGAGTTGCTCAACCCGAGCTGCAAGGTCTGCTCAACCGCGCCAGTCATCAAGCAGAGGTGAGCAACTGTTACTAGAACTAGGACAGGTGAGTGTGTGACAAATGTGGCAAGATGAGCAACAAATGTAGCAAGCTGAGCAACAAATGTGGCAAGCTGAGCAACAAATGTGGCAAGCTGAGCAACAAATGTGGCAAGCTGAGTAACGCGGTTGAGTTGCTCGACCCGAGCTGCAAGGTCTGCTCAACCGCGCCAGTCATCAAGCAGAGGTGAGCAACTGTTACTAGAACTAGGACAGGTGAGTGTGTGACAAATGTGGCAAGATGAGCAACAAATGTAGCAAGCTGAGCAACAAATGTGGCAAGCTGAGCAAGAAATGTGGCAAGCTGAGTAACGCGGTTGAGTTGCTCAACCCGCGTTGCAAGGTCTGCTCAACCGCACCGGTTTTAAGAAATCCGAATTTCAGCTCAATCGATTCTTTAGTTTTGGTAAGATTGAGCAAAACTTTCACATATTTAAAAGTATTATTAGTAGGAAAAAACATCGTGAATAAGTTCAAAAACATATTGTGTCAAGTGCACGAAAAGAGTCTCTCCGAGGTGCATTTGAAATCCTTTCACCACACTAGTTCGGAAGAACTATTGACACGATAAGAAGAAGTAGAATATAAACCTTCTTAATTCAGGTGAAATTTTAATGTATTTTTGATTATATTGTATCAAGTTTACTGCAGACCGAAGATTTTTGTCCGTTCTTAAATCTGTGATTTTTCAATATTATTTAAATGCGCACTTATGTACAAAAGCATTGTAAACCATTTTTTTTGCGAAATAATGATTATTATTATTATTTGCCCCCGCAGTTGGAGCCCTCAATCCGCACCTGGGTGTCGTCTACGGAGCAACACTGGTCGCCGTCCGCGAGGGCGGTGACGCGCGCCTGGCTTCGTGAGCCGCTGCGTGCCAGGGCCGTAACTAGGGACCTCAAGTGGGGCGTGCCTGTGCCGATGGAGGGGTACCAAACTAAGGTAGATAGATAGATAAATATTTTGGACTCGGGTAAAAAGATGGAGATTTTTTAAGCGTGGTATCATGAAAATTTTAACTTCTAATACTTGTTACCATTAAAATTGTTGATTTTTTTATACTCTTTACCAAAAAAAAAATAATTTTTAATATTTGTTACCATGAAAATTGTAATTTCTAATACTTCTTACCATGAAAATTGTAATTTTTAAAACTTGTTACCATAAAAAAATTGTAATGTGAGATATTTGTTTCCATAAAAATTGTAGTTTCTAGTACTTGTTACCATGACAATTGTAATTTCTAATACTTGATACCATAATAATTGTAATTTATAACACTTGTTACCATGACAATTGTAATTTCTAATACTTGTTACCATGAAATTGTAATTTTTAAAACTTGTTACCATGAAAATTGTAATTTTTAATACTTGTTACAATAAAAAAAAAAAAATACTTGTTACTGTGAAAATTTTAATTATCAATACTTGTTACCATAAAAATTTAACGTTATATTATATTATGTTTTATTAGGTGTTCTACGTGTGGTTCGACGCTCCAATCGGGTATCTCAGCATCACGCAAAATGCTACCAAAAATTACGAACAGTGGTGGAAACCGAACAAGGAACACGATGTAACTATACTAGTCATAGAAGTATTATAGTAATAATTGATTGATTCAGGCGTTACTTTGCGGAAATCCATAAATATCAACAAATTATATAAATATATTTATATAATTTCTCTCGTTTCGAACTTCGGCGAGTCCACACCTCCTGATGATGCCTCGTGTAGAGGCGAAACACGTGTCGTATCTTTAAACTTTGGTTTTCTGTTCGTTGACTCTTTGGTTTAGTTGAACTAAAGTTAAGTTAATTAAAACCTTTGTTTAGAAATTAAGCGGATTTATTACTAAATATATTTATATAATTTGTTGATATTATAGTAATATAATCATACCGTAGTGAATTGAAATCCGCGTTAAAAAAGTTGGCTAAATTAGCCAACATTTTGGTCAGATGCTACGAAAAAAGTACGGTCAGCATCAAAAGTCGATGAGCACATTCAGATTTTCAAAATAGCTTTACACCGTTTTACATATTTGCCAATTCTTCTTATCGTATCACTAGTTCTTTCGAACCAGTGTGGTGAAAGAATTTCTAGTGCGCCTCTAGTGGCTCCTTTCGTACACTTGACACATGTTTTCGAACTTTAGGTTCTATGACATGCCTTCATGACATGTTTTCCTTCACCGTTAAGCATGTGTTTTAAATGCACACATAGATACTTTTGTACAGAAAAATCCGTTGTGACGGTAGACAAAAATGGTTTTAGGTTTGAAACCAATAAATTGACGACACGGATGGTCGAGTGGAAACTGTGTTGGACTGGCTTGCCGGTGTCGCCGATTCGATTCCCGCTTCAGGACAAACATTTGTGTGTACCTAGCGATTATATTCCACTTAAAATCCCGTATTTTCAGGTAAGACTGTACCAATTCATGGCCAAAGACAACGTTCCGTTCCACGCTATAATGTTCCCCGCGACCTTGCTCGGGGTCAACGAAGGTCATGTGCTGGTCAATAACCTCTTCGCTACTGGTGAGTGTTATTGAACTATGGTTATGGTGTGGAGCCTAAACAACTGAATTTTCTTATTTGATTTGATCACCTTTTTAAGGGGAATCCTCAAACCCGAATTCCATACAAAATGTTTCGAACAAATACTCTTAAAGTGCGCCGTATTATAGTAATTTCTTCACACTATTCGTTTCGTCCATGTTTTTATATTTCGTCAACAAAAAAGTGAAAGGTTTCATACTTTAATTTAGATTTTATACGTGTTTTAAAATTAACCCTACTAACTTAACCTATATTAATTATAAAATCTAAATTAAAGTATGAAACGTTTCACTTTTTTTGTTGACGAAATAAAAAAACATGGACGAAACGAATAGTGTGAAGAAATTACTATAATACGGCGTACTTTTTGAGTATTTGTTCGAAACATTTTGTATGGAAATTTGCTCCGAGGATTCCCCTTAAGTCTCATCTTTCTTAAATATTTTATAAACAACTCGAGGCCTTTTTTCTGCCACTCATGAACAAAACAGTGCTATGTTATTATAATTTTTTCAGAGTATTTGAATTACGAAGAGGGGAAATTCTCCAAATCGAGAGGAGTGGGGGTATTCGGAACTGATGCACAGGTAAAGAATTATAATCCTTGTCGTAAATCCCGTTTCAGCGCGATTCTACAATTTGGCACTCTTGCATACGACACTAGCGCGGTTGGAACTAAATGGAACTAAACATAATCTGAAGTTATTACTATTCCTGACGCGCGATTTAACGTTGATGTTAGATATACCCCGATTCAGAATTCAAGATTTTTTTGTAAGTTTACAAAAAAAAATCTTGAATTATAAATCGGGGTATAGTTAGATAGTTGACAACACAAATCTCGCTCGGATTGTGTTTAGTTCAAGAGTGCCACCAATATCTGAAACTGAAACGTAATTAAATGAGTCGGTATTGAAATTAAGATAATTGATTGATTCAGACGTTACTTTGCGGAAATCCATAAATATCAACAAATTATATAAATATATTTTGTAATAAATCCGCTTGATTTCTAAACAAAGGTTTTAATTAACTTAACTTTAGTTTAGAACTTTAGTACATATTACTATATTATAAACCAAAGAGTCAACGAACAGAAAACCAAAGTTTAAAGATACGACACGTGTTTCGCCTCTACACGAGGCATCACGAGAGTTCTCTCGTTTCGAACTTCGGCGAGTCCACACCTCCTGATGATGCCTCGTGTAGAGGCGAAACACGTGTCGTATCTTTAAACTTTGGTTTTCTGTTCGTTGACTCTTTGGTTTATAATATAGTAATATGTACTTAAGTTCTCAACTAAAGTTAAGTTAATTAAAACCTTTGTTTAGAAATCAAGCGGATTTATTACTAAATATATTTATATAATTTGTTGGTATTGAAATTGGTTTGAGTGGTAGTCTTACTGGTTATTTTCGCGTGTAATAAATATTTTTACTATGTTCTAGGACACAGGAATACCGTCTGACGTTTGGCGTTTTTATTTGGCCAGCATTAGACCGGAGACTTCAGATTCTAGCTTTAGTTGGACTGAACTTGGCACCAGGTAAATATATAATAAACCACATCCATATAATAATAATATTTTATTTTTTTAATAATAATATTGTAAAAAATATTTTTTAATGAGAAAAATTATATAATAATAATAAATAAATATTTGGGATATTCTACAACGCCATTTAGTCCCAAACTAAGCAGAGCTTGTGCTGTGTGAACAAGATAACTTATACAATACTTATATACTTTTTTGTTGTTAATACATACATAGGATAGATAGATAAGATAGATAGATAATAACTTTATTGTTTACCACTAGGAAATAACAAATTCGATATTCTTAATCTAAATAAAGGCAAGACAAATTATCACTAAAAGCGATCTCTTCCAGGCAACCGTTACCGATACATAGAAAACAAACCTCTAAGACTCACTTACTCACTCAATTTGTTATATTTATTAATCATAGTAGTTACAAAAAGATAACCAAAAGTCTAGGTTACTTAAAAATGAGATATTTAAAGTAATGTGTGAAAATTTGCTACTTCCTTTAATTTTTAGTTATACATTTTATTGTAAAGAACGACCCTTATCATTATCGTTATCAACAGAATCCATTAGTTCAGTAATACAAGGAGTTTTTTTTGACCACCCAGCAGATAGTATTTAAAAAATAATAATATATTTTTTTTACAGGAATAATTCAGAACTTCTCAACAACCTCGGCAACTTCTGCCACCGATCTCTAAGTTTCTGCGCCAGCGCATTCAAAGGCAGACTTCCCTTACTCAACCTGACGACTAACGACTATAGTCTGTTCGCGCTCGTCAACAGAGATGTCACAGGTACCGTGTGTGTACACAGTAATGCTTGCCCCGACTACTTCTGCCACTATCTCTAAGTTTCTGCGCCAGCGCATTCAAAGGCAGACTTCCCTTACTCAACCTGACGACTAACGACTATAGTCTGTTCGCGCTCGTCAACAGAGATGTCACAGGTACCGTGTGTGTACACAGTAATGCTTGCCCCGACTACTTCTGCCACTATCTCTAAGTTTCTGCGCCAGCGCATTCAAAGGCAGACTTCCCTTACTCAACCTGACGACTAACGACTATAGTCTGTTCGCGCTCGTCAACAGAGATGTCACAGGTACCGTGTGTGTACACAGTAATGCTTGCCCCGACTACTTCTGCCACTATCTCTAAGTTTCTGCGCCAGCGCATTCAAAGGCAGACTTCCCTTACTCAACCTGACGACTAACGACTATAGTCTGTTCGCGCTCGTCAACGTGTGTACACAGTAATGCTTGCCCCTACTACTACTGCCACTAAGTTTCTGCGTCAGCGCAACTAAAAAAAAATGTCTTCGAAGTAAACGAAATTGCATATTTTGTTTCCCTGTGACTATTCAGTGGTGTTTACGGTCACTAAAACAGTCCAATGGAAGTCGGTTGTACTGTTTATGTAAAACCTTGATCATTCCAGCATACGTACAACATATGGAAAAGGGGCGTTTACGCGAGGCTCTCCGTCAAGTACTATCCATCTCTAAACGCGGCAACCAACATATGCAGAGTGAACAGGCGTGGGTGCTGTTGAAGGGTTCCGACGATGACAAGTGAGTTATGGATGGTCACGCCTAAACTACTGAACCGAAGTGTTAGTTTTTTTAGAGCTGATATTCTTGGGTGCTACTGAAAGGGTAGTCTAGTCGTTCTGTTTTTTTTTTAATTTTCATTTATTCAATCAGTTTTTACACAAATCGTTTAAGAATTCCTTAAAGTTATGTTTATAATTTGTTATAGCTAAGAATTTCTTATATATAAATCTAAAAAATTAAACAAATCCATGTAAGGACCAATTTCTATAAATATGTCTAAAAGGCTTCGAATTTGACTTAATGACTGACATACTGACCGCGTGACTGACTAACTGACTGACTGACTGACTGACGGACTTACTGACTTGACTCACTGTTCGCTCATCAAAATGTGTAGCCCCGTACTAAGAAAATAACTTTATTAATTCGCAACGCAACAAAAAAAATATATCTGGCAATTTTATGTTTCCAGAATTCGGGGAGCAACCGCTATAGGTGTGTGTTGCCAACTTGTAGCGTTGTTATGCGCGTTACTAGCGCCATACATGCCGGACACTTGCCGGAAGCTGAGGGAACAGCTGAATGTTACCAGCGAAGGACTGAGGATCAACCCAGTGTGAGTAACTTATAGTAGTGTTACCAACTGGCAGCGTTGCCAACTGGTAGCGTTGCCAACTAGTAGCGTTGCCAACTGGTAACGTTGCTAACTGGTAGCGTTACTTAATGCTAGCATTTTCGGCTTGTAGCGTTGCCCACTGCTAGCGTTGTAAACTGGACGCGTTACTAAATGATAGCATAGGTAACTGGTAGTGTTGCTATGCGCGTTGCTAGCGCCATACATGCCGGACACTTGCCGTAAGCTGAGGTAACAGCTGAATGTTACCAGCGAAGGACTGAGGATCAACCCAGTGTGAGTCATCTATAGTATTGTTGCCAACTGGTAGCGTTGCCTACTGGTAACGTTGCCAACTGGTAACGTTGCCAACTGGTAGCATTGCCAACTGGTAGCGTTGCCTACTGGTAACGTTGCCAACTGGTAACGTTGCCAACTGGTAGCGTTGCCAACTGGTAGCGTTGCCAACTGGTAACGTTGCTAACTGGTAGCGTTACTTAATGCTAGCATTTTCGGCTTGTAGCGTTGCCCACTGCTAGCGTTGTAAACTGGACGCGTTACTAAATGATAGCATAGGTAACTGGTAGTGTTGCTATGCGCGTTGCTAGCGCCATACATGCCGGACACTTGCCGTAAGCTGAGGTAACAGCTGAATGTTACCAGCGAAGGACTGAGGATCAACCCAGTGTGAGTCATCTATAGTATTGTTGCCAACTGGTAGCGTTGCCTACTGGTAACGTTGCCAACTGGTAACGTTGCCAACTGGTAGCGTTGCCAACTGGTAGCGTTGCCAACTGGTAACGTTGCTAACTGGTAGCGTTACTTAATGCTAGCATTTTCGGCTTGTAGCGTTGCCCACTGCTAGCGTTGTAAACTGGTCGCGTTACTAAATTATAGCATAGTTAACTAGTAGCGTTGCTAGCGCCATACATGCCGGACACTTGCCGGAAACAGAGGTAACAGCTGAATGTTACCAGCGAAGGACTGAGGATCAACCCAGTGTGAGTAACTTATATTTGTGTAGCCGACTGGTAGTATTGTCAACTGGTAGTGTTGCCAAGTGTTAGCGTTGCCGGCTGATAGCGTTGCTAACTGGTAGCGTTGTCAAGTGGTAGCGTTGTCAACTCGTGGCGTTGCCGACTGGTAGCGTTGCTAACTGGTAGCGTTGTCAAGTGGTAGCGTTGTTAACTCGTAGCGTTGCTTACTGTAAGCATTGCCAACTGGTAGCGTTTTCAACTGATAACATTATCAACTTGTAAATCTATCAACCATTTCCATACCTCTAGCTATACGTGCGCTTGATACTTACAAAAAATGGAGTAAATAACTGAAAATAACCACCATATTTTTCCCAATTTTAAATTTTTCTATCATATATTTGTAGGAAGCCATCGTTCATCCAGTATCTGCCAGCCGGGCATGAGATCGGCAAACCCGCGCCGCTCTTCTCCAAAATCGAGCAAGCCACCCTCGACGAGTTGAGGGCCAAGTACGCGGGCACGCAGGCCGACCGCGCTAAGAAGGTGTAGTACATTACTGCAGCATGCAGCAGCAGGCATAAATGGACGAACGTGGTAATGTGGGCCGAGGCACAGCCGAGGCTCGCATTCGCAAGTCCATATATGCCTGGTTGCGGCCAAGGCTTGTAGTACTTTTCTCAATAAATGCACGGAAATTCAATGTTTCAAACTAAGTACTTTGTGCATTATGTATGCCTACTTGCACCAAACTGTCAAAGTTCCTAAGCAATTACTTTACTCACTTGGTTGTTATTAACGGTCAGAATCTGGACTACTTAAGAACTACCAAGCGTGTAAAGTAATTCAATTCAATTCATTTATTTGGGTCATTAACAAAATTTACATGGTGTCGTGCATTTCTTATTTAACTCTATAGTAACTAAGTTGCATGCAATTTCAATTATAAATGACCACATCGTGCATAAAACTTATAGTATACAAACTATACCTAGTCAAAACAGTAGGACCTAATAATTTAAAAACTTTACTTATAAAAAAACGAATCTGCCTAAATCTTAAATTTATCATGCACATAAAATATGTTATTAAAATATAAAATACATCACACAAAATTAAAATGAAAATACCTACCTACCTATAAAAAAAGAAAGGAATAATTGCTTAGGAACTTTGACAGTTTGGTGCAAGTAGGCATTAGTCTTCTAATTTTGGAGGTAACAAGTTTTTATACAATTCTTACCGCTTCTTGAATTTCAGGTCGAGTCAAAATATCTCTCACACCACGTATTTCAATACATCACACTTAAATTTGTTAAAATAAATCTACAATTGATATTTCTTATTTTAAATCTTAGCTATAGAAACCACAATCATTGGCGCTAACAAATTTCTTCTTATTTTTAAACATTTCTCTTTAGAAAGTAAGTTTTTTTTTTTATTTTTTTTATTTATTTGGGACAACAAACAACTATAATATATACATTTTCTTAATAATTATAACATCTTACATTAACTATATTATAGCCCACTGCGTTATCCGCAGAGTTATAATAGTAGATTATGCACTAAGGGGATAAAGCAGTGTCTTATGTCGCGGGTGGCATATTGAACCCTGAGCTAACGAGAGTTATGTAGAGTCCTGAGTGACGCGAGGGGTTCAAGCTGCCCAAGACGAAGACAGGCTTTATCCCAGAGGAGCATACTCTACTTTTCACACCTTCTGCGAGGCAAAAAAAAGCCAGGGCTCCGAACTCAGCAGTCAACACCGTCTTTTGTTTCACAATCTTTGAAATCGCGCCTTTTTTCTTTTTTTTATGAGTGGCCAGTTCGATTTTCTAACAAACCTTTTTACAATGCATATGGGCGTTCTTTTACTCATAGTTTTCCACGAGTTTCCACTCGAATTTGACATTCCAAATTCAAATCACATTACAACCCTTGGGAGTTTCATACAACATTACCTCCCTAGAGAGGTAATGCTTTGCTTTACCTTGATGATAGCATGATATGTAATTGGATATTGTCGAGCAGGTGGTGTGAAAATCAATTTTACATAGGTAGGTAATACTTATAAATACCAACGTGAGCAACTTATAGAAGTAATGTAGCAATAATGAGTAATAGATAAATAAAAACACCTACTTTTACAAACAACAATTTGACTATAACTCATTTTCGGGTCCTTTTCCCACTTACGTGGGGTCGGCACAACATGTCTTCCTCCTCCACTCGTCCCTATCACCCGTCATCTCTGTACTTACACCTGCCCTATTCATATCATAATAATAATAATTTGACTATAACTATGTAGGTAAATAAGAAAGAATATAGAAATTGAAAAATTTAAAACTAGAGAACTATCTAAAGTAAGAACTACTTAAGTAATTAAGTAAGTAAAATTAGGATGGCCCACTCGCTTTTGGATTACAAGCAAATGCTTCAGCATTAAGGATACAAATTAGAAGCTAATAGAAAATAGAAGGTTAAGTTAGAGGATGTTACAGTCAGTAATGTACCTTCTCACTGTCAAACTGTGGAAATTTGTTGTATTTCGTATTATTAACCTCTCCTTTGAAGAAGTTTTCTCTTCAGTTGTGTGGAATTAAGCACACAACTTTTTTTACATAAAACATGATCATATTTTTTTATTACAGGAAAAAAATGGTGGCTCTGTAGCGGAATTAGAAGCAGCTATAGCCGCGCAGGTAATAATCGATACAATAAAATCAAGGTTTTACAAAAAATTTGAATAAATAAGTAGGTATTTATTATAATTCATCAAATTAAATTAATGACATACAATAATTATTTATTAAATTCTTATTTATTCATAATTTATTTCATTTTGACATTTATTTTTAGTTCTTAAGATCGTTTTTGTATGACATTTCTTTTTAAATTATTTTTCGTGTGCTATAATATGGATGTATTGTTTGAGAAATAATTAATTAATAATAATAAAAACATACAACAACCGACTTTAATCAGATTGTAGTAGTGACCGTAAACACCACTGATGACACTGATTTCGTTACTTAGATGATGTCACTTATTCAGTTAATTTGATATCAAAACCATGGTCCAATACATTTTCATGAAATTTCTATGGGACCAATCTGAAAGTATATCCTTTAAAAAATCAAATCGGTTTATAAACAACAGAGTTCTAAGGTAACAAACTTTAAAAAAAATCAACCAAATTTATAACTACCTATCTTCTTTTTTTAAATCGTTTGAAAAATTTTGGATAACTAATTGTTAGAGAACTAGACTTCTTCTTATCGTGTTACTAGAGACTACTAGGACTAGTTCTCTTCTTTCTCTTCCTTCGAACCAGCGTGGATACAGGATTTCAAGTGCGCCTCGAAGAGGCTCCTTTCGTGTACTTGACACCATGTTTTCGAACTTTTTAGGTTCCATGACATGCCGGTTTCCTCGTGATATTTTTCTTCACCTTTCAGTCGTGTTTTAATGCACACAGAAACATCTATTGGTGTACGATCGGGTTCGAACTCACAACCTTCGAATCTAAAGTCGAGGCACTTCCTACTCAGCCAAAACGGCTTTTTTAGAAAATAGATATTAAAATATAAGACGGCATTTTACGGTTTCAGGGTGAAAAGGTGCGTCAGTTGAAGGCCACAACCAAAGACAAGTCAATATGGCAACCGGAAGTGGACAAACTGCTCGCGTTGAAGAAGCAACTGACGGAGCGAGCGAAGCCGGCGGCGGACGCCGGCGCGTCTGCGCAGGACTTGGAACACGCTGTGGCCGCACAGGTACACCCATGACCAAAATACTGATGTAGGTTTCGGATTTACAGAGACTAGTCTACTATCATAATAGGCTTTTTCCCGAAATCCCCACTAGCCATCCCCACTAGTGGGGATTTCGTGAAAAAGTCTCGAAATCGCTATTAATATCAACCATAGTGGGGATTGGCTTGTTCCCGAAATCCGCACTAGTGGGGATTAAGATCCCACTAGTGGGGATTTCGTGAAAAAGTCTCGAAATCGCTATTAATATCAACCATAGTGGGGATTGGCTTGTTCCCGAAATCCGCACTAGTGGGGATTAAGATCCCATTAGTGGGGATTTCGTGAAAAAGTCTCGAAATCGCTATTAATATCAACCATAGTGGGGATTGGCTTGTTCCCGAAATCCGCACTAGTGGGGATTAAGATCCCACTAGTGGGGATTTCGTGAAAAAGTCTCGAAATCGGCGGCGGACGCCTGTGCTTCTGCGCAGGACTTGGAACACGCTGTGGCCGCACAGGTACACCCATGAATATACTTATTATGAGTATACTATCCCTACTAAGTATTATAGGAAGTAACAGAGTTCAGTACAACGAATATAGGCCCTACTTACAGAAAGTCGCCAAAGTGGCGCAATTATTACAAACATGGTTCAGTGTCAATGATGATTGTAGGGCGAGAACTACGCAACTGATTTTTGGCGAAATTGGTTTATTGTTTGTTAAACGGATGCTAAACTACACGGCAAATAACCATTAAAATATAATAATAATCTTCCATCGGTTAAACTTACCTGTTAAGGGGAATCCTCAAATCCGAATTCCATACAAAATGTTACGGACAAATACTCAAAAAGTACGCCGTATTATAGTAATATCTTCACACTATTCTTTTTGTCTGTGTTTTTTGATTTCGTCAACAAAAAAAGTAAAAGGTTTCATACTTTTATTTAGATTTTATACGTGTTTTAAAATTAACCCTACTAACTTAAAAACACGTATAAAATCTAAATTAAAATATGAAACCTTTTTACTTTTTTTGTTGACGAAATCAAAAAACACAGACGAAACGAATAGTGTGAAGAAATTACTATAATACGGCGTACTTTTTGAGTATTTGTCCGTAACATTTTGTATGGAATTCGGATATGAGGATTCCCCTTAATTCTCATTGACTTGTAAAATTTACACTAATATTTCACCAATTTTGTTTGCCGCCATTGCGTCAAATATTGCCACACGTATAAAAATGAAATACCTGGAAATTATTTTTGACTGATTCTGCTTAGACTTAGGGAGCCTGAAATTCACCTAGTTTTTCAATCTGTAAATAAATTATTGAGTAAGGTTCATTTTACCTTATTAAATTTATGTTACCTACTTGATGAAATGTATGTAACTTTACTTCACGTATGTACGAAATGTATGTTACTTTTACTGTAACTCTCCTGGCAGCTCTACTGTTCTATTTCAGGGTGAAAAAGTGCGTCAGTTGAAAGCCACAACCAAAGACAAGTCAATATGGCAACCGGAAGTGGACAAACTGCTCGCGTTGAAGAAGCAACTGACGGAGCGAGCGAAGCCCGCGGCGGACGCCGGCGCGTCTGCGCAGGACTTGGAACACGCTGTGGCCGCGCAGGTACACCCATGACCAAAACACTGATGTAGGTTTCGGATTACATAGACTAGGATACTATCATAATATCATATCAATATTCCCGAAAATGTCTCGAAATCCCCACCAATATCAATCACCAACCGCAGTGGTGATTGGCTTGTTCTCGAAATCCCCACCAGTGGGGACCCCATTAGTGGGGATTTCGTGAAAAAGTCTCAAAATCGCTACTAATGTCAACCATCAACCATAGTGGGGATTGGTTTGTTCCCAAAATCCCCACTAATGGGGATTTCGTGAAAAATGACGAAATCGCTACTAACATCAAACTTAAACCATAGTGGGGAATGACTTGTTCCTGAAGTCCCCACTATACATCCCCACTAGTAGGGAATTCGGATAAATAAGTCTTTAAGTCCCCTCTAACATCAATCACAAACCGCAGTGGGTTTGGCTTGTTCCCAAAATCCCCATTAGTGGGGATTTCGGAAAAAAGTTTCAAAACCCCACTTTAATCAACTACTGTGGGGATTGACTTATTCCCCAAATCCCCACTAGCCATCCCCATCCTATAGTGGGGATTTCGGTAAAAATGACTCGAAATCCCCACTACCATCAACCACAGTGGGAATTGGCTTAAGGTTTAAAATATCCAAAGATGTGTATCTGTAATTCTCCTGGCAGCTCAACTGTTCTATTTCAGGGTGAAAAGGTGCGTCAGTTGAAGGCCACAACCAAAGACAAGTCAATATGGCAACCGGAAGTGGACAAACTGCTCGCGTTAAAGAAGCAACTGACGGAGCGAGCGAAGCCGGCGGCGGACGCCGGCGCGTCTGCGCAGGACTTGGAACACGCTGTGGCCGCACAGGTACACCCATGACCAAAATACTGATGTAGGTTTCGGATTTACAGAGACTAGTCTACTATCATAATAGGCTTTTTCCCGAAATCCCCACTAGCCATCCCCACTAGTGGGGATTTCGTGAAAAAGTCTCGAAATCGCTATTAATATCAACCATAGTGGGGATTGGCTTGTTCCCGAAATCCGCACTAGTGGGGATTAAGATCCCACTAGTGGGGATTTCGTGAAAAAGTCTCGAAATCGCTATTAATATCAACCATAGTGGGGATTGGCTCGTTCCCGTAATCCCCACTAGTGGGGATTTCGTGAAAAAAAAATCGAAATCCCCACTAACATCAACCATATTCCCGATATACGCCGGCGTGTCTGCGCAGGACTTGGAACACGCTGTGGCCGCACAGGTACTACCCATGACCTAAATACTGTGACACTTTGTATTACAGATACAGGTACACCTCAAATTTTAATGTAAATTACAAATAGGGTAAATAACCCTATTATTGGCACCCAGCCTATTATCTGCACTCTAGAGTTTAGTTAGAAAAAACAAGGAAATTGTAGATTTCAGTTTCAATTGAAATAAATATATATTTTTCTTTTTCATTTTCATTTTAATTACCAAAAAAACTTAAATGGACAATGCAGAAGGGTTACTACGTTGTATCTGTGCAGTCAGGATTTTGGGTTTCTACAAAATTTGCGAGTGACAGCGGAGCGAGTGCGGCGCCCGAGCCGAGCTGCGGCGAGCTGGCTCGAGCGCCGAGTTTATTTGTAAATACTTACATAGAATATATAGAAAACACCCAGACTCAGGACAAACACCGATGTTCATCACACAAATGTTTGTCTTGAAGCGGGAATCGAACCTGCGACACCGGAGTGGCATTCCGACACATTTACCACTCGACCATCCGTGTCGTCATTTCTAATTATTAGTATTAGTACATATAGTAAGATTTTACCATTATTATTACTGTACCATTGGCCAAGTGGTTGTATAGACCGACTATTATTATCAGGTGCGCGGGTTCGAATCCCAGCTTGTTCAAGCTTTTCCCCCGAATCCCGTTGGGAGTCTTCAATAGATTCATGCAACTGCGTACTGACGGGGGCAGAGAATATGAGCATTGGAAGCGCCAAATCCATATTGGATTCTGGCGTGCCGAAAATGTCCATACATTTTTTGGATTTTTCACTAGACTGCAAAAGCTCTTTTAAATCTTTATGGAGATCGCGCTTGACTATGACCTAAACAGTGCTACACAGGACTTTGAATAGATTCGTCAACTCAGCGACATTTAGACTACCTAAGCTGTTTTAAAGCATAAAATTCTGGCTAGTGTCTCTCAAATCGGAACACTGGCGACACACAAGGCGCTCCAAAGAGCCCGATACTTAGCTAGTCCTGGCCAATTAATATTCTACGAATTATAACATTTTTAAGTCTTATTTTTTTTCTTACAGGGTGAAAAAGTGAGAAAATTGAAGGCATCCACGAAAGACAAAGCGGTTTGGCAGCCGGAAGTCAACATTCTCCTTGATCTGAAGAAACGCCTCGCCGCGTTGCAAGTTTAAGTGCAATATTATAATAAAAGTTAATAATAAACCCATATTTATTACTTTTATTTGTTGTTTCATTTCATAGTTCTTAATTTGTATTTCATTATGAATTTGCTCCGAGATTTATAGATTTTTTTTTCTTAGAATCTACTATTGCCATCTAGCGGGGAGTAGCTAAAGTAAAAATCAATAATTGTGTTCGTCAGTAGTCTTCACACTTCGATCTCATTTTGGGAAGTGCGGTAAGGGTCGAGCTTGGCTCTTCACCCTAGCTTCAACTTCGGAGATGTTACTAATTTATTAAGAATTTGTGTTAAGGTTGTCTGTCAATGTCAACAACAGTACTCTGAATTCTGATAAATCTGTGGTCAACGACTGTTTTTGTTGTGTGAAATTCTTAAAAAATTTAATTGAATGTAATCTCTTCGGAATACCGCGTTAAACTCTGAAATTGTGTCTGAAAATATGAATCTAAACGTCGAATCCTTCGACCAAATATGTAGAGCGTGTTTGTGTGAATCTACAGACATGAAATCATTGTTTACAAAATGCATGAGTGAAGATCAGAATCTACTCGATTTTTTCTGTTTAGCTGCTAATTTGAGCGCTACAGTTGAAGATAGATTGCCGAAACAAGTTTGTAGTGATTGTGAGCTCATTATTCTAAAGGCAAAAGAGTTTAGACGTCGCTGTTTGCAATCCGAAACTATTTTAAAAAATGTATTGGATAATTCCCTTCCTGCCGATTATTTCGACACAAGCCAACATCAGTACATGACTGATGATAAAACTGAGGTATTTATTGACAAATGCACTGAAATAAACCTCAATGAAGCTGATAAAAAGGATCTTGTAGAATGCTCGCAGACATTTGAGTCTAAAACATTGAATTTTGATGCTATGATCATTCCAGTCAAAAAGGAGTATGAAAATGACGATTTTACAAACGATTTTGACAATGTAGAAGTGTTGGAAACACCCATAGAATGTAAAGTAGAAAAGCTGAAAAAGTCACGGCGGAAAAAAATTAAAACTTGTAAGGACTCTGAATGGAAAGATACAAAAAACAAATTGCTACCGAGTAAAATAGATATAAAGTCTGATTTGTCTTGTCCTATATGTGAATTAGCAATTGGAAGTTTGGACGAATGGAAGAGCCATCAAAATACCCACTATGTAGATGAAAAGAAATCTAAAATAAAAGAAAAAGACACAAGTGACCGAATCTTTCAATGTACATTATGCTTCCTACGATTAAAAACAAAAAAAACTTTATCCAAACACTTAAAACGTCATGCTATGACTGACAACGTAAGATATTCGTGTGAAAAATGCAATAGAGAGTTCAAATACAAGTCATATCTTGAAAGCCATGTAATTTCTGTACATATGCACAATGAATTCACATGTCATATATGTACCGAAAAGTTTACGAATAAAGATACACTATCGGCCCATATAGATACGCATAAAGAAGAAAAAAAACATGTATGTAACATATGTAACAAAGCTTTTATTATGTTATGTACTTTAAAAGATCATATGCGTAAACATACTGGAGAAAAACCATTCCTGTGTTCCATTTGCGGGAAGGGGTTTAGTCAGAAGACGAATATGCAGCAACACGTCAGACGGCATATGGGGATCCGGCCGTTTAAATGTGACATTTGCAGTAAAGGGTAAGAAAACCTCTTTTTATACCAACTCATTTACAGTCAGCGCGATCCGACTGTGGAACTCTCTTCCTGTAGCTATCCACAATTCCACCTCCATTGGGGTCTTCAAATCCAAACTATCTTCTCACTACTTGTCACGCCAGAATACTTGAGCATTTTATTTATTATTTGCTAGTGTATTTTGTATAATATTGTAAGTATTATTTACTAAAAATAAGCTTTTACTATTTTCTAGCACTACCACATCTCCATAATACGCAGAGGTTAGCTGGAAGAGAATGCTAACTAGCATTAAGTTCGCCTATGTACTTGTTTTTTACTTTGTGCAATAAAGCATTTTCTATCTATCTAAGAAAGAATCCAACTAATATTGTAAATCTAAAATCCAAGGATGGATTGCTTAATCTGGCCAAAACTAGAAAGAAAGAAAGAAAGAAAATTGTTTTTATGTGCTAGAAAGACATTAAGTAGTGAGGTATTTTAAAAATATAGAAGCTAAACAAAACAAACATTGCACAAAAAGAATAGAAATTTAACAAATATATTTATCAACAAATTATATAAATATATTTAGTAATAAATCCGCTTGATTTCTAAACAAAGGTTTTAATTAACTTAACTTTAGTACATATTACTATATTATAAACCAAAGAGTCAACGAACAGAAAACCAAAGTTTAAAGATACGACACGTGTTTCGCCTCTACACGAGGCATCATCAGGAGGTGTGGACTCGCCGAAGTTCGAAACGAGAGTTCTCTCGTTTGTTGATATTTATGGATTTCCGCAAAGTAACGCCTGAATCAATCAATATATTTATGTCGCAGAGTTTCTAGCAATAAATGGACTCAACTCAGCGTTATGCTGGATAGACAGTTTTCCCCATCTATCCAGCACTGGTTTTCAGTTGAGCCCACTCCCGTCAACGTCACGACCGGCCGGGGGGCGGTCGCTGAGCCATTGCATAATTAATTATAGGTTTAACTATTATATATTATATATATATAACCACTTAACTGATTGAGGTGAAATTTAGTATTGTGTATAGTTTATAAGCTACACAAATACATTACTACTTTTTATCATACTACCATGCAGTCGTTAGTGACGACACCGTGGCTTAGTTGGTAGTGTCCCTGCCTCTACGAAGCTTGGTGTTCCGGGTTCGATCCCCGGCCGGGGCAAATATTTGTGACGAACACAAATGTTTGTTCTCGGGTCTTGGATGTTGTGATGTGTTGTATGTGTCCATGCCACCTGCGACACAGGGAATCCTAGTGCAGGGGTGTGAGTGTGTGAATGTTTGTTAGTTATTTTACGTTATTTACATTAAATAGATAAATGATATTTGGACATTAAATACTGTACCGTTAATATTAAGCTTTTTGCTTATAGAGAGCAGCATTTGATTTTCCGTTCGAGTTAGTCAAGTGCTGATAGTCCATTTCCACCGTAAGTGGCGCCACCTAGCGGCTTTGTGTGGTATTTTTATGTCTACCGATAATGGCCGCTCAATTACTTCTCATTGGCGTTTTGTATTCCGCCGAGTTAACACGTCCGAACAGCTCCTACCTAGGACTGTTACATACTTATTATAAGTTTTCAATATCGAATTCGAAACTATCATTCGAAAAAGAAATAAAGTGTTTAAAAAGTGCAAAAGGGGAAAATGTAAGTACCCTCTTTTCTTAATGTAGCCGATATGGCTTTATTAAATTGAATTATGTAACGGTTTATTCCGTTCGGTATAACATGTATGTGTATACAAAATAAAGATAAAGATATTGTCCATCCGCCCAGGTTTGTGTAGCAGAAACACTTGATGAGATTCCCCAGTTACATAAGAAAAAGTGTTTAAATTTAAATTTATTGATCTAGATAGCGTGAATTTGCGCTACAAGCTACCTATATAGCTATCAAGCTCAAGCTGCAGGTCATGCAGCCCTATAAACGGCAGCTCGTCGAACTATCCGAGCAGGATTCTGCGCGTGAGTGCACTATATTCATGAAAATCGGTGAGCTACGCAAACTTTTTTAAATTTTGTTGAAGTGATTCTAATAGTCTTTTCGGGTCAGTGGTTCAACGTTTATTTTCCTAGCACGCAAGTCCACGACTGGTGCTATTACTAAAGAAATAAACTTTCATATTAAACAACGTTACGAACGTTTTAATGATACTATGAACTTGAGTACTTAACTGTTCTACGAAGTTTTTTGTCGAAAAGCCATTGACATAGGAACCGTCTGTTCCAAAAGATCCGATGACTAGTTCTAATGTAGGTTCAATTGTTTAGATGTTTTTTGGTTAGTATGTAAATATTCCTACACAATTCTCATTTAGACCACTCCAGGTGGCATTGTCTAGCAAACAAAAAGGGGAAAAATACGTATAAGTACATGCACCTTACGTTGTGGGAGTAGGTATCATACCTATTCAAGAGAAATAGGTTTTCTTCAGAAAACCCGTAAGATTTGAGCAATAATAATACCTAATTTAATTGTTTTTCGACTACCTACCCGATTTTTATTGAAATTAAATAATGTTGCAAAATTATTCGGATTTGTTGTAGAAATCATTTCTACCACCAAGCAAGCCCTCACACAAATAATTTAGAGTCACACCTCCTTAGAACAGTAATTTTGATTTGAATACGCAGTAATTTTCTAGGTTGTAACAGTGGTGTAATAGTAACAATAAAAGCTTAACATTAGGGTAACCTATGGTTTTACAAAAGATGTACTGTGTCTGAAGCAAGACATGTATAATTTTAAAAAACATATATATTATGAATTCTCCGCGGATTTCAATTTCGGGAACTTTGAGTAATTACAAAATTTGAGAGATGTTAAACTGCTTTAATTTACTGTACATGGAAATTAATCTTATGTCTCTGCTCACGCAAGGCATCATTAATCTGCCAACAGGTTAAAGCTAACGTCCGGGGGGTGTATATAAGTATTTAAAGTATTTATTTTTCTTTCGTGCATTATTAAAGTACCGACTTTGATTCAAGTTTTTATGATGTCTCTGCTCACGCAAGGCATAAACAATCTGCGAACAGATTAAAACTAACCTCCGGGGTGTAGATAGTGTTTATTTTCTTTCGTACACTATTAAAGTAAGTACCTACAACGAGTCAAGTGTTTATGATGTCTCTGCTGACGGCAAGGCATTAACAATCTGTCGACAGATTGTCTGCCGACAGATTGGAGCTCCCATCTCGAGGGTGAGGAGCAAGTATTGATTTAATGACAAGACTTTTATAATATTTTACCTTGTAGTGTTCCACTACCTACATTACTGTATAGTCTAACCGGATGCATTTGTTTTTGGCAAACCTTAAGCTGCAAACAGATCTAAGTATAAAAGTTTAGCTTTTAAGGACATAGTTCCAGTACCTACATTGAAATCTATAGATGTTTCTGTCTACGACAAGACATCAGCAGTTTTAAAACGGTTGCTCCATCTTAAATATTGATGTCGAGCCCGTACTGCTTTCATAAACCAGACTCAAATAGGCACAATAGAACTATTGGATACCTGCTCACTGCAAGGCATCAACGATTTGCAAACAACTTAATTTTAGGTTCTGTAATGCTTGTATAACCAGGTTTACCAGGGAATGTTAATAGTAGCGTAGGTATGCATTGAAGCGGCAAAACATTACCAGTGAATCACGAGATTCCCAAAGAAGTTACGCAAGACTGTTGTATTGGCTACTTCCCAGTTCGTACACTCTTTTTACTAAACTTATGGGTGACTCAACTCACGGTAAGAGCACCAAAATAATGGAACTTTGTGTGCTCGATAGCACGTAATGAAGGAAAGTCCTTGTTTAGGATAAAAAATATCAATAATTTATAATTATAAAATAGTTTACAGCATACTATAAATTCATCTTAACTTAGGCTAGAAATTGTGAGATATTTTTTCAACTCTCTTTCGAGAAATGAACTACTTACGTAATGTTTTTATCAGATACCCTCATGGTATTTTTAATAAAATTGTTTATTTAAATGACAACAAGTGCTCGTCTTGCCCCTTGCTTAGCCATTATTGGCTCGAACCTTGTATTTTAGTAAAGTATCGTAATATAAAACGTTTCAAAAAAAAAAAAAAAAAAAAAAACAGTCAAGTAAGTACCCTCCTTACTTATCGATATCACTCTTATCAAAAATATTATTTTCAAATATTGTCAGTAGGTACTTTATGAGATCTAAGCTGTCGCCTCCAAATTAACATAAATGCACTAGATGCCTGTGTATCTTCTTAATCGTAATATAGGTACGTAAACTACGGAAGTAGGTACCGTATCAATTAACCCTGTTCAACAATGAACACTGACTAGAGCATGATACAAAATAGCATGCCTGTAAACTACAATCGTTTTCTCCTAATTGAGTGTTTGGCTCTGTTGTCAAGAGTTCTAAATAAGCCTCCCAAAGGCTTCAGACTTACAATATAAATGTACGTCAAACCTTAGTTACAAATGAACTAAATAGTGTTTGAGCTTATTATAAAAGTTTTAAATTAACATGGTCGCATTAGTCTAAGCAGACACTTATCTGGCTCGAATGATAAGAATTTTCTGTACATGAACATATTATTGCCTTTAACTAGTACTTGTTTATTTAAACAGTTGCTATACCTATACCTAGTTAGTAGGTAAATGGAATATACTATATTATGTATTTAAAGTGAACTATATTTATAGTACCTAAATATCAAATATTTCGAATGGCAACGACTGCACCTAGGCAGGTACTTAATTTTTCATGTCTTTATTGAGTTGCTTAATAGGCAAGATCAAATCACTTAACCCAACATACTGATTGCCCAATATCTTATTGCCCAATATCTTATCACTTTAAGTATGTTCATGCATTTTATATAATTATCATACATGCCTGTCACTCAGGCTGTTGACCAATGCTGTATTCCAAAGTTTTATTGTATATTATATTCGTTAGCTATCAAACGAACTTCGCAAGCGATTGCATACCGACTACGTTCGATCTTTAATTGATTAAACTTTGTTCATGAAAAATAAAATGTTATGGTTATAATGAACAACAACAAAACAACTGAAATGACATAATATCCTAATATCATCTAGCGAACATTTGCAAACAAGAATGGCTCTCATTCATTATAACGATATGACGGGACGCTGACTTGTCAGCTCACATGATTTCTCGATTCTGGAATCCTTCCCATAATGATAACTTTTAACGTTACTCTTAGTTTTATGAGTAAACGCAGTAGGATAATAAACTGATGTTAAAGGTATACATCAATGAAAAATTGTCATTTGGCATAACTGACATGAATCAATACTTACAATTCTATATCTACAATTCTATCCTATTTTCCTTAACGCTTGTTGTTATTGTTGACTATTGCAATAAAATAATTTCTTATCGTGTCACCAGTTCTTTCGAACCAGTGTGGTAAAAGGATTTCATGTGCGTCTCGAAGAGGTTCGTTTAGAATCACTAACATTTAATTTGCCAAATAGCTACCTAAACTAGGTGATTCGGTAATTGTCTAGTAATTAATGTTATTGTATCTACTTAACTTGATACAGTGATCAAAATCACTGCATTGGAAGCATAATAGAAGTGTCTCTAAATAATATTAAACTACCTAACTGGAATTACGAATAATTGGATAGTGTTGACACACCCAATTATCATCACGCTAATAATTTTAATAAACTATAACATTATATTATATTACATTGATTATTTTTATTATTTTCCCTCTAGTTTATTATAACCACATAAAAAAATATAGAGAGGAAGGCAATGTGAAATTGTTTTTAAACTTTTTTTTTTGAGAAAATATATAAAATTGATTTAACATAATAACTTAATCACTCTCATTCGATTCGAAACAAAGTATTTGTATTTTAAATACAGTTTAATTAAATTAGTATGAAGTATTATGCTAGTAAATACTACAATACATTTGTAAATAATAATGTTCACTTATATTTCGAAGGTATCGAACAAAACTGATTAGGCACACATGGCTGTGTAGCAAGTATACCGAATGATAATTATATCGAAGCTGTGAACGCAGTAACCCTGAAAATGTGTTATGAGAGTAACCAACCTCCGACAGTGGTTTCTGAAATATTGTTTGACCTCGCTGAAGGTCTGTCATAATCAGTATTTAAATATCCTATATCCTATACTTATTACATAAGACAGTAAGTTGCGAGTTATGTTTAACGTAGCAAATACAATGATTGTTATTAAAACAAACAAAATATCATAATTCATATACTTTATTACAGGTTCATATTGAAAAATGATAATAACTTATGTTTTATTAAGAACTTACAATAAATCATCACATTGGCGTATAAGAACCTGAAATTTCACGTTGCAAGTGGCGTCACCAGGCGATAGCAAACAGAATCTCTATAAGCAAAAAGCTTAATATTAACGGTACAGTATTTAATAGCGGCGTTTTCCCTGAAAGAAAACGCATATTAAATACTTACCTTAATATTAAGCTTTAGTTTGATTTCTGCCTGGTGAAAATACGTAATAAAAAGCCAATGAGAAGTAATTGAGCGGCCATTATCGGTAGACATAAAAATACCACACAAAGCCGCTAGGTGGCGCCACTTACGGTGGAAATGGACTATCAGCACTTGACTAACTCGAACGGAAAATCAAATGCTGCTCTCTATAAGCAAAAAGCTTAATATTAAGGTAAGTATTTAATATGCGTTTTCTTTCAGGGAAAACGCCGCTATTTAATTAGAATAGGTATGTAATTCTACTTTTATTTTGCATTCTACCTAAATACATCTAATTCTAATTTTAGATTTGGGGTTAAAGTTGTCTGCACTGATGTCCAGCTTCATCTTACCCATCTTACTTATCTAGTTCTTTCAAACCAGTGTGGTGACAGGATTTCAAGTGCGCCTTGAAGAGGCTCCTTTTGTGCATATGACATATGTTTTCGACTTTTTAGGTGCTACGACATGCCGGTTTCCTCACGATGATTTCTATCACCGTTAAGCACGTGTTTTAATGCACACATAGATTTTTTGAACAGAAAAATCCTTTGGTGTACGACCGGGTTCGAACTCACGACCTTCGGATCGAAAGACGAGACACGGCTTTTATGTACGGATGTCCCGCTATGGGGCGTATTGTACCTAAAGCATAATCAGCCTATAATGTTCCCACTGCTGGGACTCAGGTCTACTCTCGGCAGGAGAGCGAATGGGTCTTAATCCACCGCGCGGACCCAATGCGGATTGGTGGATGTCACATGCCATACAACATTTTTTTTTCTGGCTTTTGACATGCCGGTTTCATCATGATGTTTTCCTTCACCGTTGCGAGGACGTGGAATGCATACATAGATTTTTTCAACCGAAAAAACCTATTTACGCATGACTGTTACTGGGATTTGAACCCGCGACCATCAGATCGCAAGGCAAGGGCCTAACCCACTCGGCCACCACGACTCAATTGTATTGTACATTGACTTACAATTTTTTTTTTGGATAATATGAGCTAGTCATAGGCACTTGGTTGAGTAACATTTTTTTTTACAGTTTTGTATCTAAAGGCGAGCTAGACGCACACGCTCGGAAACACAGCGGCGCGCATCCGTTCGTTTGCGACGCGTGTGGCGGCGGCTTTACTACATCCAGTGCGCTCGTGAAACACTCGCGTATCCACAGTGGAGAACGGCCCTACGCCTGCGACCTCTGTGCTATGCGCTTCGCCGCGTCCGGCACGCTCAAGAACCATAGGTAAGTTTAGAAGTTTGCCCCCACAGGCATGTTTAGCCCCCTACAGGCATGTTTTCCCCCGCAGGCATGTTTAGCCCCCCACAGGCATGTTAGCCCCCACTGGCAAGTTTTGCCTCCGCAGGCAAGTTTTGCCCCTCCCAGGTATGTTAAGTAGTAGTAGCAAGTAACTAGTAGTTCGTGCCCCCCACTAGCTAGTTAAGTAGTAGTTTGCCCACCATATTCAAGTTTAGCTAAATTGCGACGCGTGTGGCGGGAACTTTACCACATCCAGCGCGCTCGTGAAACACTCTCACATCTACAGTGGGGAGCGGCCCTACGCCTGCGACCTCTGTGCTATGCATGTCTGGCACGCTCAAGAACCATAGGTAGGTTTAGCTAGTAGTTAGCTCCCCTCATGTAAGTTTAGCCCCCCATGTGTAAGTTTGGCCCCTACATGTAAGTTTAGACCCCACATGTAAGTTTAGCCCCACATGTAAGTTTAGCCCCCACAAGCAAGTGAAGGTTCGCCGCCTCCGGCACGCTCAAGAACCATTGGTAGGCTTAACTAGTAGTTAGCCCCCCACAGACAAGTTAAGTAGTAGTTGGTCCCTTCAAGCAAGTAACTAGTAGTTTGGCCCCCCCACAGACTAGTGACTAGTAGTTCGCCCCCCAGTGCCAAGTTAAGTAGTAGTTTATATTACCAGAACTAGGTTTACTGACGCCAACTCGTGTAATATCTCGACTTAAAATCCTTCACTTCATGACCAAAACGCTTTCTCAAACACGAACCTTATTTTCCAGGCGAACCCACACAGGTGAACGACCCTTCCAATGTTCGCACTGCGAAAAGGCATTCAACCAGCGGACGGACCTCATCAGCCACATCCGCTGTCACACGGGGGAGCGGCCGTACGTGTGCAGCCAGTGCGGGCAGGCGTTCCGCAAGGCGGCCGCTCTGAAGACGCATCTCAAAATGCACGGAAATGCTGTGTTTAGTGGATTGAGCACTACTTATAGCTAATATTTGTTGGTTTTTTTTTACTTGCACCCTATTACCCTGTTTTGTATCTATGTTATAGAGAAAATAAGCAAAATTACTCGCACTTGCTTGAACCATACGAAAGAGAACGGCCAATTACGATCGTTTTTGAATACCTACCACTATCTTCGGTACGGATCTCTACCAACAAGAACAAAATAAAACAAAACAACAAAGTAGCATAGTCTTTACGTTAGGCAATACAAAGGGCCTTATCGCTATTAGCGATCTCCTCCAGCTAGTTACTTACCACATCCGCTGTCACACGGGGGAGCGGCCGTGCGGGCAGGCGTTCCGCAAGGCGGCCGCGCTGAAGACCTAGGACGCTGATTTTACCTAGGTACCTTCGTTATTGAGAAAATCAAGAATAAAAAAGATTTGTTTTTGTGAACCATACGAAAAAAAAAGCCCAATTACCATTGTTTTTCATCTTCAGACGTTATGTTAGGCTCCGCGCTCAAGACGCATCTTAAAATGCATGGAATTGCTGTGTTTAGCGGATTGAGCATTATTTATAGCTAATATTTGCTTGTTATTTTAAAATAACCCTGATTTGTTCCTTCGTTATTGAGAAAATTAGCGAAATTGCGCCCCTGTGTCTAAGTTTTTTTGTGATCTATACGAAAAAGAACGCTCAATAAGGTACCTACCATAGTTTTTCATCTTCATACGTTATGTTAGTCTCATTAATATGAGCAACTTTTCATCTCCATCTCCACCAACAAGAGCAAAAAGAAAAAACTAACCTCCGAATAAGTATTCTATTGAATGGTCATGTGCTAATTTTAAATAAAAAAAAATATTCATAAGTTTTAAAATTAGTAATAGGTAGGCATAACAAAAAAGATTATTTTATACACAAATGTAACATTAGGTATCTATCTACCTAATACTATTAGGTGACTTAAGTATTTTATGTAAGTAACGTGATAACCGAAACAGAGTGAGTGCGCCAGCCCTTGACTAGAACAGTGCTACAATGACTTTGAATTAGGAATCAGTTAGTATTACCATGTACCTATCTATTTATTCTTTGTTATTTACCTACCTACTTATATTTTTTCTGTGGTATTATGTATTCAAAAAGAATAAAGTTTTTTTTATGATTGTGATAATTTATACTCATTAATTAGTTTTTTACAATAGTGTATTGTGTGCGTTTTATCAACTAATGTTTTTTTTGTAAATAAACAAATCTATTTGTATGTGATCTCTTTTATTAAAAGTACTACTTAACTGAAATCACATAAGTAGTGGAATAAAAAAAACAAAATTAACATTATATTTTAGGCTCAATTAACACCGGGATAGCAGCGGCCGGCAGAGCACTTTTATGCCTTGATCACACGAAAACACATATTTCGACCACTTCCCGATTGGCGATCTAGCTGCAACTTTCAGGGTAGCTCACAACATAATGACACTGCATTCTAAATCTATTTATTACCATGCAATGCCAACCTACCGCAAAAAAACATAAAAACCGCTATATCTCGTAAAGGAAGCGAGATAGAGCAAAAATGACACGTTTTAGGGGTTTCCTAAAGGGGTAAACTTATTCAAGACAAATCGATCAAGAGGATCGCAAACCTGAAAACATGACAAAATGTTCTTTTTTACTATTTGGTTTTCAAAAATCTTTGTAAAACGTTGATTCGTTGCTAGGACTGACAGATAGACATAGATTAATTATAAAATAACAAAATATTTAATCGAAATCTATCTTATACCATGCAATTCCAACCTTACCGCAAAAAAACATAAAAACCGCTATATCTCGTAAAGGAAGCGAGATAGAGCAAAAATAACACGTTTTAGGGGTTTCCTAAAGAGGTAAACTTATTCAAGACAAATCGATCAAGAGGATCGCAAACCTGAAAACATGACAAAATGTTCTTTTTTACTATTTGGTTTTCAAAAATCTTTGTAAAATGTTGATTCGTTGCTAGGACTGACAGATAGAGATAGATTAATTATAAAATAACAAAATATTTAATCTAAATCTATTTTATACCATGCAATGCCAACCTAACCGCAAAAAAACATAAAAACCGCTATATCTCGTAAAGGAAGCGAGATAGAGCAAAAATGACACGTTTTAGGGGTTTCCTAAAGGGGTAAACTTATTCATGACAAATCTATCAAGAGGATCGCAAACCTGAAAACATGACAAAATTTTTCTTTTTTACTTTTTGGTTTTCAAAAATCTTCATTATTAATAAAATTCAAGATTAATCATAAAATAACAAAATATTTAATTTAGGTAAAAAAATATAATCAAAAAACACATATTTCGACCACTTCCCGATTGGCGATCTAGCTGCAACTTTCAGGGTAGCTCACAACATAATGACACTGCATTCTAAATCTATTAATTACCATGCAATGCCAACCTACCGCAAAAAAACATAAAAACTGCTATATCTCGTAAAGGAAGCGAGATAGAGCAAAAATGACACGTTTTAGGGGTTTCCTAAAGGGGTAAACTTATTCAAGACAAATCGATCAAGAGGATCGCAAACCTGAAAACATGACAAAATGTTCTTTTTTACTATTTGGTTTTCAAAAATCTTTGTAAAACGTTGATTCGTTGCTAGGACTGACAGATAGAGATAGATTAATTATATAATAACAAAATATTTAATCTAAATATATTTTATACCATGCAATGCCAACCTAACCGCAAAAAAACAAAAAAACCGCTATATCTCGTAAAGGAAGCGAGATAGAGCAAAAATAACACGTTTTAGGGGTTTCCTAAAGGGGTAAACTTATTCATGACAAATCTATCAAGAGGATCGCAAACCTGAAACATGACAAAATTTTTCTTTTTTACTTTTTGGTTTTCAAAAATCTTCATTATTAATTAAATTCAAGATTAATCATATAATAACAAAATATTTAATTTAGGTAAAAAAATATAATCAAAAAACACATATTTCGACCACTTCCCGATTGGCGATCTAGCTGCAACTTTCAGGGTAGCTCACAACATAATGACACTGCATTCTAAATCTATTTATTACCATGCAATGCCAACCTACCGCAAAAAAACATAAAAACCGCTATATCTCGTAAAGGAAGCGAGATAGAGCAAAAATAACAAGTTTTAGGGGTTTCCTAAAGGGGTAAACTTATTTATGACAAATCCATCAAGAGGATCGCAAACCTGAAAACATGACAAAATTTTTCTTTTTTACTTTTTGGTTTTCAAAAATCTTCATTATTAATTAAATTCAAGATTAATCATAAAATAACAAAATATTTAATTTAGGTAAAAACGATAATCAAAAAACCACGTTTTATTGGACAAAAATGTATTTAAGATATAAAGTGTTTACCTATGAACTTATGACTTTGTTCTGTATGTTGTAACCTACCCATAAATAAACTATTTATTAATATAAACTATATTTAAATTGTATGCTTATTCATCATCATCTCGGCCAGGTAGGACCCACAGCTGGTAGGCCTCCTTTCGCTCTATCCAGCCTCCACGATCTTGTGCAACTCTGATCCAGGTAGGTAGTCAAGTATTTTTATTGACTACCTTTAAGGGTAATCCTCAAATCAGAGTTCCATACAAAAATGTTTCGGACAAATACTCAAAAAGTACGCCGTATTATAGTAATTTCTACACACTATTCGTTTCCTCTATGTTTTTTGATTTCGTGAACAAAAAAAGTGAAAGGTTTCATACTTTAATTTAGATTTTATACGTGTTTTAAGTTAGTAGGGTTAATTTTAACGTAAAAGTATGAAACCTTACTTATTTTTGTGATGGCACGTATTGGGATAGAATAGGCAGACATGTAAATAAGTAAACAAAGCAACAGAAAATAAATTCTTTATTTTTATAATATCCAATTTGATCAGATTAACATAATTCAGGGAAAATAAGAATACACGAGTTGACATCGGAAATTAATTTTTAGAAATTAACATTTAGGTCGATTGAGATCGTCAAATCACGAAATATACTATTTTATTATATTTTTAATTATATAGTATTGCCATTGTCGAGGCACTTACACCCTACTTTACGTATAAAATTCGGAAAATTTTCCCAATTTTGATTTTTTTAATTTTTTTCTCAGTAAACATAAAATCCATCCATGTGTTTCTGTTAGTTTGTATGTTAAAATACTAAAATAAACGGAATTTTAGCCCAATTAATATAAAAGCAAATTTTGGCATTCGTCTGAACTAAATAAAAATTTAAGAACTTATTGCTTCTTGGCGATTTCTTCATGGTAAGGAATTGCCCACGACCAAAACGATAGAGGGTGTAAGCGGCCCCCATAAAAATCTTTCTAAAATTTTTAAAACTATTCTATTATTTACATACTCTGTTACAATGAGGTATTTTTATCTAAACTTTGTACTGTTACATTTTATTTTTCGTCTAGTTTTTTATAATTTTTGTTTCAATCTGATTTTCGTACATTTTTGATTTTTGCACATGGTAACCCTGAAAGTAAAAACGTTTGTAAGTTTAACTGACTATGTCAAAAGAGGGTAATGTAATGATACACTTATTTTGATGTGTGTAAAAATCAGATTGGATCAAAAACAGTCAAAAAATTTGAAGAATAATCTAAAATTACTAATAATATCATGTTTTTTATTATCTCAAAATGTCTAAGTTTACGTATATTTTTATATTCTCTAAATATAATCTACATATACTGTATATATTCTTATATATGTAATAACTATTATTTACGTAAAACAATGGTTTTCTTGGCACGTTGCTGACTGGATGGTTTTATGCAGTAATTTTAAAAAAATCATTTAAAAAATCGGGTCGTATATTGCGTTAAAATAAACTATATCTAAACGATATATAAATCAAACGCAATCTATCCATTTTTAACACAAAACAGTCAAGCTAAAAATATATATTTATACTTGACAATAAATGTCTTTACAGACGAAACTAGTAAGGGGGCATCCATTAATTACGTGAGGCTTTTAGGGGGGTGAGGGGGTCGAGTCAAAACTCACCCAATCTCACGTGGGGGGAGGAGTGGTCTCGGCAAAACTCACGTAATTTGTTTTCCGCAGGATTTTTTTCCTCAGGAAAAAGTGTAATGCTGGGAGAAAACGGCGTGAAATTCATGAAAAATGTTTCTCCACTAAAATATGACGAAAAATATCACGTGAGATAAGGGTGGGGTAGGGGGAGGGGGGAGGGGATCGATGAAATCTCACTAAGGGGGGTGGAGGGGTCGAAAAAACGCCAAAATTACCTCACATAATTAATGGATGCCCCCTAATACTTACAAGTAATACTCGTTACTAAGAAAATACTTTTTTTTATATCTTGTGTCAAAATCAATAAGAAAACTTATTGTTACCATTACTATGACCCAATTTTCATTTTCAACTTTTTAACAGTGAGTGGGAATCGAACCCGCGACACCAGTGTAGTGATTAGAATTACTAACCAATACACCATTAAAGTTTTTCATGAGTATTTTTCTAGTTTATATCATACCATCAGCTAAAACTACTGCATAAAACTCACAATTTAAAGACTAGTGTAACATTTTAGTACTATTATTTTTGAGCTGTATTATTATTGTTTATTATATTTTCGTTTCGACACGATTTTTCGCCCTTGATTTTACAATCTACATTCTTAGAACTAAAACCAGCACTTTAATACTTATTAATACTAAAAATCGGTAAAAATAAGGATGTATCTAATACGCTAACAAGGCAGTAGGTAAGTCTGGTGACTGGCTTTAGTACTAGACCCGTCTATCGTCGCCCTTAAAAATGACCTATGGCCTAAGTACTAATAATTCACTTTAGGCAGTTAGTTGCATCCGTTTTTTGCTTAAAATAATGAAAAATAAAATAAAAATTAACGCAAAGCTGCCAAATAATACTAGTAAAAATAACTTCGTCGTCATAAACAATAAAAAAGCGAAAATGAATACAAAAATAACATTTTTTTTTACAATCACAAAGTTATGGCGGCAAAAAGAAGCATAGACAATTTTTTTTTTCGGCAAGTGAGTAATTAAATTACTCCGCCACGCAATTAAATTGCTTATTAATTATTAAAAATAAAGAAATGGATTATAATTCGGTAACTACACATAAAATGGCACGATATAACTAGATTGAAGCGGTTTTTATGACGTCATATTTGTGACGTCACTCCGCTTCACGATTTCAGTTGATTTCTGACACAGCGCCATCTGTGAATGAAAATAGATAGATAAAACAAAAAAAAATATACAGAGAGTAGAAAATAATGGTAAAAATAGTGGACAATGGGCGGTCTTATCGCTAAAAGCGATCTCTTCCAGACAACCTTTGTATGGACAAATAATCCAGGTTTTACAAAAAATATGTTTGTATGCAACAACTGACTTCAATCGGACTGTTCCAGTGACCGTAAACACCACTGAATAGTCAAAGGGAAGCAAAATACGCAATTTCGTTAACTTGGATGACGACATTTTTTCAGTTATTTTGATTTCAAAACCTAAGTACTGAATCGATTTTCATGAAATTTCTATGGGACCAGTCTGGAAGTATAACTTTACAATGAAAACATATTTTTCTAATCGGTTTATAAACAACAACGTTCAGAGATAACAAATATAAAAAAAACAAGGTTTTCCAAGCACAGTGACCGTAAACACCAATTAATAGTCACAGGGAAGCAAAATACGCAATTTTTTTTACTTCAGCCACTTTTTTTTCAGTTATTTTGATTTATGAACTAACCTACTGAACCGCTTTTGATAAAATTTCTATGGAATCAATCTTAAGGGGAATCCTCAAATCCGAATTCCATACAAAATGATTCGGAAAATACTCAAAAAGTACGCCGTATTATAGTAATTTCTTCACACTATTCGTTTCGTCCATGTTTTTTGATCTCGTCAACAAAAATGTGAAAGGTTTCATACTTTAATTTAGATTTTAAACGTGTTTTAAAATTAACCCTACTAACTTAAAAACACGTATAAAATGTAAATTAAAGTATGAAACCTTTCACTTTTTTTGTTGACGAAATCAAAAAACATAGACGAAACTAATAGTGTGAAGAAATTACTATAATACGGCGTACTTTTTAAGTATTTGTCCGAAACATTTTGTATGGAATTCGGATTTGAGGATTCCCCTTAAAGGATATCCTCTCGAACAAAAAATATTTTTTTTCAAATCAGCTTATAAACAAGTCTGTTGAAAAACAACTGAATTAAGAACCTCCCTTCTATTTTTGAAGTCGGTAAAAAATTTACTTACACCAGTATCATTTAGCGCCGGCTTTCTCCAAAAAGTCCATTTTGAGTCTCAACTCGACCAAAAAGAGCTGTTTCTGGAGGGAGAATATCTCCTCTTTTTGTCTCAGTTCCATATTCAAAATTTTCATTTTGGCCTCGTGTTCCCAAATTGCGTGTTGGCGTTTCGCTGTAAAATATAATCTGAAAAAAAAAAAACTATTATACAGAGTGATTTTTTGGATGGCCAAGGAGGCCAAAGTTACTAATGAAGAATATCGAAAAACTCTGAAATCAAATCAAAATTGTTTATTTCTGTTCATTCAATCTTCTTATCGTGTCTTTCTACTTTCGAGCCAGTGTGTATGATTTCATGTCATGTTTACGAACTTTTTAGGTTCTGCTTCTGAACATGCCGCGGCCGGTTTCCTGCACACATAGATTTTTTCAGAGAAATCCATTGGTGTAATACCGGATTCGAACACACGACGTTCATTCAATGTCATCATATTTTGTTAGAACATAGAAGGTTTATTCTAAGGTTAGTCTCATATTAAAAATTAATTTCAAAAAACCCTCTTACTCTCAATGTCAAACTGTGTATAAATAGTTGTAATTCGTATTATTAACCTGTCATTTGAAGAAGTTTTCACTTCTGTCGTGTGGTCTTGGCACAAAATTTTTATTGTATTCCTTAAATTAGTAATATAATGCTATTGAGAAGAAATTGGTCCTTTTGATGTACCCTTTCGATTGGTATAAAAAACATACAGATTTTATTTTTCACATTTAACGAGTTTGCGTCGAGCAAGCGATCTTTTCAAAATCTTTAGATACAGTTTTACTGACCCCAAAAACTTTGTATGTTCATTATTTAATGTTATTTTTGATAATTTCATGGTATTTCTTTTTATTATTTTATATTTACTTGCTATACATACATATGTACTATGACTTCCATGTCGCATGGCAGAGGGACACCCTGTATACTGTAGTGTGTTCAGTGTGGGTTACCTCTCCTCCGTGGCGGACGCACACTAGTTCTTGTGTTCCAGGCTGCTCAGGTGGAATGGTGTGTAGGATGGCTCGTCAGGTAGTGGCGTAATGTGTAGGATGGCTCGTCAGGTAGTGTAGTGTGTTCAGTGTGGGTTACCTCTCCTCCCCACCTGGTCTGTCCCTCTCTCTGCTCGTCTAGGCTGCTCAGGTGGAGTGGTGTGTTGGATGGCTCGTCAGGTAGTGAAGTAATGAGTAAATGGCTCGTCAGGTAATGGAGTGGTGTGTGGGATGGCTCGTCAGGTAGTGGAGGGGTGTGTGGGATGGCTCGTCAGGTAGTGGAGGGGTGTGTAGGATGGCTCGTCAGGTAGTGTAGTGTGTTCAGTGTGGGTTACCTCTCCTCCTCCGTGGCGGACGCACACTCGTTCTTGTGTTCGTCTCGCTCGCTCCTCGCGTGGTCTCTGTCCCTCTCGATGCGAGGCTCGTCTAGGCTGCTAAGGTTGAGTGGTGTGTTGGATAGCTCGTTTAACTTCTGCAGTATGTTCTGTTGAATTCGGGCCTGGAATTTTTTTTTATGTTACTTATTATTTAATTTAATAAAATTTAATAGTGTAGGTAGAAAGTGGCTTGGCTATTTTTTGTGTTACTTGTTGTATAACTTGTGTAAGATGGTGTTACCGGTTGTGTAACTTGTGTAGGATGGTATTAACAGTTGTATAGCTTGTGTAGGATGGTGTTACCGGTTGTATAACTTGTGTTACCAGTTTTATAACTTGTCTAGGATGGTGTTACCTGTAAGTATAGCCTGTAGGGGGTTGTGTAGGAGGGTGTTACCTGTTGTATAGCCTGAAGGGAGTTGTGTAGGAGGGTGTTACCTGTTGTATAGCCAGTAGGGGGTTGTATAGGAGGGTGTTACCTGTTGTATCGCCTGTAGGGGGTTGTATAGGAGGGTGTTACCTGTTGTATAGCCTGAAGGGAGTTGTGTAGGAGGGTGTTACCTGTTGTATAGCCAGTAGGGGGTTGTATAGGAGGGTGTTACCTGTTGTATCGCCTGTAGGGGGTTGTATAGGAGGGTGTTACCTGTTGTATAGCCTGAAGGGAGTTGTGTAGGAGGGTGTTACCTGTTGTATAGCCAGTAGGGGGTTGTATAGGAGGGTGTTACCTGTTGTATAGCCTGTAGGGGGTTGTGCAGGATGGTGTTACCTGTTGTATAGCCTGTAGGGGGTTGTATAGGAGGGTGTTACCTGTTGTATCGCCTGTAGGGGGTTGTGCAGGATGGGCGCTATGTGCTTGTGGTCCGGCGAGTGGGGGTGTATCTGCACCTGGGGCTCTAGAACATTGCCCATCGTGTCGTCGCTGTCGTTCGTACTCGAAAGTCGGCCGTTTGACATCTGAAATAAATAGACGTGTCACAGAGTTAACTGTTGTATATCTTGTGTTACCAGTTGTATAACTTGCGTAAGATGGTGTTACCTGTTGTATAACTTGTATACTAGCCGTAAAAAGCCGTGTTGGCCGAGTGGGAGGTGTGTGAAATAAGACATGTTAAGTATGACTTACGTTAACAGGAACGCAGTCATCATCTTTGACGCTGAGTGCGTCTGCGCTGGTGGTCGCGTCGCCTTCCTCATCTGGAAACAAACAAACATACATACATAACAGACGACATGATTGGTCGAGGGGAAAGTGTGTTGGGCTGCCACGCCGGTGTCGCGGGTTCGATTCCCGCTTCAGGACAAACATTTGTGTGATGAACATCGGTGTTTGTCCTGAGTCTGGGTGTTTTCTATGTTTGTATGTATTTACAAAAAAAAAGTATTTAAGTATTGTATCAGTTATCTGGTTCCCATAGTACAAGCTCTGCTTAGTTTGGGGCTAGATGGCGGTGTGTGAAATGTCCAAAATATTTATTTATTTTATTTGTACATTATTATTATATATTTATTATTTATATATTAGAAGGGTTTTTTCTGTAAATAAATAAGTCGCAACAAATCACTATACAACATTCACTTCACAAACTCAAACCAAACATAACAATCACTTCACAAACACACCATTTATTACACACACTCACCATTACACACTCACTGTTAATTTCACAAACTCACCATTCACTTCACAGGATAGTAACTCACCTTTCACGTCAAGCGGGTGTATGGTCTGCCACAGCATGCCGTCCAACAAGCTCGGCGCTTCGGATGCGGGAAGCGACGGCTATAATAATAATAATGCCAATCATTAATATTAATGAAGAAAGAAAAGAAGAAAGAAAATTGTTTTTATTTGTCAGAAAGACATTTAAACTGATGAACTGATGCTTATGATAAAAATGATGAGTTTAATAATAATATTGATACTGATGATAGTTATAATAATACTGATGAAGATGTTGAAAATAAATGTAAATAATGATACCGATGCTGATGATTATGTTAACAATCATATTGATGCTGATGTTAACAATGATACCAATGCTGATGTTAACAATGATATGATGCTGATGACCATGACGATGTTCACAATGATACCGATGCTGATAATGATATTAATGATTTCGATGCTGATGATGTTAACAATGATAGAGATGCTAGTGAAGGTAACAATGACAGTGACAATGCCACTCACGGGCGGGGCGTCGTAGGCTCGCATTTTGCACTTCGTCTTGTAGTTCTCGCACCACATCTTGACCTGCGCTGGAGTGCGCGGCCGCTCGCCGCGTCGTTAATAATGATGTTAACAATGATATCGATGCTGATGATGTTAACAATGATACCGATGCTGATGTTAACAATGATACGGATGCTAGTGAAGGTAACAATGACAGTGACAATGCCACTCACGGGCGGGGCGTCGTGCGCTCGCATCTTGCACTTCTTCTTGTAGTTCTCGCACCACATCTTGACCTGCGCTGGAGTGCGCGGCCACTCGCCTCGTCGGTAATAATGATGTTGACAATGATATCGATGCTGATGATGTTAACAATGATACCGATGCTGATGTTAACAATGATACGGATGCTAGTGAAGGTAACAATGACAGTGACAATGCCACTCACGGGCGGGGCGTCGTGCGCTCGCATCTTGCACTTCTTCTTGTAGTTCTCGCACCACATCTTGACCTGCGCTGGAGTGCGCGGCCACTCGCCTCGTCGGTAATAATGATGTTGACAATGATATCGATGCTGATGATGTTAACAATGATACCGATGCTGATGTTAACAATGATACGGATGCTAGTGAAGGTAACAATGACAGTGACAATGCCACTCACGGGCGGGGCGTCGTAGGCTCGCATTTTGCACTTCTTCTTGTAGTTCTCGCACCACATCTTGACCTGCGCTGGAGTGCGCGGCCGCTCGCCGCGTCGTTAATAATGATGTTTACAATGATACCGATGCTGATGTTAACAATGATACGGATGCTAGTGAAGGTAACAATGACAGTGACAATGCCACTCACGGGCGGGGCGTCGTGCGCTCGCATCTTGCACTTTTTCTTGTAGTTCTCGTACCACATCTTGACCTGCGCTGGAGTGCGCGGCCGCTCCCCGCCGCACCGCTTATTCACCTCCTCGCAGATTGTGCCCCACACCAGCTATCACATACATATATCATACAATAGTAGATAATGCACTAAGGGGATAAAGCAGTGTCTTATGTCGCGGGTGGCATATTGAACACTGAGCTAACGAGCTGAGTTATGTAGACTGTAGAGTCTTGGGTGACGCGAGGGGTTCAAGCTGCCCAAGACGAAGACAGGCTTTATCCCAGAGGAGCATACTCTACTTTTCACACCTTCTGCGAGGCAATAAAAAACCAGGGCTCCAACAGCGAATACCTTCTTTTGTTTCATATCTTTGAAGTCGCGCCGTTTTTCTTTTTTTTTATGAGTGGCCAGTTCGATTTTAGAACAAACCTTTTTACAATGCCATATGGGCGTACTTTTACTTAAGAGTTTTCCTCGAGTTTCCACACGAATTTGACGTTCCAAATTCATATCACATTACAACCCTTGGGAGTTTCATACAAAATTACCTCCTTAGAGAGGTAATGCTATGCTTTACCTTGATGATAGCATGATATGTAATTGGACATTGTCGAGCAGGTGGTGTGAAAACATACATACAAAATCTATGTATGCATCCCGCGTCCTAGTTCACGATTTAGTCTTTTTTTCTATGACCTTGCGTCAATCGGTACACATCATTGATTTTATTATTTGAGTTCCATTTATCGTTTGGCAGACTCGGGTACATAGCTGGCTCGCAGCTCGCCGCAGCTCGGCTCGGGCGCCGCACTCGCGCAGCTGTCACTTGCACATTGAGTAGTAATCAACAATTCTGACTGCACAGATACAACGTAGTACAGGTATCCTCACATTTTAATAACGCTGACCTTGAATGCGCAGAAGTCGATTTTTAGATGTGTTTGGCGGGAGGGGTGCGACGCGACGGGGAAGGTGCCCGGCACCGGCGTCTATTGGTCGCTTAGTCACCTTCCCGCCGTCTCGCCTCTCCACACTTTCGCCGAGCGCTATTAAATCGTAGAGACACCTATTCCCCTTCTGCATTTCTGCACCATTTTTTTTTATTAAAAAATAAAATAAAAATGTTATTTGGTTAAAAATTTAAAATATATTTTTCTATTTGTTGCGTACGTGCTTTGACCGTGTGTCAACCAGAGGTCCATGCTGAAAATCAGCAGTCTACTGCAACACATGCTGAGTATGAACCTTTTTTGACTTGCACTGTACATACACATACTTTTATCATAGCATAATTACCTAATACCCCTCAACAGTCTTAATTAATTTCTCAGCAATTCTATATATTTGTGCATGTCTGAATTAGATTAGAATATATTTTTATATTGTAATAATTTTGACATCACCACGCCATGGGTGCCTCAGGACGGAAAGCGACGTCGGGGTCGGCCGCGAAAACGTTGGCGAGACGATCTCGACTCCTTTCAGGGAGACTGGTGGGCAATGGCCAGGGACCGAAAGACGTGGAGTGAGTTGGGGGAGACCTTTGCCCAGCAGTGGGACGAGATAGGTTAAATAAAAAAAAAAAAAAAAAATAATAATTTTGACATTGGCACTAAAGATGTAAGTACACGTAAATGTAAAATTAAGTGGAAGGTACTACTCACTACCACTACTAAGACACGAGTTGTTTTCAGCTTACTTTGGTAGGGAGAGCTTTCTTTCAAGTGTATGTACTATAATTGAAACAAATAAATCTTTATTTTACTTTACTTTACTTTTAAGCTGAGTACCTGCTTACCTATATTTGTTTAATGTCATTGTGTGCATGTTTTTAACAAAATATATTTATATTTTTTTCTTTCTTTCTTCTTCTTTCTATTAAAGTTTTTGTGGACATTAAAACCTTGTGGTGTATAAGTACTACTTATGATAATGTTTAATGTTTACAATAAACCAGCTGACTAGTTAGTAATGTACACCTCGCCAGATAATCAGGAGTTGGCTAAGCAGTCACTGGCGCGTGTAGATCGAATGACTTCAGTTATGGACTATGGTCTGACTTAACATTTTTTTATATCGTTTGTAAGTTTTATTTTCAAACTTTATCAGCCCTAGCTCTTTTTTGCTTCGCTGTAGTTGAGTAAAAATATATTATATCACTTATCTGGTTTCCAAAGTACAAGCTTGCTTAGTTTGGTGCTAGAAATGTCCAAACATTATTATTATATTAACTACCAATGGATTTATTTGAATACGTAACGAATTAACTGTGATACCAATTTATAGCGATAAATATAATGCGTATTCAAGGTTAATTGTAACCCGAACACCTAACTCATTCAGTCATTACTTAATACATATTAAAGGATATGGTAAAAAATTATATTGAACTCTATTAAAATTACTACTAACTTAATCACTTAACAAAATTTTAAATTGCAACAAGTTTAACGTTTAAGAAAATACTTAATAACTGCTAAAACACCATCTGGTGAGGTTGTAGTCAAATGATTGCCTATTTAAGGCTAATCCTCAAATCCAATTCCATACAAAATGTTTCGGACAAATACTCAAAAAGTACGCCGTATTATAGTAATTTCTTCACACTATTCGTTTCGTCTATGTTTTCCGATTGTGTCAACATAAAATTAGTAAGGTTTCATACTTTGATTTAGATTTTATACGTGTTTTTAAGTTAGTAGGGTTAATTTTAAAACACGTATAAAATCTAAACTAAAGTATGAATCCTTACTTATTTTATGTTGACAAAATCGGTAAACATAGACAAAACGAATAGTGTGAATAAATTACTATAATACGGCGTACTTTTTGAGTATTTGTCCGAACATTTTGTATGGAAATTTGCCTTGAGGATTCCCCTTTAAAAAAAATACACAGCCAAGATAGTCCCCGGCAGGATTCCATACGGAATCTTGCAGGCGGGATATCCAGCTAGACATATAGTAACGTCAGTTATTTTGGCGCAAACCTAGGGTAAACATTTCTGTGTTATAGTTAAAGAGACATATAATTAAAAATCAAGCCTTGTGTATTAGCATAAGTCAAATATTAAGTGCTTTTTAACCCATTAGATAAAATCTTTCGATAAAAAAACTTGATGATCTAGTAAACGAGTTCTAATTTCTATAAAAAAAAACCATTTAATATGGTCACAGAAAATCAGCATAACATTCTTAATTTTTTTTTGTTAATGCGAACAATGTTTTTTTCTGACAGTAAGTTGCCATGAAAAAAATAAACAAGGTTTTACAAAAACATACAACATTCGACTTCAATTGGACAAAACAGTCCAATTGAAGTCGAATGTTGTATGTTTTTGTAGCTGTGGTTTCAGTGATCGTAAACTCCACTGAAAAGTCACAGAGAAGTAATATATACAATTTCGTTTACTTTGACGACATATTATGGTTTTTGTTTCCAGTTATTATGATTTAATAACTAAACTACTGAACCGGTATTGATGAAATTTCTATGGGACTAATCTAAAAACATACATTACCTTAATCTAAATTTTAAAAAAATCGGTTTATAAGTCTTGGCCGGATCACTGATTTCGCCATTTCATGAAGTGGCTGGCCATTTCATGAAATTGAATAGATTTTTTCAAATCGGTTTATAAACAACAAAGTTCTTAGGTAACAAACATAAAAAAAAAACGAATTGAGAACCGCCTCCTATTTTGAAGTCGGTTAAAAAAAACTAGAAACAGCTTTTACGCATTTGTCAATAAAGATAATATTTCATAAAGAAACTACTTTCCTCTCGTGACCAAGTGATTTGAAACGAACTAAGTAGTTCCTAACTAAGGCTTTCATCCCGGGAGTCTCGGTCTCGAAAATTTCGAGAGTCTCGACGATTTTTCGTTATTTTCGAGACTCGAGACTGGATGGTTTCGGTACCGGGAATAACGAGACTTTCGATACTTATAAAAATCTTAACAATATTCAGTGTAGATAGCCCTTAGTATAATCTAAAACAAGGATAAGACATAGTGGTATAGTCTTATGACTTTAGCTTACCAAAAAGGGCAATTTAAAAAAAAGTAATATGTGTGGAATGAATGTAAATGTAAATGGACTCCCTTTTCCACACTTGGACTCCTGTTGATCCTTTGTGCGTCGGATTTCCTGACTAATAGTTTAGCCAGCCTAACTCCGCCCAGAAGCACAGAAGTTTCCTGGGTTCATCGCAGGCTTTGCGGAGTGACCTCGGGTTTTTGAGGATTTCCTCTCGTTGCTTTGCCACTCCCACGCATTCCAGGATTACGTGGGCGAGCGTTTCCTCCTCGGTCAAGCAGCGTCTACAGAGTGGGCTGTCTGTGTTTCCAATGTTGTGCAGATGTTTGTTAAGCAGGCAATGTCCTGTGATAGTACCCACAATGATTCTTAAATCTGGTCGTTTCAAACTAAGTAAACGTCTAGTTAGACGTGGTGCAAGTTGCGGAAAGGCCATTCTTGATTGTTTGCACTTCTTGGTTTGCCGCCAGCGCTCACTGTGCTGTGTCTTTGTACGTTTGCGTATCCACACTCGCAATTGAGAAAAGGATTGTGGTAGGAAGGGAGATGGCCCTTCCCTTCCAGTCTCAGATCCTTTTCTAGCTAACTCGTCTGCGGCGTCGTTCCCTAATGAGTTTCTGTGCCCCTTAATCCACTGGAGTGTTATTCGGTTGGCTTGGGTTATTCTCTCCAGTGCTCGGTGGCATTCGTTAACGAGCATTGAGTCGCAAGTATTGCTATCTAGTGCTTTTAGTATGGCTATACTATACTATCGGTTAGAATTCGTATATTTTGATTTTCGATTTTCTTCCGAAGTATGGTGTTTGCTGACTCTGTGATCGCTACACATTCGCATTGGAATATGGAGCTGTATGCACAGCCCGAGAGTCATTGATATTTTTATGTTGTAATCAAATGAAAGGCCCCTGTACCTTCGTTGGTTTGTGTGTGTATGTGTGGAATGAGGAACCATTTCGAAGAAAAACGCAAATTTTGATAAATCAGGAACATCGGACATCACCGAACATCATCAAATACTGGATTGTAAAGTTAAACTGTGATGTGTTCGCTAATACGCCATAAAATGCTTAAATGCCATTCCTATGAGTGTGCCTTTATGTACTATTAAATTAGTCTCGAAAGTCTCGTTTTTCCCGGGAATTTCGAGACCGCATCAAGTCTCGATTTCTTTTTCCCGGGACTCAGAAAGTCATCGAGACTGAAAGCCCTATTCCTAACGGTATGAAATGTAGACTGTGAGAGCGTTTAATGAAACTAAATCAATAAAAATCCTTAATGTTTTTATAGAACCAGATTACGGCTAAAAACTTATTTGCATAAGAAAAAGTTTGTACAAGTTAATAGAAACCTTACAATAAAAATGTATGCCTCTCTCCCTCTACTCGCGCGATAAGTTTGATGAGGCAGTGTCCTAATAGAACGCGATGACGCGACCATCGCAAGTTCGCGCGAACGTCGATCGCGCGATCGCGCGATTGCCAATCGGGACGCCTATTTGACGTTAGTACGTTTGATCGCGGATTCGCGCGACTGTCGCATCGCTTGCTCGCGCGACGATCGCGTGATCGCGTTCTATTAGCACAACGCCAGCGTCGGTGACACAGGGCTAGTTTACAACCTACATGCCAGCGAGTTTAAAAGCTAGCGATAGTGAGTGAGCGAGTTAGCTTTCGGGAAGGTTACAATCTGTTTAAAAAAAAGGCCGATGACACAATATACATACATTTTTGAAAATATAAATTTCAAAAAAGTGGAGCGGTGAATTTATACTACAACCTCAAGAAATGTTTTAGTATTTTTTTTTATGATATGTTTAGCTATAGCGAAGGAGATTGGGCAAAACTGTTTATCCCAATCTCCTTCGCTTATATTAAACATAATCACAACAAAACATTTTTTTGTACGTGTTTGTTCAGTGGTTTGGTCTGTGCGTGGTGTCAGTCAGTCAGCTACGTACAATACGCCGACGTATCTTAGCGAGTCTGAACATAGGCTATGCGAACTTTAGCGCATGTACACACGCAATAGAAAACTGTTGATGCCAATTTCTTTTTTATAAACCAACTAGCATAAGCCCGCGCTTTCACGCGCGTTGATATGTGCAATGTAATACGTGTGTATGTACAGACAGCGTCAGAGATAAGTATCCCCCTTGCACAAGACACCCAGTTATAAATCCTTTCAAAAAATTGTAATACTTAAATACTTTTTTTTAGCTTACATACGGTTACACAAATATAATCTATTTTTTAAGGGCAAAGCTTCTCCATTCGCCGCGACGGTGATTTAAAGGGATTTGAAGCTGGATATTATAATGCAAGGGGGATACTTATCTATGACGCTGTCTGTACATGGGCTAAAGTTCGCATAGCCTATGTTCAGACTCGCCAAGATACGTCGGCCGTATTGTACAATCCTACATGTAAGTTTGCAAGGCTGGTTGGATTGAAGAATAGATGGATGTTTGCTTCTTAACCACGCCTAAACTACTGAACCGATTGAGCTGAAATTCAGTACAGATACAGTATATGAACTGGACTTGTATTTCGATACCATTAGAATACGATTATATAAATCAAAATAAATATTTTTTCTTTCTATATCATGTGGGCTAGGTAGCGGGAATCAGATAGTTTCACATATTTGGTTAAAAAAACTTTATGTAAGTTAATGTTTACCCACGGATATATTTTAAATTATATAACATACATACATATAACGATAAGCAGATCAATTAACGGCAGATAACCGTTATAATGTGCTGATTAGATAGTTGTATCTCATGATAACCGTCAAGTTAACAAAATAGTTAGGAGTCCGTATTGGTATTTTATAAGTTAAGGTCTCTGCCCACTATCCCATCGCGTGCCATGCACGGAGCATACGCTCCGCACCGCTGATACCAGAACCGGCAAAATGTCGGTGATAGAACGGTGTAGTGTGTATAGTGTCATACTTTTCAGTATAAAATGTATTTTTTTGCCGGACACGGTCTTGGCACGGTCATGGTATGATAGGGATAATGGGCAGAGAGCTTTATCCTTCTTCGATAACTATCGGGTCTAGTGTTTAGTACCTGCTTGCTAGCCGGTGTAGTGCTTGCTAGCCGGTGTAGAGCTTGCTAGCCGGTGTAGAGCTTGCTAGCCGGTGTAGAGCTTGCTAGCCGCTGTAGTACCTGCTTGCTAGCCGGTGTAGTGCTTGCTAGCCGGTGTAGAGCTTGCTAGCCACTGTAGTACCTGCTTGCTAGCCGGTGTAGTACCTGCTTGCTAGCCGGTGTAGTACCTATTTGTTAGCCGGTGTAGTGCTTGCTAGCCGGTGTAGTACCTGCTTGCTAGTCGGTGGAGTACCTGCTTGCTAGCCGGTATAGTGTGTAGTACCTGCTTGCTAGCTGGTGTAGCACCTACTTGCTAGCCGGTGTAGTACCTGCTTGCTAGCCGGTTTATTGCCTACTTGCTAGCCGGTGTAGTATGAAGTCCTGCTCGCTAGCAGATGTAGTACCTGCTTGCTAGCCCGTGTAGTGTGCCGGTTTAGTGTGTAGTACCTGCTTACTAGCCGGTGTAGTACCTGCTTGTTGGCCGGTATAGTGTGTAGTAGCTGCTTGCTAGCCGGTGTAGTGTGTAGTACCTGCTTTCTAGCCCGTGTAGTATGCCGGTTTAGTGTGTAGTACCTCCTTGCTAGCCGGTGTAGTACCTGCTTACTAGCCGGTGTGGTGTGTAGTTCGTGCTTGCTAGCCAGTGCAGTTCCTATTTGCTAGCCGGTGTAGTGCTTGCTAGCTGGTGTAGTACCTCCTTGCTAGCCGGTGTAGTGTAGTACCTGCTTGCTGCGGTTGGTGGCGTTGTTGGACCGTCCCTGGCGCAGCACGTCGCGGTGCCGCGCTATCAGCTCGAGCACGGTCCGCTTCTCCAGCTCGGTGAAGTTCTTGGAGCGCTCCTTGTGGCCGCGGCGCGCGCGGATCGACGATGCGCCGCTGCGTGTTGACATATCACTCTGGAAATAACAGAATATGGAAGAATATATGAGTATACTTTACCTACCATAGTATAGAAAAGGCTTCGCATAAAATTCGTTGCTGGAATAAGTTGCCAAGGACAGTTCAGTGAACTCTTTCAAAAATAGTCTGGATATGGATAAACATTTAAAGTACATTGACAAACACTAAGGTGAACAGAGAACTAAGATGGTCGATATAGCTCAGAGGATCAGCAAGCTGAAGTGGCAGTGGGCCGGCCATAGCTGCCTAAGAACCGACAACCGTTGGAGTAAACGTGTTCTTGAGTGGAGACCGCGTCTAGGCAAGCGCAGTGTAGGACGACCTTTGGCCAGATGGAGCGATGATCTGCGCGCTACAGCTGGCAGAAGGTGGATGAGGAGAGCCCAAGATCGGGCTTAGTGGCGCGCTTTGGGAGATGATGATGACAAAAACTAATTAAGATAGAAGTTTTAATCTGCCTTGTATCATAAAATAATAATAATAAGCAAAATAGGTTCATTTTATCAGTCCCTAAGTCAGTCCTTCCACTTTTTTTTCAACTTTTGCAGGTTTATACCAAATCAATCATTTTGAATTTTTTTATTTAAATATAGTCACCTTAAGGGGAATCCTCAAGGCAAATTTCCAAACAAAATGTTTCGGACAAATACTCAAAAAGTACGCCGTATTATAGTAATTTCTTCACACTATTCGTTTCGTCCATGTTGAAGTTGTTGAAGAAATTACTATAATACGGCGTACTTTTTGAGTATTTGTCCGAAATATTTTGTATGGAATTCGGATTTGAGGATTAGCCTTAAAGAAAGACCAGTTTTGTCACCTTAACTTTAAAAATAAAAGTATTCGAAAGAGTTCATAAAGTGAATAAGTCTTTTTTTGACATGTAAATAAGTGTTCAGAATGAACTTTAGATCAAGGCCAGTTTAATAAGACTTACCTAGGTAAGGTGTCTACCTAATTAAATCTATTCATAACATCAGCAAACATTTACATAGAGCAAGTAATACAGAATCCAATCAGAATTGGAGCTCACAACCAGTTTGTTTTATAGCTGGCAACATAGAATAAGAAAAATACTAGAATGGCTTTCGTACGTATGATCGATGTAATATTTTATGTTTATATTTTTTATCTACATTAAAAGAAAATGTTTTACGTATTGTACGATTACATTTATATTTCGCCATTTTTATAACACGAGACTCAAAATTTAAATAAAATTTATACGAAGCTGTACTGGCTGTACGTTAATTAGCTAAAAAGATCTTGCTTTTTGCCAAATACTTTTATTACTTTCCAAAAGGAGGTTTTCAATTATATTTTTGTCAGAGTACTTTGGATCGAGGACAGAAACAAGATTTTTCAAAGTATTTGTATTGGTAATTTTGTTTTGACCACTCTGTCTTTCATATTCTTCATTTCATAGCTAAAGAGGTTTCAGCTACTCGATACTCTTTCGATACTAGATGGCTATAATAAGCCTCCTTGGTGCAACATTTTAGAATTCGCCCCCTCAGGGCTTGTAGGAACATAACACTACACGTTGTATATACTTTGAAACCGATTTGAAAAAAAAATACATGAGAGGATATACTTTCAGAATGGTCCAAAATAAATTTCATCAAAATCTGTTCAGCATCAGTAATCAGTATTTTAGTTTTTAAATCAAAATAACTGAAAAAAAATAATAAGTTTGTAACCTCGTCGTATCTCAACAATATGGATTTTTTTATTTGAATAACCTTTCAGTATGGTCAAATTATAGTAGATTATGCACTAAGGGGATAAAGCAGTGTCTTATGTCGCGGGTGGCATATTGAACCCTGAGCTAACGAGGGACTCCGTTAAATGTAGTCAGGTAAATGTAGAGTCCTGAGTGACGCGAGGGGCTCAAGCTACCCAAGACGAAGACAAGCTTTATCCCAGAGGAGCATACTCTACTTTTCACACCTTCTGCGAGGCAACATAAAGCCAGGGCTCCAAACTCAGCAGCCAACACCGTCTTTCGTTTCACAATCTTTGAAGTCGCGCCTTTTTTCGTTTTTTTATGAGTGGCCAGTTCGATTTTAGAGCAAACCTTTTTACAATGCCATATGGGCGTTCTTTTACTCAGAGTTTTCCACGAGTTTCCACACGAATTTGACGTTCCAAATTCAAATCACATTACTACCCTTGGGAGTTTCATACAACATTACCTCCCTTGGTAGGTAATGCTTTGCTTTACCTTAATGATAGCATTATATGTAATTTGATAATGTCGAGCAGGTGGTGTGAAAAAATATATTAAACTCAGTTTAGTACTTTTTAAACTAAATTTTATAGGTAGGTGTAGGTACTTTGCTTTCTTTGAAATAGTTTTTATATATTTTATTTATTTAATTATTATTTGTTCTTGAAATAACGATAGCCAATCTTTATAGTGTATCTAGTCTGTGGTTGGTACTGTTGGTAGTTATTTAGCGTAACAGCGACCGGTTAAATAATCAATGCATATGTAGTCAAAGATAATGATAATTAACATCAATACATGACATTTGTATACTTTAGATTATGGACGTTTAATTATAGACTTATAATTATTATTCTGGTCATTATTTGTATATTTTTTTTTACATTTTACGCAACGCCATCTTAGCCCCAAGCTAAGCAGAGCTTGTACTATGGGAACCATCAGCTGATAACTAATAGAATACTTATAATTATAATTAAAAAAATCGGGTGTCGAGTTGGAGCAGTTGGGCTACCTATAGATCATTTGCAACGGTCTATGGGTGGCCTAATTGTTTCCTGTTGTAATTTTTGTTATATAGATTGGAGTAGTTAACTTATGCCGTAATAAACTTATAAGTTATATATGTATACACTGACAATTTTTTATCACCAGAAAAAAAAGTTTACATGGTCAGTTGCCGTTACTGAACAGCATATGGCAAAAAAACTTGAAAAAATTAAGTCAAATTATTGTCATTTTTTTTATTAAAAATGGATAACTGTTTAAACATAAGCATTCACACACTCACACACCCTTATTCATCGTTTGACAAACCCGGGTACCCAGTTCGCAAAAGCTCGGCTCTGGCGCCGCACTCGCGCCGCTGTCACTCTACCATTTTGTTGAATATCAAAATTATGACTGTCAAAACTGACCCTGTCAGCATTAACCATTTTTTTTTAGTAATTAAAATTTGGTGGTGTATATAATTTTATTTAATCACGATTTTATAATAATTGTACATTTTATTTAAATCTAATAGGTTCCAGATTGTTCTCTTATACCTAATTCATCAAAATCGGTTCAGTAGTTAAGTTTTTAAATCAAAATAACTGAAAAAGGTTGTCAAAGAAAAATAAATTGCATATTTTGCTTAACCTGTGACTATTCAGTGGTGTTTACAGTCACTAGAACAGTCCAATTGAAGTTAGCTGTAGTATGTTTTTGTTAAACCTTGATTATTTCAAATCGGTTGATAACACTGAAGTATTAAAGTATAGAATCACAAAGTAATATATTGAAAATTCGCCAATAAAAAGTGAGCCACATTGGCTAACTTCTGGTACATTTTGGTCCGATGCTAATTTTTGAAAAAGAGAAGTAACAGGGCTAGATAGATATTATATTAAGGCTAATCCTCAAATCCAATTCCATACAAAATGTTTCGGACAAATACTCAAAAAGTACGCCGTATTATAGTGATTTCTTCACACTATTCGTTTCGTCCATGTTTTTTGATTTCGTCAACAAAAAAAGTGAAAGGTTTCATACTTTAATTTATATTTTATACGTGTTTTTAAGTTAGTAGGGTTAATTTTAAAACACGTATAAAATCTAAATTAAAGTATGAAACCTTTCATTTTTTTTGTTGACGAAATCAAGAAACGAATAGTGTGAATAAATTACTATAATCCGGCGTACTTTTTGAGTATTTGTCCGAAACATTTTGTATGGAAATTTGCCATGATGATTCCCCTTAAGTTAAAACTACCTATACTCCGATTTATAATTCAAGTTTTTTTTGTAAACAAAGAAGTGTCATGATATGTCACTGTAACAGAGACAGGGCAGGGTTAAAACGAGTTTATACCACGGATCACTATTACTAGTAATGGCGCGCGGTTTTGCTTGTGCGATAGTTTCTTATTTTACGTAAATAGTTCTTAACAAAACTTATTCAGGTACTTCAGAACACTTAAAAGTAGATAGAATAGGAAATAAAATTTGTGAATGTAAACCTCTGGGATATTAATCATAATAATGCCAAGGTGCATAAGATACCTAACAAATATTCATTTGATTCACACAATTGCACACGAGAAGCGAAAAAAGAACGCATATAACTTCGTAAACGGACAAGAGACGAATAAAATTTACAAACACACGTTTAGGTCAAAATCCAAAAATTGTTTCGAACTTCTGTGATTTACTCCGATGATACCAATGTCTTAAAATATTTTTCGCTAATATTTTTTCGTCGTGTTAAGTTATAACTGAAAAAAATTAAATAATATATAATAATCAGTACAAAACCATTGCTATCTTCCATTCTATGGATATTGACTAGAAAATAAACCATACCGTATTAAGGAAAATTGAGTAAATGTCACTTTGAAAAGTATTTTTTAGGGTGGGCACATCTTTGTTTACCAAAAAAAATCTTGAATTCTGAATCGGGGTATAGGTATTTTCATTGTTAATAAAACTACATCGTAAAAAGTAACAAACATTATTTGAAAATAGAGATAATTCATTTTTATTGACAGGGTGTCTAAAAATTTTCTGTCCTGTATTCCGCATCCATTTTGATTTTATACTGTCTATCTTGTTGTTCTATAGGAACACCGCGTTATTAATCTATAGTTGAAAAATAATAATTGTCACATTTTATGTACCTAGTTTAATACTGCTCTAAGTTTAATAGGTATTCTAACTTATTGTTATTAGAAGCAAAGAACTGGATTTGAAGTTGACATTTGCAAGTATTCTATACATAAATATAATTTGTTAAACCCGTTCAAAAGATCATTTTTAAAATCTTTAACTTTTATATGTTAGGTATTGATTGAAACGCGTTGTAGGTCACATACAGATCTAGGCTTTAAATGTTATAATATAGGCAGATAATATAATACTATATATAATACATATAGGTATCGGTTGCTTATTCCCAGAGCTTTATGATTCTATTGCTTCTTATTTCCCACTGGCTCTAATAAAAATATTATTATAAATTTAAATATTCATACATTAACTCCCAATAGCTCGTCTTAGAAAAGGGTATTGAGTGCCAGATATTCTGTCGCAAAGCAGTTTATCTGTGTTCCGGTTTGAAGGGTACCTACTGGATAAGATCAAAAATACATCAAACAATTTTTGACGTGACTACGTCTTATTAAATCGATGAACGCCGGCTCCATGCACGAAAACGTTGACGTCATTGTCAGGTAACGTTCATTGTCCCGTTACGCTGGTAGTCACGTCAAACTATAGTCCGTAAACCAACATTACAGACAACCAATTTTTTTCTTTACCGAAGAAATTAGGAAAATAAGGTATGTAATATCTTTGTTTTGTTAAGAGGTGATAAAACTAGCTTGACGCTCTCCTGATTGTAAGAGATTGCTCATGACCAGAAAAGTACATTATATTTTAGTTACACATACATTATATTTTAGTTACTTCGGGTAATAAAAATAAAAAAGTTGTGTTGGCCGAGTGGGAGGTGCCTCGACTTTCGATCCGAAGGTCGTGGGTTCGAACCCGGTCGTACACCAACGGATTTTTCTGTTCAAAAAATCTATGTATGCGTTAAAAACGTGCTTAACGGTAAAGGAAAACATCGTGAGGAAACCGGCATGTCATAGAACCTAATAAGTTCGAAAACATTGTGTCGAATGCACGAAAGGAGCCTCTTTGAGGCGCACTTGAAATCTTTTCACCACACTGGTTAGAAAGAACTAGTGACACGATAAGAAGAAGACTTCGGGTAAAAAGGCGCATTTAATATGTTAGATCACATACCGGCTTATTATCTTGTATCGACAGACTGATACATTTTTATGATAATTTTTTTGCAATTTATAAATGTCCAAAACTTGAAGTTAAAACGATACGTCTAAAAGATTTTTTTTTCTAGAGTGGCTGCAAATTAATTTCGAGTTTCGGCAAAACTATTCGGCATTTTCGCATGCCCCATATTGTACCGGCACGTTTTTCTGTGAAATATGTTTACTTTTACGCCTAAAAATGCTGTTGTCAAGTAGATTTATGTATAGACATTTTCGGCATTTTCGTCACGGACACCATGTACTGGCTTATACATACATATAGATCGCGCAATCAGAGTCGGCATGAACAACACATTCACACGTGCGTTTGTGTAGTGTCTGTGAATAAGAGCACGGCGCGGCGTGACCCTTTTGTGACCTGTCTAAAGTATCATCCTTTAAAATTAACCCTACTAACTTAAAAACACGTATAAAATCTAAATTAAAGTATGAAACCTTTCACTTTTTTGTTGACGAAATCAAAAGACATGGACGAAACGAATAGTGTGAAGAAATTACTATAATACGGCGTACTTTTTGAGTATTTGTCCGAAACATTTTGTATGGAATTCGGATTTGAGGATTAGCCTTAATTTGTTGTTGTTGTACTACGCCAGTTAAAGTTACCTTGTTTAAGGCGTATTGTACCTCTTTCTATACTTGCAATCTGTGGGTCAAATATACGCAGAAAACCTACAATGCTCTACGGGTCCAATATAACAACGGTTTCAGGATGCTGTTGGGGCTTCCACGATATTGTAGCGCTTCAGGGATGTTTGCAGACGCGCGCACTAACGACTTTCATGCAATAATGCGAAATAGAACTGCATCCCTGGTAAGCCGCATCCGAGGAAGCACCAACGGCCTTCTGAAGGATGTTGCCACCAACTTACAGTCTGACATCATGAGGCACTGGATGGCGATTATTAAACCTATTAATAAACTGGTAACACAATAAATAAATAGATTTTCAATAGAAATTATAATTGAATAAAGTTGCCCACATACCTAAGGTGTACCACATACTAAATGCCTAGAGTGTAAAATGTGTTGTTTTTGGTTTTCTTTCTTTTTGTCATGAGGTATTCTTTGTTTTCATTTAAATTGTTTGTGTTAATTTTCTGTGTGACATTTTAATTTTAATTTAATTGTATTGTATTTTATGGATCTCAATCTGAAATAAAATTTGATTTATTAATTTATTTTATTTATTTAATTTGAAAAATGTAGTGAAATTCAATTAGTGCGAGTACTTTGTCAGCGCCAACCCTTGTTATAAAGAAATTAGTATTTTTGGACATTTCACACAACGCCATTTAGCCCGAAACTAAGCAGAGCTTGTACTATGGGAATCAGATGGCTGATAGAATGCTAATGATGCTTTTTTTTTGTAAATACATACATAGAATGAGTCTGAGTGTTTTATATGTATGTATTTACAAAAAAAAGTATTTAAGTATTCTATCAGCCATCTGTTTTCTATAGTACAAGCTCTGCTTTGTTTGGGGCTAAATGGCGTTGTGTGAAATGTCCAAAATATTTATTTTATTTAATTATTTATAGAAAACATACAAAACACCCAGAATCAGGACAAACACCAATGTTCATCACACAAATGTTTGTCCTGAAGCAGGAATCGAACCCGCGACACCGGCGTGCCAGTCCAATACACTTGCCATTCGACCATCCGTGTCGGATCCTCAGTTGTTGCGTGACCTATACGCGTAGAGGAATCGTATTATGATAATAAGCTAAACGTATTCGGTGTTGTGTAAGTGAAACACATTTAATAGGCCGAATATCCACCTTCGGTCGAAAATTCGGCAAAAAATCGCAACTCTAGTTTTTCTAAATAAGCTCAAATGTATTTTTTTAACTCAACCAGAGGAATCATATGATAAGCGAAGTATAAGTATTCGGTCTTGTGTAAGTTAAAAACATATGGCCGAAAATTCGGCAAAAAAAATCGCAACTAGTTTTTCTAAATAAGCTCAAATGTAAATTTTATAACTCAACTTCGCTGGAACCTGTTATTCTAACATTTAATATGTCCTATGTATTACTTTCAAATTCGTTAATTAACTGGTTGGTAAACACTCTTTACCAACGTGATATTAGATCGTTTTTCGTTATGTTCGTTTCGTTATGTAAGCATACCGCAGTACATTGAAAACGCGCCAAAAAGTTGTCAAACTTAGCCAATTTCTAGTAAACCCGTATTCTAAGACGATTTTTTCAACAAGGAAATAGGTACTTTTACATAAAATAAATATTTGCATATTTCATTCAACGCCATCTAGCCCCAAATTAAGCAAGCTTGTACTATGGGAACCAGACCAATGATAGAATACTTAAAATACTTTTTTTGTAAATACATACATAGAATACATAGAAAACACCCAGACAGGACAAACACCGATGTTCATCACATAAATGATTGTCCTAAAGCGGGAATCGAACCCGCGACACCGGAGTGGCGGCAGTCCGCTTGCTTGCCACTCGACTATCCGTGTCGTCATATAGGCAGGTATATAGTGAATAGAACAGTGCACGAAAGGAACAGTGCCTCTTCGAGGCGCAATTAAAATCCTTTCACCACACTGGTTCGAAAGAACACCATAAGAAGAAGTGAATAGAACTAAATTGTTTGCATAGCTGCCCATTGATTATTATTAACTCCAATAGTCTAGCAGTTAACTATACTGCCTTCAATGATTAAGGTCGCGGGTTCAATTCCCGGGTCAAGTGTGTTGGTTCTGCGTTGGCGTGAAAAGGAGACTGTTAACTACTCACATACATACAATCATAGATAAATAACGGTCTTCTTCTATCGTGTCACTAGTTCTTACGAACCAGTGTGGTGAAAGGATTTCAAGTGCGCCTCTAGGAGGCTCCTTTCGTGCAATTGACACATGTTTTTAGAACTTTTAAGGTTCTATGACATGCCGGTTTCCTCACGATGTTTTCCTTCACCGTTAAGCACGTGTTTTGGCACACATAGATTTTTTTAACAGAAAAATCCATTGGTGTACGACCGGGTTCGAACCCACGACCTTCGGAACTAAAGTCGAGGCACCTCCCACTCGGCCGACACGGCTTTTTTTGATAAATAAAGGTGTTCCTATTAAGATTACACTAATACCTACTACTAATAGATTGACAGTATCAAACCAAGATGGAGTCATAGAAAAAAAAATAGATTTCCCATCAATATAATCAAGGTTTTACAAAAACATACTACCGACTTCAATCGGACTGTTCTAGTGACCGTAAACACCACTGAACAGTCACAGGGAAGCACAATACGCAATTTCGTTTACTTCAACAACATAATTATGTATATTATTCAGTTATTTTCGTATGAAACTAAACTACTGAACCGATTTGGATAAAATTTCTATGGGACAACCTGAAAAAATATTCTCTCAAACAACACACACACACACACACACACACACAACACACATTCAGACACTCACACCCCTGCACTAGGATTCCCTGTGTCGCAGGTGGCATGGACGCATACAAGACATCACAACATCCAAGCCCCGAGAACAAACATTTGTGTTCGTCACAAATATTTGCCCCGACCGGGGATCGAACCCGGAACACCAAGCTGCGTAGGCAGGGTCACTACCAACTAATCCACGGTGTCGTTAATACACCAAACACAAACCAAACAACATAATTGGTTTATAAACAAAGTTCTGAGGTAACAAACATTTAAAAAAAGTCAACCGAATTGAGAACCTCCCACTTTTTCGAAGTCTGTTGAAAATGTCTAATCATATACCTAATGTTACTTATTATAGCATTGTAGATAAAAATATCCAAATGTGTTAAGAAAGTTCAATGAGCATATAATTCTATAGATAGTGATCAGAGATATGCATAATAATAATTATTATCATCATATTACCTTTATTAATGTTTTCTATATATTCTATGTAAGTATATATTTCAAAAAAAGTATTTAAGTAGGTATATTTTATTGTATCAGTTATATAGTTCCTATAGTACAAGCTCTGCCTTATTTAGATTTTATACGTGTTTTTAAGTTAGTAGGGTTAATTTTAAAACACATATAAAATCGAAATTAACGTATGAAACCTTTCACTTTTTTTGTTGACGAAATCAAAAAACATGGACGAAACGAATAGTGTGAAGAAATTACTATAATACGGCGTACTTTTTGAGTATTTGTCCGAAACATTTTGTATGGAAATTTGCCTTGAGGATTAGCCTTAAATAGGGAAAATTTTAAGAGTAGATCAATGGTTGTGGTGAAACTAAAGCCTAAAATCATAAAAAAAAAACTAAAAATTGTAGTACCTGGTAGGTACTTCATCATCCTCAGCCAGTATAGGGTCTTTCTTATGTACCTAGGTACTAACAGTAAATAAATATTGGTAGATGTGTTAGGCACATGCTTGATAGATTTTTGTAGTTAGTAAGTTATCATTATAACGGCTATAAACCAATTATTCTGAAACACATTTAATTTAATTATAATTTTCGGAATCGAATGACAATATATAGGTTTTAATGGGTCAAATTAAAACCTTTATAATGTCAAAAAAAAAAAAAACTTTAGTCATAGAGGATTCTAGTTGGCATTTTAGATGAGTAAATAAATATATACATAGCCATAAAACAAGAAACCTAAGAAAATATTACATAATGTTTTTATTAGGATTATAGAAAATGAAATTACAAAAAAAAATAACAGTAAGACACTTGGCAAAACAAAACAAAGATTATATTTAAAATTGGAACAGAATTGGATGTAAACAAAAGAATACACTTACCATTATTTTGTATTTGGAATAACACAACACAGCTCACAGGTAAGGACACTAAATTTAGTTATCTCAATAAGTAACTAGGTAGGTATTTATCAAGTGTTTAGCCAATCGAGGGTTTAAAATAAGAATTCGGTAATAATGTAGATAACAGAACAATTACCAGATAATACCGATTAACCGTAGTGTTTAAAAAGATAGATCGGTAATAACTAAGAGCGACATTCGAATAATGTAAGCGGCGACAAACTAATAGTAATAAAATTATACGGCGGAGCGTCAAATTACGCGTCTCCCGCTTTTAGTTAAAAGGTTAACAGGCAATTGACTACAGTTTTTTTTAATCAGTTAAAAATACAGGCCACTGAGCTATTCAAATCTCGGTGTAATAAAACTTACCGACGCTAGCGAACCGCATTCCAGCTGCTTCGAAATGCGTGGGCTCGTATTTTCATCTTGTTCACGTAATACCACTTTGCGAATATCTAATATTTTGGTATCAAAATGCAAGGAGGCATAAAAAATCGGCTGACCACTGCTGTTACATTACAACTGTCAAAACTGAACTTCATTCTTTAGTGCCAAATGCCATAGACAAGGTTAAGGTTTTTATAAATAGACTGATGGTGCTGCTACTCGACGCTAGATGGCGTTAAAAGTTTTCAGCGAAAGAAAAATAGACGAATGACGAGCGACAACTCTACATTATAAATTTCTTCTGGGACGTGTTTAATTTATTGTATTCGATTATTTTTGTTTTTTTTTTAAAACCATTATCTATTAGTAAAACCCTACTTTTTTAACGAACATATTTCGCGTAGTTTCCACTAGTGGTGAAGTAAGTTGGTTGGTAGAGTCGAAAGAGTAAGTAAACCCAAGGACCAATGATGCTGGTTCAATATTTTCAATAATCCCTGTCTGGATTGAAAGATATGCTAGGCAATAATAATACTGATCCATCCACAAAACCGAAATAGAAATAAGAATGTGGTACAGCTATCAGTACAAGTATTGCTACTCGCCACTAGATGGCAGTAACGATAACTCTGCTGAGAAAAAGTAATTTAAAATAACCCTTCCTTGGCAGTCGGGTAATAATCCTTGACAGGACATCTAGATTCGAGGGAGGTGTTCTAGATTTTTGTTCGCAGGAGGTAGGTAATTCTGTAACGTGTGTTCGAGTCTCACTAAAATGTTATAAGGAAAATAAGTATCAATTTTTGTATTTGGACCTATCTGCATTATTTAGGTAAGTAGGATAGGATAGTACCTAGGTATCCTACACACATTGAAGGTCCCTCAACGAGCTATGGAGAGAGCTATGCTCGGGGTTTCTCTAAAAGATATAATCCGAAATAATGTCATCCGACAGAGAACTAAGGTTGTCGACATAGCTCAGAGGATCAGCAAGCTGAAGTGGCAGTGGGCCGGCCATAGCTGCCGAAGAACCGACAACCGTTGGGGTAAACGTGTTCTTGAGTGGAGACCGCGTCTAGGCAAGCGCAGTGTAGGACGACCTTTGGCCAGATGGAGCGATGATCTGCGCGCTACAGCTGGCAGAAGGTGGATGAGTAGAGCCGAAGATCGGGCTCAGTGGTGCGCCTTGGGAGAGACCTACGTCCAGCAGTGAACTGCTATAGGTTGATGATGAGGTATCCTAAAAAAACATTAAGTAACTTATTCTGTTACTTTAATTTAGCATGGCTGCCGTGTGTAGTGTTGTTATGTTAATTGTATAATTGGAAGTGCGTCAGTCGACGCGACAAAGTGCAGTTTTGTGGCATCAATATCAATCATTTGAATTGATCGCCACGTCGCGTTCGCAGAAGCGCCTGGGAAGGTTTTGCTGGTAGATCAAAGAGTATTATAAAATGCCATAACAATTGTATATTTAAGTATTATTTATTCAGTGTTGACACTCTCCGATTTTGACTTTCACCTGACTCCTTGTAGAATTCTCCTAGATTAGGCGCTTTTCAAAATGTTTTCCCCTACGCACTTATTTTTGGAATGAAAAAGAATAGTAGATTATGCACTAAGGGGATAAAGCAGTGTCTTATGTCGCAGGTGGCACATTGAACCCTGAGCTAACGAGAGTTATGTAGAGTCCTGAGTGACGCGAGGGGTTCAAGCTACCCAAGACGAAGACAGGCTTTATCCCAGAGGAGCATACTCTACTTTTCACACCTTCTGCGAGGCAATAAAAATCCAGGGCTCCAAACTCAGAAGCCAACACCATCTTTTGTTTTACAATCTTTGAAGTCGCGCCTTTTTTCTATTTTTTATGAGTGGCCAGTTCGATTTTAGAACAAATCTTTTTACAATGTCATATGGGCGTTCTATTACTTAGTGTTTTCCACGAGTTTTCACACGAATTTGACGTTCCAAATTCATATCACATTACAGCCCTTGGGAGTTTCATACAACATTACCTCCCTAAAGAAGTAATGCTTTGCTTTACCTAGATGGTAGCATGATATCGCCGTCTCCGGAGAATAAAATGGTAATTGCAAAAACACAACTATTCAGGAAAAATAAAAAACCGAATTTCGTTAATATCTTGCGAACCACTGGACATTATAAGATATGGGATACCTCAAATGAAAGTTGTTTTTTTTTGTATTCTTGTTGTCTTATTGGATAATTAATAACCTTAATCGTAGAAGAGATATTAACAAAATAAGATATTAGTAAAATAAAATCAGTGCTAAGAATTTGTATTGTCGATTACCATTTTGTTCCCGGTTTTTCTAAGCAAGGATAAATATTGCATTATTGTCTTACAATTTTATTCTACGCCTATTGACGGTTCAGTTAACGAAATTAATAGTAACTTATCATTTTATTCTGGGAAATAGTAAATATGTTTTGTATGGTAGGTAATGAAACATTGGATTTTTATTCTTGTTTTTTTAATGAAACTATTTTATGGTAATCAATTGCGCATTATTTTATTTCTTCAAATTAAAGTAATATAAAAATAATTATTTTTGTTTGTATGTACCTCAAAAGGGAGAAAAATGCGAAGTTATAAAAAAAATGAACAAAAGTCGACAAAAAACGACTGTATTTTTCCATTAAATAGCCAAAATGCAACGAAAACTTAAAAAAATAAAGGAATTCAGTTAAATCCCAATTAAAATAGAATCAGGCTAAAATAAACGGGTATAGACAAAATCCAGGGGACCAAAGTAGGTATTTGGTCAAAAAATTAATATGATATGCACCAGGCCATTTTGGGATACAAAATATACTAGGTTGTCACGTTTTGAGAAAGATATTAAATGCATCTGACGAATCTGAATGGTACAAATGGGTAAAAACATAGTCAAGGGGTTCAAGCTGGTATTTGCTCAAAAAATTGATATGAAAGGCATCACGCCATTTCAGCATACAGAATGTGCTAAAATACCTTGATTTTCACGTTTTTAGACAGATCTCAAACTTATCTGAATAATTACAGACGAATTTGAAGGGAACAAACTGGTAAAAAGAACATCCCGAGGTCAAATTAAGTTTTCGGTTAAAAAATCAATATGAAAGGCATGTGGCCATTCAGCATATAAATTGTACCTACGAACATAGTGTTTCACGTTTATAGATAGATCTTGAATGTATTTGACCAAATACAGATTAATGTAGGGTACGAACGGTTACAAACAAAATTTTCAGTCCAAAGTAGCTTGATGATCAAAAAAATTAATTTGGATCAGGCCATTTCAGCATATGAAATGTACTTCAGAACCTACGTTTTCACATGTCGGTTTTAAACGTATCCTTCTTACAAACACATTTGGAAGGTAAAAACGCGTTAAAACAAGGTTTTTAGATTCAAAAAGGTGTTTTTGAACACACTGATTTAAGTAAGCTAATCATACTATCGGTGCCGAGAAGCACTCGCAATATTAGATAATGCTATCACTCTCGAAAGTGTTGCAACGTTGTATCAATTCAACAAAATTATCAACAAACTAACACATATTTTTTACGCGAATAAAATGGTAATATTCATAACCATTTTCGTAATTCTTGACAAATTTTGGTAACATTGGTTTGCAATTATGTTTTGGGAATATAAAAACTACGAATATTATTGTATTTTTTTATAACTTCTTAACTAACGCAAGAACAGTTATGAAAAAAATTGTATAGATACATCTAGGATTAGGATCCATAGAACTCAAATATGGCATAACATGAAAACTATGGCAATGGCGATTACCATTATGTTCTCCGGGGACGGCGATATGTAATTGGACATTGTCGAGTAGGTGGTGTGAAAAAATATATTATTGTTTGGTGCTTGCTTAAAGAACTCTTTAAAGCGTTTGTAGAGAGAGCGACAGATAAATAATCTAAGGCAAATAAGTAGGATGGGCAATTTTGGGCATAAGCGGATATTAGCTATTTTCGCACACTATTCGTTTTGTCTACGATTTCCAACAAGTTTTTTCAATGCCGATAACATAAAAACGTATGGTTTCATACTGTAATTACGTTAAAATACTTTCCTTTCACCACGCAGACGAGCCCGCGGTCAGTAGCTTGTCAAGTACAATGACTGTCAAAGTGACAGCGGCGCGTTCAATTAGTTACATTGCGATGCGTTGCGCGTACACCGGCCCTTTGTACTGCGCGGGACGCGGGACGAATATACTATCGATCGGGTAATTAAACATAAATACTATATGAATGGATTTATAGGATTATTCCCAAAATCCCCACTAGCCATCCCCACTAGTGGGGGTTTCGGGAAAAGAGTCTCTAAATCCCCACTAATATGAACAATGAACATATTTCAAATAAAACATCTTTGGATATTTTTTATTACGAAGTTTCCTGGGTCCTCCGCAGACTTCGCGGAGCGACCTCGGGTTGTTGAGGATTTCTTCTCTTTGTTTTGCCACTCCAGGATCAAATTAATATGTAGGTACGTAACGTATCTAAATATTAATTTAGAATCTTTGACTTTGGAATCATAGACAAACCGGAAGTTAGATATTGTTTCGAATGGTAAAGATTTGGCAATGGTAGAGTTCCATGCATTTTTTCATTGATTTATTAAAATGTAGGTACTACGACTTTTTTTCATGTTCTATTTATTAATAAAACCTTTTTTTTATTTTCCTTTAAAGTTACAGGCGACGGGTAAGTTAAGTATGTACTATGTATGTGATTTTTATTTAACATAAGTTTTTTATATTTTATGAGAGAATCATATTTTAAAGATGTCGTCATAGATCATTATTTCGTGCACAACTTTTCGAAATGTTACAATTAAATAATGTACCTACCTAATTGATTAAATTTTTCGTTAGACGACGCGACGTAACGTGCCTTCACAGTTGCGGTATCGTCCGCAAAATAAGACGATCGAAATAAGATTTGTTTTACTCGCGTTCAGAAAAGGCAAAAATATTTACAAAAAAATAAATATTTAAAGCAAAGGAGTTTGGGAAAAATAGGTTTTCCCAATCTCCTTTACTTGAGTTGAACATAATCAAAACAAATAATCGAGGTTATAAAAAAACATAGACAACCGACTTCAATTGGACTAGTTTAGTGGCCGTAAACACCACTGAAAAGTCACTGGGAAGCAAAATACGAAATTTGTTGTACTTACCTCAGAATTATGTTACTTAACAAAAAAAAACACAGTACCTAACCTAATGCTTACACATTATTGCTCTACGGAATTTATTGTGCTTGTACAAATTTTAATAAAAATAAATATATTTTCGTTCTTTTTTTCTTCATAAGTTCTCGCAAACTTACCTCTAAGCATGGATGAATAACGGTGTTCCTATAGAACAACAAGACAGTATCGAACCAAAATGGATGCGGAATACAGGACAGAAAATTTTCAGACACCCTGTCAATAAAAATGAAATAACTCTATTTTCAAATAATATTAGTTACTTTTTACGATATACTTTTATTAACAATGAAAAAGCCTAGTAGTTATAAATTTATCTAGCCCTGTTACTACTCTTTCAAAATTAGCATCGGACCAAAATGTACTAGAGTTCGCCAAAGTACTACATTGTGTTCCTGTACTTTAATACTTCTGTGTTTATTATATTGTTACTGTTACTAACCTCGGTCTCTGCTGTCGGTGGTTATGCCTCGTCCCGTGAACAAATCTCTTTATTATGATAATTCGAATGCCTACGCACATTGTTTTCATCAAAGCGGAAATTATTGAATTCGAATTAAGAATATCGATGACAGACTCTTTTGAGATGAAGTCATTAGTCTTCCTGGATTTTTTTTAAAGTCATCTGAAGCTCTGAAACGTTCATAATAGGTGTTAATGGGATGATTAATAAAATATACAATAATAAAATAAAAATAAAAGTGTTATTTTAATTTAATTCTACTAATATTCTAACTAAATTCGAAAGTTTCTTAGGATGAAATGATTAGATACTTTATTCTTTATACACGCCAAAATTTTACCGTTGGCAGACTTAAATTTTATTATTATATTATAATAATAATATTTTAATTCGAGCTTCGGCCTCATTATAAATAAACATTATCGTTTATTTATATTATCAAAGGCAAAGGTAGGTAAACAGCATAACCGAACATAGAAGAAGTCGCATGCATCAGCCATAGAGTTTTGTTCCAAATAAATATATACTTACTACTTATTGTTATTATAAATGATCACCCAATTAGACCAATAACCAATTAAAACAATGCTAATTATAATTAATTGGTTGCTCAATCCATTGTCCTACTTGCGAGTCTTGCGACCATAGACAATGAGGCAGTTATGGCGCGAAATGGATCTAATATGGCGGACAGCCGGTGTATCAGTCGGTATTGTTACCGATTGTATGCAAAATGAAGGCTGCATTTGTTGATTGGTTAGTGTGGTTCTCAAAGTTTACAGTATATGAAAAAAAAATCGAGAACAATAGCCTCAAATGAAATTGAGAACAACCCACAAAAATATACACTGTTAATTTTTAATCACCAGAAAAAAACCCATAATCAGTTGCCGTTACTGAACACAGATATGACAAAAAACCTGAAATAATAATGTCGATTTTTTGTCAAAATTTTGATAAAAATTGGATAGTTGTTACCTACCGTTAGTCGTTTTAATGCAGACGTGGTGCTACGTTGCATCTGTGCAGTCAGAATTTTGGATTTCTACAAAATGGCAGAGTGACAGCGGCGCGAGTGCGGCGCCCGAGGCGAGCTTTTGGGAGATGGCTTGAGCTAGGTACTCGGGTTTCCAATGAGGGAGATCTTGCTGGGTTCGAGAGCGGTCGGAGTGGGGGCTCTGGCTGCATTATACTCGAACCCGGGACGGCTGCAGTGCACGGGTAGGCATGCACTGCAAGAGGAGCTCGGGGTTGGCGCAAGCCTTCCCTGGGATGGGCCTCACAGCAACGTGCGTGAGGGACACCGGTACGCGTTCTTCGGATATCCCGGGGTCCCTCTAATGCGCAGAGGTCGGCCACCATGGGGTTTTAGTCGGTATGAGTCCGACATACCCCTCCGCCCTCCCCCAAGGGCGGGGGGCATCCATGAGGATTTCCCCATGTAAAAAAAAAAAAAAAAAAAAAAAGGTACTCCGGTTTGCCAAACGATGAATAAAACTTAAATTATTATCAATAAAGTGTACAACCTGAAGCAAAACCATAGGAAAACGACTAACGGTAACAGTTATCCAATTTCGCAATCAATTTATTTTGACGAAAATTCGACTATTTTTTTTTGGCATGTCTGTGTTCAGTAACGACAACTGATGATTTCTGGTGATTAAAATTTATGGTGTATTTATTGGTTTCTTGAGTCGTAAGTTTGAGAACCGGAGAGTGAGTGACGCATGGCATACGAAATGAACCGAACACCAAACGCTCGATCTAGCTCGATTAATAATCGAATTTTAGAAATATTTTTTACGATGGGATATTGGATTTTAATAGCGACAAATTGAGCAATATTATATTTGTAGTCTTTGTAAAATAATAACCCGTAGAATCCTGTCAATAATGGATTTCTTCAGAAATCGATATTTTTTTCTATTTTTGACGTGACTGCGTCTAATAAATCGATGACCGCAGCGCGGCTGATTGCACGAAAACGTTGACGTCATTATCCAATAACGCTCATTGTCCCGTTTTACGCTGGTAGTCACGTTAAACTAAACCAACTCTACAGACAACCAATTTTTTTTCAATCAGCTTTTATGTAAAAAGGGTTTCTATTCTTTTTTTAAGTTTGTAACCTCTTGTATAATACGATTTGAAAAAATATTTTTATGTCAGATTTGCCTTTAAATTGGTCCCATAGAAATTTCATCAGCTTTGCTTAGTTTGGGGCCAAAAGATAAATAATTGATTGGTTCAGGCGTTACTTTGCGGAAATCCATAAATATTAATAAATAGTATGAATATATTTAGTAATAAATCCGCTTAACTTCTAAACAAAGGTCTTAATTAACCTAACTCTAGTTTAGGAATTTTAATATCTTAACCAAAGCGTCGAAAACAGAAAACCCATGTCAGAACTCGACACGTGTTTCACCTCTACACGAGGCTCCTCAGGAGATGTTGACTCGCCGAAATCTGAAACGAGAGATTTATTTCTAAATATATTTATACTATTTGTTAATACTATGTCCAAAAGTTTATATAAAAGTTATATTTTAGTGTTCTAAAGATGATTTGCTTGGTAACAATGATTTACCAGCATTTTTTTGTTCATTCAATTCATTAGAAACCGCTTTTGGTACGTGGGTAGCATTACATCTATACTGCTACGATATTTTGACAAGTATCAACAAATTATATAAATATATTTAGTAATAAATCCGCTTGATTTCTAAACAAAGGTTTTAATTAACTTAACTTTAGTTTAGAACTTTTTCTCTCGTTTCGAACTTCGGCGAGTCCACACCTCCTGATGATGCCTCGTGTAGAGGCGAAACACGTGTCGTATCTTGAAACTTTGGTTTTCTGTTCTTTGACTCTTTGGTTTAGTTGAACTAAAGTTAAGTTAATTAAAACCTTTGTTTAGAAATTAAGCGGATTTATTACTAAATATATTTATATAATTTGTTGATATTTATGGATTTCCGCAAAGCAACGCCTGAATCAATCAATTATTTTGACAAGTATTTGAAGGTTTATCATACAAACCTTTATCATAAGTTAACATACCTACATTACATACTATTTTTATTATAAGTATTTAAAACTTCTATAGGCACACTGACCGTCTTTTCTTATCGTGTCACTAGTTCCTTCGAACCAGTGTGGTGAAAGGATTTCAAGTGCGCCTTGAAGAGGCTCCTTTCGTGCACTCGACACATGTTTTCGAATTTTTCGTTCTACGACATGCCGGTTTCCTCACGATGTTTTCCTTCGCCATTGCGAGAACGTGGGATGCATACATAGATTATATCGACCGAAAAAACCCATTTACGCATGACTGCCACCGCGATTCGAACCCGCGACCATCAGATCGCAAGGCAAGGACCTCATCCACTAGGCCACCACGTCCTCACTAACCAAACTGACCATGAAAAAAAAATATTTTTGAATTAGTATTCTTTCTACTGTCATTTTAATGTACCTAAAAATAGATACATAGAATATTCTTTATTGTATCACCCACCTTAAATAAATCAAAACAAGAAATCTAAACTAAATTTACAAGAGCGTATTAATAAGTCGTATACGTTATAGTTGTATTTTGTATTACCTCGATTTTAAAGAAGTTTTCACTTCTGCCGTAAACGCACAACTATTTTTATGATAATTATATGTATGTTTGTATGTTTAATGGCTAATAAAATAAAATAATATTGACCAGGTGTCCTGGAAGACATTAAATGTATCGCTTCCGTACCCCGTCATCGAGCGCATTGTGCATTCTAATCATTGAAATAGGTACGTCCGTTGTTTTGGCGTGATTGGGGGACAAATACATGTGTATACACCACAAATTTTTAATTACCAAAAAACTTAAATTGACAATGCATACTACGTTGTATCTGTGCAGTCAGAATTTTGGATTTCTACAAAATGTGCGAGTGACAGCGGAGCGAGTGCGGCGCCCGAGCCGAGCTGCGGCGAGCTGGCTCGATCTAGGTACCCAAGTGTCCAATGAGGTAGATCTTGCTGGGTTCGAGAGCTGTCGGAGTGGAGGCTCTGGCTGCATTATACTCGAACCCGGGACGGCTGCAGTGCATGGGTAGGCATGCACTGCAAGCGGAGCTCGGGGTCGGCGCCTGCCCTGGGATGGGCCTCACAGCAACGTGCGTGAGGGACACCGGTACGTGGGGATATCCTCAGGATATCCCGGGGTCCCTCTAATGCGCAGAGGTCGGCCACCATGTGGATTTTGTCGGTTAAAGTCCGACATACCCTTCCACCCTCCCCCAAGATATAAAAAAAGGTACCTGAGTTTGCCAAACGATGAATAAAACTTTAATTATTATCAATGATGGGTACCGCCTGACGCAAATCCATAGGAAAACGACTAATAAATAAATAAATCAAATTTTATTTCAGATTGAGATCCATAAAATACAATACAATTAAATTAAAATGTCACACAGAAAATTAACACAAACAATTTAAATGAAAACAAAGAATACCTCATGACAAAAAGAAAGAAAACCAAAAACCAAAAACAACACATTTTACACTCTAGGCATTTAGTATGTGGTACACCTTAGGTATGTGGGCAACTTTATTCAATTATAATTTCTATTGAAAATCTATTTATTTATTGTGTTACCAGTTTATTAATAGGTTTAATAATCGCCATCCAGTGCCTCATGATGGCAGACTGTAAGTTGGTGGCAACATCCTTCAGAAGGCCGTTGGTGCTTCCTCGGATGCGGCTTACCAGGGATGCAGTTCTATTTCGCATTATTGCATGAAAGTCGTTAGTGCGCGCGTCTGCAAACATCCCTTGTTGAAACCGTTGTTATATTGGACCCGTAGAGCATTGTAGGTTTTCTGCGTATATTTGACCCACAGATTGCAAGTATAGAAAGAGGTACAATACGCCTTGAACAAGGTAACTTTAACTGGCGTAGTACAACGTGCAAATCTGCGAGCCAACATATTACATCTTACCGACAATGCCCTACGTTCCCTTTCCATGTCAGCATTGTCACATAAGTCCTCAGTGACCCAGTGGCCCAGGTACTTCAATTTTGTGACCCAATTAAGAGGAGTATCATAGAGTTTTACTGGTGGTACACTATAGCTTTTATATATACTATAGCACTATAGCTAATGGTAGGTAACAGTCACCCAAATATCAAAATTATTTTGTCAAAAATCAGACTCAAATTTTTCAAGTATTTTTGCCATATCTGTGTTCAGTAACGGCAACTGATTATGCGTATTTTTTTTTCTAGTGATTAAAAATTTGCTGTGTATACACCACCATTTTAAACTTACCAAAAAAACTTTACCTCAACATTATGTAAGGTACTTTTAGTACCTACGTAGTATTTTATTTACCTGTGCCTATATTATCAAACAAAACAGCCAATTTACAATAAATGCGATTAGTATCTGTAAAAAACAAAGTGGAAAGTGACAAAACATTATGTAAATATCATTATTTAGTTATAGTGCGCCGTCATCGAACCAATTTGTGGTTAGTGCCGACCGACGGGCTATTGATTGTTACGGACAGAGGCATCTGTGGAGCCTCTGACACTCTAGTTTTTTTTGAGGAAATCAAATCGAATGATTTAAAAAAAAACGCCCTGTATTATTGAACCAATGGACTCTGTTGCTGATAAGGGTCATTCTTTGCAATGGTGTTAAAGTGAAACCGTCATAATAAGCCGCGGTTTTAGTGAAGATAAGTATTATATCTATACTAAAAAGTTTAGTAATAAATAACTAATTACCAAATAATAATTGTAAGTTAGTGTACCTAAATAAAACAATTGCCAACAATATAGAAACTAATTAATTTGTTTATTTGCACATTTAATTACTAACTTGATGTTTAAACATAATAAAACTAAATTACTTATTTACGTAAAAATAAAAATAAAGAGTTAGCCTATCCAAAATCATAAATAAAACACAGAATTTAAGTCAATAATAAAATAAAATAGAAACTTAAATATTTATTTGCCTATTTTTTATTGATGATTAAAACAAGGTAGGAAAGAGTGGCAATCTTAGGATCTTAGACAGTGTGCCATATTTTTGCCTATTTATACATTTTTAAGAACTTACTTTTAGGAACATGACTATGTTCTAATATTTCCTTTGTAACACTGTGATAAGGATTCACGTATTTTGTTACCCAAATACGACGACGTACAAATACTAGTAAATAAAACGGGAGATAAAATTGGAATCCAAAATTTTCATAGAAACGTAATCTCGTAGAGCGTCTGTGTAGACGCATGGCATACGCTACGTAAAATCAAAATTTTAACACAAACTCCACTCCCTATCTTTCTGTTCCCAATCTCCATTTTGAAATTGGATCTCTCCGAGTCATAGACAATAATGATGGTATCGTTACTCGTTTAGCATACGACAAGTTTGGCAACGGCATACTATTACATTCAACCTATTATAATTTCAATTGTTTTATTCTTCCTTCACGCATTATCACTTAAGGGCTAGCCAGACGTAGCGGCATGTGGAATATGGACTCCTTAATAGGTTCTATATCAATTTTATGGCTTTCTATAAGTGGAAGTGTGAATCATACAGGATATTTGTAATAGCCTGCTCAACGATTAAGTAAAGCGGTCAATGTTTGATATTCCAAATTAATTTTATTATAATTTAATGTATTTATTAATTCCCCTTAAAACTTTTTTTGTTGTTTTCTGGCCATGTCAGAGTGGCCCAGTAGAAGTGTGCCAAGGATTTTTTTCATTGTATTTTTTTTACATAAGTAAATTATTTTTTAACATATTTACATAATTTGTAATATACATTATTTCGAGCCTTACCACTAATTTAAAAGTATGTGAGTGGGTATGTTAAAACTTTACCCATTAATAAAGAAAGTTAATTTAAAAATAATTAGGAATAATTTGATGAAAAATATTTTCACGAAAACTTTTCAATATTTCAAAAACTCTTCTAGAAATTTCTAAGTTGGGATCAAACGATGTTCGGACCTGGTGAATACCCTTCTTTCGGGCTTATAGGAACATTCTTAAACATATAGAAATATAACATTATATCAATTAAATATTAATGAATTAATTATTACAGCATAAGCTAACTACTACAATCTATATATAGGTATATTACAAAATTTACAAAAAGAAACTTATTTTATTTATTTATTATTTATTTATTTTATTATATTTAAATTTTCAATTAAATTAGCTATCTATGTATTTACTTTCTTTTTTTTCCCTTACTAACTGACAAAGACGCAAATTATTTTTTGTGTCTAAATGATCAACGGATGTCATCAAACTTTATTAACTTACAAATCACAAATGTCTCGGTAACTTAAGGCTTAACTATGGCAGTCGCTACATTGTAATCTGGAATTGAGGCCAAAATACTAAGGTTTAAACAGCGTCAAGGGGTGTTAATAATAAAAAAAAAAAAATATTATAATATTATTTGGTCTTTTATCTTGAAAACCATTAAGAAACATTTATTTTATTCGCTTATTTAATATGAAAAAAAAAAAACCAAAATAAAGCTGTTTTTGAATGGTTTTTTTGATTCTTCTCCTAAACGGCATTATATATATTATATATTTTTATACCATTAGCAAGGTGAAAAAAAGTTAAAAAAAATAAACTAAGATTTTTATGATACGCTAATAATTCTTGCGACAAGGAATTAATATACGTAATTTTGCAATAAAAGTAGGCGTGCACCGCTCTGGACCTCAGTACCCATCTGACTACGGGACGGGGAGGCCGCGTCGCTCTGGCGCGCACCGCCTCGCGAAACGATTTTACGAAACATGACTGAATAAAGTAATATTCACACCATAATACTGTTGGATAGTACGTCCGTTATAGATAAATTTATTTATGTATGCAAATGAGATGGCTATTGGCTTTATTGTCAATACGCGCATGAAACAACATTTATAAGAGGCTCGGATTTGACTGACTGACAGACAATTTACAGGCCAAACCGCTGAACGTAGATACATGAAACTTGAAGAATGTGATCGTCGAGAGCTGAAAGTGAGTACTGGCATGTAAGTAGGTGAGTGAGTAGTGGGCGAGTAGGTGGGCGAGTTGGTGGGCGAGTACGTGGGCGAGTAGGTGGGCGAGTTGGTGGGTGAGTTGGTTGGCGAGTTGTTGGGCGAGTTGGTGGGCGAGTTAGTGGGCGAGTAGGTGGGCGAGTTGGTGGGCGAGTAGGTGGGCGAGTAGGTGGGCGAGTTGGTGGGCGAGTTGGTGGGCGAGTAGGGGGGCGAGTTGGTGAGCGAGTTGGTGGGCGAGTAAGTGGCGAGTAGGTGGGCGAGTTGGTGGGCGAATAGGTGGGTGAGTTGGTGGGTGAGTTGGTGAGCGAGTTGGTGGGCGAGTACGTGGGCGAATTGGTGGGCAAATAGGTGGGCGAGTACGTGGGCCAGTTGGTGGGCGAGTAGGTGGGCGAGTTGGTGGGCGAGTAGGTGGGCGAGTTGGTGGGCGAGTTGGTAGGCGAGTAGGTGGGCGAGTTGGTGGACGAGTTATTGGGCAAGTAGGTGGGCAACTTGGTGGGCGAGTAGGTGGGCGAGTAGGTGGGCGAGTTGGTGGGCGAGTAGGTGGGCGAGTTGGTGGGCGAGTTGGTGGGCGAGTAGGTGGGCGAGTTGGTGGGCGAGTAGGTGGGCGAGTTGGTGGGCGAGTAGGTGGGCGAGTTGGTGGGCGAGTAGGTGGGCGAGTTGGTGGGTGAGTAGGTGGGCGAGTTGGTAGGCGAGTAGGTGGGCGAGTTGGTGGGCGAGTAGGTGGGTGTTTTGGTGGGCGAGTTGGTGAGCGAGTAGGTGGGCGAGTTGGTGGGCGTGTTGGTGGGCGAGTAGGTGGGTGAGTTGGTGGGCGAGTAGGTGGGCGAGTTGGTGGGTGAGTTGGTGGGTGAGTTGGTGGGTGAGTTGGTGGGTGAGTAGGTGGGCGAGTTGGTGGGCGAGTAGGTGGGCGAGTTGGTGGGCGAGTAGGTGGGCGAGTTGGTGGGCGAGTAGGTGGGCGAGTTGGTGGGTGAGTAGGTGGGCGAGTTGGTAGGCGAGTAGGTGGGCGAGTTAGTGGGCGAGTAGGTGGGCGTTTTGGTGGGCGAGTTGGTGGGCGAGTAGGTGGGTGAGTTAGTGGGCGAGTTGAAGGTAGAATAGGTGGGCGAGTTGGTGGTCGAGTAGGTGGGCGAGTTGGTGGTCGAGTAGGTGGGCGAGTAGGTGGGTTAGTAAGTTTGAGTTAGGGAAGTAGTTAGGAAGGTTGGTAGGTAGTAGGTAGGTAGGTAGGTAGGTAGGTAAGTAAGTAGGTATATAGGTAGGTAGGTAATTCGGTAGGTAGGACAAGTTTTCTTGCCCCATTTTTTTTTCCTTCGCTTCGCTCAGGTTAACGATTCGCACGTCCACCTTGGGATCTACTTGCTATCTCGAAAAGTGAAGTTGTTTTTCAAGTCGTTTTCGGCCAAGTTTTTTTCGGTCAAGTTGTTTTTCGGCCAAGTTTTTTCGACCAAATTGTTTTTGGCTATTTATTTTTCGGCTAAGTGGTTTTTCAGTAGTAGTTAAGCACTTACTTCAGTAGTACTTAAGTAAGTAGTTGCTTAAGAACTTACTTAAATAGTAGTTAGTACTTATTTAAGTAGTAGTTAAGTACTTACTTAAGTAGTAGTTAAGTCCTTACTTAAGTAGTAGTTAAGAACTTGCTTAAGTAGTACTTAAGTAAGAAGTTACTTAATAACTTACTTAAGTAGTACTAAAAATACAAAAAATCTAACTATGGGAATGTATAGGGTTGGGAAGGGGGTGACCTCGGAAAAACTTCAACTTTTGACGATTCGCACGTCCACCTCGGGACCTACATGCTATCTCGAAAAGTACAAGTCTTATCCTACGCCCTAAGTACCTAACTTAACTAACTTACTTAAGTACTACTTAAGTAAGTACTTAACTACTACTTAAGTAAGTACTTAACTACTACTTAAGTAAGTACTTAACTACTACTTAAGTAAGTACTTAAATACTACTTAAGTAAGTACTTAACTACTACTTAAGTAAGTTCTTAAGCAACTACTTACTAAAGTACTATTTAAGTAAGTACTTATGAAAGTAAGACAAGTGCCTACTTTCTTGCCTATTTACTTGCCTACTCACTTGCCTACTTACTCGCCTACTTACTCGCCTATTACTCGCCTACTAACTCGCCTACTTACTTGCCACTTAATAACTTATTAAGTAGACACTTGTCTTACTTACTTAAGTAGTACTTAAGTAAGAAAGTTAATTAAGGTACTTACTTAAGTAAGCAAGTCAGCAGGCACTTGTCTTACTTACTTAAGTAGTACTTGTGTAAGTTAGTTCAGTTAGGTACTTACTTAAGTAGGCAGGTAGGTATGGTAGCTAATAGCTATGCAGTAGGTAGTAGGTATGCAGGTAGGTAGGTAAGTAAGTAAGTAGGCACTTGTCTTACTTCCTTAAGTACTTACTTAAGTAGTACCTAAGTAAGTAGTTGCTTAAGAACTTACTTAAGTAGTAGTTAAGTACTTACTTCAGTAGTACTTAAGTAAGTAGTTGCTTAAGAACTTACTTAAGTGGTAGTTAAGTACTTATTTAAGTAGTAGTTAAATACTTACTTAAGTAGTAGCTAAGTCCTTACTTAAGTAGTAGTTAAAAACTTACTTAGGTAGTACTTAGGTAAAAAGTTACTTAAGAACATACTTAAATAGTACTAAAAATACGAAAAATTAAAAATCTAACTATGGGAATGTAAAGGGTTGGGGAGGGGTGGGTTGACCTCGGTAAAACTTCAACTTTTGTTCACCTCGGGACCTACATGCAATCTCGAAAAGTAAGAGTTAAGTACTACTTAAGTAAGTACTTAAATTTGACTTAAGTAAGTACTTCTTACGAAAGTACTTAAGTAAGTAAGACAAGTGCCTACTTACTTGCCACTTAATAACTTAGTAAGTAGACACTTGTCTTACTTACTTAAGTAAAAAAGTTAAGTTAGGTACTTACTTGAGTAAGCAAGTAAGTAGGCACTTATCTCACTTACTCAAGTACTTTCTTAAGTAATACTTCTGTAAGTTAGTTCAGTTAGGTACTTACTTAAGTAGGCAAGAAAGTAGGTACGTAACTTACTTAAGTACTTTCTTAAGTAGTTCTTGTGTAAGTTAGTTCAGTTAGGTACTTACTTAAGTAGGCAAGTAAGTAGGTACGTTACTTACTTAAGTACTTTTTTAAGTAGTACTTATGTAAGTAAGTTAAGTTAGGTACTTACTTAAGTAGGCAAGTAAGTAGGCACTTGTCTTACTTACTTAGGCAAGTAAGTAGGTAGGTAGGCAAGTACTTAAGTAAGTAAGACAAGTGTCTACCCTCTTGCCTACTTACATACTTAAGTACTTTCTTAAGTAGTACTCAATTAAGTAAGTTTAGTTAGGTACTTACTTAAGTAGGCAAGTAAGTAGACACTTGTTTTACTTACTTAAGTAGTACTTAAGTAAGTTGTTACTTAAGAACTTACTGAAGTAGTACTTAAGGGCTTATTTAAGTAGTAATTAAGTGCTTAATTAAAAAATACTTAAGTACTTACTTAAGTAGTACTTAAGTACTTACTTAAGTACTTACTTAAGTAGTACTTAAGTACTTACTTAAGTAGTACTTAAGTAAGTTAAATTAGGTACTTAAGTAGCAAATAAGTAGGCACTTGTCTTACTTACTTAAGTAAGGTTACTTAGGCAAGTAAGTAGGTAGGTAGGCAAGTAAGTAGGCAAGTAAGTAGGCAAGTAAGTAGACATTTGTCTTACTTACTTAAGTACTTACTTAAGTTTTACTTAAGTTACTTAAGTTAAGTTTACTTAAGTTCTTACTTAAGTAAGTAAGTAGGCTCTTGTCTTACTTACTTAAGTACTTACTTAAGTAGTACTTACTTTCTTAAGTAGTACTTAAGTAAGTAAGGTACTTACTAAAGTAGACAAGTAAGTAGGCAAGTAAGTAGGCAATAAGTAGGCAAGTAAGTAGGCGAGTTAGTAGGCAAGTAAGTAGGCGAGTAAGTGGGCAAGTAAGTAGGCAAGTAAATAGATACTTGTCTTACTTACTTAAGTACTTAGTTAAGTAGTACTTAAGTAAGTTAGGTATTTACTTAAGTAGGCAAGTCAGAAGGCACTTGTCTTACTTACTTAAGTACTTTCTTAAGTAGTACTTAAGTAAGTAAGTTAAGTTAGGTACTTACTTAAGTAGGCAAGTAAGTAGGCGAGTAAGTAGGCGAGTAATAGGCGATTAAGTAGGCAAGTATGTAGGCAAGTAAGTAGGCACTTGTCTTACTTACATGAGTACATACTTAAGTAGTACTTAAGTATGTTAGTTAAGTTAGTTACTTACTTAAGTAGACAAGTAAGTAGGCACTTGTTGTAGGCACTTAAGTACTACTTAAGTAAGTACCTTTTCGAGACAGGTTACGAGATGGACGTGCGAATCGTCAACCTGAGCGAAGCGACGATTGCCGCTTCGCGGTGCGAACCCGGACCCGGACCCGGACTCGATCCGGTCCGGGTTCGGGTTAGAGTTAGAGTTAAAGATTCGAGAAAGTGAGTAAGTGACTAAACTAAGCAGAGCTTGTACTATGGGAACCAGATAACTGATACAATACATACCTACTTTTATTTTTAATACATACATAGTGTACATATAAAACACCAAAACTTAGGACAAACACCAATGTTCATCTCACAAATATTTCTCCTGAAGCGGGAATCGAACCCGCCCCAGTCCCCAACATACATGCCACTCGACCACTCGAAAACTCAAAATAATGATATAATGTAGCCTAGGTATATGATTTTCAAACAATTCGCATACCTACCAAATTTTGGTTCAGTAGTTTTGGCTTGATTGAGTAACAAACCATTTAGCGAATTTTTAGTAGGTAGGTAGGTATGGACCTGACTGAGCGCGGACCGATTAGTAAAAAAATAATCTGTTCTGTACTATTTGTTAATATTAGGTGATATTATTAGGTAGGAGGTACCTACTTATCTTTGAATAAACTATGTAGGTAAATACTGTTGCATTTTTTTCTGATTTTATCTTGTTTAAATGTCGGTAGGTAAGAAGTTGAACGATAATATTTTTTAGCCCGCAACAGTAAGTCGGCATTCAATAAATATCCTAAATTTATTTTATAATAAAATATGTACCTACTTACGAAACGTTTCTTACTACTCAAATAATTGTCTGAATCTGACCTTACGCAATGGCAAAGCCGCGCGATGTCTGTTTCTGTTAGTCGTCGTGCGCGTGCGGGGTGCGCGGGACAAATCAGAGTGATCCACCCATTTCTGCTGACGTCATAGCAGCCACAGCATTCTTAAACGACTGTTTTTTTATCTATTTGAAATGTTTATTTTATCTATTTCATATGTTTATTAGGCAATTTATTTATTTGTACCTCATATTAGATTTGATGATTTACTTTGTGAATACTAATATGTGAATATATTCATTTGTTTGTCGCGATAACTCGATAAATACACTTAACACAGAAGTATTAAAGTATAGAAACACAATGTAGTACATTGAAAATGCGACCAATAAAAGAAGCCACATTGGCTAACTTCTAGTTAATATTGGTCCAATGCAAATTTTCGAAAAAGAGAAGTAACAGGGCTAGATATAAGTACATATATTATAAGTTAAAACTACTAGGCTTTTTCATTGTTAATATAACTACATCGTAAAAAGTAACAAATATTATTTGAAAATGGAGATATTTCATATTTATTGACAAGGTGCATGTCTGAAATTTTTTGGTTCTGTCTTACGACTCCATTTTGGTTTGATACTGTCTATCTATAGGAACACCGTTATTCATCTATGGTACTTACTTATTTAAATAAATAATTGAGGATTTCCTTTCGGTCTTCATTATAAAGCATTTTATAAGTCAGCAGTTAGTAGATATTGAATTATGAAGCAATGTGTAAGCATATTGTGTTTTTGCTTGTAAGGCTGTATAGCTATTGAAATTACTGGGCTTTCAAAACTGATCATCAAAATTTTATCTTAAAATTGAGGACAGAGATTTTATCCTGAAATAATTAGTAGAATAAAATAGCGAGTTTTTATTTTTTGAAATTTTTAGCTGGTTCGATTCCCGGTTTACGTAAAATTGTCAAGAAATCAGTGAATGTAGTTTTTTTTCTTAGTAAAAATAAAGGATGTTTCCTTTAAGTAAAACAATCTATCTGAAGGATTTAAAGGGGTTCTCCAGGGCCCATTGATTTTTTCTACCCTGTATATTGATGAATATTCTTAAACATCAGAATACCTACAATTTTCTTCTCCCCAAACCCCAAAGTGTGCCATTTAAAGCCCGTCACACACGTAGCTATAATATATATTATAGCAAGGCATATTACGATATATTTTCTATACAAATATTCAAGTCATAGAAATATATATTATAGCTGCGTGTGCGGTCATTTGAATATTCGTATAGAAAATAATATATCGTAATATGCCTTGCTATAATCATATTAATATAATATATTATAGCTACGTGTGTGACGGGCTTTACCCGTACCTCGGCTCTTCTCATCCAGTATATTCGGAAACCATCAATACACTTGGAAACAATTGACCATCAATCGATTTATAATATCCAATAATCAAGTCTATGAGTGTCTTGCATTCCTACTCACAGGAAATTAGACCCATTTTTATTGTACTAGCTACTGCCTACGGCTCAGCTCGTGTGTTAGGTATAATATATTTTTGAATATATTTTATTGATTGATTGGTAACTTAAAAATTACGTACTTAGTTATAGTTACAGATGGTGGTCTATTTGTATTTGAAAAAAATGTTTTTACCTGTATAAATCAAGAATAGCCAAAAAATAAAAAATACATTGTTTAGAAAACAGATTTGTGAGGGCTTATTTAAACTTATAATTAGTTAAAACTATTCATTTTAGGCATAACATTGGAGTAGGTTGTCATTAGGATCATAGGATACAAATACAAATAGATAAGTACTTACATGTAGTTGGTTCGCTAGCCTCCACCCTAGGTAGCCTCCACCCTAGGTAGCCTCCACCCTAGGTAGCCTCCACCCTAGGTAGCCTCCACCCTAGGTAGCCTCCACCCTAGGTAGAACCTGTGTTGTATTTACAACGCAAATTTATATCACCAGAAAAAAAATACGCATAATCAGTTGCCGTAACTGAACACAGATATGGCAAAAAAACTTGAAAAAATTAAGTAAAATTTTGGTCATTAATGATAAAAATAAAAATTGGATAACTGTTACATATGAATTTACGTCAGGTATAAATAATTTAAGTTTTATTCATCTTTTGGCAAATCCGGGTACCTAGATATATGTATTAAGTAGGTTTGTTCCTGACTAACTGACAGACTGATAGACAATGCACAGGCAAAGCCAATGAACGTAGATATTTGAAATTTGGAAGATAGGTATATTCGTCAAAAAGTGTAGACGCGCACCAAAAAATAATTTTCTTATGGTGTACAATAAAGCATTTTCATTCATTCATTCATTTGCAAACTTAGTACGCGCCTACGACATACGTTTCTTAAGGCTAATCCTCAAATCCGAAATCCATACAAAATGTTTCGGACAAATACTCAAAAAGTACGCCGTATTATAGTAATTTCTTCACACTATTCGTTTCGTCCATGTTTTTTGATTTCGTCAACAAAAAAAGTGAAAGGTTTCATATTTAGTAGGGTTAATTTTAAAACACGTATAAAATCTAAATTAAAGTATGAAACCTTTCACTTTTTTTGTTGATGAAATCAGAAAACATGGACGAAACGAATAGTGTGAAGAAATTACTATAATACGGCGTACTTTTTGAGCATTTGTCCGAAACATTTTGTATGGAATTCGGATTTGAGGATTAGCCTATTTTCATTCATTCATTCATTCGCAAACTTAGTACGCGCCTACACTTTTGACGAATATGCCATCTAAATTTCAAATCTCTACGTTCAATAGTTCAGCCTGTACGTAGTCAATCAGTCAGTCAGTTAATCAGAACCAAGCCTTTCAATATTGTTTATGATTATTGATCATATGTAATACAGAAGCACGCACGCTTCCAAGAAGGCGGCATTGTAAAGAAATTAAAAAGAAATAGGGCCATAGACAAGCGCCGCATAGAATATGAGCCGACAAAGAGGTTGGTTTACGGAATCTATAATCTGTGATTATCGTGACATGATGGAATCGACCGATTTGTTGGTTAGTGAATTTTAATTAAGTGAGTCAGTTTATTGCTTTCTTTAAAGCCCAGAATTCCGCGTGTGGCTATCTCGCTCGCACAATTGTACATTTTCGAAGATATAAAATATTGGCTCAGTATTAATTTTGAAAAAGTGGAGCGGTGTAGGTATTTTTTATTACAACCTCACGAAATTCCTCAAATACCCTAATCTACGGATCTTATGAAAGAACGAATTTGATGGGTTGGTACGTATTTAGGTATTAAGTAGTGATGTTATCTACAAATAGTACAATTTATTGAATCATATTTTCATTTCTCATGCTCGTAAAGTTCAATTTTAAAGACAGGGGGAATAAAACTGCATTTAGGCACTCAAACGAGTAACAGTGTTACTCGATGGGATTTTTTTTCCCAACAAGTAACACACATGTTTGGATATCGAAAAAGTTTTCAGCTTCCGGCAACCTATTAGGTACAAACAAACTAAACCTCTTTGAACCGATTTAATAAAAAATATTTTTTTGCCCTTGGGCCTAAAATGCAGTTTTATTCCCCCTGTCTATAAAATTGAACTTTACGAGCATGAGAAATAAAAATATGATTCAATAAATTATCCTGTTGTAGATAACCTATTCACAACATCACTACCTAATACCTAAATACCTACCTATCCAACTTGGAGTTTAGAACTTTAGCTTTAAAACTTTTTTGTATTAGGTTAGCGTATGTTTAAGTGTATGAATAGTGCACGAAAGGAGCCTCTTCGAGGCGCACTTGAAATCCTTTCACCACACTGGTTCGAAAGAACTAGTGACACGATAAGAAGAAGGGAATGAATGCCTTTTTATTTATTTAATTATTTTATAAGTTTATAAATATTTCCAATTCTTTTATTTTGTTAATATTATAACCACGTAGCACCAGCAAAGGCGCCAAGATTAAAAAACACTTATTCCGGCGGATTTTACAAAAACTTAAGACAATAACGTGTTAATATTAATTTTATTGAAAAAAATAGGCCTCATCCAGGCGCCAAGCAGGTTCACAAAAAACGAACAATACACGAAAATAATTTGTCTATGGTTTCATTATTGTGATTTATTCTGAATGCGTCATTATTTTACCCGCCATCATACGAGTAGTTATTTGGTAGAGATCGGCGCCTAAAGTTTTTTGTTAAGAAAAACTTTGAATGTGAGCCTAGTTACTGTTATAAGTGCAGTTAAATTGTGTGTCCCACCTACCTACATAGATTTATAACGATGTTCCTATAGAACAAGATGGACAGTATCAAACCAAAAGGGATCGTAACCAAAAGTACAGGACCAAAAAATTTCAGACACCTTTTCAATAAAAATGATATATCTCAATTATCAAATAATGTTTGTTACTTTTTACGATGTAGTTTTATTAACAATAAAAAAGCCTAGTAGTTTTAACATATAATATTAATCTAGCCCTGTTACTTCTCTTTTTCGAAAATTTGCATCGGAACATAATGTACTAGAATTTAGCTAATGTTGTTCCCTTTTATTTGGCGCATTTTCAATATACTACATTGTGATTCTTTACTTTAGGTAATACTTCTGTGTCAGGTAAAACTATTATTTCAATCTCATTCATGCAGGAGAGTTTGTAGTTTCATAGGTTTCATTTCTGTTTTAAAAAATTTTCTTAGTTTAAAATTAATTCGATAAAAAGAAAACTCTCATTCAATATTCAGCAACTCTCAAATGATAAACAATATTCATGACGAGAGATTTGCTTTTGCATAGAGTCGGGGGAGAGCGATTCGCGCGTCAAATGCTCGCTTCCGGTTTAGTGATGGGGTAGACTACGAGGGAGGGATTTCTTATCGATATCGATGCTTCCTTCTTGTGTCGGACAGAAACCGTTTAATTCCATTTTTTTCTTCTATTATTCAATAAGGGAGTTATTATTATTTTGTAATATTTTATTTTATTCTTTAATTTTTGTTCAGTGGTGATATTTTTTCTACAAATAAAATAACAATGTCGTTAATCTTAATTTTGAATTTACTTTATTGCTATAACTAAAATAATTTAGGTATATCTAAAGTAGAGTTACATCCGAGCGTTGGGTAGCCCAGTCCCAATCACTTCCCACGGAATATTTTGCTTAGTGCGCCTAAAGAAAGCCATATTAATAAACCATTAATAATTGTTTACATAATAAGCTTATGTAAATACTTAAATGTGCTTGTATTATTGTTTTTTTGAAATAAATTATGTGATTTGATTTCATTTGAAAGAAGTTTTCATTTCAAAAAATAAATACATCGACATTTAAAACTATCGATACAATCCCATTCCTCTAACGTCAAACGACCATGCAAAGTCTCGCATTACCATCACAAATACACGAGAATAGATTTAAAACGACACGCGGACCACTTTGTACTCTATGGATTACTCTGTACTCCGTGGCTGGGGTGGATTTGAATTTAGAACGGGGGTGGTAATGAAATAATGGCGGTAAATAAATTGAGCTTAACTTGATAATGTGTGATGCATTGATAAATATAGGGTTTGTAATAAAATTATAGGATTTGTTTAGAAAACATTGTTTTGACCGCCATAAAACAAGGAATCATATAGTGGAGGTCAAAATTCCAACAAAAATACGTAATTAAGTACTTAATTTCACTATTAAAATTAATGCCTACTTGCACCAAACTGTCAAAGTTCCTAAGCAATTACTTTACTCACTTGGCAGTTTTTAATGCTCAGAATCTGGACTGTTCAAGTTCCAAGCGAGTAAAGTAATTGCTTAGGAACTTTGACAGTTTGGTGCAAGCATCGATGTAAATAGTACATCGATGGGTACAAGTAGGCATAAGACAGGTACCTACCTACCTACCAATTAGTATAAGTACCTATTAAGAAAAATACTTATCTTATCTACTTATATTTTGATTATGTCAGTTTAAGTTTATATTTTTAGTTAATATGTTGCTTCTTCTTCTTCTTATCGTGTAACTAGTTCTTTCGAACCAGTGTGGTGAAAGGATTTCAAGTGCGCCTCAAAGAAGCTTCTTTCGTTCACTATCCTATATCTGTTGTCTGTTGAAATATATTTTTTGTGTGTCAAAATAAAATTATCTTTTAATATATTTTATCATAATGTTATAAGTAGGTACTTACTATTAAGTTCGGTTTAAAGATAAGTATTTATTTCTCAAAAGAACTTAAAAATAAATTACAGTTCACTTAAATGAGAATTTATAACTAGTTATACCTAAGTAGGTACTTATTTATAGTATTTAACGCTAGTGTCAGAGTATATCTTATAGTTTGTACAAGTAATGTGCCTTCTTATCACATCTTCGTAACTTAGATACCTATCTAACAATATTATTTAATACTTAAGTAACGTTAAAAAAAGAATAATAATAATAAAAGTTCTTAAAAATACATTTTGTTTTTTTGTTATTAAGGGATATCAAGCTAGGCGTCTTGTGCAAGGGGGATACTTATCTATGACGTTATCTGTTCATACATACCTACATACACAGACACACGTATACCTAAATGCCGAATTTTCCAGTGTCTAGAGTCTAGTCTCTAGACCTCACTTCTCTCAACCAATTAGATACACCACCAATTTATAATAACCAAAAATACTTAATTGGGCATTGCAGAAGGGATACTACGTTGTATCTGTGCAGTCAGAATTTTGGGTTTCTACAAAATGTGCGAGTGACAGCGGCGCGAGTGCGGCGCCCGAGTCGAGCTGCGGCGAGCTGGCTCGAGCTAGGTACCCGGGTTGACAAACGATGAATAAAACTTAAATTATTATCAATTAAGGTTACCGCCTGACGCAAATCCATGGTTAAACGATCAACGGTAACAGTTATCCAATTATTTTCGAATTAATTTTGACAAAAAATCCATTTATTTTTTTTCAAGTTTTTTCGCCATATGTGTGTTCAGTACCGTTTTACCGTCAGTTTTTTTTTCTGGTGAAAAAAAAATTACGGTGTATAACGTACCTACAAAAATTTTGGCAATACAATTTTTTTTTTATTTCAACCCCTAATTTCAACTCTGACAGGGTGGCCCCGAGGGGGTGTGGTTGTCCTTTTGACAAGTTATTGATACCCATTATAATTGTTATACAGGGTGTGCGTAGATTTGATACCCAGTATAATTGTTATACAGAGTGTGAAGATTTGCGGACTAATTGATTGATACCCATTAATTGATAAACACCGTATATTTTTAATCACCAGAAAAAAAATACGTATAATCAGTTGCCGTTACTGAACACAAAAAAACTTGAAAAAATTTAGTCAAATTTTAGACAAAATAAATTTGATAAAATTTGGATAACTGTTACCGTTAGTCGTTTTCCTATGGAATTGCGTCAGGCGGTACCCATCATTAATAATAATTTAAGTTTAATTCATCGTTTGGCAAACCCGGGTACCTAGCTCGAGCCAGCTCGCCGCAGCTCGGCTCGGGCGCCGCAATCGCGCCGCTGTCACTCGCACTTTTTTAGAAATCCAAAATTCTGACTGCACAGATACAACGTAGTACCCTGTCCACATTGCCCATTTTTTTTTTGGTATTTAAAAATTGGTGGTTAATTTGCGGACCAATTGATACCCGTTTCAATTGTTATACAGGGTGTGAAGATTTTCGCACCAATTGTGCAATTTAATTGTACATTTAACCTTTATCTCGGCGTGACTTTTTTTTCCCCTTGGCTCTTGGCATAAAAATAAATCTGGGGGAATCTAAATAAATCCAAGTTGAGCTGTGTTTGTTGCACAATCATGTCAAAACTATTGAACCGATTGAGCTGAAATTCGGTATGGGTATCAAATCAAATCAAATCAATTTATTTATCAAATGATTAGGTAAAACAAACTATACACTAATTAATAGTACATTTAGCGCTTTTGGTTATACACATGTAGGATACCATTACAGTAGGTAGGTGACGGTGAGGCCCAAACTAAGCTGAGAGCTTGTATCTTGGGCTTCTGAGTGCTTTTACAAGAAGGTGGTTATCATGGCAGTTATTGAAGAAGACGCTTTGCTTACAAAAAACAAAAACCATGCGTTCTAAATTTTAAGGTCCTAAGGTAATTAAGACTAGGTATAAGTATTTATATTTAGGTTTTAAATAGGTTATAATTTTTTATTATTTTTTATTATTATTATATTTAATATTCTAGGACTTAGATAACCGAGGTAGGTGAGTGAAGTGTGTGTGTGTGAGGGTGGGGGAGGGGAAATGAGAAGGTTAATATGAGGTATAGTTTAAGAACTGCTAAAACATATAGACTACTGAGGTTTAGAACCTAGTAGTGTAGAACTTACCTTCAAACTAGTTTTCTAGCCTAGAAACGAAGGTTCAGTCTACACGAAGCTAGAGCTACTACCTTGCTAGCCTACTAACACTATCTTGTTCTCCTGGCTTGAAATACTAGCCTCGTGTATCTCGGTCATGAGGAATACTCTTAAGTTATATCTATGAGGTATACCTACATTAAATTTTATTAATTGTATTAAATGTCACAGCTTACCGGGGTATTCTCCAATATTATATGTCATTGCTGTCACGCCCACCTTACGTTTGTCACGCCCGCCCTAAGATTAGCGACACATTATCTGCAGCTGCCGCTTTGTCGCGAGTTTGATTCTCAGATAGGTAATTTTGACTAGATGATGTTTGCGACTTCGCTGGTGATTCAAATTCAAATTCTAGTTCAAAATTGTATATTCACCAAAAATATAACTTAACAGGTGTGTAGATATAGTAGCCTATCTGATGTGTCTATCTAGTCTAGTAATGTGTAAGCTTTACTGTGTTCCGGTTTGAAGGGCTCAGTAGATAGTGAAATTACTCGGTTGGAGACTGATTGGTCATCAAAGTTGCTAGTTGCACGAGTGCTAAAGCACTGTACAGACAGTGTGTAATTCAAAGTCGTGTGTGGCACTGTTCTGGTCTTAAGCCCGTCACACACGTAGCTATAATATATATTATAGCAAGGCATATTACGAAATATTTTCTATACAAATATGCAAGTCATAGAAATATATATTATAGCTGCGTGTGCGGTCACTTGGATATTTGTATAGAAAATATATCGTAATATGCCTTGCTTTAATCATATTAATATATATTATAGCTACGTGTGTGACGGGCTTTAGGCAGGAGTAACTTATTTACATAAATAAACCTTAACGCTTCGATCTTATCAAATTTTTTCGAACTAGTAATAAATGTATGAGGGTAGGAGTAGTCTTGGCAAGTCAATAACTGTTCGAAGCGCGTTTATGATACCTGGTAAGGTGCCTACATAATTACTATCTTTAGTTACCTACGACTTACGAACGAATGATGTAAAGAACCATAACATTGAGTGTAGGTAAGGTGTAAGCGTATACGTAGTAATCTATTTTACTTACCTATAATTTATTAAGTACATACCTAAGTGTTTTTGTTATTTATAAGTTTTTACCTCAGCTGTATACTTAATATTTGTTGCGCCTAAAATATTTACAATGTACCAACTTAGGTATAAATAGTTATATTTCTCATCTAAGTGAACTGTAATGTTCTTTTGAGAATAAATGATCTTTAAACCAAAGAAAAAAAAAAAAAAAAAATCAAAGAACTATAGGAAATTTTAATATTTGTGAATACATACTTGTATGTTTTAAAGTAATTTTGTAAATCTTTTGATTTTTCTTAACCCCTAAACGGTTCATGTGACAGTTGTTATGTCCCGCCCGCCTCACGCATAGTTTGTCATATTATGGCACCCGGACCCGCCCTCAGATTAACACAAACATTATATGCAGCTGCCGATTAAGATCCTGTGTAGCTTTTTTCATCAAACTACTGAGACCACAAACTGAACGGATAATGTATTGGAATGTCTAAAAATATTTGCAACTCTGTTGTCGATTGATTCAGGCGTTACTTTGCGGAAATCCATAAATATCAACAAATTATATAAATATATTTAGTAATAAATCCGCTTAATTTCTAAACAAAGGTTTTAATTAACTTAACTTAGTTCAACTAAACCAAAGAGTCAACGAACAGAAAACCAAAGTTTAAAGATACGACACGTGTTTCGCCTCTACACGAGGCATCATCAGGAGGTGTGGACTCGCCGAAGTTCGAAACGAGAGACTTTGTTTAGAAATTAAGCGGATTTATTACTAAATATATTTATATAATTTGTTGATACTCTGTTTTCCTTCTATTCAAAACAATGAAATTTTAAAGAACGCACGAAACGCCACCAACTGCGAATGTATTTTTTTAACTGTTTTGAAAAACGCACGAATCGCAACCAAACTCGTTGTTTACCTAAAATGTCGACGCACAAACAGCGGCTACACCCTTTATCTTGTATTATTTATAATAATAAATATTTTTGGACATTGTGAAACTTTCGCACAACACCATCTAGCCCCGATCTAAGCAGAGCTTGTAGGTACTATGGGAACTAGTTAACAGATTCAATAATTACTTATTCCTTTTTTTTGCTAATACATACATAGAATATTACTAGCTGGTGCCCGCGACTTCGTCTGCGCAGGTATCTTTATAAATTGTAGCCTATGTGTTATTCTGATGTATAAACTATATTATTGTAAAGTTTCATTAAAATCCATTCAGTTGTTTTTACGTGAAAGAGTAACAAACATCCATCCATCCATCTTTACAAACTTTCGCGTTTATAATATTAGTAGGATATAGAAAACAGCTAGAGTCAGGACAAACACCGATGTTCATCACCCAAATTTATTTGTCCTGAAGCGGGAATCGAACCCGCGACACTGACGTCAACACACTTGCCGCTCGACCGATCGTGTCGTCAAATTATGTGGCTGTACTTAACAATATTTATTGTGTAACTGTACTACACAATATTCACTTGAAATCCTTTCACCACACTGGTTCGAAACTAGAGACACGATAAGAAGAACAACATATTACCAATATTGTGTACCTGTACTTACTAAACAAACCTAACCTAGATTACTAAGACCTGAGAGATGTAACCTATCTCGCCTGGCGTTTTCATTTCTGTCGTGTGGTCCAATTTTTTTTAAACTTGATTCAATATGGGTATAGCTGCGAACAACAGCTTGTATTGCCTAAATTAATTTAACCTAATTAATTGTATTGTATAAATTATAACAAATATTCAAACATTCACACACTCACACGCCTGCACTAGGATTCCCTGTGTCGCAGGTGGCATGGACACATACAACACATCACAACATCCAAGACCCGAGAACAAACATTTGTGTTCGTCACAAATATTTGCCCCGGCCGGGGATCGAACCCGGAACACCAAGCTTCGTAGGCAGGGTCACTACCAACTAAGCCACGGTGTCGTCTAATCTAATAATTTCATAATGGCCTCAAAGCAATCGCTAATCTATGGACTGGCGTGACAAAGTGCACAAATGTGGGCGTGACTGCAATTACATTGTAGGAATGACTCCAATTGTATCGGAGGATTATCACAATAATAGGGCCGTATGGCACAGCTTTGTGATTTGGGGGATCATTTATAATTTTTTCACACCACCTGCTCGACAATATCCAATTACATATCATGCTATCATCAAGGTAAAGCAAAGCATTACCTACCAAGGGAGGTAATGTTGTATGAAACTCCCAAGGGTAGTAATGTGATTTGAATTTGGAACGTCAAATTCGTGTGGAAACTCGTGGAAAACTCTTAAGTAATAGAACGCCCATATGGCATTGTAAAAAGGTTTGTTCTAAAATCGACTGGCCACTCATAAAAAAAAAGAAAAAAGGCGCGACTTCAAAGATCGTAAAACAAAAGACGGTGTTGGCTGCTTAGTTCGGAGCCCTGGATTTTTATTGCCTCGCAAAAGGTGTGAAAAGTAGAGTATGCTCCTCTGGGATAAAGCCTGTCTTCGTCTTGGGCAGCTTGAACCCCTCGCGTCACTCAGGACTCTACATAACTCCCTCGCTTCGCTCAGGAGTTAACTGAGTCCCTCGTTAGCTTAGGGTTAAATATGCCACCCGCGACATAAGACACTGCTTTGTCCCCTTAGTGCATAATCTACTATTATATGAACCGACATTAATAAAAGCGAGGGATGTTCTCAGTTTTACGATAAGGCCAGTCGCAAACGAGCCACCGGTGGCCGGCGACAATCAGTTTACATACTACTCGGGCGAATGAACATGCCACCTGGCTGCCATTCTCGCTCGCCACTCGATGCTTCCCCCGCCCCCCGCACGGCGCTCTCCGTGTTTGTTCTTCCTCTAGTTGAGAAACCTTATCATTATTTATAATTACCATGTATTGCAGGACCTCTTCTCTATCAAGATCATCCAATTCTACTTTGCTCAAACGTCAATCGAGACAATGGCATGTTCATTCGACCGAGTTATACTTATATTTTGTGGCTGTAGCGTGTCGGAAGCTCGCTTGCGACTGACCTTAGCCCTTTTTTAAAGTAGGTAAGTAGTTATGTTCTACGATTCTATGTTTAACTTGGGAATAAATTGGTTAAATTAAAAATATATTTTGAGGGCGAGAAAATTAATTTAGAATTTATATTTAATATTTCTAATGTAAAGAAGTGGCGAGACCATTTAGGCGCTCTCCTTATGGTTAGAGATTACGCCTGTCCATAACCATAACAGTGCGACACAGGACTGTGATTCCCATAGGCCGGTGCAATACTGCTAAAGGGCTCGTCCACTTTGTGACATTTTGATAGTCTGTCTCGAAAGCCCAGTAATTTCACTAGCTACAGTGCCCTTCCAACCGGAACACAGTAATGCTAACACATTACTGGTTAATTTAGCTTTATTTATTTAGGTAATGTTGACATATTTTTGAAGATGGTGGGTAATTATAAAAAGCTCATTAAAATTAAGTAATCACACAATTTATTACACAAATATTATCACTAATTTACATGGGTTTATTTAAAACTATTTATACTTAACTCAGTCGGCCATTTTGGTTGGGAAAATGTCTTAAGTTGGCAACACTATTCGCTTGCCCCAATGCTGCCAACCGTAAATCAAACATAGAGTTGCGCGCTATCGGTAAAACAGGTGTCGATAAATCGCTCATTCTAGACAAATCAGGCAAGTGATTTTCGTTCATTCTTCCAGATAAATTTTCTGTTAAGGAGTTTTTGTTTAATTTTGAAGTATTTAAAAAAGCTGACGTTTGGGATTGCATAAGGCTTCCCGGTAGAGGCTGGGTTCTGTCAAGTCTGTATTGTAGGTTCTGTTTCTCCATTTGGTGGTGTTGTGTTCTGACGGCAAAGCGGTTGACGTGTACCGGGATAGGAACAACGATCTTGGTCCCGGAACTACCTTTTCCGGTATGGCTGCCAGATGCGAGGCCGGCTTTTACGCGTTTCCATTTCGCTCTTCGGTTTTGGAACCAGATTTTTACCTGGAAATAAACATATTAATCATGAACCTCAATTTTTTAACGACAACACGGATGGTCGAATGGCAAGTGTATTGGATTGCCACGCCCGGTGTCAAGGGTTCGATTCCCGCTTCAGGACAAACATTTGTGTGATGAACATCGGTGTTTTTCCTGAGTCTGGGTGTTTTCTATGTATTTATTTACAAACAAAAAAAGTATTTAAATATTGTATCAGTCATCCTGTTTCCCAAGTACAAGCTCTGCTTAGTTTGGGGCTAGATGCTGTTGTGTGAAATGTCCATAAATATTTATTTATTTAGATCTAATTTCATTTCTTTATTTTGCAGAATTTATTTTTACGACTACTTAGTACGGTCTCAGTGATCAGTGAGTGAGAGGTACTTCTTGGCGTGGAACTCCCGCTCCAACTGAGGGTTGTTCCTTCATGAAGGCAACTTAGTACCTACTCATCTGAGGAAGCGACATGCTAGCTGGCAGATGGATGATAGCACAGAGTACTAAGAAAGGCTATGATCTGGCTTGGAAAGGGATTGCGGGAATATCCATCTACCGTGAATGTTTTTGTTCAAAGTAGAGCCTGCCAAATGGAGTGACGATCTTCGAACTGCAGCAGATATAGAATAGATAAGAATATATAAAGGTAGGGCTCAATATTAATGGAGCTAGCATGTTTTAACACTAGTTTTCTCACCTGAACTTCACTGAGCTTCAACGCAGCCTCTATCTGCGAGCGCTCAGTGAGCGACAGTTACTTCTTGGCGTGGAATTCCCGCTTCAACTCGAGGAGTTCTTTCGAGGTGAAGGCGGTACATCTTTCTTATGTGCCATAGTGTTGTAATAATCTCACCTGAACTTCACTGAGCTTGAAGGCAGCCGATCTGCATATCTGCGAGCGCTCAGTGAGTAAGAGGTACTTCTTGGCGTGGAATTCCCGCTCCAACTCGAAGAGTTATTTCAACGTGAAGACTATACCTCTTCCTTGTGTATTATAGTGTTGTGATACAAGTAATCTCACCTGAACTTCACTGGGTTCCACGCAGCCGCTATCTGCGAGCGCTCAGTGAGTGAGAGGTACTTCTTGGCGTGGAATTCCCGCTCCAACTCGAAGAGTTATTCCGACGTGAAGACTAAACCTCTTCCTTGTGTATTATAGTGTTGTGATACAAGTAACCTCACCTGAACTTCACTGGGTTCCACGCAGCCGCTATCTGCGAGCGCTCAGTGAGTGAGAGGTACTTCTTGGCGTGGAATTCCCGCTCCAACTCGAAGAGTTATTCCGACGTGAAGACTAAACCTCTTCCTTGTGTATTATAGTGTTGTGATACAAGTAACCTCACCTGAACTTCACTGGGTTCCACGCAGCCGCTATCTGCGAGCGCTCAGTGAGTAAGAGGTACTTCTTGGCGTGGAATTCCCGCTCCAACTCGAAGAGTTATTCCGAAGTGAAGAAGGTGCATTTTCCTGGTATGCTATAGTGTTGTAATACTAGAAATCTCACCTGGACTTCACTGAGCTTTAAGGCAGCCGCTATCTGCGAGCGCTCAGTGAGTGAAAGGTACTTCTTGGCGTGGAACTCCCTCTCCAATTCGAGGAGTTGTTCCGAAGTAAAGGCGGTGCGTCGTCTTCTGGCTTTGGACTCCCGTGCGTTGTCGGTGCTGTCTTCTTGGTCAGGTTCTGAATCGTTCCCTGTAGGAGAGAGAGGATGTGATATTAAGGGAGAACGAACATAGGAGGGTAAAGATCTTGCAGTCTAGAATGCACGCCTGTCCAAATCATTTCCATGCAAATTCTTCTTCTTATCGTGTCACCAATTCTTTCCAACCAGTGTAGTAAAGGATTTTTAGTTCACCTCGAAGAGGCTCCTTTCGTGCACTAGATACATGTATAGGTACGAACTTTATGTTCTACGATATGCCGGTTTCCTCATGATGTTTTCCTTCACCGGTAAGCACGTGTTTTAAATGCACACATAGATCTTTTTATTAACAGAAAAAATCATTGGTGTACGACCGGGTTCGAATTCACGACATTCGGATCGAAAATCGAGGCACCTTCCACTCGGCCAACACGGCTTTTTTGGCTTCCATGTTTGCATTGCATGAAATGATGAAAAAATATATTTTCTTAACTATTTTAACAAGAAAATTAAGAATATCACAGTTATATATATATCACACATATGTTACTATAGAACAAGATGGACAGTATCAAACCAAAAGGGAATCGTAAGACAGGACCAAAAAATTTCAGACACCTAGTCAATAAGGCAGTGTCCTAATGGAACGCGATCACGCGATCTAAGCACGAGCAAGCGATGCGACCGTCGCGCGAATCCGCGATCAAACGTACTAACGTCAAATAGGCGTCCCGATTGGCAATCGCGCGATCGCGCGACGCGTCGCGATGCCAATTGGGACGCCTATTTGACGTTAGTACGTTTGATCGCATAATCGCGTGATCGACGTTCGCGCGAACTTGCGATGGTCGCGTCATCGCGTTCTATTAGGACACTGCCTAAAAATGAAATATCTCAATTTCCAAATAATGTTTCTTACTTTTTACGATGTACTTTTATTAACAATGATAGTATAGCCTAGTGGTTTTAACATATGATATTTATCTAGCCCTGTTACTTCTCTTTTTCGAAAATTTGCATCGGTCCAAAATGTACTAGAAGTTGGCCAAAGTGGCCTCCCTTTTAGTGGGCATATTTTCAATGAACTACATTGTGTTTCTATACTTTAATACTCCTGTGTCTACTTACACTTTTTGATGAAAATACCCTCGAAATTTCGGGTCTCTCCATCCAGTGGTTTGGCCTGCATGATTTATGTCTGTCAGTCTAATACTAAGCTTTTTATATCTTCACTTTTATTGGCGTTTACACAAAATGAGTTCCAAAAATATCCGTATTCATGACTATATCAAACCATAAATTACGTCCAAAAAGTATTTCAACAGAAACAAATTACCAACATGGCGTTTATAGCCATTACGTTCTCGTTTGATGTTGTGTATCACCACGAGCTTAATTTATCGTAATTTATAGCCTCGGCCGGTGTCGGTCAATCGATAAAATGTCTCGACGATCGTCGTTCGTCATGCAGTCTGCCCCGCCTCTATTTGTACAGGGAACTTTTTGGTGATACTAGGGTTGTATTTGAGATACAAATTCTGGCATGAAAACTTTTCAACAGAAGTCTGTTTCAACCTTCGATAATCTAGCCAAAGGTGATGTTAATGCAAGGCGTACCCCTCTATTGGCCATATAACCTTCTTTGCCATTCAAGTTAAATAAAACTATACGCTGTATTTGATAACTGTGTGCATATTTTAAGATGGTGTGCGATTATTATAGTTGCGTTTACATGTTTTTGTTAAGCGCGTGTGCAATGCGTGTTTACCTCTTCCCCCGTAAAAAATGGCAGAAAGTGTTAGCAGATTCTGACGTATGATGTCTCCTTTTGCTAGATTCTCGAAGGTTTCATCAGACACTAGTGCACGAAAAGAGCCTCTTCGAGGCGAACTTGAAATCCTTTCACCGCACTCTGGTTTAAAAGAACTAGTGACACGATAAGAAGAAGAATAGGATTGAGTAAAATAAGACAATAATTAATAAAGATAATAAAAGCGGTGATTGTTTCAAAAACAATTATTTCTGGGGACTAAAATAATTGTTTTTGAAATAATATTATTATTTAGTGTAAATATAATTATTTATTATATTTAACTAAATTACAATATTAATCTTATTTATAATTTGAGGAGATATTGATCTCTGTAGTCATTTACTATTATTGTAGCAAAAACATTTATAACCTAGGCAGGAAAAGGCCACGACAAAAGCCAGTTTTTTAGCAATTTGTGAAAACCGTCAAATCAGGGAGCAATTTGCCGGCCTAGGGCGGGGCGCTGACTGCGCGGTCCGACGCAATCGTTTTTTATCGACACTTGGATCCCAAATGACACGTCAAGGGACTGTTTTAGCAATATTGTTTACTGCGATCCGTCATTTAGCGGGAAAATTGAGGGCAAAAAAGAACTGAATGCTGTTGTGGCTTTTTTCGATGACTGTTCGATGGAAAAATGAGAAAAGAAAAGTTAAGATGGAGGAGAAACTTACTCGTCGAAAAATAAAGTAAAACTTTATTTTTCGGTTATAAACTTTTTTAATTGTGGTGTATTGTTTTGTCATTTTAGATTCTGATTCATTTGTATTTTACGTTTTGCAAAACAGAAGATTTCTACCAATTACCTAAATTAATAGAGTGTTTTTCAGGATCATAAAATATTATGATCATGTACCGAAACAACCTATACAGGTTTGCAACAAAAGACAAATTCAAAATAAACTCAAATTCACTGCAAGAATTAAAATAAAAACTATAAGGCAGATAAAGTTACCAAGTAGACGCTTATCCGTACAAAGAACCAACTTACAGCACAATAAAATAACAGCTCATATAATTTAAGCTTATAGCCCGTTAAATTTCGATTCAGTACACATTACTGCAATACAAGGAGGTAACCGACGATTGCAGCTTCCAAGAAAACAATAAATGTATCCCTTTAGCAAATAAATACATTATTTCTTATGACCGCGCAAACCTCGATTGACAGTTATCGACACGACATTGCCGAACGAATTTATAAGTAAAGTAAACCAACCAAACTATAACACCAACCTTATTCTTTACATATTAAAACTCATTTTACGAGCCAGCAAATGTTAATTTGCAGACGCATAGTTCCCGCCGAAGTGGCGCGTTCGGAATTTTAAATTTTCAAATTCGGAACGCATAGCGCGGCAGAGTTAAATGGAGTGGACGCGATGCATTATCGATAGATATTATCGATGAAATGTACAGCACTAATGTCACGTTCGATTCGTTTTAATTTTCTCGCTGAGTTTTCCTTGAGTGAAGGGAAAGGGAGATTTTTTCCAGACAAACGTGTGTTGACGCCATTTTGGAAATATTTCAATGGACAACATTGAAATAACAACTACTTATTTACAAATAATCTAATTTTATTTTAAATAGAGATCATAGATTAATATATTAATCGTAAAACAGGACAAACAATTTCAGAGACACCGTCAATAGAAATTAAACATTTCCAATTTTAAAAAAAATATTAATTTTCTACGATGTAGTTTTTTCACAATGATAAGGCATTGATTAAAAACGGTTCCTTAAAACCAATATTAACAGTAGGTATTAATCCAAGATGTAGGCGTAAAAAAAGACAGAAAATTTCACCTCGATCAACAAAAATAAAACATATCCATTTAAAAAAAAATAACTTTATACGATGAAGTTTTATTAACAACGAAAATGCGTAGTAATTTATATTAGTAGCGCTGTTAATCTCTGTTTCGAAATTAAGCATCGGACCAAAATTTAGATTTTATTAGATTTAGATCCCATTTTTGGCGTGTTTTATTTAATACTTTTTCTATGTGCTACATTGTCAATAAAAATTAATAAATTTCACGAGGTTTCTATCAATAATCTCATATAAAATAATACCGAGTCGTTTAGTGTTTCCCACGCAGTTCTTTCGTACTCGGGCGAATCCCTCTCAAAAAATTACATTGCTAGATTTTGACAAACAAACCCATTATTTCGATAAATTTTAACATACAAATTGAATACCCATCCAAGTATTATAAAAACCTCCCTTTGGATTTTAGTGGCGTGAAATACAATTTGTAATGCATCGCAGTGTCAAGCAGCCAACACTTATGGAGTGTATTGTACCCAAATTGTAACAGGGTACTTACTATGACTTTTCAACCGATTTCAAAAAAGGAAAGGTTCTCAGTTATAATTATAAATAAAAAAATCAGTTGATTTTTTATTATTTTGTAAGTACTTTAAAGCGTCGATGACACAGGGCTTTTTACAAGATGCTTGTTGGCAGTTTAAAAGCTAGTGTGTGAGGGAAGGGTTGTTAGTAAGGCTTTCATCCCGGGAGTCTCGGTCTCGAAAATTTCGAGAGTCTCGACGATTTTTCGTTATTTTCGAGACTCGAGACTGGATGGTTTCGGTACCGGGAATAACGAGACTTTCGATACTTATAAAAATCTTAACAATATTCAGTGTAGATAGCCCTTAGTATAATCTAAAACAAGGATAAGACATAGTGGTAAAGTCTTATGACTTTAGCTTACCTTGCGGAAATGGACTCCCATTTCCGCACTTGGACTCCTGTTGATCCTTTGTGCGTCGGATTTCCTGACTAATAGTTTAGCCAGCCTAACTCCGCCCGGAAGCACAGAAGTTTCCTGGGTTCTTCGCAGGCTTCGCGGAGTGACCTCGGGTTTTTGAGGATTTCCTCTCGTTGCTTTGCCACTCCCACGCGTTCCAGGATTACGTGGGCGAGCGTTTCCTCCTCGGTCAAGCAGCCTCTACAGAGTGGGCTGTCTGTGTTTCCAATGTTGTGTAGATGTTTGTTAAGCAGGCAATGTCCTGTGATAGTACCCACAATGATTCTTAAATCTGGTCGTTTCAAACTAAGTTAACGTCTAGTTAGACGTGGTGCAAGTTGCGGAAAGGCCATTCTTGATTGTTTGCACTTCTTGGTTTGCCGCCAGCGCTCACTGTGCTGTGTCTTTGTACGTTTGCGTATCCACGCTCGCAATTGAGAAAAGGGTTGTGGTAGGAAGGGATATGGCCCTTCCCTTCCAGTCTCAGATCCTTTTCTAGCCAACTCGTCTGCGGCGTCGTTCCCTAATGAGTTACTGTGCCCCTTAATCCACTGGAGTGTTATTCGGTTGGCTTGGGTTATTCTCTCCAGTGCTCGGTGGCATTCGTTAACGAGCATTGAGTCGCAAGTATTGCTATCTAGTGCTTTTAGTATAGCCATACTATCGGTTAGAATTCGTATATTTTGATTTTCGATTTTCTTCCGAAGTATGGTGTTTGCTGACTCGGTGATCGCTACACATTCGCATTGGAATATGGAGCTGTATGCACAACCCGAGAGTCATTGATATGTTTATGTTGTAATCAAATGAAAGGCCCCTGTACCTTCGTTGGTTTGTGTGTGTATGTGTGGAATGAGGAACCATTTCGAAGAAAAACGCAAATTTTGATAAATCAGGAACATCGGACATCACCGAACATCATCAAATACTGGATTGTAAAGTTAAACTGTGATGTGTTCGCTAATACGCCATAAAATGCCTAAATGCCATTCCTATGAGTGTGCCTTTATGTACTATTAAATTAGTCTCGAAAGTCTCGTTTTTCCCGGGAATTTCGAGACCGCATCAAGTCTCGATTTTTTTTTCCCGGGACTCAGAAAGTCGTCGAGACTGAAAGCCCTAGTTGTTAGCAAGCAGATTGTAAAAAAGTCGATGACACTGGGCGAGTTTACACACTTCAAGTGAACTCGCAGGCTTGAAGCTTTAAAAATTGGTCCTATAGAATTTTTATGAAAATAATTTCAGATGTTTAGTTTTTAAGGGGAATCCTCATATCCGAATTCCATACAAAATGTTTCGGACAAATCGACAAAAAGTACGCCGTATTATAGTAATTTCTTCACACTATTCGTTTCATCCATGTTATTTGATTTCGTCAACAAAAAAAGTGAAAGGTTTCATACTTTAATTTTATGTTGACACAATCGGAAAACATAGACGAAACGAATAGCGTGAAGAAATTACTATAATACGGCGTACTTTTTGAGTATTTGTCCGAAACATTTTGTATGGAATTCGGATTTGTGGATTTGCCTTAAATCAAAATAACTGAAAAAATATGTCGTCGAAGTAAACGAAATTGTGATTTTTGCTTCCCTGTGACTATTCAGTGGTGTTTATGGTCACTTGAACAGTCCAATTGAAGACGGTTGTTGTATGTTTTTGTAAAACCTTGATTATACTTCACTTCATAATATCATACTTCTGGCAAATAAAGCTCATTTCATTTCATTTATTATATTTCAACCTCAACATAGTTTGTCGAAAAAGTTATTAAAAAAAATGTTGTCTGTAAAGTTAGTTTACGGACGATAGTTTAACGTGACTACCAGCGTAACGGGATAATGAGCGTTACCGGACAATGACGTTAACGTTTTCGGGCATGCAGCCGGCGCGACGGCATTCATCGATTTATTAGACGTAGCCACGTCAAAAATGTTTAAAACTAGGATATTTTTCATTTTTGTAGACAGGGTGTCTGAAATTATTTTGTCCTGTTTTCCGCATCCATTTTGCTTTGATCCTGTCAATCTTTATGTTCTGGAGAAACATCGTTTTAATCTAAAGCGTCGATGACACACGGCTTTTTACACGCTGATTGTTGGCGAGTTTAAACGCTAGCGTGCGAGTGTTAGCTTTTGGGTTCAAAGTTCAAAGTTCAAAGTTAATTTATTGCATAAAATATATGTTTTTACAGATCTTAAATATTTACATTGGTATCAATATATTCTGCCGTCTCGGGCGTGCAATGTTGTTTTTACAATCAAAAAGTATTCCTATTATATATGTACAACAACACTTTATAACATTAATCTTAAAAGACAAAATCGAAAAAATACAAAATTAAATAAAAATTAATAATATATACCTATCTTGAGTTTAAATTAAATTATAGTGTTTTTATGAAGTTTTTGTCAATTTTGGTGAATAATACCTCTCTCAGCTTTCTGTGGAACAGCGAACAAGGCAGCTCTCTTATTGACTTTGGCAATTGATTATATATAGACGAAGCTGTGCAGAATATGCTTTTATGCATTAATGCTGTGTTAGCTTTCTTGGTTATGACTTTGTGCTGGTCTCGTCTATTGCGAACTACGACATCCGAAAGTCGGCTAAATAAATCTGGATTGTTCTTAACAAACATAGCAGTTTCGAAGATATACAGTGAAGGAATCGTCATGAGGTTGTATTTAGAAAAATAAGGCTTACAAGAGTCAGTTACTTTAAGATTAAATAAATTGGGATATTGTCAACACGCAGATTGTAAAAACGCCGATGACACTGGGCCACTTTACACGCTACAAGCGTAAACGCTGGCGTGTAGCGTGTATTAAAGCCGTGTGGCATCGTACTATAGTAAAATAATATTTTGATTATTTTTGCCTCACATTCGGCTACCGGCAGATGTCAACACCACCCATATTTCACGGTACAGATGCAACACCGTGAAATTACGTTACTATTTCACGGCTCAAATGTCCAAGAGCTATGTCTAATGCTGTGATTTGGTTATTGAGTGTTTGACACCTGTGTTTTTTTCTAGTCAAAGCAAAGAGAAATACTATTTTCACTTCTTATGCTCGTAATTCAATTTCGTGCACGCTTTAAGGGGAGTAAAGCTACATTTTAGGCCCTAAAAAAAAGATTGATTTGATTGAAAGACTAAAAAATGATTGCTTTAACATATGTTCAAAGAAGTTCAGTTTGTAATAGATTTCATGCCGGAAGTTGAGCACTTTATTCATATTTCGAGCTTAGGTCCTAAACCAGAGTATTAAGAGGGACATAACTATTATGCCTACTTGCACCAAACTGTCAAAGACCCTAAGCAATGACTTAATTCGCTTGACAATTCTTTACGGTCAGAATCTGTACTGTTAAGAACTACCAAGCGAGTAAAGTAATTGCTTAGGAACTTTGACAGTTTGGTGCAAGTAGGCATTAATCTATTAATCTATATAGATTAATACTTACCACTTTACCTTAATTACTAAAGTTAAATAGGTGAACCAAATGTTACTTAAGTTTATCTGGGAAAATAAAGGCTTTATTTATTTATTTATTTTTTACAGATATAACTATTTTCGAACTTCGAATATCGTGATAACATTAAATGGCTGTCTCTAATTATAAATTACAAAATGGGCGCTCATTTCAGGTTATGTTTGTTTAATTTTCTCGCAATTGAAGTGAAAATCTGGTGTATACCTCGGTCCTGATGCCCATTTTAAACTCGACTTGAATATCCGCCCTCTCCTTCAGCTCGGGCTAAAAAAAGTCTCGTATAAAATGGCTTGCTTCAGGCCCTTGGTGAACAAATAACTATCTTATCACTTCTCATGCTCGACTTTAGGCTAGGTACGGGGAGAGTTAAATTGAATTTAAGGCCCTAGGTCAAAAAAAATATTGCTTATAAAATAATATGTATAAATAAGAGATTCAGTTTGTAGTACCTATACATTTATGTTCATGTAGGAAGTTGAAACCCCTTTGATTTCATTGTTAGTTTAACTTTGTTACCTTTGTTAACTTCGTCGCTTAAGAACAGATTTCAATAATTAAGTATTATTTGAAAGGTCCTTCCAAATTGGTAAATCAAAATCGGTTCAGTAGTTTATTTTTTAAATATAAATAACTAATAAATATGTAGATAATTTATGTAAAAGAAAATGCGTTTTTCGCTATCTCGTGACCTTTCAGTGGCGTTTACGGTCACTAGAACACTAAGAACTGTAGCAACTGAAGTGGGTTCTGCTTAGAAACTTTGATTTTTTAGTTTTTCAATGAAATTTTCCATTTTGATTATTACCTTGCGTATTATCCTCTCCCCCGTCGCTTTCCATCTCACTCCCAACGCTAACAGGACTCTCTCTCTTCTCCTCTTCCCTATTCTCTTCTCTCTGGGGATGCAACATCCTCAACCACGGGTCTGGATAACCCAGTAAAAAGGGGAATCCCCCATTTTGCTGCAAAAACGGCGCGTTCAAATAATATCTCATTCGATTCAATCCGTTCAATCGTTCATTCTCCTCATCCTCTGAAGTTCTAGAAGTTTCTGATAGATTATTTTCAATATCTATTTCTGGCGATTTTCTAGTTTCGCCTATTATAGATTCTATTGAAAAAGGCTTTGGCGTTTTCTTCTGCGGCTTAGTTTCTACTATTTCAGATTCCATTTTCACTTTTTCACAATCACAATTTTATTCTGACACATAGAAAAATAATTAAAATAGTTGGATGAATGTAAAAACTTTATTCGTCATTTCTGAATAATAAAAAAGAAAAGTTGTCAAATGTCAACGTCACAATTTGGCGCGCACGTTCGTCCGCGCGCGTTTCTCGCGTAGTACTCACTTCTTTAGCTCGACATTCGGTCACGCCCATACGGGGTGTAGTCTAAACTGAATTTTATTTTATTAATAGCTCCTTCTGGCTGATCAAATATGGGCTCTATTACATTGACATACCACTACTGTCATTATCGAGACTTCTTATTACACACAATCTTAAACATGCTAAGAAACTTCTGCATTTCCAACCTTGACAGACACAAATAGAGCTTTATTTCAAGTGACTACCTTTTCAATCTTAATTCTTAGAAACCCAAAGCAAAATGTATCTTATTATCCAAAAAATAGGGTTGAATTTTCAGCACATTGGATTGCTGATCCAGCCTTCTGGCTCTGAGAAAAAAATGATTAAGACCAATTTTCTGACGCCAGAGCGAGACGGCGCTAAGTCGTTAGGTCGTGATAGAAAGAGACACTGATAGTGATATTTGTAGAGTACACTGGTAATTGGTGGTGATCATGTTTTGCCAGTGTCAGCACTCCGGATAAATTCATCGTTTTGTGCCTCGTTTACCCTTTTCTATTTTCTTGTAACTGAAATATGTTTAAAAATTTACTGCGAGAAGGTAATTTTTAAGAGTTGTTGGCTCATCGGTCCTGTCAAAAGAATAAGACAAATCCTGCAGTCTTGTAACCTTGTAATCTTTATTCAATATTTTCAATTTACTTTACAATTACAATTTCCAAAATGTCCAAAAAGGTACTCTTATTTTGCCTCTAGCTAGACCATTAGATAGCTACCATTTGAGAATTTCAAAAATAAACCATGATCTTTATTAATTTTTGTAGAGTCGGTCTTAATATAAATAGATTTAGATTGGTTTGACCACAGAGACAATGCTCATAAATCGCCAAATTCATACAATACTTACCTATCTAAACGATTTCATAATATCAATATATAGGTAGATTATGAAATGAAATTAAATGAAATGAAATGAAATATTGTTTATTTGCTAGAACATATGTGTTTACAAATAAGGTCTTAAATAGATTGAGTCCATTTTATGTCCTGCCGTAATAGGCATGCAAATATTAAGTCTTATTAACTAAGTAAGGACATAAATATACTTAAACAAAAAAAAATCTAATCTACTATGAGTTCAAGTATTCACCTATCGTATAGAAACATTTGTCCAAGAGCCATTTTATTTTTTTTCTAAAACAGATTTCCGATTATTTAACATTGGACATCAGTAGGTATTTAGTGCACTACCCCGTGTAAACGATCCTCGGCTCTTGGCAGCCAGCGGTCATTAGCGATCTCCCCTCCCCACCCCGCGGCACTTAAACCACAGATTACACAAGGAACGGTACTAAATTGATTGTGGCTATTTCCTGCTTCTTGTAAGATGAGTTATGTGACCACGATGATAAAGTTATGCCTTTTATAGGAGAGTTGGTTAGGGTCTTATTGTTGTAGGATAAGAATAACCAACCAAGAAAATGGTAGGCAATGTAGGTATAGGTATTAAAATATAATAAATATTTTGGACATTTCACACAAAGTCATCTAGCCCCAAACTAAGCTGAGCTTGTACCTACTATGGGAACCAGATGGCTGATAGAATACTTAATTACTTTTTTTTTTGTTAATAAAATACATAGAAAATATCCAGACTCAGGACAAACACTGATTTTCATCACACAAATGTTTGTCCTGAAGCGGGAATCGAATCCGCGACACCGGGCCAATACACTTGCCATTCGATCAACCGTGTCGTCAATTTGTTCACCAAGTGCCTAAAGCAAGCCTTTTTTGTGACTTTTATCAGCCCGAGAAAAAGGCGAGGGCGGATATTTAAGTCTAGGATAAAATGAGTTTCTTAAGCTTCAGTAGCTTCTTATATATAAACTTAATATAGGTAAATTTAAAATAAAATGAGCATCCATTTCATTTGATAATAACAGAGACAGCCAAATATCCTGTTACCACGATATTCGAAATCCAAAAATAAAATAATTTTAGGTTCCTCCCTACATTTGATCTATGGGTTTTATTAATATTGATGAGAAAACAGAAATTCGAAAAAAATTCTCAACTCCTTAATTCTATGCATAAAATGTATTACAAAAAAAATGGTTGTCTGTAAAGATGGTTTACGAACGATAGTTTTACGTGACTACCAGCGTTACCGGACAATGAGCGTTACCGGACAATGACAGCGTTACCAATGACGTCAACGTTTTCGTACATGCAGCCGGCATTCATCGATTTATTAGACGTAGTCACGTCAATATCCTCTTTGAATAGATTTTATTAAGTACTAGCTGGTGCCCGCGACTTCGTCTGCGCAGGTATCTTTATAAATTGTAGCCTATGTGTTATTCTGATGTATAAGCTATATTATTGTAAAGTTTCATTAAAATCCATTCAGTAGTTTTTACGTGAAAGAATAACAAACATCCATCCATCCATCCATACTTACAAACATTCGCGTTTATAATATTAGTAAGATATCTAGTAGGATTTCTTTCAGACGCTCTTCATAATATAATGAGACAACTTAATGCCGTCAAATGCAATACAGTCAAAGAAAATACCTATCAGTATAATAAATTGTAGAGTTGACATCTCCTTGCCAGTCAGGCCCCGTGCGCACTTCTCACACTGATGGACGGCCGCCAGAGAAAAGTCACTGTCTGAATTTATATTGTGTATTGGAAAATAGGTGGAATACGAGGACGTGGTGGCCGAGTGGGCGAGTCCCTTGCCTTGCGATCTGATGGTCGCGGGTTCGAATCCATGCGTAAATGGGTTTTTTTCGGTTGAAAAAGTCTATGTATGCATCCCACGTTCTCGCAACGGTGAAGGAAAACATCGTGAGGAAACCGGCATGTCAGAAAACAGGAAAAAAAAAATTCTATGGCATGTGACATCCGCATTGGGTTCGCTCTCTTAGCCGAGAGTAGGCCTGAGTCCCAGCAGTGGGAACATTATAGGCTGATTATTGTTGGAAAATAATGCAGAATTTCCATTTATTTGCCATGAGGACAATAAATGAAAGTAAATGAGACTGCAAGCTTAGAACTGGGTACTTTTTGTAGGTAACGTGATACATTTTGACGGTCAGAGAGATATTAAAAGATAAAGATAATTACAAAGATAATTTATTTGCCAAAACACAAGTACAATATATGGTCTTAAATAAATTGCTGTCCTAAGAATTTAGTGCCAGGTCTTCTGCGCATAGTATTCTGTGATCTGCTTATTATCGACTTAAATGGTTCTTTTTGTTTTCGATGTTTGATTTTGTCAAATCTTTTAAATAAAATGAAACAGAAAAGAGGTTAAAGAAGTTTCAAATAAGTAATAAAATACCTATATTACTTATTATTACAATAATTATACAATATTACTTATTATAACAAAACATTATTACAATCATTTATACAAATAACACACGAAACTCAATATAAATTTATAATCAAATGTATATCTTGGATACAGATTTGTAATCAAGTTTAATAATTCAACAAGAAAAAAATATGGGTAAGTATATTAAATTTTCAGGTCGAGTTTTTATTACATCCATCAAAACTTCTAAACGACTAATAATATACCGAGAAATTCCTGGTAAAGGTCGTTATAAATATAAATTTATAGAACGAACGCATCTAGAATTTAATATTAAACAAACAAACCCTATGCCAAATCAAATTTCTCAAAGTATCATGCTCTAACATATATTATAAACGGTGTTACTATAGAACATCAAGATTGACAGTATTAAATCAAGATGGAGGCGAAAATTAGGACAAAAAAAATCAGAGACCCGATCAATAAAAGTCAAATATCTCCATTTTGAAACTTTTTACGATTAAGTTAGAAAAATAATGAAAAGCCTAGTAATTCTTAACTTTTATTTAAAAAAAAACCCACTTTCAATATTTTGTAATACAGATTGTAGTATGTAGTTAGCTTATGCTGTAATAAAATTAGCACTAGTTAATCATTTTACAGTTTTTAATTTTTGACACACTAATTTCGGACACCTTATGAAAAACTTGTTACAATAAAGTGTTATTATAAAAAGAATATGTCATTAATACAGAGCACTAAGATATACACAAGTATCAATATGTTATAAACTAGGTATAATATTATACTAACGCTGTTACTTCCCTGTTTCGAAATTAAGCATCGGACCAAAATGTACCTACTAGAAGTTAGCTAATATAGATCCCTTTTTTTGGTGCGTTTTCAATATACTTTATTGTGATTCTATACTTTAATACTTCTGTGTTCTCTATCTAATTACGATGCTACACACAAAATTTAATGTCACTCCTAGCAATTTGGCTCCCAACGGCATTCGAGCGAGTCCCATTGTGAACGGAGCATTACCTCACCCCCACATAAATCTGAGCAAACTTATTCATAATAATTATGATCCATGAAATTAAATAACAACACGCTGTGAATACAGACTTCCAAATTCAAAATAATCCGTTTCTTACAAACCCAATATGTGCGAGAGAGATGAGTGTATGTTTCTCGTTGCGTTTCAGTGAGTAATGAGCGCAGTCACGCCCAGCAATCAAGGCCCGCGACTGTCATTGGTTTAAATAGGGTTCGAAGTTTGAATTTTATTTTCTCTAATTCCTTCATTATGGCAAATGAGTGTCGCATTCAGCCAGGAATCTGTTTTATTGAAACAGATTATGGCGTACCTAATCTAATTGGTGTCTTGATATGATTAGATTTGTCAGTTAAGTCCGTTAAAAAAATGAATAAAAAAAGGATTAGAGAGCACAGATTATTAATCAAAAAAATGTATTAAGAACTAGAACAGTGTTTTTTTTTAAATTAGGTAAGTACCTATCTAATTTTGATGTTACTAAGGTTAGAAAATATGTACGGGCCAATTACTGTATGCAAATAATATTTATTCTGAGCTTTAGTGTTTCCCCCATTTGTACCAAAGAACTGCGTGGGAAACACTGAAAGACTCACCAAGACTCTTAATGAAAAGTTAAAAAACAAATTTAAAAAAAAAATTAAAAACAATACGCAGAAATTAAAGGATTTATAAAAATGATGATAATAATAATATTAATATGAAATAATTCCTTTATGTAAAAACATAGAGCTCCCGTTTCAAATCTAAGTGGAAAATTATAATAACACTAAATTCAGATTTGGCGCGCGTCGAATGATCTGTCATGTCACAACTCTAGTTGAGTGCACTTATCGCCGTGACTAACTGATAGGGATGGGGTAAAATACGGACTCAATACCTTCATCATTACCTTACCTCCTTTGTTCCAATATTTCGTTTCCCAAGACTGCTAATAATGGGTCATTCTCAGCTCTGTTCCATTGTTCTCGAAAAAAAAACTTTCATTATCACTCTTTTTTTATTTCCTTTCATATGACTTTGGAGGTAGGTTAAGTACAGTCAGCTGCACAGAGATGTATACACTCCCAAGCTTTCACATTTATAGGTATTATACTCTTAATATTGCAAAGAAATACTTCTGACACGAATTCTGACTAGTAAGATGTCTACATTAATTTGAAAATGCTTGCGTGCACTTTTCTTTGCAAAATTAAACATAAACATAAACATTCACACACTCACACCCTTGCACTTGGATTCCCTGTGTCGCAGGTGGCATGGACACATACAACACATCACAACATCCAAGACCCGAGAACAAACATTTGTGTTCGTCACACAAATATTTGCCCCGGCCGGGGATCGAACCCGGAAGCTTCGTAGGCAGGGTCACTACCAACTAAGCCACGGTGTCGTCAATTAAGAGTAAAATAAATGTGAAAGCTTGGGAGTGTATAAATGTTTGTGCAGCTGACTGTACCTACTGATGATGTGGTGCGATAAAAAAAAATTGTTTATCTTTTATTTAAGGAAAAAAAATCTGTCGGCATGAACTACATAATGTATACTACCTAAAAGTTTATTATGGACAATATTTTTACATTTTTTACACTTTTATTATTATTTTTTTGTGCTACAGGTAGCTTTAATTGAAATATTCCCATCTTTCATCCTGCTCTGTCCGCCTAGTGTGACAGATGGGCCAAAAAAGTTGTATCTGTCCCCCTTTCAGCAACAGGGTGACAGATGGAACTTTTAAAATTTGATAAAGTTTTATCTGTCCTCCTGTCCGTAACAGGACAGGCAGAACTATTTTATTTCTGTCTGTCACCCAATTGACCAAATTTTTTGGTTCATTTTCTATTTTCACACAAAATAAAATGAGATTTCAAGACTGAAAAGATTGATCAGTCATTGCCAGACCGAACAACACTAGCAATTTCAGCGCAAAAATCCTAATATCCGAAAATCGACTCTAAATCTGTAATAATAAATTCAATTTACAATAATCACATTACGCAATTCGCGCCGCCCGTCAAACCCCATTCGAAAATGGAACGGTTGTCGTTTTGACGTTTCTGACAGCCCCTGGAGAGTGAGAGATGCATTTGACAGAAGTCGAATTCGAAATTTGAAATTGTACACAATGGGTTTCGCACTTACCCCACGATATGGTAATAAGTGTTATCAAGCAAGTTATTTTATAACGCGTAGAGAAGTAGAGAAGGATGTAAATATAAAAAAATGTGAGCAGAGAAATACTTGGATAATAAATATAGAAACAGCTTGGTATATTGAAAACACACCAAACATGTTAGTCAATTTAGCCAACTTCTAGCACATAAAAAGAGAAATATTATTTAAAAAAAAAAATTATAAATAGAAATAGATAGTCTATCTATTGCTATAAGTACAATATATATTTCACTGTATGAAAAATAATTTAAATATTTTATTTACAAATCTATTCTGCCGCATTCTGCTCAAAACTGCGCTGACAGTGTTGCCAAATTGTACTTATTTGACTGACTTTATTATTTTTAAATTTTCTTTGACACGGTCCTTTTTATTTTTGATGTTATTAATTTCTAATGTATTTTCTTAATGATTTTTAATTTTTGATTTCCTGTTTTTTAACTCATATGTTAGTGTAATGTATAATTATGTGGTATTGTTATGTTATTAATGTGTAATGTAATCTGCAATTTAACACTTGGGCGCTTTGGCCTAGGCTGTAAGCTCATTTGTGTATGAAATAGAATAAAAAAATAAAATAAAATAAAAAAAAGCTTTGGCCACCTTTAGCTAGAAAAACGACTAACGGTAACAGTAAGTCCAATATTTACCATAATTGTTTGGAAAAAAAAATACTAATTATTTATTTATTTTAAGACATAATATTATCTTTACTGGTAATTAAAAACTTGAAGTGCTTATATCAATCTACTTAAAAAATAATCTATGAATACTTAGGTAGGTAGGTATCGCAAATCACTGCAAAATCTAGCTACTTAAACATTATTGGTGACTATGCCTACCTATGGACTGATCATTGTCATAGGACAGATTACAGTAAAGTCTTAGAAGCATTGTTATTTTAGATCCACTTAGCAACGAACATTATCCCATTCACCCAAGCCGCAATAAATAATCTGTGGTAACAATTTGGCGCGCTGTCACGCTGACAGCCCGCCGGAAGGGGCGTGGCTTCCGTTCCGGTAATGCGGCGATATGACGAAGTGGCCAGCGGATGTTGAACTACCCTCTCTTCAAACTTGCTCATAGGTAATTTTTAAAAGCTTCGTTTTTGTATGAGTACTAAATAATTAAGATAAATAAGCAGTAAAACAAGGTGTAAATTAATGTAATACCCATAATTGTTTTTATTAAAAAAAAAATCGGCTAATAGTACGATGACACACGGCTTTTTTACACGCTACAAGCCAGCGTTTACGCTTGTAGCGTGTGAAGTCGCCCAGTGTCATTGGCGTTTTTACAATCAGCTTGTTGACAATCCGTCCCAAACGCTAACACGCTCACACGCTAGCGTTTAAAAACACCAAAAAATTATCAGCTTGTGTGTCATCGACGCGCGACGTTTCAGGAAAAAATCTTAAATTTTTAAAAAAAATTCATTATAATTATATTTCTGTAATTTTTTCAATTTTTGTATAATCTGTGAATGTATAATTAAGGGGCATCCTCAAGTCTGAATTCCATTCCATTTTGAGTTAGTAGGGTTAATTTTAAATCACGTATAAAATCTAAATTAAAGTATGAAACCTTTCACTTTTTTTGTTCACGAAATCAAAAAACATGGACAAAACGAATAGTGTGAAGAAATTACTATAATACGGCGTACTTTTTGAGTATTTGTCCGAAACATTTTGTATGGAATTCGGATTTGAGGATTCCCCTTAAGTTTATTTTATATGTGTAGTGTTTTGGAGTTCTCTGTAAGCCCATCAAGAGTTTTTGAAATAAATTATCTGTATATTTTTTCGTAGATATTTTACAATTTATGTATAAAACTTCGTAATTTCCAAAGTTGTAGGACTATAGTATTTGGCGTAAACTTGCTTTCAATCTTGTAGGGACCTTTCCTCACTTGCTACCATTAAGAAAATATTTTTTTCGACTGAGCAGAAAAGAAAACTAGATTTTTTGTATTAGGATTAATGAAAACAATCTTGAAACTACCCAAAACCGTCTTTTTCGAAATATTTTCACATTTTTTTTACATTTTCTTTAAGTTTTCAGGGTAGATGAGAATTTTTCAAAATGTTTCATATTGTCGAAACCCTGAGTTTATTTTCCCGGGTGGTCCAGCAAGGCTCATCTTAAACCGGACATATCGTTCAACGCTGTAATTAATTCTGCGAGATTTACTGCGTGTAACGGAACGTCATAATACTTGGGGCTTTTGAAAATGGAATGTGGCTGCCAAAAATGAGTTTTGAATAAAGAGCAAATAGAATCAGATTCAGCAGACTCTTTTAAAAAATATTATTAAAAAAATCTCTACCTGGCTTTAGTTTTTGTGAAATTAAATCAGAAAACCATTAAATACGCAGATTTATAACGGTGTTCTTTTAGAACACCAAGATTTAAAGTATCAAAAAAAAAATCGGACAAAAATAAAATAGGTAAGTATCTCAATTTCAAAATATTTTTTGTAATATTTTACGATTAAATTTTATAAAAAATGAAAAACCTAGATTTTTAGCATTGGACTTATCATAGGTATCTACTACGAGTAGGTATTGGGCGCGTTTTCTACGGTATGATTATATGCTATAATTACTACTGATTATATACTTCATTATAAGAAAACACAGTCTTCTCCATATTTTTGTATGGCTCGGAAGCCTGGACGCTTAAAGCTGCTGACAGACAAAGAATCGATGCTTTTGAAATGTGGTGCTGGCGTCGCCTACTGAGAATCCCTTGGACCGCACACCGAACAAACGCATCCGTACTAGAGGAACTTAAATTGGAAAAAACACAACGTTTGTCGTCGGTCTGTTTGCGCCGTATACTCCAATACTTCGGCCACATAGCACGCAGAAATGCCGATAACATTGAAAGGCTTATAGTTACGGGCAAAATCGAGGGCAAGCGACCAAGAGGACGAAGTCCAAAGCGTTGGTCAGACCAGGTGGCAGATTGTCTCGAAATGCCAGTGAATGTCGCACTCCACAAAGCTGAAGATAGAGGAAAGTGGAGAAAAGCAATTGAAGGTGTCCTTGCAAAACGTCACGGTCCTCAGCAGTGAGGGACCGATCGAGGAGGAGATAAGAAAACACCCGGACTCAGGATATAGTACCTATATTGATTTCATCTTACAAATGTCCTAGAGCAGGAATCGAACCCGCGACACCGGCTGCGTGGCAGTCCAACATCTTACCACTTAACCATCCGAGTCTTCAATATTCCTTCTTCGCAGTCGGGTAAAAATACAGGATGTTCAAAATACTGCGTGTTGCGACGTGCGTGTTGCCAGCTAATAACACAGAATTACCCACAATTCATTAAACACACAGTTTAGGCACGAACTACACACAACGTACGAATTACTAGGGAATTATACGGCTATTATAATTGAATTATCGAATTAATATTGATCAGGGGTAAGGTTTTTTTTATTGCCAGTATTTCAGCACTTCCCTAACTAAAAGGATTTATTTTTAAATTCAAAAATCTTTTTTTTCTCCGTACATGACTGTGATCTAGGCATTTCTTTCTTTTTTTATATAAACACAACACAAGTGTCGAGACTAGCTCGACGCTCTCCTGATAGTATGAGATCACGCCAGCCCATTACCATAACAGTACGGTTCTTGCGTTCATTATGCAGAAGATTAGGCTTAGACGAGCTCTACCTGAATATGAGGACAGGTTAGAAAAATTTGGACTTTCCAGCCTCAAAAATCGCAGACGTGTGACTGATCTATGTCTACTTCATAGAATTGTCAATGGAGTGCTAGGTAGTGAACTTTTGGATTACATATGTTTTAAAGCCCCAAGTCGTAGCCAACGTCATTTGAAATCCTTCTCGATACCTGTTGTTAGCAATAATGTTTCGCGAAACAACCCCTTACATCGCATGTGCACTTTTTATGACGAAATCCATAGCATGGATATTGATATCTTCAGTTTACCTTTAGGTTCATTTAAGAGATCTTTGTTCAGATTTAAATAGTAGGAACCTAATTTCTTTAAACCCAATTTTTGTTACTGAACCTTTGATATATAATATACTAATAATTTGTGTTAGATTTATTTTTATTTTTTTCACCAATAGATGTCAAAACTCGTTACATATATTGTGTACAATTATAAGTGGATAGCTTTAAACGTATACTATAGAAACTAAGAATGTAATGAATCTTTCATGGTTTGTTGTCTGTCATTGTACCGAATTAAATAAAATAAAATAAAAATAAAATAAAGTACTACATAACACAGGGCTTAGGTTCCCAAAGGCCGGTGCAACACTGTTATATCGCTCGTCCACTTTGAGACGTTTTGATGGTCAGTCTCGAAAGCCCAGTAATTTTACTAACTACAGTGCCCTTAAACCGGAACACAGTGATGCTAATACATTACTGCTTTGCGGCAGAATAACTATCACTGTGTACTTGTCTGAAAATTAACCGATAATATGCAGGCTAAGTCGCAGGTAGTACCTAGTATTTCCCTAATTAGTGGGTACATCAATGGTAGTCATTTAGGAGGTTCCTAAATTAGAGTTGTTGATAAATCGAACAGCCTGTAATTTTGTGGTTGTTCGAAAGTAGAGCTAAAAATTTGTAGAGCTGTAGCTTAAAATTAATTATAAAAAAAAATTGTTCAAAAATCTACAGACAAAATTGTGGCTCAGTCACTGTTTCCTGATTTATCAAGGCTTGGATCTGACTGTATGAATGTAGAGACTTGAAATTTGGTGGGCATATTCGTTAAGAAGTGTGAAGCGAACTAAGAAAGGAATTTGGGTAGAATTAACTAGTTTTTATAAACTATTCAATTATCGTTCTACAGAGTTCAATCCAAAAGTCAAATTATAAACTCTACATTTATTAATTCTTGTAAAATAATCATATTTTTTATATAGTTATTTTCTTTTTATTTAGTTTCTAATTCTTTATTTTTGTGTTGATCACACGAATAGTATCAGGTACTCGAGTGGTGGTTTTCGATTTTTTCCTGCATATACCTACTTTTTTCATTTTATCATAAGAAAAAAAGAAAAGTTAAAATATCTTTTGAGTACAAAATTATTAAAATATCTTTTCGTATAATCGTAAAAATAAAATTAACTTCTTACCTATTCGTAGCTCTACGCAGCTAATTCGAACAAAATTCTATACAATTAGTTAATACTCATGCGCTTCGACATACAGGGTGAAATGTTTGGGGGTGTACACCCTTTATACTCTGTAATTTATAATCTGAGGGTGGTTTAAAGTTTTTAAGTGACATCGAGTCGAAAGAAACTGCATTATGTTTTGTACATGTTTTGTCTGTAAGAATAAGTACCTATGTACTTTCAATAATGTTTTCTTAATTTCTATTACTTTACTTTTGTATCTCTATGAATTATTTTTCGATGCGACTGTTTTATAAATTATAATTAAAAAACCTATCCTACTTAAAACTATTCTTATTAAATACACCTAAATATTAATAATAAAAATCAAAATAGAAAATTTTGTTCATGTTAATTTTTTTTCTATGGATTCATCCGACTGATGGTTAAACATTATAGGTACTTAGGTATAGGTATTTATATCCAAAATTAATATATAACGGAATTAAATATATAACCAATTAATTGACCGTCTGGCAGTCGCCTTATATGTCAAATTAAACTTCAAAGCTACGAGGTTATGTCACTCATTTCATTTGTCGACACCTCTATTCCAAAAAAAAGGTTAAAAAATCCATTTAGTATCTGCCAAAGAATTCAAATTAACATACCGACAACCGCTCAACCGTCGCTCACATCTCGTCAAATCTAATTTGGTGCCAAATAACCATTTGTTTCTAATACAATTAACAGAGTCATCAACGTATCACTTAGAGATCTTCCATACTAAGTTAGACTGTCTTTTTGATTCATACATGAACAACGGTGTTCCTGAAGATGGACATATCAAACCAAAATGGAGTCGTAAGACAGGACCAAAACATTTCAGACACCTTGTCAATAAAAAATAAATATCTCCATTTTTCAAAAATGTTTGTTACTTTTTACAATGCAGTTTTATTAACTGTTACTTCTCTTTTTCGAAAATTAGCATCGGTCCAAAATGTACTAGAAGTTAGCCAATGTGGCTTCTTTTATTGGTCGCATTTTCAATGTACTACATTGTGTTTCTATACTTGAATACTTTTGTGAATCCGACACAATGTAAACATTGTTTGAAAAATAAAATGAAATGATATGAAAGTTTAAAAATATACTCTTTAGTGCACCCCTAACCAACGTTTCATATTTTAGTGTCACTCTCCATCCCAAGGTTACCTGGAAGCGATCGCTGCACCAACATGTATACACTCTCAAGAATTCCATATTTATATTATAGGTACTCTTAATTTTGTAAAGACATTCTTCTTCTGACATGAATTCTGACAAGAAAGAGGACTACATTAATTTGAAAATGCTTGCGTGCACATGTCTTTGCAAAATTAAGAGTAACTTATATGTGAAAGCTTGGTTGTGTATGACATGTTGGTGCAGCTGACTGTACATGCTCTTTATCTTGTACTTAAGTGTATCTTTAAGATTCCTGCCTGGTACATTTTTGTTTATGGCTTGGAGAAGAGCTTTGTCTCCATCTCCAAGTTTGCCAATGTCAAGTCGACAAGATGCTAACACGATAAACCAATGGAGAATTGAGTGCAAAAATGACCGGTTAAAAAAAAGGGAGACTCAATAATAATTTACATCAATATGATTTCTAAAAGCCTGATAATCTGAAATTGAAAAAAAAGACAACAGAATTATGACGTCACAACACAAAGCATAGCGTAAACTAGAAGTTTTAATAGGGTCTAATGAATAACAGACCAAAATATAGCAGTAAATCTCTACGGATGAATGTTATTGGGCATTTTGTAGCTGTCACAGTGACAGATGCGAATGGGGCGGGAGTTTTAACGTCTGTGTGAAGCGGTGCGTTCCGATTTACGCATTTTTAGACTGATTTAAATATTAAGTATACCAATTATAGGTAGGTTAAGTACCTACCTATAGTTTTTTAACCGACTACGGCGCAGCAAAATGAGGGTTTTGGTTTTGACCGGTATGTACTACTCGGGCGAATCAACATGCCACCTGGCTGCCACTCTCGCTCGCAACTTGATGCTTCCCCCGCCCCTCGCGCGGCGCCCTCCGTGTTTGTTCTTCCTCTAATTGCGAAGCCTTATCATTACTTATCATCACCAAGTATTGCAGGACCTCTTCTCTATCGAGATTATCCAATTCCATACTGTGCTTTGCACAAACGTCGTTCGAGCCAGGTGTCAAGTTTATTCGCCCGAGTAGTAGGTAGGTAAGGTAGGCCTATCTATCATTTATTTTCAGATCTGAAATATGTATTTTTGTGCACGTTTAACAACGCCATTTTTATTTGAAACAGTTTATCTGGTTATTCTATAGGAACAAAGGTAAATTCTGCAAAACACCCACCCTACCTCACTGAAAGTAAAGTCAGGTGCATCGGCTAGTTCAAACACCCAATATAATAAACACTAAACACGTCGGCCATTACGAATGGTGTCAAAGTGTCGCTAGCAGAGTAGTAAAATAGGTAGATAGAGGTATACGTTGCTGCTTTAAGGCTTGCGTCCATAGGCCGGCATCGGACGTATCGGACGCATTTTAGGATTTTAGGTTGCCTTGTATAGAAACTCATACAACAGCGTCCACTGATCCGCACCGTACGGACCGCTCATCGGCAATACCTACATGCGATGCGTACCGATGACGTCATACGGAATGCCGATCAGTGGACGCGCCCCGCAAGCTAAGTGGACGCAGTCTAATTAATCCGTTACGTACGATGCGTCCGATACGTCCGATGCCGGTCTGTGGACGCTTAGCTTTAAGGGCCGTCATTTTTCACTGTCAAACTAATATTATCGACATTGTCCTCATTGAAATAATAAAAAAAAAATAGAATACGATAAGCCTTTAATGCTGTTTGTCTGAATTATTCCCATCTGTCACCCTGGTCTGTCCGCCTAGGGTGACAGATGGGACAAAAAAGTTCTTTCTGTCCCCCTTTCAGCAAAAGAGTGACAGACGGAACTTACATAAAGTCTAGGTACCTACCTATCGGCAACCGGTTCTATCTAATCCACAGCTTCTCTTTGGACAAAGGCCACCACCAAATCAAATATCACAACAATTTAGCATCGAAGCGAGAAATGACTTGTTGTATTATTTGATATCGGATATTATTTCAATGATGACAATGTCGATAATAGATTCACAGTGAAAAATGCTCTGCACTGCGCTGCGCCGCCGTCGTATGGGCAGTGGGCACCGGCCCTAAGGTTTTTTTTTATAGATTGGGTATGAATGAACGTGAACAAAATAATGGACGATACGGATGGTAGAGTGACAAGACTAGTAGTAGATTGCCACGTCGTCGCCGGTATTGCGAGTTCGATTCTCACTGAAACATTATTGAAGTGAACCAGCAACTAGTATGAAATAAACATTAATGAAAATGTAGTAGAGCGATTCAATTTAATATAGAGACTCAAATTACCTAATTCGCTTATATTTCACCTGTTCGTTCACACCAAATAAAGATAAGTGCTTGTTTAGTTCCATAGCTATATGGCAAGATATTTATTTACGTCTCTCAGGTGTCGCCATATTTAGACACCAAAGGCGCGAAACCGTTGCATTTCTCGCCTCATTGCTATTTCAAAACGCAATTTTCAGTTCCATTTTCAAACGTTTCAAGACACTTAAATATTGCCAGCGCAATAAAGTATCGTAACTCGACCGTGGTGTTGCCAGTAACAAATTGGTTAATTGTGGGTAAAAATAAATTGTTGAGAGGATGCGTCGTTCCTAATTAAAGATTTGTTGACAATGTTGACGCGCTGCTTGGTGCCGACAAACTTAACTAATTACTAAGTAATATATCTTCCTTCCCTGTCGTATAAGTTAGTGGCTAGCTTTGGTTTCGGAGTTTTAAAGCTTTAGTGCTCAAATACCTCTGACTTAATTTGACGAGCAACAATTAGATAGTAAACTTAACGAAGTGGATAAAAAGGTAGATACTTTACTCTACTTCTTGTAGAGCTAACTGAGGTGAAGTGGATTCATATTAATTTAAAGAATTAGTCAATATAACAAACACATAAAATATTACGGATGCACATATTTCTTTGAAACGCCTAAAAAGTTACAAGAAGTGGTCATTTTGGGATAAAATTTATTTCATAGAAATAAAATCATTGTAAGTAACATGTTGCGACATCTATTGGGGAGTAGGTTTACTACATCAGGCCGCTCTAGCTATAAAACTGCTGCCATCTATTGTCGAGTAGCTAGTTATTTTACAAGGTCACATGAAACGGACCATAGACAAATTCTTGTAGGTTTTATAGCCCGCCTAAGTTTAAATGTTTAGGTTTTTTTTAGAGTTACCATACATATGTATGTAGAACTGTATTTGATTGTATTAAAGTTTGTTCAGAAAGTATATTATGAATGTCTAAACGTAATTTTATACATCATAAAATATTATTTTAAATAATGATTGCTGTAACAATTTTCTGTCAACACATTATAATAATAAGAAATATATTAGGTATTAAATGTATTTTATAGATAATATGTCGAGATAACATGCCATATAAATAAACGATTCACTGTGATTTGGCGTAACCGCAAAATGGTTTTCGAACTGTTTCCAAAACCTAAAACAAAAACACGTCAGCTGTCAAAATCTGTTGTGTCATGTTGTCGGTGTAGAAATAAAAATTGAAAAATCTAGAAAAACCCCAAAATAAGTCTTTGAAAATTCACGAATAGTTTGTAACTAACCTGGAAAACTGGTTCCCCAGCTATCACCATGCATTGGTACGGCGGCAGCATCGCCGAAGCTGTGACTCTGTCGAAACAGAAAAATGCGATTTTCGTCGTATTTGTCGAAGGTTCGTGTTTATTTCCATCTGAATATCCTCTAAAATGACCTAATAATCATCTCATAAACCCTCTTCCTTTTTTTGAATACCTATAACCATTAATAACTGATGTAAAAAATCTAATAAGATTCTGTTGGATTACGAAATGTTGACATTGTCCTAAAAAAAACTACCTTAAATCTTCCGCGTCCAGGCAAGTGTTGTGTAGGACGACCTCTGGCTAGACGGAGCTATGATCTGCACTCTATAGCTGGTAGAGAAGAGTCGGACACTGGGCTGAGTGGCGCGCCTTGGGAGAGACCTACATCCAGCAGTGGACTGCTATCGAGTGATGATGATTATGAAACCTATAGTTATTAGATTGTAACTGGTATTTATCTCACTCACCTCATATATTTTTGTGTCCCGACGTTTCAATTGTATTACAACAGCCGTGGTCACGGGTTGACAGGCATATTAGAGCTACCATCGCAGTGAAATGAGGGAACTACCCTCATTTTGGTCTTTAAAAATGTTCGGTCGGCACACTACATTGACAACATCTGGACAATTAAGCGGTGTTTTAAAAGCGTTCCATGTGCACTTAGCTATCACTGGGTTCTGGTGATTATGAAACCCTCATAATTTGGTTACAGGAGACAATGACCTCTCACGGGAGATGACAACCACTATTGATAATGAAGCCGTTGTCTCCAGGCTGTCGAACCAAGCTAAGTTCCTCGCCATCAAGCTCAAGAGTGGCTCTACCAGTTACACACACTTTGCTCAAATCTGTATCCTTTTAACCATTCTACTTGTTTAGTTTAAACAGTTAACATTAACATAGTATGTAACGAAGAATCTTAAGTACTTACCAATTATTGTTACAGTAATGATTAATAGGCGTTTGCGGAATCGCTTTAAAAATGAACATGTTTAACAAATTGCCGCTTGAAATAACAAAGCTTTCGTTATCAGTGTTTAGGTCAAAAGTTAAACTCTTTTTTCAATCTCATCCATTTTACCATATAAATGAATTTATGTGTTGTACATTTGTTGATTAAGAGTAGTAACCCATAACCCATGTTATAGACCATAGTTTGAGTTTTTCCTTGTTACCTTACCCACTGCTTAGATGTCTAGCTTAAGAACATAGACAGAAAATATTTTATAAGCTTATGTACCTACTTATTTCAATCTGTATAAATTATTTTTGACTTACCAAAGTTATGCAATATAACATTTTGGCCAATAAATGATTAAATTGAATTGAATTGCTGTGACCTCGCTGTACAGGCTCTCAGTACTAGTTCGAGGAACAGACTAACTCTGGTACTACAAGCATTTTTTTGTGACCGTTACATCAAGTATATTAAGTTTTTTACTGCAATGTACCTCCAAATTTCTTGTGCAAAATAAACAATTTATTATTATTATATTACAAACAAACATATAACCAGTGTCACTGGGCTGTCAAGGTTTTACAAAAATACAACAACCAACTTCAATTGGACTGTTTTAGTGACCGTAAACACCTCTGAACAGTCACAGGGAAGCAAAATACGCAGTTCCGTTACTTGGATGATGTCATTTTTTTATTTCAAAACCAAAGTTGAACTGATTTTCATGAAATTTCTATGGGACCAATCTGAAAGTACATCCTCTCAAAAAAAAAAAAAAACGGTCTGCAAACAACAAAGTTCTCAGGTAAAGTTTTTGAAGTCTGTTGAAAAGAAACACTTTTTATGGATAGACTATGTATTCAGCTGCATAGAAAATGAATATTGTCAGAACATTATTAATCTACCTATTACTTTAGGGTTTTTGGTGAAAAGATTTCAAGTGCGCCTTGAAGAGGCTCCTTTCGTGCACTTGACTCATATTTCGAACTTTAGGTTCTATGACATGCCGGTTTTCTCACAATGTTTTCCTTCACCGTTAAGTGCACACACAGATCTTTTTGAACAGAAAAATTCATTGGTGTACGACCGCGCTTGAACCCACAACCTTTGGATTGAAAGTCGAGTCATCTCAGTCATCTCCCAATCGGCCAACACAGCTGTATAACAATATATTTAACAAAGTAGAAAAGTAGTTCCCACTGAACTATAGCATATCTATATACAATAATAAGTGTCCTATATATTATATCAGACCAGTTTGTACCAGTGCCATCTCTATTCTTCATTGGTCGGAATGGCACCCCACTGGAGGTGGTGTGTGCCGGAATCCAGCCTGCCAACCTTGCCACTAGGATCGACAGGATCCTCGCAGACCACTGTAAGTGACTCCCGTGTAACTTAAGATCATTGAAAGTGTCTTTCAATCTTCTTACAAGAGACTTTATTGGTGTAATACGTACACGCATACCTTAAAATATTTTTTTATTAAAACACTGTTTTTCAGTTAAACATGGTCTTTAGGTTTCGTGTTTTTCAGTCAATTATGGAATTTTTTAAGGTGCACCAGCAAATGAACATGGCATTCAATTGCTCGTCCGTAAATTCTAAACATCATTAATTCTATTCAGGTATAATTTGTAGTTCAGAGCCAATATTTTTTTTTCCAGATTTTTTATCATAATGATATGTATAAAAAATCAGAAATAAATACAAATACTAGTTTGGTACTCCTAATTGATTAAATCTTTTTTGATTTCCCTATTCACAGCAACGTTAAACATTTTCAATCCCTCTCCTTACCCGCTTAAACATTGAATTTAGTAGAAAACTGAAATACATGGCAATGCTTTTCTTCGGAGATTATCAAAATGTGACTTTATTTAGATTTAATTTTAAATAAATAAGCCATTTTCAAGATAATATATCAGTATTTATAAGTGTTCAGTCCCAAGTCGATCAGTGATGCCTGCTTGGAAAATTATGTTATAAATATCTTTCATTGCTATTTCTCGCGTGTTTGTGTTTTTCAATTTCCTTATTTTACATGCTATTAATTTTCCGAATATTTCGTATTCATCGTTGCAACTGTTTTTAATGGGTTGTGAAGCTTCTTCCATTTGTGGTTTAGTGTCTATAAATTCTATAGATAGATTGTCTCTTTTTAGTTTTTTCTGAACACTTGAATTTGATCCTTCTTCTAATAAACTATCCTCAGTGTCAGTTGTGATCTGTGTCTCATTTTCTTCACTAATCTGAAAAAAAAAAACATTTTTATGGCCATTCACTATTTCAATTTCAATCGTGTCACTAGTTCTTTCGAACCAGTGTATTGCTACTGACTTAACAACTTTAGTAGTTAAAATAATAACATGTATTGTTCTGCAAGTTATTGGACGATTTGACTGAATATTTTTCATAGTTTTTACAATAATTCAATAAAACATGGATAATAAATAACTTGACCAAGAATACGATAATTTACTTGACACTTTGTGTTGAGCCAAACGCGAAGAATAAATATTCTTCGATAATAAAAAAAAACAAAATAACATAAGTATCACATACTTAGTGTAGGCACTGCATACTACCAAATGTTTTTTTTATATTTTTTTAAAATTTTAACTAATTCATGGCCTACCCTGTAGAATCACAAGCCAACCAATGCATCTTAAGGGGAATCCTCAAATCCTAATTCCATACAAAATGTTTCGGACAAATACTCAAAAAGTACGCCGTATTATAGTAATTTCTTCACACTATTCGTATCGTCCATGTGAGTATTTGTCCGAAACATTTTGTATGGAATTCGGATTTGAGAATTAGCCTTAATTAAGATTTAAGTTAAAAATTGTATTGAATAGGTACTTAGTCAAAGCTAATTCAAGTACCTAATTTAAAAAAAAAATACAAATAATGTTATCATTTATAGATAAATAAGAGATAGATTGTTTTATTCACTTACCTGTGTAGAATTGAGCTGGCATTCATATAATGGAGCAAGAAAACTATGCAGCGCCGTAAATGCAAACCAATTTGTTTGATAAACCTCTTCCTTGCATCCAGACATTTTTGATTTTTTATATTTATTTATATGCGTTCTATAATAGGCCATAAGCGATTTCATTTTCCCTTTTATCTCATCCACTGAAACATGCCAGCTTAAATTTGCTTTGATTCGCAACCATGCTTCGCTATTCGCTTTTTTCTTTTTGTGATTTGGTTCTGCGGGGTTCCACAATACTGGTTCTGATTCATAGTTTTCTATGAATTCTAATATTCTCTCATGGCTCCAATCCATAATTAACACCACTCAGAAAAATGATGTAATGCAACACACACAATACGTGCGAACCGCTCGGCGTCTCGTTGGCGTCTGTGGACGAACGAAGCGCGAAGTGTAGTGGAGGCTTGTTGAAAAAATATCGATATATCGATATGTCGATATTTTTAGCCGATATATTTTGATCAGATTAATCGAGACACAATATTTAATATCGAAAATAGTAGGTATCGAAAACGTTTTTGTTTTTTTTCAAATTTAACTTATTAGTAGAATATTTAAAAAATAACTGTATTGTATATGCCAGGTATTTTGTTTGATGTCGCGTGTATGTATGAGTGTGTATGTTGTTCGTATTACCTAATTAACCTTTAAATAAGATTCTCATATATTTAAATAACGTGCATTTTGTTTAAAAATATAAAGATAAAGCTATTATTTTTATTGAGCTAGATAGAACAAAATATATTACTGTTTTTAAACCGAAAATCTCTGAAAATAAAACTACATATCGATATATCGATATATTTTTCCTCGAGATATCGAGGCCAATATTGATATTTTAATTAATATCGATAAGAATTAAAAAATAAGCCTTGCAATACAAAGAGGCAATGCAGCCAGTATCCTCGGCACGCTGCCATCGGGTATCGAGTTGGAGTAGTTGAGCTATCTATAGATCGTTTGCAACGGTCTATGAGTGGCCCAATTGTTTTCTTTTGTATATTTTGTAATATAGATTGTGGAAGTTATAGCTTATGCCATAAATATCGATTCATCGATATTTTATTTTTCACTGCCGACATCCCTCGAAGTTTAGACTAGCCAATCGCAACGCGTAGCAACTTTATCGCGATAAAACGCTGTGATGTGCGTAATTTACCAACGCGAAGGCCATTCGTGATCGCCATTTTGATTTGTGATAGAATGAATTTACTTAGCCAGACGTGTCGCGATAACGCAAATATTTGTGTTATCGCGATTGTCTTCTTATCGTGTCACTAGTTCTTTCGAACCAGTGTGGTGAAAGGATTTAAATTGCGCCTTAAAAAGGCTCCTTTTGTGCACTTGACACATGTTTTCGGAACTTTTTAGGTTCTATGAAATGCTTGCATTGTCATTTATTAGAACCGTATAAACAAAAAATATAGAATTTTATTAATTTTCTAAATGTGTTATAAAAAGAAAAAAAAATATTGTGATTTTTCTTAAAAATAAATGACTTACGAATCAAAAAGATACGAATATTAAAAAAACAAAAATCGGATTTTAATCAAATAAATCCGATTGAAATAGAAATATCCGATATTTAGATTTTTTCAATAATCTAAACATTCGGATAAGTCATTATTGTTATCAACCCTGCCCAGCATTAGATTTAGCCGTTTAGATATATCTGTCAGAGGGCAGTCGAGGGTTTAAATAAAAATAACTCATAGTACTTTCTGTTACACAGATAACGAGAAGCCCCCACCGCCCATTCAAGACCCCCAACCACCCATTCAAAGCCCCCAACCATCCACGTCATCAAGCTCGCATGTCCGCGACGCGACATCGAACCTGCTACAGGCCGAGGCACAGGCCAGCGCACCGCGAGACATACCCGCACCCGTGAAGACTCCGGAGAAACCAGCAGGTAAATAAAGAATACCAGGTAAATAATGAATACCAGGTAAATAAACTGTAGGCAAGTTACCTGTCAGTTCAACATGTACTTAACTCGCATTGATATTACTCTTAATAGATACTGGGGAATCTATAATTTGCATTGTTACTTTTACTATATTTAAGATTATTTTCATCTTATGTATGCTGTTGATTACCATAAACAATAAAAAATACCAGGTAAATAGAGAATACTTGGTTAATAAAGAATACCAGGTAAATAAAGAATACCAAGTAAAAAAATACTACCAGATAAGTAAATAATTCAAGGTAAATAAAGAATACCAGGTAGATAAAGAATACCAGGTAAATAAAGACTACCAGGTAAATAAAGAATACTAGGCAACTAAAGACTACCAAGTAAATAGAGAATACCAGGTAAATAAGGAATACTAGGCAAATAGAAAGCCACCGAGTAGAAAATCAGGACATTCATAAATTGTCGATTAGAATCGAAAGTAAAAGTAGAAGTTAAGTCGAAAGTAGCTGCCAGAAATTTAAACTAATTTGGTTCTGTAGTTTCGGCGTGACTGAGCCACAAACATACAAAAATCCTAACAATTATATGATTTAATAGCCCTTGTATATTTTTTTTACCCGACTGCCAAGGAAGAGTCATGTTTTTCGCGCGTATATTGTATGTATGTAAATTTCTGGGTTACCTCGTATGTTCCAAACGGCTGGATGGATTTTAAGATAATTGATTGATTCAGGCGTTACTTTGCGATATATAACATATAATTATATAAAAAAAATAGTGTGTATAATATATAAAATATATATTTATATAATATAAAATAGTATATATAATATATAAGTAGTGTATGTAATATATATGATGTATATAATAATATATACTAAAGGACTAATCTAAAGTTAAGTTAATTAAAACCATTGTTTAGAAATTAAGCGGATTTATTACTAAATATATTTATATAATTTGTTGGATGGATTTTGACAGTTAAGGTATCGTTAGATTCGTCTCAATAATCCGAGTGTCCTTAGATATAGATTGTAAAATAAATTACCGAAATGGCGGATATTTGGTGCTAAATAGTAAGTCGTTTATAAACTTTTGTTAACCAAACTTATCGAGTAGGTTAAGAAATGAAGAAAATTAAAGGGAGATTACAAAATTATAGGAAGAAGTTGGAGGAGGCCTATGTCGCAAGACAAACTGCAACATAATATTTATTATGTACTTACTACCAAAATATTTATTATATAGTACAAAATACTTAAGTTAAAACCTAGCATAGAAAAAAAAACATATGTAATAGAAACCCAATGCAGAATAAAGGCTCTTTTATTTTTATCTTTATCTTACTCACATGTTAAAATTTTATTTGGAATAATTATTTGGCAATAATTGCATAATATTTTCGCAGTCGGGTTTCAGTTTTTATAAAAAAAATCTATCGTCGATGTAAACGAAAATGAGTATTTTGCTTGCCTGTAACTTTTCAGTGGTGTTGACGGTCACTAAAACAGCCCAATTGAAGTCGGTTGTAAAACCTTGATTATTTTTCATCAACAGAATCACCATCACCGCCGAAGATCGCCAAAACGACTGAACCGGAAACCAAAACTGCATCGCCTAAACCGGAATATGAAGTGGTTTGCGACGGTGACGTGTGCGTGAGGCGGCCTAAGGGTCCCGACATGCCGTCCACCAGCCAAGCCGTCACCGTCGCGTCTGTGACGGCACCTACCACTCCAGCGGTACTTACCACTGCGGTTAGTTTATATATGACGGTACCTACGAATACTGTGGTACTTACTACTTCTTCTTATCGTGTCACTAGTTATTTCGAACCAGTGTGGTGAAAGGATTTCAAGTGCGCCTCGAGGAGGCTCCTTTCTTGCACTTACTTACTTCTGCGGTAGGGAATAAAGTGACGGTACCTACCGCTCCGGTGGTACTTACCACTGCGGTAAGTGGATAACATAACGGTACCTACTGCTCCGGTGGTACTTACCACTGAGGTAAGTGTATAACATGACGGTACCTACCAGTCCTGCGGTATTTACCACTGCGGTAAGTTAATAACATGACGGTACATAACCTCTGGTTGCATTTACCACTGCGTTAAGTTAATAACATGACGGTACCTACCGCTCCGGTGATACTAACCACAACTGTTATATATATTATGTAATGTGTGCACAATTATGTTATGTATAATTAATGTGTATGCAATCTGCAATTTAACACTTGGGCGTTTTGGCCTAGGCTGTAAGCTCATTTGTGTATAAAATAAAATTAAAATAAACTGTAAGTGGGATAACATGACGGTACCTACCGCTCCGGTGGAACTCATCACAGCGATTATTTGATAACATAACGGTACCTATACATGAAGGTACCTACCGCTCCTGCGGTACTTACGGAAATGGTGAGATTATAATAATTCAATAGGTATTTAAATAATTATTTCTTAAACTTGAGTTGTGTATGTTATAATTAACTACAAAAATTTAAAGGAACCTTATTATTGAAAAATAAGATAAAAATAAGCGATTTAGTAAGTAAGTTACTTTTTTTATAGCAAAATTTATATTAGTTAAACCTATTGTTTGTTACAGCAACAGCCTAAACCCCTGGAGCACAGTCAGAGCAGTATCAGCGCAGAAGAGAAGTTAGAACGCGCTAAAGAACTCATCGAAGCGAAGAAAAGAGAAAAAGCAGAGAAAGAAAAAGAAGTAAGTATCTTACTATAATTTCTTAGCGCTCTATAAAATAATCAAGTGTTATCAATTAAATGGCGAATAACGAAATACCTTAATGAAATGGGGAATTAGTAAACACCTAAAATGGAATGGAGATTAAGTAAATACCTAAAATGGAATGGGTAATTAGTAAATACGTAAAATGGAATGGGGATTTAAAAATACCTGAAATAGAATGAGGAATTAGTAATTACCTCAAATGGAATGGTGATTTAGAAAATACCTAAAATGAAATGGGGATTTAGAAATTACCTGAAATGAAATTGTGAATTCATAAATACGTAAAATGGAAATGCGATTTAAAAAAATACCTAAAATGGAATGGAGAATTAGTAAATACCTCAAATAGAATGGGGATTTAGAATATACCTAAAATAGAAGTTGGACTTCATATAAAAAAATGGAATGGGGAATTAGAAAATTTAAATCAAATGGAGACTATAATGTCAATGTAAAAGGGGAGTAAGAACATTTTAGAAATGGAATGGGGAATCAATACCCAAAATGGAATGGAGTGTTAGAAAATACCAGAAATGAAATGGTGAATAAGAGAATACCAGAAGTTTATTTAAATTGTTTTTCCCAGTTGGAGAGACAAAAAGAATTAGAACGTCGCAACACTGGCCAGGGTGTGGCAGAACTGAAGAAATGGCAGGCCGACCAGGAAATGAAGCAATTACAGGTACATTCAATCAATCAATCAATCACCACACACTAGGCATGAAGAGTATACCGAGTAACATGTTATTTATCATGGTATAAAACTGATCACACATAACACTTGTTACTTTCTGAGACCAAGTCTGTGACAAAGTCACTGGTGATATCATGATACTTGTCACCATTCACTCAATAATTATTTTAACAAAATGTGACATTATCACATTAGGCCACTGATGAAAAATCACCGGTGATTTCACTGTTACAAAATGAAATCATATCACCATGTGACAATGAAATAGAAGTACTACTCGGGCGAAGGAACATGACACCTGGCTCGAATGACGTTTGTGCAAAGTACCGCGTGGAATTGGATAATGTTGATAGAGAAGAGGTCCTGCAATACTTGGTAATGATAAGTAATGATAAGGCAGAGCAATTAGAGGAAGAACAAACACGGAGGGCGCCGCGCGGGGGGCGGGGGACGCAGCAAGTGCCGAGCGAGAGTGGTAGCCAGTGGCATGTTCACTCGCCCGAGTAGTAGCAATCATTTCCATATAATCATTGCTACTAATCATAATCATTTCCTATAAAACACTTTAATTACCATATGCAGCAATCTTAATTTTATTAATTAAATTATAGGAATTGTTGTTAAATTTAATCTAATACATAAACAAAAACTTTGTTATGTAGGTAGGTATCCGTTTTTAATATGTCCAGAAGTTCTTATCAGTTTGTTTAATATAATTAAAGTCTGTACTAGTTAAATAATAATAATATTGGAAGGCACTATTTATCATAGTACAAGTTTTTTCAAACTTAGTTTGGTAACTAGGGCTTATACTAAAATGTAAGTACCTGAGAGAAATAAAGAATTTTATTTATTTATTTTATTATTTATATCTAATGATAAGTGAAAACTATCATATTACTAACCTTGTTCGCAGGAAGAGCGAAAACGCGAAAAACAAGAGAACAATATGGCGAGACAGAGGATTCTAGAACAGATCGCTCAAGACAGGGCCGAGCGCAGGGCCAGAGACAATCCGGCGCCATCATCAGAGCCCGTGCAAGCACAGACTACGTCGCCGCTACCCAGTGAGTATCAGCATTCATTTTTATTAAATATATAAAAGAAAGTCGTGTTAGTTACACCACTTATAACTCAAGAACGGCAGAACAGATTTGGGTGAAAATTGGTATGGAGGTAGCTTAGAGCCAGGAGACGGACATAGGATACTTTTTATCCCGTTCGATTTATATTTTATTATATATTTATTTTTATTTCGTCACTATAAAACGTGGAAAGAATCAGACTTGGAATACAAAACGCAAATGATAGCTATGTAATTGACGTATAATGACAGCTATGTAATGACGTATAAATGACAATTTGATATTTGTAAGAAATCAATATTCAAACTATTTCTATTAAATAAATAATTAACAATACTATAAATTAACAAAATTTACATTAATATTTTAAAAAATATTCCACGGCTGACGAAGTCGCACGCGGGTCAGCTAGTTTATTATATAAACAACTGCAATATACATTTTTCTCAAACATGCTTGGAAATTCGAACCTTATTTTGACAACCTTTTTCGAGTTAAACGCACTTTTCTTCTCTGGGAGTAGCAACTAAGAAGGTTAACCCAAAGAACTTGTAAACTATGTAAGTATCTAGAACGCCGACTCATACGAAAACCGCGAACCGAAAGAGCTAGAACTAGTAAGGAGTGTGTCTCGTTCTGTAGGGCGACCATAATTTTTGAACTTTGAATATTTCATTGAGACATAAACAAGCAACCAAGAGAAAATTCAATCTGATCAATAAGATAGCAATGTTATATACATACGATACTTTGCATTATTGTTTTAACATTATATTATACATAGGTACATTAAAATATCAATAAAAAAGCGGGCGGAGCGCCGAATTCTAGTGAGGTATATCTGATTCAATGGTTTAATACTGTTTATTTCGAACATTAATTATTTTTCTCGGCAGTTAGGTACCTAACCTACATGACAGCGACTGTATTTGACCTTTCAAATTAATCTGAATAATATTTAGAGCAAATGGTCTAATTTCGAAAATTGTCCCACTTAGTTCAAAAATTATGGCCATGTTAATTATAATTGTATGCTGGCAACTGTGTGAACGAGACACACCCCCAAACGAGTGAGTCTCTATCAAGGATTATGAATCCTTATATTTAGATTTAATTAAAAAATAACTTTATTCTCTAGTAATAAGGTTCAGAATTCTTAATCCTTAAAAAAAACAAAATGGCGGGTGAGCTATCCTGATCCTATAGAAAATCCTTGGGTTAACCTTAAGTTCAACCCAAGGATTTTCTATAGGTTCTTATAAGGTTAACCTACTTCTAAGTAACGTACATCCTTGCTTTCTAAAGAGAACTATTTAAAAAAGAAGTAATTTATCAGCCAATGATTGTGGTTTCTTTATGTAAGGTTTGCGCGTGAAAAATTAATTGATTATAATTGATTGATTCAGGCGTTACTTTGCGGAAATCCATAAATATCAACAAATTATATAAATATATTTAGTAATAAAATAAGTTAGTAGTTTTCAGACAAGATACAAAGAACATGTTTCAGCGTATAGAAATAACTGTCCAGAAAAATCACATTTTGCAAAGCACTTAATAGACACTGGTCATTCTTTAAACTATAACAATACTTTTAATATATTACATACATGTGAAAAAGGTTTTAGGTTAAATATTTTGGAGTGTTTAGAAATTTTAAAACACACAACAAATATTACGCTGTTGAATGATTTAAATACGAGTATTCCAAGGTCTCCTTTATTGAGGATTTTTGTGACGTCGGATCATACGACAGGCGACTCATCGCCACAACGGTTATAAATACGGGCCGGGCAACGTTGTTTATTCACTCTCGTTTCAAACTTCGTCGAGTCCACACCTCCTAATGATGCCTCGTGTATAGGTGAAACACGTGTCGTATCTTTAAACTTTGGTTTTCTGTTCGTTGACTCTTTGGTTTAGTTGAACTAAAGTTAAGTTAATTAAAACCTTTGTTTAAAAACTAAGCGGATTTATTACTAAATATATTTATATAATTTGTTGATATTAATTGATTATTTTAACAAAATGTCGAGTTCAAGTGAAAAAAATAAGTGAGACATTGATATACGTGGTGTGAGAAATATACTTTGTCTCAACCTGAAAATCGAGAAGCGGTTAGAGCATTATTTTTTTATTATACAAAATCCACAGCTCTTAGTATTAATATAACTTAGACTTATTATTTAAACTTACAGCCAATAATGCATTTTCATTTTTTACATTTACATTAATTACTGTATAAAAACTTGTTACCTCCAAAATTAGAAAACTATATTACGCACTAAGTACTTAGTTTGAAACTTTGAATTTCCGCGCATTTATTGAGACAAGTACTATTTCATAATTAATTGTGTCTGTCACAGCATCAGGAGACGCCGGTACAAGTACGCGCGTACAGTTCAAGCTGCCCGACGGTACGTCCCACACGGCACACTTCGACGCGACCGGTACCTTGGGCCAGGTGCAGAGATACGTGGCCGATAACCTACAGGTGAGTCACTTGTACCTTTGAACAGTTAACTGTAGGTTGCGTAATGTTGTTTGACGGTACTTCCCACACGGCTCATTTCGACGCGACCGGTACCTTGGGCCAGGTTCAGAGATACGTGGCCGATAACCTACAGGTGAGTCACTTGTACCTTTGAACAGTTAACTGTAGGGTCCGTAATGTTGTTTGACGGTACGTCCCACACGGCTCACTTCGACGCGACCGGTACCTTGGGCCAGGTGCAGAGATACGTGGCCGATAACCTACAGGTGAGTCACTTGTACCTTTGAACAGTTAACTGTAGGTTCCGTAATGTTGTTTGACGGTACTTCCCACACGACCCACTTCGATGAGACCGGTACCTTGGGCCAGGTGCAGAGATACGTGGCCGATAACCTACAGGTGAGTCACTTGTACCTTGGAACAGTTAACTGTAGGTTCCGTAATGTTGTTTGACGGTACTTCCCACACGGCACACTTCGACGCGACCGGTACCTTGGGCCAGGTTCAGAGATACGTGGCCGATAACCTACAGGTGAGTCACTTGTAGCTTTGAACAGTTAACTGTAGGTTCCGTAATGTTGTTTGACGGTACGTCCCTCACGGCCGACTTCGATATGTTCCAGCAAATAATAGTAGATTATGCACTAAGGGGATAAAGCAGTGTCTTATGTCGCGGGTGGCATATTGAACCCTGAGCTAACGAGGGACTTATAGAGTCCTGACTGACGCGAGGGGTTCAAGCTGCCCAAGACGAAGACAGGCTTTATCCCAGAGGAGCATACTCTACTTTTCACACCTTCTGCGAGGCAATATAAAGCCAGGGCTCCGAACTCAGCAGCCAAAACCGTCTTTTGTTTCACAATCTTTGAAGTCGCGCCATTTTTCGTTTTTTTATGAGTGGCCAGTTCGATTTTAGAACAAACCTTTTTACAATGTGTTCTTTTAGTTTTCCACGAGTTTCCACACGAATTTGACGTTCCAAATTCAAATCACATTACTACCCTTGGGAGTTTCATACAACATTACCTCCCTTGGTAAGTAATGCTTTGATTTATCTTGATGATAGCATGATATGTAATTGGATATTGTCGAGCAGGTGGTGTGAAAACAATATTTTTTATTTCAATATTTTCGCAGTCAGGTTTTCAGTTTTTTTTTTAATTTTAAGCTTGTTTTTATTAATATCACCAGTTATCGGCGTCATCGTTCGCCCTATGGACGGCCTTCCCCCGCCGCGAGCTGACGGACACTGCGGCGACGCTGCGCGAGTTGCAGCTGGCGCCCTCTGCCGCCTTGCTGGTGCTGCCGAGGCGGGCGGCGGCGCCCTCTAGCGGGCCCACGCAGTACTTCAGCATATACGGTGGGTACACTGGCATATACGGTAGATAGATACACTATTCTAGCAATATACGGTAGGCATAGGTGTCTTCATAGTTTAATAACGCTCGGTGAAAGTGGAGGGGAGCTCTGTGAAAGTGGAGGGGAGCTCTGCGAAAGTGAAGGAGAGCTCTGCTTAAGTGGAGGGGAGCTTAGCGCAAGTGAGGAGAGGCGAGAAGGTGGGAAGGTCCGGCGCCCTCTAGCGGGCCCACGCAGTACTTCAGCATATACGGTGGTTGCACTGCACAGGTTTAATAGGGCATTTTTAGATGTGTTTAGAGGGAGGGGTGCGACGCGACGGGGAGGGCACCCGGCGCCGGCGTCTATTGGTCGCTTAGCCACCTTCCCTCGGCGCGACAGAACCAATAGGCGCCGTCGCCCTCACCTCACTTGCGCAGAGTTCTCCTCCACTTTCTTAAAACTCCACCGTACATTGCTAATGTACAGTGGGTGCACTGCACTACACTAGCAATGTACGGTGGGTGCACTACACTAGCAATGTACGGTGGGTGCACTACACTAGCAATGTACGGTGGGTGCACTACACTAGCAATGTACGGTGGGTGCACTACACTAGCAATGTACGGTGGGTGCACTACACTAGCAATGTACGGTGGGTGCACTACACTAGCAATGTACGGTGGGTGCACTACACTAGCAATGTACGGTGGGTGCACTACACTAGCAATGTACGGTGGGTGCACTACACTAGCAATGTACGGTGGGTGCACTACACTAGCAATGTACGGTGGGTGCACTACACTAGCAATGTACGGTGGGTGCACTACACTAGCAATGTACGGTGGGTGCACTACACTAGCAATGTACGGTGGGTGCACTACACTAGCAATGTACGGTGGGTGCACTACACTAGCAATGTACGGTGGGTGCACTACACTAGCAATGTACGGTGGGTGCACTACACTAGCAATGTACGGTGGGTGCACTACACTAGCAATGTACGGTGGGTGCACTACACTAGCAATGTACGGTGGGTGCACTACACTAGCAATGTACGGTGGGTGCACTACACTAGCAATGTACGGTGGGTGCACTACACTAGCAATGTACGGTGGGTGCACTACACTAGCAATGTACGGTGGGTGCACTACACTAGCAATGTACGGTGGGTGCACTACACTAGCAATGTACGGTGGGTGCACTACACTAGCAATGTACGGTGGGTGCACTACACTAGCAATGTACGGTGGGTGCACTACACTAGCAATGTACGGTGGGTGCACTACACTAGCAATGTACGGTGGGTGCACTACACTAGCAATGTACGGTGGGTGCACTACACTAGCAATGTACGGTGGGTGCACTACACTAGCAATGTACGGTGGGTGCACTACACTAGCAATGTACGGTGGGTATAGGTGTCTTCATGGTTCTATAGCGCTCGGCGGAAGTGGAGGGGAACTCTGCAAATGTGTAAGGGATCTCTGCGTAAGTGAGATGAGGCGAGACGGCGCGTATTGGTTCCGCCGCGGCGGGAAGGTAGCTAAGCGACCAATAGACGCCGCCAGCGCCGGGCGCCTTCCCCGTCGCGTCGCACCCCTCCCGCCAAACACATCTAAATATCGACTTCCGCGCATTCAAGGTTCAGAGTCCGGTGACGCAGTAACAGCCATCTGCGGCTAACTGCATTAAACTTCCATCCGAAAAAAAAAAAAGCATTCAAGGTTAGCGCTATGGAACGTGAGGACACCTGTACCAAAGCATATGCGGTAGGTACACTAGCATATGCAGCAAGTACACTTGCATATGCAGCGAGTACACTTGCATATGCAGAAAGTACACTTGTATATGCAGCGAGTACACTTGCATATGCATCAAGTACACTTGCATATGCTGCGAGTGGACTTGATGCACAGTGTGGTGTGCCGACCGAACATTTTTAACGACCAAAATGAGGGTAGTTCTCTCATTGCATCAATGCATCAAGTCCACTTGCATATGCATCAAGTACACTTGCATATGCATCAAGTACACTTGCATATGCAGCGAGTACACTTGCATATGCTGGAAGTACACTTTCATATGCAGCAAGTATGCTACAAATACACTAGTAAATACCATGCAATAAACAATTCTCCTTTGTTCCAGCCTTCATCACATCACTGCTAACGTCATACATCTACGAGCCGTCGCTAGTGTTGTACACATGGGTGCGCACGCGGCTCTTCCCGCCGCCGGCGGTGGGGCCGCGCCCGCCCACCGTCCCCACCGCGCCCACTGTCCCCACCGGCCCCACCGCGCCCAGTGGGCCGCCCACCGGCACCGGGGCGGCGCCTAGGTAAGGGTTAAGCCAGAACCACGAAGCCATCTTTCAAGCGTGTTTCAAGTAGATTAAGTAACAGTACAGGTCGGTCCAAGAAAGATGGCGCTGTCAAAGTACTCACACTAATGCAACTTTAACTTAATTATTACACAATTTATGACGTGTTTAAATGATAAAAATGATAATTTTAAATGATAAAATTAAGTCCTCCATTTGTGCTACATTTGATAAGTGTGTGCAATAAAGTATTAAATAAATCAATATAAATAATTTGTAATAGTTTTTTGATTATAACGGGTATTTATCGCGCTAACCTCGTATGTTTTTGTGTCCCGACGTTTCGACTGTATTGCAACAGCCGTGGTCACGGGTTGACTGGCGTATTGGAGCTACCGTCGCGGTGAAATGAGAGAACTACCCTCATTTTGGTCGTTAAAAATGTTCGATCGGCACTACACTGATGACATCCGGACACTTAAGCGGTGTTTTAAAAGCGTTCCATATATATATATAATCAAAAAACTATGTGTGATAATCGCGAAAGTCTACGAAAAACTAATTTGTAATATTAACATAAATAATGTGTAACAATTGATTTGGACGCCACCCATAGGCTAAATATGGAGACACTTAGATTGCTATGTGTGTTGTCCACCGCCTGTATTCTAATTACCCATGTTTTCGGCATTCGGGTAAAAACTGAGACAGCCATCCAATATTACCACGTATTTCGAAATTAGTACTGTTTATAAATTGTGTAAAAGTTATAGTGAGGTTGCATTAGTATGAGTACTTTGATGGAAATATATTTTTTTTTTATTTCTGTAGTATCAGACATCATCGTATAAATCATCGTAATATCTGAAACAAATGTGGTGATTGGAAGTCGTATACTATACATGTACAGACAGCGTCACAGATAAGTATCCCCCTTGCATTATAATACCCAATTGATTGATTCAGGCGTTACTTTGCGGAAATCCATAAATATCAACAAATTATATATATATATATTTAGTAATAAATCCGCTTGATTTCTAAACAAAGGTTTTAATTAACTTAACTTTAGTTTAGAACTTTAGTACATATTACTATATTATAAACCAAAGAGTCAACGAACAGAAAACCAAAGTTCAAAGATACGACACGTGTTTCGCCTCTACACGAGGCATCATCACTCTCATCATCATGACTCTCGTTTCGAACTTCGGCGAGTCCACACCTCCTGATGATGCCTCGTGTAGAGGCGAAACACGTGTCGTGTCTTTGAACTTTGGTTTTCTGTTCGTTGACTCTTTGGTTTATAATATAGTAATATGTACTAAAGTTCTAAACTAAAGTTAAGTTAATTAAAACCTTTGTTTAGAAATCAAGCGGATTTATTACTAAATATATATATATAATTTGTTTATAATACCCAGCTTCAAATCCCTTTAAATTCACCGTCGTCGCGGCGAATGGAGAAGTTTTGCCTTTAAAAAATATATTATATTTGTATAACCATATGTAAGGCTAAAAATAGTTTTAAGTATTACAATTTTTTGAAAGGATATATAGCTGGGTGTTGTGCAAGGGGGATACTTATCTCTGACGCAGTCTGTACACACACACGCTCTTAGCTATAATGCAATAACTTCAGACCCTACACAATATCACAGCGGATAATATCAGATCAGTACGCGAGTGGCCTTGCTGGAGACGAGACGCGTGCTCCATGGCTGCGAGCGGATATTATAAACATAAACATTCACACACTCACACCCCTGCACTAGGATTCCCTGTGTCGCAGGTGGCATGGACACATACAACACATCACAACATCCAAGACCCGAGAACAAACATTTGTGTTCGTCACATATTTGCCCCGACCGGGGATCGAACCCGGAACACCAAGCTTCGTAGGCAGGGTCACTACCAACTAAGCCACGGTGCCGTCATTATGATTGTGTGTGAGCTTGTGAAAGTAGCAAACTTTACTATATTATGTTCAGTGTACACCACAATTTCCATCAAAAATAATTTAAAAAAAAAAATAAAAAAAAATTATATTTTTTCCAGGGCTGCCCCTTTACCTCGAAGGCGCACAAACATCCATCGTTTACCCGGAGATTCTGCGAATGATGACGACAACAATACTTGGAACGGAAACTCCACACAACAGATGTAAACCATATCAATACAAGAATTCACTTAACGGGTGAAAAATCATTCTTCACTTGATAAAATTGATTGATTCAGGCGTTACTTTGCGGAAATCCATAAATATTATAAATATATATTTAGTAATAAATCCGCTTAATTTCTAAACAAAGGTCTTAATTTACTTAACTCTAGTTTAGAATTTTAACTGTAGTTAAATTAATTAAGACCTTTGTTTAGAAAATAAGATGATTTATTACTAAATATATTTTTAATATTTATTAACATTCTTCACTTTACTGAACTAACGTTAGTGAGATTTGATACGAAAATGGCGAGTGAAACTATCTTGGTATTTCAAGAACTTTTCTGATGAGAACATGGAATGTAATTGAAAGAGTGAAAAATCATTCTTCACATTACTGAACTAACTTTAGTGAGATTTGATACTTAAATGGCGAGTGAAACTATCTCGGTATTTAAAGAGCTTTTCTGACGATGAGAACTTGGAATGATATTGAAAGAGTGAAAAATTATTCTTCACTCTATTTAGTTATATGATACAGAAATTAATGTAAGCGAATGAAACTATATTGGTATTTAAAGAACTTTTCTGAAGATTTCAATTTGGAATGTAATTGAAAGAGTGAAAAATCATTCTTCACTTTACTGAGTGAGATGTGATACAGAAATGGATGTAAGGGAGTGAAACTATATTGGTATATAAAGAACTTTTCAGAAGATGAGAACTTCGAATGTAATTGAAAGAGTGAAAAAATATTCTTCATTCTAGTTAGTGAGATATGAGTCAGAAAATCTACTTTGTTATTTAAAGAACATGTCTCAAAGACGTTGTAATTCCATGAAAGTGAAAATCACTTATCACCTCATTATTGAGTGTGATAATACGATTAAGAAATCGATGCAAAAGGAGTGAAACTTAACACTTTGCTATTTATAAGTCCTTCACTAATCTTTTCACCTATGTTAGTGAGACATAATAATCATGTAAGCGAGTGAAAACTTCACTTTTATTTTGAGTAACTCATTTATTATACAGAAAACAAGTGAATAGGCACTCTTACAGTGTTATTTAAGAAGATAGTAAACAACATTATTACATTGAACATCAATGGAGTGAAAATGCACGCTTTGATCTGGAAAAAAGAAATTTACACACCAGATGTAAATATGTTACCTTTTCTGCGAGAAGAAATGAGTGAGAAGTAGTTTTAAAGGAGTGCATTTTCACTCTTTTTGACTGGAAATGAGTGAAAATGCACTCTTTGCATTATTTTTAGTAAAAATAACGCAAATGAATATTATACTTAACTATAATAATTATAACTTCTTTAATAACTTAAAACTAATACTGCAATTATAATTTATTAAAATGGTGTCCATTTTGAATTTCCACTGCATAAAAAAATATAGCTTATAATCAAATATTCATAAATTATGTATGATTGTTCTTATTTATTAATATATTTAATATTGTATATTAGCAATAAAAATTGGAACGTCACATAACAAATTAAAATATCAGATAAACACATAACTTCCTTTTGCACAGTCGGTCAAATGTGACGTCATCCAACCTACTATTTATATAGTAAATTAGTTTTCTAGGCTAGTTATAAACTATCTCGATGTGTAAATTATTTGGAATTTTGGAATAAATAATTGTATGTATTTTATTGTTTCAATTAAAAATATTTTTTGACGTGACTATGTCTAATAAATCGATGAACGCCGGCGGCATGCACGAAAACGTTGACGTCATTGTCCGGTAACGCTCATCCGTTACGCTGTCAATGACTATCGTCCGTAAACCAACTTAACAGACAACCAATTATTTCTTATTTTATGATAATTTAGGCACACGATTCCCATTTCAATGCACCAAACTGTCAAAGTTCCTAAGCAATTACTTTTCTTGCTTGCCAGTTCTTAACGGTCCAAATTCAGACCGTAAAGTATTTCGAGTGCGCCTCGAATAGGCTCCTTTCGTGCACTTTCTTGCTGCCTGCATTATTCGGATTTGAAAATGGGGAGAATTGCGTTGCGATATTTTATCAGAGCCAACTTCCAAATTCCGTCCCGTCTAACCTATCTCAGTCATAAACTTAGATTTTTTTTAAATTTAGTGCCTCGTTCGCTCTGCAATGCAAACGCGCGCAAAACGAAGCAGTTTCTTCGCTCGCCGATGACCATTTATTTATTTGTTCTTTATCGTTGACCACATCATAGTCTTAAACAAATAATTAAGATAAGTATAATGTAACTGTGATAAATTTCTCGACTGTATTGCAAATGTACCTAAGTATCTATTATTTGAAGACTAATTATACTCCATTTCACTGTCTTCGGTTTAAAGAAATTTATTACTCATAAAGAAATGTTCTTAAACATGCGCGGAAATATTGTCATTACTTTTAAATAAAGAACACGCGAAGTATCATATTTACGTTGACTGAAAAACCAAAATCACTTCCCGGCGTGTTCTTTGAATTAGGAACGAAGAGCGCGCCGGCAATGTTATATGAAACGGTGTGTTGTTTGAATTTGGAACGAAAAGCGCGCTGGCAATGTCGAGGCTCTCGACATAGAAATATCGTTCATAAATATCGATACTTTCATGAACGATATTCCGATATCGATGTTTTTATGAACGATATTGCATCCCTAATTGCGAGATCTGTTTAAGAATACAGAAAGAACCTCAATCACTAAGGCAGAGGTATTCAAAAATACTGAATTTTAAAAATCTAATAATTACAATAGTTTTAGTAATAATAATAATTATTTGGCGACACGCAACGTTAGCGCGTTGTAGAAACGCAGTAGCGCCATCTAGTTAGGTAAACGAAAATAAGCTTAAAGTTTAAATAAAATAGATGAGCGAGCCATATAGATGTCGCAGGCATATTGTATAACTCGGCATTTTACAAACGGCGTCGTCCGTTTACGTTTACGTTTTTTAATATGCCGAAGGCAAATTGTAAATTGCCTCGGCATTTTGTAATATGCCATAACATTGGTGGACCATTCAAACGCCGTTTGTAAAATGACAAAAACACCAAGGTGTCCATGGAATCTGGTGCTTTTAAAGGACACGACCGTCGAGCAAGAGGTTAGAATGATTAAAATTTCGATCCAGATAAAAGTTAGGTGACGGTAGATTATAAGGTTTTTTTTGTGCGCCTACACGCGAGCAAAGCGAGCATGCTGCACAGCCTAATTACAGAAAATCATCTAGGGTTGATAAGAGTTAGGTGAAAAATCATAGGCAAAAAAGAACTCACTACTTTTTGTATGATGATGGTCACCCTACAATTTCAAAAATTCAGATCATTAAGAACTGTCAAGCGATTTAAGTATTTGCTTAGGAACTTTGATAGTTTGATAGTAGTGCAAGTCGGCATTAGAGTCTGTTTCCATGTAGCGAATGTCCTATAGGTATTCCTAGTTATTAAGGCGTGTCCTCTTAAGGGTAATCCTCAAATCCGAGTTCCATACAAAAATGTTTCATGTTAAAATTAACCCTACTAACTTAAAAACACGTATAAAATCTAAATTAAAGTATGAAACCTTTCACTTTTTTTGTTCACGAAATCAAAAAACATGGACGAAACGAATAGTGTGAAGAAAATACTATAATACGGCGTACTTTTTGAGTATTTGTCCGAAAAAAATTGTATGGAATTCAGATTTGAGGATGTCCCTTAACGGGAAGAACTCGTGGTTATTAAGGCGTGTCGATACCAACCATGTAATAGTAAGTAGGTACTTACCTACATCGTACAGGCAATCATACAAAAACACTTTCTCTACGTGTGCGTACGTATTTGGTTATATTGCATTTTTAGAGAATGTTCTAAGTATTTGTTTTTACAATACGAAGAATGCGCCATGAATCAAATCAAACTTAGTTTATTTACCGATTATAGTTATGTAGGTAATATTAAAACAACTAGTATGTTATGGTTATGGGAATATTAAAAGATAAGTATACTTAAGGGGAATCCTCAAATCCGAATTCCATACAAAATGTTTCGGACAAATACTCAAAAAGTATGCCGTATTATAGTATTTTTTCCACACTATTCGTTTCGTCCATAAATTTAGATTTTGTACGTGTTTTATAATTAACCCTACTAACTTAAAAACACGTATAAAATCTAAATTAAATTATGAAACCTTTCACTTTTTTTGTTGACGAAATCAAAAAACATGGATGAAACGAATAGTGTGAAGAAATGACTATAATACGGCGAACTTTTTGAGTATTTTCCGAATCATTTTGTATGGAATTCGGATTTGAGGATTGGCCTTAAGAATATTTAAAAAAAAAGTGTTGTTTCTTTGACGAGACTACGTCTAATAAATTGATGAACGCCCGGCTGCATGCACGAAAACGTTGACGTCATTGTCCGGTAACGCTGTCATTGTCCGGTAACGCTTATTGTCCCGTTATGCTGGTAGTCACGTTAAACTATCGTCCGTAAACCAACTTGACAGACAACCAATTTTTATTTTTTAATAGTGTGATGTTTGTGACCTAAATAGGTGAATAAATAAAATATAGTTGACACCCCGAAACTTTGTTTGCGTTGCGAAATTAACCAAAATCCATTCATAGTATTATGCGCCTACACTTTTTCACTAATATACCCTTGAAATATTTAAAAGAAAGAAAAAGAAAGAAAGAAATAATTTTATTGATGAAAACCACATGAAACATAAATTAACAAAAAAAGGTCAGAGTAACAGAGTCCTCCATCAATGGGGGCCTAGCTCAGCTTTCATGCTGCAGCGTACTGGCAGCACGCTGCAGCGCTGGTGTTCTGCTAGACCCCAGTGGCGACGACACGGAACGTATAAATAACCAAAAACTAAAACTAAAACTACTCAAATAAGACAAGAAAACATTATTTAAGACTAATTTTACAATTGTCTTACTGGCAACATTACCTATTTATGCAAGATCACCCAATTGGGTCATTTAAATTTTTAGCCATAGACAAGGCTAGAGTGATTTAGTCTCTTGCTATCATAGAAGGCCTATTTTACTGTAGAAAATACCGTTGTGTGACCGCATACCTGTAGCCATCACACAGTTAGACCCAGGCGCAGGTATATAAGTTTTAGAGTATTAATCAAAAATCAATTATTCGCATGAACTTTCAATAAATTGTGATTAATGTTTGGAGGTAAATATTTTCTCGTATATCTGCCAGAATGTGGCAAAATATCTGGACCTCCTTTGTTAGGTACATGTTAGTCACTTAGAGAATTCAGCGAAAGGAAGGGTTATACGTATACGTCACAATCTGTAACATAATTTTCTGCCATTTTTGACGGTGGACGAGGTAAACACGCATTGCACACGCGCCTAACAAAACTTATTCATGTAAACACACACTAATAATCTCGCACATCATCTTAAAATATGCACACAGTTATCAAATACAGCGTATAGTTGTATTTAACGTGAATGGCCAAGAAGGTTATATGGCCAGCAGAGGGGTTCGTCTTGCTTTAACCCCTCCTTTTGCTGGATTCTCGAAGGTTAGTCACAATGAAAGTAAAATAAAAATAGATAAAATTTTAACCCACACAAGTTCTGTGATACGCTTGTCATTTTTGAGAGAGCTTTCGAACATTCGGACAGTTGAAAGGTTATTTTACTTAAACGTATTTTTTTTTTGCATTTCAATGCATTTCGAATAAGTACGAATGGAAATAAATAGAAATGTTACACAACAATAGCTATTTAGCGGAAAACTTTCTAATTTTCACTTGGTTGCCTAACTTTTCTGAAAAGGAAATCAGTCAAGTCCTGCATAACAAAGCCAAGAAAGTTTTTTTAAATAATCGACCTCTCGGGATGAATACTCATTGGTATCCGTAGCATCGTCAAGTGAAACAAGAATCGGCACGGCTGGACAGCCAGTTTTGAAATTGGAATCGGCGCGCCATGACGCTTCACAACTTTTACTTTTACCGCGTTTATTTACGACATTAATCAAGCTAAAATAAATTAAATAATGATGGATTTGAAAGAAATTATAAAGTGGTTTATACCGTGTTTCCATATTTTGCTAGTGATGATGAATAGGAACAGTCGATTGACTTTCGTTTGTTTGTTTTTACTTTTTAATTCTTGCCCCAGTTTCGCGGCAACGGAGAGTGGTAGAATAATTCAAGTTCAAACCAAAAATGTAGGTAATAGTGAAACCTTAGTGAATCCAAGTGATATTATTTCTAAAAAGGAGTTAGATGGACCACAGGATATATCCGAAGGTATGTTTAATATTTTATTGATTTGGCGCTAAATCATCTTTCTACTGTACCTAAGTACTGTATTGTACTTACCTATTTGTAAAGTGCACGGAGAAAACAAATCTCGTCACTAAAATTCTAGTTGAATTTGTTTAGTAACGATTACAATAATAATAATTCCTGCTAACGAAATTTAGTAACGATTTCAATATAATAGTTCTAGGTTATGAAAGTTGTTATGGGTACAAGAAAATATATTATAGGTTACTATTTGGTCTCGCTATCCCATTTTTTTTCTCCGTGTGGCATCTATGTATATCCTTCAATACCAATGCTTTATTTATTTGTAGAGTTGTATAATTTAATTTAATAGGTTTTTTTTATTTATATAGTTAGGGATATTCCTAATCTATATAGAAAAAAATACTTAATCAATGGATTATGTTCCCTTAGAATTTGATAGGTAGAGTCCGTGGTAGAGTAGAGCTTTTGAATATAATGCTCTAACAAGTGAGACAGTAAATAATACTTAATAAGTATGTACTCACTTTCAATTTTTTTTTCATTAGAAGGAGTAAAAAGTGTAATTTTATTAATTAGATGAAAACTACCAGACATCTTATTACCCGACTGCGTAGAAAATACATGGGCATTAGTTATATATGTGGCTATATTTATCGAGTGTATATAGGTATGTATGTATGTATGTTTGTCTGACTCTATGCATAGCCCTACAGCCTAAACGGTTGATGGATTTTGACAAATGAGGAGTCTTTAGATTCGTCTAGGTCACGCGAGTGCTATCTTTTGACGACACCGTGGCTTAGTTGGTAGTGACCCTGCCAACGAAGCTTGGTGTTCCGGGTTCGATCGGCCGGGGCAAATATTTGTGTGACGAACACAAATGTTTGTTCTCGGGTCTTGGATATTGTGGTGTCTTGTATGTGTCCATGCCACCTGCGACACAGGGAATCCTAGTGCAGGGGTGTGAGTGTGTGAATGTTTATGAATGTTATGAATCTAAGCAACCTTAAATGTCAAAAATCCAATATAACAATAATAATAAAAGTTATTGGTTTGTCACTTTCATATTTTAAACCTAAAAATTTTTATTAAAATTAAAATATATAATACTACAACATCAAAATAAATTAAATTAAATTGAAATAAATTAAATCAAAATAAATTAAATCCAATATGGCGGCTGTAAGGCACCAAAATGTATGAAAACATGACTAGAAAGCCATCAAAACTTGATGGATTTCAGTAAATGAGGTTTTTTTAGACTCGTTTTGGACATGGGAGTGTCATAGAACAAAAATAAAGTGTCAAAAATCGGATAATATTTTGGCAGTCGGGTTTTCAGTTTTTAAAGATGAAGAAAGATAAAGATAAAGATTTTTATTTTGCATTATGTTTGTTTGAGATGATAATAATTTTGGACATAATTAATCTATGCCGGCAGAATGACTAATAGCATCCTTGACCATTTTCACTTTACTTTTTACTAAGTCGGTAACGGAAGCTGTCGACATAGATACTTTTTAACATCACCCGGAAATTGAATGAAGTGTTGTGCAATGTAACAAGACGTGCATGACTGAATGTGCTTCATTCTTGCTTGTGCCATTAGCCATATAAGTACTTGCAGGTTGTGGTAAAAAATGCAATTTTAAAGGTACATTTCTGAAATTAATTATCATCGCATTTTCAAATGTCGGGTACTTTGAAGGAAATAGTATATTTTTGGATTTTTGAAATGTAAAATGCCTACAAAATTGCATTACTTAGTTACTTATAAAAAATATCGCGGGTTCGATTCCCGCTTCAAGACAAGCATTTGTGTGATGAATATCGGTGTTTCTCTTGAGTCTGGGTGTTTTCTATGTATCCTATGTATGTATTTTTTTAAAAAAAGCATACATATATGAGTATTCTATCAGTTATCTGGTTCCTATAGTACAAACTCTGCTTAGGATGGGGCTAGAGAGGCGTTGTGTGAAATGTCCAAAAAAATATTTAGGTATTTATTAATTGAAAAAAAAAATCGATTTGAACGATTTTTCCATCAAGATTGGTTTTTATATTCGTAAAAAATATACATAAATGCCTAGCTATTATGTATTTTCGAAAAAAAATACAAATGTAATCACGATATTCTTATAGTCTCAAATGTCTATTGTCTTTCTTGTTATTAATTTAAATTGTTGACAAGTGAAAGCTATAATTTGATGAGACATGGTCTAAAAACTTGATGAAACAATTGACATTCTCGACAGATTTGGGACACAAAAAAATATATAACGTAAAAATCGAATCATCAAATTACCACATAAGTTTTAGAGTACTAGCTGATGCCCGTGACTTCGTCTGCGCAGGTATCTTTATAAATTGTAGCCTATGTGTTATTCTGATGTATTTAAGCTATATTATTGTAAAGTTTCATTAAAATCCATTCAGTAGTTTTTACGTGAAAGAGGAACAAACATCCATCCATCCATCCATACTTACAAACTTTCGCGTTTATAATATTAGTAGGATAGAATCACATCCTTGACAGGCTTGATAGTTCTTAACGGTCACAATTTGGACCGTTAAGAACTGGCAAGCAAGAAAAGTAATTGCTTAGGAGCTTTGACAGTTTGGTGCAAGTAGGCATAAATTAGCTAACTTCTAGTAAGTATCTACATTTTGATCCGAGGCAAAATTTCGAAAAACAGAAGTAACAGGGCTAGATAAATATTATATGTTAAAACTACTAGACTTTTCCATAGTTACTAAAACTACATCTTAAAAAGTAACAAACATTATTTGAAAATAGGGATATTAATTTTCATTTTTATTGACAGGGTGTCTGAAAATTTTCTGTCCTGTATTCCGCAACCATTTTAGTTTGATACTCTCCATCTTGGTGTTCTACAAACACCGTTATTCATCTATGCAAATAACTCACTCCAATTTAATATCATAATATACCTACCTAATTAACTAATTTAAAAATAAATTTAAACACATTTGTGTTTATTTTACCTTAAAATGTTAAGTTTTTTGTACATCTCTAATTTAAAAAACTGGATAAACTTGATAATTGAATTTAATTGTCTGATTACATTTACACATAGATGAACAATTGTGTACCTATAGAACACCAAGATGGACACCAAATGTGGTATATAGGACCGAACATTTTCAGACACCCTGTCAATAAAAATGAAATATCTCTATTTCCAAATAATGTTTGTTACTTTTTACGATGTTGTTTTATTAAAAATGAAAAAGCCTAGAAGTTTTAACATATAATAGTTATTTAGCTAACTTCTCTTTTTCGAAAATGAGCTTCGTACCAAAATTAACTAGAAGTTAGCCAATGTGGCTCCCTTTTCTTGGTCGCATTTTCAATGTATCTACTACATTATGTTTCTATACATTAATACTTCTGTGCATTTACATTATATGTAAATGTAATGAGACAATTAAATTCAATAGGTCAAATTATGTAGGTATATTATAAACTATTTTTATCGTCTGCGTAAATTTACATACTATATATAATAATCTAAATATATCGTCTAATTGATCTGACCTTACAAAGTTAACTAATTTGCGTATTTTCCAACCAGTCTTAGTTAAAAAACTGAGTACAGTCAGCTGCACCGATATTTATACACTTCCAAGCTTTTACATTTATATTACTCTTAATTTTGCCAAGAAAAGTCCACGCAAGAATTTTCAAATTAATGTAGACATCTTACTTGTCAGAATTCTTGTCATAAAAAGAATGTCTTTTCAAAATTTTAAGAGTATTATAAATGTGAAAGTATACATGTCTGTGCAGCTGACTGTACCTACTTAAAGATAAAAATTTTCAATCCATTGACACATAATACAAAACTCAATTAAAAAAACTTACTTAGATAGGTACTTACTTAAGGCCAATCCTCAAATCCGAATTCCATACAAAATGATTCGGACAAATAGGTAGGGTAATTCCGGGGTAGATGGCCGTAAGGGAGAGATGACCAGGTGAAAAAAAAACAACTTATAATAGGTAGATGACGTTAATGACAGTATAGTATGCTTCGCCTTCCAGCCAACAACCAGTGTCAGGGTGATTTTTGAGCATAATTTGAGTTTTAAATGAGTAAAATCACTTAGTTTTTTCAACACCCCTGTAATATAAGGTAAGGGGTTGACATATTATGTGGTCACAGAAAAGTTTTTAGAATTATGCTTCTTTTTGTGGTGTTATCGTAAGGTAAATAACTTTCCTCATATTTTAACATCAAAATGAACCATGTGGGCGATAAAATAAATTTAGAAACAGACATGGCCATCTCCCCCATGAAATTGGGATAGATGACCATGTTGTTTCTGGGGAAGATGGCCTTAAAATATTAAGTTATTTCAAGACCAACATATAATAAAAAAGGGTTTTTACAGATGCTAAACTCTATGTCCGGAAGGCAGGCATTCAACTAGAGGTAATTAGATTGAAGGAGACCTTAAAAATGCTTTGGACAAAGTACAAGCCCAAATAAAATACTGCTAGGAAACGTAAAACTATTCGCAGGATCTCAGACAGAAGTTGCAAAGAAATTCTGGTTTTGGGTGATACTTCTGAAAGTGGAAATAAAGACAGAGAGGAAGCGGCTGACAGAGGTTGTGGTGAAAATTACTACAGAACCCAACTCGATGAAGACTGGCTGAAATTTAAAATTATGTTTGCTCTGGGTCCACGAAAATTGTACTGAATACGATGACATGTTGTGTTCTAACTGTGGTAATAAGAAAAAATGAATAAAAATACCCTGAGGGCAAAGGAAAGGGCAAGAAAAAACTGGCCATCTCCCCCAAAGCCCTATGGCTATCACTCACGGACACTCTGGGAGAGATAGCCAATCGTATTTTTTTTTAAATAGTCAATAGTGCCATGTCTGTTGAATTTGAGATTGATTATTATATTAATATAGTAAGATGGATAGTTAAAGTTTTGTTTTTAATCAAAATGGTAGTTTAAATCATTAAATTTCTTCCAAATTTAGGTCCTCAAAGTTAGTAAGGCCATCTACCCCGGACTTACCCTACTCAAAAAGTACGCCGTATTATAGTAATTTCTTCACACTATTCGTTTCGTCCATGTTATTCGATTTCGTCAACAAAAAAAGTAAAAGTCTTCATACTTTAATTTAGATTTTATACGTGTTTTTAAGTTAGTAGGGTTAATTTTAAAACACGTATAAAATCTAAATTAAAGTATGAAACCTTAATTTTTTTTGTTGACGAAATCGAAAAACATAGACGAAACGAATAGTGTGAAGAAGTTACTATAATACGGCGTACTTTTTGAGTATTTGACCGAAACATTTTGTATGGAATTCGGATTTGAGGATTCTCCTTAATGTAAACTGATTGTCGCCAGCCGCCAGTCGCTGGGTCGGTGGCTCGTTTGCGGCGACCGTAAATGACGCAACAATGAATTTAAAGTCATTGTCATTGAAATACCTTCTCACTTTCTAAGCCAACGTACCTGTGAGTTATGCCTTGATCACACGTACCGAGACTACCGAGTACCGAGTAATATACATAGCGCCGAGTGCTCGGCTGAGCGAGTAACGTAAGCTTTCACTGCCTCGGACGAGTAGCATTTTACTGTCTCGGTCGAGTACTGGGTACGTGTGAGCGATCTAGGCATTGAATGAATGAATTAATGAAATCCTTTAATGCATGAAGTAGGTATACCTACAGTTCTTAAATTATAATGCTTGGTTTCACGTACTCCACCGTGAGACGGCCTTATGCCTAGATCACACGTACCTAACCTACCGAGCAAACGTGCGAGTACTCGGTACGTGTTATCTAGGCATTATGTCTAGATTACACGTACCGAGCAAACGGGCGAGACAGTAAAATGTTACTCGGCCGAGACAGTGAAAGCTTCCATCATTCGCTCAGCCGAGCACTCGGCGCTATGCTTATATTATACGTACCGAGTACCTACTCGGCCGAGAGCACTGTCTCGCTCGAGTACTCGGTACGTGTGATCAAGTCATTAGTTATCTACATGTTACGTGAAAGATGGTATCGATCACGCGATGCGTAGTAATAGTAACTGTCGTGTAATCTGGGACGAGGTTAACGAACTCAAGTAACACCTGCACATAAGGAGGAGGTTATCAATTCTCAATTGTTTTTTTTACCCGACTGCCAAGGAAGGGTTATGTTTTCGCGCGTATCTTGTATGGATGCATGTATGTTTGTTTGTAAATTTCGTTGTTACCTCGTATCTTCCAAACGGCTGGATGGATTTCTACAGTAAAGGTATTAGCGGGTTTTTGTCGCTAAATAATAAGTCGTTAATAATATTTTTACCCGACTGCCAAGGAAGGGTTATGTTTTTAGCGCGTATCTTGTATGGATGCATGTATGTTTGTTTGTAAATTTCGTTGTTACCTCGTATCTTCCAAACGGCTGGATGGATTTCTACAGTAAAGGTATTAGCGGGTTTTTGTCGCTAAATAATAAGTCGTTAATAATATTTTTACCCGACTGCCAAGGAAGGGTTATGTTTTTAGCGCGTATCTTGTATGGATGCATGTATGTTTGTTTGTAAATTTCGTTGTTACCTCGTATCTTCCAAACGGCTGGATGTATTTCGACTGTAAAGGTATCGTTAGATTCGTCTCAATAACCCAAATGTCTTAAGATAGAATTAAAAAAAAAAAGTAGCCGGTTTTCTGTAGCTAAGTAATAAGTCCTTAATAACTTTTTTTTTCAAACGTATCGAGTATGTTATCTACTAGGGTTCGGTTTTTTTTGTTTTTCTCATAAATTATTGATATACTGAATTTTAACTCATTCGGCTTATTAGTTTTGGCGTGATTGAGGAACAAACATCCATTTAAGCACCTTTCTCGAGTTCTACATCTCGTAAGATTGCAAAAATCCATTCGCAATGGACATCAATGGCTTTGTGCCTACATCCGTTTGTCCCACAAATGTTTTTTGCGAGTTTCTATGCATTAAGGCCACTGGCAATGTTTAATGGTTTGATCGCTTTGTAAAATTGTAAATGCCACTAACGGTTGAATATTTTCAAGTTAAATAATAGGTTTTTATTCGGATAACGAAATATATTAAATGGTTTTTTGACCGAACCTCCCTCAGTCAGTCAAAATACTATTAGTTAATTTCCACAAAGCTTTCGAAAAATTGTTAACACTACGAAAGTTATTATTAAAGAATTTACAAAAAAAAAAAGGATTTACTTATAGTATCAGCTACCTGGTTCCATAGTACAAGCTCTGCTTAGTTTGGGGCAAGATAGCGTTGTGAGAAATGTCCAAAATATTTATATATTTATTAATTTATTTTAAGGCGTTGTCCTAATAGAACGCGATCACGCGATCGTCGCGCGAGCAAGCGATGCGACCGTCGCGCGAACTTGCGATGGTCGCGTCATCGCGTTCTATTAGGACACTGCCTTATTAATTTAGGTATTTCAATTTCAATTTGATAAAGTATAATTTTAATTAATTTCAACCTCGTTAATAAAAGTAAAATGTAATAGAAATTAATATTAAATAAATTTATTGCCTTAGGTACCTAAAGTGAAAAATGAGCTTGTTTTTGTTGTTGTTTTTACTTTGAACATTGCTCTTTGTTTTGGTTTGAATTTTTGTTCTGTATGTTGTGTAAAATTAAAATTAAAAATTTTAATTTTTTGTGTGACATTTTAATTTGTAATTTATGGATCTTAAAATCTGAAATGAAAATTGATTTATTTATTATTAATTTTATTTAACTACGAATTGAAGGTGCTATAAGACTAAAAGTTTAAGTCTCCTGAAATAAAGAGAAATCTAAATGAAAGTCACATTTTGATGATCTCCGAAGAAAGGCACTGCCATTTATTTCAGTTTTTTACTAAATTCAATGTTTGAGAGGGATTAAAAACGTTGCTGTGAATAGGGAAATCAAAAATGATGTACCCCCAAATGGTGCTGCCTCTTGTGGATTATTTTGGAATCTTCAGAGGAAAATGGCTAATTGTGATAGAGTCTAAACCTTCTGGCTGCGCACAGAAGTATTTAAGTACAGAAACACAATGTAGTACATTGAAAATATACCCAGTAAAAGGGAGCCACTTTGGCTAACTCTAGTACATTTTGGTCCGACGCAAATATCGAAAAAACAGAATACCTAACAGGGCTAGATAAATAGGCTTTTTCATTGTTAATAAAACTACATCGTAAAAATTAACAATCATTATTTGAAAATGGAGATATTTATTTTTCAACATACTTCAAAAAGGAGGAGGTTGTCAATTCGGTCTTGAATTGTCAATTGAATGTTATTTTTTTTTTAATGTTTGATACCTCAGAACTTAGTGGTGTAAGAAACGATTTTACAAAAAAAAATGTTTCTTAAGAGGATATACTTTCAGATTGATCCCATACAAATTTCATCAAAATCGATTAAGTAGTTTAGTTTTTATAACCAAATAACTGAAAAAGAGAATATCGTCGAAGTAAACGAAATTGCGTATTTTGCTTCCCTGTGACTTTTCAGTGGTGTTTACGGTCACTAAAACAGTCCAATTGAAGTCGGTTGTCTATGTTTTTGTAAAACCTTGTTATTGAGTACTTAGGTGTTTAAAATTTTTTGGTCCTGTCTCACGATACCCTTTTGGTTTGATACTGTCCATCTTGTTCTTTAAGAACATCGTTATTCATCTATGTGGCTGTGGCTATTTGCAGGTCGGACTTTTGGGCGTCCCTTCAAGAAAATGATGGCTGGTTTTCTCCCCATCATATTCCAGCTCGGAGCCGCCTCCACGTGGGCAGTCGTGGCTGCTTTAGTGGGAGTCAAGACTTTAGCAGTCACGCTGCTCATTCTAAAGATTCTGCTCATCGCTGGCGCTGTAAAGGTACTGTAAACAAGCTTGAAGTTTATAAAAACTGAAAACTCGGTGACAAATATATTATCGCTAAGATCGCCATATTAGATTTCTGACACTTTATTTTTGTCCTGTGATAGTCTTATGACAATATTCAGGGTCAGCCAAAAAGAGACGTCAAAAAATTTTTTTTAGATTTCTCACATCTGGGTGTATCCGAAAATACCCCATAAATGTTCCGCGATTTTTAGTAGTTTAGAAGTTATGATTTTTTTATGTGTATTTTCGAATTTACTTCCGGAGCACCTTAAAAAAATCATAACTTAATTAATAGTAAGATTTTTTTATTTTTTTTTTCTCAAACATGATTAATGTGAAATGAAATATCTAATGAAAATTAAATAAAGTTATGTAACTTAATTTGTGTGTTATTGTTTGTTGATACTAAAACAAAGCAAAATAACCGTATTAATGTATAATAAACCAAACTTTTTAGAGTAAACTGTTTTTTAATGTATCACAGATTGTTTAATTTGAGATTATTACACTACTTTTGATGATGCCTTACAAATGATATAGACATAAAAATTTAATAAATAAGGTAAAACTTTTTTTTCGGATCATTTTTTTCTTTACGCATGCTCACCTAACTAAGTTCGGTGCCAAATTCATCGTAAAATTGCCTATTAAGAGCAACATTTTTTTTATTATTTGGCAAGCTGACAAAGTGCTGAAGTTTGTAAAAGTAGTTTGAACCTATGAAACAACAATTTTGTACTGTTGAGAAAATTTTGAAAATTTTACTCCGTTCAACTCAAACCTAAAATATTCACTTTCGACCCTTTTTTCGTTAACTTGTAATGAATGATGTTGTGTAGTTGATTATAACGTATAAAAGAGTAATTCAAGGCAATCATGTTTGAGAAAAAAAAATTAAAAAAATCTTACTATTAATTAAGTTATGATTTTTTTAAGGTGCTCCGGAAGTAAATTCGAAAATACACATAAAAAAAATCATAACTTCTAAACTACTAAAAATCGCAGAACATACATGGGGTATTTTCGGATACACCCAGGTGTGAGAAATCTAAAAAAAAATTTTTTGACCTCACATTTTGGCTGACCCATGTGTACATTATAACATGTTCTTAACGGTGAAGGAAAACATCATGGGGAAACTTAAGAAGTTCGGAAAACATGTGTCAAGTGCACGAAAGGAGCCTCTTCGAGGCGCACTTGAAATCCTTTCACCACACTGGTTCGAAGGAACTAGTGACACGATAAGAAGAAGATGACAATAAACATAATGACCTTTGATTATTTAAATAATCAAAGCATACCTATGACATGTACTTATACACCGCCAATTTTTAATGACCAAAAAAAATTAAATGGGCAATGCAGACTGAGTAGGTACTACGTTGTATCTGTGCAGTCAGAATTTTGAATTTCTACAAAATGTGCGAGTGACAGCGGCGCGAGTGCGGCGCCCGAGCCGAGCTGCGGCGAACTGGCTCTAGCGAACCCGGGTGTGTCAAACGATGAATAAAACTTAAATTATTATCAATAAAGGGTACCGCCTGATGCAAATCCATAAGAAAACTACTAACGGTAACAGCTTTGTAAAATTTAAAAAAAAAATAACAAAAAATAACTTAATTTTTTCAAGTTTTTTTGTCATATCTGTGTTCAGTAGCGGCAACTGACCATGTGTATTTTTTTTCTTATGATTAAAAATTGACCGTGTATACATTTTTTAATCTCCTTCATTTTATTTTATACCTGACTATAGGTTTGGTAAACAAAAATGTATTAACGACTTACTGTTTAACCCCAAAAAACAATAAAAAAAAAATAATTAATTTTTGAAGTAAAAACTTATTTAAGCGCCACAAAATAAAACTTATTTAAAAGCCACAAAATAAAGTGCTCAGCGCGCTTGAATAAGACTGAGCTGTCACGCTCGGCTATGTAGCGCTCATTTGGGTAAAGTCGACTCGAGTCGCCATTAGTTTTTATTCCTATACTATTGTGTGTTTTACATACACTCACAGACCTTTATTTGTTATTTGGAAATATTAAAGAATTTTCAATTACATACTAGTTCTCACTCTCAACAACTTTATGACATTAGACGACATACAAGTTATGTAACCGTTATTTATTTCTAGGCGTATCCTGTGGTTGCACAAAATTGGTCGAACAGATCTAATCAAATCTGAATCAAAACCAAGAAGTCATCGTGTCTGCTCTCAGCATTTTGAAAAATCTGTGATTGTTTGCGTACAAACAAATACGTTTACGGAACCGACTCTCGGCACCCCGCAACCTGCCCCCGAAGAGGCACTTGCACGCACGTCTCGTTTTTTAATTATTTGTACCTAGGCTAATATTTTCATTACAAAATTAAAATACATTTTCTGCACAAAGGCTTTCATTGAAAGATGACGACCGAATGACCAAGACAAATGACAAAAGGCCATAGACCGGTAGGCGTGAAGTTAGTTGGATAAGACTGCCCAGCAGTGGGACAAGACCGGTCAATCCAAAACGCAGACGAATTTGTGGGTGTCAGCTAGTACTAAATATTTTTCGCTCAAGTTGCGAATGGTTCCTGTACTACTTTTGCTGAGCATCACCATCTTCACTAATGATGCCTTCTCAGGCATCATAACACAGCACAATCGATCGAATCAAGTAATACACGCAGATATAACTAAAGCAAACAAACCACGAACGAGGCCACAGCGAGGCACACGAGCACACGAAGTAAGTGTGCGCTCAACCTAATGTGCTAACAAGTCGAAACAAAAAGACTGTGAATTGAAGCTCTTTCGCTGGAAATAAGTCGCTACAAGTGTGGTATGTTTAAAAAAACCAATAAGCAACTTATAAAAATTGTATGTCTAATATGTAATAATACATATGTCATGTATGTACCTACATGCATTTATACTTTTATAAAGCTTTTATAGGTCTATGTGTATGTGCCTTCTTCTTCGAACGTTAAAAGTACGCACACCCTTATCTTTACACCTGACGTAAAGTGACATTTCTCGAGGGAAGCCGCGGGGTAGGTGCGGTTGGTGGGAGCGGTTGCCTTTATGTTAGCCGATGCGCTTCTGACGAGTAAATCAATATGAACTTTAGCATCGTGACAATTGCACTCAAAATATCGTACTCTGATTTGCTACTTTGAAAAGAGTTCAGCTTCTTTATATAATAATATTATTTATTCTTTGACATTACTCTATAAATATTAACGTTTTTAAGCTTGTTTTTACAAATCGTAACTAGATGACGCTACTGTTTTTGAAGAAATCCTACAACGCGCTAACGTTGCGTGGCGTCCAATGTATATTTTAAATAGCTGTTGTAATTTGATATATTATCTTTGATTTATTTAACAAGTAAAAAAAAGTTTTTGAAGTACCTTTCTATTAAAGGTTCTATATTTGAAAATAATCATAATGATACGAGGAAGCTTTAAGGGTAATCCTCAAATCCGAATTCCATACAAAGTGTTTCGGACAAATACTCAAAAAGTACGCCGTATTATAGTAATTTCTTCACACTATTCGTTTGGTCCATGTTTTTTTAATTTCGTCAACAAAAAAAGTAAAAGGTTTCATTCTGTAATTTAGATTGTATACGTGTTTTAAAACTAACCTTACTAACTTAAACACACGTATAAAATCTAAATTAAAGTATGAAACCCTTCACTTTTTTTTTTCACGAAATCAAAAAACATGGACGAAACGAATAGTGTGAAGAAATTACTATAATACGGCGTACTTTTTGAGTATTTGTCCGAAAAAAATTGTATGGAATTCAGATTTGAGGATGCCCCTTAAGCATGGATGACACACGCTCGGCTAGTTTATAAGCTACAAGCCGGCTAGCGAGTTAGCTTTCGGGAAGGATGTCAACAAAAGAATTCGCATCATGTAAAAAGAACACTGGCAGAAAGTAGAGAAGGTGTGTTTGCGCATGGGTACACTCGCGCACGTTAGTTCTAGGCTTTCTGCTCGCGGCTTCGTATATTGTTTGACACATTAAAAATATATTAGATAGGTAGAATATCATTAAATAGACAGATAAATCAAATATACCCATACATCGCCTAATGCGCAGCTTGACCGACAGCGTTCTTTTTATATCACGCAACCTATAGCAAATTGTAAAAAGCTTATGACACGTTTTTATTTGCGTTCACTGCACGGAGCGAGTATACAAGCTACAAGCGAACTCGCTGGCTTGTAGCTTGCTTTAGTAACAAACAAGAAAACAGGGTTTTAATTTACTAGGGAGAATTGCTTTATCAGGACCCAAAACACTTACTTTAAAACATAACATTTGATTGTATATTATTAAATATTGTTGTTATTGATGTTACTCAACATCACTTAAAATATTACATTTTTTCATTCTTATTATGAATGCGTATTTTAATAAATCTTACATTTTTGTAAGAACCTCATAGAGGTTAGTAATAGGTGCAAATTCAATGCAATATCTATCATTCGATTCGATACGGTATTAGATAGATAGGACATCGATGGTTATGAACGATATATCGACGTTTTGACGTGACTACGTCTAATAAATCGATGAACACCGGCTGCATGCACAAAAACGTTGACGACATTGTCCGGTTACGCTCATTGTCCCGTTACGCTGATAATCACGCCGTAAACCAACTTTACAGACAACCAATTTCTTGAATGCCCTCTTGCACCAAACTTTCAAAGTTCCTAAGCAATTACTTTACCTACTCGCTTGGCAGTTCTTAACGGTCTGATTTGAACCGTTAAAAACTGGAAAGCAAGAAAAGTAACTGCTTAGGAACTTCGACAGTTTCGTGCAAGTAGGCATAAGACTTTTAAGTTTTGAATATATAGGTAGGTACCTATGTATAATAATGTAGTACCTAGTACCTACCTATCGTAAAATTGCGAACTCCATCAAAAAATTGTGTATGCATTTTTTTACCTATTTTCTTATTTCTATCTAACTTAAAATTGTATATATTTTTAGTGTGCTAGCTTTAGATACTTATAGAACTTTAGACAGCTAGTAAATCCGTTTTTTTTTAGATCGGGGCTCTCTTTGGGCAAAAAGGCAACGCCCACGGCTGGGAATCCCAACACCACGCGTGGGAGCCACCACACCACGGGTGGGAACCACCTCATCCCCAGAAAGAAATTCATCTTCATATCCACAACGGACAACCGAATGCGGAGCACACTGCTTACTGTGAGAATTTTAGATTACAATCTTAAAGTTTATATAATCAAGGTTTTACAAAAACCATTAAAGAGATCTTTTAGTCTAAATTATAGCCGTGTTGGCCGAGTGGAAGGTGCCTCGACTTTCGATCCCTGTCATAGAACCAAAAAAGTTCGAAATTATGTGTCAAGTGCACGAAAGTAGCCTGTTCGAGGCGCACTTGAAATCCTTTCACCACTCTGGTTCGAAAGAACTACTGACACGATAAAAAGAAGGATGCGGGTTTCAGCTACTTTTAAACATAGATGAATAACGGTGTTTAAGAACACCAAACCATTTTTGTTTGTTGATGGTAGCAAACCGAATCAAAATGGATACGGTATATTGCACCGAAAATTTTCAGACACCCTGTCAATAAAAATGAAATTTCTCTATTTTCAAATAATGTTTGTTACTTTTTACGATGTAGTTTTATCGACAATGAAAAAGCCTAGTAGCTTTGACTACTACTTTTTCGAAAATTAGCATCGGACCAAAATGTACTAGAAGTTAGTCTGTTCACTAGAACCCTGTGACTGATTCCCTGTAACTATTCAGTGGTGTTTACGGTGACTAGACCGTACTAATAGTCACAGGAAAGCAAAATACGCGATTTAGTTAACTTGGATAACGTCATTTTTTCAGTTACTTCGATTTCACACCAAATTATTTTCATAATATTTTATTCTTAAAGGCTTGCCTTCTCAAATTGATATTTACCGAATAATGTGGTGGCAATCTATTGAGGAGTAGAAGAACTACATACGTATGACTATAGTAACAAAACTTTATAACAGATGTCACTGTTGCCAATTCGATGTACAGCTGCCACCTATTGGCGAGTAGTAGAACTATTTTGTCATGCATTTTGTTATCTAACTTGATCAATAGATGTCGCTGCTGCAATAAGTAAACATCTGTCATCTATTGGCGAATAGCAGAACTATTTTGTAACATAAAATATTATTAATTTTAACCATAGATGTCACTGTAACCAATTTATATTTAGTCCGTAAAATCAACGATAGATATCGCTATAACTCAGCAATTTTGTTACAGCTGGATGGAGCAGAAACGATGCAACTGTAAATCCTACAAACTTGGAGTCGAAAACTATTAACGTAGTTTATGAACCGTTGCCAGAAGGGCCACAGACGATTAGTACACCTTATGGTAATTATGTTAAAGTACAATCTCCTTTGACAGCAACAAAACGTAAATAAATCTATTAATATGCCACTTCTTTAACCTGTATATCTTCGAAATTAAAGACTATAGTAGAATTAATGTAGCTATACGTAATAATATATATTAGTTGCTAAGGTAAGACGTGAATGTAGATAATATAGCGCCATCTAGTTACGAGTAGCAAAACTAGTAAAATTGTTACCGAAAATAAATAATTTTCCAACGTGTTTCTACTTTGTGTTTCATTTCATACCTAAATACTCCCAATTTATTATTGCCTATTATTTGTTTTAAAATAATTATTATCTCCTTAGAATTGGCCATAAATATCACAAAATTTTTACGGCGCGTGGAAGGATTATTGGTAACGGATATTGTTTTTATTGACTCAATAACGCTAAAACTGCTGAGCCGATGAAGCTGAAATTCAGTATGGATACAAGTTCTGACAGAAGAACCAAGGTTACCGACATAGCTCTGAGAATTAGGAAGCTGAAGTGGCAGTGGGCCGGCCATATCTGCCGAAGAACCGACAACCGCTGGGGTAAACGTGTTCTTGAGTGGAGACCGCGAATCGGCAAACGTAGTGAAGGAAGCCCTCCGGCAGGTGGAGTGACGATCTGCGGAAGGTTGCAGGCAGAAGATGGATGAGGCAAGCCGAAGATAGAGCGCGATGGCGCTCATTGGGAGAGGCCTTTGTCCAGCAGTGGACTGCAATAGGCTAAAGGCACATTTACACGAAGCAAGTTTCTTGCCTGTTGCATACAATTAAATTGAAGCAATAAATGACTTGCATGGTCTAAACAACACGTTATATTCTTGATCTGTTATAGAAGTTTATTTTCAAAACTTTTCTTGGTGTAAACAGTACATGCAAGTTCTAGAAAAGGATTTGCGCTTCTTTCAATAAACATTTACTTTTTTTACTTCGCAGGCTAAGCCATGGGCAGCTTGTTATCAAAATGGCGAAAGTTATAATGGACTAGTTGACCCCCGCAATTTCATTTGCATTGCGAATTAACGATTTTTTTTTCTTAGTAGGTGCTCGCCTACACTTGAAAAACATAAATACTTACAAGGATAATTTTTACTAAAAATGGTGTTGCCAGCAATGCCAGCTTACTACTACTTCTTCTTCTTATCGTGTCACTAGTTCTTTCGAAACAGTGTGGTGAAAGGATTTCAAGTGCGCCTCGAAAAGGCTCCATTCTTGCAATTGACATATGTTTTTCGAACTTTTTAGGTTCTATGACATGCCGGTTTCCTCACGATGTTTTCCTTCACCGTTAAGCACGTATTTTTAATGCACACATAGATTTTTTGAACAGAAAAATCCATCGGTTTACGACCGGGTTCGAACCCACTACTTCTACCACTGGGGCATGCAAAAAATAATTTATAATTCTAAACATAATAATATGATACTAAATAATGTCAATTTATTATAATCTAGCCAACACTTAATACATACCTTCCTAGACCAACAGTTCATAATATACCTACAGACTAAAATATACTACTTTTTATTAGGTACTTGTTAACTTACGACTTACCACGTGTAAATGGGTCTCAGCTGGTCAATTGATCTAATGATCGTTATTATCTGCGGCGGCAAAATGAGCGGCAAAACGGGCGGTAAGAATGGGCGGCTAGCAAATGCGGCAAGAACGGGCGGTGGCACAGGCGGCAAGCACATGCGACAAGCACGGGCGGCAAGAACGGGCGGCAAGCACAGTCGGCAAGCCGGGCGGTAAGCACGGGCGACACGGTTTCTCGTGTCAAGGCCGTCTACCTGTCTAATGACGTCACAAGGCGCCAGGATTCTGTTTCTGCCCGAAATAACTTGTGATCATAAATTTAGAATTATTTAGCTATGCTTGTGATCATACCACAGAAGTATTAAAGTATAGAAACACAATGTAGTACGTTTTTTGATAACCAAAAATAAATAACGAAAAATTTAGGTTATGTTTTCAGGTTTGCGAACCTCTCGATCGATTTGTGAGGAATAAGAGTACCCCTTTAGGAAACCCCTAAAACGTGTTATTTTTGCTCTATCTCTCTTCCTTTACGAGATATAGCGGTTTGTATGTTTTTTTGGGTTAGGTTGGCATTGCATGGTAATAAATAGATTTAGAATGCAGTTGTGAGCTACCCTGAAAGTTGCACCTAGATCGCCAATCGGGAAGTGCTCAAAATTTGTGTTGCTACAAGCCAGCGAGTTCGCTTGTAGCTTGTAAACTCGCCACGTGTCATCGGCTTTTTTACAATCTGCTTGTTGACAATCCTTCCCCAAACCTAACTCGCTAGCTTTTAGAAACGCCAACAATCTGCGTGTAAAGAAGCTTGTGTGCTTGCGGGGGTCAACTAGTCCATTTAATTTACACACGGTTTTTTTTACACGGTGCTTGTTGGCGAGTTTAAAAGCTAGCGATCGACAGAGTTAGCTTTCAGGAAGGATTGTCAACAAGCAGATTGTAAAAACGCCGATGACACTGGGCGAGTTTACAAGCTACAAGTGAACTCGCTGGCTTGTAGCAACACAAATTTTGAGCACTTCCCGATTGGCGATCTAGCTGCAACTTTCAGGGTAGCTCACAACTTAATGACACTGCATTCTAAATCTATTTATTACCATGCAATGCCAACCTAACCCAAAAAAACATAAAAACCGTTATATCTCGTAAAGGAAGCGAGATAGAGCAAAAATAACACGTTTTAGGGGTTTCCTAAAGGGGTAAACTTATTCAAGACAAATCTATCAAGAGGATCGCAAACCTGAAAACATGACAAAATTTTTCTTTTTTACTTTTTGGTTTTCAAAAATCTTCATTATTAATTAAATTCAAGATTAATCATAAAATAACAAAATATTTAATTAAGGTAAAAAAATATAATCAAAAAACACATATTTCGACCACTTCCCGATTGGCGATCTAGCTGCAACTTTCAGGGTAGCTCACAACATAATGACACTGCATTCTAAATCTATTTATTACCATGCAATGCCAACCTACCGCAAAAAAACATAAAAACCGCTATATCTCGTAAAGGAAGCGAGATAGAGCAAAAATGACACGTTTTAGGGGTTTCCTAAAGGGGTAAACTTATACAAGACAAATCGATCAAGAGGATCGCAAACCTGAAAACATGACAAAATGTTCTTTTTTACTATTTGGTTTTCAAAAATCTTTGTAAAACGTTGATTCGTTGCTAGGACTGACAGATAGAGATAGATTAATTATAAAATAACAAAATATTAAATCTAAATCTATTGTATACCATGCAATGCCAACCTAACCCAAAAAAACATAAAAACCGCTGTATCTCGAAAAGGAAGCGAGATAGAGCAAAAATAACACTTTTTAGGGGTTTCCTAAAGGGGTACTCTTATTCCTGACAAATCGATCGAGAGGTTCGCAAACTCAAAAACATAACCGAAATTTTTATTTTTTTATTTTTGGTTTTCAAAAGTCGCTGGCGTGTAGCGTGTAAAAAAGCCGTGTGTCATTGTACTTTTACACTGCTACTTGTTTATCTGTTTCTGGATGGGAACCAAAGAACTTGTATACTATGTATCTAGAATACCGACTCACACGAAAACTGAGCCGAAAGAGACGGAGTATTAAGGAGTGTGTCTCTTTTTATAGGGCGACCATATTTTTTTTACTTTGAATAACTGGGAACATAGTTATTAAGACATTAGAGCAAATCGTCTAATTTCTAAAATTGTCCTGTTTAGTTCAAAAATGATGGCCATGTTCATTTTGATTGTATGCTGGCGACTGTGTGAACGAGACACACCGTGTGACACCAGTGAGTCTCTGTCGAGATTATGAATCGGTATAATTTAGATTTAATTTAAAAGAACGTTATTCGGTCGCGATAAGGTTCAGAATACTTAATCCTTAAATAAAACAAAATGGCGATTGAGCTCTCTAGATACATAGTATAGAAGCTCTTTGATGGGAACTCATTCATTTATCTATCTTTAATCACTTAGAGAGGATGTAAAGCGTCGATGTCACAAGGCTTTTCACACGCTCCTTTTTGGCGAGTTTAAAAGCTAGCGATTGAGCGAGTTAGCTTTTGGTAAGGATTGTCAACAAGCAGATTGTAAAAACGCCGATGACACTGGGCGAGTTTGCACGCTACAAGCGAACTCGAAACTAAAAAAGCCGTGTATCATCTACGCTTTAGAGAGGATGTAAATAAAAAATAAAATAAAATAAAAAAAGCTTTTATTTCCTTTACACAAATTACATGTTACAAATAACATAAGGATTATATTTATTATGTGTAGGGACCGCCTATGGGGGTGAAAAACTCCAGGGTTTTCCATTTTTGCCTGTCTCTAGCTGTTCTAGACCATAGTTTTCCAGCCACCTTTACCATGTCGTCGCTCCAGCGGGTAGCTGGTCTTCTTCTTCTCCACTTCGTGTCACGGGGAGTCCAGTTAGTAATAATTTGGCTCCACCTATTCTTTTTTAACCTCTGTATGTGGCCTGCCCAGTTCCATTTACGACCTAGGATCCGTTGAACCGCCAGAGAAACAGACCAGAGAGGATGTAAGGCGGATCTATTATTTATGAGGTAAAATCAAACAATAAAATCATTGAATCATGTATAATTCTTGAATAAAAACTAGAATCTAACATTTAAAGTTCTACCTTCAAATGACCATGAGCTGAGGTCAAACGGTGATAAAATATCTCGTATGTTGGTTTTGGAAATCTGCTAACATACGACTTACGAGCATATGTCATTATATATATATTAGAGGACGTGGTGGCCGAGTGGATGAGGCCCTTGCGATCTGATGGTCGCGGGTTCGAATCCCGGTGGCAGTCATGCGTAGTGGGTTTTTTCGGCCGAAAAAATCTATGTATGCATCCCACGTTCTCGCAACGGTGGAGAAAAACATCGTGAGGAAACCGTCATGTTGTAGAACCTAAAAGTTCGAAAACATGTGTTGAGTGCATGAAAGGAGCCTCTACGAGGCGCACTTGAATACTTTCACCACTCTACCACTGGTTCGAAGGAACTAGTGACACGATAAGAAGAAGATATATATCTCAAGTTATTAATAAGCAGATAAAAATACGCATAATAAGTTGCCGTTACTCAACACAGATATGGCAAAATAACTTAAAAAATTAATCGATTTTTTTTCAAAATACATATATGTATATGATTAAAATTGGACAACTATGTATTTTATTTTATTTTATTTATTTGGGACAACAAACAACTATAATATACATTTTTCTTAATAATTATAACATCTTACATTAACTATATTATAGCCCACTGCGTTATCCGCAGAGTTATAAATCAATTTTTCACACCACCTGCTCGACAATATCCAATTACATATCATGCTATCATCAAGGTAAAGCAAAGCATTACATACCAAGGGAGGTAATGTTGTATGAAACTCCCAAGGGTAGTAATGTGATTTGAATTTGGAACGTCAAATTCGTGTGGAAACTCGTGGGAAACTCTAGGTAAAAGAACGCTCATATGGCATTGTAAAAAGGTTTGTTCTAAAATCGAACTGGCCACTCATAAAAAAAAGAAAAAAGGCGCGACTTCAAAGAATGTGAAACAAAAGACGGTGCATGTTCGCTGCTGGAGCCCTGGCTTTTTATTGTCTCGCAGTAGGTGTGAAAAGTAGAGTATGCTCCTCTGGGATAAAGCCTGTCTTCGTCTTGGGTAGCTTGAACCCCTCGCGTCACTCAGGACTCTACATAACTCCCTCGCTTCGCTCTGGAGTTAACTGAGTCCCTCGTTAGCTCAGGGTTCAATATGCCACCCGCGACATAAGACACTGCTTTATCCCCTTAGTGCATAATCTACTATACATAGGTATGAAGACCACTTGCGGCTATGTATAACCGTAAGTCATTTTCCTATGTCCTTGCGTCAATCGGTACCCATCATTCATAATAATTTAAGTTTAATTCATCGTTTGTCACACTCTGGTAACTAGCTGCGACCAGCAGCTCGCCGCAGCTCGGCTCGGGCGCCGCACTCGCGCCGCTGTCACTCGAACATTTTGTAGTAACCAATAATTCTGACTGCACAGATACAATGTAGTACACCTTCTGCCACGTCTAGGCAAGAGTAGTGTAGGACGATCTTTGGCCAGATGGAGCGATGATCTGTGCGCTAATAGCTGGCAGAAGGTGGATGAGAAGAGCCAAAGATCGGGATCAGTGGCGCGCCTTGGGAGAGACTTACGTCCAGCAGTGGACTGCTTAGGTTGGTAGATAGATAGAAAATGCTTTATTGCACAAAAACAGCGTCAGAGATAAGTATCCCCCTTGACCTAGACACCCAGCTATAAATCCTTTCAAAAAATTGTAATACTTAAAACTTATTTTTAGGCTTACATATGGTTATACAAATATAATCTATTTTTGAAAGGCATAACTTCTCCATTCGCTGCGACTGTGATTTAAAGGGATTTGAAGCTGGGTATTATAATGCAAGGGAGATACTTATCTATGACGCTGTCTGTACATAGGCGAACTTAATTCTAGTTAGCATTTTCTTCCGGCTAACCTATGCGTATTATGAAGATGTGGTAGTGCTAGTGGTGTGATTGATAAAAGAAAATTACAGGGTGGGGCCATGAATTAGTTAACATTTAAAAAAAAATATAAAAAAAACCACATGTGTTATGAAAAAAAAAATGTATACAAAAGATAGCCAATAGATGGGAATTTACTTTGTAAAAGTGGTATCCACTTTTCATACATCTTGACTTTGGATTCTTCGAAACGAGCTCAGGATCGCGTCGAACTGAAGCATAATTTCCTACACGTTCTCTTCACTCTGAGAAATCCGTGGACCGCTGATTTGCTACAAATTTAATGTCACTGCCGTTTTTCCGAAATTCTTCATCCATTTATTTTCTACATAAGTAATCAAGGCAATGATTTCTTCGAAACGAGCTCGGGATCGCGTCGAACTGAAGCAAAAAGTGAGCGAACTAAAATTGTTTTACGCAAAATTCGCCTTGAGACCCAGTGTCCCGATCTATTGCCACTAAATTTCCCTGAAACGAGTTAGCGGTTTGACCTCTCCAAGCACCCTGCGCCGCTCGGATTTGCGCAGGAAATCAGATTTAAATGTTGACTAATTCATGGCTATTGTAAATCAGATCAAAAAATCTGCAATGGTCCAGGATATTTTTGGTTTTTTAAAAAAAAGTACGAACTTTGATACCTTTGTTAAATTTTTTGGGCACTACAGCTACAAAGTCAATGCATACGAATTGATTTTCTTTGAAAATAACCTTGGATAATTGGCCTTGCTATCGCGAATTACAAAAAATTCTAGCCACAACTGTTTGTGTGTATCGGATATTCCAACTCAACTTACTAGAAATGGTTATATAAATATTTAAATGTAGTCATCGATATTTTTATCAATATCGTGGAGACGTGGTTAGAGCCTTAAGACATTTATTGATCTTAAGATTTGCGAATTCTGTTTCGCAAAGAGATCTTTTAGGATAATCAGCCTTTAATGTTCCCACTGCTGGGATTCAGGCCTACTCTCGGCAGGAGAGCGAATGGGTCTTAATCCACCACGCGGACCCAATGCGGATTGGTGGATGTCACATGCCATAGAACATTTTTTTTTTCTGTTTTTTGATATGCCGGTTTCCTCGCGATGTTTTCCTTCACCGTTGCGAGAACGTGGGATGCATACATAGATTTTTTCAACCGACAAAAAAAAACATTTACGCTTGACTGCCACCGGGATTCGAACCCGTGACTATCAGATCGCAAGGCAAGGGTCTCATCCACTCGGCCACCACGTCCTCGATTAAAGAGATATTTTAGTCTAAATTATAGCCGTGTTGGCCGAGTGGAAGGTGCCTCGACTTTCGATCCCTGTCATAGAACCTAAAAAGTTCGAAAATATGTGTCAAGTGCACGAAAGTAGCCTCTTCGAGGCGCACTTGAAATCCTTTCACCACTCTGGTTCGAAAGAACTACTGACACGATAAAAAGAAGGATGCGGGTTTCAGCTACTTTAAAACATAGATGAATAACGGTGTTTAAGAACACCAAGATGGACAGTAGCAAACCGAATCAAAATGGATGCGGAATACAGGACAGAAAATTTTCAGACACCCTGTCAATAAAAATGAAATATCTCTATTTTCAAATAATGTTTGTTACTTTTGACGATGTAGTTTCGTTAACAATGAAAAAGCCTAGAAGTTTTAACATATAATATTTATATAGCCTTGTTACTTATCTTTTTCGAAAATTTGCATCTTACCTAAATGTACTAGAAGTTAGCCAATGTGGCTTCTTTTGGGTGCATTTTCAATGTACTACATTGTGATTCTACTTTAATACTTATGTGTACACTGCCTATTTATATAGATGTCTTCTTAAATCTTCTGTTTATTTCGTTTCTTCTGTATTGTTTCTGTTTTCTTCTTGAAGATAGTTGAAGACTGGGAGTAAACGTAACCTCTATCAGGCTATGTCTGAAATGTGGTAAATACAGACAAAGCCAAGGAGAGGCTAGGTCAATATCCCAGGGCGAAGGTCAATCTTGAGGTCAATCTTCTGTTTTGAGGTCAATCTTCTGATTTGAGGTCAATTTTCTGATTTGAGGTCAATCTTCTAATTTCAGGTTGATTTTCTTATTTCAGTTCAATCTTCTAATATGAAGTCAATTTTCTGAATTATTCCCGTATGTTCTGTCCGCCTAGGATGACAGATTTGCCAAAACAGTTATATCTGTCCCCATTTCAGCAACAGGGTGACAGATGGAACTTTTATTATTTAAAAAAAAACAGAACTATTTTATTCCTGTCTGATACCCAATAAAAAAAATAGTATATACATCTAATTTGAGTTCAATCTTCTAATTTGAGGTCAATCTTCTAATTTGAGGTCAATTTTCTATTTTGACAACATGATTGGTTGATGATGTCACGATTGTTTGAGTGACAAGTATGTTGGACTGCCACGTCGTAGTCGCGGGTTGGATTCCCGCTACAGGACAAACATTTGTGTGATAAACATCAGTGTTTGTCCTGAGTCTGGGTGTATGTGTTCTAAGTATGTATTCACAAAAAAAAGTATATCAGCATTGTATCAGTTATCTGGTTCCCATAGTACAAGCTCTGCTTAGTTTGGGGCTAGATGGCGTTGTGTGAAATGTCCAAAATATTTGTATAATTAATATTTTACTTATTTATTTTCATTATATTTTAATACGTTCGTATTTTCGTAAGTATGTAATAAGTTACTATTTGAGTGCCGTCAGCTGTACAGACAAGTATACACTCCCAAGCTATTACATTTATATTATATTATATATTCTTCTTCTGACAATAATTCTGATAAGTAAGATGACTACATTAATTTGAAAATGCTTGCGTTCCCTTTTCTTTGCAATTAAGAGTCATATAAATGTGAAAGCGTAGTAGCAAAGTTCAAAGTTCAAAGTTAATGTATTGCATGAAATATATGTTTTTATAGATCTTAAATATTTACATTGGTATCAATATATTCTGTCGTCTCCGGCGTGCAATGTTGTTTTTAAAACAAAAAGTATACCTTTTATTATATATGTACACTTTATACTATTAATAATAAATACAAAATTAAATAAAATTTAATAATATACCTGCCATGAGTTTCAATTAAAATTATAGTGTATTCATGAAGTTTTTGTAAATTTTATATTCAATTTTAACATTTTAACAATTTAGCATATACATGTCTGTGCAGCTGACTGTACAAAAAATATGAGTAAGTTAGTAGATTTAAATTACAACAATGAATTATAATTACTAACCGCTACATAAGTATATATTGTAAGCTAAGTGTGTAATTAAGTAATGCAAAAAGTTCGCAGTCATTGTAGGTAACGGTCAACGCCGTTAGAGGTTGTGTAAGTACCTACCTCGTTAAGTAGATAGTCGTGTTAAATTCGACCTTAAATAACTAGCTAAAATTAAATAAATAATAATAAATGTTAAACACAAAAATACAACACAGAACACAGAAGTATGTATAATGATTATGTTTTGATATGTTTATAACAATAGAAGGAGATTCTGAAAAACTGATTCACAATTTCTTTCACTTATGTTAACATATCAAAACAAAGAATGAGCCTCTTCGAGGCGCACTTGAAATCCTTTCACCACTCTGGTTCGAAGTAACTATAGTTCTTTCGTCAATAAAGTGGCACGATAACAAGAAAACAAAAAAAGTACGAAGAAAATTCGTGTGGTTGAAGTAAGAAATGATACAACTCCACTTTTATGAAATTTATACTCTAGTCAATATGAAATATATTATTGCAATTTTTTTATTGCCAGAAAATAATAACCATACTCATTGTCGTTACTGAACACGGATATATGAAAAAAAACTCCAAAATATTATCATTTTTTTTAAATAATATCCTAATAAATATTGGACAACTGTCGTGAGTCGTTATATTTTGGCCTTGCGCCAATAGGTAACCATATTGATAATAATCTCGGGCACCTAGCTCGAGCCAGCTCGCCGCAGCTCGGCTCGGGCGCCGCACTCGCGCCGCTGTCACTCGCACATTTTGTAGAAACCCAAAATTCTGACTGTACAGATACAACGTAGTATGCATATGCATGCCCATTTAAGTTTTTTGTAATCAAAGATTTGTGGTGTGACACCCTTAAAAAGGTACAAAATGGTCGAACGCGATTCATTTTTGGGCCTTATAGGTGGTCTGCATACAAAAGAGTTCAACGCGTAACAGCGAACTGCGACTTTTTTTTTATATGAAAAAAATATAAGAGGAAGTTACTATTATATTTTTTCTAATGATTATAAAAATATATAAAATAAATAAAAAATATAATAGTATATTATTTGCAGCCCGCGGTATCACCCGCGTGGTATCTCCTAGGCTACGGCTGCCCCTAAGTCCATCGTACACTCTGAATGGCTCTGTGTTAGAGAGAGTAACTGAGACTCGTGACCTGGGCCTCATTGTGGATTCACGTCTTGATTTCCGGAAGCACGTTATATCTCTGTGTAAAAATGCAAACAAGACACTAGGATTTATAATGAGAACGGCCGCGCAGTTCCATGATATTAGAGTAGCTATCATGTTGTATAATGCTTTTGTCCGTAGTAAGCTAGAGTTCAGCGCTATTGTGTGGGACCCCCGTGAGGCAAAGTATACCATGATGCTAGAGAGGATACAACGTAAATTCTGTAGATATGTCTATAAGCAACGGTATGGGTACTATCCTTTCCTTTACCCATCCTTATTCGTGTCAGGAATGATAGGTATGGATACACTAGGGCTAAGGCGGAAACTGAATCTAGCTATACATTACTGTCTGATTCTGCAAAATAGGGTAAATGATCCGAACACATTAGGTAGCATGTCTCTGTATGTGCCGAACAAATACTTGCGTACCGGCCGTCGGCGCCACGATCTGTTCTATACCTGCGTGTCGCGGACCCACCACGCGGACAACGCACCAACGGTCAGAGCACTCGCGCTCATTAATGAATTTATCCACGAGCACCAGCATGTCGATATATTTAATGATAAAATTAGAAATATTATACAGAATTTATTAGTTTTTTTAAGTTTTAGTTTAAGGTAGTAAGTGTTTTGGTTAAGAACTGTAAGCTTCTATCTTTTTAAATAAATAAATACAAATACAAATACAAATACAAATCTCCATTACAAGTAGCCTTAATTTATTACAGTTTATAATTAATCAATATTATATACCACCAATTTTTTATTACAAAAAATATGTAAATGGGCAATGCAGACGGGGCACTACGTTGTATCTGTGCAGTCAGAATTTTGGATTTCTACAAAATGGTAGAGTGACAGCGGCGTGAGTGCGGCGCCCGAGCTGAGCTGCGGCGAGCTGGCTCGAGCTAGGTACCCGGGTTTGCCTAAAGATGAATAAAACTTAAATTATTATCAATAAAGGGACCTGACGCAAATCCATAGGACAAATGACTAACGGTAACAGTTATCCAATTTTAATCAAATATATTTTGACAAAAAATCGACTTTTTTTTTTTTTGCCATATCTGTGTTCAGTAACGGCAACTGACTATCCGTATTTTTTTTTTCTGGTGATAAAAAATTGACGGTGTATACAATAAAGATCGAACAAGGTAAGGGTCTCAAGAGTTTCTATATATTTGGATTACTATCTCTTATGTATATATTCTATCAGGCACATAGGTACTTCTGAAGGTGACATATGGTCTCGAAGGCCTAATATAGTTTTAGTAGGGCAAGCCTATTGCGCAAACTCGTATTGTTTGTAAAAGGTGTTAGAATTTGTGTTTAACACTCAATTATCTCCTCGTTCTAAGTGTTATTTATGTAGGGTTGCCATCCATTCGGGTTTCTCCGGATTTGTCCTAGTTTAGAGGGCGTCCGGGGAGCGTCCGGGCCGGACTTCATTTGTAGTCAGGGCTTAACTTTACTAGGGTAAAGCGAAAAAATATTTTTTTTGCGCTACCGATGCCTCTCAAATAAAAAAATTATTTTCAAATCGGTTGATCTATGACGAAGTTCGGAGTTAACAAAAATTATAAAAAAGCAACCGAATTGAAAACCTCTCCTTTTTGAAGTCGGTTGAAAACCTGTTGAGATGTCCGGGTTCTGGTCTCTAAAATCCGGGGTTTTCACGCGTCTTGTCCTGGTTTCCAAATTTTAGAGATGGCAACCCTATGTGATGTGTCTTTTTGAAGTGACTTCGTCTAATAAATCGATGAACGCCGGCTGTAGCACGAAAACTTTGACGTCATTGTCCGGTAACGCTCATCCGTTACGCTCTCAATGTTTTGTTATGACGTCACGTTAAACTATCGTCGGTAAACTAACTTTACAGACAAACAATTTTTTACTTGAGATTCAATTTGAGTACGTGGTAGCCGAGTGGATGAGGCCCTTACCTTGCGATCTGATGGTCACGGGTTCGAATCCCGGTGGCAGTCATGCATGCGTAAATGGGTTTTTCGGTCGAAAAAATCTATGTATGCATCCCACGTTCTCGCAACAGTGAAGGAAAACATCGTGAGGAAACCGGCATGTCGTAGAACCTAAAGTTCGAAAACATGTGTCAAGTGCACGAAAGGAGCCTCAACGAGGCGCACTTGAAATCCTTTCACCACACTAGTTCGAAGGAACTAGTGATACGATAAGAAGACTTGAGATTCAATTCAGTTCAATGGTTTTTTAGCCAAAATGTTACATTGCATAACCCTGGTAAATCAAAAATTTATTACAGTTTTATATAAGCTATAAAATATTTTCTTTACCTATTTCAGATATCTTGTTTTTTCTAAGCAATAAGGAAAAACTCAAACTAACTTTGGTCTTTTGCACGAGTTTTGGGCTACTACTCATAATCGACAAATATAATTCTAAAGTTGAGTATTATGAAAAAACACGTTAAGTTATCAGCAATTTCTTTCGCTACCATTATGTTTACCTGACTGCCAAGGAAGGGTTATGTTTTTTGCGCGTATCTTGCATGTACCTATGTACATATGTAAATTTCTGGGTTACCTCGTATCTTCCAAACGGCTGGATGGATTTTGACAGTTAAGGTATCGTTAGATTCGTCTCAATAACCCGAGTGTTCTTGTATGAAGTTTTTAAAATCGAAATGGAGGATATTTGGAGGTAAATATTAATTCTATTGTTGTATAATAAAACTATTGTTACCATCTGTAAAAATCTGTTATTATTCTACCTAAAACCTGTTAAATATCAAATAAACTACTTAAAATGGAAAAACACATAACCTTGGTCTGTTGCCGAGATAGAAACGGTCAAACGAGTTTGTAGGTAAGGTAACTAAGACCTCTAAACTCTACGAAAAGGACATCCAATGAAAAAACCTTACACAAATGCTAAAATATAATAGCTGGTAATATATGCTAATTCGTCAATTTACAGTCGACGAACGAACATAATAAAAAAACTTTATTTCTTAGTTTAGGACGTATCTTTTTGATATAAACCTGTTTTTAGTTTTAGAAAGATAATTGGTTATAGCGCCATCTAGTGGGGAGTGGCTCTGTAGCTATATTACAAAGTAGAGTTACCATGCAAAAGTAGAGCAAAATTAATTTGCTTTTTAAACACTATGAAAGAAATATAAAAATAAATTAAAGTAGTAATGAAAACTAATAAAAAATCCAATTCTTTTAAATATAGCTACTTTTATTACAGCATAGGCTAACTACGACAATCTTTATTACAAAATTTATAAAAGGAAACAATTAGGCCACCCATAGACTGTTGCAAATGATCTATAGGTTTTAAATATTAATAATAATATAATTAAATTCTTAAATATATTAATTTTCATTCTCTTGTAAGGAAGAAAACGGTCTTAAAGGAGTTTGATTGTTCTATTCTTAATTTTTAAAGTGAACATTTCGTGGGAAGTTAATTAGACTGGGTTACTGGGCTCCCAACACTCGGATATAACACTACTTCAGATAAAGTCGGCTGGTATAATATTACTAAGTGAAGATGGTATTGTATCTACAGTCTTTTCTTTTAACTGAATGACATCCAATAATGGTAGATTATTATATTACTAACTAGGTATAAAATTATCTTCTAATAATCAAAAATTATAAAAACATACTTAAAACAACCAACTTCAATTGGACTATTTTAGTGACCGTTAACACCACTGAATAGTCACGGGGAAGCAAAATACACAATTTCGTTTACCTATGTACTTGGATGACGTCATTTTTCCTGTTACTTTTGATTTCAAAATCAAAGTACTCAACTGACGTAAAATCTGGATTTAAACAAAGGAAGAAAAATTTCATATATCCTATATTTTTATTACAGCATAAGCTAACTACTACAATCTATATATAGGTATATTACAAAATTTACAAAAGGAAACAATTGGGCCACCCATAGACAGTTGCAAACGATATATAGGTAGCTCAACTGCTCCAACTCGATACCCGATGGCAGCGTGCCGAGGATAATGGCTGCATTGCCTCTTTGTATAGCAAGGCTTATTCTTTGGCCCAGATAGCTGCCAGCCCTCTGATCACGCGTCGCTTCGACCAGACGCTCTGACAAAATTTTAAAAACGCGGAAGGCTCCCATTTCCCATGGACCTAGGGTCTCGACCCCAAAGGGCTCAAACATGTACGACCTATCAAGACCTACATATTTACGCCGCTTGAGATCTTCAGCAGAGTTTGCCGCCGCACCAGCCCTAACTTGCGTCCCTGGCAAATGAGAAGGTGCCAAAGTGTCTACGCATGTAGCGTCCCACACCAAGGGCCTGCCCATTCTCCATGGGATAAGCGTCATACCGTCAGGCCGCTTACCATCGTCACGACTTATATATCTTTATCATAATAATTTATCTTTATATTTATTTATCACTTTTATATCCTATTAAACAAAAAAAAGAACAAATCATCCGAATTAATAACCTTTTCCTTTTTGAAGTCGGATGAAAATAAAAACAATGTAAAGCAAAGAAGCGAAAATCATTCAGCTAAGTTTCAACGCATACCTAAAAAGTTTTTACTGTTACATAAGACCTCCATAGTCGTGTCTATGACATCAGAGTTTTTAATCGTTAAAATGCCTAAGTATCATATTACAATGCCATTTACAATTTTATTTATGAATATTTATGAGAAAACTGCTTAGAATCTTCGAGAATCTAGCCAAAGGAGACGTTATACGTCAGAATCTGCAAACATAAATTCTGCCATTTTTTACGGGGACGAGGTAAACACGCATTGCACACGCGCCTAACAAATCTTATTCATGTAAACGCACTCTATAATAATCTCGCACACCATCTTAAAATATGCACACAGTTATCAAATACAGCGTATAGTTTTATTTAACGTGAATGGCCAAGATGGTTATATGGCCAACAGAGGGGTACGCCTTGCATTAACATCTCCTTTGGCTAGATCCTCGAAGGCTTAGAATATGATTTTCACAAAGCAATAACGTGAATTTAGCGAACTATGAACCAATTTACGAGGTGCTTATTAAAGGTTCTACGTAATTACTTCTAATGTTGTGTAGGTATTGTGTTTTCAGTTATTTTTTCAGTTTGTTATTCAGTTAATTAATATTAACAAACATTCACACACTCACACCCCTGCACTAGGATTCCCTGTGTCGCAGGTGGCATGATCACATACAACACATCACAACATCCAAGACCCGAGAACAAACATTTGTGTTCGTCACAAATATTTGCCCCCTCCGGGGATCGAACCCGGAACACCAAGCTTCGTAGGCAGGGTCACTACCAACTAAGCCACGGTATATTATATCAGCATAGATGAATAACGGTGTTCCTATAGATCACCAAGATGAACACTTGGACAGTCTCAAATCAGAGTGGATGCGGAATACAGGACAGAAAGTTTTCAGACACCCTGTCATAAATATGAATACCTCCATTTTTAAATAATGTTTGTTACTTTTTACGATGTAGTTTTATTAACAATGAAAAACCTTAGTAGTTTTAACATAATAATATATACCTATCTAGCCCTGTTACTTCTCTATTTCGAAAATTAGCATCGGACCAAAAAGTACTAGAAGTTAGTCAATGTGGCTTCTTTTATTGGTCGCATTTTCAATGTACTACATTGTGTTTCTATACTTTAATACTTCTATGCTTCTAATGATGTGTAGGTATTGTATATTCAGTTAATTGTTCAGGTAATTATTCAGTTAATATATCAGTTAATTCAGTGATCAGAGGGCTGGCAGCTATCTCGGCCAAAGAATAAGCCTTGCAATACAAAGAGGCAATGCAGCCAGTATCCTCGGCACGCTGCCATCGGGTATCGAGTTGGAGCAGTTGAGCTACCTATAGATCGTTTGCAACGGTCTATGGGTGGCCCAATTGTTTCCTTTTGTAAATTTTGTAATATAGATTGTAGTAGTTAGCTTAGGCTGTTATAAAAATATTTTTTATAATTTTAAAAAATAAGTACATTAGTTAATTGGTAGGTAGACTGTGAATTACTAGGTATTTCTAGGATAAAATAAAATATATTTAGGTATTTAAAAGGATGCTAAGATAGGTTTATTTCAAATTAATAGATACAAGGTTAGCTGCAATAAATAATATGGTTCAAGAAGAAAAAAAAAATTCGTTAGATTTTATATGGATAGTTTCGATCGAATGGGTCGATGAATTTCGAACATATCTATTTTAAATAATTCATAATAAAAAATATTTAAACTTAAGAACTATTTTATAACTATGCCAATAGTTTTTAAATTAAGTCTATCAAACAGTATTTTTTAAGTAAGTAAATAAAATTAAAAAAGTGTCTTAATTGACTATCAGTGACAGACATCACTCACCCGCAAAATGGTGCCACACTCGATTTTCAAATCCCACACGTCTTACAAACACAGGCACCGATTTCAAACTGAGAATAATTGCTAATCTAAGAAGCGCCACGTCTCGATCTATTGAATATGTCCTCGGTAATAATATTAAGAAACAGGTTAATATATATTATTTATCAATTTTAGAAGATGAATACGATGTACAGACGTTGGTCGTTTGCGGATTTAAAAAGAAAAGGGAGAGGATTATGCCTATGGTATGCGCGGGGTGGCTAAGCCATCCTTTTTATATATGTAAGGGTTCTGTACATGGGAGTGTGGATACTAACTTTAGAGTAATTCGAAAGCCTCTTCGTGGCGCACGTGAAATCCTTCCACGACGCTGGTTGAAAGAACTAGTAACACGATAAGAAGAAGAAGTTTTTTTTAAGACCAACTTAAATCTGTATGTAAGAACCAGCCTAAATCTGGGACAAACCATTCGTGGCATTTTAGATGTTTTTTCTTAATTTTTATGTAGGTACTAATTCTTAAACAATAAGTAAAAAAGTATATGTAATCGCTATAGTTTCAGTATTTTATTTACGCAACTAACTACTAACTTAATGCTATAAAATAGTAAAACAAAATTCTACTATAAAAATAAAGAAAAAATGTAAACACTAGCCAACACCCGCAACTACGTATGCGTTGCGAATTAATGAAATTTTATTTCTTAATACTCGCCTAATTTAATGATTCTGTAGTCTAGTCTCTAGATTCAGCGGTTTGGGCTTTACGTTCTCTGACAGTCAGTCAGTCAGGTCCAAGCTTTTTATAATTATACATACTGATGAGACGAATCGAGTTAAGCGCTCTCTTGATGGTAAGAGATCACGCCTGCACCAAAACAGTGCTTCACAGGACTTTGATTCACATAGGCCGGTGCAACACTGATTTAGCGATTGATTCATTGTTGTTATGGTCATCTTAAAAGCCTAGCAATTTCACTACCTACAGTGCCCTTCAAACCGGAACACAGCTATGCTTACACATTACTGCTTTGCGACAGAACATCTGATACCGTGTTGGTCTTGGTACCCATTTAGAGGTAGGTATATTGTTTATATTTTAGTTTGGCAGTAATTTTTTCACATGTTTTTCGAAACCATCTCCTTCGAAGCTTTTCGCTAATTTTTAAATCAATAAGACGCATAATAATTCCAAATTCATAGACTTGCGTCATTATTTTACGTCATACACTATTATCATACATATTGGTATTAGTGTATATCTTATTTATCTGTGGTATGAGTAAACATATTACGTCATAATAATCCCAAAAATAGCCTGCCGTTTTTGTTCTCGCCCACGGAACCCCGGGCCTTCTCCTGAATGTCAATGTTCAAGGTTGGCGCGACACGACAAATGTCAAACGAGTATAATATTATTAGAATACGAATGTGGATCTAATATTTTATAATATCAAGTTTTTTTTCTCGTTATGTAAGTGTCTTGTGAGAATAAAACTTGCTAGAAGTTGGGCTACTTCCCAATTCGTACACTCGGATAATAATTTATGCATATCTTAGTTTCCATACTTTGACTTTCAGTTCGTACAATTTGGCCTTTAAGGGGAATCCTCTACTTTAATTTAGATTTAATACGTGTTTTAAAATTAATAACTTAAAAACACGTATAAAATCTAAATTAAAGTATGAAACCTTTCACTTTTTTTGTTGACGAATCAAAAAATATGGATGAAACGAATAGTGTGAAGAAATTACAATAATACGGCGTACTTTTTGAGTATTTGTCCGAATCATTTTGTATGGAATTCGGATTTGAGGATTGGCCTTAAGGGTTGAATTTTAAATAGCCTACCGTACCGACTACTCGGCAGAGTACTCGGTACGTGTGATCTAGGCACAGCGCAAGCGAAGCGAGCGCGCCCAACTGTGCATTGATTTGATTGGTCCATTTCTTAACAGACTTTAGGTTTTATATTAGTACCTATGTTCAGTGTCCCTATAAATAAATAGGTAATAATAAGGAAGAAGTACCTAGTGTCTCGTAAATATATCATAGTTTAAGAAATGTAAGCTGACTGTATCTAACTAAAATCATGGTTGTTCAAATGCCACTTTCGCGTAGGTATTTAACAAGGGTTACGAAATGAAACATTGTCCAAATGGGATGTAGCCGTCGTAACGATTTATATCAAGACATTTTTATATAGTTCCCATTAATTCCATGGAACTAGTGGGAAAAGATTAATTCCATGAGTTGGTAAGTATGGAGCAACTGAATATGCGTAATTTTTTTTGGTGATTAAGAATTTAGGGTGTAGGTAAATAATGTCAAATTTGATGAGACTTTTCTAGAATAGTGCAAAATCAACATTAATTTTAATCCTTATCTTGTTAAATGAATTCCATACCAACCATAAATGGAATGAATGGGATTAATCTACTCCATGGAACAAATGGGAATAGATTAATTCCATTTATGGTTAGTATGGTTTTTTTTATCGAGACAAAGATTAAAATCAATGTCGATTTTGATTGGATTCCGTTAAATAGTTACTACAATGATGTAATATCATCGATAACCTCGGCGCGAGGACGGTTAATTCATTATAGACTTAGAAGTATTAAACGTATAGAATCATACTTTAGTATCTTGAAAACGTGCCAAAAAATATTGGTCAATTTAGCCAACTACTATTAGATTTTATTCTGTTGCATTTTTTTTTAAACAGAGTTGTAACGACGCGAACGTAGCGATAGTTTGATATAAGAGTAAAAAAATACTACGCTGAAAATAATTTTCAAAATGGTGATATATCATTATTTTTGGTAAATTTTACTCCATTACATGTTACAAACAATGTAAAAAAATGGAGATAATTCAATCAATCAAGACGACACGGATCGTCGAATGGCAAGTGTATTGGACTGCCACGCCCGGTGTCTCGGGTTCGATTTCCGCTTCAGGACAAACATTTGTGTGAAGAACATCGTTGTTTGCCTGAGTCTGGGTGTTTTCTATGTATGTATTAACAAAAAAAAGTATTTAGGTATTCTATCAGACATCTGGTTTCCAAGCTCTGCTTAGTTTGGGGTTAGATGGCGTTGTGTAAAATTACCAAAAAAATATTTTATTTTCCAAAAACACAAATATTACCTACTCCACACATTAGGTAATGGACCCCGCACTAATTCATTTTGATTTGACGGGGCTTCTGACAATTTTGCGTCCTGTTTTACACCTCCATCTTTATTTGAAGCGGTTTATCTTTAGTGTTATTTATAAACACTGTTAATAATCTTTTTTAATAGCTTATAAACTGGTTTGGAAAATCATTGCTAAGTCTGTTGTAACATTGGTTGTGTGGTATGACAACTGTGATGTTGGTTCGATTCCCTTATCAGGACTTTCATATTTCATATAATTTTCATATATAATATATATATATGAAAATAATATATAAATAAATAATATATATATATATATATATATATAATAGGCTGCTCCACTATTGGATTAAGGCTCGATTGGAGGTGCTCATGATGATTGGTTTAAATTTATTTTTGTAATGTTTTAATAATGATTTTAAGTAATTAATTAATGTTTTTATATGGATCTACATTTAAAGATGTCCGAAATAAATATTTTGATTTGATTTGATTTGATATATATTTTTTTCAGACTGTAGATAGGTATTTTAATATCCACATAGTCATGTCTTCCTAGTATTATTCTATGATTATGTAATATAACGTAAATAAATATATGATATAAAAAAATAATTTCAGAACAATTGATCCATAACATTGACATTAAAAAAATAAAACTTAATTGTGTTGAAATAATAAGAGAAAAAAATAAATGAAATGAGAAATTAAATTAAGCTGGGACAAAATAAATGTAAGTGAGAATAAGTGATGTTAAATAGTAGGTAAATTTATTTATTTAAACTAGTATTACCAATCAAAAAGTGTAGGGTAGTAAGTTCGATTCCCGATTGTATTAGTTATGTAGGTATAAAAAAGCGATTTTAAGTCAAATTTTATCAAAAATTGACAAGTTACCTAAAGAGTAACCCACGGGAAGTCAAAACATAAAAAACAAGTCTAAACAAGAATTTGAGCCAATATCGCTGTTTCGCTTGTTTTATTTTAGCCAAATATTGTAAGGCCATTAAAATGCCAAACTTGTAGGCGACTGGCAAAAAATATAGACAAGAGTGAGTTGATGTTACGAACTTAGTGTTCAGTACAGTGGGTTGTATCGGAGTTTTTACATATTCCTTATAGGTACTACTCGGGCGAGTGAACATGCCACCTGGCTGCCACTCTCGCTCGGCACTTGCTGCGTCCCCCGCCCCCCGCGCGGCGCCCTCCGTGTTTGTTCTTCCTCTAATTCCTTATCATGACTTATCATTACCGAGTATTAAAGGACCTCTTCTCTATCAAGATTATCCAATTCCACGTTTTACTTTGTACTGGAATTACACATATGTCATTCGAGCGAGGTGTCATGTTCATTCGCCCGAGTAGTACCTATATTAAATTGATTGATAATTATCAATACAACTAATTATTATCAATAAGGCTATAGTTATGGAAATTTTTGGGAGTCACGGGCTCGATATTGATTAAAAGTAAGAACTGCATTTAAAATTCAGTGGTGTTCACGGTCACTACAACTGTAATGTTCTTTTGAGAATAAATCATATATAAACCAAAAACATTTCGATTGAAGTTGGTTGTATTATGTTATTGTAAAACCTTGATTATTATTGCCATTGGAAAACTGATAGTTTGACGTGACAACGTCTAATAAATCGATGAACGCCGGCTGCATGCACGAAAACGTTGACGTCATTGTCGGGATAACGCTGTCATTGTCCGGTAACTGTGTCATTGGCTGGTAACGCTGTCATTGTCCGGTAACGCTGTCATTTTCCGATATCGCTGTCATTGTCCGGTAAAGCTCATTGTCACGTTACGCTGGTAGTCACGTTAAACTATCGTCCGTAAACCAACTTTACAGACAACTAATTTTTTTACATTACCCTGCGGTACCCTAATAAACAGCTTGGTTACAGAGGTATTCGCGCCCGTCCCGTCTGCGAGCGCATATAACATGCTAGTCCTAAGGCCAGACATGCGAATTGGACCATTTTTACCTAACTGCGAAGAAGGAGGGTAATGTTTCAAACAAGGAGGCGGTTCTCAATTATACACACCGTAAATTTTTAATTACCAAAAAAAAATGGGCAATTCAGAAGGTCTACAAAATGACAGAATGACAGCGGCGGCGCGAGTGCGGCGCCCGAGCCGAGCTGCAGCGAGCTAACTCGAAATGGGTAACCGGGTGTGACACACGATGCATGAAACTTAAATTTTATTATCAATGTTGGGTACCGCCTGACGCAAATCCATAGGAAAACGACTAACGGTAATAGTTATTCAATATTTATCAAAAATAATTTGACATAAATTTGACTTAATTCTTAAAAAGTAAACTTATTGAGTAATTGAGAGTTTTGCCATTTACATATATATGTGTGTTCAATAACTGTAACAGATTATGCGTTTTTTTATTTAAATCAAAACAAAAATTTAAAAAAATACGCAGTCAGTTGCCGTTACCGAACACAGATATGGCAAAAAACTTAAAAATCTAAGTTGAATTTTCGTCAAAATAAATTTGATTAAAATTGGATAACTGTTACCGTTAGTCGATTTCCTATGGATTTGCGTCAGGCGGTACCCATCATTGATATAATTTAAGTTTTATTCATCGTTTGTCAAACCCGTGCACCTATCTCGAGCCAGCTCGCCGCAGCTCGGCTCGGGCGCCGCACTCGCGCCGCTGTCACTCCTTCATTTTGTAGAAACCCAAAATTCTGACTGCACAGATACAACGTAGTACCCCTTCTGCATTGCCCATCTATTTTTTTTTGGTAATTAATAATTGCTGGTGTTATAAGTCATTTGTATAAATTTAATTTGGAATAATGAATTAGCAAACAATGGTACATTGGTACATACAATTTCGCAGTCGGGTTTTCATTTCTTATAGACTCTAAGCTTGTTGAAAATAGAGAAATGAATGTATGTAAATCTTTCAACTTATATTTGGTATGCAGGAGCGTACCTACCATATGTATATGTATACACGGAGAAAAAAAATGGGATAGCGAGACAAAATAGTAACTGATAATATATTTTCTTTAACCCTTTACTAACTTTTGTTAGCTAGAACTATTATATTGTAATCGTTACTAAATTTCGTAAATAGGAATTATTATAAGTGTAGTTAACTAAATTATTCTCGCTGTCAAAAATTCAACTAGAATTTTAGTAACTATAACGAGATTTTTTTCTCCGTGTACGTATCTGCCGTATCAATTATACGTGCAAAAGCAAATAATTATAAAAACATCCTAATTTTTTATTTATTTCAGACCATAGAGGCAGAAACTTTCGAAAAACTAAAGTCATTAATAAATCAGTTTTCCAAAAAAAGGAAGGAAGTTTATACAAATTTAATTTGAATTATTTGTAAAATTTTGGAAAAAGTGACAGATAGATAATTATGATGAATAAATATATCTTTTAATTTTATGCAATATTTTTTTTTTCTTTTGTGAGAAATCTTTAACCCTTCATAAGGGCCCCCAATTTTTTTTTATACGGGGCCCCGCCAAGGCATACTACGCCACTGATGGTATGTGTGTGTATGGTATTTGTATGTATGGTTATGTATGTTGTTCGCCCACATTCGGCCTGTACGACCTAGACGAACAAGTAACCTTTCCGAATTGGATTTGAAACGAAGAGATTTGATTCAGTTAACAAGTTTAAGACTAATCCTCAAATCCGAATTCCATACAAAATGTTTCGGACAAATACTCAAAAAGTACGCCGTATTATAGTAATTAATTTCTTTACACTATTTGTTTCGTCCATGTTTTTAGACTTCGTCAACAAAAAAAGTGTAAGGTTTCATACTTTAATTTAGATTTTATACGTGTTTTTAAGTTAGTAGGGTTGATTTTAAAACACGTATTAAATCTAAATTAAAGTATGAAACCTTACACTTTTTTTGTTGACTAAATCGAAAAACATGGACGAAACGAATAGTGTGAAGAAATTACTATAATATGGCGTACTTTTTGAGTATTAGTCCGAAACATTTTGTATGGAATTCGGATTTGAGGATTCCCCTTAAGAACTATTTGCAACATTTCGCACCAAGTTTAAAGTTAATCAAGGTTTTACAAAAACATACAACAACCGACTTCAATTGGACTATTCTGGTGATCGTAAACACCGCTGACAAGTCAAAGGGGAGCTAAATACGCAATTACGACATATTTTTTTCAGTTATTTTAATTTCAAACCAAAGTAACTACTGAACAAATTCTCATAAAAATAAAAATATTTTTTTTTAATTTGTTTTTCAACTACAGAGTTCTGAGATAACAAATATTGAATAAAATCATTCAACCGAATTGGCTCCTCCTTTTTTGAAGTCGGTTGAATACTAGTTGTTCGCTCCGAATCAAGAACTCAAGAACCTCCACCTAAACCGCTAGATCAATTCGGGTCATCTATGATATCAAAATACATTTTGAACTTAACTACCCACATGCCAAGTTTCATGTAGATCACATGAGCAGTTAAATATTTATGATTGGACAAAGATATATGTATAATAAATATAATATATTTAAAATGTTGTCAGAGCGTCTGGTCGAAGCGACGCGTGATCAGAAGGCTGGAAGCTATCTCATTCAAAGAATAAGCCTTGCAATACAGAGGCAATGCAGCCAGTATCCTCGGCACGCTGCCATCGGGTGTCGAGTTGGAGCAGTTAAGCTACCTATAGATCGTTTGCAACGGTCTATGGCTGGCCCAATTGTTTTCTTTTGTAAATTTTGTATAATAGATTGTAGTAGTTAGCTTATGCTGAAATAAAACAATATACATACAATATAAAGAATATTAGTCGGATTATTAGGATGCAGAGAATCCAATGAGAACCAAAGGTTGGATGTGAGAAGTATCAGCTGATGGTGACGTCTCATACATTATGTATGACTCCACCCGGATGTAGGGGAGAGGAGCTGGGGGGGAAATATTTGGAACATTATAACAACGGTTAACTATCAAAATATTAAAACTAGTTAATTGATTGATTCAGGCGTTACTTTGCGGAAATCCATAAATATCAACAAATTATATAAATATATTTAGTAATAAATCTGCTTAATTTCTAAACAAAGGTTTTAATTAACTTAACTTTAGTTCAACTAAACCAAAGAGTCAACGAACAGAAAACCAAAGTTTAAAGATACGACACGTGTTTCGCCTCTACACGAGGCATCATCAGGAGGTGTGGACTCGCCGAAGTTTGAAACGAGAGTTTGACTCTCATTAAGGGGATTTATTACTAAATATATTTATATAATTTGTAGATATTAAAACTAGTTGTTCGCTCCGAATCATGAACTTACGGGGGGGAAATATTTGGAACATTATAACAACGGTTAACTATCAAAATATTAAAACTAATTGTTCGCTCCGAATCATGAACTTAATTGCCTCCATCTCCTAAACCTCTGAACCAATTCGGCTCATCTATGAATTGAAAATATATTTTGAACTTAACTACTCACATGCCAAATTTCATGTAGATTGAATGAGCGGTTAAAGACTTATCGTCCAACAAAGATACATAATAAATATACATAAAATATAAAGAGTATTAGTGGGATTATTAGGATGCAGAGAATCCAATGAGAACCAAAGGTTGGATGTGAGAAGTATCAGCTGATGGTAACGTCTCATACATTATGTATGACTCCACCCGGATGTCGGGGGTAGGAGCTGGGGGGGAAATATTATGGACATTATAACGATTCGTATAACAACGGTTCACTGTCAAAATATTAAATCTAGTTGTTCGCTCCGAATCATGAACCTCCACCTCGTAAACCCCTAATTTGATATGGTTCATCTATGATTTCAATGATAAAGCATATTTTTACTTTTTGCAATTTATGATTGAATTAGGTAAAACATGTAGGTACTTAACGGTGAAGGAAAACATCGTGAGGAAACCGGCATGTCTAAAAAACCTAAAACCGAAAACATGTGTCAAGTGCACGAAAGGAGCCTCTTCGAGACGCACTTGAAATCCTTTCACCACACTGGTTCGAACTAGTAACTACAATATGATAGATATTAGATTAATATTTTTAAAGGGACATTACCTTAATATTCAGATACCTACTTAGTATATTGCATTTTGTAGCATAGAGTGAAGTAGTTAGCTTAAATTGTAATTATATTGTTTTTCAAGAGAAAAAAAAAACTTAAATTACATAATGAAATACTTAGTTTTAGTTCGAATAATAAAATTAGCTTTTACTATAATGAGAGCGCCTTGCTCGTCTCTTTTTTATCTAATTAACGGATATAAAAAAATGCTATTCTAGAATCATTGTCTAAGCTCTGCCATCTCCTAGACTAAAATCGCGTGGACTAAGTCCTAGAACTAGTTAAAAAACTTGGCGCTCTGTGATGTCATCGCACACACTCGGCTAGACTTGTAACGGACATTTTGAACCGACTGACCGACTAAGTTAGGTATTTACGACAAAAAAGGTGGAAAATATGATAATGCACGATTAATCAGCCGATTGTCTACTGAAACTGATAAAAAGAGGTTCACTGAGGCTGTATTTGGACTCTTCATTATGAGAATTAGTCTTTTCGCCATTTTGAGAATTGGCCATTTTGCGCCTAAACCGTTATTAGTACGTCAAGGGCTTGAAGACCGAGCCAAAAACGAGGGTGGATTATACAGGGTCATCCAAAAAGTGACGTCAAATTTTTTTTTTTATATTCCTTATACCTGGGTGTATCCGAAAATACCCCATGTATGCTCCGCGATTTTTAGTAGTTTAGAAGTTATGATTTTTTTAATGTGTATTTTCGAATTTACTTCCGGAGCACCAAAATCATAACTTGTTTGATTAATTAATAAAAGGTTTTTTTTTTAATTTTTTTCTCAAACATGATTGTCTTGAATCACTCTTTCATAAGTTGTAATCAACTACACAACATTCTTCATTACAAGTGACCGAAAAAAGGGTCGAAAGTGAAAATTTTAGGTTTGAGTTGAACAAATTAAAATTTTCAAAATTTTCTCAACGGTACAAAATTGTTGTTTCATAAGTTCAAACTACTTTTAAAAACTTCAGCACTTTGTCAGCTTGCCAAATAATAAAAAAAATGTTGCCTTAACAGGCAATTTTACGATGAATTTGGCACCGAACTTAGTTAGGTGAGCAGCAGCAGTAAACTGTTTTTTAATGTATCACTGATTGTTTAATTTGACTACTTTAGGCTACTTTTGATGATGCCTTACAAATGATGTAGATCATAAAAATTAAATAAATAAGGTAAAACTTTTTCGGACAATTTTTTTCTTTACGCATGCTCACCTAACTAAGTTCGGTGCCAAATTCATCGTAAAATTGCCTATTAAGAGCAACATTTTTTTTATTATTTGGCAAGCTGACAAAGTGCTGAAGTTTGTAAAAGTAGTTTGAACCTATGAAACAACAATTTTGTGCTGTTGAGAAAATTTTACTCCGTTCAACTCAAACCTAAAATTTTCACTTTCGACCCTTTTTTCGGTAACTTGTAATGAAGAATGTCGTGTAGTTGATTATAACATATGAAAGAGTAATTCAAGACAATCAAGTTAGAAAAAAAAAAAAAAACTTATTATTGTCCCGTTACGCTGGTAGTTAAACTATCGTTAGTAAACCAACCTTACAGACGACCATTTTTTTTTAAACGCCTAACCCAAAAGTCTAAAACCATAGAGTTTAGTACCCTGTAGTTTAGCATTCCAACATCGTCGGGTGATTTGGTGAGATGACGTCATCAGTACCTGGGTAAGACATTCCTAGAAGGACTAACATTGATGTGCGAAACGAAGCGATAGGGTATTCAAATCCAGCTATTTCAAACTTGTAGTTTGCCTCAAGCTTTGACCTCAAGCGCCTAAATCCTTGAACCAATTTGGCTCATCTACATACGAATGAACTCGACAAATGTTTTGAACTAGGTATAGATTAATAGCGGTGTTTCTATAGAACACCAAGATAGAAAGTAGACAGTCTGTATTCATTCATGAAATCAAAATGGAGTCGTAAGAAGGGACCAAAAAATTTCAGACTCACAGTCAATAAAAATGTAAAATGTATGTATTTTAATATTACTTTATACGTTTTTCCTTATTACCTTATTGCTTAGAAATGCTGTCTAGCTTAGGAACATAGACAAAGAAAATACCTACTTAAATTAAGCTTTTTTCAAATTTTGCCACAAAATTTTGGCCAATAAATGATTGAATTGAAATTGATTAAATTATTTATTTGCCGCATCCAATAATCGTAATTTTCCGTGGTCTATGTTGATACATCCACGCACGTTTGATCATTTGTATTTTTGTGCCAAAACTTGTATCTTGATGGTCAGCTTATAGCTACATGATTGCGTATGTAATTAGGTAGGTAGGGTACCTATGAGATAATAGTGTGTTATTAGTTTTAAGCCTATGAACTGGGGATAAATCTATATTCTACGTATTGTATAAAAATTAAGCTCGTGGCATGGTTAATTTATACTCTTAAGATAGTTGTATACTTTTGACTAATTTTGAGTGCTGCTGTCTAGCAACAAGTAGCATGCTCAATTTTCAAAGTTAGTAACCAAGTGCTGCCATCTAGTGCTGAATAGAATGCGCAGTTTTTTAACGACATCTATTATCAAATTTGGGTACTACGTTGATAGATTAAAAACATTTTAGTGTTTTTCAGCGATAAAAGAGGACGCTGGCGACGCATACAAAGACGGAGTGCGCATGTCAAAAACGCTGTCATTTTCAGATTCTATTTTGTGAAATCGTAAAAACTAGTGGAATTCGTGAAAATAAACGAACGTGGCGGCAACGAGGAGTTCCTCCTAATCCAGAATCGCCAATGGACAATAACATTTCAGCTGTGATCTGAAAGCGGGACGAGAAAATTAGTTTTTCAGTATTTTCAACTGGTTTCCCTCCCAGTCTTGTTCTATTGAAGTTTCTCTGGTGTTTTGATTCGTACCAAATTAATATAAGAAGGGACAATGAAGTCCTGAAGTGGTAACGGTATTCATTCGGCTATTTCGGACTGCATTTTGTGCTTTTTAGATCAAGTGTTTCTGATGAATTGCTGCGGGAAAATAAAGATCAAATTGCGTAAGTAAATTCCTTTTAATCCTAAACTGCTTGCACTTGCATGGTTTGAGTCATTGCTAAATGTTGCCGCCAAAATTGGAATCCAACTGGATTCTCACAATAATGTTTATGATCATAGAACAAAGTTTTTATCGTAAATAACAGCTAGAGGTATATTTCAATCCTGTTAAATATATAGGTACCTACATAAGTACCCTAATATGTATTTAAATCTCAATAATAGTTAATTACAAGCCCAATTTTTATTTGGATGTAATTGTAAAGTACATACCTACAGAAGGTGTAAAGGTGTTGACACCTGCCTCTTCGTTTGTGTTGCAGATTTATAAAATTTCATTTTTGGTACACACCTACACTTCTAGACAAACTATCCTCCTAAAATTACAAGTCTCTATTTCCAGTGGTTTGGCTTGTACCTTGTCCATGAGTCAGTCAGTCAGCATAAAGACATACTAGCTTACGCCTGCAACTTTGTTATCTTTGTGAATTTACAAAATTCCTTTCTTAGTATGTATTTTCACTTTTGACCTAAATTCTAATTCTAATTTGGGTAAGGGGTTGCATATGGTCTGCACTGACGTCCCGCTGTGGGGTGTATTGTGCATTGACCCCTTTATTAGTACTAACTTTACCCCAGCCAGCCCAGCTCCCCAAAATAGCGGAGCAGGACCCTGGGTTGATGGATGATGTGTTCCAGTTTCCCGGTAGGGTCATCTGGACCCGTATCCAGGATTTTCCTCAGCCCAGTCTTCTTTCTGGCCTCTTCTGTAGCTGTGCAGTGCACAACCACGTGTTCTACGGTTTCCTCCTCTTCGAAGCAACCGCGGCAGATCACGCTGTCTGTCGCACCCATCTTGAACAGATGGTGATTCAGGTCACAGTGGCCGGTTATAATTCCTACCATTGTACGTAGTTCTTTCGACCTAAACAAACATCCTTTAAGTTTCAAGTCCCTACGTCCTATTTTAGGCTGTCTGTCAGTCATTTGTAGTCGTACATAAATGGATCTTTCTGTAAAAAAATCGATGTGTGCATTACAACACGGTGAAGGAAAACATTGTGAGGAAACCAGCATATCATAGAATCTATAAAGTTCGAAAACATGTGTCTATTGTACGACAAGAGCCTCTTCGAGCTACACTTAAAATCCATTAACCGCACTGGTTCGAAAGAACTAGTGACACGATAAGAAGAAGAAGTGTCTGTAGACACCTTTAGGTATCAGAATTCTGGCTTACTTAAGGCTAATCCTCAAATCCAATTCCATACAAAATGTTTCGGACATTTACTCAAAAAAAAATATGTGTGTGGTTAATGTGGATATGGTGCCACCATAATTTTACTTTAAGGGGAATCCTCAAGGCAAATTTCCATACAAAATGTTTCAGACAAATACTCAAAAAGTATGCTGTGTTATAGTAATTTCTTCATATTATTTGTTTGGTCCATGTTTTTTGATTTCGTTAATAAAAAAAGTGAATGGTTTCATACTCTAATTTAGATTTTATATGTGTTTATAAGTTAGTGTAGTTTACAAAAAACATGGATGGAACAAATAGTGTGAAGAAATTACAATAATACGGCATACTTTTTGAGTATTTGTCTGAAACATTTTGTATGGAAATTTGCCTTGAGGATTCCCCTTAAAGTAAAATTATGGTGGCACCATATCCACATTAACCACACACATAGTGATTCATTCTTCGAATGCCATGACTCAATGACCATGACATTTCTATTGTTTAGAACATTATATTTCATCCTGTAATAATAGTTGTAAGAAGATTTTAATAAATAATATATGTAATGGAATAATCATTGTACTCAATACTCAATGGTTTATTTGCATAGTATTTTGTACATTAAGATCTTACATAATATTATGTTTCAAACATATGCCCTGTTAGGGCACAACAAATTATAAAAAATCTTAAAAACTAAGTACTTACCTACCTAATAATACATTAACAAGGAACATAAATTATGTTAATAATTGCACAAAATACCAACTTAGCTTTTACAAAATAAAATCTGTTTCAAAATATTTACATCTTAAATAAAACAAACTAAGGAAATATACCTACTTAATAACATTATTATTATTATTATCAGCCTGAGCTGTCCCATTGTAGGGCAAAGGCCTCCCCCCATTTTCGCCAACGGTCTCGATCTTGTGCTACTAATCTCCATTCCCCGTCGAACGCATCCAGTAACATAATAATAGTTATTTATTTTTACAATATTTTTGCTTGAGCCTCATAAAATTCTCGCAGTAAGTAAAAACAGCTTTTTATTAGAATTTTTTTTAAGATAATCTTGAATTGTTTTATACTGCTTTCATTTTTTATTTCTTTAGGAACATTACTATATATTTTTATACACATAGACCCGAATCAGAAGAATCTTTGAGTACCTCATCCTAACTAAGTACTAGACTTATAAGTACAGTCAGCTGCACAGACATGTATATACTCCTAAGCTTTCACATTTATAATATGCTCTTAATTTTGCAAAGATATTCTTCTGATAAGAATTCTGACCATAAGATGACTATATTACTTAATTTGAAAATGCTTGCGTGTAATTAATATAAATATGAAAGGGGAACATTTACAAAACGATCGTTAGACCTGTCGTATTGTATGGCTCTGAGTGTTGGACAATAAAAGGGATGGATACCTATTATGGGTGATTAAAATTTTGGTTAACATAAACAGATGTTTTTGTGAAAACAATAAACTAACACAAACAAACTAAATTACCTTGTTTTTAATATCATGTAAACTTTAAATAGACTTGCCTACGTCAGACATCTTTGTTTTCTATGTTATGTATGTATGTTTTTGTATTGCAATATTTTATAAAAAAAAATTATATATATCGGATATACCTATATCCATTGATATATATCCTCGAACCCTTTTTTTTGTAAATACATACGTATTTACAAAAAAAAGTATTTATTATTATGTATTCTATCAGTGTTCTGGTTCTCATAGTACAAGCTCTGCTTAGTTCGGAGCTAGAGGGTGCTATGTGAAATGTCCAAAATATTTATTTATTAAGAGGTGTCCAATAATTTTACGTAAGGTGACTTTGGTTTTATTTTTACTCCCTCTTCTTAGTAAGATGTAAGATTTTACTCAACCAGCCTAAATTACTGAACCGAATTTTTTGAAATTCGATTTTATGACATTGAATCAAAAAGGTATTAGAAGCTATTTTTTTTCTCGATACCACGCAGATAATTAAAAAAAACAATAATCCGGGTTCTACAAATACATACTACAACAGACTTCAATTGGACTGTTCTAGTGACCGTAAACACCACTAAATAGTCACAAAGAAGCAAAATACGCAATTTCGTTTATCTGGATGACGTCATTTGTTCAGTTATTTTGATAAATCAAAACCAAAGTACTGGACCGATTTTGATGAAATTTTCTATGGGACCAATCTAGAAGTACCTAACTTTTCAAATAAAAATAATTTTACCAGTCGGTTTAAACAAACTTAAAAAAAAACATTTAACCAAATTGAGAACCTCCTTTTCTTTGAAGTCGGTCGAAAAAAAGGTTCTGTACCCAAAAATTCGATGACATTATTGCGATAATATTTCATCTATTTATATCTCTCGTTCATTTGGTACAGAACATCCGCGTTACATCACTAGCGGTCAATGTCGAGCGTTGTGACGCGTAGGGATGGGAATTTGTCGATGATTCGTCTTGACGCGATTCATGTGACGACTGTTATGACGATGTTTTCCGGTTTGAGGGGTTTTTAGCTACATAAATTACATCGATTTCGCCTAGGACTATCAAAATTTCTCAAAGTGGACGAGCGCCTTTGCAGTGTTAAGCATCGATGACACACGGCTTTTTTACACGCTACAAGACAGCGTGTTCGCTTGTAGTGTAAAATCGCCCAGTGTTATAGGCTTTTTACAATCTGCTTGTTCACAATCCTTTCCGAGAGCTAACTGGCTCACACGCTAGGTTATAACCTCCGCCTTTTTTGAAGTCGGTTGAAAATAACGGTAATGAAAACTTCATCAAGGCGAAATAGTATAATTTATGTATTTAATCAGCTATTTGGTTCCCATAGAACAAGCTCTGCTTAGTTTGGGGCTAGATGGCGTTATGTGAACAAAGATATAAACAAACCAAAAAGTTTATAAAAAACTGAAAATCCGACTCCCAAAATATTAAGCATTATTGCCAATTTTCACTAGATATTTCTAATTGAATAATAACACACGACTTATTTATAATTTTGTAATATCCTTTTAATTTCCTTCAATTTGATACCCCAGTCGACAGGTTTGGTAAAAAAAATATTTACAACTTACTATTTAGCGCCAAAAATCCGCCTTTTTTTCCAAATTCTTCGTAAACACTATCTAAGGACACTTGGGTTATTGAGACGAATCTAATGATACCTTGATTGTCGAAATCCATTGAACCGTCCGGAAGATACGAGGTAACAAAGAAATTTACATAAATATGTAGTACGTACATAGTACATATTACATACATGATAGGTACGCGCGAAAAACATAACCCTTCCTTGGCAGTCGGGTAAAAAATCTATCGATAGTTTCCCATCTCTGGCCTCGTAAAAATGTCGGAAATAGTCTGTAAAAAGCATCTATCAACACTGTCCGTTTGATGGATTTTCACAAAAAAAAAATACGTTTCGGGTCGTTTAGAAAGTCAACGTTTTTAGCGAAATTGCTCAGTATTCTGTAATGTTCTTCGGTAGTTACGTAAAATATCGACACTGGTTATAATATTTAATATTATTTTTCAACCAACTTAAAAAAAAGAGGACCCTCCTCTTTGGTTGAATGATTTTTTATTTTTTTTATGTTTGATACCTCATAACTTTGTTTTTTATAAACCGATTTGAAAAATTATGTTTGAGGGGTTATACTTTCAAATTGGTGCCATAGTTCATCAAAATCGGTTCAGAAGTTTAATTTTTATATTAAAATAACGGAAAAAAAGATGTCGTCGACGTAAACGAAAATTGCGTATTTTGCTACCCTGTGACATTACTGTGTGTGTGAAATTAAAATATAAATTAAATTTATTTTTGCTTTTATAATTTAAATGCACTTCTGCTAAACTAAATTTCATCCGATTCGGATAAAATGACGAATCCAAAAATGTACCTATTATAATTATATATTTTTTACCAATATCTTCAATTAGTAACATCAACAAGAAAAGTGTTACCTACGAAACATATTTTTAGATAGTTGCGCTAGTCAGATTATAGGCAGTACTTTAACTAATTTTTTATTGTATACATAAATGTAGTTAGGTAGGTATACATTAAAAACAAACTACTGGTGTACCCTACTTGACAATAAATAAATGAATCATAAATAATTCCATAATTTAATACATCTGGCTTCCGGCGCCAATGTGTATTCAAAATATTGCGAACACATTCTGTTTGACGAGCATAAATCTCATGAAGACATCAATCTGCGAGCGAGATGACGTCACAGGCTAAATATACCGCCACATTGCCCATCGCGCGCGTTAGTGCCAACACGAACCTGCTCTCGGATCCATGGGAACGATCCATGTATTCGTTAGGGTAAAATCGAGTTGTATGCCCCAGAAGAGTAAGTATCTTGTTGTGTAGACCATACGTAAGGGAGATAATGGCAGATGTAGAGAGAGATGTTGGGGTAAAACCGGATTGTATGCCCCAGAAGGATAGTTGCCCCTTTTCCTAAAAACCTTACTTTACAAAATCAAATTAATGTAATCAAGGTTTTACAAAAACATTTGTAATATTTTAGTGACGATAAACACCACTGAATAGTCAAAGGGAAGCAAAATACGCAATTTCGTTTACTTGGATGACTTCACTTTTTTAGTTATTTTGATTTCAAAACCAAAGTTCTGAATCGATTTTTCATGAGATTTCTATGGGACCAATCTGAAAGCATAACTTCTCAAACAATTTTTTTTTTCAATTCGGTTTATAAACAACAAAGTACTGAGGTTACAAACATAAAAAAAACCGAATTGAGAACCTCCTCCTTTATTTATGTCGGTTGATAACCGGTCTGTATGCCCCACAAAAATACCTATCATGTTGTGTAGAATATACCTAAAGGAGATAAAGACGGATATACAGATGATGGGAGAAACCGGGTAAGATGCCTAGGCTTCGGGACCATAGAACAATCTATGATATTCGTTAAGGTAAAACCGGGTTGTATGCCCCAGAAGAATACCTATGATAATGTGTAGACCATACCTAAAAGAGATAAAGACGGATGTATAGATGATAGGGTAAAACCGGGTAAGATGCTTCGGCTTCGGGACCATAGAACAATCCATGTATTCGTTAGGGTAAAACCGCGTTGTATGCCCCAGAAGAATACCTATAATGTTGTGCAGACTATACCTAAGGGAGATAAGGACGGATGTAGAGATGATGGGGTAAAACCGGGTAAGATGCCTCGGCTTCGGGACCATGGGAACAATCCATGTATTCGTTAGGGTAAAAAAAAACGTATTAGGTAATAAATTAAAGTAATAATTGATAATGTTTTTAGCATAATTTAATGCGTTATACTTATTATAACTACAAAAAATAGAAATAAAAATATTTTATTCAATACCTTAATCGTAATTTTACATATGGGTAAGAGGTTCCCTTTTAAGTATTTACAAAATTATTTACAAAAGGAAACAATTGGGCCACCCATAGACCGTTGCAAACGATCTATAGGTAGCCTATAGCGTGCCGAGGATACTGGCTGCATTGCCTCTTTGTATAGCAAGGCTTATTCTTTGGCCCAGATAGCTGCCAGCCCTCTGATCACGCGTCGCTTCGACCAGGCGCTCTGACAAAATTTTAAAAACTCGGAAGGCTCCCATTCCCCATGGACCTAGGGTCTCGACCCCAAAGGGCTCAAACATGTACGACCTATCAAGACCTACATATTTACGCCGCTTGAGACTTTAATTAGATTTTCGAATTAAAGGTTTTTAAGATAAGTGGCACTTAAATAAAATAAAAATAATTTTTTTTTTTTTTAATTTAGATGAAATAGGCAAGCATGTGACCACAACCTTACCTGATTTCTGGGGCATCTAAACCAGTTTTACCCCATCATCTCTAGGGTAAAACCAGGATAGACTCCCTAAAGGGATAGGTCCCCGTTTCCTAAAAACCCTAATTCCGAAAATCACATTAAGGGGAATCCTCAAATCCGAATCGTCTATGTTTTTTGATTTCGTCAACAAAAAAAGTGAAAGGTTTCATACCTTAATTTAGTTTTTATAAGTGTTTTAAAGTTAGTAGGGTTAATTTTAAAACACGTATAAAATCTTAATCTTAAATCTTAATTTTTAACACGAATTGAGGATTCCCCTTAATACGTGTCCTGTCCATCGCCATTTCAGTTTCCTACAAGTTGTTTGTATGTGTCTAAATTTGGTTTTTCTTTTTATATCCTGCAATCTTACTTTACTCATAGTAGATGTAGTAACAGATAAATCCAACACAAGCTTCACTCATTCAGTCCACGTCACAATGACCTTGCCACTTCCTGCGCACGCGTCTTCCAGCATTCCACATGTTTACTAATACCGTGTTGGCTGAGTGGTAGGTGCCTCGTCTTTCGATCCGAAGGTTGTGGATTCGAAACCCGGTCGCTGAATAATCCATGTTAATGCAGACATTTTCTTCTTTCACCACCCTTGTAACTCACTAAGTGTGCGCCGTCTATCTTGCCTGGAAGAGATCGCTCACAGCGATAAGGCCGCTCCTTGTACTACCTACCTTAAGGCCTTTGTATTCTTGTTCTATTGTTTTACTCTGTTTTAAAATGACGATATGTCGATATTATTAACTCGGTAATTATCTATGCGGCTTGAAAGTACTTCTACTTGGTCTACCGGGTTGCTTCGGGACTCCACTCAGTGGTTATCTTGGCCCAAAGATTGCTTGACAAAAGCACAATAAAACACGAATCTATTTGCACGCGTGAACTTCAGCTCGGGGGATGTCGGGCGTGCTCGGGATGCAACGGATCCATCCCATCCGGATAGGTCAGTGGGGCACCGCGCACGCGCCCTGCGTTTAGGGCTTTCCTCTATGAAACTCATTTAATCAGCTTCCTATTTATATAACAGGTTACGTGCCCGCGACTTCGTCTGCGCAGTATCTTTATAAATTGTAGCTATGTGTTATTCTGATGTATAAGCTATATTATGGTAAAGGTTCATTAAAATTAATTCAGTAGTTTTTACGTGAAAGAGTAACAAACATCCATCCATCCATCGTTACAAACTTTCGCGTTTATAATATAAGTAGGAAGTAGGATTACAGATATAAGGTTTTCCTATGAAATATCTCGACACACGACAGTGTGTCAAGCCACGGTCAGGCCCAGCGAACTGGCGAGTAGCACTGTGTGTAAGTTTACACGAACCATTTGGAGCCACTTTTGACCTTGTCATAGCTAAAAAACTAATCAATATAAACACACCAAATTTGGTTTATGTATTGAAAGCCCGGAGTTAATGAAGTACCTCAAATTTCATAAACACAGCTTAAACGGTTATTTAGATATTGACGTTCAAAAATCGTCATTTTTATCACTGATTGACTGACATATAGACGTAAAACCTAACTCACTTTCAGATGACCCAGAAAGTTCAAATTTGGCATCCAGCTAGATAATTGTGTGTATACAAAGGAAAAAATCAGAAAACAGTAAATTTATAAGATTTGATTTGTTTTTCAAATTATTCGATTTTATGAGGTAAATTTAGCGCCTTGCAAATTATGAGAGCAATTGCCTTGCAAATTTTTGCAGGATATTTCCATTTCCATGATGAAAGGTTGTTTTTATCGTTTTATGTGCTTATTTTAATATTAATAATATAAAAATTATTTACAAGAGCCCAAATGAACGCAAGCTAGTGGAAATGCAAATTGCCGGCAAATAGTAATAAATTTATTAACAAAAAGAATTGGTATCTAAACAAAACCACATATATCATGTGAAAATGGAGAAGCCACGGTCTGGGACCGGATTATGATGGAGAAGTCGTTTTCCCCAAAAAAACTGAGATCTACATATATGGCTAGCCAAGGTCTACGTTATAAATAAAGTAATACGTTTTTATAAATAAATTTACGAATGTCTATAGTAGACCTTGGCAAGCCATATATGTAGATCTCAGTTTTTTTGGGGGAAAACGACTTCTCCATCATAATCCGGTCCCAGACCGTGGCTTCTCCATTTTCACATGATATATGTGGTTTTGTTTAGATGGGTTACTCGTGAACTCATTCCCCAGAATTCTCAGTAACTATAAGACAGACATGCGATATCAAATATGGCGATTGTAAAGTAGAAACGGAATGGGGTTGTAATAAATCTCGTGGCCTCGACTGGGTGAATCATGTAGCCTTGCCCTTGCTGCGGGCAGACTGGCTACAATATTTGGAGCACTCTTTCTTTGTAATATAAACCTTAAAGTGGAGAAGACTATGACATCAAGCTTACAGGTTACAGTTCATAAAAACAAAAAACCTGCCTGCAAAAATATTATCGCCATTTTGGATTTTGATACTTTGATTCTATCCTAAGACTTCCTCAAACCAGGACTAATTTACTTATACCTCATTTTGTCAAAATCAATTTAGCTGTGATCGTTTTTACCCCACTGCGAATGAGTTCCCAGAAACAATAAGACAGACATGCGATATCAAATATGGCGATTGTAAAGTGGAAACGGAATGGGGTTGTAATAAATCTCGTGGCCTCGACTGGGTGAATCATGTAGCCTTGCCCTTGCTGCGGGCAGACTGGCTACAATATTTGGAGCACACTTTCTTTGTAATACGAATATAAACCTTATAGTGGGGAAGATTATGACAACAAGCTTACAGTTCATGAAAACAAAAAACCTGCATGCAAAAATATTATCGCCATTTTGAATTTTGATACTTAGATTCTATCCTATGACCTCCTTAAATGAGGACGAATTCACTTTATACCTTATTTTGTCAAAATCAATTTAGCTGTGTTTTTACCCCACTGCGGAGTTCATATTCATATTCATATTCATTTATTTATTGTTTCATTTGCATACAGGTTATATAACTTAGGTGTAAGTGGCTTATAGGTACACAATGCACATGAACCCTGTAAGGGCGCAACAACTTCAAGTTATTTTTTTGCTCGGTAGGCATCTAATTCACTTATGTTTATTTCATAGTCAAATTAGTTCCCAGAAACTATAAGACAGACATGCGATTACATAAACGAAAACCCTGGGTGAATCATGTAGCCTTGCCCTTGCTGCGGGCAGGCCAGCTACAAATGTGGAACACTTTCTCTGTAGTATAATATAAACCTTATAGCATAACATAGCATAATCAGCCTATAATGTTCCCACTGCTGGGACTCAGGCCTACTCTAGGCAGGAGAGCGAATGGGTCTTAATCCACCGCGCGGACCCAATGCGGATTGGTGGATGTCACATGCCATACAACATTTTTTCTGCTCTTTGACATGCTGGTTTCCTCATGATGTTTTCCTTCACCGTTGCGAGAACGTGGGATGCATACATAGATTTTTTCGACCGAAAAAACCCATTTACGCATGACTGGCACCGGGATTCAAACCCGCGACCATCAGATCGCAAGGCAAAGGCCTCATCCACTCGGCCACCACGTCCTCATATAAACCTTATAATATGTAGGGAAAGCCAATCGGCAAATCAAACCTATAAAAGGCTTCGTCTTGACTGACTGACTGACAGACAACCTAATGGCCAAACCGCTGAACTTAGAAACTTGAAACTTGGAGGGTGTGTTATGGTGTTCGTTAAGAAGTGTGAATTCGCAAGCGAAGTCAGCGAAGTTGCGGACGTCAGCTAGTTTACATATAAAAAGCTTCGTCCTGCCTGACTGACTGACAGACAATGCATGTAGACCAAACCACTGAACGTAGAGTAGTTTCGATTTCGAGGGTTTGTTACTTAGAAATAAATTTCTTTGTTGCCAACGCAAAAGAAGGCGTGTTTTAAATTTCTAATGATTTCTGATTAAAATACCTAGTTAGCTTAAACAAACGTACGTAAATTAATTATAATAAATATTTTGACAAATTCAGGCGAAATCGTATTCAAGGATTTCAAGGAATAAATCGACGGGTTACTCTTTGTTAGAATGTAGGTCACAGAAATCCAATAGGTTTCAGCATTTTATCCGGAACCCTGTATTGTCGTACAAGGGTTCCGATAAAAGTCCCTTCGGAGTACCTGACACTCCCAAACGTCCAATTTGCCCTTACAAGCTCCCTGCACCCATATTGCTACCCACCTACACCCCATTTAGAACCTTAAAGCTATAAAGATAACGATCGAATTGCCGATACCCCGGTAATTTGATTACGCTGAACCATTGTGTACCTTATTGCCCATAAAATGGAGTCTTAATTCAGTTAATTTCGGGTGAATGGTGACTCATCACAAGGTCAGTCAAGTCTCCTCGAACTTGTGTTTGAACTCTAATTGCTTTGCAGATATGTAACTTATCTGATGGAGATAAGGTTGGTTTTGGTGGGTGGGGCTAAGGTTTGTTTTGCCAGCAAAGTTTCATATTTTTGGAAAAAATGCAGTCTGAAGAGTATTGTTGCCGTAAGGAGCTTTGAACTCATTAGTGTCTTCTAGAGGTGAACATCTTCGTAAATGGATGGATACGCTTTTCTTCGGTCCGTCACTAACACAAGTTCTCAGAAAATAATATAAAGATACTCATATTGGGAATATAAACTTTTGCAAACTCAATTTACCTGTGATCATTAAAAATCTAAATCATAAATGTAATTATCTTCATCATCATCATCATAATCCACAGCCCATAACTACCCACTGCTGGGTGTAGGCCTCCTTCTGTACACGCCATTCTCTCCAGTCTTGTGCTTTTCGCATCCAAAAGTTGCCCGCGACTTTCGTAATGTCGTCGATCCACCGCGCCAACGGACGACCAAATAAATGTAATTATCTTACTACAATTAAATAAATAAATGCGTAAACTTTTTCGTTTAACCTAATCGATTGAGTTTTGTCTTATCCACTTTCAGATAGGTAGGAATTACTAAGACGGGGGTAAAAATACAAACGAAATCCGTATCAAAATTTAATAAAATCAAATATTAACCTCAATCAATACTATAGCTAGCGGGATTAGTCTATACATCCTGACAAGATCCAAGGCGTAGGGATGCGTAAAATCGAAACTGGCTTCACTGCAGGGGTGGAGTATGCAACTAGGTGACCTATTTGCAAGGGTCGGGGAGGGTTCATCCACCCGGCCGGGTTACTCTTTGTGCTGAGGCTGCGACCCACTGAACTATATCAGGCTTGGAGCTGATATGATTTACCTCAGCTGGTGTGATTGCCAATTTGGGTTGTGATAATCAGGTAATTAAGTTCAGTGCGAGGTTGCGATATTTTCTTGCTGGTTGTTGTAATGTTATCCTCCTATTTTAGAAGTTTCTTCTGCATCTTGTGAGAAGAAACGTGTGTGGTTTCTTTAAATGGAAACCAGCGGTTTTATTATTTTCTAGCTATAATGCAAATCATGAAATGAGAAGACGTTTAAGATGTGAATACCGCAAATTAGACCATGTCATATACCTACAGTGGATATCATTTCACATCATTCAGCGAAAGATGAAAATGTTATAAATGCAAAAAAATAAGTTTAATACTGACGTTAGTAGGTATAAAATAAATAAGTCTGCTTATATTTTCTAGGAAAGGAATTAATCTAGCTAAAGGCCTGCATTATGCGTGTTTCTGCAAAGACCTCGCGGTGGCCTTGGCATTATACCTCGACTTCCTCCCCTAATCTGTAGGATCACATAACACTGTCGTTACCACAGACCCATAAAGTCACCTTCAAACTCACCCTGCCGTGGATCACCTTTCCGCAATGACCTTAAACCTGCTTCGTGGAACTTACGTGTGGGTTGTTCCTCAGGATACTCAGTCAGATAGTACAGTCATAAAGAAATTTTGCATCGCCGGTTTCTCAAAGACATCATCAGCTATTACATTGGTTGTCATCCGCTGTTGGGACCTCACCGATTTATCCACGCTACTTCTTATTGTGAAAGGATTTCAAGTGCTCCTCTAAGAGGCACCTTTCGTGCACTGTGATGCAATCGATGGATGCTACTGTGATGGATGCATGGATAGATGTTTTTTTTTGTTAAGTATCCTCTATATAATAATAAGATTTGAAGCACCCAGCTTCAAATCCCTTGAAAAAATAGTATAAATATATGATTAGGCTTACATGGTTATAAAAATATATTTTATTTTTGAAGGCAAAACTTCTTCGTACGCCTCGCCCTCGAGCGTTTTGAAGGGATTTGAAGCTGTTCTTCTTGTGCAAGGGGGATACTTATCTATGATGATACCTGTACATATCTATTTAAAAGCTTGTAATTACATAAATCTGCATCATACTGTAGGCACATGGGAACGAGGGTGGTTTGACCTTGGTTCCGTAGCAAGACGCCACGGAAGTGGTGACCTGACGATGAGTCAGCGAGGTGAAGGTCTCCGGTAATGGCCCGTTCTGTCATGATTGGAGGGTGGATGTATTTGTTATAGTCACTTATAGTAATGCTGCGGGAATTTTGATGAGGTTTCGGACTAGTTGTAAAAAGTGACGAAAGAATCAAGGTTTTACAACAACCGACTTCAATCGGACTGTTCTAGTGACCGTAGTGCCTACGGTCACTGAAAAGTCACCGGGAAGCAAAATACGCAATTTTGTTCACTTCAATGCCTTTATTTTTCAGTTATTTTGATTTAAAAACACATATAGGGTATAGCAAAGCTTATAATTTATATGTGATAGGTCATTGTTGGCCTTATCATCAGCAGTTCAGCAGCGCTTCAATTAGTTCGCGGTTTTTCCTCATACCACCCCATTAAATTCGCAACATGTTATTCTCCTCAATAAATAACATTTAATCATTATTTATTAATAGTGTCATTCCAGTTTAAGAATAATATTTAATTCTTCAAAAAAATAATTCTAAAGTGGTTCAAAGTTTTATGTAAGCAGGAGTCGGGAGCTCCATGACGAACTGATAAATTGTGCTATTCATTAATATACGAGCAGCCTGTGGGCCGTCTACACCCAAAAACAGTACACTACCATGACGCGTTCAGAGTGCTGGTGGGCTGCCTCGGTTCTGCAGCGCGTCAGGGATGTTCGCCGACGCGAGAGTGGACTGCTTCTACACCACTATGCGGAAACAGTGCACATCCCTGGTGCGCAGGATCCGTGCCAGCTCCAACGGCATACTGAACGTGTTTGCAATTAGATTTCTCCTATTATGTCAACCGCTGCTGCCTGGTTCATTTTAGAAATGTAAACTTGGTCAAATAACCAATCTCATTAAAATTCTGTTGACCTGTGTATAGATTTAATTTGATATATAATAACATTTGAAATTAATTAAGCTAGTATCTGAAAATAAATTAATTTGATTGATTGATTAATACGTACTTTAAACGTTTACTATCGAATTTGGTGAAAAACAAAATTGGGAAAGTAAATTAAGAAGAAGAAAATGGATAATAGAATAAAGCTGAGTTTCCTTTGTTTCAGATTTATGGCGCCTAAGGTGAAGAAGCTCCAAATCTCTTCGCTCCCCTAAACCCCCCTCTTCCGCCATCTTCGACTGAGCAATCATAAAAAAAATGCACTCCGTCAGTCGCCGTCCACGCACAAATACAGCAAAACCGAACACTATAAAAAACCTAAAGATTAAAAAGAAAAACAACGAGCTTACCAACACTGATTCCATGTGTTCCAAATTCGAATAAAACGTCAAACTTCCCGCGCGGAATTTTAAAACTTTTAAATTCGGTTTTTACTGATGAGGCTTTAATAGTTTTTTGATGAGAAATTATTTAAATAGTAGTATTATAAATTAATAGTTGCCTTCTTAAGTAGTTGTAGTAACCGTGATTGGTCCAAATTCTTTAATATCTACTGTAAAATAGTTCTCCCTATTGTGAAATAACTGTTTTTGAAGTATTTTTTCCTTGGAGGATAAGTAAGGTAAGTTTTCGTTCTTGTGAAAGCTATTTTGAATCTTATCCCCTATGTCATTGTGTGTGTTTTCCAGGTTTACATCGGCAAAATGGAAAAACAGGAGTTGGAAAAGTGTGCGTCGGTCGAGGATGGCAATCATCTCAACAGGAATAGGGTATTGTTTTTTAGTTACGCATTCGATATTTCGGAAAAAAGGTAGGGAGGCCTTTGCCCAGCAGTGGGACATGTCAGGCCTATTGGCATAATAATAATAATTCGACATTTCATGTAAATCGTTAGATAAGTGAAATATAAATAAAAGCGGACCTAGAATTGAACCTTGTGATACTCTTTAGATTATGAGTATTAAATTTTTATTTTCTTAACTACTTACTAACGAATTGTGTTTTGAATTAATATTTGTTCGTTATGAAAAGTACGAAACTGTATTTAAATGTGTCTTACAATTCAAATTTTGTGTAAAGACATGGGCAACCAAGTCGAAGGCCTTTTTGAAATCCAACAATTTTCCTTTTCAGAGCTTCAAAACGAAACAGCTAGTACGAAGTCAAGCAATCCGTGAATCGACATCACCCCCGCGTACTGTTTCTCCCTCAGTCCGCAACGAAGCCGCCTCTGACAACGTTGACAACGTTGGCAATATCGTTAACAAAGTTAGCGCAGTCGACTGTCGGACCGATAAAAGCGACTCTAGTCATGATAGTGATGTGTATAGTTATAATGATAGGAGGAAACCAGTTGAGATTCAGGTAATAAAACCAGTTCTTTCCTACGATAAAATGAAAATCTGGAAAAAGACAAAGGATTTTCATCGCTTTTCTTGCCATGCAACCAAAAGAGTGGTGAATATGAAAGTTGATCGATATAAGAGTGAAAGGCTAAATAAAAGATGGATAGACTGTGAAACATGATATGAAAACAACTGTACACAGTGTTAGTTCAAAGATGACGTCTGATGGAGACTGGAATTGAACATAAAGCATCGATGACATAGGGCTAGCTTACAAGCTACAAGCTAGCGAGTTTAAACCACATACGTTTCACCACACTGGTTTGAAATAATCAAGGTTTTACAAAAACATAGACAACCGACTTCAATTGGACTGTTTAAGTGACCATAAACACCACTGTAAAGTCACAGGGAAGCAAAATACGCAATTTCGTTTACTTCAACGACATATTCTTGTTCAGTTTGGATATAAACTAAACTACTGAATCGATTTCGATGAAATTTGTATGGGACTAATCTGAAAGTATATCCTCTCAAACAAAAAATATTTTTTCAAATCGGTCTATAAACAACACGTTCTGAGGTAACAAACATTAAAAAAAACCTATTTTTTGTAGTCGGTTGAAAACTAGTGAAACGATAAGAAAAAGTACCCAGATCTGCGTGCAATACATCAACAAACGGTATTCCAGATAACCCAAGGCGCATGGGATGAGACGCCGCCTTACGAGCCGCGCGGCCGCACCGCGCGCTGGCACAGCGATTCGTCGCGCGACTTGCTGTCCAACAATCCGCGTGTCGCCTGCGTCTGCGGCGCCTGTGCACATTGTCCGCAGTGCAGGTATACATAGACTCTTAGCATAGCATAGTGCTGTGCGCTATCTTATCTGCACCCTAGCATTATACATTTCCTTGTCGAATCTTTGTTGAAACGCTCTTGTGCCCTTGCATTATGCATTTTCTTGTCGATTCTTTGTAGACACGACAGCGGTCTCTGTGTCCTAGCATTATACATTTTCTTGTCGACTTTGTAGACACGACAGCGGTCTCTGTGCCCTAGCATTATACATAATTCTTGTAGACTCTTTGTATAAACGATAACGGTCTTTGTGCCCTAGCATTATACATTTTCTTGTTGACTTTGTAGACACGACAACGGTCGCTGTGTCCTAGCATTATACATTTTCTTGTTGACTTTGTAGACACGACAACGGTCGCTGTGTCCTAGCATTATACATTTTCTTGTTGACTTTGTAGACACGACAACGGTCGCTGTGTCCTAGCATTATACATTTTCTTGTTGACTTTGTAGACACGACAACGGTCGCTGTGTCCTAGCATTATACATTTTCTTGCCGACTTTGTAGACACGAAAACGCTCTCTGTGTCCTTACATTATGCATATTCTTAACTCTTCGAAGACACGACAACGTTACGGTCTCCGTGTATGTTTTGATAGCATTATTGCTAGGGTTATAAATATTCTTGTCACTTTGTAAACAAATAATTTAACTATATAAATTATGGTTTTGTTTCAGGGGCCGGCGACGCAGACACATTTGCACCATCAAGCAGGATTCTGGCATCTGTACAGATGAATGTCCTGAATGCTCCGACACAGAACCTAACGGTAAGTCTACTACTAAACCGACTGTCCTGAAATTTTAGAAGTTTAGAACTTGGAAAAGGGCTGTTTAAATTAATTAATAATTTTAATTTATATTTATAATTGAATATAATAATCAAAACGTAAGGTGCGACTTCGTATTCAACAGGAAGGGACTCATTTTGAGCATTTGATAAATTGATTAATTTTGTACTAAAATTGTTAAAATTCATGGTCTTCCTATTATTTGTGACACTATGTTATTTAGCAAAAAATAATCCTTATGATGAAGCTTTTCGATCGGTATGATAAAGCTACGATTATGATTATTTTTCTCGTGTAACGGGTTCGATACCCGGTTGAACCATGTAAATATTTAAATATGTTTAAATGTAGTTAAAATTGTTTTTTTAATTCAAATAATGTCTTCCTACAGTAAAATGTTCCATCTACAATATTCAAGGTACTTTCCCTCCATGTGGCATAGCCGTGGGACGCCCTGTATAGATGAAAATCCTGCAAAGGATTATTTTGGACACGGGCAGAAGCGGTCTGTAGCGTCTCTCGTCACTTATTAAAAAGCCTAAAAAATATTATTTTCATTGTTTTAGGTGTGAATGAAATAACAAGGAAAGCTGCCAGTCTAGACGTTGACGAACAATATTATTGCAGGTACAGTTAAAGACAGAAATTGTTACATATCGGCTCTTAGAAAGCTGGCATTCCCACTGTTTTGTAGAAATTCGATTAGTACACTGTACGACAAATTGCATGCTTTACACATACGAAAGTAACCGATTATGATTTATATTAAATGTGTTTTTGACGTAACTACGTCTAATAAATCGATGAACGCCGCCGCGCCGGCTTCATGCACGAAAACGTTGATGTCATTGTCCGGTAACACTCATTGTCCCGTTACGGTTCGGTAACGCTCATTGTCCCATTACTCTGGTAGTCACGTTAAACTATCGTCCGTAAAACAACTTTACAGACAACCAATGTGTATTATGTACCTACTTATTATATTTTTCATTGCAGATGTCCCGAACGAAGAGACAGGCCAAAGAATATGTTAAGCAGAACTGATTCAGGTAAAATATTTGAGTATATTTGCCAAAGAAACATCTTTTTTGACGTGACTACGTCTAATAAATCGATGAACGCCGGTTGCATGCACGAAAACGTTGACGTCATTGTCCGGTAACGCTCATGCGTTACGCTGTCAATGTTTTGTTATGACGTTGTCACGTTAAACTATCGTCCGTAAACCAATTTTACAGTCAACTAATTTTTCTGACAGAATGTTGATGTCAGAAATTGTATGAGAACACTTCATGAACAACACAAAAAAAAAACAATTTCAGATGAGAAAGTAGAACCAACCGGTCCAGAGCTTGTGGCGTTTATCAAAGAAACTCTCAACAAGAGCGGAAAGGATCGCATGACGCTACTCAAAGTGGAGAAGGAGTTACATTCACTCGTCAATGATACGGGGTATGTATTGTCACACGTTACACTGTCACATTATGTCACACTGTCACACTAATGGAGCCGACCGGTCCAGAGCTTATGGCGTTTATCAAAGAAACCCTCAACAAGAGCGACAAGGACCGCATGACGCTACTCAAAGTGGAAAAGGAGTTACATTCACTCGTCAACGACATGGGGTATGTACTGTCACACGTCACACTTATGAAGCCGGCCGGTCCAGAACTTGTGGCAGTTGACAAGTAGAGTTTTTTATGGCCCATATACTTAAAATACTGCTCAATATTACACGCCTTGCTAAAGTATTTTCGAGGTTTTCAACTCACACTATCACACTTATTGAGTCGATCGGTCCAGAACTCGTAGCGTATACATAACTTCCTCGTCAACGACACGGGGTATGTACTGTTACACGTTACACTAATAGAGCCGACCGGTCCAAAACTCGTGGCGTATGTTAGTTACATTTACGCGTCAATGTCACGGGGTGTGAACTGTCACACATCACACTAACACTAATGGAGTCGACCGGTCCAGAGCTCGTAGCGTATGTCACTAGGTATGAACTGTCACACATCACACTATAACACGAATGGAGTCGACCGGTCCAGAGCTCGTAGCGTATGTCACTAGGTATGAACTGTCACACATCACACTATAACACGAATGGAGTCGACCGGTCCAGAGCTCGTAGCGTATGTCACTAGGTATGAACTGTCACACATCACACTATAACACGAATGGAGTCGACCGGTCCAGAGCTCGTAGCGTATGTCACTAGGTATGAACTGTCACACATCACACTATAACACGAATGGAGTCGACCGGTCCAGAGCTCGTAGCGTATGTCACTAGGTATGAACTGTCACACATCACACTATAACACGAATGGAGTCGACCGGTCCAGAGCTCGTAGCGTATGTCACTAGGTATGAACTGTCACACATCACACTATAACACGAATGGAGCCGACCGGTCCTGAGCTCGTAGCCTATATCGCAAGGTATGAACTGTCACACATAACACTAAAACTAATGGAGCCGACCGGTCCAGAGCTGGTGGCGTTAGAACAGTGGTTTTATTTTTTTAATACCTAATAAACTGTCATTTAGGACAAATTCTTTTTTTTAATTGATTTTCTATTTTTTTTTTATTACAGTCGCTGCATAGTAAAGTTCCCAGTGATGACGTCATACGGCCGTATGTTGGTTCATCGTTGTGCGTCGCTGTTCCAACTGTCCCACCACATCGACCAATATAACAAGACCTGCGTTATCGTATCTAAAAGTGGTATGTATAGTTCATTTTATACTGTTTCTTTTGTAAAAAAAAAAAGTTATGCGTGGATAGAAATTAAGAAAAGAAAATTTACTGGGCCTAGGCACCAGTAAACTCAGACATAGCACAGATTTCTTATATTTTTACTTATCAATGTGTTACTAGGGTTAACTAGGGTTACTCGAAATAAATTATTTATCTATTATATTCTAGTTATTGTGCAATACGATTGCACAATCATTAACATCACTTTTAGTGTGTAAATATTTTTTTCAGGTACAAGCGGGGGTCGAATCCCGTGTACCAACTTCAAGACGTGGTGTATCGTGAATTTCCCACCGCCAAGCCCGCAGCGACAACAGGACTCTACCGACGGAGCTAATGCAAAGTGAGCCTTTGTGCTTAAGGAATAGAGTCTAGGGTCGCTAAAAGAAGAGAGTCTAGCTTAACTAAGAAAATAGGGTCTAGCTTAGCTAAGGATTTAAGGCTAGTTTAGCTAAGGATTGAATGCTAGCTTAGCTAAGGAGTTAAGGCTAGCTTAGCCAAGGATTGATTGCTAGCTTAGCTAAGAATTTAAGTCTAGCTTAGTTAAGGAAATAGAGTCTAGCTAAGCTAGGGAAATAGAGTCTAGCTTATCTAAGGAAATAGAGTTTAGCTTAGCTAAGGAAATAGAGTCTAGCTTATCTAAGGAAATAGATTCTAGCTTAGCTAAGGAAATAGAGTCTAGCTTAGCTAAGGAAATAGAGTCTAGCTTATCTAAGGAAATAGAGTCTAGCTTAGCTAAGGAAATAGAGTCTAGCTTAGCTAAGGAAATAAGAGTCTAGCTTAGCTAAGGAAATAGAGTCTAGCTTAGCTAAGGAAATAGAGTCTAGCTTAGCTAAGGAAAGAAGAGTCTAGCTTAGCTAAGGAAATAGAGTCTAGCTTAGCTAAGGAAAGAGTCTAGCTTAGCTAAGGAAATAGAGTCTAGCTTAGCTAAGGAAATAGAGTCTAGCTTAGCTAAGGAAAGAGTGTAGCTAAGTTAGAAGAAAATAAAGTCTAGCTTAGCCAAGGAAAGAGTCTAGCTTAGCTAAGGAAATAGAGTCTAGCTTAGCTAAGGAAAGAGTCTAGCTTAGCTAAGGAAATAGAGTCTAGCTTAGCTAAGGAAAGAGTGTAGCTAAGTTAGAAGAAAATAAAGTCTAGCATAGCTAAGGAAATAAGAACTTATTAAGAAAAAAAATGTCAGTTTCCAAAGCAAGCAGTGAAAGCTAGTTTTTATAAAGTTGATAATTTTTTTTTGTATTTGTAGGTCCATATTGAAACGCGACACCCACTCACTGGACGAGCCGTCGACCGGCGCCTCCGCCATGAACCGGAGCAAGTCCCTGGAACAGAGGGAGAAGGAGTACGAGCGAGCGAGACGCAGGATATTCAGCACGGTGAGTGTATGAATAAACATACACATGTTATGGAGCATGCACAATGGGCGGCACGTAATGGTAAATGCGCTCGAGATACACCTTTGTAAGTTACCGACAGGCGCGCCGCGCGCTCGAGATACACCTTTGTAAGTTACCGACAAGCGCGCCGCGCGCTCGAGATACACCTTTGTAAGTTACCGACAAGCGCGCCGCGCGCTCGAGATACACCTTTGTAAGTTACCGACAAGCGCGCCGCGCGCTCGAGATACACCTTTGTAAGTTACCGACAGGCGCGCCGCGCGCTCGAGATACACCTTTGTAAGTTACCGACAAGCGCGCCGCGCGCTCGAGATACACCTTTGTAAGTTACCGACAGGCGCGCCGCGCGCTCGAGATACACCTTTGTAAGTTACCGACAGGCGCGCCGCGCGCTCGAGATACACCTTTGTAAGTTACCGACAGGCGCGCCGCGCGCTCGAGATACACCTTTGTAAGTTACCGACAGGCGCGCCGCGCGCTCGAGATACACCTTTGTAAGTTACCGACAGGCGCGCCGCGCGCTCGAGATACACCTTTGTAAGTTACCGACAGGCGCGCCGCGCGCTCGAGATACACCTTTGTAAGTTACCGACAGGCGCGCCGCGCGCTCGAGATACACCTTTGTAAGTTACCGACAGGCGCGCCGCGCGCTCGAGATACACCTTTGTAAGTTACCGACAGGCGCGCCGCGCGCTCGAGATACACCTTTGTAAGTTACCGACAGGCGCGCCGCGCGCTCGAGATACACCTTTGTGAGTTAATACGCGCCGCCACAGCCACGGGCCGCTCGCTTCACACGGCCCGTGCTAACACAGACCGTAAGAAGCCACCTTAAGACGCTCTTTGGGCTCCTTAATAAAATTATTCCCTGTTGTTGAACAGTCCCTCTGTCTGTCCTATAGGATAACTGCAACCAGGATGAGTCACAATGGCCGTGGCTGGGCGCGGGACCCGTGAAGGTTCTCGCCCCGGAGACCGGACGAAACAAACTGCTCAAGGTATCAAAATACTATTTTTTTTTTATTTATTTATTTCTTTTGGGAAAACCGTTAGCACAAAATTTACATAATTTTGTTGTGTTGATTTCATTTCTAATTTTAACATAATTTATTTCTCATAGTTTCGGCTGTATCTTAATTGTACACACGCCGAGCAGGCCCCGTGGGCTCTACGTGACGTCTGTGAAAATACCCTATGCTGTGACCCTATTGTGTGGTGTGTGCCTAATGTGTGCCCTGGCCTAACCATAAGTGTGTGAATAGATAAATATATAGATACGTGCGGGAAGCCTGTTGCCAGAGACCTAAGACAACAGACGGACAGTTGGGAGGAAAGTGGGATGTGTACGGCGTGCTATGTACACAGGAGTGGGGGTTTTCTCACTGTCCAACCTACAGACTCATAGGCTGGCTCGACAGAGTCGAGGGCTAAAGGTGTCTTGGCCCAGTGAGAGGAGGCTGGTTAGGAGGGCCCGCAGTGGTTACTGGGCTGGCGATCTTCGTGACGTCAGGGCCCGGCCGGCTGTCGGGGTCGGCTCGGCCAGAGGTTCCTCGTGACGTCGGGGGCCGCCCGCCGCTGGCGCTGGACTCGTGGATCTTCCGGGCAGCCCCTCCAGTAACCACTGGGTCGTCGTAGGGTCTTCAGCAGGGCGGAGGAGAGAAACTCGACTCGTGGTTGTAGTAGTAGTGAAGCCCTTTATTTAAAACAAATTACATCTTATATACTAAATTAATCTATTATCACATTAACAATAATATAGTAGTGTGCTGTCCGTGTTCCGCTGACTCTGCTGGCGTCCGCTGTAACTGGGTCGCTCGCCTGTCCATTCCGTCGATTCTGCATATTTGCTAGTTCATTGGCATTCTTGAGTTGTATCTTCGTATTGGTATTTTGGAGTAATAAATTTAAAATAATTATGTTCAAAACAGTAGGTATTGGTTTGAACATTAATCATAGACCGCAATCATTAAAATAACTAAAAATATTTTTATCAGAATTTGTCTAAATCGTCGATGATAGAGGTCTAGTTTACACGCTACAAGCAAACTCGCTGGCGTGTAGCGTGTAAAAAAGTCGCGTGTCATTGTCGCATATGATGCAACATCTGACATCTCACAAGCAACATTTACAATTTGGAATGATTCTATTTACTTAATTTTTCTGCGGTTGGTTCCAACTGGCGGCCAACTTCCTGTAACACACTTACTTCCATAAATTGACAGAAAACGAGAGGAAAGATGTTACACGTCAAAAGATGTTGCAGTCAAAAGATGTTACACATCAAAAGACGTTACACATCAAAAAGATGTTCCACATCAAAAGATGTTGCACATCAAAAAGTGATAGATTTAGACCCACAGTTACATTGTTACTGGTAATATTCAGGTACAATCGCTTGAGAACTCAGTGCCGCCTTCAAATTGGCGCGGGAGTGCGGGCGCGGTATCAAAGAGCCACAGCTTTGGAGGATACGGCGAACCGCCGCCGCCACATGGCAGAGCTCTCAGTCGACAAGGTACTATAGGATATAACATAATGAGGAAAAAATAAAAATAAAATACATTTATTTTGAGTAACATAAGGCTCATAGTTGCAGCATTAAACTTAAAAACTGTATAATGTGTTTGCTAATTTGGTAAATTTAGGAGTTTAAAAATACTGACCATTTTATTAGCAATTACTACATATTATTCTTAGCAATCACCACATATTTTACCAAGTGAGTACCAAATCCTTATCAAGTACCCTACCATTTTTTTACCTAGTACCATTTTCTTACCAAGTACCATATTCTTACCAAATACAGTGGCCAAAACCCTTTTCTTACAAAGTACCATATTTACCAAAAAACAAAATTTTACCAAATACCATAATTTTACCAGATACCATCTTTTTACCAAACCACATAATTTTATTACCAAATATCATATTTTTACCTATTATCATAATTTTACCAATGACCACATTATTACCAAGTGCCATATTCCAGGTGACCTGGCGTCCAGCAGCTGGCGGCTGTCCCCATCCAGTTCTGGCTACAAGACCCTCAGTCTGAGGAGTACGGATTCTGTCACACCCTCGCCCACAGGTAAGGGTCATAAACCATTGCCGCGCCTCCACAGGTATGCAAGAGTCTTACTGCGTTTGTGTAAGACCCTTTTTTCGTTCAATTAATGACATTACTACTCTCAAAACTGCCATATTGTTACAGGCGGCGGTACTCCCGAACCCTCCTCAACCTGCCCAGTGTCCGCTATAGCCCCCAACGCGTGCGGCGGGCCCGTGGTGTGGGCAGTGACCGACATGGCCTGCGTGCCGGCCGGGGCGATGGTCATACACCCACAGGTACCCCCTGTCTATGTGTGAGTGATGTCATACACCCGCAGGTACCCCCTGTCTATGTGTGAGTGATGTCATACACCCGCAGGTACCCCCTGTCTATGTGTGAGTGATGTCATACACCCGCAGGTACCCCCTGTCTATGTGTGAGTGATGTCATACACCCGCAGGTACCCCCTGTCTATGTGTGAGTGATGTCATACACCCGCAGGTACCCCCTGTCTATGTGTGAGTGATGTCATACACCCGCAGGTACCCCCTGTCTATGTGTGAGTGATGTCATACACCCACAGGTACCCCCCGTCTATGTGTGAGTGACGTTATACACCCACAGCCTGTATCAATGTACGAATGGCGTCCTAACGTCTGATCGCTAGAAAACGATCTCTTCCAGCCAACCTTTAGATGATAAATCAGATATAATCGTGTGTTGTAGACGGGCCGGCCGCTGACTAACGCTGACGGAAGTGTGTACCACTTTGACCCGGCCAACCCACCCGTACTGTACGACCCGCCTGAATATGACGCGGAGACGACCAAGGTAATATTAATATTTGCTTAAGTGGTTTAGAAGATAGTTAACTTAATTTGGTGGCTGTGAAGATAGGTAATATAATTGTTTACTTTATCTAGTGGCTGAGAAGATAGTTAACTTAATTTAGTGGCTGTGAAGATAGGTAATATTAATGTTTGCTTAATCTAGTGGCTGAGAAGATAGTTAACTTAATTTAGTGGCTGTGAAGATAGGTAATATAATTGTTTACTTTATCTAGTGGCTGAGAAGATAGTTAACTTAATTTAGTGGCTGTGAAGATAGGTAATATTCATGTTTGCTTAATCTAGTGGCTGAGAAGATAGTTAACTTAATTTAGTGGCTGTGAAGATAAGTATTATAATTGTTTACTTTATCTAGTGGCTGAGAAGATAGGTTATATTAATAAAAAATAAAATAAATATTTTGAACATTTCACACAACACCATCTAGCCCCAAACTAAGCAGAGCTTGTACTATGGGAACCATATGGCTGATAGAAAACTTGAATACTTTTTTAAAACATTCACGGAATACATAGAAAACATCCAGAGTCAGGACCAACACCGATGTTCATCACACAAATGTTTGTCCTGAACAGAATCGAACCCGCGACACTGGCGTAGCAATCCAACCCACTTGCCACTCGACAATCTCGTCAAATGTCTGTACCTGTTTTATATTAGCTATTTCTTTAAATATAACTACATATTACAGATTGATCAAAACAACGAAAAGAGGCGTGGTCGATTGGAAAAACAACAATCATTTATTGACCACGGTAAGTACTTATTTTCTTTGTTCTTTGTTTTTGTGCTTATGCACTTTACAAAGGTGTCCAATAAAGTATGTCGAACTATCTTTCTATCTATTTATCTTTTTATTCATCTATTTACCTATCTATCTATTTACCTATTTATCTATCTATCTATCAATCTACCTATCCATCTATCTACTTTTCCATCTATCTACCTATCTATCTATCTACCTATTTATGTATGTATCTATCAATCTACCTATCCATCTATCTACCTTTCCATCTATCTATCTATCAATGTACCTATCCATCTTTCTACCTTTCCATCTATCTACCTATCTATCTATCTACCTATTTATGTATGTATCTATCTATCTATCTATCAATCTACCTATCCATCCATCTACCTTTCCATCTATCTACCTATCTATCTATCTACCTATTTATGTATGTATCTATCTATCTACCAATCTACCTATCCATCTATCTACCTTTCCATCTATCTATCTATCTACCTGTTTATTTATCAATCAATCAATCAATATCTTAATCTGCAAAACATAGGTAATTCGGATACAGGTGATGATATCAATGAAAGAGTCTCCATATTTAGCCTATAGGTGGCGTGCAAATCAATTTTTATACAAAATTACTAATAAGCATTTTTATCATTTAAGTAGTCAGAAATAGAATAAAACTTTTTGAATTACATATGTCTTTACCCTATTTTTAAATTGTTGTAAGTTGTCAATAGATTTAATTTCATTTGAAAGCCTATTATAAATCGGAACTCCCATACAAAATACACTTTTACGGTATAAAGCTGTTGCCTGAATTGCGCATAATTGACTCTTATGTCTTTTACTAGACAGAGTGTCGTAGTTTGCTAGATCACTTTTGACCAATAATGCGGCTATCTGTCTATCTACCTATATATATATATCTATCGACCTATTTATCTATCTGTCTATCTACATATCTATCTATCTTATCTATCTATTTATCTACCTACCTTTTATCCATCTATCTATATTACATCCGAATACGATAAGGGAAAAAATAACCCTAAACTACCAATCAGAAAAGTACTTATTATGTAAGAATATTTTAAAATTTACTACATTTTTATTCGTTACTTGACAGAAGCTGAATGTCAGCAAACTGAAGAATATTACTGTCAATATCAAGAACAGGAAACTCAGGAGCCACCTCCCAAAAAGGTAACAAAAGTCCATATTATTTTTAACTATACTTACCTAAAAATTTTGATTTCAGAAATATTTGAATATTACTTCTTTATATATTTATATATTCTAATAGTCTCAAATGTGTTTTCAATTTAGTTAAATATCTCTTTCACAGACTTTTTTTATCCAAAAAACTAAAACCATTCTTACCAAAATCCTTTTTTTTTTTCTATAATTAATAGGTATTAACTGATAGCTCTTTTGCTCTGGAAATTTTAAAATTATATTTAAATAGTTACATATATAGAATCCAAATTGCGTGTCTCCTGCCGCAATCCTCGTACTTCGTCAGGGGTCACAGAAAACCAGCGCCTCAGAAGTGGGTCACTACTGAGGCAAATGCTGAGTGACTCCTTTTTGTTTACACTTTTTTTTTCTCTTTCTTATCTTTGTAATGTGTTTTCTTTTTAATGTTATACATGTGTAAGCAAATAAATGTTTTCTTTTTCTTATTCTCTATTCAAAAAAATCTAAAACTGAGTTCTTTTATCCATAATCTTGTAGAAATAGTTCAACTATCAAGTTATTTTTAAAAGCATTAACTTACTTATCATTTTTTTTATTTATCTATATATATATTATCTTATCACCAAAAATTTAAATTTTAAAAATATAAATTTATATTTTTTTAAATAATTATTACATACATTCATTCATCCATAAAAATCAACTTAAACACACAACTACAATTTCCAGGAAACGCCAAAACCCCTCTCCCCGACCAAGAACCGCTACGAGTCAGAATACACCAATCAGAAGCTGCCGGAGCCCGACCCGGCCAATCAGACGCCGGAACCGGCCAATCAGAAAGTCGACACATACGACCACAGACACAAGTATCAAGACACTGTGTACTACGGACCGTATGCGCATATGCAGAATATACAGGACTATAACATAGAGGTATAGTATATTCAAAAATGGTTTGGACTTATCTACCGACAGACCGGCTAAATATCATGAAGATCGCATGAGTATTTTGAGAGCTATCGTCGGACAAACACACACACACATAGATTTGTCTGACTCGGCCATTCAGACGCCGGACCCGGTAAATCAGACACCGGATCCGGCCAATCAGACGCTGCACCCGGCCAATCAGACAACGGACCCGGTCAATCAGACACCGGATCCGGCCATTCAGACGCCGGACCCGGCCAATCAGACACCGGATCCGGCCATTCAGACGCCGCACCCGGCCAATCAGACGCCGATGAAATAATACAAATAAACAAATCAAAGTCTTGTTTCACATCACTGTTTCAGTCATGGGCAGGTGTGAACTCTTACCATTAAAAGAATGTCTAGTTCGTCTTGTCAGTGTACAGCCCGCTGCACCAATATGTATACACTCTCAAGCTCTCACATTTATATTATACTCTTATGCCGAATTGCACCAAACTTTCAAAGTTCCTATGAAATTACTTCACTTGCTTGGCAGTTCTTAACGATCAGAATCTGGACTGTTGAGATCTACCAAGCGAGTAAAGTAATTGCTTAGAGATTTTGACAGTTTGGTGCAAGAAGGCATTAATTTTGCAAAGAAATTCTTCTTCTGACAAGAATGCTAACAAGTAAGATGACTACATTAATTTGAAAATGCTTGCGTGCACTTTTATTTGCGAATTTAAGAGTAATATAAATATGAAAGTTTGGGAGTGTATACATGTATGTGCAGCTGAGACGTGGTGGCCAGTAGATGAGGCCCTTACCTTGCGATCTGATGGCCGCGTGTTCGAATCCCGGTGGCAGTCATGCGTAAATGGGTTTTTTCGGTCGGATAAATCTATGTCTGCATCCCACGTTCTCGCAACGGTGGAGGAAAACATCGCGAGGAAACCGGCATGTCGTAGAACCTAAAGTTCGAAAACATGTGTCGAGTGCACGAAATGAGCCTCTTCGAGGCGCACTTGAAATCCTTTTACCACGCTGGTTCGAAGGAACTAGTGACACGACAGAAGACTGGACGTACATAAAAAATCAAGTCGTTTCTAATTTTCAAATCCTTTTTTCAGATGACGTCACCTCCGCAGTTGACTCAGTACATACAACCGGATATGACGAATCAGAACATGGCGCAAGGAAAAATGGCGCACATCGCTCAAGACCCTAACATACGTGAGTATAGCATAATCAGCCTATAATGTTCCCGCTGCTGGGACTCAGGCCTACTCTCGGCAGGAGAGCGAATGGGTCTTAATCCACCGCGCGGACCCAATGCGGATTGGTGGATGTCACATTCCATACAAAATTTATTTTTCTGTCCTTTGACATGCCGGTTTCCTCACGATGTTTTCCTTCACCGTTGCGAGAACGGGGGATGTTTACAGATTTTTTCAGAAAAAAACCCATTTACCCATGATTGCCACCGGGATTTTAACCCGCGACCATCAGATCGCAAAGCAAGGGCCTCATCCACTCGGCCACCACGTTCTCATACGTGAGTATACACAAGTTAAAATACACCACCAATTTTTAATTACCAAAAAAATTTAAATTGCCAATGCAGAAGGGGTACTACGTTGTATCTGTGCAGTCAGAATGTTGGGTTTCTACAAAATGTGGGAGTGACAGCGGCGCGAGTGCGGCGCCCGAGCCGAGCTGCGGCGAGCTGGCTCGAGCTGGGTACTCGGGTTTGCCTAACGATGAATAAAACTTAAATTGTTATCAATTAAAGCTACCGCCTGACGCAAATCCATAGGAAAACGACAAACGGTAACAGTTATCCAATTTTTATTCAAATTTATTTTGACAATGATGCCATATCTGTATTCTGTAATTCTTTATTGTACACAAAAAACACGATATAGTATAAAACATTAAAGAAAATACATGTACAGACAGCGTCAGAGATAAGTATCCCCCTTGCACAAGACACCCAGCTATAAATCCTTTCAAAAAATTGTAATACTTCAAATTATTTTTAGGCTTACATACGGTTATACAAATATAATCTATTTATTAAATCAAATCAAATCAAAATATTTATTTCGGACAACTTTAAATGTAGATCCATTTAAAAAAATTAATTAATTACTTAAAATCATTATTAAAACATTACAAAAATAAATTTAAACCTATCATCATCAATCAAGCTTTAATCCAATAGTGGAGCAGCCTATTGGATCAAAACTCGATTGAAAGTCTGCATGATGGGCGAGTCATATCTGCGCCCAATGACTTGTAGGATGCTGTTGGTACTGTTCCACGTTCTGCAGAGCAGTGAGGCGGTTTTTTTGCGTATGATGGCATGAAAGCCGTCGACCCGCGCCTCTGCAAACATGGTAGATGCACTGCAATTAAATGCAAAACTTCTTCATTCGCCGCGACGGTGATTTTAAAGGTATTTGAAGCTGGATATTGTAATGCAAGGGGGATACTTATCTATGACGCTGTCTGTACAAAGGCAAGCTTAACCCTAACAAGAGTTTTCTTCCAGCAAATCTTAGAGGCTAGAGAGAGGCTATGTTCAGTAACGGCAACAGATTATGCGTTTTTTTTTTCTGGTGATTAAAAATTTACAATGTATATTTTTACTACCTTTTTCATAAGTGTTCGTTAGTAGTTAAGTGCACCCGTAAGCGAGTCGCCTACTACAGCTACGGACCACAATACAACGATTTCAGATGAGAATATATGCTTCTTTCATATTTTTAGAGCATTATTTCTCCGTATTGTATCACCCATCTGGTTCCCATAGTACAAGCTAGATGGCGTTGTGTGAAATAATAATAATCCTACTAATATTATAAACGCGAAAGTTTGTAAGGATGGATGGATGGATGGATGTTTGTTCCTCTTTCACGTTAAAACTACCGAATGGATTTTAATGAAACTTTACAATAATATAGCTTATTTTTTTTATTTTTTTTATTGGAGATAGACCGTCGATTGACCACAATCTCACCTGATGTTAAATGAAGCTTATACATCAGAATAACACACAGGTTACAATTTATAAAGATACCTGCGCAGACGAAGTCGCGGGCACCAGCTAGTATAATATAATAATGTTTGGACATTCTACACAACGCCATCTAACCCCAAACTAAGTAAGCTTGTATTATGGGAACCAGATAACTGATAGAATACTTATATAATTTTTTTTTTGTTAATAGATACAAATAATACATAGAAAACACCCAGACTCAGGACAAACACCGATGTTCATCACACAAATGTTTGTCCTGAGCGGGAATCGAACCCGCGACACTGGCCGTATCAGTCTAACACACGTGCCACTCGACCATCCGTGTCGTCAAAATGTCCAAAATATTTATTTTTATATTTATTATTTATCTGTTTCAGGGCCCTTATCTTTGGGCAGTATGGTGTACCCAGCCAACATGCCGCCTGGTTACCAATTCGTGCCCAACCCCAACGCGTGTCGAGTGGTAAGTGACTTATGCCTACTTACACCAAACTGTCAAAGTTCCTAAGCAATTGCTTAAGCGGGAAGCTTTAAGGGTGCTTTTCCACCAGAGATGTGCTATGCTACGATGCTATGGATGCGTTTGATATCCACCAATCATATTCATTGGTGCACATAGCGTAGCATTGGTGGAAACGGATCTATTTATTTATTTATTTATTTATTGGAGAACCAACAGCTTATACTTCTAAGTATACAATAGTTTAGCTTTAGAGAGCCAATTACAGGTTCCCACGGATAGACTTAAGAACATTAAGAAAATGATGGTAAACTAACTTAATATAACTTAATAATGATTAGTGCTTACATAAAAATAAAGAAAAGGAGAACAACAATATAAATCAACTCAATACTTAACTTATAAACAAATAAATGCCACTGGCATGTTATTTAGACATTAATTGTACGCTAAGAAGACAATAAGAACTCCCTGCTCAGCCGCGCTCGGGCCGAGGGGGTGCTGGTGCAGCATAGGTCAATGAATGAATGAATGAAAATGCTTTATTGTACACCATAGGACAAATAACAATAACAAAGAGAAGGAAACATTATAAAATATTAAGTACAATGGGCGGTCTTATCGCTATTAAGCGATCTCTTCCAGACAACCAGTATGGAGACGGTTACGATAATACAAGATGGTCGGGGGTGCACAGTCACTCAACAACAATGACATAATAATGAAATAGACAGTCAATGTCTACGCCACGCTTTCAAATCTTATTAAGATTCCACTAAGATATGTTTTTATATGGAAGGATGCGTGCTATGGATGCCTGCTATGGGCCGTATATCTCCACTCACCGCGCTGGCCTCGCCGCTTCCCTACTATCGATACATCGAATAGCTCGAGCTGCGCATCTTTTTCGCACCTTTCTACTTTGCGGCGGCGCATCTTCATAGCGCATCTTCATAACGCATCTTCATAGCGCATCTTCATAGCGCATCTTCATAGCGCATCTTCATAACGCATCTTCATAGCGCATCTTCATAGCGCATCTTCATAGCGCATCTTCATAACGCATCTTCATAGCGCATCTTCATAGCGCATCTTCATAGCGCATCTTCATAACGCATCTTCATAGCGCATCTTCATAGCGCATCTTCATAACGCATCTTCATAGCGCATCTTCATAGCGCATCTTCATAGCGCATCTTCATAACGCATCTTCATAGCGCATCTTCATAGCGCATCTTCATAGCGCATCTTCATAACGCATCTTCATAGCGCATCTTCATAGCGCATCTTCATAGCGCATCTTCATAACGCATCTTCATAGCGCATCTTCATAGCGCATCTTCATAACGCATCTTCATAGCGCATCTTCATAGCGCATCTTCATAACGCATCTTCATAGCGCATCTTCATAACGCATCTTCATAGCGCATCTTCATAGCGCATCTTCATAACGCATCTTCATAGCGCATCTTCATAACGCATCTTCATAGCGCATCTTCATAGCGCATCTTCATAGCGCATCTTCATAGCGCATCTTCATAACGCATCTTCATAACGCATCTTCATAGCGCATCTTCATAGCGCATCTTCATAACGCATCTTCATAGCGCATCTTCATAGCGCATCTTCATAGCGCATCTTCATAACGCATCTTCATAGCGCATCTTCATAGCGCATCTTCATAACGCATCTTCATAGCGCATCTTCATAGCGCATCTTCATAACGCATCTTCATAGCGCATCTTCATAGCGCATCTTCATAACGCATCTTCATAGCGCATCTTCATAGCGCATCTTCATAGCGCATCTTCATAACGCATCTTCATAACGCATCTTCATAGCGCATCTTCATAGCGCATCTTCATAGCGCATCTTCATAGCGCATCTTCATAGCGCATCTTCATAGCGCATCTTCATAACGCATCTTCATAGCGTATCTTCATAGCGCATCTTCATAGCGCATCTTCATAACGCATCTTCATAGCGTATCTTCATAGCGTATCTTCATAGCGCATCTTCATAACGCATCTTCCTCGCACAGCAACATAGCTTAGCATTGGTGGAAACGGTCACATATTTTTGTAGCGTAGATTTCACATCTTCGCAGCATAGCTGCATAGCACGTCTCTGGTGGAAAGGCACCCTAACAGTCCAATCTGGACTGTTAAGAACCGTTGTTGACCTGACCGTTATTTTTATTGTTATTACTTAGCCTCTCTAAAGCTATAAATACCTTGTTATTTTGTATTTAAAGTATTTTTAACTTCAACTTCATTACGTTTTTCTCCCTGTTCAATGTAAATGTTGAAAACTTTGTAAACATAGCTTTATGACGTTACTAAGTGTGCAATCTGTTCCTACGGTAAATCCTACCAATACTATAAACGCGAAAGTTAGTAAGTATGGATGGATGGATGTTTGTTACTCTTTCTCGTAAAAAATACTGAATGGATTTTAATGAAACTTTACAATAATATAGCTTATACATCAGAATAACACATGGACTACAATTTATAAAGATACCTGCGCAGACGAAGTCGCGGGCACCAGCTAGTAAATAATATGAGTATGAGTTAAGAACTGCCAACAACTTGTTAGAGTGGTTTCAGTATGGCGTTATAGCCGACGGAATTCAACGTTCGTGTTTTTGCAGTCGGGTAAAAAACTTATAACCACAGAAGTATTAAAGTATAGAAACACAATGTAGTACATTGAAAATGCAACCACTAAAAGGGAGCCACTTTGGCTACTTTTTGGCTATATAACACGTTTAATAGTGAGCAGAACATTAAATATGTAAAAAATAACATAATTAAAAAACATATACTTGCTTGGGTTAAGCATTTTGATTATGACGGCATTGAAAAAATGCTGTCTGGTTTTTATTATTAATATCTAATATTATAGGTACATATAACACATATATATATATATTATACATAACATTATAATTTATTCTTACCCACTCAATAAAACTATCATACACAAATCTCACACACACACACACACACACACACACACACACACACACACACACACATACACACACACACACATACCCACACCACAACACACTTTCAAACGGGTGTTTGCTAATTTTCTAACCTAAGTTTAATTTAAAAATTGATTTAAATTATTTCCCTTTGTAATAGACATAACCCAAATTGTAATTAACAGGAGAAGACTCAGGCTCCTGAAATACAGCTTTCTGCTAGTTCGGGACCTGTGGATTCACTCTTTTGTAAACATATTATGTCCGAATAAATATTACTATTACTATTACTTTCTAGCACATTTTGGTCCGATGCTAATTTTCGAAAAAGAGAAGTAAGAGGGCTAGATATATTTCGGGAGAAGGCCGTAGTTTCCTCTTAAATTCCTTCAGAACAGCTCCACTATCATAGTTGAAAGGGCCGGGTTCCGTAGAAAACACAAAGACAGTTCATTTGCAATCACATCTTGACATGTTTTATTCACTTCAACCGCACATATTATCACCAATTACAACTAGAGAACCAGTTACAAGACGCGATCCGGGGATTGAGCACCATTACATCACAATTTACATCAATAATCCAAATCAATACACAACCATGACCATCGCGCCATATCTTCTCATCTGAACCATAGACTGAACATAGTGTCAGCCGCCGTTTTGCTAAGGAGTTTTGCTACGTTCACACCTAACCTCCTTTGTCAAGCAACTGCCCTCATTTACACCATCCGATATATACAGGGTTACTGGTTATTCGACCTATTCCTGCGAGGGGCTTGTGGAGGAGGTTATTTCCGTTGAATTAAACCATAATGTTCTAGGGCAAAAGTTAACCAATTCTGAGAAAAAAAAAAAAAAACGTTTTTTCTGAAAAACCGAGGTTACAGGGTTAAAAAATTATTTAAAAAAAAACTATTGGTTATAATCAATTTTTTTTTTATGTTTTATGAAGAAGACATAACAAGCGTTGTTTAACAATACAAAAATTACAAATGTATGTCCCCATTAGGAAACACTAGACGGAAACATCATGAATTTTCAATATTTTTTTTTAATGAGGTCCAAAAGAATGTCAATTAAAAAAAAAATGCTAGTACATTTGGCGTGCAGATTATTTTAAAAACATGTCCATTCATTCAGCTTTCTAAAAACGTAAGTAAACTTGGGATCGTTTGTAAGGATTAAGGAAAAAAACGCATATCAAATGGTCCAGGTGTCGAATTACTCGAGCATGTTTTTGTTTACCTGCTTCGACCACTTCGCAACCGCTCAAAACAAACACGGCATAGTGTTAGATCTGTTGCGTTTGATGAGTCATACATAAACAATGAATTCTCGGAAGTTTTCTAGGTACCTGCTAACTATCAAAAATGTCAAGATAGAACGCTTCTAGTCAGTCATTTCGTACTGTTTGTATTATTAGGACGCTATTTACCGCGGGACTTTACCCGTACCATTATACTCCCGTGCAAGTAATTGAAGAAGGAGATCCTGCCAGGAGGTTAGAGTTCTGTAGATTCATGCTGAACGCCGATTTAGAAAATCCGTCTTTTTTTAAAAAGATTCTGTGGACAGACGAGTCCAAATTTGATAAAGATGGAATAACCAATTATCATAACTTACACTATTGGAGTGAGAAAGAAAGAAGAAATCCTAGTAAAAAGAGAGAAAAAGGATCACAACGGCGATTTTCGTTAAATGTGTGGATGGGACTTATTGACAATAATTTGATCGGTCCTCATTTTTTGCCCGACAATTTAAATGGCGAAACCTATGAATTTTTTTTAAGAAATTGTTTGAACGAGCTACTTTTGGATGTGCCCTTAGAAACAAGACGAAACATGACGTTTCAGCAAGATGGTTGTCCTGCTCATTTTAGAATCACTGTGAGACAGTGGCTAGACAACAATTTCCCGGGTCGGTGGATTGGTAGAGGGGGACCCATTCCTTGGCCTGCGAGGAGTCCTGACTTGACCCCAATGGACTTTTACGTCTGGGGTCATATGAAATCTTTAGTGTACGACATCTCACCTGTACCTTCAATTGAAGAGCTGAGGCAGCGAATTATTAATGCGGCAAACGAAATTAAAACTACACTAACCAGCAAAGTGGTAAAGAGCGAGTTACGAAAAAGAATGCGTGCTTGTGTTCGAAACAGAGGCAGTCATATTGAAAATGAGCTGTAAAAACGTTTTGTAAATTTTTTGATAGTATTAAGTTACATTAAATTACTTATTTCGATGTTTTGGTAAATTATTTAATAAAACGATTTTTCACTTACTTACCTAGTAATGCTTATTTCTCTGTAACCTTGTAACTAATATTTACTTTCAATACCTTGATAGAAAGCTTAAAACACGTAGATGTTTTTAAAATAATCTGCACGCCAAATGTACTCGCAATATTTTTTTTTAATTGTCATTCTTTTGGACCTCATTAAAAAAAATATTGAAAATTCATGATGTTTCCGTCTAGTATTTCCTAATGGGGACACACATTTGTAATTTTGGTATTGTTAATCAACGCTTGTTATGTCTTCTTCATAAAACATAAACAAAAATTTGATTATAACCGATAGTTTTTTTTAAAATAATTTTTTAACCCTGTAACCTCGGTTTTTCATAAAAAACGTTTTTTTTTTTTCTCAGAATTGGTTAACTTTTGCCCTAGAACATTATGGTTTAATTCAACGGAAATAACCTCCTCCACAAGCCCCTCGCAGGAATAGGTCGAATAACCAGTAACCCTGTATATTATATGTTAAAACTACTTGGCTTTTTCATTGTTATTAAAACTGCATCGTAAAAAGTAACAAACATTATTTGAAAATAAGGAGATATTTCATTTTTATTGACAAGGCGTCTGAAATTTTTTGGTCCTATCTTACGATTCCCTTTTGGTTTGATACTGTCCAGTGTTCATCTTGTTCTATAGGAACATCGTTATTCATCTATGCTTATAACTTATTTCAGGAGCAACTTCAGCCCCAATTGTATCAAAACCTCCACACAGAGGAGAAAGCGCCCACACCGCAACCCGCAGACAGTACATTCAGAATTGGTAAGTCATTTAAGGGGAATCCTCAAATCCGAATTCCATACAAAATGTTTCGGACAAATACTCAAAAAGTACGCCGTATTATAGTAATTTCTTAGCACTATTCGTTTCGTTCATGTTTTTTGATTTCGTCAACAAAAAAAGTGAAAAATTTCATACCTTAATTTAGAATTTATACGTGTTTAAAAATTAACCCTACTAACTTAAAAACACGTATAAAATCTAAATTAAAGTATGAAACCTTTCACTTTTTTTGTTGACGAAATCAAAAAACATGGACGAAACGAATAGTGTGAAGAAATTACTATAATACGGCGTACTTTTTTAGTATTTGTCCGAAACATTTTGTATGGCATTCGGATTTGAGGATTAGCCTTAATGTCATACATTTCATCTATCTTCTATCTATACATATAATAAAGCAAGAGACCCCGAATTCGAAAATTCTTGTACATATGTTTTTTTTACGGAATCGTGTTCAGACAGAATTTTTTTTTTGATTGGAAGACTATGTTTGTTTGTGTGTTTGTTTGTTCGTCCATCACGTAAAAACTACTGAACGGATTTGACTGCAACTTTACGATATCATAACTTCTAAACCCGAAAGGGTTATAGGCTAAATAATATTACGCTACATCTCTTCAACCGGTAGATATAGAAGTTTTCACACCACCTGCTCGACAATATCCAATTACATATCATGCTATCATCAAGGTAAAGCAAAGCATTACTTACCTAGGGAGGTAATGTTGTATGAAACTCCCTAGGGTAATAATGTGATTTGAATTTGGAACGTCAAATTCGTGTGGAAACTCGTGGAAAACGCTAAGTAAAAGAACGCCCATATGGCATTGTAAAAAGGTTTGTTCTAAAATCGAACTGGCCACTCATAAAAAAAAGAAAAAAGGCGCGACTTCAACGATTGTGAAACAAAAGACGGTGTTAGATTTTTATTGCCTCGCAGAAGGTGTGAAAAGTAAAGTATGCTCCTCTGGGATAAAGCCTGTCTTCGTCTTGGGCAGCTTGAACCCCTCGCGTCACTCAGTACTCTACATAACTCCCTCGCTTCGCTCAGGAGTTAACTGAGTCCCTCGTTAGCTCAGGGTTCAATATGCCACCCGCGACATAAGACACTGCTTTATCCCCTTAGTGCATAATCTACTATTAAAGTTTGTATGGTAACAATTTTTTTTATGAGTGTATCTATCTCAAACTTTGGGATTACGTTTTTAAAAACAAAAATCTTTAAATACGGGATTCCCCGATTTTCAAAATTAAAGGTAAAATATGTAAAAGTACGGATTGAAGGTGTTATTAGACCAAAAGTTGAATGAGCCTGTCTCCTCACGTATACATAATATCTAATTGAAAGTTGCATTTTTATAATTTCCGAACATAAGTACCGCCAAGTTTTTCAGTTTTTTACTAAATTTATTGTTTGAGTGGTTTAAAAGAGGGTTTGAAAATGTGCAAGTATTGATTGACTTAAGACTTTAAGACTTGATTAGTACTGACATTTTGCTATTCTGTGACATTTTTCCGCGGGTGGGACAAACGAAATCGACAATAAACAATTCTTCCACGGGTGACGAAGTCGCACGCGGGTTGAGCTAGTACATAATATGTATGACATTTGTATACAGGGTGGTTTTTTGAGAAGGGCACTGATGGCTAAGTCCGAAACCACGAGAGTTAGAGAAAAGTCGTGAAAGGATTCATGCCCTCCATTCATAATATAAGAAAACAATAACTGCATATTTAGATTTTGTATTTTTTTAAATCTTTTACTTTTGAAGGAAATCATTCCGAATGATTAAAAAAAAAAGAGACCCTGTATTATTGAACCAATGGATTACTGTTACCGTTAGTCGTTTTCCTATGGATTTGCGTCAGGCGGTACCCATCATTGATAATAATTTAAGTTTTATTTATCGTTTGGCAAACCCGTGTACCTAGCTCCAGCCAGCTCGCAAAAGCTCGGCTCGGGCGCCGCACTCGCTGTCACTCTGTCATTTTGTAGAAATTCAAAATTCTGACTGCACAGATACAACCTACTACCCCTTATGAATAGCCCATTTAAATATTTTTGGAAATTAAAAATTGGTGGTGTATATTGAATTGTTTTGTACTGGTGTCACCAGATCCCAGTTACCCGTACGCCCCCGTGCCTGTGGAGTACGCGGCGGCGTACGGCGCCTGCGTGGACCCCGCGACCGTACACACCCAACCGCCGCAGAGGAGGTACGTATACAGAGACAGGCCCAATCTCTTTCAACTTTTAAAACTAAAGTTTTAAATCACTACCTGTCTGGGACCTAGTCTTTCTATGGCATTATCTTTTTGATGATTTCATCATAATGTCGTTGTCAGTATCTACCTTAATATTTTACTTATACCTATCACCCTCCATCGTTGGAGAATTTTGCAAATACATAATTTATACAATACCAGTCATATTTATTGTGTTTATATATATGTTTATGAGTATGTATATAGTTATATATATATGTATTAGTATAATATTTAGATATTAGAATGTAAATATAGTATGTATTAATATTGTGTAATATTCTGTATAATTTTAGTTAGTCAAAATGTTAATTATATATAATTTTTTATTTATTTTTATCTATAATATCTTTTTGGTACACCCTTTATCCACTGTAATTTAAATATATTTTTTTCTGTTAACAATATGTCTTATCTGGTTGTCTGGAAGAGATTGCTATCTAGCAATAAGACCGCCCTTGTAATTTTAGTTTATTTTTCTTGTTATTATTTATTTTAAGGTGATACAATAAAGCATATTCTATTCTATTCTATACTAAGACGGTAGATGAATAACGGTGTTCCTATAGAACACTAAGATACACACCTATAGAACAACAAGACAGTATTATATAAAACACTTTAATTACCATATGCAGCAATCTTAATTTTATTAATTAAATTATAGGAATTGTTGTTAAATTTAATCTAATACATAAACAAAAACTTTGTGATGTAGGTAGGTATCCGTTTTTAATATGTCCAGAAGTTCTTATCAGTTTGTTTAATATAATTAAAGTCTGTACTAGTTAAATAATAATAATATTGGAAGGCACTATTTACCATAGTACAAGTTTTTTCAAACTTAGTTTGGTAACTAGGGCTTATACTAAAATGTAAGTACCTGAGAGAAATAAAGAATTTTATTCTCGGCACAACGCACTTCCCTCATACAGTGCCATAAATCTATTTTAATTTTATATGTTAGTAATTTTATTTTAATAAAAAAAAACTGGATTTTATGTGATCTGAAATATACTGTAGTATCTAACCAAGATGGATGCGGAATACAGGACAGAAAATTTTCATACACCCTGTCAATAAAAATGAAATATCTCTACTTTTAAATAATATGTGTTACTATTTACGATGTAGTTTTATTAACAATGAAAAAGCCTAGTAGTTTTAACATATAATATTTATTTAGCCCTGTAACTTCTCTTTTTTGAAAATTACCATCGGACCAAAATGTACTAGAAGTTAGCCAATGTGGCTTTATTTGACGCATTTTCAATGTACTACATTGTGTACTTTAATACTTCTGTGGGCTGAACACGTTTCCGGCAAAAACAGCATTTTTGCCGGAAAGCAGCATTTTAGCAGAAATTCGGGATCTACTACTTTATTATATGTATGTTTGTTTCAGCTATAGTGTTCCGTATAACCCGGTGGAAATCAGCGGTATACAACCTACAATGCCACCCGTGTACCCTTTAGGGGCTAATGTAATCCTGCCCCAGCCGATACAATACCCGGTAAGGTTAAAAAAGATAATATACTGTATTCTTCATATAAGGCTAATCCTCAAATCCGAATTCCATACAAAATACTTCGGACAAATACTCAAAAAGTACGCAGTATTATAGTATTTTCTTCATACTATTCGTTTCGTCCATGTTTTTTGATTTCGTCAACAAAAAAGTGAAAGGTTTCATACCTTAATTTAGATTTTATACGTGTTTTTTTAAGTTAGAAGGGTTAATTTTATGATGTGACTTCATACATTCACTTGCTGACCCGCGTGCGATTTTTTTACCTTTGCGATTATCACACAGAGTTATTAGATTGTTTGAGGACGTGGTGGCCGAGTGGATGAGGCCCTTACCTTGCGATCTGATGGTTGCGGGTTCGAATCCCGGTGGCAGTCATGCGTAAATGGGTTTTTTCGGTCGAAAAAAATCTATGTATGCATCCCACGTTCTCACAACGGTGAAGGAAAACATCGTGAGGAAACCGGCATGTCGTAGAACCTAGTTCGAAAACATGTGTCGAGTGCACGAAAGGAGCCTCTTCGAGGCGCACTTGAAATCCTTTCACCACACTGGTTCGAAGGAACTAGTGACACGATAATAAGATTAGATTGTAACGGGTATTTATGGCGCTCACTTACGGCTGTTGCAATACAGTCGAAACTTCGGGACAAAAAAAAGATAAGGTGAGCGCGATAAATATATCCTTTACAATCGAATACTCAATTTGGTTTACTTCGACGACATATTATTTTCAATTATGTTAATTTAAATACTGAACTACTCAACAGATGTTGATGAAAATTCTATGGGATCAACCTTAAAGTATATTCTCTCAATACAAAATATATATAAATATTTTTCAAATCGGTTTCTAAACAACAAAGTTTAAAATCCACGAAATAATATATTTATGTACTATATTTTTTTATTACAGCATAAGCTAACTACTACAATCTATATATAGGTGTATTACAAAATTTACAAAAGGAAACAATTGGGCCACCCATAGACCGTTGCAAACGATCTATAGGTAGCTCAACTGCTCCAACTCGATACCCGATGGCAGCGTGCCGAGGATACTGGCTGCATTGCCTCTTTGTATAATAGCAAGGCAACTGAAAATTAGCGAAATTAGAAATTTAGCAAGGAAACTCAACCTCTTTGTACTATATTATAATATATATTATTTATTTAGTCATTTTTAATTATAAATATATATATAAATACATAATTATTTAGTATTTTTATATTAAATATATATTTAGGTAATTAGCATTTAAGTTGTACGCCAGTTTTTCTTTTTTCTACCATCAACTGGTTGACTGGTAGAAAATGCTATAGCATTAAGTCCTCCTTTTGTACTACTTTTAAGTGTGTGCAATAAAGTATTAAATAAATAAATAAAGTTCTAAGATAACAAACATATGTCAAAAAACATAAAAAAAAACAATGTGAGAACATCCTCCTTTTTTTAAAGTCAGTGTAGAAAATGTACAGCATATTTTCTGCTTCTATACAAACAAACAACAAACAAACATTCACACACTCACACCCCTGCACTAGGATTCCCTGTGTCGCAGGTGGCATGGACACATACAACACATCACAACATCCAACACCCGAGAACAAACATTTGTGTTCGTCACAAATATTTGCCCCGGCCGGGGATCGAACCCGGAACACCAAGCTTCGTAGGCAGGGTCACTACCAACTAAGCCACGGTGTCGTCTATATATATAGTCTGTTTATATAGCCTAAACGGTTTTATGGATTCGTCACATTTGTTTCAGGTGCAATACCAAGAGGCGGTACAATGGACGCCCATACAAACGCAGCCGATCTGCCCCGTCGTGTATCCACAGCCATATACACATTACAATATTGTGTATCCACAGGTAAATTGTTGTTTGTTTTGTTTGAGTGTCTGATTTTCTGTGAGAGCGATGAATGAAAGTAATTTTTTATCTTCATTTAATGATAATGTAAAAAAGATAATCATTAAATGATTATCTTTTTTACATCTTGATACTTATCTTTTTTATTCTATTTCTGTAATTATTTTTTTTCACTGACATTTTCTTTTTGACTTATCAATTATAATTACTGCCATGAATTTTTATTTTTTAAATGATTTTAATTTTTATGTGTGATTATATGTAATGAATGGTTCTGTAATATATTATATAATATTAGTTAGTGTAAGTGGTGTAAAGCCGTTCTAATTAATTAAATAAATAATAAATAATAATAAAATAATTGTTGTTGTGGTTTACTAGTTTTTTTTTTAGCCGTTTCGGCCGAGTGGGAACTGCCTCGACTTTCGATCAGAAGGTCGTGAGTTCGAACCCAGTCGTACACCAATGGATTTCGCTGTTCAAAATATCTACGTGTGCATTAAAACACGTGCTTAACGGTGAAGGAAAAACAACGTGAGGAAACCGACATATCACAGAACCTCAAAAAGGAGCCTCTTCGAGGCGCACTTGAAACCCTTTCACCATACTGGTTCGAAAGAACCTGTGACACGATAAGAAGAAAACTTGTTGTTTAATTGTTGTTCGCTCTTTCTTTCTTCTTTCTACGCCGAGTGTCGCGGATTCGATTTCCGATTCAGGACAAACATTTGTGTGATGACCATCGGTGTTTGTCCTTTGTTTGGGCGTTTTCTATGTATTACATGTATGTATTTACAACAAAAAAGTATATAAGTATTCTATTAGTTATTGGTTCCCATAATACAAGCTTGCTTAGTTTGGGGCTAGATGGCGTTGTGTGAAATATCTAAACATTTTTTTTTTTAATGAGAAAGACATTTTTATTAAGGCCTTATACTCTAATAATATTAATACATATACATTTGTAATAAAAACGTAAAGTGGCTAATATCTGACCCGGAAAACCGAAAAAAATACTCGAAAACGAAAAAACTAAACTCCTTACTCTGCTTAACGAATATTCCCTCAAAATTTGAAGTCTCTACGTCCACTGGCTTAGCCTGTAGCCTGTCTGTCATTGAATCAGCCAGGACCAATACTTTCAAAATTTACAATTAAATTACTTTTTTTAAATTTATTTCAAGGTACTTCCCCAACCATACCCGCTGTGCCAACCCGTCTACCCCGTGATCGATAAAACCCCCTACCGGAAACGGAACTCGCTACCCCGCGCCACCGCCACTACGCCGGAGGAGAAACCCTACGAGAAGTTCGACAGGCAAAACCAGGAAATCGCCGCTAAAATTAATCAGGTATCATTTATATAACCATTATTTTTAGTTATTGCTATTACCTTCATCATTTATTTTACCATTACCATCATTATCATCAAGCCGTGTTGGCCGATCTGAAGGTCGTGGGTTCGAATCTGGTCGTATACTTATAAATTTTACTGTTAAAAAAATATATTTGTGTATTAAATACTTGCTTAACGATGAAAGAAATCATCGTGAGGAAACCGGCATGTTATAGAACCTAAAAAGTTTGAAATCATGTGTCAAGTGCATGAAAGTAGTCTCTTTGAGGCGCACTTGAAATCCTTCGTTATTATCGTCACTATAATTATTATTGTCTGTCACTACCATTATTATCGTCACTGTCATTATTATCGTCAGTATTATTATTATCGTCACTATCATTATTATCGTCACTATTATTATTATCGTCACTATCATTATTATCGTCACTATTATTATTATTATCGTCACTATTATTATTATTATTATTGTCTGTCACTGTCATTATTATCGTCACTATTATTATTATTATCGTCACTATCATTATTATTATTGTCTGTCACTATCATTATTATCGTCACTGTCATTATTGTCGTCACTATTATTTTATCGTCACTGTCATTATTATTACCATAATTATTTTAGTCATTCTACCTTAGTACTAAGCCGTTATATTTTTGATAAATTATGATAATTTTCAGATAAAAGATCAAATGATGTTGAAAGAAGGCAGAAGAGAAGAGTGGAGAAGAAACAGCGGAAATGGAATACTGGGCAGCTACCCTGTCAATAGTTACCACAGGATATCGGGGTAAACATCACTGTGCAACAGTTGTAATGACACTGTAACCGATACTGTTTGTGGTTAAAATTCAAACTCTGCTTAGAATCACTAATGTCAATGTTATGTTTTTATAAAAAAAATGTTTCGACGGCAGCAGCTAATTACAGTAATTAAAGAGCGAACTACATTAGGTACTTAATAACATTTGATTAAAAAATATAAATTAAATTGATAACAATAATTTTGGAAAATTATAAATGAATTAAATAAAACTGAATAAATGTATAATTACAATCATACATCTCGCTCACAAAACCTCAAACCTGATAACCGGATACAATACTTAAATACAATTTTTTTGTATATACATACATAGAAAACACCCAAACTCAGAACAAACACCGATGTTCATCATAAAAATACACCACCAATTTTTAATTACCAAAAAAACTTAAATGGGCAATGCAGACGGGGTACTACGTTGTATCTGTGCAGTCAGAATGTTGGGTTTCTACAAAATGTGCGAGTGACAGCGGCGCGAGTGCGGCGCCCGAGCCGAGCTGCGGCGAGCTGGCTCGAGCTAGGTACCCGGGTTGACAAACGATGAATAAAACTTAAGAGGCTATGTGAAAATTTGGAGCCGCTGCGTTTCATTCTTTTTCGGTAATGGTACAGTTTACAAATTTGATGTTAATACAGTGATTACTTGAGGATATAATCTAAATAAATGTAAGACAGAAACACGATTGGTGGAACTTTTCTCGATAGATTTATTTTTTGAACTAGGCCCTCTTAAAATCTGATTTACATCCATTCTCCGAATTTAGAGAATATTTACGGTTTATTTTTATACTATTGAGTGAGTAATCACAGAACTTAGATAAATGTAAAAGGATTTTTTTATACATTCATTACTTTTCAAGCAATACGATGTTTTATCATTTGTCGCTTACGTCCGTTACTTTTGAGCGACAAAAATCTATATCTAACCTCTTCCCTCGGGGTAAGGTGTCTAATTGCGCTATCACTGTCTTACAATTCGGCAGCTGTCATTTCTGACAGTTTCACATATCCTCTTAAATTATTATCAATGATGAGTACCGCCTGACGCAAATCCACAGGAAAACGACTAACGGTAACAGTTATCCAATAATAATCAAATTTATTTTGACAAAAAAACGACTTTTTTTTTTCAAGTTTCTTTGCCGTATCTGTGTTCAGTAACGGCAACTGACTATGCGTATTTTTTTTTCTGGTGATTAAAAATTGACCGTGTATATGTCCTGAGCGGGAATCGAACCGGCGACAACAGCGTGGCAGTCTAACACACTTGCCACTCCACCATCCGTATCATCAATTGTGTGTATGTATGTTTGTTTGTTTGTTTGTCAGGGTGCAAGACAATACGCAATTGTCTTCGGCCGCGCGCGCTATCGTCAATTCGATACGACATCTACAAGCTAAAAATACATGTAAGTACTTTTTACCCTGCAGCGAAGAAGGAGGGTTATGTTTTTAGAAGATAATTATGTATGTATGGTACAAGGGTGTAACGAAAGACTAGTTAGACTTGTTGAAAAATAAAATTGTTATAAAACCGTGTCCGGAAATTAGAAAATGGCGCGCGACAAACGGCCATTTTGAGTATTTGATCCAGCAAAAAAAAATTTTACTTATGGATTTTGACAGATGAGTGAACTATTAGGTATTTTTGATATGCAAGAATTTAAATTTTAAGTCTAATTGCCCGAAAATATGTATCCGAAAATTACAAAATGGCGCGCGACAAACGGCCATTTTGAGTTTTTGATTCAACAAAAACGATATGAACTTATGGATTTTGTTTGACAGATGAGTTAACTATTAGGTATTGATGATATGCAAGAATTAAAATTTAATAACATAAATAATTCAAATTTTATAAAAAAGAATTTAAATTTTTAAGTTCAAAAAAAAAATTTTACGTAAAATCTTAAGAATTTCAATTTAATACATACATATGTAACTGACATGTAATGTACGTTACCAATAAATAATCTGTATCTGTAACGATTTTTTTAATATTTTAAAAACCGGTCACACTTTCCGTAGATCACCAAGACCGACACTACACACAACGTCACGACCGTCCGGACAGACGTCGCTACGACGAACGCGCGACGGGCGACGCCGACAGACGCACCACGCACCAGAGGTTCGACCGGAGCAAGGCGCACGCTAACACTGCGGACATGTGAGTACTACTGTGGACATACGAGTAAGACTGTTGACATGTGAGTACAACTGTGGACATGTGAGTACTACTGTGGACATGTGAGTACAACTGTGGGCATGTGAGTACTACTGTGGACATAAGAGTAAGACTGTTGACATGTGAGTACAACTGTGGACATGTGAGTAAGACTGTTGACATGTGAGTACAACTGTGGACATGTGAGTGCAACTGTGGACATGTGAGTGCAACTGTGGACATGTGAGTACAGCTGTGGACATACGAGTAAGACTGTTGACATGTGAGTACAACTGTGGACATACGAGTAAGACTGTTGACATGTGAGTACACCTGTGGACATACGAGTAAGACTGTTGACATGTGAGTACAACTGTGGACATACGAGTAAGACTGTTGACATGTGAGTACAACTGTGGACATACGAGTAAGACTGTTGACATGTGAGTACAACTGTGGACATACGAGTAAGACTGTTGACATGTGAGTACACCTGTGGACATACGAGTAAGACTGTTGACATGTGAGTACAACTGTGGACATACGAGTAAGACTGTTGACATGTGAGTACAACTGTGGACATACGAGTAAGACTGTTGACATGTGAGTACAACTGTGGACATACGAGTAAGACTGTTGACATGTGAGTACAACTGTGGACATACGAGTAAGACTGTTGACATGTGAGTACACCTGTGGACATACGAGTAAGACTGTTGACATGTGAGTACAACTGTGGACATACGAGTAAGACTGTTGACATGTGAGTACACCTGTGGACATACGAGTAAGACTGTTGACATGTGAGTACACCTGTGGACATACGAGTAAGACTGTTGACATGTGAGTACAACTGTGGACATACGAGTAAGACTGTTGACATGTGAGTACACCTGTGGACATACGAGTAAGACTGTTGACATGTGAGTACAACTGTGGACATAAGAGTAAGACTGTTGACATGTGAGTACACCTGTGGACATGTGAGTACAACTGTGGACATAAGAGTAAGACTGTTGACATGTGAGTACAACTGGGGCGAATAAACATGACACCTGGCTCGAATGACGTTTGTGCAAAGTACAGCGTGAAATTGGATAATCTTGATAGAGAAGAGGTCCTGCAATACTTGGTAATGATAAGTAATGATAAGGCGGAGCAATTAGAGGAAGAACAAACGCGGAGGGCGCCGCGCGGGGGGCAAACTGTTGACTTCTGAGTGCAACTATTGACTTGTGAGTACGGAACTGTTAACATGTGAGTACAACTGTTGACTTATGAGTACATGTGAGTACATGTAACACAGATCACCAAGACCGACACTACACACAACGTCACGACCGTCCGGTATATGTTTTTTTTTGTAAAAGATGTTAAAAATGTAATCACGTAATGTTGATGTCTCAGGCATTTTGTAAACGGCGTTGTTCGTTTACAAACGCTCGCTGTTTTTTTATAATATAAGACATATTATTATGCTGAAGGAAAATTGTAAATTGCCTCGGCATTTTATAATATGCCTCAATATTGATGAACATGTCAAAACTCGTTTGTAAAATGTGATAAAAATACCTGTGAATTGAAAAATGTTAAATTAATAAACATCCTCAAATCTGAATTCCATACAATTTTTTTCGGACAAATACTCAAAAAGTACGCCGTATTATAGTAATTTATTCACACTATTCGTTTCGTCCATGTTTTTTGATTTCGTGAACAAAAAAAGAGAAAGATTTCATACTTTAATTTAGATTTTATACGTGTTTTTAAGTTAGTAGGGTTAATTTTAAAACACGTATAAAATCTAAATACTACTTTTTGAGTATTTGTCCGAAACATTTTATATGGAATTCGGATTTGAGGATTACCCTTAAGTAAATAAAAAAATATATAAAAAAAAATATTATTTTTTTCAGTAACACACAAAACTCGAACAGTTACCAGAACACCAGTAACGCGGGAGACAGTAACACACAGGACAATAACAGTAACACACCGGACAAGATTAACAACAAAACTGTACAGAACCCTGTGCAGAGTAACGAACAGGAAATACAGGAAATGGGACAAGAAAAAAATGCGGGGAGTGAAGTGATTGTCAATAGAAGTGGTTATCAAGACAGGTATGTTGTAATTTCGCAAGAGTTTTAATGTTTTGCTAATGTTGTAATGCTGAAAATTTTGCAAATGTTGTAAAGTTGCAAGTGCTGTAATATTGCAAGAGTTGTAATATTTCAAGGGTTATGTTGCAAGAGTTCTAATGTTTCAAGTATTATAATTTTGCAAGTTGTGTAATGTTGCTAATGTTGCAAGTGCTGTAATGTTGCTAATGTTGTAATGTTGCAAGAGATGTAATGTTGCAAGTATTATAATTTTGCAAGTTGTGTAATGTTGCAAGTGCTGTAATGTTGCTAATGTTGTAATGTTGCAAGAGATGTAATGTTGCAAGTATTATAATTTTGCAAGTTGTGTAATGTTGCAAGTGCTGTAATGTTGCTAATGTTGTAATGTTGCAAGAGATGTAATGTTGCAAGTATTATAATTTTGCAAGTTTTGTAATGTTGCTAATGTTGCAAGTATTGTAATGTTGCAAGTATTATAATATTGCAAGTTTTGTAATGTTGCTAATTTTGCAAGTATTGTAATGTTGCAAGTATTGTTATGTTGCAAGTGCTGCAAATGTGTCATGTATTATTTTATTGTTATTAAAATGTTGTAATTTTTTTCCATTCAAACAGAAATAACGCCCAAGAAAGAAGTAATAATCAAGACAGAAGTAACACACAGGACAGAAGTACCTATCAAGGCAGGAATAACTACCACGACAGGAGTAACACACAAGACAGGAGTAACTTCTACGACAGAAATAACACACAAGAAAGGAACACACACGACAGAAGTACTTACCAAGATAGAAGCAACTATCATGACAGGAATAACACACAAGACAGGAACACACAAGACAGAAATACACAAGATAGAGGTAACACACAAGATAGGAATACACAAGATAGAAGTAACACACAAGACAGGAATACACAAGATAGAAGTAACACACAAGATAGGAATACACAAGATAGAAGTAACACACAAGACAGGAATACACAAGATAGAAGTAACACACAAGACAGGAATACACAAGATAGAAGTAACACACAAGACAGGAATACACAAGATAGGCCGTGGCAAAGGAGGTTTGAGCCAAGAAATCAGGGAATGAACCCCGGACAGTATCAATACAGACCGCAGTATGTGTTACGACAGGTAAGCATAATTTTATATACATAATATGACATAATCTATACACCGTGGCTTAGTTGGTAGTGACCCTGCCTACGAAGCTTGGTGTTCCGGGTTCGATCCCCGGCCGGGGCGAATATTTGTGACGAATATGTGTGAGGTGTGAGTGTGTGAATGTTTATTTATACATTAATAAACTCCCGAATTAAGAACCACCTCTTTTTTGAAGTAGGGTGAAAAGGCGAAAATTATAAATAAGTATATCTAAGGGGAATACTCAAGGCAAATTTCCATACAAAATGTTTCGGACAAATACTCAAAAAGTACGCCGTATTATAGTAATTTCTTCACACTATTCGTTTCGTCCATGTTTTTTGATTTCGTCAACAAAAAAAGTGAAAGGTTTCATACTTTAATTTAGATTTTATACGTGTTTTAAAATTAACCCTACTAACTTAAAAACACGTATAAAATCTAAATTAAAGTATGAAACCTTTCACATTTTTGGTTGACGAAATCAAAAAACATGGACGAAACGAATAGTGTGAAGAAACTATTATAATACGGCGTACTTTGAGTATTTGTCCGAAACATTTTGTATGGAATTGGATTTGAGGATTGGCCTTAAGTTATATTTTTGTATAATTATTTTTTCAGATGTCACCAGGTACTTGGTGCAGAAGATCACCAGCTCCCATTCATCCAGGTAACATAGGACTTTCACGCTTAAAATACTGAAACGATACGGACTGAAATTTGGAATAGATATCGATAAGAACTTGAAACTCTAAAGAGAATAGGTATAGAAATTATATTATAATGGTATTAAAGTTAAGGGGAATCCTCAAATCCGAATTCCATACAAAATGTTTCGGACAAATACTCAAAAAGTACGCCGTATTATAGTAATTTCTTCACACTATTCGTTTCGTCCATGTTTTTTGATTTCGTCAACAAAAAAATTGAAAGGTTTTGTACTTTAATTTAGAGTTTATACGTGTTTTTAAGTTAGTAGGTTAATTTTAAAACACGTATAAAATCTAAATTAAAGTATGGTATTATACGGCGTACTTTTTGAGTATTTGTCCGAATCATTTTGTATGGAATTCTGATTTGAGGATTAGCCTTAATAACACATCCTTAGTACTTAAAAAAAACGCCTAAAAAATTGGTTGTCTACGGACGATAGTTTAACGTGACCACCGAACACGCGAACGTGTATCAGCGTAACGGGACAATGGGTGTAACGGGACAATGAGCGTTACCGGACAATCGTGCATGCAGCTGGCACGGCGGCGTTCATAATTTATTAGACGTAGTCACGTCAAAAAGTTTCAGTTAAATTTATAAAAATTCTAGGACATTTAAGTCTGAAACCAAATTTTGTAATAGAAAATTAACAGTACCAGTTAATCAAAGATTAATAATATATCCTTTTTATTAAAAACATGTTTTTTTTTCAGGAATAAATTACCCAAGACGGCCGCATCCGGACAACCGCAACGGACGTCGCTACTAACATACAAACAAACATACAAACATATGGACAGTCGGCAACAAAGTCGGCGCAGATCCGCTGATAAACAACACTCGTGTGTGTGACTGTACCGAAGATAATTATTATGTTCTTATCTGTAGCACCTTACTCTTACCATCATATTAATAATTAATATTTAAATAAGTTTTTTTTATAAGTACAGTGATCGCATAATAAAAAATATATCTATTGGTGACGGGGAGACAGATAGAACTTTATCAATTAACAAAAGTTCCGTCTGTCACCCTTTTAGCAACAGGAGGACAGATAGAACATTTTTGTCTTATCTGTTACTCTGGGGTGACAGAGCAGGGTGACAGATAGGAATAATAGTAAAAATAGTACTTTTTTTTTCAATAATAAAGTCACCAAACAAGAGATGTAATATCTCTAATTACTTTTTTTTTTTATTGTAACGTTAATTACATTTTCATAACACTTTTTTTAAATTCTAAAGTACAGTCAACCATTAATATTTTGAAAGTACAGTCACGCGCAAAAGTGTCCTGAACAAGATCTCAACATAAACATGGGCTAGTCAATTGATAACTTAACGACTCGAACGCGTAGGTAAGTTATGTTTTAGTTACGCTTAAGTTATACATTTGTAACAAAATAACTCAAAATTCAAAAAAATAAAAATACCTGTAAATTCATTACCAGGTTTTTTTTAAAATAAAGATTTCATATTTTTTCAGATTTATAGTAGACTGATATTCTTTTATTAGATTGCAAAACGAAAGTCTTCTAAATATTTGTAAAAATGCGCCTTATTACTGTTTTTCTTAAAAATATTTTTCGATTTGAAGTATTTATGAATAAATGCAAATCGAAATTGTTCAAAAATTCTGGAAAAACACTAGTTTTTTTGGTACAACAATCAACCTTTAATTATAATTTAAGTAAATTGTTTAATGAACTTTAAATAATTATTTAACAGTATTTTTTTTTATTTTAAGTTTTATCCTAAATAGTTAATTAATGCCTACTTGCACCAAACTGAAAAAGTTCCTAAGCAATTACTAAATAATTACTTAACTCGCTTGGCAGTTCTTAACAGTCAAAATTTCGACTGTTAAAAACCACCAAGCAAGTAAAGTAATTGCTTAGGGGCTTTGACGTTTTGGTGCAAGTGGGCATTAGTTTCATTAAACTATAAAAATTAAAGGATTATATTAAACAGGATTAAAGACACATACTTTCAAAAATCAGGCTAATAAGGCGCACTTTTGAAAGACTAAAGAATTTTAGCTTTTTTTGTTACAAAACTGTAACTTAGGCTTATTGTTTAGTTAAGCCATTATATTTGAGTCCTCTCTATGTTTAAGTTAAGTTTTTAGTTTTAAGTTGTAGGTTAAAAAAGTACTTCTTCCCCGAAGCAATTAAGCGCAAGCATTACTGTGTTCCGAACTAGTGTACCACGCTTCTGAGATGACCATCAAAAATTCTCAAAGTGAACGTGCGTATAGCAGTTCTATAAGGTTTAAGTGATTCATGCCTACTTGCACCAAACTGTCAAAGTCCCTAAGCAATTACTTTACTCGCTTGGCAGTTTTTAACAGTCCAGATTCTGACCATTAAGAACTGCCAAGCGAGTAAAGTAATTGCTTAAGATCTTTGAAAGTTTGGTGCAAGTCGGCATCAGTCTTATGTAACACTGTTCTAGTCATGAGCAGCGTGATCTCTTAACATCAGGAGAGCGTCCAGCTAGTATCGTCACTTTAACATAAAGAAGTATCTAATTATTTTAACCTATAACTTAGACAAAGGTTATTTTAAATACCTATTATACACTTTAAGTTTTTGTTGTTAAGGTTGATTTTCGCTTGCAAACTTTTAGTGAAAATATTTAAAAAAATGCACTTAATGAAAATTTCACAGTTTTCAAACACGTTAAATTACAAGCATAATCAGCCTATAATGTTCCCACTGCTGGGACTCAGGCCTACTCTCGGCAGGAGAGCGAATGGGTCTGAATCCACCGCGCGGACCCAATGCGGATTGGTGGATGTCACATGCGATACAACATTTTTTTTTTTCTGTCCTTTGACATGCCGGTTTCCTCACGATGTTTTCCGTCACCGTTGCGAGAACGGGGGATGCATACAGATTTTTTCGACCGAAAAACCCATTTACGCATGACTCAAAGGGCAAAGGGCCTCATCCACTCGGCCACCACGTCCTCACTGAGAGTATGCTACTTGCGTTCACAATTTTTCGAAAGTATACAATTTATCGGAATTCAAACCGTTAAATTGTATATTTTATTATCGCATTGAACAATTTAACGTTGACATGTTTACGTGATTAAAACTCTTCGGCGCAATCTGCAGCCTAAACACAATCAGCTTTATTTAGAAACGAGGACTAAACTCGAGGTCACCCCCTGACTTTCCCAGTTCTAGACTAGTGTTCCTCTTACAATTAAGAAATTTCACAAGGAAGACTAGCTGGGACTAACCAAACGAGCATCTTTACTCATGACTTACGGAAAAAATCTGCTTATTTTCTCTAAACCTAGTGGCCCCCCAGTTTGGGTAAGAATTAACTATGGCAGATTTTTGACATGTTATCTGACAGTTGCTAGGCAACGCGGCCATCAGCTTAAAAAAACCTTTTTGAGCGTATCATTTACTTACGTTCCGTTTGCTCCTTAGTAAACTACATTCGTTACCATAGATGAAATATAAATAAATGTCATTTAAATTCATATCACCTCTCTATAACTATGACGATATAATTTTGCGCATATTGGAACAACAATGAAAAATCCTGGTCGGCGTAAAACTCGTTTCTAAATAAAGCTGAATTCGTCTTATTGGTAAAAAAAACAAGTTTATTAAACAGCACCTCTAGCGGCCAAAATAAGAACTAAAATGGACCTAACTGCAATGAGTCATTGAAATAGAATATTTTCACTAAATGTTAGTAATATTTATTAAGTTTATCATTATTTTTTTTACCACAAATACCTATAATAATAACAGATTACTAATTCTAGCAATATTGATGAATTGCATGAAAATACTTTAGAAATGATTAAATGTACAGTACGTGACACTAAAAATGATACATAAGCTACTAACAATGAAACAAGTTTTGTAAAGTATCACTTTTTGTGACCACATCTGTAAGATACAAAGCACTACGAGTACGAGGTATCTTAACAACTCATGATAGCCGTTAAAGTGTAAGCATTACTGCATTCCGAATTGACATACAGTTTTGTAAAATAACTTTGCTGACCACAACTTTATGCTATATCAGATTTTGTAATAACCATTAAGAAGGCGTCTTGTAATTTATAGAAAATATCACTAAATTAAACAGACTACAGTTTAATTTATTATTATAAATAACAATAGGTACCTATGTGTCGTGAAAATCCTACTATAACCTTTTCTTGCTAATTTCTTCTCGATGTTAAAAGCAAAAATAAAAAAATACGGCTTTAGCACTGATTTTGTGTTTGATAATTCTTGTCAAAAGATGGCGCTGTATCGAGTTTATGTTACAGTAAATAACTTTTTTATTTATTTTTCAGATAAGTACAGTAAGTTGCACATATATTACATGGTAAATACATTAGCACGTCGCTTTTTCCAAAATTTGAATAATTATTTTCAAAATCAGTGCTAATTTCGTATGAAATGTTACCAAAAACGACCGACAGTACACTGTCAATTTAGATATTTATGTGAAAAGTAAAATAAGTAGTGTGTTTAATTTATATTAAAGTTTATTGTAACATGTAGAGTATATCATTGTTAATATATTAAAGATTTTAGCCATACAATGATGTTTAATTTGAAATTTTAGCAAAGTTTCTGAGTAGGTATTTGGCAACAGAAATAACTGAGGTTTAAGTATTGACTGGAATTTATGAAGCAAAGCCATTTTCTCCACTACTTTAGTGGAAGGTTATTCTGAGAGGGCTATTCTGAGCTCAATGGTTCACAATGGTTCACAATGGACCCCGCACAAGGGCAAGCCTGTATCGCGGGAGTCCTACAAACAAACAAACATTCACACACTCACACCCCTGCACTAGGATTCACTGTGTCGCAGATGGCATGGACACATACAACACATCACAACATCCAAGACCCGAGAACAAACATGTGTTCGTCACAAATATTTGCCCCGGCCGGGGATCGAACCCGGAACACCAAGCTTCGTAGGCAGGTTCAATACCAACTAAGCCACGGTGTCGTCAAGCTACATAGGTATGTTCTTTTATGTCCTGTTCTGTTCTTTGAGACTACTTTAAATTTCCAAAGTTGAAATAATCTGATACTATTATATTATCTGTGCCTACATCAATACAACCTATATGTGCATTTTTGAATTTTAAGTGCTGACCTCTCTTGACGAGTAGCTGAACTACTGAGCTTGCTTACTTTCTATTTTTTTAAATATGCCAAGATGGCGTAAAAATGTATATCGTCATCTAGTGGCGAGTGGCAGTACTAATAGTTTCAAGAGTATTCATAGATGGCGATAGTTTGACATAAAATTTGAATCGAAGCGTTTCGAGACTTCTCATCAATGAATTTTACAGTTTCTAGTTCAACCCGAGTCTAAAAATACAAGCCTCTTCTCTATTGCCGTCATACAAATGCCCTTACATACTGATCGCGTGAGTGGTTCAGCGTGCTTTTTTAACTGAAATATCTCTACCATCATCATAGACCTCTCAAAATAGCCTTTAATACCCCTGATAAAAAGATTGGTACCTAGTTTGAAGACGTCTTATCCTAGCAGTGTTTGTGGCACTGTAGCTCGCAAGTTGACCGACATTTACCGACTAAACCGAATAACCGTCCGATGCATCGATTTTTAGAAACTTTTTAAGCAATTTTTATCGACATTTCTTTTCATATTTCATGAAATCTATCTAGCCTTACAGATTATTATCTTTTTTTTTAATTGGTTTTCTAAATTTTAATTAGATCTACAGTTCAGCTCTATGGTTTTTATCATAGGGTCCTAGTTTTGTTTTTTATACCTTTCTTGTGTCTGAATTAAAGATATTACTTATTATTATGTACTTTTCTTGTGTCTGAAATAAATGATAATATGTTAATTCTTATTTAACCTATAACTCGGGTGAATTTACATGACACCTGGCTCGGAACTCTATGCTTCCCCCGCTGCCTCGCGCGGCGCTCTCCGTGTTTCTTCTTCCTCTTATTGCGAAGCCTTATCATCACCAAGTATCCCACGTCCTCTTCTTTACCAAGATTATCCAATTCCATACTGTACTTTGCACAAACGTCATTCAGGCCAGGTGTCATGTCGATTCGCCCGAGTTGTACCTACTCTATGAACCCCACTGGAAGTGACACTGAGGTTTTAGTTACCGTGGTAAACTGTAGCTAAAACCACAGAGCGTCGCTTTCATTTTCAAACATGTTAGCACCCTGTGATGGATACATAACTACGCACATAAGCACAATACATAGCGCGGTAGGTGCCATTAAAACAATTAACAGAGAATGGTAGGCGAGCGTATTTGTGAGGCGCAAGTGTTGAGAAAGTAGCGGAGAGGTGAAAAAAATTATGATTTACAATTTATTTCTCATAAAAAATCAATAATCAATGTATAGTCAGCTGCACATAAATGTATACACTCCCAAGCATTAACATACATTATACATATACATATTATGCCTACTTGCACTAAACTGGTAAAGTCCCTAAGCAATTACTTTACTCGCTTGTCAGTTCTAAACGGTCAGAATCTGTACTGTTAAGAACTACCAAGCGAATAAAGTAATTGCTTAGGGACTTTGACAGTTTGGTGCAAGTAGGCATTAGACTCTTATTATATATTAGATTATTCTCTTTGCGAAGAAATTCTTCTTCTGACAAGAATTCTGACAAGTAAGGAGAGTATCTAAGATGATTTAAAAATGCTTTCGTGCACGTTTCTTTGCAAAATTAAGAGTAGGTAATATAAATGTGAAAGCTTAGGTGTGTATACATGTATGTGCAGCTGACTGTACAAGCGTAGATGAATAACAATGTTCCTATAGAACACAAAAATAGACAGTATAGAACCAAGATGGAGTCGTAGAACAGGGCAAAAAAAATCAGACACCTCATCAATAAAAATGAAATATCTCCATTTTCAAATAATTTTGTTGTTAACATCTGACCAAAATAAACTAGAAGTTAGCTAATTTAGATCCCTTTTTTTTGGCGCATTTCCAATTAACTACATTGTGAGAAAAATTATCTACGAGTTTTGATACAAACGAACCTAGAGATCTACAAGCACATATATATTTATAGTATATATTTAGGTAGATTATTTTAAGTATATATTTAGGTAGATCCAGCAAGTGGACGTACCTTGCGTGTTTCAATCCTGATTGTTTTGTCAGGATTGAGTTCGACTGAAGTCAGTCTGCTTTCGACCGTTGCCGCGATAAGGCAGTGTCCAGAACGCGATGACGCGACCATCGCAAGTTCGCGCGAACGTCGATCGCGCGATCACGCGATCAAACGTACTAACGTCCAATTGGCATCGCGTCACGTCGCGCGATCGTGCGATTGCCAATCGGGACGCCTATTTGACGTTAGTACGTTTGATCGCGTGATCGCGCGACGGTCGCATCGCTTGCTCGCACGACGATCGCGTGATTGCGTTCTATTAGGACAACGCCTAACACGTCTCGGTCTGAAACTAAAATGGTCAATTGCTTCGTAATAAGTAGTAAAAATACCTCTAATTCCGTTGGCAGACAAAAAGAAGATATTTCCTTCGACAGGTAAGTACTTTTTGATTTGATATTCCATTTATTTAATTTAAAAGATACCTACATAGATTTATGTCTGTGTCTACAAGTCAGAAAATAAGAAGTTTAGCTATTTAGGCAACGCTAATATACTTAATAATAGCTATTTAAGATAATTATAGTTTAATAATAATTATAGGTATTTTGAAATTACATATATACAACGCAATCAAATCTCATACCAGAGTTTTTTTCTCATATATTCTAATAATTGTTATATTTAAAGCTACGTATGTCGCTCTATCAACTTTCACGAAAAACCACGAACTTTTCCATTTCTTTATCTCGTAACCGCCCCCGCCTTTCCCTTGCTCCGTCTCTGGGCGGTCTCCCCCCTCCGGCGGGTAATTTGTCGGGTAATAGCTCCCCGGCATATCTTTAATCTGATCGCTAATTGGATGGGGCACAGGGACGGACTCAATTGCAAGGGTGGTTTGCGATTGCCAATTTTTTTTTCATAGAATTTCTACGTTACTCTTACCTATCCTAATAATTTTATAGCTGAATTTAAGCCCAATCGATACAGTTATATTGGCGTGGTTGACTAAAAATTTTAATAAAATTATTTCAGTAGGTAGATATAGATTAAAATCTAATTAACTGAAAAAAAATATCTTCGAAGTAAACAAAATTAGTTTCCTGTGTCTATTCAGTAGTGTTCACCGTCTCTAGAACAGAACAGTCCGATTGAAGTCGGTTGTAGTATTTTCAACCGACTTCAAAAAAGGAGTGAGTTATCAATTCGGTTGAGTGTTTTTTTTCTTTTTTTTATATTTGTTACCTCAGAAATGTGTTGTTTATAAACCGATTTAAAACAATATTTTTTGTTTGAGAGGTTATGCTTTCAGATTGGTCCCATAGAAATTTTAGCAAAATCGGTTCAGTAGTTTCGTTTCTTAATCAAAATAACTGAAAAAAAACCTTCGGATTAAACAAAACTGCCTTTTTTACTACCCTGTGACTATTCAGTGGTGTTTACCGTCATTAGGCCAGTCCAATTGAAGTCGCGTGTATTATAGTATTATTTCGTAAAACCTTGATTTTTTTAGACTGTAAGATCTTTAGCTTTAGCGACATCTCCAAAATGGGAAAATGGCGTCTTTAAGTAGGTTTTTAGTAAATATGGCGATGAGAGCCATTTTCGTTAATTGTCGCAATTAGCAGTCTCGCTGGCTGGATGCTGCCAGGATTGAAGTCCAGGAGACAACGGTATATTTTTACCGAAAGAAACAATTTGTAATTTTATACAGGTCTTGCTAAGGGCTCTTTAAACTGAGTCACTCGTGTGATATAGACGAATCCATCGAAACCTCATATATCAAAATCCGTTCAGCCGTTTAGCCATAGAGGCGGGTGGCGCATAGAGAGACAGGCAAGTAAACATATATGTACGTATAAATAGGTACATACATAATTTATTACAGCATAAGCTAACTACTACAATCTGTATATAGGTATATTACAAAATTTACAAAAGGAAACAATTAGGCCACCCATAGACCGTTGCAAACGATCTTTAAGAAGCTCAACTGCTCCAACTCGATACCCGATGGCAGCTTGCCGAGGATACTGGCTGCATTGCCTCTTTGTATTGCAAGGGTTATTCTTTGGCCGAGTATGTACATACATATTCAAACAAATAAAAATCAAATCGGTTTATAAAAACAAAGTTCTGTGGTAGCAAACATTAAAAAAAAATTTAGAGACTCAAAGATGTGCCACAGCCTATCGAGTCACCAGGTCTCCGTTCTGTGCCTTAAATTTTTCAGAACCAAGTCAAACTGACTACTTTTTGACAAATTGATTGATTTTGGGTTTGTGGTGTAGATTACTGAATGGATTACAACTTTAGTTTTAAGTGAGCTGAACAGTGTTTTGTATCATCTTATTGTATTGTTATTATGTTAAATAAAGAACTTTTAAAAACAAAAAACATTAAAAAAAACACCAAAAATTCTTTTTTTAAGCCGGTTAAAAATTATGAATAATAATATTGTGATAATATAATTTCAGCTCCTAGACTATCCGCCGCGGGCAGAAACGAACAAATTAAAGACGAGGAGAAACGAAACGCTTACACTGATCACGCTGCAGCGGCGTAGCGGTGGCTTGGACTGAGGTAGCGGGTTTGAATACTTTGTCTTCTTATCGTGTAACTAGTTCTTTCGAACCTGTGTGTGGTGAAAGGATTTCAAGTGAAGAGGTTCCTTTCGTGCGTTCTCTAATTTAGCTGATAATTATACCAACTTCATAAAAGAGGAGGTTATTAATTCGGTTGAATGTTTTTTTTTTGTTATCTTAGAACTTAGTTGTTTAAAAACTGATTTGAAAAAATATATTTTTTGTATGAGAGGTATATTTTATTATTATAATAAAAATAATATAATTAAGGAACTGTAATTTAGCATACTTCATGCAATAAACGATTTCATTAATTCATTTCATTCATTCATATAGTATGTACTTTCAAATTGGTCCCATAGAAATTACATCAAAATCGGTTCAGTAGTTAAGTTTTTCAATCAAAATAACTGAAAAAAATATGTTATCGAAGTAAACAAAATTGCGTATTTTGCTTCCCTGTGACTATTCAGTGGTTTTTACGGTCACTAGAGAAGTCGGTTGTTGTATGTTGTAAAACCTTGAATATTACTATTCTTAAACCAAATCGAGATAAGTAGGTATATCATAAAACACTTGTATAATTTTATGGACCAAGTGATTAATTGGGCATTATGTATAATGCCTGGGCATTATACATAATGCCCGTATTAGTCACTTTATTCATGACATATACATATAATGTGTAACATTTTATTTCTAAAGTGAAGCTAGTCAGTGCGAGCGAGTGAGTGAGTGAGACAGTTTAGTGCGTGAGTGAGATGGGCGCAGTGGCCACGTTAATCAACTTGCCTGTTGTTTCGATGAGAGCGCAGGGGCGGACTTAGAAATAATCAAAAATTTATGTAAAAATTGAAAATTGTTTCACAAAAACCACGTGTAATGATACAGCCGAAACCTCGGGTCATAAAATAGAAGAAGGTGAGCGCAATAAAACCCGTAATATTTATTTAATACCCAATAAATATAAGTATTATATCAGTTATTTATCAGGTAAGAACTAGCTCTGCTTAGTTTGGGGTTAAATGGCGTTGTGTGACATGTCCAAAAATATTTATTTACTAGTTCGACACCTGCAACTTCGTTTGCGTTGCGAATTGTCAAAATTAATTTCTTAAATCTTCTTATCGTGTCACTAGTTCTGTCAAACCAGTGTGGTGAAAGGATTTCAAGTAAGCCTCGAAGAGGTTCCTTTAGTGCACTTGACACATATTTTCGAACTTTTTAGTTCTATGACATGCCGGTTTCCTCACGATGTATTTCATTCTTAATCAATCTTCACCGTTTAGCAAGCCGTTTTAATGCACACATATTTTTTTCGAACATTAAAATCAATTGGTATACGACTGGGTTTGAACCCACGACCTTCGATATGAAAGTCAAGGCACCTCCACTCGGCCAACACGGCTGTTATATAGTGTTAGTGCGTTCTAAGAAGGGAATTTTGACCTTACACTTCTTAACTAACATGCCTACCCTCAAAATTCAAGTCTCTACGTTCAGTAGTTTGGGCAATGCGTTGTCATTCAGTCAGGTTTCTATACTATATTGTTTGAGCCAATATTGAGAAGTAATTATGCATCATACATTTTATAGAATCGATTTCATTGAATTCGTGGATACATTTAAACCGCGACAAATTTAAAGTTAAATATCCAACCTCCTTTCGGGCTCTGTGCTGAAGAATCTCATCATTTTGGAAGGCGCCATTCCTACTAAAGCAGAGGCAAGGATTCCTGTAAGTAATTCTTTGAATCTTTCTGTAATTTGTGGGTCCATGGTTCTTCAAAATGTTGGCGGATATTGGCATTTCCCGATAGTGTTCTAGGATAGCTAGGTTGGCATTTATTGCATTTTTCATAAGGCTCCGGGCCTCAACATATATAGATAGGTGAATACTTGAACTCATAGTAGATAAGTATTGTATTTGTTATTTTCCATGTGTACAATAAAGAATTATCTATCTATCTATCTATAAGATTTTTTTTTTGTTTAGTATATACTTTAATAAGACTTAATATTTGCATGCCTATTACGGCAGCACATAAAATGGACTCAATCTATTTAAGACCTTATTTGTAAACACATAATGTTCCAGCAAATAAACAATATTTCATTTCATTTCATTTCATTTCAGGACAAAGCCTTTTAATGAAATTTATATTTATTGATGTCACATTCATATATTTTTATAAAATCAGGCACTTTAATATAGTAACGACCCCAGTAGCTTATCGTAAGTTAAACAATATTGCGAGCAAATATAGCACTTTATGTCCATTTTGATAATAAAATGTTGCATTTTTACTGAACATAATTTTCCTGTGTCATGTTGGAGTTACTTAGAAAATTAGGCTAAATATATAATACCCGGTTATTTTGTTAATATTCGAAGCTTTGTAGAACGTCTACGGCTTAGCTTCTATTTTATTTTAACATGAATAATATTTCAAGTAGTGCATAAAAGGAGCCTCTCGAGGCTCACTCAAAATCCTTTCACCACACTATAGTGGCCAAACGCCCATGAGTAAGAAAAAAGTGTAAATATTTTAAGAATAGTAGAAAATATTATAAAAATAAACAAAATAAGAATAAACAAAAATAGCTAACAAGCTAGAAAAAAAGAACTATAACGTATTTAAAATTATAAAAAATACACATAATTTATGTCTAAACGTGTCTCCTGTGGTAGCTGTCATTGGCGACTCGTTTGCGGGATGCACTAAGATACGTGTGACGTTTATTACCTTTCCTAAAATTCCCAAATTCCTTCCTTCCTGCGACATAGTACAATATAATGTAGTACATTAACTCCTGTTTGCGTTCACTTACCGTCACTTACTGTCAATTAGACGGAAGATAAATCCAGATAAATGGATAAAACTAGATAATATTAAAACATTGATAATTTACCTTTTAGCTACCGGGATTATGAAGTTACTCGTTATCTTTGTTGATCAATAAATAATAAATGGAAACAATGGAGTTTAGAATTAACCTATAAATTCAACATTTCTACAACTAGGTACCTACTACTAATTCGTAAAAATTTATAAAGTAGAGCCACAAATTGACAGAAAGCGAGAGGAAAGAAACATCAAAATTAAAACTAAAGTAGCTAATGAACTGGCAAAATGATGTCTGCAAGATAAAGATAAAATACGTATCTGTAGATAATATTTTAGTTGACCCAATCAACTAAAATATTGTATTGTATTGTATCGCTGATAGATCGACTTATTTGTTACAAAGTGACTTATCTTTTTTGTGTGAACGAAACTAAGACATCGCGCTTAAACGAGTATACATACATACATATAATAAGCAAAAAAAGATGAAATACTTATCTTTAGATAATATTTTAGTTGACCCATGCCTACTTGCACCAAACTGTCAAAGGTCCTAAGCAATTACTTTTCTTGCTTGCCAGTTCTTAACAGTACAAATTCAAACCGTTAAGAACTGTCAAGCGAGTTAATAGTAATTGCTTAGGAACTTTGATAGTTAAGTGCAAGTAGGCACCAATCAACTAAAATATTGTAGATATTTTATGTAATTACCTACTTCAAGAAAATTAATAAGCAGTATGGCTTAGCTCTCATATTGTATGTAGGACATAGAAGTATTAAAGTATAGAATCACACTGTAGTACATTGAAAATACGACAAAGAAAAGGGAGCCACATTGGCTAACATCTAGTAAATTTAGGTCCGATGCTAATTTTCGAAAAAGAGAAGTAACAGGGCTAAATAAATATTAGGTATATGTTAAAACTACTGGGCGTTTTAATTTTTATTAAAACTACATCGTAAAAAGTAACAAACATTATTTGAAATTAGAGATATTTAATTTTTATTGACTGAACATTTTCTGTCCTGTATTCTACATCCATCTTGATTAGATACGATTGTATCTTGATTATATCTTGGTGTTCTATCGGAACACCGTTATTAATGAATGCCTGTGCAACACTTTTATGGTTATGGGCAGGCGAAATCTCTTCCCCTCAGGAGAGCGATTAACTAGTCTCGCCATTTGTCAACGAAAAAAATTGTACTTCAAGGTACTTAAAGTAAACACTACTCATAAAATCCATCTGTAAGCCAACATCCTCGTTGTGTGGAAACCATGTCACATTCCACCGACTTGTCAACAACCACAGATAACGTAAGAACCAAATAATTCATAATTTGTGACATTATCACTGACAGGTGTCACAATTTCTTGACATGGTAGGGTAGCCATTATTTCATGAAATGAAAGATTTTCGTTTTTAAGGATTTTGTGATAACGACATATATTTTGAACTCGAGACAGCAAAAATGATATATTTCATAGTATAATCTTTTCAATCTTTCTTGATAAATGTATTAATAAGTATATTTTTTATTATATTTAGTAACTTATTATAACATACATAGGTACAGACAGCGTCATAGATAAGTATCCCCCTTGTATTATAATACCCAGCTTCAAATCCCCTTAAATCACCGTCGCGGCGAATGGAAAAGTTTGCCTTTAAAAAATAGATTATATTTGTATAACCGTATAAAAAAATAATAAAAATAATTTTAAGTATTACAATTTTTCGAAAGGATTTATAGCTGGGTGTCTTGTGCAAGGGGAATACTTATCTCTGACGCTGTCTGTACATCTATTAAATTATTTTTTTTATTTTCTACACCGCAAATTTTTAGTGACTAGATTAAAAAATAGATTGTCTGTAAAGTTTGTTTACAGACGATAGTTTAACGTGCTAATGTCATAACCAGCGTAACGGGACAATGAGCGTTACCGGACAATGGCGTCAACATTTTCGTGCATGCAGCCGGCGTTCATCGATTAATTAGACGTAGTCACGTCAAAAATACTGTATGACAATATAAAAAAAATCTCGAAATATTCCCAACTCTCATGTTTTCTGTCATAACTTTAATAATATTATATATTTATTCAGTTTTATTTTATTCATTATTAATTTTCCAAAATGATTGTTATCCATTTTATTTAAAATAACATTCCAATTTCCTCAGATTTTAATTTAACTTTTTTAATCAAATGTTATTTAGTACCTAATTTAATTCGATCTTCAATTAATGTAATTGGCTGCTGCCGTCTTAATTAAATAAAATAAATAAATACAATACAAATAATAGTAATAATAATATCATCTTTAAATTACCCATTTCAAATTGAAACCATGGTCACCCATCTATTTATCAAGCGCCAAATAGTTTAGAAATTACGATGTGATTCTGTCAGATCGATCTGTTATCTACAATCCGAGTTATTTGAGATAGATCGCTGATAGATCGACTTATTTGTTACAAAGTGACTTATCTTTTTTGTGTGAACGAAACTAAGACATCGCGCTTAAACGAGTATACATACCTACATATAATAAATAAATACAAGTACATAAATAAATATTTTGGATATTTTACACAACGCCATCTAGCCCCAAACTAAGCAGAGCTTGTACTATGGGAACCAGATAACTGATACAATACTTATATACTTTTTTGTAAACACATACATAGAATACGTAGAAAACACCCAGACTCAGGACAAACACCAATGTTCATCCTACTATCCAAATTATTGTTCAAAAATAGAGATTTTTTTGTTTAATAAAAAAAAAATGAACGAGAAATAAAAAAAAAATGAAAGAGCCAGTACTCGGCTGACACAGTAAAATGTTACTCGACCGAGACAGTGAAAGCTTACATCACTCGCTCAGGCACTATGTTTATACGTACCGAGTACTCAGCCGAGAGCACTGTCTCGGGCGAGTACTCCGTACGTGTGATCTAGGCATTACGCTAACTTCCTGTTACATACTTCCGTCCCATTTCCCGAAATCACTCCCACAAATTGACACAAAGCGAGGGGAAGGTGATATTTTGAAAATATCCTACTTAAAAATAACTATCACAATTAATAGGATTTTTAACCAATCTCAGATAATTTAATCGGTTAATGACATTTAAGGCTAATCCTCAAATCCGAATTCCATTCAAAATGTTTCGGACAAATACTCAAAAAGTACGCCGTATTATAGTAATTTCTTCACACTATTCGTTTTGTCCATGTTTTTTGATTTCGTGAACAAAAAAAGTAAAAGGTTTCATACATTAATTTAGATTTTATACGTGTTTTAAAATTAACGGCGTACTTTTTGAGTATTTGTCCGAAACATTTTGTATGGAATTCGAATTTGAGGATTACCCTTTAGTCCATTTCTATCTGTTTTTTATAAATTTCCCACAAAATAGCAATTAGCATTCCCACGCCGCTTATCTACTAATATGTTTGAGTTATATGTTTGTTTGTTTGCGAGTGATAACGCGGTTTGTGGCCGATATTTGTGCATATTTACAGTTAGAGAGAATATTTTGGTAATACATGAATGATAAATTTGGTTTAACTTTGGTTTTTGATATTAAAATTATCAAATTTTTACAAAAACACAAGGAAGCAAAATGCGCAATTTCGTTTACTTCGACGACATTTTTTTTCAGTTATTTTGATATAGAAACTAAACTACAGAATCGATTTTCATGAAATTTCTATAGGACCAATCTGCAAATATCCTGCCGAAAAAAAAAAGTTTTTTTCAAATCAGTTTATAAACAACAAAGTTCTAGAGTAACAAACATAAGAAAACAACCAATTTAAGTACTAAGTCCTCCTTTTTTTAAATCAGTTGAAAATGGGGCCTAAAGCCTCGATTACACAGGGCTAGCTTACAAGCTACTTACAAAGCCGGCGAGTTTAAAAGCTAGCGAGATTCTGAGAGAATTAGCGGTCCGGAAGGATTTTCAACTAGCAGATTATAAAAAATCCGATGACACGAGTTTACAAGTTACTAGCGAACTCGCTGGTTTGTAGCTTGTAAACTAGCCCTATGTCATCGACGCTAAAGACTAAGGAAACATTCGAATTCTAAAATAAATAAAATTAATTAATCTAGGAAAATAATTTTCGTTCAAAACCTTCCCCCAAAAAACAAAATGGCGGATCATGACGTGAAAAGTTAGTTGTCATTTCTCTCGCATAAATAAGATTATAATGGCTCACGGATTGGGGAGCTTAATTGGAGGGTGGCTGAGGAGGCGGGGGGTCGTCTGAGGAAGTGGGGGGTCTGTCATGAGGAGGCATTATCATAACACTTAGACACAATCATAGATTAAAATTGACGACAAGATTGGTTGAGTAGCCAGTGTGTTGGACTGTCACGCCGGTGTCGCGGGTTTTGCTCCTGCTCCAGGACAAACATTTGTGTGAGTGTGTAACACCGGTGTTTGTCAACAGTTTGTGTGTTTTCTGTGTATTCTATGTATGAAGTAGGTGTAGGTATCCTTTCAAATATATTTTTTCAAATAGGTTTATACCTAAACAACAATGTTTTGAGGTAACAAACATTACGAAAAAAATCAACCGAATTGAAGTTGGTTGAAAATAAAACTAAACTAAACTGAGACAATATCAAAATTAGCAACAACAAATTCTAACATTCATCCAAAATGTAGCTAAATAGGTAGATACCTACTAAAAGTTCGCTAATTTAGATTCCTTTTTTTGCACGTTTTCAATATAGGTATCTACAGTGTGATTCTGTACTTATAGTTTTATAAGTTAGACGGTTAACGTTTTTACAAAATAATACTAATCTGAACTGAGACAGGATCAAAATTAGCAACAACAAATTCTACCATTCATCCATAATGTAGGTTAGGTACCTACCTACTAAAAGTTTGCTAATTTAGATACTTTTTTTGGCACGTTTTCAATATAGGTACTACAGAGTGATTTTATACTTTATATTTTTATAAGTAAGATAGTTGACATTTTACAAAATAAAACTAAACTAAACTGAGACAAGATCAAAATTAACAACAACCAATTCTACCATTCATCCAAAGTAATGCGCTCAATTCGATCCCGAACGAAACATTACCAGCTACTTAGAACAAAAGTATCATTCACGATTCGTGACTGTTTTCCAAAATCCAGCAATTTGCAGATTAATCCTGTGAAACATCTACTAAAGTGCTTCAATTTGGACGCATAAAAACCACCATGTAATTTCTCATAAGAAGCAACCCCTCTCTGTTACGCCCTTGCATTTTTACAGCCGTCACTCTCTAGCATTCATTCTATTGGTTGAAAAACTCCGCCCTTTCTTGCCGAGACAATAGAAAAGAAAAAGAATATTGTTCGTCTCTTTTATTCGGCTTCGTTCGGAAACTGCGTCCAAACGACGTTTAAAGTAGGGATTGCTTGTGTAATTTTAACTGATTTGGCGAGATTTGAATTTAGAAGCTTTGTCTTATCTTAAGTAGAGATTCTGTTTTATATTTGTTTTATTTTTTTATTGAAAACTCTTTTTACAATCTCCATTGTACTCTATAGATATACATACGTCGTTTGATATTAAATGCCTGTATTGTAATTTAGGCCTGCCAGGCACTTAAATAACTATCTCTTCTATTGAAAGAATAGGGTATATTATTTTTATTAAGCAAAAACTTAAAAGATCCTACTCATAAGTAGGAGATCTTTTTATTCGTCGTTCGTTTTTACCTCGATAGAGATAGAGTTTCACTAACTCTATCAGTTATAGCACTTAGAGCAATTGATTCAATCAAGATGTAGATCAATCTGACTTCATAAATCTGCCTAGAGTGCCTAGTACCTAATCATTGACTCTTCTCTTCTTAAACACTTACTCAAACACCTGTTTATATTATAGCGTCAGCTACAAAATGCAGATCGTCTCCTTCCTTAACTACACATTTTATATCATGACAAAATATTTAAGTTGGAGCTGTCTAAGGAAAATTGTTGTTTAAACATATTTAATACCTACTTATCTGTAAGAGTAACTTTTAGGAGAGTAGCTAGAGAGAAAGAAGTGGCAAGACATGGAGGCTTTTGCCACTAAAGGTGGTTCTTGCACAACAAACAAAGAGTAGAACAAAAGATAGAAGAGACAAGTAGAAAATATTAAGTGAAAATAAGAACTAAAAATAAAACTATGTAATAAGTGTAAGAAATAAAAAATATTTTATTATTATTATCTGCAAGAGGAATACAGAATTTCTAACTTACAGACTGACAATCAATTTAGAAGCCAAACCAGTGAACGTAGAGACTTGAAATTTCGAGACGTACAGTATTGTCAGCGCTTTAGTACGCGTTAGTTTGCATTGAAAATAAAATTAAATAACGCAAACTAAGTTGTGGGTGTAAGCTAGTATTAATAATTATATTGAGCCTTTCCAAAATGTAATAACAAAAAGAAACGAACCCAATTAAGCGAGTAGCCGCCAAAAATACCTCGTTAAACAAAAATAAAAGGCATAAACCAACATGAAAATCTAGTGTGGCGGCAAACGGCTCACAACAGAGCATAATTGCTTTAGACAAAGAAGCAAAGCTTTAGAACGAAATGGCAAATGGGAGGGCTGAACATTCAACCAGCGAAAGTTGAGCTGCAATTTTCTCCCTAAAACTTTTGGAGACGGGTCCAGTTATGCTAGTTGTGGGTTACGCCCATTCTGTCTGTGACATATGGGATGATAATAGCAGTATTCCGAGCGTAATAATAAAATAAGTCAGTTGTATTTGATGGTGGACCGCGAGCGGTTTCCGAACGCGTCGAATGGACGTTCCGAATTCGAATTATATTGCTTTTTTATTTTTACGCGGTGTGACAGTGACGTTTTGAAATACCTACTTATTTTTTTTTATTACTTTTGAAGGAAAGTGTGAAAAGTGTAGTGTTCGGTTTTCCACCCAGCATCAAAGTTGGTTTTAGTGATTGTTAAAGGTGAGAAACCACTAATTGTGTGAATGCATAGATAAATAACGATGTTCCTATAGAACACTAAGATGGACAGTACCAAATCAAAATGGATGCGGTATATAGCACCGAAAGTTTTCAGACACCCTGTCAATAAAAATGAAGTATCTCTATTTTCAAATAATGTTTGTTACTTTTTACGATGTAGTTTCATTGACAAATGAAAAAGTCTAGTTATTTTAACATAATAGAAATTAAGCCCTTCTCTTTTTCGAAAATTTGCATCGGACCAAAATGTACTAGATGTTAGTCAATGTGGCTCCCTTTTCTTGATCGCATTTTCAATGTACTACAGTGTGATTCTATACTTTAATACTTCTGTGTGTGAATGTTATGAAATAATTTTGATACCTATATATTTACTCTTTGGTTTCTTAAGTTAATCCTTCCTTCCTTATTGGACCAGTCGGCGGCCAGCATGGCGTTGGAATTTACAGAGCTTCACTTGAACAAAAATTCCTATTAATTCAAAGGTTTTTAAACTTAGATATATTTTTCACTTAAGTAGGTACCTTTTTTTTAACTAAATAGGTATCTAGGTATATTAAAAAAAATAGCCCAGTACAGAAAACTCTAGATTTTAAAAACACATTCGCACCTAACCTCATGCGCCTATACAAAAGACTTCAACGCGCACCATTCGAACTATTTCTTATCCCAAAATGAATAAATATTTATTTTTCATTCAAAGTAGTTATGTATTGAGATTTTGGACCCAATTAACAAGTAGGTACAATATAAATTGACAAAAAAATTAAATAGGATAAAAACCTAAATATAAACAAAAAATCTAAATTTTAGTGAAAATGAGAAAATAAGTGCGCAAAAGGAGCCTTCGAGGCGCACTTGAAATTCTTTCATCACACTGGGTCAAAATAACTATTGACATGATAAGAGAAGAAGAAGATTCGAAAATAAAAAGCACCAGATGGCAAACTTTGCTGTAGGTACTTGTGATAGCTTTTTCGTAATAAAAAAGTCGCTATAATACCCTATTGACGCATTTTAGGTACTTTCATATCATTTCCGTTGGCCGTAATTTTGAACTTCACCTCTCTGTTAGCCGGACAAACAAAAAAACGAAGCTACAGGCAGAATATATAGTTATAGTTGATAAGGTTTTAATGAATTGATGACCTGTATGACTGACTGACAGACAGACAACGTACAGGCCAGATGACTGAACGTTGGGTGTCTTCAAGGCAAGAGTGAATAGGATTATTCTAGGTAAGCGTGCTACATCGTCGACCACATCGTCACTTACCATCAGGTGAGATGGTGGTCAAACGCAAGCCTATATATAGTAAAAAAACGTAGGAACTTGAAACTTGTAGGATGTGTTCGTCAAAAGCTGAAAGAGAAAACTAATAGTACGATGACACACGGCTTTTTTACACGCTACACGCTAACGTTTACGCTTGTAGCGTGTAAAGTCGCTCCTTGTCATCGGCGTTTTTACAATCTGCTTGTTGACAATCTTGTCCAAACGCTAATACGCTCACACGCTAGCTTTTAAAAACGTGAACGTTTAGTTTAGAGAGTTTTAATAGCGTGTAAAAAGCCGTGTGTCTCATCCATGCTCAAGAAACGATTTTTAATAAATATGTATAATCAACTGAGGTAAATACATCTATGGGGCTTTTTTGAAATATATCAGAATATAGTTATTTGATAAGGTTTTAATAAAGTGTGCCCGGCACGCTCTATGATAACGCGTTTTTAATAAAGTGATAATGTCTTTAATATAATATTCGTTTATCGCTAAATTAAATTATACTTAGATAAGACATAATCCAACCTGTCAATTTCACTTTGATTGTGCGTGATAAAGCCTCGATGACACATGGCTAGTTTACAAGTTACAAGCCAGCGAGTTCGCTAGTAGCTTCTAAACTCGCCCCGTGTCATCGGCTTTTTGACAATTTGCTTTGGGTGGCCGAGTGGATGAAACCCTTACCTAGCGATCTGATGGTCGCGGGTTCGAATCCCGGTGGCAGTCATGCGTAAATGGGTTCTTTCGGTTGAAAAATCTATGTATGCATTCCACGTCCTCGAATCGGTGAAGGAAAACATCGTGAGGAAACCAGCATGTCGTAGAACCTAAAGTACGAAAAGATGTGTTGAGTGCACGAAAGGAGCCTCTTCGAGGCGCACTTGAAATCCTTTCACCACACTGGTTAAAAATAACTAGTGACACGATAAGAAGAATGACACACAAGCTTTTTTACAAGCTGATTGTTGGCGTTTTTAAAAGCTAGCGTTTGAGCGTGTTAGTGTTTGTCGATGACACATAAAACTTTCTACACGCTCAGAAGCGAACTAGCTAGCGAGTGTGTATTAGGTTAGGTACGCAAAGATACTCGCTACAAGCCAACAAGCCAACACGCCAACGAAAATGACACACGGCTTTTTTACAAGCTACAAGCCAATACCTCAAGGGGCGTGTAAATTAGTCCGGCTTTCTATTTTTTCATAGGTTTTTTACAAGCGGATTGTAAAAACGTTGATGACACTGGACAAAACCCTGGCTTGTAGCGTGTAAGAAAGCCGTGTGTCATCAGACTATAAGACGTGGTGAGCGATTGGATGTTAACCAATTGAAATAGTGGTCAAAAGCAAATCAAAATACAAGAAAATAAATAAACATTTTTCTTTCACAGAATGTAACAATGTCTTCTCAAATACTACCGACTATGTACCGACGGGACTCTTCAGAGAAACCCTTGGAAATCGACCACGATGACCGCTCATCCAGCCCCAAATATTACGAAGACAAAACTTGTATCAATCAAAACAAGAAATCCTTTTGCATCGACGCCTTACTATCGAAACAGCTCGATCCAGAACCGACATTACAAGACAGACTGAATCATCAAAAATACATGCTTCTTCAAAATAAAAACTACATTCCCAGATATCAGGAGAATTATGAGAATAATATTGAACAGAATACGATTAATAAGTTTGGGGAAGAACAGGGGAATGTTAGTCCGAGATCGGGGCAAAGTACGCCGAGAAGCGGCACGCCGGGTTCAGATGATGGAAACCAATCGGGGTATAGTCCGCCGATTTCGCCGGGCGTTGAAGGAGGGAATGAAGAATATGAGAGCTATAGACCTGGTGAGTTAATTATAATTGTCAAATTATACATGAATAGTAGATTATGCACTAAGGGGATTAAGCAGTGTCTTTTGTCGCGGGTGGCATATTGAACCCTTACTACGAGGAGTTATGTAGAGTCCTGAGTGACGCGAGGGGTTCAAGCTACCCAAGACGAAGACAGGCTTTATCCCAGAGGAGCATACTCTACTTTGCACACCTTCTGCGAGGCAATAAACAGCCAGGGCTCCACAACGAACATCGTCTTTTGTTTCACAATCTTTGAAGTCGCACCTTTTTTCTTTTTTTTTATCATTCTGCTTATTGGTGGACAGTTCGATTTTCGAACAAACCCTTTTTACAATGCCATATGGGCGTTCTTTTACTTAGAGTTTTCCACAAGTTTCCACATGAATTTGACGTTCCAAATTCAAATCACATTACTACCCTTGGGAGTTTCATACAACTTTACCTACCTTGGTAGGTAAAGCTTTGCTTTACCTTGATAATAGCATGATATGTAATCGGACATTGTGAGCAGGTGGTGTGAAAAAAAAATTAATATTAGTTTTTCCATTGTTATCTCCTATAGATTTATCAAATACCTATTGATTAATCATCTACGCACTGTATCTGAATCAAATCTCTATTGAAAAATGTAAAAAGTTACGCCTGGCCATGACTAAAACAATGCCTCTAGACTTAAAATTAATAAAATTCTGACATTTTGCGATTACATTTCAGTATTAGTTCATAAAATATTTTAAACCTAGTAATTTCACACTATATATAGTGTCAGCATTATTTCATAGTACATAATATACCTACTAGCTAAACATCATCAAACAAAGCAAACCTTTTTATATTCCCCTACCTAAAAGACGGTACAGTTCGTTCAAATATATGAAATTTAATAAATAAATTCTACCTATTTTACCTCCAGGTATAGTCCCAAAACCAGGCCTTCTCCCCCAAAACCCGGCCCTGGTCGCGGCACAATCGGCGGCCCTCTTCAATTACCCTCAAATGCAGCCAGTGGGGGGAGGCCCTCTACCCTCAGCGTTCCACCACCCTGGAGACAGGGTGCTGCATCATATGCAGCTGGAATGGCTGGCAAGAACGGGGATGTTCTACCATCGGATACCAGAGCTCGGAGGTAAGAAATAAATAGTTATCAATAAGATAGTAATATTTAGTAGGAGGACGTGGTGGCCGAGTTGATGAGGCCCTTACCTTGCGATCTGATGGTCGCGGGTTCGAATCCCGGTGGTAGTCATGTGTAAATGGGTTTTGTCGGTCGAAAAAAATCTATGTACGCATCCCACGTTCTCGCAACTGTGAAGGAAAACATCGTGAGGAAACCGGCATGTCGTAGAATCTTAAGTTCGAAAACATGCGTTGAGTGCATGAAAGGAGCCTCTTTGAGGCGCACTCGAAATCCTTTCACCACACTGGTTCGAAGGAACTAGTGATACGATAAGAAGAAGAGTAAGTTAGTTAGTAGCATAGATGAATAACGATGTTCCTATAGAAAAAGATGGACAGTATCAAACCAAAATGGATACGGTATATAGCACCGAAAATTTTCAGACACCCTGTGTCAATAAAAATGAAATATCTCTATTTTCAAATAATATTTGTTACTTTTTACGATGTAGTTTTAACATATAATAGTTATTTAGCCCTGTTATTTCTCTGTTTCGAAAATTAGCATCGTACCAAAATGTACTAGAAATATGCCAATGTGGCTCCCGTTTCTTGGTCGCATATTCAATGCACTACATTGTGTTTCTATACATTAATACTTCTGTGGTAATAAGATTATTTTATACAGGTAATTATACAGATCTATCGCCGAATGCAAATTGCACTGATCACAATACATGAGAATAACAAGCTTTTAAAAGTTTCAAAAAACGTATGTTTTAAAAATTATATGTTCATTATCAATTCATTATTCCAAATTAAATTTAAACATATAACTTAAATAATATTTTTTTTATAATCGCCTTTAAAATACTTTCATTTTAATAACCTACTTAAAAGGTTTGGAAATCAATAAAATATTTCCGACTTACTTTTCTGATTATTTTTTAAATAACCTATCTAAGAATACTTGGGTGATTGATGCCCGCTTGCACCAAACTTTCAAAGTTCCTAAGCAATTACTTTACTCGCTTGGCAGTTTTTAACGGTCAGGATCTGGATTGTTAAGAACTACCAAGCGAGTAAAGTAATTGCTTAGGGACTTTGACAGTTTGGTGCAAGTAGGCATGAGACGAATCTAACGATATCTTAATCGTGAAAATCCATCCAGACGTTTGGAAGATAACGAGGTAACACAGTTTACATACATACAAGATACGCGCGAAAAACATAACCCTTCCTTGGCAGTCGGGTAAAAAGTAGAAATACAAAATGTTAGCCTGAAAATTTCTCAAACCTCCATGTCAGAAGAATCAAAAAACCTGGAACAAAAAAAAAGAAAAAGATAAGAGATTTGATAGCAATTTTCAACCGTCTTAAAAAGATTAAGAGGTTATCAATCCGACTGAATGTTTTTTTTATGTTTGTAACCTCAGAACTTTGTTGTTTATTAACCGATTTGAAAAAAAACCTTTTGTTTTTAAAAAGAAAAAGATAATTAATTATTTAATGTTCGTACCCTGACTTAAATCAATTCTAAATTCATCTTATTATCAAAAAAGTTAGACGGACACGAGTAGGTCCTTATCTTGGAAACTGCGTTTATTCGTATATTTGGGACAAAAACAAGATAATCGGAGATCAATCTGTCACAGATAAAATAATCGATCATTTATAACGAAATTGCGCGATATGTATCTTTCGAAAGATATAAACATTTTTTGTCCTTAGAATTTTCTAGATATTCAATTATAGACAATTAATAAAGAAAGATTTTTTATTGTAAGTAGGGGAGACCTAGGAGAGTTGTGACAGAGGTGAGTTGTGACAAGGACGATTTCTCCCAACCTATTATAGGTAGCGAGCTGGCAACACCACATGCAAGACGCTTTCAATACGCGCTACTCGACTCAGTACATGCCGGCGACACACGAGGCGCTGTTGCGTAAATACGACGGTTGTGTACAAAAAAATGCGGAAAGTAAGTTTTTCTTCCAAATTTTATTTGAATTTATTTCATTTCTTATTATATGTGCATTGCTTTCTTATTTTTTCTTAAGTTGTATGGTTATTTAACTCTCAAAACGTTGCAATAATCTTTTAAGTGCGCATCGTGTTTAGAAAATATGATTTATTATTCAGGTCAAGTCGTCATTTGAAACACCTAGGCGAGTTGTGACAGCCTGTCACAACTCTCCTATATTACTCCATTTTAACTTTTGCTACTTCCTTAATGTTTTTTATTAATTTTAGATGTTTGTTTATGTCTTAGTAGGTAAGTATATAATGTATATAATGGCAAACTGTATGCTGAATGACTCTTTTTTGTTTCAGAATGCCTAAAAACTATACACTAGAGACTGATAGAGGAACCGCTAGTGTCGAAATCTACGACATGGCTTTTGAAGAAGTTAATTCAAGAGGTAAAAGTTCAAGAGATGCTGCGGCCTCTTACAATGAAAACTACATGTCTTTATCAATATATATTAAGAAGAAAGAGGCTTTTCAAGCAAACCTAGAAGGCGAAACTCCATCAATGGGTTATAGGTACTACTCCGACTAATTTTACAGAAGAGGAAGAGAATATATCAAACGACTATATGCTTACATGTGGTGCAGCATCTAATTATAGGCTGACAATTAAAAAGCTAGAGTCATTACATATAAGTTAGCCAATAAATTTTATTAAAAAGTTCCAGTCATGAGACAAAAATGAAAAAGCAGGAGAATTGTTATGAGAATGTTATTATATTTATTTTGTTGATACTTAAGCATCTAAAAAAGGTACTTTTTCCTAAAAAAAACATGTTTGATTTATAATATTAAGTGAAATGATATTTTTTATACATAATATAATGCTATCACAACTTACCTCGGTACCTGTCACAACTTACCTCGGTAGTAGGAGAGTTGTGACAGAGGGAGTGGTCTTTAATTTTGTCGATTTTCTCAGAAACCATAATACTTAAATTAGTTTTGGTGATTGTTTTGAAAACAGAATGAATGCCGCTAAACTAATTACATGGGTCCATAACTGTGGAATGTTTCTTGAGCGAAATATGGCCCCTAAAGTAAAAATTGTCACAACCCTCCTAGGTCTCCCCTACCTTTTGATAAAAAAATAATTATTATTGTAAAACTTTTTTGGTTCGCTAGGTTAGGTTATTTTGATAGTCTTTAAATTTAATGATCTTAGCTCTAATAATATTGTGTAGCTCGTTATAGTTATAATTTAAAAAAAAATAACTAAATTTATTTTGATATACTCCTTTTGATATAATCCAAATAATTATAACCTAAATTACCATGTAAGGGTAAGGGTAGGTAACTGAAATTAGGTATATGGTTCTAGATGCTAAGAATATTAAATAACACATTCTAGATGTTGAACATATTGAACATTATTGAACACGTTAGAAAACACCAAACAGATCCATGTCTGATCTTGAAAACTAAAAGATTTTGAAACTTGTAAAGTTGTAGACACTCATGCAAATTATATACATACAAGGATCTTCTATAGGATCTTAGAAGTTCTTTGGCGGCATATACTCAGAAGAAATAGGTATATCCAAACTCTTTGGGTATATAAGACTATTGTAAACAGTCCATTAGGAGCCTCTTCGAGGACACTTGAAAACCTTTCACCATACTGGTTCGAAAGAACTTTTGACACGATTAGAAGAAAAAGAAGTGTTTCCATTTACAATTTTAAATATAAAATTAAATCATTTATTTTAAACTTAAGGCTAATCTTCAAATCCGAATTCAATACAAAATGTTTCGGATAAATACTCAAAAAGTACGCCGTATTATAGTAATTTTTTCACACTACTCGTTTCGTCCATGCTTTTTGATTTCGTCAACAAAAAAAGTGAAAGGTTTCATTCTTTAATTTAGATTTTATACGTGTTTTAAAATTAACCCTACTAACTTAAAAACACGTATAAAATCTAAATTAAAGTATGAAACCTTTCACTTTTTTTGTTGACGAAATCAAAAAACACGGACGTAACGAATAGTGTGAAGAAATTACTATAATACGGCGTACTTTTTGAGTATTAGTCCGAAACATTTTGTATGGAATTCGGATTTGAGGATTCCCCTCACCCCGCAATTTTACAATATTACAAAAGTCATTCACAAAAATCACCCTAATTTATCACAAACCGTAAAAACTCCCTACTTATCACCAGCGAATTATACTAATTTTATTTGCCCCACATTGCACCCTAAACTACAATACAGGTTGGGGTGGTAATCTTGTAGATCACATATGTCAGTGTTTTGCGTTAATAGTAATCAATATAGATTAGTTTTCGAATAATTTTATCTATTTCAAAAAGTAGGAGAAGAAAAAAAAACAGACTGCATTGTTTTATAAGGGTTAGTATAAATTTGCCACTTTAGCGATTTGCCACCGCAAAAAAGTTATAGTAATTTGCCACCGCTTAAAATATTTTAATAATTTTAGTAGCGATTCGTCACCGCTGTTTATCGTACCACTAAGTACAGTCAGCAGCACCATGAAAAGCTCTCAGTGCTTGAACTTAGAATGAATAATAATGGTTGGGTTAACAAACATTTCCCATAACGTACAACCTTAAACTAAGTACTTTTAGGTAATTTGACTAAGTAGTTGGCACAATGGATGGCAAAAATATACATATAAATGTACTATTTTTTGCTGGATGACGTTGTGTAAGAATGTCCAAAAATATTGAATACATTTTTGGACATTTTTTAGTCAGACTCGGAACCCTAAAAAACAACCCCTTTCACAGTCACAAATTGCACAGTGCATTAGTGGACTAAACAAACACACTGGTGCCAGTTACTGACTGTTTGCACTCCCCTACTGTCACTTGCTGGCAGCTATGGGGTTGGTGTTACACTAAATAGGCTATAAACTATTCTTTCATAGAGGCAATGAATCAATGAATGAGTTATTTGTCTCAAGTATGGTTAGTTACAGATGGAATATATTATTAATAATTATTATATTATTACATATATTATATATAATTATTATTAATATTCAATAATTATTTATTCAATATTGGACTGCACCCAGCAATACTCGCATCCATCTGTTTTGGATGGGGCAGTCTGGACGCGACACAATCATCTGTAGGATGCTGTTGCAGCTGACTCGCGCACGCTGGAGTAGGGATGCGACTTCCTTGCGCATAAGCGCTTGAAAGCCGTCCGTCCGCGCCTCCGCGAACATTCTTGACGCGCTGCAAAAGCGATTAGGTAGCAAACAAAATGCACATAAGGAGCCTCTCTGAAGCGCACTTGAAATCCTTTACCACACTGGTTCGAAAGAACTAGTGACACGATGAGAAGAAGCAAACAATCGCACTACAATCCATCTGTTCGCACATTCCCCAATAAAATATAAGTATGTACTGTAATTTAAGTAAAATTGTTTGTAAACGTAAGTGCCCCGACGCGACGGGTAATTAGCTCAAATTACCCCTAAGTGACATTATAGTTTTATTGATACTCATGAATTTATCGGCACTTAGCCCATATGTCGACTAATAAAGTGATTGCGTGCAAATTTTTATTGCCCTATAAATGGGGTTGGGGTAACCATGGCGAAATGTCTTATTAATTTTATACTAACTACTTTACTCCAATATTTATATAATATTTTTTAAAGAGTGTTTAATATGAAAATAGATTGATTTACGAGAAGAGGAAGAAGAGATAGATGGACTGTGTGAAAGAGGATATGAACAAAGCAGGTGTTTGAAGAAGATTACCTGATGTTGAAAGTAGATGTTTTAAATTTTAAAATTGAAGTTTTTATTTTATTTATATATTTTAAGTTTTAAAATTTTTTAGAAGAAGATGTTTTAAGTACCGACCGCACCTAAGTGTGGGATAAGGGCAGGACGATTATGATTTCTTAAGTCTTAAGATTTTTCAAAGATTTATTGACATTAGACTATAACATTACAGTAACTATTGCACCAAATCGTTATATCTATACGTAACAGAACAAAAATAAAAACACAAATAAGCACAAAAAATATTGTTTTATCTATAGGAATAATATTTCCTAATCTACGTTCATACAAAATTTCAGGTCACACGATTCAGTAATTTTTGCGCGATTGAGCAACAAAAATCCATTATCAACCATACAAATTTTCACACTAATAATATTACTATGATTTAGGAAAAAATACTAGTCCGTAAAATAATAACAAACATAAAAATTGAGAACCACCTCCTTTTTTAAGTCGGTTGATAATATAAAGTTTTTTAGACTATCACATAATTTTATTCTGTGCAAAATTAAGGTTGCCTATGTATCTAATGAATAGATAAACGTTAGGTTTTCACATTTAAACTTGATTTAAAAATCAACTGCGTTTGGGGACTCGACATAAAGGTGTGGCACTAGTGAGGGGTTAGTCCCAAAATCCCCTTGATTTTGAAAAAAGGATTTGAAAAAACATGTCTTGCCAAAGAACATAGGTTTGAAATAAGCTTATAAAATATTTTATAAAAATAAAATTGTGATTTTGATGTAATAAATTTTAGACTTACCAGAATTTTGCAATGTAACATTTTGGCTAATAAATGATTGAATTGAAACTCTACGATGCAAAATCACTTTGATTTTGAAACTGCGATGCAAAATCACCTTGATTATGAAAGTCTGCGATGCAAAATCACTTTGATTTTGAAACACCGCTTCAAAATTTATTTTGCTATCATAAGCTGAACTTAACAGCGTTTCCGCTCCCCGCTTGCAGTAAGACCAGCGGTAATCCCGCAGGACTTTAAGCCAATTATCTGGCAGCAATTTGTTCGCACAAACAAAGGGCCGACCCTTAACAAATTAGATCCACGTACTAGGGATAGGGTAATGTAAAGTCGATAAGTTGAAAATGTCGATTTAATTAGGGATTATTATTATGAGTGAAAATTTAAATTTTCATTATCATTTATAAATAAATAAATATTATGGACATTTTACACAACGCCATCTAGCCCCAAACTAAACAGAGCTTGTACTATGGGAATGGGAACCATATAACTGATAGAATACTTATATACTTTTTTTTCTTGTACACATACATAGTACACACCCAGACTCAGAACAAACACCGATGATAATCACACAAATGTTTGTCCTGAAGCGGGAATCGAACCCACGATACCGGGCGTGGCAGTCCAATACACTTGCCATCCGACCATCCGTGTCGTCAGAGATAATCAGATAACCTACCTATTGTACCTACAAAAAAAACCTCGGTCTGCCTGCGATTCTACAATTGTATTGTATATTTAATTTAATTAAATAAGTCCTCACAAATCTGTTTTCTAAACAATGTATTTTTTATTTGTTGGCTATTCTTGATTTATATAGGTAAAAACATTTTTACAAATACAAATAGACCACCATCTGTAACCATAACTAAGTACTTAATTTATATTTTAAGTTACAAATCAATAAATCAATAAATAAAATCAATTTGATACGATTTTTACCATGTGAAGACAAAAAATGTATTGAGTATTGAGTTTTAGTTTACATAAAATCAAAGTAATATTATTGTTATTCCTAAGAATGTCCCATCCCTATCGGTAGCGGTAAAACGAGTGGGCAGGAAGGGACAGTCAGTGGCTTCCAGTAAAGAATCTATTTGGCTTTTGGAGGGAAAATGTCGGCTTTGCTTCAATACGTTTAGGTAATTGACTGAACGGACGCCATTTTGTAAGGAACATGTTTGTTCTTAGCAATTTCGAAATGTACCTAATTTTATACACTAAAATCTACCGATTTGTCTACCTACCTATTTTTGAATGGACTTCAAATAATCAAGGTTTTACAAAAACATAGACAACCGACTTCAATTGGACTGTTTTAGTGACCGTAAACACTACTGTTACAGGGTAAAACTCACAGGGAAGCGAAATACGCAATTTCGTTTTCTTCGACGACATTCTCTTATTCAGTTATTTGGATATAAAACTTAACTACTGAATCGATTTTGATGAAATTTGTATGGGACCAATCTGAAAGTATATCCTCCTGAACAAAAAAATATGTTTTTAAATCAGTTCATAAACAACAAATATCTGGGTAACAAACTGGGACCAATTTGAAAGTACATACTATATGAATGAAATAAATGAATTAATGAAATGAAATCGTTTATTGCATGAAGTATGCTAAATTACAGTTCTTAAATTATATTATTTTTATTATAATAATAAAATACATTAAATCCTCTCATACAAAAAATATATTTTTTCAAATCGGTTTTTAAACAACAAAGTTCTAAGATAACAAAAAAAAAAACATTCAACTGAATTGATAACCTCCTCTATTTTGAATTCGGTTGATAAAGAGGAGGTACTTAATTCAGTTGTTTTGATTTTCAAAACCAAAATACTGAACTGATTTTCATGAAACTTCTATGGGGGACTAATCTTGAAGTATCTATATCCTAACAAATAAAAAAAAAATTACGTCTAATAAATCGATGAACGCCGGCTGCATGCACGAACACGTTGACGTCAGTGGTAACGTTGTCATTGTCCGGTAACGCTCATTGTCCCGTTACGCTGGTAGTCACGTTATACTATCGTCCGTGGACGGAGGACGTGGTGGCCGAGTGGATGAGGCCCTTACCTTGCGATCTGATGGTCGCGGGTTCGAATCCCAGTGGCAGTCATGTGTAAATGGGTTTTTTCGGTCGAAAAGATCTATGTATGCATCCCGCGTTCTCGCAACGGTGAAGGAAAACATCGTGAGGAAACCGGCATGTCGTAGAACCTAAAAAAGTTCGAAAACATGTGTCGAGTGCACGAAAGGAGCCTCTTCGAGGCGTACTTGAAATCCTTTCACCACACTGGTTCGAAGGAACTTGTGACACTATAAGAAGACTATCGTCCGTAAACCAACTTTACAGATAACCAATTTTTTTCAAATCGGTTATTTTACAAAGTTCTGATGTAACAATCATAAAACAAAACTATACGTATCCAACCGAATTGAAAACTTTCTCCTTTTTTTGAAGTCAGTTAAAAAAAATTAAAGCATTTTTTAGTTTAGCTTTAAATAAATAACAGACACAGACAACTGCAATCACCTTTATCCTAAATCACCAATCTAAATCACTTACCATACATCCCCCTCTCTACCCTCAGTTAAACTGTGACAGAGCAATCATATGTCGTCACTTTGCCCCATTCCCCCTGTTAAGGGCCTGTTTTAATGCAGACAAGCATCCCACAATAAATATAAATGCGAAACATTCTAAAAAAGGATGGATTGATGCATGTTTATTATGCCGTAATTATACAAAGAAGAAATAAAGAAAATAAATTTATTAGCAAGCTAAAAAAATATCTAGCTAAGGCTAATTTAAATTACATGCTACTGAATCTGAATCGAATGAGTCAGTTTTCGGTATGGGTATTATTTATGAGCCAGAATTATAGGCTTTCATTTAATTTCATTTATTCTCAATAAATATTTACATTGTGTTGAAATATACTTACGTAGAGGAAAGTGACCAAATATGGAATAGTATCCATAATATGGAATACCCCCATTTTTCTCAAATGCAAACTCACACACGCAATAAACAGTGATTTTCAGTCTCTTTCTACTCCCATTTAAGCGTACAAATTGTAGCATGTCAGTCGAGCCAGCCCTTTCGTCGTAGTGACAGTGTTTTGTTTTATCGCTGCCGCATAACTTTCTAAGGTACATAAAAAATAATTATTTTTCGTACAGAAAGTGCACACAGTATTGTTTTTATAACTTTTAGAGACCCTTTAGATGTTCTTTAGTATGTTTTAGCGGTATTAGAAAATATTACTTTCTGAAATATAAATATGTGAATATCAGTTTGAAATAGTTGGAAAATCCAAATATGGACGTATTACAGTGTCCAATTATGGACTATTCCATAATTGGACACTGTGACGTATCAGCTGACTTAATGACTTTGTTAATTATATTTTTTTTCGGGTTTTATCAAAATGGCGGGCGTCAAATGGAATTCAGAGCCTAAGGCAGAAGCTATAAAATTAGTACGAGAAAAAAAATGGGTTATTTGAAAGCTGCAAAACATTTCGATGTGCCAAGATCTACCTTGTTTCGTTTATGTCAGAAAAATGAATTTTCTCCAGAAGAAGCCGCAGCTACTACACTCGGAAGGAAAACTGTCTTAGGGACAACTACTACGACTACATTTTGACGATGGAGAGCAAATTTCATGGCTTGACGAGAAATGATGTACGAAGAATGGCGAATGAATGAAAAAGAAGCATGAATTTGCGATTTTTGTAAATAATTTGTGTTCATTTCTTTATTATACCAAAGTTTTCAAAGAGTCTCTTATAAGTTGAGGTAAATTTTTCATAGTGATTATAGTATTCCATATTTGGGGTACCTATTCCATATATAGATACCTTTATCGTTATTTAGTTATTGAAAATTTTTCTTACCTCAAACTGAACAAAATAATCTAAAATTGTTACAAACTTAAGTGCAAATATATGATTGTTAATAATAACCACAAAAAGTATTTTATTTATAAAATTTGTGAGAGTTATGCCTGAAAATCAAAACGGTATTCCATATTTGGTCACTTTCCTCTACGACTAAGCAAATACATTTAGATAAGAGTAATATTGTCCTTTAAACCAGGACTCAGTAATCTTTACACATTACTGCTTCGCGGTGCTGGTACACATCTAGACGGAATCCTGCAGGGGGCCTCTAACGGTAAAAACAACTCAAACGCTTGTCAAGAAACTGCTATTATCAAGGTTTTACATAAACTTACTACAACCGACTTCAATTGGGCTGTTTTAGTGGCCGTAAACACCACTGAATAGTCACAGGAAAGCAAAATACGCAATTTCGTTTACTTCGACGACATTACTTATCAATTATTTTGATTTAAAAACTACCGTACCCATTTTGATGAAACTTCTATGGGTTCAATCATATGTGTATAAATAAAAGCGCTCGCTGCGTTGCAACGTACCCTTAACTTAACTTAAGGGTAGTTTTATATTATAAGGCTGATTAACTCTAGCATTAAGGGGAGGCGATTTATTAATTGTTAATTTGTTTGTTTATAAGTCAGAGGGGCGTAAAATTTATAGTTTCGGTCGACATTTGGCACGCACGATTATAAGTTGATCACAAATAGGGTCATAAATGGAACAATTTTATATTATTACTTTGGTGTCAACAAATTGTTTAACAATTTAATTTAAATTAATTTGATTACTTTTTGTTTAACCTTTTAACAATTATCGCAATTTTATAATTTTAACTTTTTTAACAATTAGGTAGTCTTCTTTCCGTGTCACTAGTTCTTTCGAACCAGTGTGGTGAAAGGATTTCAATTGCGACTCTAAGAGGCTCCTTTCGTACACTTGACACATATTTTCGAACTATGGTTCTATGACATGCCGGTTTCGTCACGATATTTTCCTTCGCCGTGAAGCACGTGTTTTAATGCTCTCATAGATTTTGATTATAAAGATAGATTGAACAGAAGATCCATCGGTGTACGACCGGGTTCGAACTCATGACCTTTGGATCGAAAGTCGAGGCATCTCCCACTCGGCCTACACGGCTTTTTGAATAAATTAGGTAGAAGTATTTATTATTATGTATGTAGGTTCATACATAATAATAAATGCTTGTTTATTGCGTATTTCAGCTCTTGTCAAATACATCCTCCATTTTAAGTCTCTACGTCTATTGGTTTAGTCTGTAGGATGTATATCAGCCAGTCAATCATTCATTCAGTCAGGACACAGTATTTTGTATTATATTGAAGTAAGTACCTAAGGCGTTTGAACCATACCGTTTTGTCCCCTAGGGAGGTAGGTAGGCAATCGAGTTATGTTGATTACGCGCCCGTGCTAAGCCAAGCGGCTAACGCTATTGTCCTGCCTGCTAGGTTGCCTTTGAGAAAACGGTTTTGAGTCGATTATTATACTTCGTACATTATAATTTTGTTACATATATTTTTATCGTGGAATGGGTTGGAAAAGAGATATTGTCAAAAAACTGCTATTAGGCGCCATTTTTACAATATGGCGGCGCGGCGCGATCGTGAAAAATACGAGGTTGCAAATTTAAATTCTGAAAAAGCACATCGAAATGTATAAAATTACCTGATTTTCAGAATTCCCTGAAGTTTTTTCACTCAATCCCTTATTTTCTAACCTACTATTATTAGTAGTAACTACTATATTGCGACTGTACTATTAGTAAAATTTTGTTTTAGTAAAATTCGATCTAAATACCTTTATTTTGAAATACTGCTACTTTTCTGTAGGTTTTATTCAAACAAAGTAGGTAATATTTTGGTAAAATCATACTCAATTCCAATTATGTTTTGTTTTGACTTGAACACCCTATAGTCTTAACAAAAAATCTTAAAAATCAACGATCAATTATAACAACTTACGAGTATAATTCGTGTAAGGAACTTAAATAAATAAGTATTTATATTCTTAATTCCCTTACTTTCCGTGAATTCCCGTAAACGTCAGCGGATTATTTATACTAGTTGGACTACAAACAGATTGGTATTACGCAACGCGCGAAAACGTGCTCTACAAAATTATTTATAATAAACAAGCAACACATTTAAGAGGATATGTGAAACTGTCAGAAATGACAACGTCCGAATTGCAATACAGTAATAGCACAAAAACTCGTACATACCTTACCCCGAGGGAAGAGGTTAGATATAGAGTTTTGTCACTTAAAAATAACTGACGTAAGCGACAAATGATAAAAGACAGAAATAAATAAAATGATTTTATTATAAAACAACTTAGTGCTTGAAAACTATTGAATTTATAAAAAAATCCTTTTACATTTACCTATGTTCTGTGATTACTCACTCAATAATATAAAAAATAACCGTAAATATTCTTTAAATTCGGGGGATGGATGTAAAACAGATTTTATGAGGGCCGATTGCAAAAAAACAATCTATCGAGAAAAGTTTCACCAGTCGTGTTTCTGTCTTACATTTATTTAGATTAATATCCTCAAGTAATCACTGTATTAACATCAAGTTTGTAACCTGTCAGTACCGTTACTGAGTAAGAATGTAACGCAGCAAATCCAAATTTTCACTTATGCTCTTTAAGGGATCTACCTAACAGGTTTTAAGTGATTATTATCATTTTAAAGTTCAAAGATGCAACTTTTGAGAGATTATCACGATTTGGAGTGAAGACACAGCGTACAAGAAATAGCGTATCTTTAAATTTCTGGTATCTGACGATTGAAAGTTTCTTTCTTTTTTGTTGAATTATTCCATTGTTGATTGATTCAGGCGTTACTTTGTGGAAATCCATAAATATCAACAAATTATATTAATATATTTAGTAATAAATCCGCTTGATTTCTAAACAAAGGTTTTAATTAACTTAACTTTAGTTTAGAAGTTTAGTACATATTACTATATTATAAACCAAAGAGTCAACGAACAGAAAACCAAAGTTTAAAGATACGACACGTGTTTCGCCTCTACACGAGGCATCATCAGGAGGTGTGGACTCGCCGAAGTTCGAAACGAGAGTTTCAACTTTAAGAACTTTGTTTAGAAATCAAGCGGATTTATTACTAAATATATTTATATAATTTGTTGATATTCTATTGTTATTCATAAGTAGGTATCTCCCTGTCGAAATTGTGGGAAATGTTTGTTAAACCCGACCATTATTATTCATTTAAAATATTTATAGTACCTATTTAGTCCAAGCACTAAGAGCTTTCAAGGTGCTGCTGACTGTACTTTAGTGGTAAATAGCGATAAAGAGCGGTGACGGATCGCTACTAAAAATATTAAAATATATTGTGTGGTGGCAAATCACTACAACTTTTTATGCGGTCTTCTTATCGTGGCACTAGTTCCTTCGAACCAGTGTGGTGAAAGGATTTCAAGTGTGCCTCGAAGAGGCTCCTTTCGTGCACTCGACACATGTTTTCGAACTTTTTAGGTTCTACGACATGCCGGTTTCCTCACGATGTTTTCCTTCACCGTTGCGAGAACGTGGAATGCATACATAAATTTTTTTGACAGAAAAAAAACTCATTTACGCATGACTGCCACCGGGATTCGAACCCACGCCAATCAGATCGCAAGGCAAGGGCCTCATCCACTCGGCCACCGCGTCCTCATTTTATGCGATGGCAAATCTCTACAGTGGCAAATTTATACTAACCCATTGAAAGTAGAGTAGAGCAACCTCACACAAGAAAAGTGTAGGTATCTATCTACATTAGCTACACGTACATATTATATAAGTAGGTACAGTGTACGTACCCGGCTAAGATTTATCTGTTCGAGGGGGGAATACTAGCGACGCATTACCATTCTTTAATCTCTTACCCGCCGACCGGATTTATTGATTCTGTTTGAGGAAGAAATCTCAAGTGAAGATAGCGTTTTGTTGGCCAGATGTTTTGCGTACCACAAAATTTTAATTACCAAATACTTTTTTTTTATTGTATAAGAAATTAGTACATAAAGATATAACAAAACATCTAAAAAGCCACGAATGGTTGGTCCTAGATGTGAGCTGGTTCTCAGGTTAACAGGTTAAGGTTTAACTTTAAAATTACTTTAGAGTTGCGTAAACAGGTTTGGGGAAGACGCTGGTGTAAAAATATAGGTAACGTAATGTGTAAAAGAAAAGAGAAAGTGTCTATTCTGTAAGTTGTAGGTAGGTAGTAGGTAGAATGAATATTATTATGTAGTTAATAGGTATTCGTTATTGTTGTAGATATATAGGTAAGTATATACACCATCAATTTTTAATTACCAAAAAAAATTTAATGGGCAATTCAGACGGGGTACTACGTTGCATCTGTGCAGTCAGAATTTTGGATTTGTAAAAAATGGCAGAGTCTCAGCGGCGCGAGTGCGGCGCCCTAGCCGAGGTTTTGCGAGCTGGCTCGGGCTAGGTACCCGGGTTTGCCAAACGATTAATAAAACTTAAATTATTATCGATTAAAGGTACCGCCCGACGCAAATCCATAGGAAAACGACTAACGGTAACAGTTATCCAATTTTAATAAAATATATTTTGACAAAAAATCGACTTTATTTTTCAAGTTTATTGCCGTTATGTGTTCAGTAACGGCAACTGACTATGCGTATTTTTTTTATGGTGATTAAAATTTGACCGTGTATATAGTATTAAGTAGTATTAAGGTTACTTAAATGGGCGATGAAGCAGGGGGGGTTACTACGTTGTATCTGTGTAGTAAAAATAGGTCTGGTATTAGGTAGGAAAGTACATATGTATAATTCAGATCGGGTTTTGATTCTACTCTACATCTAACGACTCTACATCGAATTGACTATAATCAGCAATTAAGTATAGACCTTAGACCTTCTGTCTGGTGGATCCGGCCATGCAGGTGAAGTTCTTCTGGGGGACATGACGGCGCTGATCAACCTGATGTTGTCAGGTAGAGTCAACAGCGAGATCACAGAAATCCTGTATGGTGCTAATCTGTGCGCACTTAAAAAAAAAGATGGCGGGATCAGACCTATAGCCGTAGGCACGACTTACCGCCGCCTCGCCGCCAAAGTCTGCTGTCGAAAAGAGGCCGAACATCTAGGCTCTTATTTCCAACCAATCCAGCTAGGATTTGGTTCGCGAGGCGGTTGTGAGGCCGCAGTACATTCATTACGTACTTTTTTGGACCAAAATTGCGGGGAAGTCATTTTGAAGGTGGATATTAAAAACGCCTTCAATTCCGTAGATAGGGGCGCCTTGCTAAAACAAATTCAAGAAAAAATTCCAAAAATGTATCCATTTCTTTGGCAATGTTATAGCACGTCCTCTAAATTAATCTATCAGGACCATGTCATTTCGTCATCTGTTGGCTGCCAGCAAGGCGACCCTCTAGGTCCGGCCATTTTCAGCCTTGCCATCCACCCGATTATTCAACGTCTCCAATCCAAACTTAATGTTTGGTATTTGGATGACGGAACATTAGGGGGCGACGTGAACACGGTGTTCGATGATCTTAAACTAATTTCTGATGAATTTCGGCAAATCGGATTGGACCTAAATTTTTCAAAGAGCGAACTATTCGTGTCTGAAACTTGTTTGGATCGAAATTCGGTTATCGCTAAATTTAACAGTTTGGCACCGAACATTACCGTAGTGGAGAAGTGTTCTCTTCGGCTCCTTGGTTCACCAATCTTTGACGAGTCTTTTGCAGGTTTTGTAGATGAAAAAATTCAAAATTTCTCACAAACCACCGACAAACTTCTGAAATTAAATCCCCACATGGCCTTTACAATTATAAAATTTTGTTTGTTTGTTCCCAAATTTACGTACGCTTTACGGTGTTGTCACCTGTGGAAACACACTGAGCTGATGGAAGGCTTAGATAACATCATAAAGAATACACTGTCGGTGGTTTTGAATATCGCGCTGGATGACAGGGCATGGTCGCAGGCCTCCCTTCCTATTAAAATGGGAGGCTTAGGTATACGCAAAATTTCAAGTGTTAGCCTACCAGCTTTCTTGTCCTCAGTCTATAGCACAAGTTCTTTGGTTGAAAAAATTTTAGCTCCGACGGTTTCAATTCAATCTGGCAACATTTTCAAAATTTCACATTTAGACGAGGCCAGGAACGCTTGGCAAATTGCTTGCCCAAATACTACTCCCCCCAAAACCCTTTCGTCTCAAAGGCAATGGGACGGGCCTATCTGTGAGCTAACACGGAACTGTCTGTTACAAACGTGCTCTAGCCCCTCAGATCGTGCTCGCCTCCTAGCCGTTTCCAAATGGGAGTCAGGACTTTGGCTGCAAGCATTGCCCTCACAAACGATTGGCACATTATTGGACCCTTTAACTTTCCGCGTTGCAACACGTCTGCGGTTGGGTGCTCCATGCTGCGCTCCACATAGATGCCGGTGTGGTACTGCGGTCGAACATCTTGGTCACCATGGATTATCGTGCACTAGGAGTGCTGGCAGAATTTCCCGCCACAGTAGTCTTAACGAAATCATTCGCCGGGCTTTTACCACCGCCAATGTGCCAGCCGTTCTCGAGCCGAACGGTCTAAGTCGTGACGATGGTAAGCGGCCTGACGGTATGACGCTTATCCCATGGAGAATGGGCAGGCCCTTGGTGTGGGACGCTACATGCGTAGACACTTTGGCACCTTCTCATTTGCCAGGGACGCAAGTTAGGGCTGGTGCGGCGGCAAACTCTGCTGAAGATCTCAAGCGGCGTAAATATGTAGGTCTTGATAGGTCGTACATGTTTGAGCCCTTTGGGGTCGAGACCCTAGGTCCATGGGGAATGGGAGCCTACCGCGTTTTTAAAATTTTGTCAGAGCGTCTGGTCGAAGCGACGCGTGATCAGAGGGCTGGCAGCTATCTGGGCCAAAGAATAAGCCTTGCTATACAAAGAGGCAATGCAGCCAGTATCCTCGGCACGCTGCCATCGGGTATCGAGTTGGAGCAGTTGAGCTACCTATAGATCGTTTGCAACGGTCTATGGGTGGCCCAATTGTTTCCTTTTGTAAATTTTGTAATATATCTATATATAGATTGTAGTAGTTAGCTTATGCTGTAATAAAACATTAAGTATAGTATATAAGAACCATTCTCCAAATTGGAAATATACAGGGCGTCCCACGGCTATGCCACAAGGAGGGAAAGTACCTTGAATATTGTAGATGGAATATTTTACTCAAAGAAGACGTAACAGCAATTCAGCTTTTCATTTTTCTGAACAAAATTTCACATCAAATGTTAAAATTCATGGTCTTCCTTTTATTTGTGACACTATGTTATTTACCAAAAAATAATCCTTATGATGAAGCCTTTCGATCGGTATGATAAAGCTACAGATGATTATTTTTCTCGTGTAACGGGTTCGATTCCTGGCTTAACCATGTAATTATTTACATATCTTCATAGCATTCATATGCAGTTTAAATTCAAATAATGTCTTCTTTCAGTAAAATGTTCCATCTACACATTTCAAGGTACTTTCCCTCCATGTGGCATATCCGTGGGACGCCCTGTATAGGGGAAGACCTTTGCCCAGCACTGGGATAGTAGGTTAAAAAACAAATTGAAATATATTTGATTTTAGCAATTTAGTCCTCTTCAGCGAAAGTGAATAATCAAAATTTTACAAAAATATAGTACCTACATACGACTTCAATTGGACTTTTATTACCGTATTTATTACCGTAAACACCACTGAATAGCCACAGGGAAGCAATATGCAATTTCGTTTACTTCGAAGACATTTTTTTCAGTTATTTTGATTTAAAAATTAAACTTCTGAACCTATTTTGAAAATTCTATGGAACCAATCTGTAAGAAATCGGTTAATTAAAAAAAAATGTTTATAACCTCCGATTTTTTTGGTTTATATAAACAAACCTATTTGAAAAAAAATGTTTAGTTTTGAAATGATGTATGTAGGTACCTACTATTTTCTTTTTTTTTCAAACTTCCTCCTTGAAGTAACCATGTACCTAACCATGGAGTTGCCAATAAATGATTTGTATTTGTGAGTATTTATATTTGAAGACAGTCGAAGATAGATTTTATGAATGAATACCATGAATGAACAATTCTAAGAATCGATCCATGATTTCCAAGACCATTTTCAAACTAGCATCGTTAAATGCTTATTACAAACCATATTTACACATATTTAAATACCCTAAGAAATGTCACGTTCCGTAAACATTTTTTTTTTTCAATAATGACTGCGCACGGTTTGTTCATTCGTCCAAAATTATTTTATTTATTTTTGAACGTGGATTGTCGACCCTTAAGCACGGAGCACTATTTGCTTGTGAGAGTAAAAGTGTACCATAATTTATTTTTAAATATTTTGAAAAAGTTCGATAATGGTGGTTGAATGATCTTATCTTACATTGCCTCGCGGCGGTAGGTAGAGAGAGAATAACAAATATATTTTTGTAGCGTGTTAATATTGGTTTTTAACTTTTAGGCATGACTTTAAAAATATCAACCAAGATGATATTTTACACCAAGATAGACAGTATCAAATCAAGATGGAGTCGTAATTAAGACAGGACAAAATAATTTTAGACACCTCGTTAATAAAATGAAATATCTCCATTTTCTAATAATTTTTGTTACTTTTTACGAGGCAGTATTATTGTTAATGATAAAGCCTAGTAGTATTATTAAACTTAAATTATTAAAGTACTTTTTTAAATTAAATGAAAATTGTATGCAAGTTACAGATAAAAATAAACGAGTTAAAAACTTTTTAGTGTCCAAAATATATTCTTAGCTACTATGTTATTCTAAAGTAGCCATGATTGTAGATTTAGGAAGATAGATTCCCAAAATATATTGACATTTGACAGCTCCCTCCCGCCAAAACGTGACAGATGCGTCCCGTTCCACGCAGCGGTTATCGCATATCCAAACAACGCCAAATGTCGCAATCCTGTTATTCCTAATTGATAATTATCATTTTTATTGGCTTGGCGGCGCTTTGTGTGAATTATTTGAATTATCACTAATGTCGTGAAGCGACGCCATGTTTTTATTATATTAATGTTTTATCGTTAGATTGGATTTGTTGATTTTTGTAATCATTGGTGTTTTGGTGGGTTAGTACAGTCGGGGAAAATAGACATTATTTATAAATTATATGAATAGGTAATGTTGTTGTTATGTAAAAATAGTTTTTAACGTCCTATTTAAGCGAAATAATGTAAAAAGGATGACCTTTGTATCCCGACAGTAAGGTAATCATAAGATCATACAAGTTCAATAAATTAAAAAAAAAATACACACAAGATACAAGACTCAGGACAAACATCGGTATTTATAAAAATACCGATGTTTGTCCTGAGTCTGGGTGTTTTCTATATATTCTATGAATGTATTTTTTATTTTACAAAAAATAAGTACCTATACACTGTCAAATTTTAATCACCATAAAAAAATACGCATAGTCAGTTGCCGTTACTGAACACATATACGGCAAAAAAACTTGAAAAATTAAGTCAAATTTATGTCAAAATAAATTTGATTAAAATTGGATAACTGTTACCGTTAGTCATTTTCCTATGGATTTGCGGTTTTGGTCAGGCGGTACCTTTAATTGATTATAATTTAAGTTTTATTCATCGTTTGGCAAACCCGGGTACCTAGCTCGAGCCAGCTCGCAAAACCTCGGCTCGGGCGCCGCACTCGCGCCGCTGTCATTCTGCCATTTTGTAGAAATCCAAAATTCTGACTGCACAGATGCAACGTAGTACCCCGTCTGCAATTCTCATTAAATTTTTTTGGTAATTAAAAATTGGTGGTGTATATGTATTATATTAGTTATTTTTTTCCCATAGTGGAAGCTCGGCTTAACTTGAGGCTATATGGTGTCGTGCGAAATGTCCCTAATTTTTTTTTTTAATTTTAACCCTATCCTTTGTTTCCAGGCGCCCCCCACGCACTGCTCGGCAAGACGCGGCGCCCCCGCACGGCCTTCACTTCGCAACAACTCCTGGAGCTGGAGAAGCAGTTCCGCATGAACAAGTACCTCTCGCGCCCAAAGAGGTTCGAAGTGGCCACCAGCCTCATGCTTACAGAGACGCAGGTACCACACTTTTGTATACACACCGCCTTCACCTCACAGCAACTTCTGGAGCATGAACGAGTACCTCTCGCGCGTAAAGAGGTTCGAGGTCGCCACCAGCCTCATGCTTACAGAGACTCAGGTACCACACTTTCATATACACCACCACTATTAAAATACAAAAAAAAATAATGGGCAATGCAGACGGGGTACTACGTTGTATCTGTGATATGAGTGACAGCGGCGCGAGTGCGGCGCCCGAGCCGAGCTGCGGCGAGCTGGCTCGAGCTAGGTACCCGGGTTTGCCAAACGATAAATAAAACTTAAATTATTATCAATCAAAGGTACCGCCTGACGCTAATCCACAGGAAAACGACTGACGGTAACAGCTATTCATTTAAATCTAAGTAGTAGGTATTTAATGTGCCATCTTAAAAACTAAATTTATATTTAATTACATTGTAAATTTGTGATACTACCTATTAAATGTAAGGAAATAAACTTAAGTTCCTATTAGTTAAGTTGCTGTGCCCAACAGGGTGAATATAGTACCATAGCCCTAAGGTGTAAGTGTACATATTTATCTGCAATAAATAAATTACTAAATTATCCATTTTTAATCAATTTTATTTTGACGAAAATTCGACTTAATTTTTTCAAGTTTTTTTGCCGTATCTGTGTTCAGTAACGGCAACTGACTATGCGTATTTTTTTTCTGGTGATTAAAAATTGACCGTGTATTTAATTACGAGATTTCTTTTTCATAATCATTTGCCGTTACCGAACACAAATAAATATCAATTCATTTTTTTTCCAAAATAGTTATGATAAATCAAGGTTTTACAAAAAAATACAACAGCCGACAGTCAGACTGTTGTAGTGACCACTGAAAAATCACAGAGAAGCAAAATACACAATTTTGGTCACTTCAACGACTTTTTTTCAGTTATATTAATTTAAAAACTAAAATACTGAACCGATTTTGATAAAACTTTTATGGGACCAATCTGAAAGTATAACCTATCAAACAAAAAAGAGTTTTTCAAATCAGTTTATAAACAACAAAGTTAAAAAAAAACATCAAATATATTCAATCGAATTGAGAACCTCCTGCCTTTTGAAGTCGGTTGAAAATTGGACATACTGTTACCTACTTTGAGTACCCAAAACTACATAAGCACCGCAAACACCCGTTCCATAAAAACCTCGACATTTATCTCAAATCATATAACAGTAAAAAATCTCTACAGCATCCCGCATCTCGTGTTAACCTCTGCAACACCGGAGATCCACACCCCGGCAATAACACTTACCGCGACCCTCGTAATCCGGAGTCCTATCACCAAGCATTTTGACGGGGGTATTCGTATCGAAGCCGGCACAGAGATGTCAACAGTAGCCGACAACCATGGAACTATAGAAAGAAAACAAGATAGACAGTATCAATTCAAAATGGAGTCGTAAGACAGAACCAAAAAAGTTTAGACACCTTGTCAATAAAAATGAAATATCTCCATTTTCAAACAACGCTTGTTACTTTTTACGATGTTATTTTAATAACGATGAAAACGCCTAGTAGTTTTAACGTAAAATATTTATCTAGCCCTGTTACTTCTCTTTTTCGAAAATTAGCATCGGTTAAAAGGTAAATAAAACCATTTAATTTACAAATAGATCTTAAACTCTGCACAGCAATACAATTATAACGTACTGAAAAAAATAAAACATTGAGTAATTAGCTAAATAAAGTGAAATAACTACTAAGTATACCTAGGTACTAAATTATTTTAAATCTTGAATGTAAACATTACTAAGTATAGTTTCTTGCCGATAACCCTTCTGTGACGGCTTCGATACGAATACGTTTGTCAAAAAGCTTTGGTGGTAGGGCTACTGGGCTCATATCCGTCACCGTGACAGCCTTCCCGCCATTTTGCAACTGTCAAAATGCGTGTTTTAGTGAGGGGTTGTAATATATTTGAGTGTTCCTTTACACGCTTTGGACAGTTAGAGAAAATGTTTACTAAACCTTTCATGGAACTTTTGATGTGTAACATCTTTCCTCTCGCTTTCAATCTATGGGATGATTTCGTGAAATGTGGCGGAAGTGTGTAACAGGTAGCTTTACAAAAATTTGGCCGTCAGATGGTATTAACCAACTTTAGAAAATTGAAGTAAATAGAATCCTTCCAAATTTAAATGATGTATATTATAAATGTTTATATGATGTCAATTTAAATATGTTTTTTTTGTTCCCAGGTAAAAATATGGTTCCAAAACCGAAGAATGAAGTGGAAACGTTCGAAAAAGGCCCAACAAGACTCGAAAAAAGAGTCGAATCACGAAGAAAAACCGAAACCAAAAGAGCAGACAGAAGAGAAACAGGCGGGAGAAATGACAGCTGTCAAACCGCCATTGTTAGACAGAGAGAGGATCATCGCGTTGGAGCGAGAGAGAGCTATGGCGGCGGCGAACTTTAATTCGAATTTGGAAAACAGGCGAATGGTGACGTCACAAGATGGACGCCCTATGGATATGTTTAGGCCGTATGTTGTATGAGAGTAAGATAATTTTTGGTTAATTTCTATAATAATTAGCAATGAAAAAAGTATATGATTTGGTAGAAAATCAGTCAATATCTATAAATGGCTAAGTTCTGATTGCTTGACTGACCGACAGACTGATTGAAAAGTTTAATATTGAAATACGATTTTGCAATTATTAAATATATTATCCCTTTTAAAAAAAAGCCGTGTTGGCCGAATGAGCCTCGAGTTTCGATCCGAAGGTCGTAAGTTCGAACCCGGCCGTACACCAATGGATTATTCTGTTCAAGAAGATCTACATAATGTTTGTGCTTTTAAAACACGTGCTTAACGGTGAAGGAATACATCGTGAGGAAACCGGCATGTCTTAGAACCTAAAAGTTAGAAAACATGTGTCAAGTGCACAGAAGAAGCCTCTTCGTGGCGCACTTGAAATCCTTTCACCACACTGTTTCGAAAGAAGTAGTGACACGATAAGAAGAAGACCGATTTGTTTAAATTGAAATATTCCCTAAGTAACCAGATTTTTGTTACCAAATCATTTATATTTTCAAATTAAGTAAAATAAAACCACCTTGTAAATAATTATTTGGAAGTGAAAAAAAAAAACAAATACTTAAGTAGTACTTACTTATAAATACATTGAATAATAATTCTAGTCAAGAAATTTAATTAGGTTATCAAAACTTGCCAGTGTATGTAAATGTTTTAACAAATGGTTTATTTTAAAATTTAGTTTTCGTTTTACGTTTTGTACCCGACTGTACATATAAGTATACAACATCAATAAGTATAAGTACTTGCGTAAGAGTACCAAGTAGGTATACATAATAATAATTTGAATTTGTAAAGTGTTCCTGTAATTTATAATTAATATTAAGTATGTACAAGACATCTTTAAAACCAGTATTACATTGTTTTTTACATTTAGTTCTAGGTACATTCAGCTGCACAGACATGTATACACTCCCAAGCTTTCACATTTATATAACACTTAATTTCGCAAAGAAAAGTGCACGCAAGCATTTTCATAATTAATGTAGTCATGTTACTTTTCAGAATTCTTGTCGGAAGAAGAAAGTCTTTGCAAAATTAAAAGTATAATGGAAATGTAAAAGCTTGGGAGTGTTTATATGTCTGTGCAGCTGACTGTACATCTACTATGCGTTAAATATGCGTGTCTTTTTTGTAAATTAGGCTAAGTTTTTAATTTAATAAATTGTTAAGTAGTCAATAGATACCTAAAAAAACCTTGTGTTGGTACATATTATGCATATGTTCAGAAATATAAATTTATATACAGATTTATTTAATTGCCTATTATTTTAAATGTATAAATTAATGTATACTACTAGAAATAAGTTATTCTATAAATACCTACATAAATGTGCAAATAGAAACTAATAAAATATAGTTCATAATGTTTATATTATTTTAATTTTCCCAAGCCAAACAAAGCCAATAAAAAAAAAACATTCAAGTAAAAAAAATATATCATACTTTTTTATTCATATTTCAAATATATCTATAATAATTTAAAAAAAAAAACAAGCTTAAATCATAACCGACATATATAATTCGGTTGGGTTTATTCAATGTTTACCCTGACAGTACCAAAATACCAAAGTCTGCAATTTGGTAAAAAAATATGCATAATTAAGACCATGCAACAACGTAAAAACTTAGGAGGCTAGTAGTAATGCCTAGATCACACCGAGTATTCGGCCGAGACAGTGCTATCGGCCGAGTACTCGGTACGTATAAACATAGCGCCAAGTGCTCGGCTGACCGAGTGACGTAAGCTTTCACTTCCTCACCCGAGTAACATTTTACCGTCTCGGCCGAGTATATGATTGCATATGATTTAGGCATAAGAGAAAACGCCTGCCCAAAAAAAAAATCAAATTGAAAACATTGTTATAGAATTATCTATCTAAGAAGTCAATAAGAACAATGTTCCTGAAAAACTGAAAATAGAACATTGTCTTTCAGCACAATCGAGTAAATAAAGCATTAATGTGGACCATTTCTGAGGAACTTTTCGGTAACGTATCGAAACAGCAGTAAATTAGGGGAGTGTTTAGGGTGACCAGGCGGCGGGAAAATTTAGGATATTCTAGTTTCAGTATACATAATTAGGTACCTTAATATAATATATGGTAGGTACCTATTATACTCGTATAGGACATTCAATAATTGAGATTATAAAAATCAATATGAGTAGGATATAGAAATTAAATTGAATTGTCCAATTGAAAAATTTAACATTGTAATAAGGTTATCTGATCCTGCTACAACATCAATTATAGAAATATTACACCCGAAACTGAAATCAAGGACAAATGGAATAAGAAAATATGTACTTACCGAGCCGACCCCACTTAATAAAAATAAATAAAATTAAAATAAAATATCTTATTTCGGACTATAAGATCCATATTTCACATGACACATTAGATTATACTATTAAATCACATCAAATTAAACTTAAGTGGGAAAGGTTTTTTTAACAAGAATAAAGAGCAAATAAAAATATTTCAATTCACATTTTAATCATTCACATCATAAATTACATAAAATTAAATTAAACAAAATCAAATGGAATTAAAATAAATTAAATTGAATTAAAATAAATAATATTATATTAAAGAATATATTTTTATTATTTTCTTGCCTCTCATTTTTTTGTATTTAAATTGTTCATAGTTCGTATTAACTGATTGGTTTTTTTAATCTCCTCAAAAAAATCTTCACTTTAAAAATTAAACCATTTTATTTAGAGAAATTAGAATAAAGAGTGATTTCAATTAAGTACTTTACAATTTGTTATACGACCTGAACCATGATAACAAGTAAATTGGAATAAATTGGTTAGAAAAACAAGGACAATCCTTTAATTTCCCTGCCCCATGGCCACCCGTCTCAAGTCATAGATTGTTGTGGAAGCACTCATTCCATATTCCGCGCCCGTCTGCGAGAGGGAGAGGGCGTATCTCTTTCTTTGTGCCTGTCGCGGGACGGTCCTATCTATAGACGGTTTTATAAAATAATATAAAATCTTCTATAGTTTTTTTAGTAGCATTAATTGTAAAATAAATAAAAAAACACAACATAAACTTTTATAAATTATTTTCAACATTTTTGATGGGTTTCAAGGCGCTCCGCTACTACACCGTAGTTTCTGTGCTACGCTGTAGCTACTGTGCTACGCATCTACGTCATAGCACAGGTACTACGCAAGACATGATTTTTTTATTATTAATTTGATTCTTTCAATTAGATTTTTTTTATGTGATTACAACACAGGATATAAATTTAGGAAATATTGTACTTTTCCTCTTTAATTGATTTTTCTATTTTCTAAATATAATAAACAATTAGCATTTCGTATTTATTAATTTTTACTATTTTCGAATTAAATCTTTTATTAAAGTCACCTATAGATAGGGCCAATGGGCGGAGTTAAGGGTGATTGATATCTTTTGTTTAAACAACTTCCAATCGAGACTTGTAAGCCGCCGGATTCGACGCAGCGATTCTACAAATCCGACGAAAAACCTAACAATGCCTAAGTATTGACGACATTATAATAGGTATGTATTGTAAAAGTTATATTAGAACATGAATAATTAATAATTAATAAAGAAACCCAAAAAAAATAATCTTATTTAGTTATAGTAAGTAACTTAAAATTTAGTATGTATTGAAATAATTTGATATAAATACCAATTCCAATAATATAGCTTTAAAAGAATGTTTTTTTTTCATCTAAAATGTACCTAACGAGATTACCTAGGCGCTCTCCTGATAGTAAGAGATCACGCCCCAAAAAATAATCTAAATTTCTATCAGTTTTGAAAAAACCTGAAAATCTTGAAACACGCGATTGTTTATTTTAGTCAATGAGTATACATTTTCAAGTTTCTAGAATTCAGTATTCAGTATTTATTGCAAATATTGGGTAGGTTACATTTCAGGTCTTGTTAAGTCAAATGAATAGAAGTACCTACAACTACACAATATTATACCCGTTAGGGTGTTGCAATGCAACTGATAGAGACGGGCCGATATTTTTAACTATATTGTAACGTCATTTATAAAATCTTTTTAACAGCATTTCTTTTAGATTTTTTTCAATGAATACCACCATACCTACTTTTTTTAACCTATTTTGTTTCCCACTTTTGGGTATTATTCTTTATTTGGAGTAAAACTTACGTCTATGAGCCATGAAAAATATAGCTTATAAACTGAACAAAGTCATAAGTACTTACTTTATTTTTCTATTCTGATACTAATGATGTAAAATAATCTTATAACTTTTCTTTTAGATTATTTTCAATGAATGCTCTTATAAAACATCCTACAAGATTCAAGTCTTAGGTGTATTACAAAGCAATATGGCCGCCGGTTTTCGTTACAAAACCAAATATCAAATATTGATATTCGCGGCGCGATTTTGTATTCTGTTTGAAGTGGCAGATACTATTTGCACGGCGAGTTTCAGTTTTCAGCTGTCATCGGGTATTTGGGCGGGAAAACCAATAAGTAAAATAATTCTGCCACCATTTTTTTTGTTACCTATTATTGTTTTCCACTTCTGGGCATAATTCTTTAGTTGGAGTAAAACCTACGTCTATAAGCAATGAAAGATATAGCTTATAAACTGACGTAAAAAAAATCTTATAACTTTAAAAAAATCCTTAGATGTCTCCATAGACCAACATCGTAGGTACAAATAATATTTTGTGTAAAAGTTTTTGAGAATGGAAGGAAAGATAGATGCATGTTTGTTGGTCAATTACGCTGAAAATTCTGAAAAAAATGAGCTGAATGAAACTCAATATAGATCATAAAAAAATAAGATTAACATAAAAAGAAAATGCTATTAAATATCTCGATAGCGCGCAGGCGAAGTCGCGAACAGTTTTCTCATAAAATTTTCCAACTCAAAATTTTCTTATTCCTCATAATCGGATAAAAATCGCCGTGAAAATTCTTAAATTACTGAAATTCGCGACAATCGAATACTCCAAAAAGCGTACAAACAGTTGCTCAACGACATTTTTAAATGACGTCACGTCCGCGCCGGGAAGGCGGGAAGACGATGCCGTTGATTGGTGCAAATCGAGTTTGGAATCAAGCGCGGGGTGGCGCGATAGCTCGCTGATTGCCAGTTTGCGGTGCGATAGTAGAAATGTGGATAAGACCTATTGTTTTAGAAATAATAATTTAAGTACTTGTAAATCATAGAAATATTTAAGTATAGAATCACACTATAGTACATTGAAAATGCGACCAAGAAAAGGGAGCCACATTGGCTAACTTCTAGTACATTTTAGTCCGATGAAAAATTTCGAAAAAGAGAAGTAACAGGGCTAGATATATAGTATAGGTATTATAATTATGTTAAAACTACTAGGCTTTTTCATTGTTAATAAAAACTACATCGTAAAAAGTTACAAATACTATTTGTAAATAAAGATATTTCATTTTTAATAACAGGGTGTCTTAAAAATTTTCTCTCCTGTATTCCGCATCCATTTTACATTGATACTGTCCAGTGTCCATCTTGATGTTCTATAGGAACACCGTTATTCATCTATGTTGTATATGTTTTTATTCTTGTCATTTTGGTAATGATAATGATGTTCCTTTGAAATATGCCTCCAGATACATAGCTAATATAGAATAATATAGAATGTTAAAACGAGTAGAATAATATTTTGATTTGAATACTTTTTACCCGACTGCCAAGGTAGGGTTATTACGATGTAGTTTTATTAACAATGAAAAGCCTAGTAATTTCAACGTGTTTTACTATTTTTTTCTAGCCCTGTAACTTTTCTTTTTCACAACGAAATACATATAGGAAAGTACTAGAAGTTGGCTAAAACTTTTTTTTTGGGGTGTTTCAATATTTAACGGTATGATTACATTACGTGTTACATGTTCCGGGTCATTGTCAGTCAAAAGGTTTTTCAAGAGCAGTGTAGAGAGTTTGTCGGTCGATCCCACGTATCCTAAAAGCCGAAAAAGTCTTATCCACTCGCGTACTCCTCGGTGGCTGTCGCCGTGACGAGGGCGGACACCGCATTGTGCCACTCAACCAACAATTTACTCGCGCCAGTAGCTCGCATTTACACTGGCACAATGTAAACGGACCAGGGATCTTTGACAGTTTGTTCAAATCAAAATGAGAACGTTGATTTGTGATAGTTTGAATTTGGAACATGAATGAATAATGGAAGTAGGTACCTATACCTTCCCATAACTTCTTCTTATCGTGTCACAAGTTCACTCGAACCAGAGTGGTGAAAGGATTTCAAGTGCGCCTCAAAGAGGCTCCTTTCGTGCACTTGACACATGTTTTCGAACTTTTTAGGTACCTTCTATGAAATGCCGGTTTCCTCACGATGTTTTCCTTCACCGTTAAACACGTGTATAATGTTATAATATGTGTGTGTATAACGTACACATAGATTTTTTAAACAGAAAAATCCATTGGTGTACGACCGGGTTCGAACCCACGACCTTCCCATCACTAAAACAGTGCTATACAGGTAGCACAGGACATTTTATTTCTGTTCTGAAATTGTGCATCGAAACAAAGTGTATCTTGTTTTGGGAGAAGTTGGCTAAAGTGACCAAATATTTAACGTGCTTTTTAATTAAATAAAGTGCACGAAAGGAGCCTCTTCGAGGCGCACTTGAAATCCTTTCACCACTCTGGTTCGAAAGAACTAGTGACATGATAAGAAGAATAAATAAAAATAATTACCTATATTTTATTGCGGATTACACCTCCTTTGACAAAATTATTAAAAAAAAACTCTTCCCATCGAGTAACACTCGGGTAACACCCTGACTCGGGGTGATACTCGATGGGAAAAAAATCCAAAAAAAAAGTTAAGGTGTTACTGAGAATAAGGGTTGTAACTGACGAAATATGCAAGAAAACTTGATATTTCTGCAATAGAGGAAAATATAACGTGAGCAGTTGTGCATTTATTGCTAACTGTACCAATACTGTACAATTCCATGGACCCATTGGGAAATGAAAAAGTATTTTAAAATGTCGTGGAACCGTTGGGAATCGACGTGTGAACCTAATTTTATTGAATACAATGGAGCCGTGGACTTCCTGGGAATAAGACACTCAACGGGAACCAACCGTTCTGTAGGTAGGTATAGATACCTACATAGGTACCTACCTACCTACTGTAGGTAAGTGCCAATGATAAGTGAGTATGGTAAAGTAATACGATCCCAAATAGAAAAAAATCCTCATCAATATTATACAAAATCCATCTCAAACCCAACAACACGCCACAAAATCCAATGCTAATCAAACCCATTTGCCCGTAAAAAGGGAATCGTCGAATTAAATCACTACTAACGCCATCTAGCGGACGCTCATGAATACAACATGACTGCGAATAGATGGCACTGTAGATTTACCGCTATTTTAGGGATGTGCAACATTTTTATGCCATTTGTAATATGAAATAATACATTCTTTATTTTCAGATAACGAGATCCATTCTTACTTAAAATCTACAACATAATAGGAAAACATAAATTTAAATTTACTACTTATCTACTTTCATGAAAACTAAAAAAAGGCATGTAACTAAAAACTATCCTAGTTACACTTAAAAAAAGGTTTAAAACTTACCTATTAATTGATTTATTTAGCTTTATTTGCGTTGCAAATTAACAAAAATCCTTTCTTAGTACGAGCCTACACTTCTTGTCGAACATACGCAATAATATTCACGTATTAACGTATTAACATTATGCTAAATACCGGTTCTGCCCTCGGTTTTATACCGTACACATCAAGTTTCATACCGTACACATCCGGTTTTATACCGTAAACATCCGGCAAACCGTACTAGGCCATCCCTAGCTACATTTATCGTTACGACCTCTGCAACTTGGTGGCTTTTAGCGAAATTAGAATCATTACTTACTTAGCAATAACTTACGTCTGCTTTGTACAACATCGCTGCGCTTAGGGGTGTATTAGAAAATTGTTTTTTTCAGTGATTTTTCCTTCTTATGTCATCTTTAAATCCTTGAATCATACTGAAAAATAAAATATAATATTTTACAAAGGTTAGCACAGGGGCAGCAAATAATTAGGCAGATAGATGTACTAATGTATTTTGTCATTTAACATATAACCTCCAATTTTTAATTACCAAAAAAAAATTAAATCGGCAATGCAGGCGGGGTACTACGTTGTATCTGTGCAGTCACAATTTTGGGTTTCTACAAAATGGTAGAGTGACAGCGGCGTGAGTGCGGCGCCCGAGCCGAGCTGCGGCGAGCTGGCTCGAGCTAGGTGCTCGGGTTGACAAACGATGAATGAAACTTAAATTATTATCAATGATTGGTACCGCCTGATGCAAATCCATAGGAAAACGACTAACTGTAACAGTTGCAACAGTGCTTGTCCTGAAACGGGAATCGAACCCGCGACATCGGCTTGACACACTTGGCACTCGACCAATCGTGTCATCTAAATACTCACTGAATTTATGATCGAATTAATAGCCCATAATCATAGCTCATCTTATGGCAATCACTATAAATAGAGCCCTCAGCCATAACTTCATAATCAAAAGTGGACAGTAAAGCTTAAATAGAGCCATCAAAATGAAACTATAGATAAGTAGTACATAACATACCTAAACTAATATTTTAACTACTATTTACAATATTACTAATAAACTGATATTTTTATTAGATCGGTTTGTGTAGGTAGTTGATATAGGAGGCAAAATAACTCGTATTAATAAAAAAAACGCTATTTAAGTCTATATTTCAAAAAACATCATACATACATTTTGCCGACGTAGAGCCTTTTCTTCACTCTACCAATTCGTATTCCTCTTATCTCTAGATTTCTTAGGTTTATGGGCGCCATCTACAGGTATGATTCATAAACATATTTCTGTCCGACATCTATTGACGAGTAGTAAAACTTATTACCGGAAATTAACATACAATGTTTTACAGCGACATCTATGGTCGATCAGCACCAACAGTAATTTCTATTTATGTCAATATCAAAAGATATGTCACTGTCAGTGCCAGTATTAAATTATTACCCAAACAAATAGCATAGGTTACCGTTTCGCTAATTAACCTGTTGGATTCGTTTTTTTTTGTCTTTTTCAATTTAGTCGGGTAGTATTATTAGTACATTTTCGATTGTGTGGGAAGAGGTTGTGTCAACATGTGTCCTATTTTTTGTTTATTTCAATAAACATTACGGTTTTTGTGTACAAAAACTATGTAAAAAAGTGATACAACTCGATAGCCCCTTGATATATTGTTTAAATGCTACAAAATGAAGGTGATCGAGGCGAAAATAGTGGTATTAGGATCGCAAGGTACGAACAACTTTTCGATGATTTCATTTCTTTGTACGTTAAACTTGTTTAAATTGCATAAACCTGGCTGGATAAGGAAACTGGTTACATATTTAACTGGTCAATTATAGAATAGTCTGTCAAATAAATTCTGTTGTATTGTTTTGAATACAACAGTACCTATTGTGTTTAGAATAGTTTCTATGATTAGAATCTTGATATTATCTTGTGTTATGATGATTAGAGTAAGTATAATTTATTCGCCAATAAACCACAATATTAATTTCTTAATCATTAATTTCCCATCAGCCATGATAAAAGAAAACAACTCCAAAACTACTGAATTGATTTGGTGGAAATTTTAAGGTATTCAACAAAACTATCCATCTTGACACTCTTTCGCTCTTTGTTTAATATCTGCATAGCTAATGAGAATAATTCAAAATAGTACAAAAGCTATTGCAAGTATATGCGTATTATATTATGCATTGCATACATAATATAATGTATAAACAAGACATAACATACATATTTCATAAGAATGGTTAGGGGGATAAGACGTGATAAAGATATTATTATGTAATTATTGTTCTAAAATTAATAAAAATAATATAAAATAAAAAATAATTTATAGTAAAAAATAATATAAAATAAAAAATAATATAAAATAAAAAATAATATAAAATAAAAAATAAATAAAGTTAAATTATCAAAGGTGACGTAAGTCACAATTTATATGACAGACAGGTATTTTTTTCTTTAGTCTGAACAAAACAAAAGCCTCCCGCAGCCTACCGAAAAACAAGTGGCCATAGTTGGTTGTATGGGGGCGTGATAAAATCCAACATGTCCTAACTACGAAAAGGAAATGGATGAATATAAAATCGTCGAGACTCGAAATTTTCGAGACCGAGACTCCCGGGACGAAAGCCTTAGTTTGCACTGACGTCCCGCTGTGGGGTGTATTGTGTATTGACCCTTTTTTTTTTAATTGACCCCTTTTTTTCGCAGTTGCCACTCGACCATCCGTGTCGTTATATTATCTAAATCATGTCAAGGGTGTATCATGAAACATACACCAATCTGTAATCCTAGCACACTGTGTAATATGGACATAAACCTACAACCTTCACTTACTGTCATATCAATATCCTGTACTTTTTTAGCATTTTTCACTATTCCGTATACTTTCATATTTGCCCATTCAAGCCCAATTTAATGACTACCTATCCTTTTTTTTTATTTTTATTTATTTTTTTAACACTAAAACCGATTTGCACCAAACTTTCAAAGTTCCTAAGCAATTACTTTACTCACTTGACAGTGCTTAATCCTCAAATCCAAATTCCATACAAAATCTTTCGGACAAATACTCAAAAAGTACGCCGTATTATATTTATTTCTTCACACTATTCGTTTCGTCCAATTTTTTTGATTTCGTCATAAAAAAAGTGAAAGGTTTCATGCTTTAATTTAAATTTTATACGTGTTTTAAAATTAACCCTACTAACTTAAGAACATATAATATCATCATAACATATAAAATCTACGAATAGTGTGAAGAAATTAATATAAAACGGTATACTTTTTGAGTATTTGTCCGAAACATTTTGTATGGAATTCGGATTTGAGGATTACCCTTAACGGTCAGAATCTGGACTGTTAAGAACTACCAAGTGAGTAAAGTAATTGCTCAGAGACTTTGGATTGAAAGTTTGGTGCAAGTAGGCATAACACTTACGTACCACTCAGCATTTTATACAGGCCCAGACAATTTTTTTTAATTCAAAACAAAAGAGACTTTATTGCGTATTTAAACAAGTGAATTAAATGCGGATAAAGAACCATTTCAAACTCACTGAGATAAGATAAAGTATTAAACAAACTCCTGTCCTGGGTGTTTGTCTGCGTATTTTATGAATGAATGTATTTCCAATCTGTGTATTCTGTTTATATGTATAATGTATTTACAAAAAATATGTGTAATATTTTGGGTATTGTATCAGTTATCTGGTTCCCATAATACAAGCTCTGCTAAGTTTGTGGCTAGAAGGCGTTGTGTGAAATTTATTTATTTATTTTATTTATTTAACATTAGACTCACAGTTACATTTTTTTCTTATATAAGCTATGAAATATATACTATTCTTAAACCAAATTGAGTCTACATTTTGTTTACTGTAAATATATAAGAATTATAGGTAGTAAATGTCCAAATGTTCTTGATTTATAAAAAACTCCTCATCCTATCCCATGGCAATTCAATATAATAGGTATGTATGAGTACTATATGTATGACCAGAAATAAGCCTTTGTAATTCATTATTAATAAATTAATTAATGGCGACGATATCGATAATGACGACGATATTGATAATGACGATCATATTGACAATGAATAATGATGAAGATAGGTACTTATAAAGACGATGGCTATAAGTATACATAAATATTTTTTATTTTAATACCTATATTGATAATGACGATAATAATGATAATGACGATAATAATGATAATGACGATGATATTAGTAATAATAATGACGATGGCTATAACAAGATATTTCAAAATTATTATATTTTTTTTATTAAATGATAATTGATAGGTACTGACGATGATATTGATAATGATAATGACAGCAAAGTGAACGATAATGCCGCCACTTTTTCCAGGCGTGGGCAAGACCAGCCTAGTGGTCCGCTACATCGGCAAGATGTTCTCCAAACACATCTCGCCCACCATCGGCGCTTCCTTCTTCACGTGCAACATCAATGTGGATAACGCCAGAGTCAAGTTACAGGTCAGATATACTTTTAAAAATTATATATGTACCTATAAATATTTATACCGTGGCCACTGCGATATAAAAGATAAATCTCCAGCTCAATTAAATTTTTTGGTTAGAGAGTGGTTTTTGTCATTAGGTATCGTAGGTATTAACAAATAGTATACATATATTTAGTAATAAATTAAGTTTTAATTAACTTAACTCTAGTTTAAAACTTTAGTATATATCATATATAGTATTATATATATCATATATATTACATACACTACTTATATATTACATAAATTATATACATACAATATTTTATATTATACTTATATATTTGTTTAGAAATTAAGCGGATTTATTACTAAATATATTTATACTATTTGTTAATATTTATGGATTTCCGCAAAGTAACGCCTGAATCAATCAATTATATCGTAGCTACTTAAATCATATTGAAAATGTTGTATACCTACCTACAGCGAAAATGATTTTTTAAGCGATTTTTTATTCTCAGATAGGATTTCGAAGGGTGCCTGAACTTTTTTGTTTGAAATATCGTATAACAAGGAATACAAATTGAATGTTTGACAAAAAACATAGTACATTATTGCAAAGGCAGCGAAATAGGCAATTGCAGGTCGAGTATGAGTTTGAAGGCCGAGCCGCAGGCGAGGACTCCAATAATACGAGACAGGCAATTGCCATTTCGGCCGAGGCATATATAGTGCTTTTCTTAAAAAAATGCAAGGAAATAAAAAAGGGCCTTTTAAATAATGTTCAATACCGTTTTTAATATGAACTGTACATTTCAGCATAGAATAAATCGCTCGTAATGTAGATGGCTTTTTAGTTTTAGCAATTTCATTGAAGTATGCCAAAAACACTTATAAGTATTTTTCTTTAGATTTATCTGGAAGCAGGTTTTGCATCGCTAATTTAGCTTCCGATCTTAAATCTGATGGAGTGCAGTCAATGTCCATTTCATTTTCACTTTCAGAATCATCGGAACTCATGTTATTTTTATTTTACAGTTTGTGCCGAAAAAGGTTAAACGCATCTGTGGCTATACAGCCACGAATACGCAATGTGTTCGATAGATGAAAGAGCTGTTCTAAATTCAAACAGCACACCGTTTCATACAACATTGCCGGCGCGCTTTTCGTTCCAAATTCAAACAGCACACCGTTTCATACAACATTGCCGGCGCGCTCTTCGTTCCAAATTCAAAGAACACGCCGGTCTACGTAAATATGATACTTCGCGTGTTCTTTATTTAAAAGTAATGACAATATTTCCGCGCATGTTTAAGAAAATATAATTATATAACTGTTGAACCTACTTACAAAATTACACAAAAATCGGTTGAGAAATGCGACCCGAAGAAGATAACAGCCGGATATCCACCGAACAGACATACGAAAGCATTTTTGCCTAAGCTGAAACGGAGACCTTAGATCGCGCTTCGCGCCCTTGAGGCCCTTGCCTTGCGATCTGATGGTCGCAAGGCAACGCAAGGTTCGAATCCCGGTGGCAGTCATGGGTAAATGGTTTTTTTCGGTCGATAAAAAAAACTATGTATGCATCCCACGTTCTCGCAACGGTGAAGGAAAAAATCGTGAAGAAAACCGGCATGTCAAAGGACAGAAAAAAATAATGTTGTATCGCATGTGACATCCACCAATCCGCATTGGGTCCGCGTGGTGGATTAATAATAATAAATAATAATAAAATTTATTTATTCAGACAGCAAGGTCCACAAGTGTTAATAATACCTACTTACTATCTAATCTTAGAACTAGGTGTTAGTATTTAAAAACTAAGAGAGACTTAGTCCTCTGAATGAGTTGCCACATCAGAGGACTGTCGTACCTATTAGCTATGACGTTTAGGATCCTGTTGCTGCTTCCGCGCTTCCGGATTAAGACACATTCGCTCTCCTGCCGAGAGTAGGCCTGAGTCCCAGCAGTGGGAACATTATAGGCTGATTATGCTATGCTCGCTCGGTAAATTCAAAGTTTAAATGGTGTTACAGGTATGGGACACGGCTGGTCAGGAACGGTTTCGATCTATGGCGCCCATGTACTATAGAAATGCGAATGCGGCGCTGTTGGTCTATGATATTACAAGCATGCTCAGTTTTCAGGCTATCAAAAGTTGGATCAAAGAGTTGCAGAGGTAAAGATAAAGATTTTTATTTTGCACGAAACACGGTAGGTTAGATAGTAGGTAACAGAGTATGTACACACAGCGTCATAGATAAGTATCCCTATTGCACAAGACAAACAGCTTCAAATCCCTTCAAAATGCCGCCTCTGCGGGGCACGACTTACGGATAAGTATTGCCTTAATAAATAAATTATATTTTTTAACGATGCAAGCCTAATAATAATTTTATACTATTTTTAAGGGATTTGAAACTGGGTGTCTTGTGCATAGGGGATACTTATCTATGACGCTGTCTGTACATATTATATAATGTAAGATTACATGTCGAAGTTGATGACAGTATTAATGTTATTTTTTTAGTGAAAAATGTCGAAATTCATTCTTTCATTGTGGTATTAGATCATGGTAATTTGTAATACAAAAATCTAGTTTTACTTTAATGTTTTAAGTCTTATTATTTTCATTACATATACATACGCCTCAAACACTAAATAAGGAGTTTTGGTTATTGTAAAAATTTGTACCTGAACCAGTAAAAAAATTATGGCACTAAATTTTGACTTATTCAAGTCGAAGTGATTTTTTAAACAGCTTTAGGGCGCCTCTAATTTTAAGGAGGAGCCTTAAGCAATTAAAAAATAAAAAGTTAGTTAAATTTAATTTAATCCATAATCAAAAACCAAAGAAGTTTAATATATAAAGTCAAAAATTTTAGTTAATCTACTGCTTACCTATATATCTCTATTAAGTATTTTTTGTAATATCTTTTTTTTTTTTTTTTTTTTTGTGTCAAATAAATAAATTTATCATTATCATTATCATTAAAGATAGTTAAAGTATAAAGTCCTTTTATGTTCCAGCAACGTCCCAGAAGCAATGATCCTGTCAGTGGTGGGTAACAAGAGTGATCTGTCGGCGATGCGCGCGGTGTCACTCTCGGAGGCTGCGCAGTACGCGGCCGGCATCGGCGCCGCCTACTGCGAGACGTCCGCACTGCACGACCAGGTGAGGGACACGCTTACAACGGGACAAGATCATACTCACCCGAAAGTTTGTAAGGATATTAACAAATAGTATAAATTCATATTCATTTATTTATTGTTTCATTTGCACACAGGTTATTTAGCTTAGGTGTAAGTGGCTTACAGGTACACAATGCACATGAACCCTGTAAGGGCGCAACAACTTTAAGTTAATTTTTTGCTCGGTAGGCATCTAATTCACTTATGTTTATTTCATAGTCAAATTAATTATGTATGTATTATGTGTAAATACAAGTATATAATAAGTATAGTGACGACACCGTGGCTTAGTTGGTAGTGACCCTGCCCACGAAGCTTGGTGTTCCGGGTTCGATCCCCGGCCGGGGCAAATATTTGTGACGAACACAAATGTTTGTTCTCGGGTGTTGGATGTTGTGATGTGTTGTATGTGTCCATGCCACCTGCGACACAGGGAATCCTAGTGCAGGGGTGTGAGTGTGTGAATGTTTATTTATTTAATATTCCGCAAAGTAACGCCTGAATCAATCAATTATCTTTGTTTGTAAGGGTGTTAAAATTAATAGATATTTTTTATTATGGGATAGGAATGTCATTGATGATTATTATTTATCTATTTTATTTTAACACTTTAACACTTACATAAGTGAGGGAGAACTTAATGCTTTAATAGCATTTTCTACCAGTATTATATATATTATGTATTATAGTGTTAAAATCCAATAAGTCTGAGTGGGATCTGTTGAGACTAGTGTGTGATCTGTTGGGATTAGTGTGTGATGTGTTGGGACTTGTGTGATCTGCTGGGAGTAGTGTGTGATCTGTTAGGATAAGCGTGTGATCTAAATTATGAATGATAAATCTATTAAATATCTACTCTTCAAAACCGGTCTGCCTGCCTTCTATTGTAGTGCCCTAAAGGTGCTCGCATGAGATCCTACCACTGTACGTGAATTACTGTAACTCTCTTACAATAAAATTATTGAGTATAAGTTGAGGCTAAGGTAATCAGTAATGGGTAACAAGAGTGATCTGTCGGCGCCGCTTATTGCTAGATGTCCGCACTGCATGACCAGGTGTGTGATGTGTTGGGACTAGTGTGTGATTGGTTGTGATTGTTTGATTAGTGTGTGATTTGTTGGGATTAGTGTGTGATCTGTTGAGACTAGTATGTGATCTGTTGGAACTAATCTGTGATCTGTTAAGACAAGCGTCTCTAAAACTATTTCCCTTGTTGATAATCCTCGGCACAATGCACTGCCTTATTTAATTTTAATTTTAATTAAAATAAACTCCTCAATTCAGTTCAGTTCAATACAATTTCGTTCAATGCATTTTATTATTTAATTCAATTTTATTTTATTTTCAATCAATTTAATTTATTTTAGTTTAATTTAATTTAGTTTCATTTTATGTAATTTAATAGTGTAATATAATGTGTATGTGAAATATGGATCTTTTGTAGTCCGAAATAAAATATGTTTAACAAATTATATAAATATATATTTAGTAATAAATCCGCTTGATTTCTAAACAAAGGTTTTAATTAAACCCGGCCCGTATTTATACCCGTTATTCGCCATAACGGGTATAAATACGGGCCAGGTAATGTTGTTTATTCACTCTCGTTTCGAACTTCGGCGAGTCCACACCTCCTGATGATGCCTCGTGTAGAGGCGAAACACGTGTCGTATCTTTAAACTTTGGTTTTCTGTTCGTTGACTCTTTGGTTTAGTTGAACTAAAGTTAAGTTAATTAAAACCTTCGTTTAGAAATCAAGCGGATTTATTACTAAATATATATTTATATAATTTGTTGATATTTATGGATTTCCGCAAAGTAACGCCTGAATCAATCAATTATATGAAATATGTTTTTTTTTTTTTTATTATCCTCAACTCGTCTTATTCCAGGGTATAGACCAAGTGTTCCTGAACACGGCCTCGGCTCTACTTCGACTGTCAGACTCAAACCTGGTGTCATCTCTCCGGTCATACGACTCCAGCGAAGATACGGATCGATTACCCACAGGTACAACATAAGATAGGTGGACTTCTTCTTATCGTGTCACTAGTTCTTTCGAACCAGTGCGGTGAAAGGATTTCAAGTGCGCCTCGAAAAGGCTCCTTTCGTGCACTTGACAAATGTTTTCGAACTTTTTAGGTTCTATGATGTGCCGGTTTCGTCACGATGTTTTCCTTCACCGTTAAGCACGTGTTTTAGCACACCGATTTTGAAACGAAATTTTGTATTTCAGTGTTCCTTGGAGCACTTTCTTACAAATAAATAATTATTTATCAGCCTTTCAAAAGTACCCCTTAAACGAGAACACAGTAATGTTTACACAGCTGCCTTGTAATATCTAACTGCAGAGTTTTCAGGTATAGCCACTGATGAAGAGGCAAATGGCACCGGGAAAATTGAACTACCTGCTTGGAGCATCGACAGCATAGCGCACGGGGAGACGAAAAATACGTGCTGTTAGCCCACAGTTGGGTTTGAGTCCCGCAGTTTTAAAAAAGCTTAATTTTACACTTAGGATGCTAGAAAAAGTCAGTTTTGAGTTCTTCTTCTTGTCGTGTCACTAGTTCTTTCGAACCAGTGGGGTGAAAGGATTTCAAGTGCGTAGAGGTTCTTTTCGTGCACTTGACACATGTTATAATAAACTATTTTTTTTAAGATGTAAGTATGTACATTTACTTATAGGACATAGGCAAATAAATGCCTTCTGCACAGTTATGATGCACAAATAGAATCTGCCTATTAGCAGCCCACAGCTGGACTGTAAGTTCACCCGCAAACGGGTCGCCGACTGCAGCGACCGGTGGCCGGCGTCCATCAGTTTTCATACATTTTATAGGCGTAGGCCGTTACAGAATGTATGAAAACTGTGACTGACACCGGCCACCCGTAGCTATAGTTGGCGACCCGTTTGCGGGTGGACTGAAACTTACCTAATGCAGAAGATTGCAAAGTGATAATAAGTGATTGTATGTATTGTACACTATCAAATGTATTTTTATTTTGTAGATGTTCTACAGTTCTACTTACAAAACGATATTTTAGTTTGTAAATAATCTTAATTTTTCTTTCACAAATACATACATTCCAATGAAAATATTTGCTCAAATAATTGTAATTCTATTGCACAAGTAGCAGAAGTATGTTACATATTAAAAACTAAAAAAAAATTGCGAAAAAAATAGATTTTAAGACGGAGATGAGATGAATGAAGAATGTATTCATATATTAATTTACATTTGTAATAATTATAACATAATATTAATATAATGTATGTTGTATGTCTTGCCTTAAATGTGATACTTTTTGACTCATTAATTGTTTTATAACAGAAATAAAGTATTTTAGTTACTTACTAATTTGTTTCATTCGAAATCTTAACTAAATATACACAGGCGCCATCTTTTAATGTAGTATATTAAAAAAATATATATTTTATTTTTACCTACTATGCCGAGAAATATAAGTAAAGGTATTCTATTCTATCACACGGCCTACTACTCGGCCGAGACAGTGCTCTCGGCCTAGTACTCGGTACGTGTGATCTAGGCATAAAATATGTTCATTTAATTTTTTTTTTTTTTTTTTTTACCAACTAAGTCTAAATCAAGGAGATTATAAATACGTAGTTTATAAGTTCTTTGGTCGATACATAATGATATCCTACTCTATTAATACGATCTAAATAAGATCTATATACCTTAGGTAAGTTCTTAGATAGAGGTATTTGTTAAATAAACACAAAACTATAAATATAGTAATATTTATTCAGTTGACAAAATCATTTACAAATTAACAAGATTGGTTCTTCAACATCTATCCTAACATCACTGTCACGCACTAATATATACAATATGTACTTCCAAGGAGATCTGTTCAGGGTTTCACCGATTTTGACAAAAAACTATCTCAAAATCGGTAAAGCCAATTTTTATTTTACAACGGATCGTGTTCATTTACCACGGATCGTGTTCATTTACCACGGATCGTGTTCATTTACAACGGATCCTGTTCATTTACAACGGATCGTGTTAATTTACAAGGAAACGTCACGGGTAGCCACTAAAACGTAACTTGCCTCGCTCCTAAAAATAATTGAGATTTCTTAATTAGAAATGCAAAGATGATGTCATTTAGGCCTCGATGACACAGAGTTAGTTTACAAGCTACAAGCTAGCGAGTTCGCTTGTAAACTTGCCCCGTGTTATCGACTTTTTTACAGTTGACTATCCTTCCGGACAGCTAATTCGCTCACTCGCTAGCTTGTAAACTAGCCATGTGTCATCAACGCTTTATTAATCAAAAAGCAAACATACTTTTCTTTGACGGAGTTAAGTTACTTTAGATAAGAGCGTTTTCCACATATGCTACAAATATTCGAGGGTTTTTTTTCAATGGATTTTAGTGAAAATACGCTTTTAGAGTAAAATATGTCTGATTAAACCTATTACACAAAATATATCTCCCTGTATTTAGTTTCAAAGACACGCACAAAATGACATCATCGCAAAAATCCAAATCCAAGATACACTTGAAAATGGATTTATCTTAAAAATACTCGCTCCGGAATGAGAAAATTGCTCACAAACACCGAAATATGTATGTTTCTTTGTGTTCTAAGCTCTGGTTTAACCGACGACTTAAAATGGGTATAGCAATGTTCTCATTTGGGCATTTTAAAGTGGAGTTTTTATACATTAGTTAGTATTTATTCTTGTGACTATTAGATCCAGAATTTCGGCTTTTTATACAAATATGCAAGAATAAAGTTTGAGTAGAAAAAAAAGTACTATATGAAAGCGAAAATCACATTTTTATACGGGTCATACGAATGTATTTTACACCTAAAGGACATACCTTTTCGAAGGTCAAAAATTCAAAAATTTCTCATCACATTCAATTTTGAATTTTAAATCCATATAGCGCAGTCATTTCGTAAAAAAATATAGAAAATAGCGAATCAACAAAAAACTGTGTTGGAAAATAAGCGAAAAATATTGTAAAAATTAATAAATCATAGCACGTTTCTTAGTGAGGCATTATTAGACAGAATTGTACATACACAATTTTTGAGATCGCTACTCGCAATAGTTAACGAAAAGATCATTAAAACTCGTTAAACGATCGTTATAAATTCTAGTAAATAATAATACCTAGTCCATCGCAAGACGAATTCAATATATTTTCTTTCCACTCGACTTAAGCCGTGTTGGCCGAGTGGGAGGTGCCTCGACTTACTATCCGAAGGTCGTGGGTTCGAACCCGGTCGTATACCAATGCATTTTTCTATTCATAAATCTATGTTTGTACAAAACACGTGCTTAACGGTGAAGGAAAACATTACGGCATGTCATAGCATCTAAAAAGTTTGAAAACATGTGTGAAGTACACGAAGGTAGCCTTATCGAGGCGCACTTGAAATCCTTTCACAACACTGGTTCGAAAGAACTAGTGACACGATAAGAAGAAGCCACTCGACCATTCGTGTCTTATCTCTTAAGTATAGCGATCGCCAAAATTGTGTAAGTACTGAAAAATTCTAGTATACAATTTTTTATACTTTATCTAGGGGGGTAATTTTGATGCTATGGAAAACAGAATCTTATTCTATTACGTAAATGTGTCAACTTTGGATCAAAAATCATAACAATGCATGTTTCTAATGTACATTAAGTTTATAGTATTTAAATTATAGTTCGTTTTTTACAAGCTTATAATCAATTGACGGAAATTACAATTCGAGTTAGCCCCGGCTTGAAAAATAATTCAGAGTTTTATATACTGTTGTCTTGTCAGTTCCAACTGTATGTCTATCTGTCTATTGAAAAACCTGTGTTTTATGTATGTTTATTTGTACGGTGTCACAACTGTATATTTATTTGTCCCGTGTAACAACTGTTTGTTTTGTCTAGAGAACAACTTTGTTCATCTGTCAGGAAACTTTTTATCTGTATGAAGTGTCCATTGATTTAACAGAGTTATGTAGTATGGTCAAGAAACGACTGAAATGAATATATGTTTTGTTGTTGATATATCTGTTCGGTGTAAGAATATTGAGTTGTCTGGTTTAACAATATTAAATTGTCCATTGTAACAATATTAAATTGTCCGGTGTAACAATATTGAATTGTCCAGTGAAACAATATTTGTCCGGTGTAACAATATGAAATGGTCTGGTGTAACAACTTATTGAATTGCCCCATGTGACAACTGTGTATTGAATTGTCTGGTGCGACAATATTAAATTGTTTGGTATAACAACTGTATCTTAAATTGTCCGGTGTAACAACTGTATTTTAAATTGTCCGGTAGAACAACTGTATTTTAAATTGCCCGGGTGTAACAACGGCATATAAATTGTCTGGTGTAACAACTGTATTTTAAATTGTCCGGTATAACAACTGTCAGTTCATACGCCGGTGTTGTGAGCTCGTCCTGTCCGTCCGTCCCTACGTCCGGAGCGTGCGATCCCGATGCCACGCCCAGAACTTCTCCCTCCTTGCGGCGTGGAGGCGCGCGTGCGAAGCCCTAGCGCCCGCCAGGGCTCCGGGCTGGTACAAGGAAAGCTCGCGGAACGCTACCGGTCGCGATCTGTAACAATTTTATTTGTTGTTTTAGAGTGTTACAACCAGAATGATGTCTCGTGAGGTATCGAGTGATGTCTCGTGAGGCACAGAAAGATGTCTCGTGAGGCACAGAAAGATGTCTCGTGAGGCACAGAAAGATGTCACGTGAAGTACCGAGTGATGTCTCGCGAGGCACAGAAAGATGTCTCGTGAGGCACATAAAGATGTCACGTGAAGTATCGAGTGATGTCTCGCGAGGCACAGAAAGATGTCTCGTGAGGCACATAAAGATGTCACGTAAAGTACCGAGTGATGTCTCGCGAGGCACAGAAAGATGTCTCGTGAGGCAGGGTCTGGCGTCTCACCTGTAGTGCGGCGTGAGCGCGCACTCCTCGCTGTCGTGCTGCAGAGACGTCTCGTGAGGCATACACTAATGTATCGTGAGACACACACTAATGACTGGTGAGGCACACACTAATGACTTGTGAGGCAGCGACTGATGTCTCGTGAGGTAGGCTCTGATGTCTCGTGAGGCAGCGACTGATGTCTCGTGAGGTAGGCTCTGATGTCTCGTGAGGTAGGCTCTGATGTCTCGTGAGGTAGGCTCTGATGTCTCGTGAGGTAGGCTCTGATGTCTCGTGAGGTAGGCTCTGATGTCTCGTGAGGTAGGCTCTGATGTCTCGTGAGGTAGGCTCTGATGTCTCGTGAGGTAGGCTCTGATGTCTCGTGAGGTAGGCTCTGATGTCTCGTGAGGTAAGCTCTGATGTGAGGCACACACTAACGACTCACCTGTAGTGCGGCGTGAGCGCGCACTCCTCGTTGTCGTGCAGCCGCAGCGTGGGCTTGCGGCGGCAGTGACGTCACGTCTCACCTGTAGTGCGGCGTGAGCGCGCACTCCTCGTTGTCGTGCAGCCGCAGCGTGGGCTTGCGGCGGCAGTGACGTCACGTCTCACCTGTAGTGCGGCGTGAGCGCGCACTCCTCGTTGTCGTGCAGCCGCAGCGTGGGCTTGCGGCGGCAGTGACGTCACGTCTCACCTGTAGTGCGGCGTGAGCGCGCACTCCTCGTTGTCGTGCAGCCGCAGCGTGGGCTTGCGGCGGCAGTGACGTCACGTCTCACCTGTAGTGCGGCGTGAGCGCGCACTCCTCGTTGTCGTGCAGCCGCAGCGTGGGCTTGCGGCGGCAGTGACGTCACGTCTCACCTGTAGTGCGGCGTGAGCGCGCACTCCTCGTTGTCGTGCAGCCGCAGCGTGGGCTTGCGGCGGCAGTGACGTCACGTCTCACCTGTAGTGCGGCGTGAGCGCGCACTCCTCGTTGTCGTGCAGCCGCAGCGTGGGCTTGCGGCGGCAGTGACGTCACGTCTCACCTGTAGTGCGGCGTGAGCGCGCACTCCTCGTTGTCGTGCAGCCGCAGCGTGGGCTTGCGGCGGCAGTGACGTCACGTCTCACCTGTAGTGCGGCGTGAGCGCGCACTCCTCGTTGTCGTGCAGCCGCAGCGTGGGCTTGCGGCGGCAGTGACGTCACGTCTCACCTGTAGTGCGGCGTGAGCGCGCACTCCTCGTTGTCGTGCAGCCGCAGCGTGGGCTTGCGGCGGCAGTGACGTCACGTCTCACCTGTAGTGCGGCGTGAGCGCGCACTCCTCGTTGTCGTGCAGCCGCAGCGTGGGCTTGCGGCGGCAGTGACGTCACGTCTCACCTGTAGTGCGGCGTGAGCGCGCACTCCTCGTTGTCGTGCAGCCGCAGCGTGGGCTTGCGGCGGCAGTGACGTCACGTCTCACCTGTAGTGCGGCGTGAGCGCGCACTCCTCGTTGTCGTGCAGCCGCAGCGTGGGCTTGCGGCGCGCGCGCGCGGGCGAGGGCTGCGGCTGCGGCAGCGAGTGCGCGTTGTGCGTGTACCCCCCGCAGCGGCGGCGCGCGTTGCGCAGCAGGAACACGGGCTTGGAGCGCGCCGCGCGCACGTCGCCGCGCGCGTACCGCTCCGTGTACAGCGACCACGCCGCCAGACGGGATACTGCCGACCCGTTCGTGGTGCCCACCGACTGGGAACAGGAATTGTAGTGGTGTAAATAACAATACGAATTTTTGGAGTCTATAAACTTGTTTATTGATCTAACGACATGTTTGGCTAGTACTCGCTATTCACCCGTAACACATAGGTAGGCAGTGCTCACCGCTTTGTTCATAATACTAACATCTAGTTACAACTGGTATAGTTACAAATGGTTATTTAAAATTATGTAATTCTAATTATTATTTTCTTTCGTATAATTAGTTTAATTCATTTTTTAATCATTTATTATATTCTAATCTAAATTAATTTAATGTCAATCTCATTTAAATTAATGTAATTGGCTTAACCGTTTTAGTTTAAAATAAAAATAATAAATGGTATATAAAATACACATAGTATAGTTACAACTGGTGTAGTCACGGCTGGTATTTATCTAGAATCTAGATCTGGTTTTTCGACAAACTTCAAAAAAGGAGAAGGTTATCAATTTAAAAAAAAAACAAACATTTACGACATATGTTTTTCAGTTATGTTTATATAAAAACTTAACTGCTTAACCGATTTTGATATAATTTCTACGGGACCAATCTGAAGTATATTCTCTTGAACAAAAAAGAGTATTTTCAAATCGGTTCATAAACAACAAAATTCTATGTAACAAACTTAAAAAAAAAAAAAAAAAACATTTATCTGAATTGACAACCTCCTCCATTTTTTAAGTCGGTTGAAAATAAAAGTAAAATAATACAATGTAGTTCCCGTGGGTAATGCGTTACGCGTACAGAACGCGCGCGCGACCTTACGGCAACAATGATGTCGGCCTCGTGTTGACTGCACATCGTATAGGGACGGTGGACAGCTTCGAACGGGCCCATGAATTAATGATTGAACGGATGAATGAAGATTTAGTTTTAGAAAATGCCTTTTAGCGTTAAGAGCATATGTGAAAATATTAGAAATAACATCGGATTTTGTATTGAAGGTGCTATTAGACTAAAATTTAATGCACCTGTCTCTTGAAATAAAAACCAGATCTAAATGAAAGTGATGGCTACTTGCAACAACCTTAAAAAAATCCTAAACAATCATTTTACTCGCTAGGGAGATCTTTACGATCCAAATTCATTGCACCAACTATAAGTATTCATCTAACGCCTAAAGAATTCCTTAACTTTGGGAGCCCGTTGCTCGACCTCATAGCACTTAGAAATACCCTATCCCAATGAGCTGTCATGTCATTTCTGTCAGAATACATATTTGTCTCTTTCACTCTTATTGAGCATACCTACTATATCAGTACTATTCTAAACCAGCAATGTCAGTACGTACTAATAAGTTAGATTTACGTACCTTTTACTCCTATTATAATTAAATTAAGTATCTTTCAGTCAAATAACGTACCTTTTTGAGCAGTTTTTTGTAGGTACATTTTTATGCAATAGTACTGGCAGCACTGTATGTACTTACCTACCCATATGAAATTAACCCCATTATACGATTATCTAGAATTCCTAGATGATCTAGCTAGACAACGACGGACCCCAACTCTTCACTTACCTACATAGCCCTTCATAATAACCGTATAAAACACATTGATAAGCCAAAAATATATAATTTTACCAACAAACATGTTACGTATAATCACAGATATAATCACTAGAGCCGCTGAAATTGGCATTTATATTCTTCTCAGCTTTGACTTTGTTGTTCTTGAATCATTGCACGTTAATTTCCATAATAATATTCTCTTTTCTTGTTGTAAGTAGGAGTAGGAACTACCTATTTTAATTTATATAACTCGGAGAAAAACGCCGAATGTTTTCACTTTTTTGTCCATCTCAGCTTCGTTTTCCAAATATCTGAGCCAATTTTCCTAAATAATTGTTCGCTTTATACACAAAACTCGGAAAATATCGTAAATATATTTTGCATAAAATAATATTGGTTATTTGTCTAAGGTCAATGAACCAATAAACCCACAGAATAAACCATAGAAAATCTAGATGGTCGCGAGATTAATCGCTCTTTCATTCACTTATTTAGCAATCACCAGACTTGGGAGTTACATAGTGTGTTCTGTTTGGTGCAATGGAAATTGATCTAAGTAAAGTTTTAGGCCGTACTTATATTAAAAAATACCTATCAAAGTATTCGATTTTTCGACTTTGGTGCAAGTGGCAGTGAATCTCCGAAGAAAAGCACTGCCATATATTTTAGTTTTTTACTAAATTCAATGTTTAAGTGGGTAAAAAGAGAGATTGAAAATGTACGTTTAACTTTACGTTTTGAATAGGGAAATCAAAAATGATGTATTTCCCACTGGTATTGCCTCAAATATGTCAGAAATTTTGATATTTTACAGGTTTCAAAAATTAATCTATCGAGAAAGGTTTCACCAATCGTGTTTCTGTCTTACATTTATTTAGATTATATCATCAAGTAATCACTGTATTAACATCAAGTTTGTAAACTGTACCGTTACCGAGTAAGAATAAAACGCAGCGACTCCAAATTTTCACATAGCCTCTTAAAGAAAACTCACTATGGCTAAGTTGCATTCGTTTAAAAGAAGGTATGGATGCCAGCTAGTGTTGTATTACCTGGTTGGTCGGCGAGAGCCGCGAGTTGTCGTTTTGGTTGGGGGACGCCCTCCCCTCGCCGTTGGCACCTTCCAGCAGTTCAAACGTCACTTTGCACTCGTCACCGCCATACTGCAATACAAGACACATAGATAAATAACGGTGTTCCTATAAAACACCAAAATAGACAGTATCAAATATAAAAAAAAATAATTAAAACATGTAACAATGTACAACTAGGGTTTTTACAAAAGGCGGTCATAAAGTCTGTAAAGCCAGTAAGTTGTTAAAAGTATATCTTATTTCATAAAATCAGTGTTTACCTTTAATAGGCTATGCACACTGCATAAGACTAAGTTAAAAATTAAAAATAAGTTATTGTGTAATAGCCGTTGGTAATCCAATAAATAAATAAATAAATAATAATAATAATAATAATTATCCTTAATAAAGATCTCTTCCAGACAACCTATGTACCTATAAACTAACTTGACAACTAATGGTAATGACTTTGCCGTTGGTCTCAGCATAGGTAGTGTTATTTTTTTTCGTCAAAGTTATGTCGAGTATTCAATAAAACATAGACAAGAACACCTAGAATTCGTTATTTCATTCCCTTATTTAAACTTGACAAAAATTGAAAATGAAAATTAACAGACTTGGGAGTTACATAGTGTGTTCTGTTTGGTGCAATGGAAATCCGGTCGCTATTGCGGTCTTATCCTTAATAAAGATCTCTTCCAGACAACCTATGTACCTATAAACTAACTTAACAACTGAGGGTAATGACTTTGCCGTTGGTCTCAGCAAAGTATTTAGTGCATGTGCAAAATGGATGCGGAATACAGGACAAGGAATAAATATGAAAATTTTTAATTTCAAATAATATTTGTGCAACTTCTTCTTCTCATCGTGTCATGTCACTAGTTCTTTCGAACCAGCGTGGTGAAAGGATTTCAAGTGCGCCTCGAATGCTCCTTTCGTGCACTCGACACAATGTTTTCGAACATTTCAGGTTCTATGACATGCCGGTTTTCTCACGATGTTTTCTTTCACCGTTAAGCACGTGTTTCAATGCACACTTGGAATTTTAAAACGGAAAAATTCATTGATGTACGAACATGTTCGAGCCCACAACCTCCAGATCGAAAGTCGAGGCATCTCCCACTCGTCCAACACGGCTTTTTTTTTACTTGGACAACTGTTAAGTCGTTTTCCTATGGCCTTGCGTCAATCGGTACGCATTATTGATAATAATTTAAGTTTCATTCATCGTTTGTCGAACCTCGCACCCAGCTCGCCGCAGCTCGGCTCGGGCGCCGCACTCGCGCCGCTGTCACTCGCACATTTTGTAATATCCAACAATTCTGACTGCACAGATACAATGTACTACCCCTTCTGCATGGTGCACAATTTTTTTTTTGGTAATTATAACTTGTGGTATGTGTGCCGGTACGTACCACCCGCACGAGGAAGGCGGTGTGCTGGTGGCGCAGGTAGCCGGCGGCGCGGCGCACGTAGCCGGGCGCTATATGTATGTGGTATGTGTGCCGGTACGTACCACCCGCACGAGGAAGGCGGTGTGCTGGTGGCGCAGGTAGCCGGCGGCGCGGCGCACGTAGCCGGGCGCGCCGCGCATGCCGCCGCGCGCCGCCAGCTCCGCCGCGCGCACCGACCACGGCTCCGACACGCAGTGTTGCAGCTACAACAATAACAACACACCATTGAGTTTACGTATAAAACAAGGCTAAAGTTTCCATTAAAACATTATCAAAATATTTAAATATAAAGTCCAGAATCACACGCGCAGCAAGCTCACGCAAAAGTGGTTGTAAGAGACATCAGTAGGAAGGCAGCATGCAGGTATCAACAATGTTATTCTGTCGATTGCACATCGCATGTGTTTACATCATAGTCTCTAGAACAGTTATGCGGGCCTGGTACTTTGAAGAATTAGACCAGTCTTTTTACAAGTTAAGCGAGCCTGATACTTTGAAGAATTAGACCAGTCTTTTACAAGTTATGCGGGCCTGGTACTTTGAATACGAGATCTTTAAAACGGCAAGGCAACGTGAAGATGATACGCGCGGACCGTCGCACTATTGTGACAGTATCGTCCATGGCAGCGCTGCCACCACCGTCGCGTTGAAATAGCCTTGTTCACAGTGCGTTGCTGGTCCATAAGCTGGTTTAAGAAGCAGTGTTTACCTGCCGGACAGCGATGGATACGAGCTTGTCGAGTGTATAGGCGGGGTAGGCGCGGATGCCGAGCATCTCGTACGCGGCGGGCTCCACGTTGCCGTCTGTAGCGCTGACACGTCCATCGCATTGAAACAGCCTTGTGTACGGTGCATTGCTGGTTCATAAGCTGGTTAAGAAAGCTGTGTTTACCTGTCGCACCGCGATGGATACGAGCTTGTCGAGGGTATAGGCGGGGTAGGCGCGGATGCCGAGCATCTCGCGTGCAGCGTCTTCGTACGCGGCGGGCTCCACGCGTTGAAACAGCCTTGTGTACGGTGCATTGCTGGTCTATAAGCTGGTTTGGGAAGCCTTGTTTACCTGTCGGACAGCGATGGACACCAGCTTGTCGAGTGTATAGGCAGGGTAGGCGCGGATGCCGAGCATCTCGCGTGCGGCATCTTCGTACGCGGCGGGCTCCACATTCCCGTCCAGTACGCCGCGGACGAGTTCTAGCAACGCACAGTAGTACTGGCCGGGGGATGATGCTGATGCTGGGAGGTCTGAGGAGGTCATGAATAGTTTGAATATATTTATTGATTTGTATTTTAAAATTACGTATATATGCACAAATACTTAAGGATAATCCTCAAATCCAATTTCATACAAAATGTTTCGGACAAATTTTAGTTAGTAGGGTTAATTTTAAAACACGTATATAATCTTAATTAAAGTATGAAACCTTACTAATTTTTGTTGACAATCGGAAAACATAGACGAAACAAATAGTATAAAGAAATAACTATAATACGGCGTACTGTTTGAGTATTTGTCCGAAACATTTTGTATAGAAATTTGCCTTGAAGATTGCCCTTAAATAGGTATTAAGCAAAATTAGAAAAAAAAAACACATTGTTTAGTAAACAGTTTTGCGAGGACTTATTTAAACTTAGACTTAATTAGGAGTTTGGATACAGATTATTACTTACATGTAGTTGGTTCGCAAGCCTCCGCCCTAGATAGAACCTGTGTTGTGCGGGCTAGTACTCTTTCGCTTTATTTTTCAGTATATAGAGTAAGTCTGAGGTTACATTGATGGAATACGTCCAGGTGAGGCACGGCGAAGAAAAATAATATCCAATATCAATTAACACATCAATTGATTTCTTGCTTCGATTCTCAATTGTTGTGTTAATTGATATTGGATTTTATTTCAATGAGGATAATGTCGAAAATAGTTCAACCTTGAAAAATGTTTGCGCTGCGCTTCGACGTATGTGCGCCGGCTCTTAGGCGCGCTTACTTCCGTTTGTGTTTTGAACAATGAAGAATATTAGATTCTGGTAACCCTATGATGTAGGTAATCTAGGAACTCGTTAATATACTCACTGTTGGGCTTGAGCCGCAGCGCGGAGGCGGCGCTGGGCAGCTTGTCGCGCGCCAGCTGCGCCGCGTGCCGCCGCGCCGCGCCCAGCCGCGCGCACAGCGCCGCGTGCACGCGCAGGAACAGGTACCACGACATGGAGCACACGAACCGCGCCTCCTGCACACAACAAACATTGCTATTATGTCATACACAAATACTGAAATAAACTTCTACTTCGGCGAGACGGCGCCTATTGGTTCCGCCGCGGCGGGAAGGTGGCTAAGCACTCTCTTCAAAGCTTACTGCCAATCATTTTACACGAGCAACCTGTGGGTCAACTATACCAAAAAATCGCTTAGCGTTCTACGTGTCCAATACAATAATGGCTTTAGGATGCTGATGGGGCTGCCTCGCTTCTGCAGTGCATCTACCATGTTTGCAAAGGCGCGGGTCGACGGCTTTCATGCCATCATACGCAAAAAAACCGCCTCACTGCTCTGCAGAACGTGGAACAGTACCAACAGCATCCTACAAGTCATTGGGCGCCGATATGACTCGCCCATCATGCAGACTTTCAATCGAGTTTTGATCCAATAGGCTGCTCCACTATTGGATTAAAGCTCGATTGGAGGTGCTCATGATGATAGGTTTAAATTTATTTTTGTAATGTCTTAATAATGATTTTAAGTAATTAGTTAATGTTTTTATATGGATCTACATTTAAAGTTGTCCGAAATAAATATTTTGATTTGATTTGATTTGATAAGCGACCAATAGACGCCGGCAGCGCAAGTGAGGTGAGGCGAGACGGCGCCTATTGGTTCCGCCGCGGCGGGAAGGTGGCTAAGCGACCAATAGACGCCGGCAGCGCAAGTGAGGTGAGGCGAGACGGCGCCTATTGGTTCCGCCGCGGCGGGAAGGTGGCTAAGCGACCAATAGACGCCGGCGCCGGGCGCCCTCCCCGTCGCGTCGCAACCCTCCCGCCATACACATCTAAAATTCCAGCGCTATTACACCTGTACCTATTTTAACTTAACCAAAGTACTCAACCGATTTTCATGAATTTTCTATGGGACCAATCTGGAATTCAGTCCTATCAAATTAAAAAATGTTTAATCAAACTGGTTTATTTTTTTTATAATTACAGTTAAATATAACTTACGTTGGGCGGGTAGTCTCTGAAGTCATCTTCGGTCTCGTTGGGTTCTGACTTCACTTCGGACTTCACGGAAGACTGATCTTCATTACTGCTGCTGCGTTTAACTGCGTTAGCGGGCGTGTTGCACGATTCTGTACAAGTTACAATAAGTTAGTCGTTTTCCTATAGTCTTGAGTCAGACGGTACGCATATTGATAATAATTTAAGTTTTATTCATCGTTTGGCAAACCCGGGTACCTAGCTCGAGCCAGCTCGCCGCAGCTCGGCTCGGGCGCCGCACTCGCACCGCTGTCACTCGCACATTTTATATTATTACACCTTATTTATAACACCAAGCGCGCCAAGACACCTGCTCAGAGAACCAGCCAGGTCAGTCTACCCATCCTCTAACGATTTTCCTAACCATAGGTCGCTGGTTCAAATCCGGCTCGAAGGACCAAGAAATGGTTAGGAAAATCGTTAGAGGATGGGTAGACTGACCTGGCTGGTTCTCTGAGCAGGTGTCTTGGCGCGCTTGGTGTTGGATGGCGTCGTAGGTTCGCTCGCGATAATCCTTTCCACTCTAGATGATTTTGCTGATTTTGATGGTGTTGACGCGCTACGGAACTCGGCGAAGGGGTTTGCGCGGTACGCGGCTGATTTTCATTAGTTTTGGTGATTTTCGAGGAGAATCGTATGAATGACGTCTCGACTCGTTCGCGGCAAGTTTCCAAGAGAGTGGTGTGTCGTTTTAGTCTACCCTCAAGGAATGGGATGATAGGTAGGTAGATATAGGAAATGTTGAGGGTACAAGTTATAAAAAGTTTGACGTATGAATTGTCAGTGTCAACTAACATGTTAGTGCTGTCTTTACGAAACAGTAACCAACAAGTATTCTGTTTATTTATTTTTCTATGATTTATTTATTATTTCACAAGCAGAATACAATTAACTTAAAAATGAACTTACTCAGGCACAATATTTTTTTTTGTTTTAAACTAGATTCGTATTCCAATAAGTGAACATGACAAGGTTAAAAAGTGATGCAAGTCTTAAAACTAAAATTCCCTACGAACAGGGAATTTTGATTTTTACTGCACCACAATTATATAACTATGTACTCGAACACTACATCAGAGTTCTTCAAATTGGAACACAGAAATGCTTACGCTTAACAGCTATACAGCATTAGAGACGTCAGTAGGAAGGCAGCATGCTGGTATCAACAAAGTCATTCTGTCGATTGCACATCGCATGTGTTTACATCATAGTCTCTAATAATAATGCCATCTTGGTGTGAATAAAGCTTTAGAATGTGGCGGCTGCAAATTGCAGTGTTTGCATTTTAGTACTACAAAAACCATCATTTCCTGGTCCTTTTCCCACTTCCGTGGGGTCGGCACAACATGTCTTCTTTTTCCATTCGTCTCTATCACCCGGCATCTCTGTACTTACACCTGTTTTTTTCATATCATCTTTCACACAGTCCATCCACTTTTTCTTCGGCCTTCCTCTACTTCTTAGAACCTTAGTACTACAAAAACTATCATAACTTTATGGATTTTTAGTGAGTGTAGTGTGAACATACCTTTCGTGTCCGTGTTGTTGTTCTTGGGCTTGTTCTCCTTGTTGTTTTTACTTGTTTTCCCGCTCTTGTCCGATGCGTTGTCAGACTCCGACGACTGTTAAAATAATTATACATTTAGGGGATTCCTCAAATCCGAATTCTATACAAAAATGTTTCGGACAAATACTCAAAAAGTACGCCGTATTAAAGTAATTTCTACACACTATTCGTTTCCTCTATGTTTTTTGATTTCGTGAACAAAAAAAGTGAAAGGTTTCATACTTTAATTGAGATTTTATAGGTGTTTTAAAATTAACCCTACTAACTTAAAAACACGTTAAAAATCTAAATTAAAGTATGAAACCTTTCACTTTTTTACCCTTAATATAGATATGCTTTATCATAGGATAAGCTAAGTTATAGTTATAAATAATAATATTAAAATGAACATATTTTGTTGCAAGCGAAGCGACCTATAGGTAACTTATGGGTCAGTTCAGACAGAGCAGAAAAATTCTCGCGCATTTTTAATATCTACTTTCTTTACAGTCCTATTTTCAATGGAGCCAGTAAATTGGCATTTTCTCGTTTGGTCTGAAAATACCCGAATTGATATTTTATGGCACAACTGTTTGAGAGAATGGTCATATTTTTACGTAATATCCTGTGTGTATGTTGGCGTGTGTGTGTGTGTGTGTGTGTGTGTGTGTGGGTGTGTGTGTGGGTGTGTGTGTGTGTGGGTGTGTGTGGGGGTGTGTGTGTGGGTATTACCTCGTGTTTGATGTCCGACTTAACGGCTGGTTTGTCGCAGTCCGGTGAGGGGTCATTGACCGGGCTGCCAGGGCTTGTGGGGTCTTCCTTTTCTTCTAGAACAAATTTTTATAACATAAAACACATTGTTATAGCATGAGTGAGACTCATTGTTATAGCATGAAACACATTGGTGTAACCTTACGTAATTATCTTCCAACAAAAGTTATGGCGGCCATATACCTTACGATATACTGGCACAAGTTTGGCCTTGTGCATGTATATCTTAAGGCTAATCCTCAAATCCGAATTCCATACAAAATGATTTGAACAAATACTCAAAAAGTACGCCGTATTATAGTAATTTCTTCGCACTATTAGTTTTGTCCATGTTTTTTTATTTCGTCAACAAAAAAAGTGAAAGGTTTCATACTTTAATTTAGATTTTATACGTGTTTTTAAGTTAATAGGGTTAATTTTAAACACGTATATAATCTAAAAAAAATATCCTGGGTATCTAATGCAGAGGTCGGCCACCATGGGAGTTTTAGTCGGTTAGAGTCCGACATAATCCGTCCGCCCTCCCCCAAGTGCGGTGGGAATCCATCAGGATTTCCCCATGTAAAAATATGGTAATAGTTTTTATAAATTCATTACTTTTCAAGCAATACGATATTTTACCATTTGTCACTTACGCCAGTTCCTTTTGAGCGACAAAATACTATATCTAACCTCTTCCCTCGGGGTAAGAAGTGGAATTGCGCTATCACTGTCTTGCATTTAGGCCGCTGTCATTTCAGACAGTTTCACATATTATCTTACGAGTTTTGGCGGGAACATAAAAAATGGCGCATTGGCGGCATTAAATTAATCGTCAAAACTTGTTTATCTTTGAGTGTTTAAGTGTAAAAACGGTGGTTTTTTATCCATTAAGTGCTCGTGAACGTGTATGAGTGTTGGTGAATAGTGTAATGCTGTGAAACGTGACTTTTCGTGTTGCCTCCAAAACTCCATAGAAGCCTCTAGTAAAATCGCAACCACCACTACTTTACAGGGGCATGACTTGACTTAACGACTCTGACTTATGACAAAATAATCTCTCCAATTACTTGACACTGGCTATATACCTTTGATGTGAAGCCAAAGCTGAAGAACATAGGTTCTTCGAAAGAAAAAAAAAAAAAATATTATCTTACTAGCTGGTGCCCGCGACTTCGTCTGCGCAAGTATCTTTAAGTGGTTGTGGAAGTGGTTTCGGCGTGGTTACCTTCGTCCCTCTCGTCGTCGGACAGTGGCTGGCGCGGATGGTTGAACAGGTCGGGCAGAAAGTGGCGAAGCAACTGCTTGATGCGGCGCTTCTCCGCCTTCTGGATGCCGGTCTGCCGCCGCGCGTGGTGGATCAGCAACTCCGCCGTGTCGCGGACTATCTTGATGGCTGTTGAATATACAAGCAAGTTTTAAAGATAATGATATAGATGAATAACGGTTTTCCTATAGCATAATCAGCCTTAATGTTCCCACTGCTGGGACTCAGGCCTACTCTCGGCAGGAGAGCGAATGGGTCTTAGTCCACCACGCGGACCCAATGCGGATTGGTGGATGTCACATGCCATAGAACATTTTTTTTTTATTCTGTCCTTAGACATGCCGGTTTCCTCACGATGTTTTCCTTCACCGTTGCGAGAACGTGGGATGCATACAAAGATTTTTTCGACCGAAAAAACCCATTTACGCCCATGACTGCCACTGGGATTCGTACCCGCGACCATCAGATCGCAATGCAAGGGTCTTATCCACTCGGCCACCACGTCCTCCTACGTCCCACGTCCTACGTCCCACGTCGTCCTCATTTTCCTATAGATGCACATTAATAATAATAATCGCTTGGCGGCTGGGTCAAGGGCCAGATACAAAAGGCGGTACTTTTGGAGTCGGCTCGCATGGTGAGAAGGTTCCTCACTCTGCAGCCCTAGCCACCAGCCGCTTGGGCTCTACTCCGCGGCTGGTGGTCCACCGTTTTTATATATTTTTTTACAATTGTATTTAGTTAATTTTTTTTATAATATTAATGTAAAAATAAATTTTAATGCGAAAAAATGATAAATAAATTATATAATAATAATAAAAGCTTTTTCTTTCTTACACGTATTACATAGTTTATCTTATTTTCACTTAATCTTTTCTACTTGTTTCTTCTATCCAAATTTTAGTATTATTTTTTGTGCAAGAACCACCTTATTACAAATATAATAAATCCTACTAATATTACAAAGGCGAAAGTTTGTAAGGATGGATGGATGGATAGATGTTTGTTCCTCTTTCACGTAAAAACTACTGAATGGATTTTAATGAAACTTTACAATAATATAGCTTATACATCAGAATAACACACAGGCTAAAATATATATAGATATTGTGTGAATTGTCCGCTACTCGAAATACTAATGCAGACGAAGTCGCGGGCACCAATAATAAATAATAATAATAAAAGCTTTTTATTTCTTACACATAATACATTAAAAAAAAACTCTTTATTTTTTGTGCAAGAACCACCTTTAGTGGCAAAAGCCTCCTCCATGTCTTGCCATAATTTCTCTCTCTAGCTACTCTACTCCAGGTAACACCAGCTATTTGGGCAATGTCGTCGCTCCATCTCTTATAAGGTCAGATGCACTGTATCAAACCAAAATGGAGTGAAGATGAAGGAATGGACCAAAAAATTTCAGAACCTTGTCAATAAATATGAAATATCTCCATTTTCAAATGATGTTTATTACTTTTCACGGTGTAGTTTTATTAACAATGAAAAAGCCTAGTAGTTTTAACAATTAAAATAAATCTAGCCCTGAAACTTCTCTTTTTTGAAAATTAGCATCGGACTAAAATGTACTAGAAGTTAGCCAATGTGGCTTCTTTTATTGGTAGCATTTTCAATGTACTACATGTTAACGCCACCTAGCCGCGACCAGGCAAACCACTGGATTGAATGACGAAGCATGTGAGACGCGACGCGTGCGCACATCTAAGCAGAAGTTCTACAGGATCCCAACAGATGGCGCTTCACCACCCTATAAATAGCGGTGCGCTCAGACCTCTTCCTCTCATTTGCATTTAATTAGCCTAAGAAAATTACCCACTGCTATGTAATTGTTTTAATAAACCATTTAAAACGTAATAAAATATTAAATCATTTCACCAGCCATCCTGCAGAGCCCTGGGCTAACAATAAATTAGATAGCCAGTCAGTCCCGGCTATAACACTACATTGTGTTTCTATACTATAATACTTCCGTGTATATTATTATTATTATCAGCCTGAGCTGTCCCATTGTAGGGCAAAGGCCTCCCCCCATTTTCGCCAACGGTCTCGATCTTGCGCTACTAATCTCCATATTCAGTCCGTCGTGCCATCGTCTGCATATCATATCACATCCGTGGATTTAGATAATGTATTTGCCATATGGATATATATGTATAAATACTAATAATTAAAATTTTAAATTGGTTAATTTTAGATATTTTTGACATAAGAAAGATTTTTGTAGTAATGAGAGACATCAGTAGGAAGGCAGCATGCAGGTATCAACAATGTCATTCTGTCGATTGCACATCGCATGTGTTTACATCATAGTCTCAAACATATTTTATATATGAAAAATTGTTTTTTGCATTAATCAAATTCTATTACTCTGTAAGTATAGTAGGTCAAAGACTGATTTTGAAATTACAGGGTATTTTTGGGCAACACTACTATAGTGCTGGTCCACATTTTGATGAATTTAAGACATTTTGATAGCCAGTGTAAAGCTTAGTAAATTCATTAGCTACAGTGCCCTTCCAACCAGAACACAGTAATGCCAACACATTACTGTATTACAAAGTACAAGTTACCTTCTTGCCGGCTCTGCATACAATAGTCGGAGACGAGGTGCGGCGGAGGTCGTCGCGCCGCGAAGGCCGTTTCGACCTCGTTGAAGAGGGATTTCGACCTCATGGCCTTCAGGTCGTTCTGTTTGAAGTTGATGCCCTGATGGTCGAGGGATTTCAGGTAGTATTTCTCGTTCTGTTCCCGCCATTGTTTGTTGAAACCCTGATGAAAAAGGATTGGTAATTATCCAATAAGCTTCAAAAAGTGAGGAGGTTATCAATTCTTATAATGCTTGGTTATTATATCGGAATACGAAATCATTATGAAATTTTCTTTGGTTCTTTGGCCTCTGCCAAAACAAATATTCTAAAAGCCATTATTTAAGGGGAATCCTTAAGGCAAATGTCCATACAAAATGTTTCGGACAAATACTCAAAAAGTACGCCGTATTATAGTAATTTCTTCACATTATTCGTTTCGTCCATGTTTTCCGATTGTGTCAACAAAAATTTGTAAGGATTAAAGTCGATGTATGTTTTTGTAAAACATTGATTATTACGTTCACAAGCGAGCGATGCGAGCGTGCACATCCTTGTGACAATAAAACAAATTAAATCTTTGTGTGAAAATGAACAAACATTATTATTATTATTGACGACAACACTGTGGCTTAGTTGGTAGTGACCCTGCCTACGAAGCTTGGTGTTCCGGGTTCGATCCCCGGCCGGGGCGAATATTTGTGTGACGAACACAAATGTTTGTTCTCGGGTCTTGGATGTTGTGGTGTGTTGTATGTGTCCATGCCACCTGCGACACAGGGAAACCTAGTGCAGGGGTGTGAGTGTGTGAACGTTTATTATTACTATTATACCTTCTGAGCCTCCCTCCACTCTTCCTCCTTGGCCTTCAGCCGTCGCAAAACCACTGGAACTGCCACTACAGGATTCTTCTTCAAGCCAGCGATGATGTCTACCGCCTGTTGACAACGTACGCGTTATAGATTACAAATATTTAGGTTTATTTTTTTACTAGCTTACTATCAACAATTTTTGCATTTCAAATTTAAAAAAAAAATAAAAAAAATTAGGTTTTTTTTCACTTATTGACGTATACATACAGCATAATTTTTTTATTACCAAATAAACTTAAATGGGCAATGAGTGCAGAAGGGGTTCTAATACCTTGTGACAAAAAAATCAACAAGTTTTTAAAGTTTTTTTTTGCCATCTGTGTTCAGTAACGGCAACTGACCATGTGTATTTTTTTCTGGTGATTAAAAATTGTCCGTGTATGTTTATACTCCAGATTTCAAGTCTCTGTGTTCAGTGGTTTGCAAAAATTATGTGACGTCACACTAGGGAGTCCCCTCACGAAAGTGATTAGCTGTGACAAGAACGGAGAAAGGAAAAAAAAAACATGAACTTCGTGGAACGTAATTTATGATGCCCCTTGATGTGCATGAATAAAATTTCCATCTCACCACCGATGAATGAATGAATGATAGAATGATTTGCGTACCACCTTGCGTCTTATGAAGTCTGTGTTACTTTTGAAATAACATGATCAATGATGTGCGTACATTCAACTTTTCACCAATGAATGAATTAATGATTTGCGTACCTACAATCAGCTGCACAGACATGTATACACTCCCAAGCGTTCACATCTATATTACTCTTAATTTTGAAAAGAAAAGTTCACGCAAGCATTTTGATATTAAGGGTAATCCTCAAATCCGAATTCCATACAAAATCTTTCGGACAAATTCTCAAAAAGTACGCAGTATTTTAGTAATTTCTCCACACTATTCGTTTCGTCAATGTTTTTTGATTTCGTTAACAAAAAAAGTGAAAGGTTTCATACTTTAATTTAGATTTTATACGCGTTTTAAAATTAACCCTACTAACTTAAAAACACGTATAAAATCTAAATTAAAGTAAAAATAAATCTAAGTTAATGTAGTCATCTTATTTATCAGAATTCTTGTCAGAGGAAGAATGTCTTTGCAAATTAGGAGAAAATATAAACGTAAAAACTGGGAAGTGTATACATGTATTTGCAGCTGACGGTACCATCTTGTCTTAAGAAGTCTGTGTTACTTTTGACGAAATAACATAGGTAATGGATGATGTGCGAACATTTAACATCGCCTCCTCACCACCGATGAATGAATGAATGAATGATAGAATGGTGTGCGTACCACCTTGTCTCCATAGATCCTGCGCAGCGCCCTCTGGTGTACAGTAGGCGAGGCGCCTCCGAGACACTCGTCCAGCCGGAAGCGGCTCGCCTCCTCAGACCCCATGCGAGACAGCTTCTTCTGAACGCCTTCCAGCACCCGGATGGTGGACGCGTTGGTTTCGATCACCACATCCAACTGTGAACAATTATGGATTTTGGATTTTTCGTTGATATACTTGTGTGCTACAAATTGTGGCTTTGCTTGGTGAAGTTCCCTTTAATCCGATTTCAAAAAAGAAAGAGGTTATCAATTCGGTTGTTTTTTTACCTTAAAACGTTGTTGTTTCTAAACATATTTGAAATAGTAGATTATGCACTAAGGCTTTATCCCAGAGGAGCATACTCTACTTTTCACACCTTCTGCGAGGCAATAAAAAGCCAGGGCTCCGAACTCAGAAGCCAACACCGTCTTTTGTATCACAATTTTTGAAGACGCGCCTTTTTTCTTTTTTTTATGGGTGTTGCTTATGGTGGCCAGTTCGATTTTCGAACAAACCTCATAATAATAAATAGCATTACCTCCCTTGGGAGGTAATTGTGCTTTACCTTGATGATAGCATGATATGTAATTGGACATTGTCGAGCAGGTGGTGTGAAAAATTCTTTTTTTTTTTTTATTTGAAATTATATACTTTCAGATTTGTCCAAGTTTACAAGTTCAGGTTAAATTGTAAATTATCTTTTTTTTTACAATTTTACGTTGACGTTTACATCGCAAAACGGCAATTTAACAAGCTATTCTTCAAATGGGAACACAGTAATGCTCACATTAGAGACATCAGTAGGAAGGCAGCATGCAGGTATCAACAATGTCATTCTGTCGATTGCACATCGCATGTGTTTACATCATAGTCTCATGAAAATTCTCTCTTCTTTTTTATTTAGGATATACTTTCAAATTGGTCCCATAAAAAATATATCAAAACTTACTTTATTACTTTCCGTAGTTAGTTTTTAAATCAAAATAACCGAAAAAATATGCAAACGAAATTGCGTATTTTGCTTTCCCGTGTACTTTGTGGTCACTAGTCTAGTCCCAATCGAAATCAGTTGTAAAATATTTTGTTAAAAAGGCCTTGACTGTACCCAATACCCATAGTTAATTTCAGCACAAACTGTTCACTATTTTCAGCATGATTGAGGAACAAACACTCATCTATTCTTGCAGACTTGATTTTTTAAGTATTTACCTCAAATCTCTCGTCTTCACAGCGATAGATGTATTCTTCGTATTGCGTTTTGCGTGACGTCACGAACGTAGAGTCCTCGCTCCAAGTCGGGAACGACACCCATGTATCATTCAGCACCTACGATATAAACATAAACATTCACACACTCACACCCCTGCACTAGGATTCCCTGTGTCGCAGGTGGCATGGACACATACAACACAACACAACATCCAACACCCGAGAACAAACATTTGTGTTCGTCACAAATATTTGCCCAGGCCGGGAATCGAACCCTGAACACTAAGCTTCGTAGGCAGGGTCACTACCAACTAAGCCACGGTGTCGTCATTATTGTAATATAAAAAGAAATGTAGATTGAAATCTAAAAAAAAAACCACGTTTTTATGCTTTTGCTCTATCTCGCTTCTTTCTATACCCCGTTTCAAATCATTGCTATTTTCCATTCTATGGATATTGACTAGAAAATAAACCTTACCATATTTAGAAAAATTGAGTAAATCACTTTGATAAGTATTTTTTTAGTGCGGTCACACTGGATCTAAGGAACTAGTGACACGATAAGAAGTGTGGTCACACATTTGTTTACAGAAAAAATCTTGGATTCTGAAACGGGGAATAGAGATAAAGCGTTTTTGATTGCATTTTTTTTGAGGCAATGGCTTAAATGGGCAATGTAGAACGTGTACTACGTTGTATCAGTGCAGTTAGAATTTTGAGTTTCTACAAAATGACAGAATGACCGTGTATACACCGCAAAATTTTGATCACCAGAAAGAAAATACGCATACCAAGTTGCCGTTACTGAACACAGATATAGCAAGAAAACTTGAAAAAATTAAGACAAATTTTTGACAAATAATTCGGTAAAATTGGATAACTGTTACCGTTTATCGTTTTCATATGGCTTTGCGTCAATCGGTACCCATCATTGATAATAATTTATGTTTCATTCATCGTTTGGCAACCCGAGCATCTAGCTCGAGCCAGCTCGCCGCAGCTCGGCTCGGGCGCCGCACTCGCGCCGCTGTCACTCGCACATTATGTAGTAACCCACAATTCTGACTGCACAGATACAACGTAGTACCCCTTCTGCATTGCCCATTTAAGTTTTATTTGGTAATTAAAAACTTTGGTATATTTGATTTATTACTAGCTGGTGCCCGCGACTTTGTCTGCTCAGGTATCTTTATAAATTGTAGCCTATGTGTTATTCTGATACATAAGCTATATTATTGTAAAGTTTCATTAAAATCCATTCAGTTGTTTTTACGTGAAAGAGTAACAAACATCCATCCATTCATCCTTACAAACTTTTGCGTTTATAATATTATTAGGATTCTATTTTAATTTTGATCATAGAGACGTCAGTAGGAAGGCAGCATGCTGGTATCAACAATATCATTCTGTCGATTGCACATCGCATGTGTTTACATCACAGTCTCTAATAATTGTCAAAATTGTTAAGTCAGATGAGTAAGAAGAGAAGAAATTGGTGGTGTATAAAAACCACGTTTTTATGCTTCTCTTTTCTTTACGAAATATAGCGGTCGGTATGCTGCAATATCATTTTTCACTGACACTGATGGCTACGTTACTGATCGGCACGTGCCGGCACTATTGTGTGCGGATAGGCCTTACGCATCGCATTAAACGGATTAATTTGACTGCGTCCACTGTATCGGCAGCGATCGGATGGCCGACGCGAGTATCAGCAATCGGATTGCCGATGTCACCTTTATTCGGATTTTTGTAGTGAACGTACGTGCGGAAAGTGTTTGTGATAATGGAGGAAAGCGATGAAGAAGTCTTTATTGCTTGTTTATTAGCAGAAGAGGAAGAACAAGTAAAAAAATCTAGAAAAAAGAAGCATAACTTCTGGATACACAACATATTCAAGAAGAGATCGGAACATGGAGAATATCACACACTATTTCCTGATTTGTTAAAAAAGTCGCAAAAATGTTTAAATGGCCGACGATGCGGAGCGAGCGCGCGGGTTGCGTCCACTGATCGGCATTCCGTATGACGTCATCGGTACGCATCGCATGTAGGCATTGCCGATGAGCGGTCCGTACGGTGCGGATCAGTGGACGCTGTTGTATGATTTTTATACAAGGCAAACTAAAATCCGTTACGTGCGATGCGTCCGATACGTCCGATGCCGGTCTGTGGACGCTTAGCTTAATACGAAGTCCAGAGGGTGACATGACGACGATGTATATAATAGAAAAATTAATATTTTTTTTTTTATTAAGAATAGACAAGCGTTTAACCACTACCTCACCGTAAGTGATGGTGTGGTCGAAGGTGGATCACGCTTGGCTAGTATGAACTTATTCACTCTAGTCTTAAAGACTCCAAGATTTATTTAATTGTTGACTTCTCATAGTCTCTTCGCCGCGCTTCCGCAGGTGGGTACCGGCCTGTGTCCAGCAGTGGGCGTCTAGAAGGTGGAAGGAAAGTTCTCGCCCATGAACGTTATTTTCACAAGAGGATGGTCCGGGAAGCGATTGAAATAAAGAAGAATCCAAATTTCAATCGTGAAGACGGATACAGACTCTCAACGTCATGGAACCCAGTGATTGCAAAGTGCACGCGGAACGCTTTTAAAACACCGCTTAAGTGTCCGGATGTCGTCAGTGTGGTGTGCCGACCGAACATTTTTAACGACCAAAATGAGGGTAGTTCTCTCATTTCACCGCGACGGTAGCTCCAATACGCCAGTCAACCCGTGACCACGGCTGTTGCAATACACTCGAAACGTCGGGACACAAAAACATACGAGGTTAGCGCGATAAATACCCGTTATAATCAAAAAACTATGTCTAGAAGGTGACATGATGACAAGGTAAGGTATACTATGTGATGTTGACATACCTCCTTGCAGAGCGCCGTGCGGCCGGAGCAGCGGCGCGCGGCGGCTTCGCGCGGTAGGGCGCAGTACGACGTGCCCAGCCGCTTGCACGTGCTCAGATCTACACAAACAAACATACATACATATAATAAAAACATCAATCAAAATATATACAATTCAATTTATTTCAAAATCAATAATACAAGCACAATTAACCTACCTAAACTTATTACATAAACAATCAATGGTTAAATTAATTAATATGGCTTGGATTATCTAAATTAATCGTGCGCAGTACCTACACTAAGTTAAAAACTTCCCTTCCATGTATATTTAGTAAAAGAAGCCATAGTAATGCTCGGATTGTTACTGAATCAAAGTTATTATTATTATTATGATTTTTTTTATGTGTATTTTCGAATTTACTTCCGCAGCACCTTAAAAAAATCATAACTTAATTAATAGTAAGATTTTCTTTATTTTTTTTCTCAGACATGATTGTCTTGAATTACTCTTTCATACGTTATAATCAACTAAACAAAATTCATCATTACAAGTTACCGAAAAAAGGGTCGAAAGTGAATATTTTAGGTTTGAGTTGAACGGAGTAAAATTTTCAAAATTCTCTCAACAGTACAAAATTGTTGTTTCATAGGTTCAAACTACTTTTAAAAACTTCAACACTTTGTCAGCTTGCCAAATACGAGACCTTTATCAGCCCGAGCCGATGGCGAGGGCGGATATTCAAGTTGAGTATAAAATGGGCTTCAGGACCGAGATTTACTCAAGATTTTTCATATTTTTTCTCTTATCCATTTCATAATTCAAAAAGAGAGATAGCCATCCAATGTTACCACGATATCCGAAATTCGAAAAAAGTTATGTTAAAGTCCCATCATTCATAACACCCTGACCTATGGGTATTATAAAGAACCGCAGTTCGAAATTTAAAAAAAATTCGTCAACTACAAACTGAACCTGAAAATCTGTCCAAAGGATTTTATGAGGAATCACTTTTTTCCCTAGGGCCTAAAATGCAGTTTAACTCCCCCTAAAGCGTGCACGAAGTTTAACGAGCATTAGAAGTGAAAAATGGATTTTTATGGTTACTTACCAATATCCATAGCGGGCGCGGAATCAGCGCCCCGCTCGAGTCGCGGCTGTCCAATAGGCTCGTACCGCGCGCTGGAGTGAGACGCGTATCTCTCGCGTTCCCTCTCTCGCTCTCTCTCGCGGGAGCGGGCGCGCTCGAACAGCTGCTCGCTCGATGTGTACTGGGATGTGTAGCCTGAGGGATAGTGATTGGTAGAGTAAGAATCGTTTATTTCAGAGTAAAGTGTGTTTCTATGATATAAAGTGTTGAGGTTGTGTTGCTGTGAAGTGCTAAGTTGCTAAGTGTTCGTTGCTATGAAGTGCCAAGTTGATAAGTGTTCGTTGCTATGAAGTGTCAAGTTCCTATGAAATGCCAAGTTACTAAGTAATGTTCGTTGCTATGAAGTGCCAAGTTGCTAAGTGTTCGTTGCTATGAAGTGCCCAAGTTGTTAAAAAGTGTTCGTAGCTATGTAGTGCCAAGTTGTTAAGAAGAATGAAGTGCCAAGACTGTGCGTTCTTATTTAATATCAAGACTGCATTTCTATGAAATGTCAAAGCTTCTAGTTTGTATGAAGTGTCAGGGCTGTGTGTGTACCCTTTGTGAGAACTTTCAAGACTACGTTTCTATGAAGTGTCAAGACTGTGTGAGTGTCAAGACTGTGCGATTGTCAAGACTGCGAGTGTCAAGACTGTACGTTTATATGAAGTGTCAAGACTGTGTGATTCTATTAAAAGTCAAGACTATGTTTCAAGACTGTTTCTATGAAGTGTCAAGACCGCGCGTCGCTATGAAACGTCAAGACTTTGTGTTTCTATGAAATATCAAGACGTTTGTATGAAGTGCCAGGATACGTGTGTACGGTCACTCACCAGTATGTATGGTGTTAGTTGGTGTGGGCGTGGGCGTGGGCGGCGGGCTGGGCGGCGGGCCCACGAAATCCTGAAGCCACTTCTGTAGTTCGGGCTGCCGGCACAGGAACGGGGCAGTCACGGACAGTAGCTCGGAGGAGGAGATTATCTCGTTGGTGAAGAGGAGGAGGCATCTGTGAGGAGATTGAAGAGTTGGTTAGGGCTCTGTTGGTACTAAACTTAACTTAAATCTTACTTCAGAAACTACTGTTGGTTAAACTACAAGTGAAGTTGTAGACTCTAAGAGTAGACAGCCTAGAGTCTCCAGGTCTCTGTTCGTGTCTTCTGTTTCATTCATTTTCAGAACCAAGTCCTGACAACTGTTAAATTAAATTAACCCGGGGAGCGCACAGAAGGGTCATATTGACCCGAGCAATTTTGAATCCCATGTATTTCTAAGAATTTTGATGAGAGGTTCTTAGAATTCTTAGTAGCTGGAGTTAACAGTACTCCCCACCCTTTTCATACAACCATTCGGTCGTGGAGTGTCTGCGCCGGAAGATACACGCGACTAAACCAGGCATTTTTCAGTCAGGGTAATTTTGACCAGACTATACTATCGGTGTAACAATATTCCACCATACTCACCCCGGGTTAAAACAAATAAATATTGTTTTTGGTTTAGTGGTGTAGGTCACTGAATGGATTCCAACTTTAGCTATAAGTGAGCTGAATAGTGTTTAGTGTCATCTTATTGTTATTTTTATTATGTTAAATAAATCACTTTTAAAAACAAATCTGCGTAGGCACGGAGCGCGCGGCTCGCTAGATAGACACTCATGTAGTGCACTCGTCTGAGGAAGTTGTCGTACACGTGGTGGTGCCTCAGGGCTCGCCTGGCTCGCTCGAAGAAGCTCAGCTTGTGTACGATTGCCAGCTTGGCTCTTTCTGCGTAGGCACGGAGCGCGCGGCTCGCTAGATAGACACTGGTCATGTTTGCGTAGGCACGGAGCGAGCGGCTCGCTAGGTCGACCCTAGTCATGCTGTGTACTCGCCTGAGGAACTTGGCTGCTTCTGCGTAGGCACGGAGCGCGCGGCTCGCTAGATAGACACTGGTCATGTTTGCGTAGGCACGGAGCGAGCGGCTCGCTAGGTCGACCCTAGTCATGTTGTGTACTCGCCTGAGGAAGTTGTCGTACACGTGGTGGTGCCTCAGGGCTCGCCTGGCTCGCACGAAGAAGCCAAGCTCGTGTAGGCACGGAGCGCGCGGCTCGCTAGATAGACACTGGTAACGTTGTGCACTCGCCTGAGGAAGTTTTCGTACACGTGGTGGTGCCTCAGGGCTCGCCTGGCTCGCTCGAAGAAGCTGAGCTCGTGTACTGTGGCCAGCTTTGCTGCCTCTACATAGGCACGGAGCGCGCGGCTCGCTACATAGATACTCATCATGTTGTACACTCGCCTGAGGAAGTTGTCGTACACGTGGTGGTGCCTCAGGGCTCGCCTGGCTCGCTCGAAGAAGCTCAGCTCGTGTACGGTGGCTAGCTTTGCTGCCTCTGCGTAGGACACGTCGCGAGTGGCGCCGCTCCAGCCGAGCGCGGCGCGCGGCTTTTTAGCGGGCGGAGCGCCGCTGCCTGGAATATTATGAACTAGTTAACTACCCGTTTAAACGACGATTCACGTTTCAACGAATCCGACTGTTAGGCCTGCCTTTCCCTACGCCATTTTTAATATAATTGCTTGTCTTACAATACTGCTTTCATATAAATCCTACTATACCCTCGATGAGTTCATAAATGACAAGAAGGTCACTATCATAGATCCCACTTATTAGAATTTTAGACAAGGGTTAGGTACGACAGAAAAATATAAAGTCCCTTTATTTAATTATTATATAAGAATTTGACTTGTATGACTTCTTCTCTTATAAATAAATAAACTCAACTGAACTGTTACCTCTGCTACTACATAGACTCGCACTAAATACCTACGTACGCACCTGCCTAATCTACTACACTGCTAATGTACTCGGGCGGATGAACATGACACCTGGCTCGAATGACGTTTGAATGAATGAATGAATGAATGAATGATACATTTATTTGCATGAATATAGGTGTCTACATATGTTGGTTGTATAACTTTGAATCACTATATTCGACCTTTCGGCCGTGCAAATGTTTTAAGTACTTAGTACTAGGTCTAAATGAACTAACTACAATGAGCAAGCTGCTACCGATAACTAAATTACTAGATAACTAACTACATAGTGTTTAAATTAGAATATCAATGCTTGAGTTCAGTATCCGTCTAGTAGAGGTGCCTATAAGAGTCAATCCATGAAGCAAATCTTATCAGAGTTAGGGGGTTAGTAAAAGTCACAATAAATAGTATGCAGCAGGTCAAAATTTAAAATTCATAAAATCATCAATACAGTAGAAACCGTTTTCGCAGAGGATGGTATATAGTTTCCTATTAAATTGTATATCTGGTAGGTCTCTGAGATTTTGAGGAAGCTTATTATACAGTTTAACTGCCATGGCATAGCAGTTTTTGTTACCTAGTTTCAGCCTATGTCTAAGAGCGACAACTTAGTGCAAAGTACCGCGTGGAATTGGATAATGTTGATAGAGAAGAGGTCCTGCAATACTTGGTGATGATAAGTGATGATAAGGCAGAGCAATTAGAGGAAGAACAAACTGCATACTGTGTACCGGTCGGGTGGTCGGTTAAAGTGGTTTATGTTACCTTGGTTGGAGGTGAAGCTGGGCGATCTCTTGAGATGATGGTGCGGCGGCGGCGCGGGCGCAGCGCTCGGGGCTGCATTACTGTGTTTCGGTATCTGGACAATAAAACATATTGTATAAGTGACGACACAGTGGCTTAGTTGGTAGTGACCCTGCCTACGAAGCTTAGTGTTCAGGGTTCGATTCCCGGCCTGGGCAAATATTTGTGACGAACACAAATGTTTGTTCTCGGGTCTTGGATGTTGTGATGTGTTGTATGTGTCCATGCCACCTGCGACACAGGGAATCCTAGTGCAGGGGTGTGAGTGTGTGAATGTTTAAAAAAAAAAACAATTGCGAAGGTGAAACCAAGTGAAATACTGAATCTCCAAAAGAACTATTTAACCAACTCCAACAGAAGAGGTTCTTAATTCGTTTTTTTTTTTTTATGTTTGTAACCCCAGAACTTTTTTATTTGAGGGGATGTTCTTTCAGATTAGTTCTATAGATAAGAAATTACATCAAAACCGGTTCAGTATTTTAGTTTTTAAATTAAAATAACTGAAAAAAATGTCGTTGAAGTGAACGAAATTGCGTATTTTGCTTCCCTGTGACTATGCACGATTCAGTGGTGTTAACGGTCACTAGACCAGTAAAATTAAAGTCGGGTATGTTTATGTAAAACCTTGATTAACGATAATATCTCTTTGTTCGTTTCTTCTTTTCAACAGACTTCAAAAAATGAGATTCTCTGTTGATTTTTTCTTTTTATATTTGTTACCTAAGATTTTTTTTGTTTATAAACCGATTTGAAAAAATATTTTTTTTTGTATGATAGGAAGTACTTTCATATTGGTCGGAGTGTATACGGTCACCAGAACAGTCCAATTGAAGTAAATTGTGGTATGTTTTTGTAAAACCTTGATTAGTTTATTAGTCAGTGATAGATAGACAGATAGTTACACTTGATTGTACACCCCGAGGAAACGGCTACAATGGGCGGCCTTATTGCTAGAAGAGATTTCTTCCAGGCAACCTTTGTGATGTGTGCGTTACCTGCGCGTGGTGCGGCGGCACGTGTGCGGCGTGCGTAAGCGCAGGCGGAAACCGCTCCGGACTGGCTTCTCGTTCGCGGCTGGGCGTCATGCCTTCACTCTACACACAAATACATTCATATTATATTAGAAATATAATAAATCCTACTAATATTATAATGGCGAAAGTTTGTACGGATGGATGGATGGATAGATGTTAATTCCTCTTTCACGTAAAAACTACTGAATGGATTTTAATGAAACTTTACAATAATATAGCTTATACATCAGAATAACACACAGGCTAAAATATATATAGATATTGTGTGAATTGTCCGCTACTCGAAATACTAATGCAGACGAAGTCGCGGGCACCAATAATAAATAATAATAATAAAAGCTTTTTATTTCTTACACATAATACATAAAAAAAAATATCTTTATTTTTTGTGCAGAACCACCTTTAGTGGCAAAAGCCTCCTCCATGTCTTGCCATAATTTCTCTCTCTAGCTACTCTACTCCAGGTGACACCAGCTATTTGGGCAATGTCGTCGCTCCATCTCTTATAAGGTCAACCTTGTCTAGGTTTTCTGCCTATAGGGTACCAATTCGTCACAATTTTGGACCATCTATAGTCTCGAACTCTTTGCATATGACCTGCCCATTTCCATTTAAGGTGGAGAACTCTTTTAACTACAATAGTTTTTCGTAGACTTTCGCGATTATCACACATAGTTTTTTGATTATAACGGGTATTTATCGCGCTAACCTCGTATGTTTTTGTGTCCCGACGTTTCGAGTGTATTGCAACAGCCGTGGTCACGGGTTGACTGGCGTATTGGAGCTACCGTCGCGGTGAAATGAGAGAACTACCCTCATTTTGGTCGTTAAAAATGTTCGGTCGGCACACCACACTGACGACATCCGGACACTTAAGCGGTGTTTTAAAAGCGTTCCGCGTGCACTTTGCAATCACTGGGTTCCATGAACCAATGAAAAATGAACCCGTGACCACGGCTGTTGCAATACAGTCGAAACGTCGGGACACAAAAACATACGAGGTTAGCGCGATAAATACCCGTTATAATCAAAAAACTATCTTTTAACTACGTCTTTTGCTCTAGTCTTTTTCCTGATAGTACTATTTTTTATTCGGTATCTCAGCTTATGACCTATGTAGCTCCTTTCTAGTCCTCTTTGACACACTCTTATTTTGTTCAGCGCTTTTTCAGTGAGAGTCGACGTCTGGCATGCGTATGTGAGAAAAGGGATGAGACGCGGGCACCAGCTAGTAAATAATATATGTCGGAAGGAACGTCTGAACAACCTTAGTAAAGTTCCGGCCTATTCGGAACACAACTGCCATCTTTCGGCGCTCGACCGAGTCTTCAATATAGCGTTCGGGTCGGCGAGCATCAGTCTTCATCCAACCGCCGAGCCGTACAGTACTCTCGTAGAAACTGTCTAGCGTTACGTGTAGTCCTAGGCCCTAGCCTACGTTTGTCCGCGTGTCATAATGAATAAATGTTATTGTTAATAGAATTGATTGGTATTCCTGTGCATTCATTTCAAATGACACTACCCACCTTCGTTCACTAGAGAATAGTCTACGGTAGCAAAAGATACACCCTTGCCGTTATACACCGCTCTCCCCGCTGTCACTGACACAGTACCCCGTCTGCATTGCCCATTTTTTTTTTTTTGTAATTAAATTACGGTTTATACACCACAAATTTTTAATTACCAAAAAAACTTAAAAGGGCAATGCAGAAGGGGTACTACGTTGTATCTGTGCAGTCAGAATTTAAAGTTTCTACAAAATGTGCGAGTGACAGCGGCGCGAGTGCGGCGCCCGAGCCGAGCTGCGGCGAGCTGGCTCGAGCTGGGTCTTAAATTATTATCAATGATGGGTACCGCCTGATGCAAATCCATAGGAAAACGACTAACGGTAACAGTTATCCATTTTTAATTAAATAAAAATGACAAAAATTCGACAATTTTTTCAAGCTTTTTGCCATATCTGTGATTAAAAATTGACAGTGTATAAGTGTCCTTGGCAGTGAGGCAATGACGTGCGCGCGGTGTCGCGTATCAGCCTTCTACAGAACTTCCTGAACACGACACCCTTCGGCCAAAATCCGCTATCCATGTATGAAATAACTAGTAACAAGTTATATTCTATAAAATATAAATAAAAAAAAAAAATATATATATATATATATATATAAATATATATATATAACCTATTACCTTAGGTACACCTTAAAATTTAGAACGCATGGTTTTTGTTTTTTTGTAAGCAAAGCGTCTTCTTCAATAACTGCCATGATAACCACCTTTTTGTAAAGCACTCAGAAGCCCAAGATACAAGCTCTCAGCTTAGTTTGGGCCTCACCGTCACCTACCTACTGTAATGGTATCCTACATGTGTACAACCAATAGCGCTAAATGTACTATTAATTAGTGTATTATTTGTATTACCTAATCATTTGATAAATAAATTGATTTGATTTGATTCTATATTAAAGTGTCAAGTGTCAGTATGTACCTGCGGCGTGGGCATGGAGTAATGTGGCTCGTCCGGCGGCTTAGTTACCGCTTTAGCGTCGGGCAAGAACTGGCCAAATTCAGTTAGAAGATCTTCTTGGTTCTCAAACAGTTTCGCCACCTGTAGGAAAATAATAACAAATTAATGTCATTAAAACGACCTTTTAGTAATATACAGGAAAATCGATGATTTACAATAATACAGAATACAATAGTTAGTGTATTGTATATGTAGTGCGTTTTTATTGCGGTGTCAGGTCAGCGAACCCGCCGCTTATATTGTTTTTTAATAATAATAATAACTACTGACATGCAACCATCTGCCGCGTCAACCAACTCTTCTGAAGTACACTTGGCTTAGGCCCGTGTACCTCAATTTTCCGGCCCATCAGCCGAGTTGATAAGGATCATAATAATAATAATAATAATAAATATTTCAAACCATGATCCATACATTATTAAAAATATAATAAAAGATTAACACAAAAATTAGGTAAAATAAAATTAGGTACCAATAGGCACCGTCTCGCCTCACCTCACTTGCGCAAAGCTCACCTCCACTTTCGCCGAGCGCTATCAAACCGTGAAAACACCTATACTTGTCCGGTTGACGCGAGAAGCGGACTGTGGGTGGCATGTATGCAGTGGTCCTTACCTGCGAGTAGACTTCTTGTTCAGTCTGCTGTTTCGCTTGCGGTTCCTTGAGGTCGCGATGGCCGCGCTGGTACGCGTGCAGTATCTCCAGGAAACGCTTGTACTTGTCCGGTTGACGCGAGAAGCGGACTGTGGGTGGCATGTATGCAGTGGTCCTTACCTGCGAGTAGACTTCTTGTTCAGTCTGCTGTTTCGCTTGCGGTTCCTTGAGGTCGCGATGGCCGCGCTGGTACGCGTGCAGTATCTCCAGGAAACGCTTGTACTTGTCCGGTTGACGCGAGAAGCGGACTGTGGGTGGCATGTATGCAGTGGTCCTTACCTGCGAGTAGACTTCTTGTTCAGTCTGCTGTTTCGCTTGCGGTTCCTTGAGGTCGCGATGGCCGCGCTGGTACGCGTGCAGTATCTCCAGGAAACGCTTGTACTTGTCCGGTTGACGCGAGAAGCGAGACTGTGGGAGGGATATTACGTTAATATATGGATATGTTACTGACAAAATACTAAGTGGACATCTTCCTTTTTAAACTGACCTCTTTAAAGGAGGTTTTTATGTTTATTACCTCAGACTTTGTTTATAACCCGATTTAAAAAAATATTTAGGATATACATACTTCCAAATTGGACCCACAGAAATTTCATAATAATCGGTTCAGTACTGGTTTGAAATCAAAATAATTGAAAAAAATGGTGTCATCCAAGTAAACGAAATTGCGTATTTAGCTTCCCTGCGACTATTCAGTGGTGTTTACGATAACTAGAACATTGATTTGATCTGGAAAACAGTGATGCTAACACACTACTGGTTTTCGCTAAATTATTGTAGTATTTAGACAAACATCTAGCTAGACACTCTCCCAATCCGGCTGGTCCCCGTGGGGGATAATGACCAAACCCTCTAGTGCAAAAGAAATAAGCTGCTCGAAACGAAACTACCCTTTTAGTCCATACAATCAAACACCAGAAGCAGTCTAAAAATACAAGATACACTCAAGAAAACTAGTGGAGGTCTTTGTCTTAGGTAGCAATATCCTGAACTTTTTAATAAAAGACGAGACTTATGCAATAGGGTATTGAGATTCGTCACAAAGCACCTTCCATCCAGATACAAATTAGGACAAACACACATAAACAAACATATTATTATTACATGTGCTGCAAGGTTTTTAATAAGTTACCAACTAGTTTAAAAAAATTAAATGGTACCATATTTTCTGTAACATTGAAAAACTGGCTGGTTGAAAAATGTTTCTATTCAGTAAACGATTTTTTTAATGACAGGGACACCAACATTTATATTTACATAAACTCAATTTATATAAACTCATATGGACATACATGTATTTAAACTCTCTTTTCTATTAAATAATTGCATAATAATATTATACAATTTGCACACCTTAAACTAAAGGTAGAACATACTTAGGACACCAATTTATTTAAGACCATATATTGTACTAGTAATTTGGCAAATAAAATATCTTTATCTTATCTGTATCTTTGTCGAGAGACACACTGCTGCTGACACCAGCAGAATAATAGCCTCATTATCCTCCAGGGGCTTCTCAAAAACATCAATATTCGACTCACCTTGATCTTATTGACATATTCGATGGCGTGGTTGAACTCCACGGGTTGACCCGGAGTGGCCGGCTGGGCGTGGGCGGGCGGCGTGCCTCCCCCGCCTGGAATAACACGGGGTTGTACTCTGGGTAGTGGGGGAGTTGGGGAAATGGGGAGTTGTGCAAGTGGGTAGTTGTGGTAGTGGGTAGTTGTTGTAGTCGATAGTTAGGGTAGGGGGTAGTTATAGTGGGTAGTCAGTAGTTGAGGAAGCGGGTTGTTGCGGTAGTTATGGTAGATAGCAGTTGGGGAAGTGGGTAGTTGGGTTAGTGGGTAGTAATGGGTAGTTTGAGTAGTGAGTAGTTTGGGTAGTAGTGAGTAGTTAGGGTAGCAGGAAGTAGTTGAGGTAGTGGTTAGTTGGGGTACACTCTCTTATAGTGGTTTACTTATAACTTGATACTAATGCCTACTTGCAACCTACAGACTGTCAAAGCTCCTAAGCAATTACTTTACTCGCATGGTAGTTCTTAATAGGCCAGATTCAGACCGTTAATAAAATAAAATAAAAATATTTTTATTCAGACTATTAGATCCATATTTGACATACACATTAGATTACCTATTAAATTGCATAAAATTAAATTAAAGTAAAACAAATTGAATTGAAATAAATTAATTAATTTAATTTCAAGTCGGTATAAGCCGCGTTCTAAAGTAAGCTGTACTTACCGGGAGCGTGATGTATTGCGGCCGCTTCAATTTGTTGATGAGCCTGCGATATTTGATGCAAGTTGTTGGTGGGTACCGAGTTGACGGATAAGTTGTGTACTATAGCGCTGCTCACAGATCTGGGGAACGAATGGTATAGATAAGATAAAGATTTTTTATTTCGTTACAATACTACTATATAATTAAGGGGAATCCTCAAATCCGAATTCCATACAATATGTTTCGGACAAATACTCAAAAAGTACGCCGTATTATAGTAATTTCTTCACACTATTCGTTTCGTCCATGTTTTTTGATTTCGTCAACAAAAAAAGTGAAAGATTTCATACTTTAATTTATATTTTATACGTGTTTTAAAATTAACCCTACTAACTTAAGTAACTTTGAGTATTTGTCCGAAACATTTTGTATGGAATTCGGATTTGAGGATTAGCCTTAATAACAAAAGATTTTTGAATATGGTACTCAATTAATCTACTTACCTAAAACATACAAAAATACATCGATGTAGAGTTTAAGTGTGGTTTTTTTTTTTTTGGGGAATAAGCAAAGATTTATAATGATGTCCGAGGGAAATCTGAACCTTATATTGATAGTTTTTTTAATAATAGAATCAACATAACTCCATAATATGTATAGATAGATACAACTTATCTGAACTAAATTAAGACATGAGTGTCATAAAAGGATACTGGCTAGAATAATTTTTCATTTTTGTAATCTCATATAAGTCAGTTTAATTTGAAATCTGGTAAAAACGGGTAAAGACTCACGGGGGCACCAATAAAAAGTGGAAAAATTGCGTTGTCTGTTTACCGTGATGGACCGGTAAATACACCTCGATAATTCCACTCACGCCCTCGGGATACAGTAATGCTTACACACTATCTTAGATAGAATCCTGGAGGGGACAGCGGTCAAGTTCTTAAGGCTGGGCCGGTAAAAATGGACGTTACGTTGCTTGTTGACCGTTATGGACCGGTAAAAACACCCCGGTAATTCCACTAACGCCCTCGGGATACAGTAATGCTTACACACTATCTTAGATACATTCCTGGAGGGGACAGCAGACAAGTTCTTACGGCATGGCCGGTAAAAATGGACGTTACGTTGCTTGTTGACCGTTATGGACCGGTAAAAACACACCAGTAATTCCACTAACGCCCTCGGGATACAGTAATGTTTACACACTATCTTAGAAAGAATCCTGGAGGATCTGGGGACTGAATCCTGAATCCTGGGGACAGCGGTCAAGTTCTTAAGGCTGGGCCGGTAACAAATGGACTAGATGCGTTGCTTTTTGACCGTGATGGACCGGTATTATAACGGAATCCTGGAGGAAACGGTAAGGCACTTACAGCGGGGCGGGAACAAGTGGACCAGTTGCGTTGCCTGTTGACTGTGATGGACCGGAAGTAAAACCCTGGTTAACCGAATCCTACAGCGGCAATCAGTAAAATACTTACGGCGGGGCCGGTAACAAGTGGATCAGTTACGTTGTCTGTGGCCGTGACGCACCGGAAGTAAAGCCCGGGTAACTAAACAGATTCCTGCAGGAGCTATCAGTAAAACACTTACGGTGGGGCCGGTAACAAGTGGACCAGTTGCGTTGCCTGTTGACCGTGATGGACCGGTAGTAAAACCCCGGTAGTTCCACCCATTCCCGTTGGAGACGGCATCGACACAGACACCTAAACAAACATACATACATAATATAAGTGCGTGAACGAGATGAGAGAGAATAATATGCGTTTGGAAGAGTTAGATCAGAAATTATAAAAAGCAGCCAATAGTTATATCATTGGCTTTCAAACGGTAATTTTTTTCATCATGGAAATTTTCGCTTTATTAATAATCAAGGTTTTACAAAAACATACTACAACCGACTTCAATGGGACCGTAAATACCACTGAAAATTCACAGGAAAGCCATTTAAGCAATTTTGTTCCCATAGTACAAGCTCTGCTTAGTTTAGAACTGCTTGGGTGGGCTATATGGCGTTGTATAAAACGTCCAATTTATACATCGTGTCCCTAAATTCAACGATAAGCTGTGTGTGACTACTCGAGAAAAAAAAAGAGAAAACCTTTTTTTTATTACAGTACAATTTATGAAATCCTTCGAAAATTGACACCCCTTATGATACGTTTAAATACCATGACCCCGTTTCTTAAAATAATACTGAATTTATTTTTTTGCATCGGCAATCTAAATAGTCCTTTTATTCACCACAACCCTTAAAAATACCAGAATGCCAGAAAAAAAAATTATACTGTAATAAAAAAAAAAACTTTTATTTTCTGGAGAGGTCACGACCGGACCCACCATCCACTACCCGCTTATCGTTGAATTTAGGGACACCCTGTATATTGCGTTACATTTATTTATGCATATCTTTTGCCAGTTTCTGAACATACATTACATACATTAGGCCGATCGGTTCAGTGGTTTTAGCGTGATCCAATCTCTTAAATTCGCATTAATAACATCAGTGTGAAGTGCGATACGTATCTAAAACGGTACTACACTTGAGTTACTAACCGTTAAGTAGTACCAATGAGGTCACCCTCATAGTAAAATCGTAGGCGAGAAAACCTGTTTTTTTTACGCAGTCTACTAATATTATAAAGGTTATAAGTTAGTGAGGACAGATAAATGTTTGTTTCGCAACACACGCCAAAACTGCTATAACGATTTACCTCAAATTCAATACGGGTATAATTTATGAGAACAGCAAAATTACTTATTTATGTTAATACTAGCTGGTGCTCGCGACTTCGTCTGCTCAGGTATCTTTATAAATTATAGCCTATGTGTTATTCTGATGTATAAGCTATATTATTGTAAAGTTTCATTAAAATCCATTCAGTATTTTTTAAGTGAAAGCGTATCAAACATCCATACTTTCGCGTTTATAATATTGGTAGAAGGTAGGATGGTAGGATTTATTCCAATTCAATTCTCTATTTATAACACAAATTTTTAATTACCAAAATCACTTAAATGGATAATGCAGAAGGTACTACGTTGTATCTGTGCAGTCAGAATTTTGGATTTCTACAAAATGTGCGAGTGACAGCGGCGCCCGAGCCGAGCTGCGGCGAGCTGTGTACCCGGGTTTGCCAAACGATGAATAAAACTTAAATTATTATCAATGATGGGTAGCGTCTGACACAAATCAACAGGAAAACGACTTACGGTAACAGTTATCCAATTTTTATTATATTTATTTTATCAAAAATTCTACCTAATTTTTTTTTATCCATACCTGAAAACATAACGATATAGATATTCTTAGGTATAATAAGATTTATAACAGTAATGCTAACACATACCTGTCCGTTACTTTGCACTTCAATCTTGTACCCGGGTGGTAGAAATGTATTGAATCCTACGATCAATTCCGGATGTCCTTTGAACAGGTTCGATACCCGGGTGATGACACCAGGGGTGTCGATGCTGTAAGAGAGATATAGATATAGTGGGGGGGTTAGGAGGGGGTTGAAGTTTTAGAGGGGGGGTGAGTCAGAACTTAAAAAGCAGCCAATAGTATTATCATAGGCGTCAAACGGTAATTGTTTTCATCATGTTGGTCCAAGACCAGAACAGCGCCACGCAGCAGATCCAAAAATAGGCAGTAAGTAATATAAGACGGTTCGGTTCGTAAGTTCACTTAAACCAGAACGCAGTACTGTCTACATAATCACTGCTTGGCGAGTTATATGTATATAATTTAAATTAAGACCACAATGTACCTGTATTATGCAAATAAAGTTTCATTCATTCATTCTGGCAATCACTGTGCTTATCCAAATAGTGGCGTGCATATTACAAGGGAGGGTGCAACATTAATTACACATATTTGGATACCCAACTAGACTGAATAATTCAGAGGGTTACCCAAGGCGGCGAAATTAATCCTGCAGAGGTACTCAATTAGACGGAATCTTTCAGGGTGGGTGCCAAACGAGACTGCATCCTGCAGGGGTTACCCAACGAAACTGAATCCCGCCGGTTTTGGACCCCGTGTCTAATGGTGTTGACAAAATTAATTTAAACTAAGCAGAATAGAAGAAAAGCAGATACTCACGTCTGACTTTTGAACTCCTTCATGATGTCCAAGAAGTCGTTATACACTTGTGGCTGATTGTTGAACTTGTACTTGACTTGGTCCAGGTACGATAAGGCGTCTTCCACCTTCAGTCTCTGGAATTGTTGCTGCGGGGGCTGGCAGGGGGTTGGCGCGGGGGACTGGCGGCCCAGGGGGGGCAGCGGACCGAGCGATGGCTGAAAATGGGGGGCAGTGAGAATAATGTGGCCGATGGGGGGGGGGGTTTGTTTAAAGGGGGGGGGGGAGAGTAGTCATATGCAATAATGCAGCCAATAGTTATATCAGGGCGTCAAACGGTAATTAGTTTAATCATTCAGAATTCAATATTATTTTTTGGGTTAAGTATTTATATTTTTTTATACAACGGTTGCATTGAGGATACATAAGAGCCCCCGGAATGCACAACATGGTAATGAACGGCCCCAGGATGTACAGCCTGGATCCTAGGTTGTGCATTCCACCCCTGTACAAAATTTGTAGACGCCGGAACGCACGACCCGCGATTGTACGACACTGAAATAGAAAGACTAGGACATCGATTCCGTGGCGCACATTCCAGGGTTGTGAATTCCACCCCTATAACAAATTTGTACAAGCAGGAATGCAAGATCAGAGATTGTATGACACTGGAATAGAAAGCCTAGGACTTGTATTCCGTGGCGTACATTCCGGGGTTGTGCATTCCAGCCCTGTAACAAATTTGTACAAGCAAGAATGCACGATCAGAGATTGTACGATACTGGAATAGAAAGCCTAGGACTTTGATTCCGTGGCGTACACTCCGGGGTTGTGTATTCCACCCTTGTAACAAATTTTTAAAGGCGAAACTTATCTTTAAAGTATTGAGTTACCTTGATCCTAGACTGCACCTGAGGTGGCTTGTTCCCTCCAGGGGTGTACTGGCCAACCCCAGGCTTCAGGTAGTTAATGACAGGGGGGGCGGCCGCGCGGGGGGAACGCCCGAACCCGGACCCACCCACTGACAGCATCGCTGATGACCCTAGGGGGAAGACAGGTTATAAGATACGTAGCTTGGAAGATACGTAGTTACGGTAAGAGCTACGTAGCTAGGTTAGAAGATACGTAGGAGTGATCAGAACTTAAAAAAAGCAGCCATTAATTTTATCATTGGCATCAAACGGTAATATTTTTCATCATTACTGTTATTTCTTCTGAGTGTTAGATTATTATTGTATAAGTTGGAAGTCAAATGCTAAATAGCGTATATAGTAGGCGCTCAGAAGAAGAGTAGAGTTAGAAGATACGCAGCTCGGTTAGAAGAATGTAGGTACATAGTAGGTACAGTCAACTGCACAGACATACATGTTACACTCCCAAGATTTCAAATTTATATTATACTCTTAATTTTGCAAAAACATCCTTCTTCTGACATGAATGCTGACAACTAAAAAGACTATATGTAATTGATGAATTTGATAATGCTTGGGTGCACTTTTCTTTGCAAAATGAATGCCTACATGCAACAAACTGTCAAAGTCCCTAAGAAATTACTTTATTCGGTTCGTAGTTCTTACAGTCTAGATTCTGACCGTTATGAACTGACAAACAAGTAAAGTAATTGATTAGGAACTTTGAAAGTTTGGTGCAAGTCGGCATAAGAGTTATACAACGTGTAGTGTTATGTCCCTACAAGCCCTGAGGGGGCGAATTCAGACTACGAGTGTACTATCACGTGTGCAAAGGTTAAATACATCGTATCAGAAATTTTCATACAATAATTATTTATATTTTCATACAATAAATATTCAACCCTATTTGCTATTTACTTCTCCATCTGTACACACCCTCCACGTCGCACATAGACACACGTAAGGAACATGTGCTCACGCCGATGATCTAGGTAAGTTGAATAGGTAGGTATTTGTGAACCTTTCGGTGCAAAGAATTAAGAAAAGTTTTACGTAATTTAGTTAAGACTATTTCAAACTATTGAGAGATTAAGAGAAAATACATACAAATGTTCGTTTTATTTTTATTTATCAATTTCTTACTGAGGACTTTTCTCTTAGTTCCTGGAGTAGGTAGGTACTTGTAGTCTGTAGTTTTCACAGTTGCATTGCACCCGCACGATGGATGCGGCAAGAGAGGGCGCAAGGGCGTACATTAGGAAAGGCCTATGTCCTGCAGAGGACTGCAAAAGCCTGATTCGGTTCATCACCGATAAACGCACAAACATAACACATTTTTGAGTTATTTTTCACATTACGCAAACAACTTTATGTAAAGCCGAAGTTTGAGTCAATTTGTCTTCTCGCAGCTCATAACACAGCACTTCTGCCTTGTTTTATTGAATTTATGAAGATATTAATTAAAAAAATAAAAAATAATTCAGTCCATAAACAACATGTCAAATGTCTAAAATGTTGTACCAAGGAGTTTTATTAGAGCCATCTAGTATCGAAAGAGTATCGAGTAGCTGAAACCTCTTTAGCTATCAAATGAAGAATATGAAAGACAGAGTGGTCAAAACAAAATTACCAATAAAAATACTTTGAAAAATCTTGTTTTTGTCCTCGATCCAAAGTACTCTAACACAATTGGTGTTCATGTTCCCACTACCTGGACTAGGGTCAAACTCTTCACTAGCGTGATCGTTGTTTCTCCAACACATAGATTAAAATGCGGATTTATGGAGTACCTACTTAGTGGCGCAAAATGCAACTTCCTCACGATGTTTTGTAGGTACACCATTACGTATGGCATTTAAGTTAAACAACAAAACCTAGCACAAAAAAAAAACCATTTGCCTCTCAGATGCTGTTAAGTTTTCTGTAAGATAAGCTTTGATCTGTCTCATCACTAACATTACTGAGGTCAAGGTCAGAGGTTCACCAAACAGCTGATTTTAGAGTAATCACCACGTTAAAGTTAAAAATCAGCTGCACTTAGGTGCACAGTTCTTCAATGAAAATCATGGAAATTCAAAAAGTCGTAGAAGTAGTAGGGGGGGGGGGCAGAACACCCCCCCTTCGGCATTGTAGGGATATTAACAAACAAATTGTATAAGTAGATCTTACCGATGATCTGTGGTTGGGCGGATTGTGCTAGAGTGTGCATGTTGCTGGCTCCAGGCTGTTGTATCTGAAACAACGAGAACATATCATACTATAAACAATAAATATTAGTTTTTTTTAAGTATACAACTGACAAGAAGAGCTAAGCGCTCTCCTGATGTTAAGAGATCGCGCCAGCTCTTGACTAGAATAATGCTACACAAGACTGATTCACAAAGGCCGGTGAAACACTACTGAAAGAGCTCGTCCGAATTGAGACATTTTGATGGTCAGTCTCGCCCAGAAATTTCACTAGCTACAGTACCCTTCAAACCGGAACACAGTAATGCTCACACATAACTGCTTTCCGACAGAATATCTGGCGTAGGGGGATGCCTCCCAATAAAAAAATTGCGCCAAGAATTCATAAAAATAACTTTCACGACCTTTGCAATTTAGTTCAGAAACCATTCAAGGATAATTTATTTTCGCTGATAAATGACAGCAATTCTATTTTGGCCATTGGTATTTTCGTCAGTAGTATTGAGACAGACCGTTTCGGCGTGGACGTTGCCTAAAAATAACTCGTAGTTTGTGAGTCAGTCGACGATAGAATAAATACTCGTATAATAAGTGGGGCTTGGCATGAATTTCGATGTTTTTGTTTGGGACGAAAAATGACGATTCATAAAGACGTAGGACGGAGAAACCCTATGGAATTTTAAGTATTTTTACACGAGGGATATAATGATTTGTTTTATTTACCTTGGTACAGTCGGCTGCACAGACATGTATACTCTCCCAAGCTTTCACATTTATATCACTCTTAATTTTAAAATAATGTAGTCTTCTTACTTGTCTGAATTCTTGTCAAAAGAAGAATGTTTTTGCAAAATTAAGTGTAGGTATAATATAAATATGAAAGCTTGAGAGTTATACACATTCAAGCTTTCACGAGATATTTCATGAAATGGCCAATTCAACGTTCCGGCCACGACATATACGGGCGAATCAACTTTTTTACCCACACAATGGACTGGTCAGAAAAAATATTTTGGAAAAAAAAAACATTAATATTCCTTTATATTAATTTGATTAGGTCATTAGAAATATCATCTACTTTAATATCCTAGAAGGGCAGCGACGTTTATTCATATTTTAGACAGTTTTTATACAAAACACCAACACATACCCTCAAAAACTGTCACCTGAGTTACCTGCATTCAACATTACATAAATGATGAATGAAACGCGAAAACATTACTCTATTTTATTTATTTACTTTTTCATACATAATCAAATATTTTGGCAAAATCAGTTTTCATTTTATTCTTACATTTAAGTAAAAAACTAACTGGCTTTGGTCTTTAGAGTTACCTTTGTACAAAAAAGAATAGTTATTTCTCAATAAAACCAAAAATAGAAGAATTACATATAGAAATGATTTTTTTATAGAAGCTCGCTAATTGTAAGAATAAAGTATACTGGTAATATAAAGGATAATAGAAATAAATTAGCAATTATGATTGGAAATACAATGTTTATTTTGGGGACAATAGTAACTCCAGAGACAAATTTGGGTAACGCCTAAGACATACATTGATATAACTAATGGACGACACATGATTAAATAAACCTAACTCAACAACATATTACAAAAACTCAACAATGACATTGATTTCGGATATTCTTATCTAATTTTTTGAAAATATCAATCAGAGTTTCAAATTTGTATTGCTCTTTTCCAAAAATAGCTGGAGTTGGTACGATTCTTATAATGTTTTCATAACTGACAGGGCTCATATCATTCGTATCAATTCCGAACATCTTTGCATCGTCACTTACATCCCGTAGGAACATGACTTTCACTTCACCGTCTTCTTCCATAGGAGTCAAGGCTTTACACATGTTATAATACATGTTCTTTTTGGTGTGATATCTTTTATCTCGCTTTCTGTCAATTTGAGGCAGTGATTTCATGAAATGCAACGGTTTTGTGAGCGTGACGAAGATGTGGCAAAGTCCCGACACTGTGACCAAAAATGAGATCGACTTCATTATGACGAATAAAAGGCATATAGGTATTAAGGGATGTCTTCGTCACTAACAGGTTCAATACTGGATCTAATAAGCGACTTGTCCAAGGCTCTCTGAGCTGATATCGATAGTAAGCTCGAAAGAAACAGTCTTGTGGAGTCCAATCTCCGACCTAACCCACTCCAAATCATGGCGGGCTCTGAGAAGTTCCAGAAGCTTCACGGGCTAAGATTCATTGCATTGTAGCCCCCTGAGAATGTAGATGAGGTCCTAAATAACGTGGTTGAAAGTCTAAGGGATGAGGGCATTAAATTCTGCCAAATACAGCGTACAGTCAAGAAGTCTAAACTTTCGGATGAAACTGTTCGGCTGATGACAAAAAGACAGGAAAACACCAAGGCCACTTCGTCAGACAGGTGAGACTTGAACAAGCGGATTGAGAAGATGATACAGTGCTACCTTTGAAGCTTTAATACTTGCCAAATTAGTGGCAGGAGAAGAAGCCAGAGATTTTAACTGAGATCGAGGACTTCTTTGGTAGGCTGTACACCGCACATGCCCCTCATACTCAACGTAACGACTACGATTCCAGAGCCACTCTGACACAACACTACACCGACGAACTGCGTGACATCAGCCTAGACGAGATCGTATTAGTTCTAAAACAGCTTAAAAATGGAAAAGCCCCCGGTGAAGACGGAGTAACTTCAGAACTAAAGGCAGGAGAAGCTTCTGTCATACAAGAGCTAAAAAGCCCTCTCAACTCTGTCATTCAGTGGGAGAACTCTAAAAGCGTGGAACAGGAGTATGGTAAGTCTTCTAAAGAAAACAAGACTCAATTAAAATCTACAGACTAATCTCACTTCTGAGCCACGTCTATAAGCTGTTTTCAAGAGTCATAACGATTCATCTCGCCAGAACACTCGACGAGTTCCAGTCACTGAAATAGGCTGGGTTCCGCAGAGGATTTAGCACCATAGACTACACAATGAGGTAGATTATATACAGAAGTCTGAAGAGTATAATCGGCCTTTGTGCTTAGCTTTTGTGGACTATGAGAAAGCCTTTGACTTTGTTGAAACCTGGGCTATCCTGGAATCCCTGCAGCGATGTCAAGGAGACTATCGTTATATCGAAGTGGCTAGATGCCTTTATGATGCTGCCACCATGAATGTCCAAGCACGGGACCAGCAGTCTAAATTCTTCCAAGTGTGCAGAGGAGTGAGACAGGGTGATCTCATATCCCCAAAACTGTTCACAATCGTATTGGAGGATTTGTTTAAGACGCTGGACTGGAAAGGTATGGGCATTAACATAAACGCTCAGTACATCTCACACTTGCAATTAGCAGATGATATAGACTTAATGGTGGAGTCGCTGGGGGAGCTGCAACAGATGCTGGACGGCCTAGCATCAGCCTCGCGACAGATAGGTCTCAGTATGAGTTTGGATAAAACTAAAGTCATGGTCAATGACCACATTGATCCGGGACCTGTCGTCGTTAATGGCCACCTTCTTGAAATTATTTCGGAGTACACATAACTGGGCAAGATTCTGCAGTTAGGTAGAAACAATTTTGAAGAACTTAACTAATTTGGAGTCGGTGTTAAACTAACAATCAACGATATTCAACGGAAAATGTAGTTGTCTACTTTTCAATCATCAAATCCAACTGATATACCTAATATAATAGGAAGATAGGTACCGGGATAAGTATAAAGTTAAGTAGGTTTTGACAATTTGTTGAAATAGAGTCAATTTTACTTTATGCGCTACAAGCTAATCTCACTAAGTACGCGAATGTCTTAGGAGTTACCAAGAATGTCTCTGGAGTTACCGCCAATGTAACTCAGGATACTGGTAACTCAGCAGACAATCGGTGTATTTTCATGAAAAGAGCACAATATATCTTGATTGTGGACTTGGCGTAAACATTAATCGAAAACATATGTTAAGTACTGCCAAAGTATCTGATTATATTAAATAAACAATAATATTACATCGAGAAATCGTGGTCACTCAGCAGACGGCACAAAAAGGCACGCACTCCCTCCGAGCGTTCTTCGCGACCTGGTGGCTAGACGGCGTTATGAAAGGACGCCCCCGCGCTATGCCAGCGAATGCAAACACAAATGAAGCTTCCTACAGCAAACAGTGGCATCTATATGTTTTCTGGTGAAATTTACGAGCGTAACTCAGCATACGAAGGTTAAATCATTTCAGTAAGGGACAAATTTTCGATATTTTTTTTTGGAAAAATGGTTTGGCCGATTTCTATTTTAATATGCACACGATAATCTGTAACATACCGACTCGTTGTGTAATTAGAATTAACCGAAAGCGATAAGTATAAGTTCATTTAAAATAAAGTTCACATGGTTAATGTGGTCTTCAGGACAGGGATATTTTGTATGAAGCGATGTTTTTGTGTACTGAGTTACCATATTTTTTTATGGAAATTAAAGATTTTCGTGAACGTAATCAAGTTTTCCGTGGTGCCAAATTATCTGAGATACTAATCTAATAATCATTAAGTGTGTAACTATAACCAATTAGCGTGTTTTAGTAAGAAATGGTCGGGGACAGCATAGTGTGGGTAAAATAGTTGATTCACCCATACATATCGGTGCAGCTGACTGTTCGTCTATGTAAAGCTCAAAATGTACATTATTTTAATCAAACCCGGCTACTAGCCACAAAGGCTTAGTTCTGATTGACTGACAACGCACAGGCCAAACCACAGAACGTACAGACTTGAAATTTGGAGGGTATAATTGCCTAGTAGTGTAGGCGCGTAAAAATAAAGGGATTTTTATTAATTTGCGACGCAAACGAAGTTGCGGGGCGTCAGATAGTAATATATTTTTTCGGACATTTCACACAACGCCTTTTAGCAACTCCAAACTAAACAGTGTTTGTACTATGGAAACCAGACATCTGATACTTAAATACTTTTTTTTTGTAAATACTTACATAGAAATTTGATAGAAAAAACACCCAGACTAAAAAAATAGGTTACAAAACAAGACACACTAAACGACAGGTTTTTCTTACATTAAAAAAAACTTTTACACGTTATGTTTGTGTTTGTCTAGAATCTAGATTCCAGCTGACACGCTCATACTTCAAGACTAGACATAGCCAACGAGATATGAAGGTCGTTACCCTGTAAAGTCGTTTAACAACTGACACTTCCGCCCGACTTTACTAAGGGGGTATCCATTAATTTGAGGTGATTTTGGCGAATTTTTTATAGCGATTTGTTTACAGAAATCTTGCTATTACTACTATTACTAGATTATAACAAAATTATAGAATTATTTTATAGAGTAAGATACCTAACGTTATACGCTGCCTTAAGGTACATATTCTTAATATCAAATAGTATTTAATTTCTATAGCGAATTTGTAATTATTTTGAGAAATAAATTTCTAAACCGTAAAAACCGAGCGTGCACAGCCTAATGACAGAAAAACATTGAAGGCAAAAGAAGAAGAAACTGGATACGGTCAGACCGCTAATTGAACGGCGTATACTTTATTTCCACAATTGATTTTGAGTTTGCACAGTATAGATCTAAATAAAATTTGGTACTGTATTAAAATATTTTTTAAAACTTTGGACGTAGATTATTATCTTACTTGGTGCATGCGATTGTACCTTCAAACTTGTTTACCCACCCAGTTTTATCCGCAAGATATTGCATGTATAAATGTTATCTTTGAATAATAAATAAATGAATACAGTGAGAGAAAGTTCAGTTACATTATTATACGATTAAGTTCAAGATGTTGCATTGCTGTGTTTCTGTTTGAAGGGCAATTCTAGCTGCTACTGACTAAAGTAACTGGGCTTTTAAAGGAGCCTCTTCAAAGCGCACTTGAAATCCTTTCACCACACTGGCTCGAAAGAACTAGTGACACGATAAGAAGAAAACTGGGCTTTCGATAGAAGAGAAGTGCTATTATACTACTGTTGTAAAGGCATATGATTGCAGACGCCTGTACTTAGTACGTACAGACAGCGTCATAGATAAGTATCTCCCTTGCATTATAATATCCAGCTTCAAATCACTTTAAAATCACCGTCGCGGCGAATGGAGAAGTTTTGCCTTTAAAAAATTGATTATATTTGTATAACCGTATGTAAGCCTAAAAATAATTTTAAGTATTACAATTATTTGAAAGGATTTATAGCTGGGTGTCTTGTGCAAGGGGGATACTTATCTCTGACGCTGTCTGTACCTACGGACCTACTATATAGTACCTGTAATATAGGTAATGTTAATGTCGATAACCTCTTGTTTACGATGCATGCATCTAGGTACGAACGAGTACAATGTAAAATTATTATTAAAGACGCGCAGAACGACTGCGCAGTTACAACAAGCTAAAAGTTTTAACTAAAAGACTCAACGCAAAAATGCTGCCATTTTGTATTCAATTCATTTATTTGGGTCATTAACAAAATTTACATGGTGTCGTGCATTTCTTATTTAACTCTATAGTAACTAAGTTGCATGCAATTTCAATAATACATGACCACATCGTGCATAAAACTTATAGTATACAAACTATACTAGAATCTATATATAGGTATATTATAAAATTTACAAAAGGAAACAATTGGGCCACCCATAGACCGTTGCAAACGATCTATAGGTAGCTCAACTGCTCCAACTCGATACCCGATGGCAGCGTGCCGAGGATACTGGCTGCATTGCCTCTTTGTATAGCAAGGCTTATTCTTTGGCCCAGATAACTGCCAGCCCTCTGATCACGCGTCGCTTCGACCAGACGCTCTGACAAAATTTTAAAAACGCGGAAGGCTCCCATTCCCCATGGACCTAGGGTCTCGACCCCAAAGGGCTCAAACATGTACGACCTATCAAGACCTACATATTTACGCCGCTTGAGATCTTCAGCAGAGTTTGCCGCCGCACCAGTCCTAACTAGCGTCCCTGGCAAATGAGAGGCTGCCAAAGTGTCTACGCATGTAGCGTCCCACACCAAATTAAACTATACTTAGCCAAAACAGTAGAACCTAATAATTTAAAAACTTTACTTTTAGTTAAAACGAATCCGCCTAAATCTTAAATTTATCATGCACATAAAATATGTTACAAAAATATAATATACATCACACAAAATTAAAATGAAAATACCTACCTACCTATAAAAAAAAAAAAGTTAAATATAAACAAAATAATACAATCTATTTAATACAGTAAGATGGGTCTAAGACCCTGAAAATTTTAGTTCTGAACACATTTGGCTTATCGTAAAATATATCTATAGTCCCTGCTTATAAAATATGTAAGCAGTCTACATATACGTGGTATAAGAGAAAAATGCCCCAAGTTAGATTTATAAGAGTTATGTGTTATGTATGTTGTTCATGAACCGATATTGAATAAATATTTTTTTTTGATACGACTTTTAGAATGGTCCCATAGAAATTAAACCAAGATCGGTTCATAAACGAAATTGGGTATTTTGCCCTGTGACTTTTCAATGGTGTTTACGGTCACTAGAACAGTCCAATTGAAGTCGGTTGTAGAATATTTTTTTACGATTTTGAACAACAAAATACTATAAATATATTTAGTAATAAATCCGCTCAATTTCTAAACAAAGGTTTTAATTAACTTGACTTTAGTTCAACTAAACCAAAGAGTCAACGATCTTCAGGAGGTGTGGACTCGCCGAAGTACTTCGGCGAGTCCACACCTCCTGATGATGCCTCGTGTAGAGGCGAAACACGTGTCGTATCTTTAAACTTTGGTTTTCTGTTCGTTGACTCTTTGGTTTAGTTGAACTAAAGTTAAGTTAATTAAAACCTTTGTTTAGAAATTAAGCGGATTTATTACTAAATTTATTTATATAATTTGTTGATATTTATGGATTTCCGCAAAGTAACGCCTGAATCAATCAATTAACAAAATACTGTTGATGAGGTAACATAAAGAAAAAATGGTTTTCTGTAAAGTTGGTTTACGGAAGATAGTAAAACGTGACTACCAGCGTAACGGGACAGTGAGTGTTACAGGACAATGACGTCAACGTTTTCGTGCATGCAGCCGGCGCGGGGCGGCGTTCATCGATTTATTAGACGTAGTCACGTCAACGCTTTTACAATACAGACACGAATTGATTAATCAAACATTTCGCCTGCTATGTTACTGAAGGCTAACCGGTAAGTGTACCTTCATTATAAAACCGACTCCCCAGGAAAGTATTGACAATGAAAACAATACAACGCAATACGCTCAGGCGTTGTCCTAATAGAACGCGATCACGCGACCGTCGCGCGAATCCGCGATCAAACGTACTAACGTCAAATAGGCGTCCCGATTGGCAATCGCGCGATCGCGCGACGCGACGCGATGCCAATTGGGACGCCTATTTGACGTTAGTACGTTTGATCGCGTGATCGCGCGATCAACGTTCGCGCGAACTTGCGATGGTCGCGTCATCGCGTTCTATTAGGACACTGCCTCAGCCCTACCTATCCACTTACGAAGGCCGGTCGATGCGCGCGCATATCTCCCCCTTCTACAATACTAGCTACTGAGGGCGGGTGTCTAGGGCTGCCATCCGGACGGATGATCCCGGATTCGATCTAGATTAGGGCGTCCGTGTGCATCCAGGCTCTAGCATATTATTTTCAGGTAAAAAGAAAAATTGTAATATGGAAATATACGATTTTTCACCAAAACTATAGTCTTATTTGATCGATCAGGCTTTGTTTGTAGGCAGTTTCGCACAGGGGTAATTTCTTGAAGCGAGTATTAGAGCGGGTATATATTGGGCGTTTTGAAACGCGCGCTTTGCTTACGCGCGTTTTATAACCTAGAATTCTATTGAAGTGTACTGTACACATGCTAGCGCGCGCTGCTTGTCAAGCGGCAATGTTGGAGCTCGCTCAGCTCGCCACATTTGCTATTGTCGGCGGTTTCTTTAATGTTATGTCGCCGTGGTAAAATGATTTAGCAAGAAAAAAAATATTAAAGACTCGCTTCGCTCTCTACGTTCGATCCCTCATACAGAATTTATTTGTAGAACAGTTTTCTTTTTCATACTGTGATATATACAATGACTTGTTTGAAATTTTACCCGGAGGGAAAGAGATTGTGAAATAAAAGTTAATCCCAAGCGAAGGTACTTATGTTAAACATAATTATTCCCATCTGTCACCCTGCTCTGTCACCCTAGGGTGACAAATGGGACAAAAAAGTTCTATCTGTCCCCCTATTGCTAGCTAATAGGATGACAGATGGAACTTTTATTAATTTTAAATGTTATATATTTAACATACCAAAACAAAAATATTCTAAAACATTTCGTGAGGTTGTAGTACCAAATTCTAAAGCCACTTTTGATACTTAGTAAATTTATATCTTCAAAAACGTACAAATGTGCGAGCGAGATAGCGGCGCCGGGATTCAGGGCCTTAACCAACTCCGCTACGAAAAACATTCAAGTTTCTCAGCTACAAAAACATTCAAGTGTTCATTTGTTTCGCAGTCTTATCGCCTTATCAGCTTGTACACAAACAGCGATGCTTGGCAGGCATAAGACATTGCGCGCGCATTAAAATCCTTCACCTACTCATAAAGGATTTCAAATGTGTTTTCAACAGACTTAAAAAAACGGAAGAGGTTATCAATTCAGTTGATTCACTATGAGGTTTTATTCCAACCTCAGTCATGTAGCTACAGTAGTTTTTCGTAGACTTTCGCGATTATCACACAAAGTTATTTGATTATAACGGGTATTTACGTCCCACAAACCACACGTTCGTTTTTGGTCGGGACACAAAAACGAGGTGAGCGCGATAAATACCAGTTATAATCAAATAACTATGTAGCTACAGTGCCATTCAAACCGGAACACATAGATGCTAAAATGTTACTTCTTGGCGGCAGAATCCCCACTGGCACTGAATGGAACATGGAACCTACAGGGAACACCTCCAACGACAGTTACTTTGATTTAAAATGTATTTATCGATCAGGAAGGATTGGTAAACTGCATCAAACCAAAAACCCCGATTCTCGTCTCGTTAACACGACATAGTACAAACTCGGCAGTAGCCATTTTGTCGAAGAACAGTCTTACGTAACGTGACGTCATAACTTTTAATTTTCGCCCTTGCATTTTTGAAATGAATACGGAATACTGAATTTGGAAATCATTATTATTGTAAATGATCCTTTTTATTCCTAATTATCTCTCTTAACTACTGCTGCCTGGTTCATTTTAAAAATGTGAACATGATCATATATCCAATCTCTTTAATTAACTTATTTGCCACAATCTAAGTTAATTAAAAAAACGTTCCATTGCTGGTTATATAATATATAAATATATTTAACCAAGCGGGGTCGGTTTCGTTATATTCCGAACTAGTTTTGACAACTGTATCTCGGAGCGTAGTCTGTTGACTACAGTGTTAATTTAATATTTAATATAATTTAAAATAATAATGAACCTGACTAGTTTATAAGAATAGATCTTATTATCTGAAAATAAATAATTGATTTGATTTGGCTTTCTCCTTCCAGCCACTTCCTCAGGGAATCCGGCCGTCAGGCAATGTGATCGACATGCATACGTCATAATGCACGACTCCCGAGAATAGGACCCCAGGTTTAAAACACGTAGGTTGGGGTAGGTCGGGGTTTCCCCCCCTCCCGTACCCCTACAACCCTCACCCTTGCATCGTAGGGTGGAGTCCGGTACGTCAATACAACCTTCATTCTGATAATACTGTATGTAGCGCCGTTTCACTTGCACCGAGATTTCATGACAAGAGAGAAAGAGATAGTCTGCCTACGACCAAAATAATACTTCTCAGGAATAACATATGCCGTTGAATGTTATTCACCAAATGTTACTACACGTTAAATGAATTTAAAATTGACAAAAACTTCATAAAAACACTATAATTTAATTTAAACTCAAGATAGGTATATATTATTAATTTTTATTTAATTTTGTATTTTTTCGACTTTGTCTTTTAAGATTAATGTTATAAAGTGTTGTTGTACATATATAATAGGTATACTTTTTGATTGTAAAAACAACATTGCACGCCCGAGACGGCAGAATATATTGATACCAATGTAAATATTTAAGATCTGTAAAAACATATATTTCATGCAATAAATTAACTTTGAACTTTGTGATATTCTTCTTAACGTATTAGTGTGAGTTTCGTGTGAGTGCACGAAAGGAGCCTCTTCGAGACGCACTTGAAATCCTTTCACCACCCTGGTTCGAAAGAACTAGTGACATGATAAAAATAATGTGTCATTATAACTCATCAACTTGACAGATAATTTGTTGGTTGAATTCAGAGTTGCTGTTCTGGTTATTATACTTAGTTGTTTTGAATACTTTACCAAGCTTGAATGGACTTATGTTTATTTTGTAACTTCCTCATACTTCATTTTGGTTTTATTATTACAACAAATAATAATAGACCAAAGTAAAAACAATTAATTGCAAATGGCTTAAAGTGTGTGTAAAAGTGCTTAAAATCCACGGCTACCAAAACTCACTTAAAAAATAATTCGTGCCATATTTTGTGTTGATAAGGTTAGCCAAAGAAAGAGACTCCACATTCATACACACATAAACGTTACTTTCCATCTTTACATTCGGCTAAAAACAAACTATTTGTTAATTTTCTTCTTAATAAGGGGCATCCTCAAATCCGAATTCCATACAAAATGTTTCGGACAAATACTCAAAAAGTACGCCGTATTATAGTAATTTCTTCACACTATTCGTTTCGTCCTTGTTTTTTGATTTCGTCAACAAATAAAGTGAAAGGTTTCATACTTTAATTTAGATTTTATACGTGTTTTTAAGTTAGTAGGGTTCATTTTAAAACACGTATAAAATCTAAATTAAAGTATGAAACCTTTCACTTTTTTTGAATATTTGTCCGATACATTTTGTATAGAATTCGGATTTGAGGAATAGCCTTAAAGAATAATACATACCTCGTTAGACAAGTTGGCGCCCAAATTCTCGAACAGTGAAAACCCAGATAGGTTCTGTTCATTAGGTTTTGTATGGTACTGAAACAAAATACAAATATAATCATTAACAAAATGTCCATATATTATCATTAATATATTTTATTTATTTTTTTGTATTTAGGATATTTCACACAACGCCATCTAGCCCCAAACTAAGCAATACTTGTACTATGTGAATGTGAACCAGGTAACTGTTAGAATAGGTACTTTTTTAAAATACTTCAATCTCAAACACAGTAAATACTTCATGGCAGAATATCTGTGCCTGTGTTTAATGTGTTTTGAAAATAACACAAAAGAAAAGCATAATACGCCTATAATGTTCCCACTGCTGGGACTCAGGCCTAATCTATGCAGGAGAGTGAATGGGTCTTAATCCACCGCGCGGACCCAATGCGGATTGGTGGATGTCACATGCCATACAAATTTTTTTTTTCTGTCCTTTGACATGCCGGTTTCCTCATGATGTTTTCCTTTACCATACACAACATAAATACATACACCCCAAACAAAAAATGTAACACTGTATCACAGTTTAGTTAATAAAGGTACATTTTTGTAAACAAACAGATTGTTTCATTTATACTATGCCCTCGAGGAACTGATGTCTCCTAAACCTAACATCTACAAACTCAAAAATTGTTTTAAAACTACCACTAATGAGCGGTTCTAGCGTTATCATCAGACAAACATACATACAAACACACATATAACCGACAATTCACCCTAGTCTCTTTCTTATCGTGTCACTAGTTCCTTCGAACCAGTGTGGTGAAAGGATTTTAAGTGCGCCTCGACGAGACTTCTTTCGTGCACTCGACACATGTTTTTGAACTTTAGGTTCTACGAAATGCCGGTTTCCTCACGATGTTTTCCTTCACCGTTGTGAGAACGTGGGATGCATACAATGAGAACGTGTTTTTTTCGACCGAAAAAAACTCATATACGCATGACTGCCACCGGAATTCGAACCCGCGACCATCAGATCGCAAGGTAAGGGCCTCATCCACTCGGCCCCCACGTCCTCCGTACCTTAGTATCAAGACTGAAACCTTTATTTATTTATTTGTTGATAGGTTAAATTATTACATCACCATCATTATCCGCAGCCTGACTTGACCCACTGCTGGGTATAGGCCTCTCTTTGCTCTCGCCACGCTGCCCGGACCTTTTTTTTTTTTTTTTTACATGGGGAAATCCTCATGGATGCCCCCCGCCCTTGGGGGAGGGCGGAGGGGTATGTCGGACTCATACCGACTAAAACCCCATGGTGGCCGACCTCTGCGCATTAGAGGGACCCCAGGATATCCGAAGAACACGTACCGGTGTCCCTCACGCACGTTGCTGTGAGGCCCATCCCAGGGAAGGCTTGCGCCAACCCCGAGCTCCGCTTGCAGTGCATGCCACGCTGCCCGGTCCTGTGCTAAGCGGGTCCAGGTTCGGCCCACGACGCTGACAATGTCGTCGACCCCTCTCGCGGCCGGACGTCCGACACTTCGCTTCCCATTAATTAAGTTTAATTAGTTAGGTTCATAATCATTGTACACACCTGGTTAGGGTTCTGTGGCTGCATATTGGGCTCGTCTGGGCCGAGCCGCGGAACGTTCGTACGCTTCATCATGGCGCCGTCAGACGCACACCATCACACGGTCACCTGGAACAGACAGTCATGTTACAAACTTGTACACAGTACCAGTTTTGTACACCTGACAGTAACAATCATTAGCAACTTATTTTACAGTAACCATCTTAAAGATTAAGATAATTAGTTTGCCACAACACAAGTACAATATAATGGTCTTAAATAAATTGGTTTCCTAAGTATGTACTTACAGTAATCTACCATCCATTATAGGATTTTCTTTCCATCTAATTTACAATAAGGTGTATAATGCCTACTTGCACCAAACTGTCAAAGTCCCTAAGCAATTATTTTACTCGCTTGGTAGTTCTTAACAGTACAGATTCTAACCGTTAAGAACTGTCAAACCAGTTAAGTAATTGCTTAAGAATTTTGAAAGTTTGGTGCAAGTCGGCATAAGTCTTTTAAAACATAGTCTCTGTCATAGGCACTTTACGTTACTACCTGTCTTGAACACCTTTCAGTGCCCATTGATACTCATTCTCTAATTACCTAATTGAAATTAAGAATAATAGTCCGCACTGGTCGCTCTCCAAAGATGGTCAGGCCTAATCAAATCTCTAACAAACGCAACCATGACCGACTGCTCCCACAATAATGCCTCAAACAAAGCCAGGTTGAGGTGCATAGCTAGAGCTTCCACGCATCAGGACCCGATTATAACCATGATCACTATCAAGAGTGCCCGACTAGGAAGAAGTCTGCACTGATGTCCCGCTATAGGGCATATTGTGTGATCTGCGGCGGATGCTTCACAGAGGAGGAAACCGTGGACCATGTGGTTGTGCACTGCACAGCTACAACAGAAACCAGGAGGAAGACTGGGCTGAGATACTACTAGGACACTAGAACACACCATCCACCAACCCAGGGTCCTGCTCCGCTATTTTGGGGAGCTGGGCTGGCTGGGTTTAAGTTAGTGTAAAAAAGGGGTCAATGCACAATACACCCCATATCGGGACGTCAGTGCATGCAGACCCCTTAAGAACCCCTTACCCAAATTAGAATTTTAGGGCATATTGTGCATTTCTGGAAACTGCAGTCCAGTGAAGTGGAGCAGGACTATAGAAGATAGGAAGATCTCTTTGAGGTCAAGATACATCCGACTGAAGTAGAGACTAGAACCCTTGAGTTTAGGACTCTTTTGATAGTTTAGTAGAGGTGAGGTTGTTTGTGTACTTGTACCTAAACGAAATTATGTCTAACAACTGTATTTTTAGATTTCTGGGACTTGTTACTTCTTAGTTTTGCTTGTAAGCTTTGATGAAGAGCTTATAGCTCGATTAAAAGTTGAGGTTAGAAGGCAACGCAGAATGGCTCACCACGAGGGTTTAAGAACAACGTTTACATACTGTTTCATTCACAGCACAATCGCAAACGAAGCACATTACTTACTAGGAAAAACTATTTACCTACTTTGAATCCACAACTGGTTTTTATAACGACTCCTACAATTTTTGTTATCATGTTACAAGCACAGAAAACTAGGCGATAATTTTATACTAAATTCAATTAAATATAGAATTTGTTGGAGAAATATTTACCAGAATTCAGCAGTCAGACTAGATTTCCTTTTTTAATTTTCTTATTTCGTAATTCCAGTCAATTTACCACAAAACCAAAACAATAATGGCGGGATGACGGGCGCGGGGTGAGGAAGATGGGAGGGCGGATATGCCAAAAAACTAGCAACACATGCAAATTTTTCATTGGTCAAATAGTCAACAAATCCCCGGAAGTCAAGAAACTTGTCAAAAAAAAAACCTATCCCAAAATGGTGACTTCTTAACAGGAGCATGACGTCACATCCACGTGCCTGCCTACGTTACAATATGTCACGTAATTAGTCAACTCAAAAACTAAATTCAAAAAATATCAGAGGGTTCACTAGTTGTATTCTATTGTACATAGGATAGGTATTATCCTAAAGACAATCCTTGAACTATCGCTCGTACGAAGCTAGGTAATTACTACTGAATGATTATTAAAAACTTAGGCCGAAAATATTTATGTAGGCATTCTTATTTAACAGGCCAATCGATTTCAGCTCTTTCCACTTTCTAAGAGCATTTCCGTTTTTTTTTTTGTTACGCAAGCAATAACATGGTAGGCTAGGCCTGCATCGAGCTTTGAGGCGAAATCATTTTCAAATAGGAATTTCGAATCTCCGGTCACGGCTCCCACACAGGTTTTCTTCATAAACCGGTCCAGCAGGAGGCTAGAGGCGAAGATACTAACTCGTATTATTATACTGGAAAACATACCCAATTGATAACACTTGAACAAAGACATGAGTCCTCTTCTCTTAACTATACATAACTTTTCTGTATATATTTCTAGGTACCTAGGTACCTTTTCCTAACATAACGGATTAATATTGAATAAACCATGATTACCTATTTGGTTCATATATTTAGAAGTCATTCCCGCCATTTTATCTGAAAGTATCACCGTTCATCTTATTGGGATTTCAAGGTACAGTCACTAGCAAAGTGTTATTATTATTTCCTCAGTGAATCATAGCAAGCGGTTCTTATTTGAAGAAAAAGTAAATGTTGGTTACGGATTATCATCTTTCGGAATAGAGCGGTAAAGTCCGGTTTGCTGTGGGCCGATGAAACGAGGACGGCAGCGCGGCGGTATTCGTCACCGATGTAGAAAATGGCGACTAAATACCAACAATTACATCGCGCGACTGACTGATCGTGAATGCGAACCAATATTAATTGAAGGGGATTGATGTTAACCTACTTTAATGTTTTTCCAAGATGCTAACTCTTTATCTCTGTAATGGAGATAGCACTTGCCCTCGGATGGCGGTATCAAACTTTTACAAAATGTATACGTACCGTTTTATTTTGGCTTGAAACACGTTTAATTCTTCAATCACACAAAGGTATCGTTGATAGTACAACAGAAAACTGCTAATATTTAAGAAATGGAGATATAAGCGCGTCACGACATGCTCCGCGCGTCTACATTCGTGCGCCTCCAAATAGCGCAACGGCGCAACTTTTTCGAGCGCGGCATCAACACGGTCAGGTGGGCGAGGTTGCGACATCGCTATATCACTGTCTCGTTCTCCCTCAAAATGTTTTGTCTCTATCGCACTCGTAGTGACACCGAACCAGGGCAAGGAGGTGCGCGGAGCCCTCCGCAGACAAACGTCGCGCACCGAGCGAGCTGCGCGGCTGACTGACTGTTCGCAGCACTTCCATCCATCTACCGGCGAGCTACGACCAAACCATCCCGTAATCAAGCCCAAACCGAGGACGGAGTGGCAACGTCGCCATCGAAGAATAGCGAGCGAAACGGACGTGCCTTTACAAATGCCACGAACCTTCGCAGTAGAGGTGGTGGACCAAAACAAAATCTCCTTTCTCTAAAATTATACAACAACAGTTTGCGATCGGGAGCAGGTAGAATCAAACTTATTTTACGATCGTTAGTTTTGCCGCTACAAAATTAAACATATCTATCCATTTCATCAATCCAAGTAAATAAATTTCATTCATTCATTAATTAGATTTATTTTACTCATGTAAGGAATTGTATGACTCTCTAAATGAAGAAATGATTCTCATAAACCGTATATTGAGAGCATAGTTGTAGGTTTCTTACATAATGAACCAGTTACCTTGACAACAAAACAATTTATTGATAATTAGAGCAAATTCAATGATTTCCAAAGTAGCGTAATTATTAAAAACATTTCATATTTTATGTCTTAGTCATGTAAAAGAAGTAACAAAAATTGGAAAGTGTAACCATTACCATTCGCTACTAGTCTAAAGGTATAGCAAGCAAGGTACCTACTTTACTTAGGAGAAGGTTGGTTGATATTTATGCTATAATTATTAGACAAAGATTAGAATGAAAGACATTTGCTTTCCAATATTTTATTTAAAATAAAGTCAACTAGTGCACACACGCAACTTCAATTGAGTTACGAATAAACTACCTAAATTCCTCTTGTACGCGCCTATACTTTGACGAACACATTCTCCAAGCTTCAAGTCTTTACAGAGGTTTGGCCTGTACGTTGTTCATCTGTCAGTTAGGTCCAAGCCTGATGGATTTTTGATCACGACGAGTCATTTGAATACTAAAGCAATTAAAGAATAAGCTTAGCACAATACTACAATACAGCTACCAATATTACTAAATTTACTAGGCCGAGTGGCTGAGTTGCGCGCCTTGGGAGAGACCTACGTCCAGCAGCGGTCTGCTAATAAGTTAATAATGATGATGATGATAACTAAGTCTACTTTACTACTACTGGTGTATCTTAGTACTCTGTGCTACTACTAACTAACATGAAACTCCTAAATAGCAGATCCTGGTGTCATTATCACGTATGCAACTAATTAAACCGAGGGAGGTCTATTTGCATTTCATAGATAATGATTGCGTTAGTAATTAATAATGTATTTACTTAATGATAAATATATATCATTTTTCAAACACGCCGCTACTAGCAGAATACCACGTGAGTCGGTGGGTGCAGCAGCCTTCGAAAAAAACAAACTATTTGAAACTAAAATATTGTTTTATTTTGTAACATTTCTGAGATAAGTAATGTCTATAGCATCCTTATTTGTTTTCTAATTTTTTTGTCAGACTGTACAGGATATACATCAAAGAATCTTGCTGTGTCCACCTTAGGTTATGTCAATCTTGTTTTAGTTTTTTTATAGAATTTTAATTTTATGTTAATTAGGGATCTGTCTCAACTCAATGCTTTGTTCTGAAATAAAATGTTATTTATTTAAAAAAGTTATAGTAATAATTTATAATAATAAGTAATTATTTTATCTTCAGCCTTGTAGAGCAAAATCACTTATGATCACCTCTTTTTTGAGACAAAATTTTCATTAAATTCGCAGTTGCTCAGCGACAGTTTACGGCCAGAATTAGGACCTTTAAATACAAAAGTAATTGAACTGTTATAGGGCTTGCTTTTTACTTTATTTTACATGTATTAAGAGTATTGGCTAATATTTCCAAAATTGATGAATAAGTATCAATTTTTTTTAAAATTATTTGTTTGAAATACTTAATTTTCGTTTTATGGTCGAAATATACGGTGCAAACAATAATCATTAATCATACTAACACAAACCTAATATTAATCACTAACCCCAATGATCTCAATGCACAAAACTAGTTTATCACGCGTGAAATCTATTGTAATACGACGGAGGATACAAAACGTAATAGCCTTGAAACCTCTTATCGAGCAAGTGACTTGACTACTCGCAATTACCAACATCGTGGTGCGACGTTGCCAATGCCAACATTCAGCGCGCACTACTGCGTCTTAATTTCAACAAGTCCTGCCGCCATTTTGAAAATTTATCAAATGCACTATACCTATACGAAAACATAGAATATTCTTGTGTACCTATTAACGTACGCTTTTAGAATACTTACTATCAAATACGGGATAAGCTAACGTCAATCAAACATAAAATGAACTAGTGAGTAAATTGTTCTAACCAGCATTATGTAACAAAATGAAAGCATACCAAAAGTTCATGCACATAATGTTTATGTACTGAAAATACTCAATACTATCACGAGAATATCAATAGATGCAGATATGGTTGTAGATACGTCGACATGACTGTGATCACAAACGTGCCTTGCTGATATAGGTACCTATGTGGGGACATAACCTAGTGTCGGCGCGGCGCAATATGGGTGATATACGTACATCCATTGAGTGGTCTGTGAGCTGGAACCGGGTGCGGAGTTCAACCCCCGAGGTTCCAGGGTAACTCTCGAGCCCACTCACAACCAAATATATCACCAATTCGGACATTTTTAACGCAAATACCACGGTATCGATCACGCACAGACGCCATTTTGTACCGACACTGAGGTAAGGAAGATCGAGCGCGCGACGTTGCCACGTCGTCGCACGTTTCCAATCGCGCTTCTATTTCTGGCTCCCTCCCCTCTTGCCCGCAGTGACGCCGGAGGTCGGCAAACAGAACAGAACTTGACAAAACATTCAACAATTTATAACAGCCATATCGCGGGTTCATAATTCTTATTTGAAAAGTTTGAGCACAATCTGGTAAGCAATCTTGGAGGTAGGGTGAGGAGGTGGGAGAACCAATGTTCTTAATGATAAGATAATAGTCGTAGCATAGTGTAGGTAGATGTAGGTAAGTACTAAACTGTAATAACATGAACGTCGGCAAGCGCGCGGCTTTCACCTAAGAGCGAAGTGAGGCGCGGCCGCGCAGGTCCGCGGCGACATGTGCCATTGGCCACTGCAGAGATCGATAGACAAACAGCGACGAGGCCGGGCTAGTTGTATGCCAATATGGGCTTTACGGCGCTATAAATAGAATACCTTTTACATGGGCATGGACTATAAACAAACTACCTCACGAACACACTGACGTCCTCCATATAGATACACACGAACACAGGGGCGTTGTGAAAACGACGCGAGCGGACGGCCGAGCGAGTGTTCCGACCTAGCGATGTATATCATCACATCATTCTATTATGCCACTTTTCTAGAGTCGAAATTCCTCTATCCCGGCGCACCCAGCACTCTCTACCCTATCGAAGGACAAAGGGGAGATTTCACATGGAAAACAAAGGGAAATGCCGGTCTTATGATAATAACACGTTAAAATGGAAAATTTATTTTTTAGCAAGTAATAATGGGCAGCGCGTTGCCAAGATGCTTGTCGTGGAGAGCGCGCGGTGCCATTATGAAATTGTAATTTTCTCAATGCACATGACGCTGTTGAATTGATAAGAATTTTTAACGTTACGGAGATCTTGTTATACTTCATCAAGCTAAATTAAGACTCAACGGGTGAAAATAGGACACTGGTAGACGGAACTAACTACACAATATGGCACTAACAACTTGTTTCTAAGGACATCTAACACTGATATGACTACAAAAAGCAATCATATTTCACAAAAATGATGTGAATAAGCTCGAAATAGGAAAAGACGCAATCTGACAACCAGTCACTCACCTGCACTTTTTGTTGAAATTCGGTTGTTTCTTCAAAACACTCACAGGAACGTCACTTCTCGACGAAATCAAAATGAATTCTAAGGTATTTTAAGATTTCTGAACAATTTCAGTTGCATAGAAAAATTAAACATTCCGTTGAATAAACGTCTTGCGCGGATAGAGACTAAACGCGAACTGTTGGTTTTGGTTTGGTTGGGTCGTTGATTGGAGGGAGGGGAGAAACGAGGCGGGCGGAACACCGTCGCCGAAGGAGAGTGGCCGACCGAGGCGAGGGAAACTACACAGTCAATTTGTTTATTGACAAAATGCCTGAAACTTGTAATGTTTAAGCAAATTAAATCGAATTTTATTTAGATAAATCTTATCATTCCATCAAATATCAAGTATTCTTTGATTGTTTATTTAGGGTGTTGTGTTGATAGCAAGTAGGGACTTAGGGACTGATTTGAGCAAAAGCGACATCTATGTTTCAAGCTATTTGTAGGAGAAGTTTAAAAAAAGGGTATTCTAGTTGATTTTGAAATAGTACAAATCTTGATTTTAAATATTTTTGGGGATATCTATCTATTTATTTAGGATTGTTTCATTTTCAAAATATCTCTTATCATAAAAAATAATTACAATATTGCAACACCAACATTTTTACTACTCAGTAGAACTGTATGTTGGTTTCATTATGTTCAACCTTCTCTCATGAGTTTTGTATTTAGTCGCTTTATTTTTATTTCCGCCAATCGGGTAGAACTGTCTGTGAGCCAATTAGAAGAGAGTTCGTGTGTTTGTCAATTTGTCAAAAAAGATAAACAGAGTACGCAAAGAGAATATAACCACTACGTTGAAGAGACGGGACTTCAAACAAAAAAACAACAAAAAAAAACATTGATCATTCTACGTCAAAACGAGGAAAAATCGCCATTACCAACATTCTAACAAAATAATCCTTAGGAGCCTTACCAACATGAAGAAAAAACTAGTGACGTCCTGGCAAAATTATCGATAGCTTACATATCGATGCTTGTCTAATTTAATTGAATCAGTAGAGATTTAAAGTCACACATGTTTATTTGAATATAAAATACCATGTTCATTAAAATGCGAGGTTTCTAACATTTTATTGAACATAATATTTTTTGTTCAAATAATCATTGTGTGGCTTTAAATGAAAATAAAAATATATATATATTTGTTATTTACAGTTTATATATAATATATTATATATATATATATATATATTACATCTCAAATGAACGCATTATTATTATAAGGTCTCCTGCTGCTTCCACAGCCAGTCTAGAGCAACGTCCAAACGTCCCTTTGCATATTTCAACGCGCGCGGTGCTGTATCCTGCAATATACAATATATCAATTGGACTGTTAGCCTCAAAATTCTAGTAATAATTAAATCAAATTGTGTTAACTACAAGTTTCTTGTCAGACTTAGAACCCTGTAAACAATTATGTTTATTGACCTGGATGAGCTTGGTGCCATTTTATTGAACATGGTATTTAATATGTTTGCCACATATACATTTATTTGCGTATAACTTTTCAATGGGTATATACGCCAAATCTTCTTTCCCTGTCATCTTAACCCACAGCTTGCACCTGTACACATTAGAACAAATATAATTTTATCGATATCGATATTTTTATTTGACGCACTATTTTCCAAATCCACTATTTTATAAATAAAATGTAAATAATATGATGTGGTTTAAACACTGTTTACCATTGTATCATTTTACTTGTGTTGTACTTACCGAGATTCATCATTTCGAGGGAATCTTGCCATGAAATATCTTCTTTTACCATCTTTTCTTTTCGATATCAAACCACAAATTTCACACTTTCGGTACGTCATAGTAACATTCTACAGTCATAAAACTGAAAGTATTTTGTAACAAAACCACTAATATATGATATAAATCACATAAGAAAATTTAGAAATAAATAAAGCAATGATCGGAATGTCGCGAATGAATGACGTGAGACAGAAGAGCGAGAGGTTGGAGACGTGAGTGAAACGTATATATAGCCACCATTAAAATTTTGCCTCCGTCCATACAAAGTTTTTTTAGCCCGTAGTTTCGACAGCCTGAGAGTACGTGCCACTTCGTTGAAAATCTTCAACATTTTATCAATTTCTTTGGTGATTCTAACACCTACAACTGCAACTAATTAGCAAAAAGCTTAAAAAATGCGGGTGGAATGTGTTCTAGTTATATTGGGATTTTCCTTAGCCATAGTTTCAGCAAGAATCGATCCTAAAAACTTACGCTGTCTTGGTGAGTTATTTTATAAGTTTCAATAACTATTAGGTCTTTCCGATCATAAAATAAAATTGTTCAATATTCCAGTGTGCCGGATGACCTTCGAGGAGCTTAACGATGCGATAAAAAAGATAGATAAATGGAAAAAAGTTGATGTAAGTGAGCATGTTTCAAAAGTTTGTAAATAAAATTACTCACTTCACCTGTGAGGTATTTGCATAACAAGTAGCTTACTATCCTTTTCCAGTTGATAATCTATCTATACTAATTTTCAACTCAATTATTGATTCAGCGGTTTCATGTGATCGAGCCATCAACATCCCTTCATTCTCTAAAACTTACCCTTATTAATACTTAATTTATATATTTTAGTACCTACTCTGTAATAATACTGTGACTTTAGTGTGTTTTTTTATCATTAAGTTATCCTAGACACACTTACTGATAACCTGTATGATCTAAAGCGATCACCATGGCTAAAAGAGTCCTGGAACACATGAGTATAATAGTAAATATATTTAACCCGCCATTTGTGACGCACATGTCTGTGAGACCGGGTGAGACGAAAAAGCCGAATAACTTTTTTTCCCGTCATTGTATTGAGTAGAGATTTCGTGTATTTTCCTAATTACGCGTCCCTCGCCGTTGGTCCATCCCGCGCTGGCGACGCTGGCGCACATCTAGGAGTTTTTGAGCCAACCCGGTCCGTGAGGTCACAAACTACGTAAGTCAAATAATCATAGTTTATTACTTCAATATTCACTTTGTGATAAACCTATGTTTTTATTTTTTGTTTTATTTTGATCGTATGTATGATTATTATGATCATTATTAATTTGTGAGCAGTAGGTAACCTTTTTGCATAATTTTATCGATATTGCACGCAATACTACGATTTTCTAGCCTAATTTCTTAACTTTTTTTAGCATGTCTTGCAAAGGTGAAAGCCGTCGTCTCGAAGTTCTTCCACAAAAGAAATTGGTATCTGATGAGGATGTTTCACAAAAAACTGTTATCACAAACAGAAATATTTATGTTTTGAGCATGTAGTGCCAACATGTACTAGCCGCTTGGCCCTTGAAGAAGAGTAATTTGGACGAGTATTTTTTTGTTTTCTTGGTCTGAAGGATAATCTTTTTTATTTGTTTTTTTAGAGTTCCTATTGTCATCTGACTGACAAAGGCTGATTTAGTTGTAAAATATATGATTTTTTACTAGTTTTGATATTTTAAAGTTTGCATTAGAAAAAACTCGGTGATTTATAGTGGTCTCAGTAAATACGTGTACAGAGTAATAAATAAGATGTGATTAATGTAAAATCTTTCTATTATTGTTAAAATATTAAAAAATATGTTTTTAATATTTAACTAAGTAAAAGTATAATGGAGTATTGCATAATAGGAAAATCTTAGGTTGAAAAACCCGGTGCATGGCACCGGGGTCACCAAAGGTGTAAGTCAAATTCACGTCACAAGTGGCGGGTTAAGTCTTAGAATAAAAAAATGTGACTTAAAAATCTTTATATTTTTTATTAAAGGTGGGCAACTTCAGAATGGATAAGAGCGGGAACACGATGCAGGACAAAATCCCAGCCCACAGATCCGCTGTCTACATCTCCGAGATGATCGACAGCATCTGTAAGTACCCAGCAATATTAAAGAACCCAGGAAACTTCTGGGCTTCTGGGCAGAGTTAGGCTGACTAACTATTAGCCAGAATATCTGTGTGTGTATCTGTGAATATGTACATAAGACAAACAGGAGTCTAAATGCGGAAAAGAAAGTCCGTTTACATTTACCCAACATTATAAACTAGGAGAGCTTGTGACCAAATGACAACGGTATGTAAAATGTTCCGCGGGGCTATTGATGCTCCTGATTTACACAACGACTCGCTTCGACTGTTTGTTCCAAATAATTACACGCGCGCTAGGAGCCACAGACTATTTGCGTTACCACCGAGTCGCACCGTGGCTCGCACCCACTCTCCACTGCCTCGCACCCTTACTGCTCTTAACAAGGTTTTGACGAGAAATCCTGTTTTGGATGTATTTGTGGATGAATGGAAGAAGCTGATGATAGAGTGCCTGGTGTTTTGTGAGAGTGATGGATGAAAATAATAATGAATTAATTGCTAATTTCATTTTCATTTCATTTATTTATTTAATCACATAATACATTTATACAAAGGTCTATATAACTATGGCCCCACACTAGGCTCTAGGCCTGTGTCGTGGGAACCAGACGTGCGATTACCAGCAATAGGCGTATTACAAAAACGACCGGACAATTTTTTTTTTTTTTTTGAATTAATGATTTAATGAATTATATTATTGACATGTGATACTTTTGTTTATTGTTTAATGATTTTTTAATTTTATGAACATGTGTTTTAATTGTAACTAGAACTGTATATTTTTTATGTGCGATATTAACAATTAATTAGTGTAAGTGGTCTGTGACCGTTCTGGTTAAAATAAATAAATTATCTGCAGGCAAGCAATAATTTCTAAGCAGCAATTTCTTCCCTTGCCATGGAGAGTGACATTAAAATCTGAAACCTTGATTTATAGAATATTATCAAAGAGTAAATTTTTATGAAAGTCTTTATAGTTCGCACAACATTTTAAAAAATTAATAACCAGGTTGAATCGCCAGCTATATGTAGGTATCTACTTATTTCTTTAATTTTATTTAATTGTCTTTAGACTCGCAGTTACAATGTTATTCTTAGAAAAGCTAAAAATATAAGGTGAAAATAAAAAAAAATGAAAAAATTATTTATTTACTAACTAAACACAAATCTATTAGCTAAGCTACCCAAGCTAAAATTAAATAAAGCTAAGTGTATTTACTATTATTAACAGTGCATTTTGTAGAGAGATTCAAACATATTTGTATTTATTAACGGCCCCACACTAGGCAAGCCTGTATCGTGGAGACCTTGTATTACGATAATTCAAACAACAAAAGTTAAGGTATGGTATATCATTATTTTACACAAATAATGATCTTTAAAATTGTGAGGAAACCGGCATGTCGTAGAACCTAAACTTCGAAAACGTGTGTCGAGTGCACGAAAGGAGCCTTTTCGAGGCGCACTTGAAATTCTCTCACCACACTCTGGTTCGAAGGAACTAGTGACACTAAGAAAAAAGATGAACTAAATTGAGTCTATATATTATTAATCATCTTTATTGATTGTAATCTATGTACACACATTAATCGTTTAGCAAATCCGGGTACCTTTTTTTTTTTTTTTTTTTTACATGGGGAAATCCTCATGGATGCCCCCCGCCCTTGGGGGAGGGCGGAGGGGTATGTCGGACTCATACCGACTAAAACCCCATGGTGGCCGACCTCTGCGCATTAGAGGGACCCCGGGATATCCGAAGAACACGTACCGGTGTCCCTCACACACGTTGCTGTGAGGCCCATCCCAGGGAAGGCTTGCACCGACCCCGAGCTCCGCTTGCAGTGCATGCCTACCCGTGCACTGCAGCCGTCCCGGATTCGAGTATAATGCAGCCAGAGCCCCCACTCCGACCGCTCTCGAACCCAGCAAGATCTCCCTCATTGGCAGGAGACACCGCCGCCCCTCATGGGAAACCCGGGTACCTATCTCGAGCCAGCTCGCCGCAGCTCGGCTCGGGCGCCGCACTCGCGCCGCTGTCACTCGCTCATTTTGTAGAAACCTAAAATTCTGACTGCACAGATACAACGTAGTACCTCTTCTACATTGCCCATGTAATTTTTTTTGGTAATAAAAAAATTGTGGTGTATAATACGGTAGACGTATCTTGGCGAGTCTGAACATAAGCTATGAGAACTTTAGCGCATGAAAACACGCAATAGAAAACTGTTGATGCCAATTTCTTTTCTATAAACCACCTAGCATAAGCCCGCGCTTTCACCCGCGTTGATATATATATATATATATATATATATATTATTAGGTTCATAAAACTGGTTGAACACAGTAATAAAAATAGACAAATAAAAACATGAACTATCAGATTAGTGTTACAACCTTCTTGATATGAACACTGCATGCAAATTAATATTATATCTAGCTCTGGAAATTAATACTATTTAATAATAAGCTTATCTAAATATTATAACTTAGAAAAAGTCTCTTAATGGAAGAGACAGATGACGAGAATATGTCAATTTCGTGACAAACTTCATTATAAGACGAACACATTCTATAAATTGGAGAGTGCTGACTGTATTTTCTATGACAGATAGGAAGGTTGAACGTTTTTCTATTCGGAAGGCGGCTAGAGATACGAGGAATTTGAAATTGAATTTTTTGCAATATGTTAGGACTATCGATTCTACCATGAATAATCTTGAGCAGGTAAACAATATCAGCAACCTTTCGCCTTTGCTCAATATTAAAAATATTAAAATTATCCATATAAAACAATATAATACGTGTGTACATGCGCTAAAGTTCGCATAGCCTATGTTCAGACTCGCCAAGATACGTCGGCCATATTGTATAATTATTATAATTTCCAGGTAAGAAGATGGATGACTACGTCCGTGTGTATTACAAGGCTACAGGAAAACTGGCTATCATGCAGCTGATCACGAAAGAGGGCGGGATGAACCCAGACTTTAGCAAGACCAAGTTTGTGACCGATGATGACTTAAACAAGAGTTTGGAGTACTATGTAAGTACCTATATCTTGTATCTAACTAACAACAAATTAACTACTAAAATAGTCTCGTGGGCACTAACTCCAATCAAATTGTGATCTAACCAACACCCGTAAGCTCGGCTTCGGTGATGAGCCGTAAGCTCATCACTTCCTTTTTGGGAAGTATTATAAATCACACACAAATCGATGACACTGAGCGAGTTTACAAGCTCCAAGCGAACTCTCTAATTTGTATCGTGTAAAAAAGCCGTGTGTCATCGGCTCTTTACAGTTACAACAGTTAAATGGCCCTGTGTGTATTAGCATAAGCATGGCATTATCAGCCTATAATGTTCCCACTGCCGGGACTCAGGCCTACTCTCGGCAGGAGAGTGAATGGGTCTTAATCCACCGCGCGGACCCAATGCGGATTGGTGGATGTCACATGCCATACAACATTTTTTTTTGTCCTTTGACATGCCGGTTTCCTCACAATGTTTTCCTTCACCGTTGCGAGAACGTGGGATGCATACATAGATTTTTTCGACCGAAAAACCCATTAACGCATGACTGCCACCGGGATTCGAACCGGCGACCATCAGATCGCGAGGCAATGGCCTCATCCACTCGGCCACCACGTCCTCCACGTAATTTAAAAATTAAAGGAAATACCTTGACGTATTCAGCCTCCATTTCCTGGGTCCAGGTGGTGTCTTCCTCATCTGGTAACATCCAATCCTCGCAGTACTGAGCTCGGTTGAAACAGATCTGGCAACATACAAATATATTTTCACACCACCTGCTCGACAATGCGACCATCAGATCGCAAGGCAAGGGCCTCATCCACTCGGCCACCACAACCTCTGTCTGTGTGTATTGCCCTAAAATTATTATTAATGAATATATTATGAATTGGTTTCAGTGTGAGCGCATGTTTGAAGATAATGAAGATGAAATCACGGATCTGTACAAGAACCGGCCACACGATGACGTCATGCCTGATGCTGAGAAAGAGGTATACCAGATTTATTGTTTTCATTAAGGAGGTGAGGTCTTGATAGGTCGTACATGTTTGAGCCCTTTGGGGTCGAGACCCTAGGTCCATGGGGAATGGGAGCCTTCCGCGTTTTTAAAATTTTGTCAGAGCGTCTGGTCGAAGCGACGCGTGATCAGAGGGCTGGCAGCTATCTGGGCCAAAGAATAAGCCTTGCTATACAAAGAGGCAATGCAGCCAGTATCCTCGGCACGCTGCCATCGGGTATCGAGTTGGAGCAGTTGAGCTACCTATAGATCGTTTGCAACGGTCTATGGGTGGCCCAATTGTTTCCTTTTGTAAATTTTGTAATATAGATTGTAGTAGTTAGCTTATGCTTTAATAAAAATATGTATTAAGGAGCCACTTCGAGGCGCACTTGAAATCCTTTCACCACCCTGGTTCGAAAGTACTAGTGTGACGATAAGAAGAATGCTTTAATAATCAAGGGATAATATATCAAGGTTTTACATAAACATACTGAAACACCACTGAATAGTCACAGGGAAGCAAAATACGCAATTTCGTTAACTTCGACGGCATATTTTTTTCATTTATTTTAACAAAACCTCTAAACCGATTTTGATATTTCTATAAGACCAATCTAAAGTATTTTATTAACAACAAAGTTCCGAGTACAAACATTAAAAAAAAAACGAATTGAGAACTTCCCCTTCAAAAAAAGAGGTGGTTATCAATTCGTTTGAATGTTTTTTTTTTTATGTTTGTTACCTCGGAACTTTTGTTTATAAACCGATTTAAAAAAAAAATTTAAAGGATAAACTACCAGATTGGTCCTATAGAAATTTTATCAAAATCGGTTCAGTACTTTGGTGTTGAATTCAAAATAACTGAAAAAACATTCGTTGAAGTGAACAAAATTGCGAATTTTGCTTCCATAAATAAATAAATAAAATATTTTTCACACCACCTGCTCAACTATATCCAATTACATATCATGCTATCATTAAGGTAAAGCAAGGCATTACTTACCAAGGGAGGTAATGTTGTATGAAACTCCCTAGGGTAGTAATGTGATTTGAATTTGGAACGTCAAATTCGTGTGGAAACTCGTGGAAAACTCTAAACGCCCATATGGCATTGTAAAAAGGTTTGTTCTAAAATCGAACTGGCCACTCATAAAAAAAAAGAAAAAAGGCGCGACTTCAAAGATTGTGAAACAAAAGACGGTGTTTGCTGCTTAGTTCGGAGCCCTGGATTTTTATTGCCTCGCAGAAGGTGTGAAAAGTAGAGTATGCTCCTCTGGGATAAAGCCTGTCTTCGTCTTGGGTAGCTTGAACCCCTCGCGTCACTCAGGACTCTACATAACTCAGCTCGTTAGCTCAGGGTTCAATATGCCACCCGCGACATAAGACACTGCTTTATCCCCTTAGTGCATAATCTATTATTATTTCAGACTACTAAGGATCCACATTATATATGCTCAAAACATTTTTAACATGCGATAAAGCTACTAGAAAATAATAGATTGCATTTACAATTACATTTTAGGTAGGTACAGATAGCAGCACACTCAGTGCCAGGTATAAGTTGCTAACACTGACTTTTCAGTGGTGCCTACGATCACTAGAACAGTCAGATTGAAGTCGCTGTAGTATGTTTATGTAAAACCTTGATTATTTTAAGTCTTGAAAAAATAACCTTTCTTTACAGTTGACTAATAGTAGATTATGCACTAAGGGGATAAAGCAGTGTCTTATGTCGCGGGTGGCATATTGAACCCTGAGCTAACGAGAGTTATGTAGAGTCCTGAGTGACGCGAGGGGTTCAAGCTACCCAAGACGAAGACAGGCTTTATCCCAGAGGAGCATACTCTACTTTTCACACCTTCTGCGAGGCAATAAAAATCCAGGGCTCCGAACTAAGCAGCAAACACCGTCTTTTGTTTCACAATCTTTGAAGTCGCGCCTTTTTTCTTTTTTTATGAGTGGCCAGTTCGATTTTAGAACAAACCCTTTTTACAATGCCATATGGGCGTTTTTTTACTTAGAGTTTTCCACGAGTTTCCACACGAATTTGAAGTTCCAAATTCAAATCACATTACAACCCTTGGGAGTTTCATACAACATTACCTCCCTAGAGAGGCAATGCTTTGCTTTACCTTGATGATAGCATGATATGTAATTGGACATTGTCGAGCAGGTGGTGTGAAAATATATTTGTATGTTGCCAGATCTGTTTCAACCGAGCTCAGTACTGCGAGGATTGGATGTTACCAGATGAGGAAGACACCACCTGGACCCAGGAAATGGAGGCTGAATACGTCAAGGTATTTCCTTTAATTTTTAAATTACGTGGAGGACGTGGTGGCCGAGTGGATGAGGCCATTGCCTCGCGATCTGATGGTCGCCGGTTCGAATCCCGGTGGCAGTCATGCGTTAATGGGTTTTATCGGTCGACAAAATCTATGTATGCATCCCACGTTCTCGCAACGGTGAAGGAAAACATCGGGAGGAAACCGGCATGTCATAGGATAGAAAAAAAAAATGTTGTATGGCATGTGACATCCACCAATCCCCATTGGGTCCGTGTGGTGGATTAAGACCCATTCGCTCTCCTGCCGAGAGTAGGCCTGAGTCAGCTGCGGGAACATTATAGGCTGATTATGCTAATACATTTTTTGCAAAGAATGATCCTTATCAGCAACATAATCCATTGCATCAATAATACAGGGCGTCTTTTGTCTGTGTGAAATGTCCAAAATATTTATGTATACATGTGTAATTGTGTACATGTAATATATAAATATTATGGACATTTCACACAACGCCATCAAATATTATATCAAAAATAGAAAGTCCTTTTTTTTCTTATTTGTGTTTTATTGTATGTATGTTAGTTTGTAAAGCATATATCTCTATGGACCTATTGAATTTCTGTAATATTAAGTTGCATTTCTGTAATATTAAGTTGCATTTCTGTAATATTAAATTGCATTTCTGTAATATTAAGTTGCATTTCTGTAATATTAAGTTGCATTTCTGTAATATTAAGTTGCATTTCTGTAATTTGAAATAAATGGTTATTATTATTTTGTACTCTGTATTATTATATCTATTTATGTACAGTATCATAATAATGTTACAGGTCCACGGCCCCGATCCGTACGGTTTCGGCGGCATGGCTCCTCCTCCTATGCCAGACATGTTTGATAATGACGAGGACAGTGAGGAGGTTCCCAAAGACGAGCTCTGAGTCACCAACATCCATCCATCTGATGGGTTCCTTTCGAGTAACACCCTAACAAGTAACAGTGTTTGTAGTTGGGATTTTTTTTCCCATCCCAAGTAGGGTAAGCCAACCTATTATTGGCACCCAGCCTATTATTGGCACCCTAGAGTTTAGTTAGAAAAAACAAGGAAATTGTAGATATTCAATTTCAGTATGCTTTTAAAAATAATAAAAGTAAACTGAAATTGAATAATGTACAATTTCCTTGTTTTTTCTAACTTAAATCTAGGGTGCCAATAATAGGCTGGGTGCCAATCATAGGTTGGTTTACCCTAACACCCCAAGTCAGGGAAAATTCCCAACGAGTGTTACTTGATGGGAAAAAGTTCCTAACGAGAAACCCTGTTACCCCAAGTGTTACTAGATGGGAAAAAAATCCCAACGGGTAACACTGTTACTCGGGGTGTTACTGAATGGGGAAAAATTCCCATCGAGTAACACTGTTACTCAGGGTGTTACTTAATGGGAAAAAAATCCCAACGAGTAACTGTTACTCGGGGTGTTACTTGATGTGAAAAAGTTCTTAACGAGTATCACTGTTACTCGGGGTGTTACTTAATGGAAACCCATTACCAATTTATGTAGGTAGGTACAGTCGCATGCACAGAGAAATCAATATACCTACACCGAAAATTTTTAATCACTAGAAATAAAATACGCATAATCACTTGCCGTTACAGAACACGGATATGGCAAAAAAAAAAAAATTATATTAAAAAATGGAACAGTTCAGGGGTAACAAACACTAAAAAAAACAAGCGAATTGAGAAATTCCTTCTTTTTTTCTGTTGAAAATAAGATTATTTTATCAACCGACTTAAAAAATGGAGGAGGTCCTCAATTCGCTTGTTTTTTTTAATGTTTGTTACCCCAGAACTTTGTTGTTTATAAGCCAATTTGAAAATTCATTTTTTTGTTTGAGAGGTTTATAACTTTTAGATTGGTCCAATAGAAATTTTATCGAAATCGGATCAGTAGCTTAATTTCTTTTTAAATCAAAATAACGAAAAAAAAAACAATCGTTGAAGTAAACAAAATTGCGTATTTGCTTCCCTGTGACTGTTCAGTGGTGTTTACGGTCAATAGAACAGTCCGATTGAAGTCTGTTGTTATAGGTATGATTTTGTAAAAGTTTGATAATTAATAGTTCAAAAATTTACTAAAATTTAGCACTATGACATAATTTTGAAATATTGTATGTAGACTTCTTATTGCACGCGACTTTACCTATTTTCGCAATAGCTAATTATCATACCAAGAAGAAATTAAATTTAGCAGAGATTTACACAATAGGCGAATTAAATTCAGTACCTAATTTGGCTTTCGAGACAACCAAATTGTCTCGAAATGCAATTGTTGCACTGGACTTTGTTACCTAAATCCTGCGTAAGATTGTTTTAGTTATTTGTGAGCGTGATCTCTTGCCATCAGGAGAGCGCCTGGCTCGTCTCGCAACTTGTTTACATCACACTAATACCACTCTAAGTAAACTAAGAAAGGTTTAAATGTAAACAAGCAGAAAATCCGAATGTACAAATCCAAAATGGCGATTTGTAGTCGCCATATTGGTTTTAGGAAATATTAAAGGTGCTTGTTACAGGAAGTCTTTACAGTAATAAATATAATTGAAGCATTTTTTCACTTACAAATATTTTTATGTAAGTAATGCATTTAGGGGAAAAATATTGTTACCTATAAAATACTTAAAAAAAAGACAATAATTTTAGTGAATAAGTTGATTCCATGTGTGCAATTTTTAGTATGTAATTATGTGAAATTGGGTCAGTATTTTGTATATTTAGAAAAAAGTATTTATTTAAAAACAATGAAACGTGACAGGTTTACTTAAAATTATTGAAGTGACTTAGTTTAAAGTAAGTGAATTTAAAAGTGGACGAGCTCTATAGCGCCGCTATTTTGGTCATGGGTAAGCGTAAACTGACTATCAGGAGAGCGCATTTTTTTTTGTTAATTTAGAAAAGTTATTTCATGACAGACTTACTTATTAAGTATCATATAATTTTGAAGAGAAATTCTGTCCATAGAAAATGAGATTTTCAAATATGTTATGAGTTGTGACATTCGGTATACTGTGTTTTTTTGATTTTGTTAATAAAATGGTTGAAAAAATAACACTTGTTTCATTGATAACATAATTTAATTTATACTCGAAGAAATAGTACAGTCAGCTGCACAAACATGTGTACGGTCCCAAGCTTTTACATTTAAATTATACTCTTATGCGTACTTGCACCAAACTGTCAAAGTCCCTAAGCAATTACTTAACTCGCTTGGTAGTTCTTAACAGTCCAGATTCTGACCGTTAAGAACTGCCAAGCGAGTAAAGTAATTGCTTAGAAACTTTGAATGTTTGGTGCAAGTCGACATTCATTTTGCAAAGACATTCTTCGTCTGACAGTTATGATGATTACATTAATTCGAAAATACTTGCATGCACTTTTCTTTGCAAAATTAATGCCGACATGCACCAAACTTTCAAAGTTCCTAAGCAACAACTTTACTCGCTTGACAGTTCTTAACGGTCAGAATTCGTACTGTTAAGAACCACCAAGCGAGTAAAGTCATTGCTTAGGGACTTTGACAGTTTGGTGCAAGTAGGCATAAGAGTAATATAAATGTGAAAGCTTGGGTATGTACCTATACATTTCTGTGCAGCTGACTACCTATCAAATGATGTTAGATACAGTTATAAAAACAACGTAATATTTTAGCTTTAGATTTATTATCTAGAGAAAAAGAGAGAAACAAAAGTGACTAGAAACAGAAAGAAAAAATGAATACCGGCACCCGTACAAAATACCTACATTTGTTTATCTACAATACCTACTACTAACGTATTGTATTGTATGTCAAGCCACAAGAAAATATGTAGTTTTAAAACATAACGCCAATTAATATAAATGATGAATAACATATTCGATATAAAATTATATTGATTCATAACCAAAATACTGATACAAAGTACGATTTGGCTTCAAACCATTTTAACCTACAATTTTACAAATAGCTCTTTTACGAGCCCAAATTCACCGACATTATAATCAGTAGTTTAAGTTGAACAGTCTGCAACACATCACAATCTACACTGGAATCTATACATTAGTAGGTACCAATTTTTATAATTATAGGAACTTAAAAAAAAAGGTTTTGTTCCAGACATGTAAAATCGTGAGAAAAGTTGCCGCCTGGAAGAAATTGCTTTTAACGTTAAGACCGCCATTGTTTCCTCTATCGTTAATTATTTGTATGTACTATATATATACTTTGTATATGTAGTGCGAGCAAAATCAATATTATTTATTATTTAAATAAAAAAAGAGAGTTTTATTCTAATCCGATGTGACCCGTTGGGAATAGAAAGTGCACCCAGTAATTTGTATTGTAACTCGATAATCAGACTAAAAACTTAAACAATTGATTAGTAAGTATGTTGGTGAACTTGGCGCCGAGTCAAAAAAACAAACATCTTTTTACTCAACCTAGGGTCAGTTTTACAGATAAACTTAGCGTTATAAAATTAATGTTTTTTAAACTAACCTACTTTCAAAAGATTCATCATTTGTAATGTAGGTGAATGAAATTGATAATGATTTAAATCAGTTGGTTAAAAGAGGCCGGTTAGTAGGTAGCTATACGGCTAACTTCATAAAGATTGGCTTTATAATTCGAGGTCAGCTTTAGATTATTAAAGTAAATAGGTACCAACTTAAAGAAAAAATAATGAATTTTTAATTAAGTATAATGTACATCAAATACATCTAACTTCAAACAAGCTAGTGCGCTATTTACTAAACTACTGAACCGGTACAGGCTTTTAGTATTGTTATGTATCTTTCATAAAGTAGGTACTACTCTTAAATAGGTACCTTTTTTATATAAAACAACTCTTAATTCGAGACAAACATCATTATTATTGTTCTTTGCAAGGTGACCTTTTACTACACATGCTATTTGTTTAGGTTACGTAGAATGGATGGGTGGCCGTCTTCTCTTAACTGACATAAAACGAAAATTACATATCATATTAATTAAGCCTCAATATTCGAGATTCACAACGTGATTGTTACTAATATTTATCAAACAAAATCTGGAATAGAAAACCCTATTCGTAAACATTTTATTTTTCATGATCATAATAATATTCGCTCAATACTTAACACATTAATCTAATTCTTAATTGAATTAAACTAATTTAATTGAATCGCATAGTAAACTCCCAAACAAATAAACAGATAGGTAAGTGGTGTAGAATCGCATGTGAGTCCCTTCTCTGTTTTCTCATATAAAACGGGGCACATTAACACGGACATACATAAAACTTGAAACACGTTCACAAAGGAACACGTTTTCGGGACAAGGTTATACCTACTCGCCCTTTTTTGAGATGGAAATTCACTGATACATCCATTATATTTGGCAATCTTTGATAGATTTGGACTAAAAAACTTTGTTACAACATTTAGCACCTAGAACTTAACCTACTCCCTTATTATAAATTAGGCACTTTCAAAGCGTTAGACTTGACATCGACAGTCAAAGCCGAAGCCTGCATGTTAATCGCGGACCTATTGTGTCGCATGTGCGACTTTACCAGATCTGAATTGACCAACGCAGCCATTAAACTCAGCTCTCCTGCTAACACTGTAGCGCAAATGAGAGACGCCAATCTTGCTGAGTTCTCAGCCGGTCGTACACCCGCACCTTTAACTCCGAGGATTTCTAAGCAAGCGCCTTGCCCCGTCAGAACAGTCCCTCCACCCACAGTACCAACTTCAAGCGAAGGCATCGTGCAAGTCACGTATAAGTCTTCGCGGTTTTCGCCGCAAACTTCCATACTTGTTGAGCAATTGCTACTTGTGACGTTTTGAGCTGGGTCCTGCCCTGTTGCAATGAAAATTGCAGTTACCATATTTGCCGCGTGTGCGTTATTACCCCCTATAGATCCAGCCAACGCTGAACCAGATAGATTCTTTATCTTGTTGCATCTGGCTAGAGTTCGTGCATCAGTTTTGAAGACAGTTCTCAAACTGTCGCTTGAGATTGTAGTCTCGCAGACTACGCGCTTTCCTCTCCCTTTTACCCAGTTGATAGCTGCTGCCTTTTTATCGGAGCAGTAGTTTCCTGATAGAGATATTACTTCCATATCCGGGAAGTAGTTCTTCAGTAATTTCAAGGCGTTTTCAGCACCTTTTGATACCATGTTCATGCCCATAGCATCGCCTGTTGTGGCTCTGAATCGTAGATACAAAGTTGCACCGTCGACGCCTATGTGCACTTCTTGGAGTTTTGCAAATCTTGAGGTAGAATCGAATGCTTCTTTTATTAATTCGTAGTTATCTTTATCATCTATCCATTGTCTACACTCATGTGCTCTTACTACATTTGAGAATTTCACAGCGGGTGCTCTTGTCATACCCACATCTTCAACTACACTTATAACCCCTCTCATTCCTATGGCTTTCGCGCCTCTGTTAGTGGACGCAACCAACGCCCCTTCCGTAGTAGCCATAGGTATCATATACGCTTTTCCGTCTACGTATAATGGACCAGCGTAACCGACTGGTATACCGACAAATCCGATGACATTTTCGCAACACGCGTTGAGCACTTTACTGTAATCATAGTTGAGATACGGCAGTTGTTTTATGGCAGCTTCTGTCTGGAATCTCGAGGCTATAACTCGACGGCGGAGTCTGACACCTCTCAAGGGATCCCCTAGTACAGTTTCGAGCCTGTGCAACGGTATGTGTGATTGTTCCACCAGCATTGTCACTTCTTCATCGCTGAGCGAAGTGCAAGCGCCTTCTGATCTGTAAATCTCCAAGCATTCAGCCATCGGTCGTTTCTTAGCGTTCAACTTGGCTGCTGAAGAACTAGGAGACAGTATCGGCCATTCTAGATCTTCACAGTTCACTGCATCATCAGTTTGAGTAGAAACTTCAGAGTTAGAGTCATCTCCGACGCAGAACTTCAGTTTTCCTTCTCTACTCATTTCCAAATCGTTCTGAATGACTTCCTTGACTCTCATATCATTCATGTCTATCACCCAGTTTCTCTGCTCTTCAAAGAACACGAATTTTATAATCAAAGCGCATAACAACGTCGCTATAACAATGTAATCAGCGCTAACTGAAAACCACTTCACGTATGAATGCAACAGAACATTATCCTTAGATTTCTGGGCCATATGATCCGACGGACCTTCAATAATTCCTTTCTCGCTGAATGACCATCTGCTAGTCAAATGCACGCACAACAAACCGACAGCCATGATCATCTTCACTCTATGTACAACAGGATTAGGCTTCAAATCTGCTTCGGAAAACGGACTATCCGGCACCATTTCTTTCCTCCCTGACGTGAAATCAGAAACAAGAGACAGACAAGCCGGGTAAAACGTCACGAAGACCAGATAGTCCACCAATAACGCTAAACAGGCGAATGTACACATATGCTCTAGTCTGGGCACTCCTGTCAAGGCACCAACACCAACCAACAAGACAGCTAGCAGAGTATCTAGGGTTGCCGTCGGCCCTAGCAACGCCAACGCTCTCCCAACGCGTTTCTCCTGATCATCCCCGGCGGACCAACCAGCTTTGGCCATCCTAGCCCCTCTAGCCACATCTGCGACCAGCAAAAACAGGAACGGAGCATCTTTTATACTAGCCAGCTCACTCCAGAACAAACTGGCGACTGCAGAAGTGAAGATAAAGCTGGCGAAGGTGGAGAAGACCCCGGCTATGATGAGGAGGTACTTTGATGCGATTTTGTGGAGGTTGGAGATTTGGTAGTAGGCGTAGAGTAACGCTGCGCATCTTACGAAGGTCATGATCACCGCGTCTGCCGCTTGGTACTCTGCTTCAAGCCCTGGGCAGGCAGCCGCCCAGCCAGCGCAGTTCTCAGAGCCACTGCCAGCGCCATGTCGCTCCACACTCGCCGCGCAAGCGAGTAAAGCGAGCGTAGCGACGATCACTTCCCATTGATGGCGGGCGCAGAATTCTCCATGAGCTCCCCACACTCTCATTTTGAGATATCTGAAACAAAAAAGGATTTATATAAATGCAAGAGTCAGGGTGCAATAAGGCGTGTCAAAGAAAAGAAAAAAATTGCGAATGTTTATGACCACATGACAGAAGTGAAAACTTAAGAAAGGCGACTCGAACCTACTTTACCCGAAGGAGTGTTACAAACTACCAACGCTCGGTGCGTTGGAAGTTTGGAACCCTATCAAATTCACACCACACCTCTGAAAATATTTTGCTTAGCACAACTCAAGAAGTTTTCACTTCAAAAAAGTTCTGTAGCATAATGACATCCACCAATCTTCAATCTAAATTTTATTTTTTATGCTATCAGAATTAATGGGCTTTCGTAATGCACCATGCATTAGCCCATTAATCCTTTGATGGCGTAGGTGCATTTAATAACTTGGTTTAGTTAGTTCTTATCTAACAATTAAGATCCGACTTTAGCTATATTTTGTCACTCAAGAAGTTATGACATTTTGCCGAATGCCCTTTGGTTTTTTCCCTACGTCATCGATTGAATTATAATATTGACATTCATAACATTTGATGTGGGTCAACACTGCGAGATTAAGGTTTTTAAATCGAAATGGCTTGATGGAGCTTTTATCATTTTGGTATAAAGTAAATATCCTCTATATTTATTTTATACCTTTTATTGGCCTTTTTAGTTTAGACTAACTGACGTCACGACTAAATTTATTTATTTTTCAGACCTCCCAAATTTCATGCCTCTACGTTTAGTGGTTTGGCAAGTGATTGTGCGTTGTCTCTCATTCCATGCAGGACAAAGCCTATTGTTTGCATTGAAAACGTTTATGATTGACCTGTGCGTAGTGTTGTTAGTTGCGAGTCTCAGTCAGAACAAAGCCAAAATTGATACAATCAAACCCAATCCTAGGCTTCTTCTTTTTATCGTGTCACTAGTTATTTCAAACCAGCGTGGTAAAAGGATTTCAAGTGTACTTCGAAGAGGCTCCTTTTGTGCACTTGACACAGTCATGTTTTCCAACATGATTCGAAAGAAGATTTTTTGTCATCCCGGTTTCCTCATGATGTTTCTCTTCATCGTTAAAACCGTGTTTTAATGCTCACATTCACATGTATAGATTTTCCACTCTAAATTTATCTGTTTTTCTCGCAACAGCATGTCGTCTACGTTGGCAGACCTCCCTTGTAATTTTAATTAATATTAACATTCACACACTCACACCCCTGCACTAGGATTCCCTGTGTCGCAGGTGGCATGGACACATACAACACATCGCAACATCCAAGACCCGAGAACAAACATTTGTGTTCATCACACAAATATTTGCCCCGGCCGGGGATCGAACCCGGAACACCAAGCTTCGTATGCAGGGCACTACCAACTAAGCCAGGGTGTCGTCAAAAATATTCTACAATAGAAATCATCAGAAGAAGAATCTCAGAAGGTTTGCTGGAAGAAAACTCTTATTAGGGTTAAGCTCGCCTTTGTACATGTCTTTTCTTTTATGATTTATATTCTAATGTGTTTGTGTGTACAATAAAGAATTACAGAATTACTGTTGTATTTAAGATAATACTTTGTTAAAGCTAGGAATGTATAGGGTCTGAGTTCTGGGAGACAAAAACTTGTTTTAAGTTTGTAGACTTTGCCGGTTGACCTCTACTATAGCTATATATATATACTTTCAAGTCGATTCATCCGCTTTCCACCGACCTTTGTACTACCTTAAGTAGGTTTACTTAAGGAACAAGGAAACGGTATTTTTACAAAATGTTCTCACGTAAATGTGGTACCTTATTGCCTTGAAAAAGATTATTAGCCTATGAATGCACGTTTTTCCAATATCGCTGCCATAAAAATGCAATTATTTTGTTGACGACATAATTGTCGAATGGCAAGCGTGTTGAACTGCTACGCCGCGCCGGTGTCGCGGGTTCGATTCCCGCTCAGGACAAATATTTGTATGATGAACATCGGTGTTTGTCCTGAGTCTGCGTGTTTTCTATGTATGTATTTTAAAAAAGTATTTATTCTATCGGTTATCTGGTTCCCATAATACAGGTGTAGTACAGACTCTGCTAAGTTTGGAGCTAGATGGCGTCATGTATAATATCCAAAAAAATATAATCGAAGCCATCGGAGTAGCTTCTCTACTATCGCTTCTCTCCATACAAAAGTTGCCTGGAAGAAATCGCTTTTAACGATAGCCCATTGTAGCCTCTGTTATTTTTTATTTTTAAGCTTTCTTGTATAATGCATGTTTCCTCGGGGTGTACTATCTATAACTTTCTATTCTTTAAGGGGAATCCTCAAAGCAAATTTCCATACAAAATGTTTCGGACAAATACTCAAAAAGTGCGCCGTATTATAGTAATTTCTTCACACTATTCGTTTCGTCTATGTTTTTCGATTGTGTCAACAAAAGATAGTAATGTTTCATACTTTAATTTAGATTTTATACGTGTTTTTATATTAGTAGTGTTAATTTTAAAACACGTATAAAATCTAAATTAAAGTATGGAAATTTGCCTTGAGGATTACCCTTAAGTGAAGAACATTTCAGGAGAGTGTAATCTGGCCCCGAAAAGGTCCCTTTGTAAACGGACACCAATTTCGCCATTAGATAAATCACATTGTGAAACGAACTGGTTTCCATTAGCCGTTTATTTTCACACAAGGTTATCTAGTTTTGTCCACATAAAAAGGTTAGGTAACTGTAACATCAACTCGTTTTATACCTAATACCATTGGAATAAAGTATATTTTAGGACACGGTTGTGACGAGACAATCTTGCAATTTGGTACATACCTATTTAGTTTAGATTTTAGTACATAGTTGATAAAATGTTGGTCATCGTATACAAATTAGGAATGTATAGACTTATCTATGAGTAAGAGATGTATGACTTAAGAGAAAATTTGTATACTGTATTCTACAGTGAAGTATGTGACTCTACTTTAGACATTCATAAGACCCGTCTGTAACTAACCATACTTGAGACAAATAACTCATTCATTCATATGCCAGGACGTGGTGGCCGAGTGGATGAGGCCCTTACCTTGCGATGTGATGGTCGAGGGTTCGGAGAACGGGAACCTTAATGCCCACTTGCTCCAATCTTTCAAAGTTCCTAAGCAATTACTCGTTAGGAAAATTAGATGCTTATCTTTGGTGCAAGTAGGCATATGAATCTTCTTCTTATCGTGTCACTAGTTCCTTCGTGTGGTGAAAGGATTTCAAGTGCGCCTCGAAGAGGCTCCTTTCGTGCACTCGACACATGTTTTCGAACTTTTTAGGTTCTACGACATACCGGTTTCCTCACGATGTTTTCCTTCACCGTTGCGAGAACGTGGGATGCATACATCGATTTTTTCGACCGAAACAACCCATTTACGCATGACTGCCACCGGGATTCGAACCCGCGACCATCAGATCGCAAGGGCTCCACTCGACCACCACGTCCTCAGAATGTTAATGTTTATTTTTTATGCAATACTTACTGTGTAATAAAATAACTGAAACACGTGCATAATAAATAATTTTAAGTAGACTAACATCCAGCACGACAATATTTTTTTATAGATGAAACAAGTATGTAAAGTTATGGACCATTTTTTTAACTCAATTTTTAATTACAACAAGCTTAAAGTTTTAAAAACTGAAAACCCGACTGGGAAATAATTAAACATTCATTGTCAATTCATTATTCCAAATTAAATTTAAACATACAACTTATATGTATTTTTGTAATCTCCTTTAAAATACCCCTACGACCCACTCGATGGGTTTGGTAAACAAAAAATTATCAACGACTTACTATTTAGCTTCAAAAATCCGCCATTTTTATTACATTTTTTCAAACCCACTCGTTTAATAAGAAAACTCATTGTTATTATGTAAACATAAACATAAACATTCACACACTCACACCCCTGCACTAGGATTCCCTGTGTCGCAGGTGGCATGGACACATACAACACATCACAACATCCAAGACCCGAGAACAAACATTTGTGTTCGTGACTAATATTTGCCCCGGCCGGGGATCGAACCCGGAACACCAAGCTTCGTAGGCAGGGTCACAACCAACTAAGCCACAGTGTTGTCATTATGTACATTACTACTCATTGTTATTGTTAATATTTACTTGTTGTAAGGGGATCGAGACGAATCTTACGATATCTAAACTGTCAAAATCCATCAGCCGTTTGAAAGATACGAGGTAACACTTTCACATACATACATACAAAGAAGATACGCGCGCAAAACATAACCATTCATTGGCAGTCGGGTAAAAAAACTGAAATGGGCAATGCAGAAAGGTTACTACGTTGTATCTGTGTTATTATTAGGTTCTATACCTACTATAATCTTTAAGTATATCATTATTTTTACTTTATGAATTTAATTTCAAAGCTAAGTGCAATATGTTTAACTTTGTAATAAGTATATATATATCAGGGTGCGAAAATATCCGATATATATCAATTTTGTATGAAAGCCATACCATTACTTTATTGTATTTATGAATACTATTTGCATATGTGTTACTAAAACATACTAAAATTATGAAAACAAACTAAAATATTTTTTTTATTAATTCTTATCAGTCAATAGTCTTTTTTTTGTTTAAAAGCGCTTCAACGGTTAGAGAGTATGTTTTTACTCTACTTCCACGCCATCTACATTTGGGAAGTAGAAATACAGTAACAAACGCTAAAAATTACTTAATAATATGAATGTTTTAAACCATTTTTGTATTGCAGTATTTTATAAAAATAAAATTGGATATATATCGAATATATTAGTTTGATATGTATCAGATATATATCCATTGATATATATCCTCGAACCCTGATATATATATATATATATTATATGTATGTACTATATTTATGTATGTAAATCCTCAAAGCAAATTTCCATACAAAATGTTTCGGACAAATACTCAAAAAGTGCGCCGTATTATAGTAATTTCTTCACACTATTCGTTTCGTCTATGTTTTTCGATTGTGTCAACAAAAGATAGTAATGTTTCATACTTTAATTTAGATTTTATACGTGTTTTTATATTAGTAGTGTTAATTTTAAAACACGTATAAAATCTAAATTAAAGTATGGAAATTTGCCTTGAGGATTACCCTTAAGTGAAGAACATTTCAGGAGAGTGTAATCTGGCCCCGAAAAGGTCCCTTTGTAAACGGACACCAATTTCGCCATTAGATAAATCACATTGTGAAACGAACTGGTTTCCATTAGCCGTTTATTTTCACACAAGGTTATCTAGTTTTGTCCACATAAAAAGGTTAGGTAACTGTAACATCAACTCGTTTTATACCTAATACCATTGGAATAAAGTATATTTTAGGACACGGTTGTGACGAGACAATCTTGCAATTTGGTACATACCTATTTAGTTTAGATTTTAGTACATAGTTGATAAAATGTTGGTCATCGTATACAAATTAGGAATGTATAGACTTATCTATGAGTAAGAGATGTATGACTTAAGAGAAAATTTGTATACTGTATTCTACAGTGAAGTATGTGACTCTACTTTAGACATTCATAAGACCCGTCTGTAACTAACCATACTTGAGACAAATAACTCATTCATTCATATGCCAGGACGTGGTGGCCGAGTGGATGAGGCCCTTACCTTGCGATGTGATGGTCGAGGGTTCGGAGAACGGGAACCTTAATGCCCACTTGCTCCAATCTTTCAAAGTTCCTAAGCAATTACTCGTTAGGAAAATTAGATGCTTATCTTTGGTGCAAGTAGGCATATGAATCTTCTTCTTATCGTGTCACTAGTTCCTTCGTGTGGTGAAAGGATTTCAAGTGCGCCTCGAAGAGGCTCCTTTCGTGCACTCGACACATGTTTTCGAACTTTTTAGGTTCTACGACATACCGGTTTCCTCACGATGTTTTCCTTCACCGTTGCGAGAACGTGGGATGCATACATCGATTTTTTCGACCGAAACAACCCATTTACGCATGACTGCCACCGGGATTCGAACCCGCGACCATCAGATCGCAAGGGCTCCACTCGACCACCACGTCCTCAGAATGTTAATGTTTATTTTTTATGCAATACTTACTGTGTAATAAAATAACTGAAACACGTGCATAATAAATAATTTTAAGTAGACTAACATCCAGCACGACAATATTTTTTTATAGATGAAACAAGTATGTAAAGTTATGGACCATTTTTTTAACTCAATTTTTAATTACAACAAGCTTAAAGTTTTAAAAACTGAAAACCCGACTGGGAAATAATTAAACATTCATTGTCAATTCATTATTCCAAATTAAATTTAAACATACAACTTATATGTATTTTTGTAATCTCCTTTAAAATACCCCTACGACCCACTCGATGGGTTTGGTAAACAAAAAATTATCAACGACTTACTATTTAGCTTCAAAAATCCGCCATTTTTATTACATTTTTTCAAACCCACTCGTTTAATAAGAAAACTCATTGTTATTATGTAAACATAAACATAAACATTCACACACTCACACCCCTGCACTAGGATTCCCTGTGTCGCAGGTGGCATGGACACATACAACACATCACAACATCCAAGACCCGAGAACAAACATTTGTGTTCGTGACTAATATTTGCCCCGGCCGGGGATCGAACCCGGAACACCAAGCTTCGTAGGCAGGGTCACAACCAACTAAGCCACAGTGTTGTCATTATGTACATTACTACTCATTGTTATTGTTAATATTTACTTGTTGTAAGGGGATCGAGACGAATCTTACGATATCTAAACTGTCAAAATCCATCAGCCGTTTGAAAGATACGAGGTAACACTTTCACATACATACATACAAAGAAGATACGCGCGCAAAACATAACCATTCATTGGCAGTCGGGTAAAAAAACTGAAATGGGCAATGCAGAAAGGTTACTACGTTGTATCTGTGTTATTATTAGGTTCTATACCTACTATAATCTTTAAGTATATCATTATTTTTACTTTATGAATTTAATTTCAAAGCTAAGTGCAATATGTTTAACTTTGTAATAAGTATATATATATCAGGGTGCGAAAATATCCGATATATATCAATTTTGTATGAAAGCCATACCATTACTTTATTGTATTTATGAATACTATTTGCATATGTGTTACTAAAACATACTAAAATTATGAAAACAAACTAAAATATTTTTTTTATTAATTCTTATCAGTCAATAGTCTTTTTTTTGTTTAAAAGCGCTTCAACGGTTAGAGAGTATGTTTTTACTCTACTTCCACGCCATCTACATTTGGGAAGTAGAAATACAGTAACAAACGCTAAAAATTACTTAATAATATGAATGTTTTAAACCATTTTTGTATTGCAGTATTTTATAAAAATAAAATTGGATATATATCGAATATATTAGTTTGATATGTATCAGATATATATCCATTGATATATATCCTCGAACCCTGATATATATATATATATATTATATGTATGTACTATATTTATGTATGTACCCTACTTGGCAATAAATAAATGAAAACAGAATACTAATCTTTAAATCTCATTCAGCCCTGATTTATTTAAATACTTAAACTTTAAATGATAAACAATAACATGTACACCAGTAGGTATACTATAGTATGTGTTATTAATTCAAATTATAATTTATTAATAAAAAAATATGACTCCAAATGCAGAAAGAAACTTTTTGGTAAACAATTTTTTTTTAATGTTTGTAACAAAACTTTGTTGTTTACAACTGATTTGAAAATATATATTTTTGTTTGAGAGGATATAGTATAAGATTGATCCCATAGAAATTTCATCAAAATCGGTTCTGAAGTTTAGTTTTTAAATAAAACTAACGGAAATGAATATGTTTCGAAGCAAACAAAATTCCTTCCCGTGACTTTTCAGTGGTGTTTACGGTCACTAGAACAGTCCAATTATTCTTGAAGTCGGTAATAGCAAATAGTTTGTTTTTGTAAAACCTTGAAAATTTTATTCATGGATAGTAAACACAAAATGAAATACACACATGTATGTTTACACCTAAATTGTAACATTTTTAAAATGAAACGATTAACAAAGTAACTGACTTATGTACTTCATTTGGTAAATACTTAAAGTAGTTTAAGACCTAGAGCCAATAAGTAAGTTGAATACCAATTTATGAGGGAACATGAGCCCATGAGCAATAGGAATTCCCTGAGTGATGTGTTTAGTCATTTCCTTAAGGGGAATCCTCAAGGCAATTTCCATACAAAATGTTTCAGACATATACTCAAACATTATACATATACTTTGATATCGTCAACAAAAAAAGTGAAAGGTTTCATACTTTAATTTAGATTTTATACGTGTTTTAAAATTAACCCTACTAACTTAAAAACCCGTATAAAATCTTTTTTTGTTGACGAATACAAAAAACATGGACGAAACTATTAGTCTGAAGAAATTACTATAATACGGCGTACTTTATGAGTATTTGTCCGAAACATTTTGTATGGAATTTGGATTTGAGGATTAGCCTTAATTGGTTGAAATATAAATAACTAAATAAAAATATTTTGGAATTTCATACAACACCATCTAGCCCCAAACTAAGCGTAGCTTGTACTATGGTAACCAGATAATTGACACAATACTGTTTTTTTTTCTGTAAATACATACACATAGAATACTCAGGACAAACACCGATGTTCATCACAGAAATGTTTGTGAAGCGGGAAAAAAACCCGCGACATCGGTGTAGCAGTCCAATACACTTGCCATCAACTATTCATGTTGTGTCAAATGCCTATTGGTAAGTCTTCAAGCTAAGACGGGTGGAAAATCGACAATAGCTACATTAAAATTTTATCTCTATAACACAATGTTTAGGTAGCAGTTTGTAATAAAATATGGTTTTATTGATGTGTTTTCATAGTTATTCAATACCTAAATATGTTTATGTAGTACCTAAATAATTTATTTTAGTACAATATAATGGGTTTGTAGTGATTCTGTTTCCTTCTAGAGACCTGTAAATAGGCATTTTTCTTTTATGAAATCATGGGTTGAGACGAGCTATGCACTCTTCTAATGGTAAGAGACTTTGATGACAGGACTTTGATTCACATAGGCCGGTGCAACACTGCTAAAGCGATCAACAACATTGAGACATTTTGTGTGTCCCTTCAAACCGGACCAGTTATGATTACACATTACTGCCTACTATACTTATTGTTTATTGAGAAATTTCTATAATTTTCTAAATGATACTGTATATTTGTTTATTTTACAACTAGGTATCTGTAAATATAGTACCAGTTAGACATAGACAGAGCGAGGTATGGAGGCCCATAAATAAACATTTAGAAAGTTTCCTAGAAATTGAGGTCAATTCAAAGTTTTCTCTCAAAAACAAACATTTCCTTGTTAGATTAACTTAGATAATGAAGTATAATCGGGAAAGAATCTATGACTTAGCTATAACCGTCAATTATTTTAATTATAGAAGGAAGATTACCAGAATCATGCAATATTTTGCGAGTAGGTATGTACCGAAGTTTCATGCACGTATTTACCATGACCTAACGACCGACTTAGCAAAACTAGGCGTTCACCAAACAAACCTATATTTAGACGCTAAACTTACGTACGGAAATACCTACAGAACAATCGGCGTAGAGATCTCACTTTACTTATTTAAATTATGATAATCAAGAACCTTTTTTGTAGAGATTTTAATCGGTATTTCTGAGTAGAGAAAATGTACACTCACCTGTAATATTTTTCGGAGTAATACAGACTGTAACTCGGATTATTGGATGTATTAAATAAATGTATAGGTTGAGGATAATTGAAAATAAATAAATTTCGTTGTGGGGAGCTCTTTCAAAGCGACACACTCTCCGCCATTTTGGAAGGCTGACCACAGACTAACTTTATCTCTAAAATATAACGTCATTTACACAATGACAGTTGACAGTTGATAGCAGTTTTGCATAGACAGCAGCAGTCAGTTGAAGATTTTCTACCATTTCTACTAATTTCCTGTCAGAGGCCATATAAAAATAGAAAATTCGTACTATAAAGGTGCTAAACAATCGGTTAACTGTATTTTAGGCCACAATTCGACGGTAGGGTGGGAGATTCTACAGATTTTTTCATGGACGGCGGATTATTTGGTACGACTGTGTCGGGATTGGTTTGTTTTAAGGGGAATCCTCAAATCCAAATTCCATACAAAATGATTCGGGCAAATACTCAAAAAGTACGCCGCCGTATTATAATTTAAAATTAACCCTACTAAATTATATACACGTATAAAATCTAAATTAAAGTATGAAACCATTTACTTTTTTTGGTGACGAAATCAAAAAACATGGACAAAACGAATAGTGTGAAGAAATTTCTACAATACGCCCAGTGAACGCAGAATACGCCGTACTTTTTGAGTATTTGTCCGAATCATTTTGTATGGAATTTGGATTTGAGGATTGGCCTTAAGAGTTAGGTACCTAGGTGCTTGTGTTTTTGTCGACAGCTAGGTAAAAATTAACGTTTTTCAATTCGTTTTATTGTAAACTAATGGTTTTTATGCTGAATTAGAGGCGTGAGGAAGCGCCAGTGTGGCACCACCACAAAAAAATCTTTATTGTGCACCACTGTGGCACTTCCATTAGATTTCATACAATATCTAGAAAAATACGCGCCACTCTGTCACGAATCACGTTAGTGGCGCTGTACCTACACCTACCTACCTGCGCGTCTAGACATTGTATGAAACTAGTAAAAGCACCACAGAGGCGCCTCACGGGAGCTTCCTCGCACCTCTAATTTGAAGGTTCTCTTAGTAATAAAATAAACTTACTTTTAGAGTTTTATAATTTTTATAGGAGGTCAAATAGAAATACATTATAAAAAGTAAATATCACATTTAAAACTGGAGTACTTTTGTGAGTATATGATTCACTTACAGGCACAGGACTATCAAATATCTCTCCCTTTCTAAAACAATATCTTCTGAAAGACAGCCGCGTTATGTTGGCACTAGATGTAAGTTCATCTTCTATCAGCACCAGGTAAATGTTTGTGAAGAATGGAACCACTACTGTTTTTCCAAACAAATACCATAATCCCACGAACATCAAAGAAAGTATAATTACTTGGCAGAACATGTAGAAGTAATATGGAAAAATGATTGGATCTGGTGTGGTCATTCTCGTGATTTTGCACACGACCCATTGAATCATCAACCAATAAACGAGACATTGATTGGTGCCTGCACATAATGCAACGCAACAGTCCCATACTCTTCCGCATAAAATGTACGGAAAGCAGAACACTTCCCACCAATTTACTCTGAAAACATCTTCTGTGACAACGTGGAATCTTTCCCCTTCCACTTGGTCGCATCTAAACCTATCAGGCTGCTTCTTCTGTTTCTTTTTAGGAGCCATAATTTACAATTTTCGTATCTATAATAAATTCATAAAAATGGTTTCATATCGACAAAAATTCTACCAAACCTTCACCCTTGACATTTAACTTGTCACCAAAATGCATTGTCAAACTTTTATGTCATAGTTGTCTATGATAGTAGTAGAATTTTGGTACTGGTAATAATTTTCTATTTGTCATCAGCGCTACCTCTCAACTTCCTGGTGTTGTCTATGGTTAGTTCCGTGTTTAGCATGCAGGGTAGGGTGTCGCAAAAGTTCTTAAAAAAATAGTTGCGTGTATTTTACGTAAATATTATGTAAACATCTCCAAAATATACTAATGCGCCAGAGGATTTACTATAATCGACAACTAGATCGATAATAATGGCAGGTATGTAGTTGGTGCCATATTTTACTCGAGTGAAAGTTTTTGTTGTAACAAACTTTTGAATTTATGATTTTGTTTATTGTTCTTCGCACCAAGTGCTTATGTCATTGCTAAAATCGATGAAGGTAATTAAGTTTACGCATAAAAATGTTACCTATGTCCAAGAAAAACTGGTTTTGACCTTTTATTTATTGGTCATACTTGAGTAACTAGTTTTCAATAAAACCTTGAAAACTTTTGCGGAATTTGTGACCAGATTGGTTTTTGCGTATTTTATAATCATTTTATCATATTTTGCTGTCAAATTTAATTTTCTTCTAAATAATACCTAATTACAGATTTTTTCAAGGTTTCTTCATATATTTTTAAATAATTTTTTTTTTTTCAGGTCCACAACCCCTATCAAAAATGATCACATACATATTTTTGATCGTAGCAACCCTTTCAATTTCAAATTCCGAATACATCCCGCCAGGCCCCGCCTACCCGTGCCCGAAAGGGACAGACAATACCCTGCTATATCCGTGCGTTTGCGAGAACGGGACAGACGCAGGGTTGTACGTAAAATGCGAGAACGCAGGGTTGGCGGTACTTAGCGTTGGGATTGGAAATATAGCGGGATTAGGTTTTCCTATAGAACGGCTGCTGTTAAAAGAATGCAAGATTTGTAAGTATTTTTTTTGGTTTAATTAAAAAACTTAGCTGACTAGCGAGTTAAGCGAGCTACGAAGGTTTGGGGTTTCATTTATTAAATTATTTTTATTTTTTTTATAAACCTGGAGACAGGGGCTAATTATCTTCATAATATTTCTAAAAAAAATAACCATTCTGTAATAAATCTAATATTTCAGCTCGTCTATTCGGCTCGCTGTTACACAGATCCACAGTGCGCGTACTACAGATTGAAGACACGCCTATACGTGAGATAGATGAATACTTCTTCGCTGGTGTAAACAGGACATTACAAGAGCTTTACATGACCAATACTAGGATCGAAGAGTTCCCAAAAGACGCTTTTAAGGTTTGTGATGTGGTAGCGAGTGTAGCGAGCCGCACGTTATTTTTTTTAAAGCTGTTTGAATTTTACAATCATAACATTAATCTAATACAATTTTTTTAATATAGATTGTAGTAGTTAGCTTATTTTGTAAAAAAATAATAAGATAAAAATACTATTACATACTACGTACGTACCTACTATTATTTTTCTATATTCTATAGTGTTACAAATTTATTTTATTACTAGCTGTCCGCAACTTCGTTTGCATTACGTATTTTCAATATTCATGTATTACAAAGGCTTACAATGCTCTGCGGATCCAGTATAATAATACGTTTAGGGCACTGTCGCGGCTTCCGCGCTTCTGTAGCGCATCGGCGATGTTTGCTGAAGCGCGCGTTGACGGCTTTGACGCCATCTGGCGCAAAAAATCTGCGTCGTTGTTACGCACAGTGCGCGGAAGCAGCAACAGGATCCTAAACGTCATAGCTAATAGGTACGACAGTCCTCTGATGTGGCAACTCATTCAGAGGACTAAGTCTCTCTTAGTTTTTAAATACTAACACCTAGTTCTAAGATTAGATAGTAAGTAGGTATTACTAACACTTGTGGACCTTGCTGTCTGAATAAATAAATTTTATTATTATTATTATTATTACTTTAGTTTTCTTTAATAGTCTTGTCGTTGTTCAGCTCTTGACGAACGCATCCAATTTTCAAGACTCTACGGTCAGTTGTTTGGTCTGTACGTTGTCTGTCAGTCAGTTAGTCAGGACCAAGACTTTAATGTAAATTAATAATAATTTAAATACCTAGAATTATCCTTTACAGATCCTCAGTAACTTGACAAAACTGTCTATAGACGGACATCTTATGTCGCGGCTCGCTAAGGACATCTTTGCTGGCAGCCAGGCCTCGGGTAGACTGGAGCGACTGCATCTCGTCAATGGAGACATAGCTGAATTTCCTGTCGAGGCTTTCCAGGTCAGTTATGCTAGCGAGCTAAGCGATCTTCCAGTTTTTTTAAACAAATATTGCTGTTGTATTAAATACGCGTCAAAACTTTACTTCGAAAAAAAGTTGTCAGGTTCTAACTACCATATCGGTGTAGCGAGTATAGCGAGCCGCGTAATATAATTATAAAACTTGGTACTAAGCAACATTTAAATTGGGAATGATTCAATTTACTTAATTTTTCTGAGGTTGGTACTTAGTACTAACTACCTACCATCTGACGGCCAACTTCATGTTACACACTTCCGTCCCATTTTCACGAAATTACTCCTCCCACAAGTTGACATAAAGCGAGAGGAATCAAATTTCAAAGTATGTATATGTCGTTATCTTAGGAATATCTCGCTGATATTAATCCAGGAAAATGATCACATTTTTGAAAATATTCAAAAAAAAATTATTATAAGCTGCAAGATTTTTTAAATGACGTAACTATATAAATAGTTAAAAATATCGGCCCGTCTCTATCAATTGCAACACCCTAACGGGTAATATTGTGTAGCTGTACTTCTAATTATTTGAATTAACAAGACCTGAAATGTAACCTACCCAATCTTTGCAATAAATACTGAATACTGAAATAATTGGGTACTTTTATTGTATTTTTGTATATTTTTTTCAGAATTTACGGAAGCTAAAAACATTGGATTTACACGGAAACAAATTATCTACGATGAAGAGGAATCAATTCAAAGGATTACGCGACGTGGAAGTCTTAGACCTCAGGTAGGTTACCGTTAGGAGGTGTGTCCCCTGCAGGATTCCGTCTAGATGAGTACCAACACAGAGCGAAATATTCTACCTCAGAGCAGTAATGTGTGAGCATTGCTGTGTTCTGCTTCAAAGGGGAATTATTCCCATCTGTCACCCTGCTCTGTCCGCCTAGGGTGACAGATGGGCCAAAAAAGTTATATATGTCCCCCTTTCAGCAACAGGGTGACAGATGGAACTTTTAAAAATTGAAAAAGTTATATATATAGTTCTGTCTGTCCCCCTGTTACTGACAGGGGGACAGACAGAACTATTTTATTCCTGTCTGTCACCCAAAAAAAATAGTAGATACACTATGATGATTCACACATATAGGTGAATACATTCAGTCTAACTAGGTATTACAATGGTTAAACTACTTAGAATATGCACTATATCCAGTAAAATGGGCTTTCGAAACTAATCATTAAATTGTATTAAAATGGACGAGTGCTATAATAGTGTTGCACTAGCCGCGGTAAATCAAAGTGTAGCACTAATCTGGCCATGAGCAGGCGCGATCTCTTATCATAAGGAGAGCGCCCAGCTCGTCTCATCACTCCAAAAATCTATACATTATTATAAACTCAGCAGATTATGATGCCAAAAATACAATATTTCTGCAGCCAGGTTTCCTGTTTTCATTTTACCACGTTTTTGTTAAGTCAATTTTTTGTGTCTTTTCGTGGCGCATTTGAAATCCTATTACCACCCTGGTTCGAAAGAACTAGTGACACGATAAGAAGAAGAAGTCTGTCTGTCTGTAATGAATGATGTCTGAATCAAATTGCTCGTTCACAATACATTCTGAATCCATAAAAACCGCTATATTATTTCGTATGCGTGCATAATTAATGTGTATGAAATCTGCAATTAAACACTTGGGCGCTTTGGGCTAGGCAGATAGAATTTTTAAAATTAATATAAGTTTCATCTGTCACCCTATCAGCAACGGTGGGACAGATAGAACTTTTTTGGCCCATCTGTCACCCTAGGCGGACTGAGCAGGGTGACAGACGGGAATAATTCGGCTGTAAGCTCATTTGTGGGTAAAAAATAAATAAATAAAGAAAGCGAAATAGCAATAGCTTTCTAATATATAATATGCAATAGCTTAAAAACGTGGTTTTTAGATTTTAATTAACAAAGCTTGTTTCTTATTATTACGTTTTAGCCACAACAAAATAGTAAAGTTAGATGGAAGCCATCTTGGCGATCTGCAGAGGATGGGCTGGTGCAACATCAGTCATAACCAGATCGCAGACATACCCAGGTATACAAAAAAAAAACAACGTTTTACAAAAACATAGATAATATTTAGAAATAATACTCTGTATTACCTTAAATAAAGAATCAAGAAACATTTATTGTATAAAACTGTGTACAAAGATCTTAACATATTTTAGTAGGAAACAACAGTTTATCCCGATAGGACATACAATAAGATAGGTACTTACTTAAATTAAATAGATACCTACCTAGTTTTATTACATCAGATGTAGTAGACTATAGGTACATTTTTTTTTCAGTTAACTAGTAGTTAGAAAGGTATTTTTTAGACATTAGTTTTTCGTTTTCAAAATATTATTTTAGTGTGTAATGAACTTTTTGAACAAGCCATTTACTCAAAGTGTTTTTAAATCCAATACCAGATAGCTACTTAAACTCTGTAGGTAGATGATTGAACACTTTTATTGCAGTTATATATAAGCTTTTTTTCAACATGGTATTATTAATTTGAGGTATACATATATTGTACTTAATCTACCTAAATCAATAGAAGAAATACAAACTATAACAAGAAATATAAACATGCTTCAATCGACTACAATCGGATTTTTAGTACCACTGAAAAGTCACAGGGAAGCAAAATACGTAATACTTACTGTTAATTTCAACGAATTTTTTTCATTTTTTTGGTTTTAAAATCTAAACTACCGAACCGATTTTGATAAAATTTCGATAAACACAAAGTTCTCAGGTAACAAACATAAAAAAAAACAATCAACTGAATTTATAACCTTTTCCATTTTTGAAGTCGGTTGAAAATCTTTGGAATCCCGAATGCATTCCTGGTTTTGTTTTCGGGATTAATCTTACAACACCCTGTATAATAGACACATTTTTTTTTATTTCAGAGCCATGTTCGCAAGAAACAACCTTCTAAAAGTGCTTCATCTGGACAATAACAAACTGAAAAAACTAGACACAAACAGCTTCAAAGGAATGAGATTTTTACGGTAAATATTTTTTATCAACCGGAGCAAGCATTTGTGTAACATCTAATCATTTTCTATTTCATTTCACATAGCGCCATCTAGCCCCAAAGTAAGCAGAGCTTGCACTATGGGAACCAGATAACTGATACAAGACTTATATACTTTTTTTTAAAATACATATATATAGAAAACGCCCAGACTCAGGACAAACGCCGGTGTTTATCACATAAATCTTTGTCCTGAAGCGGGAATCGAACCAGCAACATCGGCGTACACCCTTATTCACCCTGTATATTGATATAGAAGCTGATAGCTTTAGACTATGTCCATCCAAGCGCAGTTGAAAAAAATCACCTTGTATATTGACTTAGGGTCAACTGTGGTAAATGCGGACAGAGCGATTTTTGGAAATAACGAATTATCAAGTTTTTACAAAAACAAAGACAATCGACTTCAATTGAACTGTTTTAGTGACCGTAAACACCACTGAAAAGCCACAGGGAAGCAAAATACGCAATTTCGTTTACTTCGACGACATATTTCTTTTCAGCTTTAGTAGGGTGCTAAATCGATTTTGATGAAATTTGTATGAGACTAATCTGAAAGTATATACTCTCAAACAAAAAAATATTTTTTCAAATAAACAACAAAGTTCTGAGGTAACAAACATTAAAAAAAACCCACATTCATCTGAATTGACTTCCTCTTTTTTGAAGTCGGTTGAAAAATTGTAAAAAGGATAGAAATTCTCATGTAGTATTGAAATGAAATGAAATTAAATTGTAAATTATATTGTAAATTTTAATGAAAATAAACAGCACCAGATAGCAGAATTTGCTTTTCTTTTGATAGTTTTTTAGATATTTCGGAAAGTCGCAATCGATGCATCCTGAAGTTCCTACCTGAGTAGTTTCCTAGTCAAAGAATAAGTAATATTATGAATTATAAAACCATATGTGGTTTTTTTCTTTGCCCACCATCTATTCATATACACCGCCAATTTTTAATTACCCAAAAAAAATTAACAATGCAGACGGTGTACTACGTTGTATCAGTGCAGTCAGAATTGTGGGTTATTACAAAGTGACAGAGTGACAGCGGCGCGAGTGCGGCGCCCGAGCCGAGCTGCGGCGAGCTGGCTCGAGCTGGGTACCCGGGTTTGCCTAACGATGAATAAAACTTAAATTATTATCAATTAAAGGTACCGCCTGACGCAAATCCACAGGAAAACGACTAACGGTAACAGTTATCCAATATTAATCAAATTTATTTTGACAATTAATCGACTTAATTTTTTCAAGTTTTTTTGCCATATCTGTGTTCAGTAACGGCAACTGACTATGCGTTTTTTTTATGGTGATTAAAATTTAACCGTGTATATATTAACATTTTCTAGACGTCTATATCTCCAAGACAACCAGATATCGGATATAGGACGTGGGACGTTCTCTTCCGTGACCAGAATAGGGACAATCGACCTCGCCAGGAATAAAATCACTAAAGTGGACTACCAAATGTTCCAGTCCTCAAAATTCGCCGAGGTATATTGCATGTAATACTCGGGCGAATAAACATGACACCTGGCTTGAATGACGTTTGTGCAAAGTACCGCGTGGAATTGGATAATGTTGATAGAGAAGAGGTCCTGTAATACTTGGTGATGATAAGTAATGATAAGGCAGAGCAATTAGAGGAAGAACAAACACGGAGGGCGCCGCGCGGGGGGCGGGGGACGCAGCAAGTGCCGAGCGAGAGTGGCAGCCAGTGGCATGTTCACTCGCCCGAGTAGTACCAATTTTATACACTAAAATCTACCGATTTGTCTATCTACCAATTTTTGAACCGACTTAAAAAAAAGAGGAGGTTCTCAATTCAGTTATTTTGATTTACGTAACCAAAATACTGAACTGATTTTCATGAAACTTCTATGGGCCAGTGGCATGTTGACTCGCCCGAGTAGTAGCCATGTTCTTGGTATGGGGTTCAAAAATACGAGTAACACTTATGACGAAGACTTGTGTCCACACAAACCTTTAGACTTTAGACAAATATTTAGTTAATTTTATACGAGACTTTTATCAACCCGAACCGAAGGCAAGGCTGATCTTTTTATCGTGTCCCTAATTTCTTCCAACCAGTGTGGTGAAAGGATTTCAAGTGCGCTCGAAGAGGCTCCTTTCGTGCACTCGACACATGTTTTCGAACTTTAGGTTCTACGACATGCCGGTTTCCTCACGATGTTTGCCTTCACCGTTGCGAGAACGTGGGATGCATACATAGATTTTTTCGAGCGAAAAACCCATTTATGTATGACTTCCACCGGGATTCGAACCCGCGACCATCAGATCGCAAGGTAAGGGCCTTATCCCCTCAGCGACAAGGTCCTCAGAAAAGGGTTGATAAAAGTCTTGTATAAAATGCCTTGCTTCAGGCCCTTAGTGTATAAATAACCATTTTAACTGTAAGTTGTTAAGTAAATAGTTAAAAAAAGAATATATTTTTTTTTTCAGGTTCTTATCTTAGCTGTAATTTTTTAATTATGCAATTAAAGTACAATCTGAACTCTAATTATGCTTACGCCTGTGTTGTATAAGTTATCTGTAGGTATTAGCACGCTAACCATACTGAACCACCCTACAAGGGTTGGCTAGCAGAGAATGCCTAAGGCATTAAGCCCGCCCATTGTGCAATGTAATTTATATTTTGTGCAATAAAAAATAATAATAATAATAATAGTTAGAGTTCAGACAATGTTTGCATTTTATTTCATTTTTACTTACTATACTTAGTTTATAATTTACTTTTTTCAGGTTTTAAATTTGGCTGAAAACCAAATTAAATCCATAGAAAGTCAGGCTTTCACGGATTTATACGCGACCACAGTGAACATATCCCACAACATATTAACTACTGTTGAATCTGGGGCTTTTCAAAATTGCCTAAATCTAACCGTTTTGGATTTAAGCCATAATAACCTAACGGATTTGAATAAAAGGGCGTTTGATGAAAATACATACCCATTTGAATTTAATGTTGCTTATAATGGATTTACTGATTTTAGTCAGGTAAGAAAATAATTGGATTTTACTAGTCCCCTTAAGGGGAATCCTCAAATCCAAATTCCATACAAAATGTTTCGGACAAATACTAAAAAAGTACGCCGTATTAAAGTAATTTCTTCACACTATTTGTTTCGTCTATGTTTTTTTGATTTTATACGTGTTTTTAAGTTAGTAGGGTTAATTTTAAAACGCGTACAAAATCTAAATTAAAGTATGAAACCTCACACTTTTTTTGTAGACTAAATCAAAAAACATGGACAAAACGAATAGTGTGAAGAAATTACTATAATAGGGCGTACTTTTTGAGTATTTGTCCGAAACATTTTGTATGGAATTCGGAATTGAGGATTCCCCTTAAACGGCAATGACAAACGCCTAGTTTACACGCTACAAGCCGGCGAGTTTAAAAGCTAGCGAGTGAGCGAGTTAGGTTTCGGGAAGGATTGTCAACTAGCAGATAGTAAAAACGCCGATGATACCGGGCAAGTTTACAAGCTACAAGTGAACTACTGGCTTGTAGCGTGTAAATAGCGTGTGTCATAGACGCTTTATATGAAAATTCAATGTGGCGATGTTTGAATGTATTTTTAACTTGACAACTATTAATTTCAATGTGGCGATACCAAACCGCCATAAGGTAAGAACACATTTTCAACCGACTTCTAAAAGGCGGAGGTTCTCAATTCGGTTGTTTTTTTTATGTTTCTTACCTGAAAACTATGTTGTTTATGAACCGATTTAGAAAATTCTTTTTTTGAGGATATAATATACTTCCAGATTGGTCAATCAATCAATCAATCAATCAAATCATTTATTTGCGTAGTAAGGGTTTCCATGCAGGGTTCTTAAAATTCTACTTTATAATAGTGGTGCCAACTTACATCTACCGCTTGGGCATGCAATTTTTTTTTTTAATATCCTATGCATGTATTAATTAATATGTTAATTTTAATACAATAAAATGCCCAAAAAGAATACAGACGCAAATCACAAAAACAGAGGGAAAATTAGCTATTTCATGTCAAGTGGAAATAATTTCAATCATAATCTGTCATATATTAATTAATACTATAATACGCTTCATTTGGTCCCATAGAAATTTCATGAAAATCAGTTCAGTACTTAGGTTTTAAAATCAAAATAACTGAAAAAATGATGTCCTATAAGTAAACGGAATTGCGTATGTTGCTTCCCTGTGACTGTTCAGTGGTGTTTACGGTCATTAAACAGTCCAAATTGAAGTCAGTTGTAGTACGTTTTTGTAAAACCTTGATTATATTATATTTTTTATCATTTTCAGTTGCCAATACAAAATATGTCTGGTATAAGAATAATAAACGCTTCATACAACTCCATACAAACAATTCCAAAAAATTCATTTCCAAAATTGTATGAGCTACATACTGTGGATGTTTCACATAACGAATTGGAAGACATTTTTAACGCCGTTTTTCAAAACCTCTTTTCGTTACGGTAAGTTTTAGTTTTAAGAAAAAAAAACGTACCGTCAACTTAAGTTTTTATGAGTCCAAAATACTTATAAATAATTATTTCAAAACAAATAAATAATGGTAGAACACCAAGATTATCAGTATCAAAGCAAGATGAAGGCGGAAAACAGAAAAAAAAATTCAGACGCCATGTAAATAAAAAAAAAAATGTCTAGAATCAAACATGAACTATAATATCTATAGTATTTAGGAATATTGAGTATACATCACTATGATAAGAATTTTTTTTAAGTGTCACACCTTTATTTACAAAAACATACCTTGGATAATGAAACCGAGTACTTATAGAAGTATTTATTTTTTATTTTTATCATTTAGAAAACTTCTAAATAGGTACACGATTGATTACTAATATAAATAAATATGGATGGCCAATTAACAGTTTTCACTAACAGGAAGATAGCTAAAAGAGCCATTTTTTTTTGGCGCGTTTTCAATGTAAACGGTATAAATGTTTCCAGGTACCTCCATCTATCCCATAACGCGCTAACCTCGGTCAAACCGTCCACATTTGGCACGCTCCCAACGCTCTTGTCCATCGATTTGTCGCACAACAAGCTGAGCGCGGTGTCGCGCGGCAGCCTTGCCAAGTTGCAGAGCTGTCGCGAGATCGATCTCAGCTATAACGAGATTGAGAGCGTGTTTCAAATACCAGCTGCTTTGGCGTGAGTATGAATAAACATATACAAACACACACAATCTTATATATTTTCATCCTCATAACGCAAACGCAAGAATCCCAGACCACGATACACACACACTGCTAAATATTTCTATAAAAATACCAGCTGCTTTGGCGTGAGTATAAAAAAACACACTAAATAAACATAAAATAAAATCGCAATAATATATATCTGGATAATACACAAATATTAATAAAAATAAAAATACATTTTGCGCGTAGCGAGCCGCACTTTACATACTGAATTTGCGGCTCGCTACGAGCAAAATCTTATTTTTGGTTAACTTAGTCAACATATCATTTATTTTTGAAATATCTACGCTATTTAAAATATTATAATAAATAACCTATTTTACTAAAACAACGATAAAAAGTGTGGCTCGCTTCAATTACCTTTATTTTTCAGTTCTCTAAACTTAGCGCAGAATAATCTCACCGAGATCAAAGCCAACTCCTGGCCGCAAATGAACTCTCTCCTCCGCCTCAACCTGTCGTCCAACATGTTGGCGGACAACTTGTACGACAGCTCGTTTGCCAACTTACTCACGCTGCAGAGCTTGGACTTGAGTGGCAATGGCTTGACTAGGCCGCCTTGGCAAGCGTTGAGTGGGCTGAGTAGCTTGCAATATCTATACATGCAGGTGAATATGTTTGACGTTACTACGTCTAATAAATCGATGAACGCACAGCGGCTGCATGCACGAAAACTTTGACTTCTTTGTCCAGTAACGCTCATTGTCCCGTTACACTGGTAGTCACGTTAAACTATCGTCCGTAAACCAACTTTACAGGCAACCATTTTTTTGTGCTAAAGAGTTATGAGAATGGCGCTCTTCTGATGATAAATTTCGCTATTTCGTGACAAATCAGTGGCTTAAAGACTGATGAATTCAAAACCACAGTATTTTTGCTAGCTTGTTGCAATTTTTTTTACCACGTTTTATCGAGTCACGTTTTTGTTTGCTTGTTAGTCGTCCCGGGTGGAATCTTGCAAGTCAACTTTGTAGAACTTTCCGATAAGCTATAAGACTGAAACTTTCAGGGTAGCTCACAGCTCGTGTAATATGCATTCTAAAACAGCTATATCTCGTAAAGAAAGCGTGGTATAGTAAAAGTATAAAAACGTGTTTTTATACATTTAAATCTAAACTTGTTTAATTTGCTTTTCAAGAAGGTTTACTATGCTTCTATTATTATTTGTTGGTGGAATTCCTGTAGCAATACGATGATAACCATAGAATTTGTATCCTCCAAGCCTGCAATCTTGCAGTATTGTGTTTATTATAAAAATCTTTGTAGAAAGTAGGAAAAACTATACTAAAATTATAAACTATTTTTTTCCAGAATAACAACTTGACGGCTCTGAGTAAATCCTCTTTTGGAAATCTACCTACACTATTCCAGCTAGATCTTTCTAACAACAACATTACTGAAGTATCGAAACAGTCGTTCAACGGACTACAACAATTATTGGATCTGTCGCTGCGACATAACGAACTGGAGAGGATACCTAACGAAGCTTTTAAAGGATTAGTGGCTTTAAGGTAAGTGTAGCGAGTTTAGCGAGCTGCTGAAAAAACACGGCTCACTTGAACTTATTTAATCTATTTTCACGTTTAAGTTTAAAAAAAAACTAAAATATATAGTCAAAGCGATACAAGTATATTTTTTATTTATGATATTAAAAAATGTCTAGTGAGTTTATTAAGCCACTGAATGAAAACATTAATTCAAATAGAAGCGACGACTTTGACAGCTCTATACTTGTACCTGAGTAAAAGTATTTATTCATTGATGTTTTCAAAATATCAGAGAGCGTAGTGAGCCACATTATCCCATTCATTTTATAATTTTCACAATTTAGCTTTTTCCTTTCAGGAGATTGGATTTGTCACAAAACATGTTGGAGAAAATAGACAACAAAACAAATGGATTGTTGGATGATTGTCTATCTTTGGAAATGGTAAGAACTATTTTACTACCTTTTTACCCGACTGTGAAGAAAGTTTTCAAATCTCTACGTCCACTGGTTTAGCTTGTAGGCTGTCTGTCAGTCAGTCGGTCAGTCCTGACCACCAGTACCTGAAACCAGTAGACTTGTGGACACCCATTTGCATTGCGAATCTATAAAATTCCTTTCTTAGTATTATTTAGTGACTTTTACCTCTTGAGAACACATCCTCTAAGTTTCAAGTCTCTAGTTCTAGTTCAGTAGTTTGGTCTGTACGTTGTCTGTCAGTCACTCAGCCTTTTATGTATATTGATCAATTATTAATAAGAAAAATATATTTTCTCAGGTAAACATAAGCTATAACAACATAGGCTTCCTCACAAAAAAGATGTTCCCGTCAAGTCCGTGGATCCCGTACAGACTGCGCATAGCTGACCTGAGCTACAACTCCATACCCGTTTTGACGTTTGACATCACCCGCGGAGGACACACGCTGACACAGCTCAACCTGACGGGCAACGTCCTCAACGATATCAGGAATAGTAAGTTAGAGATCTTTCAGTGTAAAAATGCACAATACCTTACACTATTCAAAGGCCGTACAGACTGCGAATAGTAAGATTTTTTGATGCAAGGTAGCTCGCTTTGCTCGCTACACCATTATGTTCATTATTTTAACCAAGATGCAATTCATGCTACATGCGTCCTCGTAGTATCCAGATAAAATATAATCCATTATACACTATACTTAATAACAACAAATAACTATACCACAGATAATATAATACTAAATTTGACTGTACTAAATTTTAGGTCAATCGGTTCAGTAGTTTTGACGTAATTGCACGTACAATTTGGTGAAACAAACAACCATCCATCCTGACTAACTTTCGCATTAATGATAGTAGAAAGTGAGTAAACACAATCAATTTTTTTTCAGATGTCCTGGGTAACTTGACTTCACTTCAAATATTGGATTTATCGAATAACAATTTGAAGGAATTGAATTCAAGTAAGCTTTATCAAGGAATGTTGTAATAATAAAATATTTTAAATTATTTCACATTTTTTTTACTATTTTTCAGCCGATGCAAAATTGTACTTACCGGAAAACATCACTGAGATATATCTTCAAAACAATGTATTAACGGACATACCGAAAGAAAGTATCAAAAACGCAACAAAACTGAGAATTCTGGACTTAACAAATAACGAGATGACGAGGTTCGAACCTGTTATAGTCAAAAAAGTTATAAGTAATGGGTTGCAAGTATTTTTTGAAGGTAAGTTTCAAATAACGAAACTCAGGCGAGTCAAAGAGCCGCTAAATAAAATGATAAATTGTCAGTTTGGCTACGACAAAAAATAGTCGAAAAGTAACTCCTTATAATTTTGAAAACCATACATTGAACTTGGCTAGTTAACAGAATACAGTTTTTCATAAAAAAAAAACATACTTTATAGTAAATGCTACTGGTATTTAGATACAAGAATTTAAATTAGTCAATAGGTTTATCGTTCTATTTTTAGAAACGGTCGTTTCATGTATTTCTTTTTTGTTTTATTTCAGGAAACTATTTAAAATGCGATTGCCTAGCTCGTCCATTAAAACACTACCTGAATCGTCTAACAACATCGGCATTACAAACAAGCAACAAATACAATAACATCACTTGTAGCGAGCCGCAAACTCTAGCGAGCGAAAATATACTGAATGTCGATGAAGACAGATTGCTGTGTAGTGATCAGAATGCGACTATGGATGGATCTTTTGATTTTATCAGAGAACCGGATTTGGCGTTTAGAGATATTCAATAGTAAGTATTTTAAAGCAAGCTACATAATCTTTATAGCTAGCATGCACGGAAGGAGCCTCTTTGATGCGCACTTGAAATCCTTTCACCACACTGGTTCGAAAGAACTAGTGACACGATAAGAAGAAGAAGATAGCTAGCGAGCAAGAATCTAAATACACTTCCATTATGTCTTAAATTACCAACGTACATATCTGACTTTTGAGTGAACCACATGCTAGCGAGCTAAGCGAGCTTCGTTTTTAAACATTATTATAGAACATAGAACTAAATTTTTTTTAATTTTTAGTGCCCAAACGTCAATCTACGTCCACTGGTTCGTCCTGACTACAGATGATGTAGCAGATTTCATAATCTACATAAGAGATGACAAAAATAACATCCTTTATACAAAAGACGTTGCATACAACCTTCGTTCGCTCACAATAATCATAGAGAAAGATTTAGAGACAGTTTTCAAAAATGGCGGCAATTTTGACGTTTGCATCCAAGCGCGGGCTTCGTCCGACGCGCCAAAAAAATGGCATCCGAGCCAATGTCAAAAAGTGACAGAGGAATTTGACAGCTGGCCGAAGAAACTGACAGTTGACAAAAGGAGGTTGACGAAAAAGGTCAAATATTCTTGGTTCTCTTCGAATAGTGTTATAGGTCTAGTGAGCGACTCGATTTTGATAACTTTGTGCATATTTTTGGGAGTGTGTTTGAAAATGACTGAACTGGCTACTTGATTTAGAGATTATCTGATATTTATCACTTAATAATCAGTGATGAATTTTCCTTATCTTGAAGACTGTGACGAGTTAACTATTACAATATTTTGATTGGTGACAAATTACCACAGCATCAACGTTGTTTCTCGACTGTATTTTTAGTTTCAATACATTGTCTTACTCGTAAAATATTTCTGTTGTTCAAAAAAATAAACTGTTACTCATTGTCAAGACGTGGAAAAGTCATGAAGTTAAGACACTTTTCGAACTGAAGACGCTAGCAATTAAATACCAACAATGCAATGTATTTAAATGCAATGCATTTGAATACCAACGTCTTAAATGCTACGGTGAGTAATCCTTAGTTATTTTCTGTGCTGGCAAATTCATCACTAGATGTAACTTTGAAAAAATATGTTTTCTTAATTTTTGCTTATTTGTACAATATGAAATTGAATATTTTTGTTAATGGTGCTATCATGTGCTTTAATGTTATTTTTAAGAAGCTCTGAAGGCTGAAATGTAGTAAGTTCGTGTCATTTTCATAATTATCAAAATTACAAAATATATTTCTCATAATTAGCCAGTGGCTAATTTATTATCAATATCGTATGAAATGTTAAATAATCCGTAAAACGTCTTGATAAATTCTTATTAAGTTATTAGAGTTCCGCACTCAAAATTTAGTATGCATATTCTGCTTGAAATATTTTTTTTTTATTTTACTTATCTATGATAATGTCAAAACGTCACAATCTATGTAAGCTTTAATTTTAAATTGAAATGTATTTTATGCAATATTTATTATGTATTAAGAATATCAGTATTTGATTATTATTTACTTATAAGTAAATTAAATCCGTCCATTATTGTTAATCTTTATTTTCTTACATAATTTTGAATACATTTTAGCAATATTTTGTTTTTGGCTAAAATATATCAGTATTTTATTATAATTTAAATGAAATCCGTCTATTTTTGTGAATCTCTTTATTTATACAATCATAAATTTGAATAAATATTTATTTTAAGAACTAGTAAATGCAGTATTATTAAACGAATTACCTTAATATCGTAATAACCTAGTTTTTTCTAGACTAGTTATTCTTAAATAATTTTTACTAGTCACATTTTTACACGCTTGAACTAAAAGCTGACTGTACAGTAAGAACGATTAAATTAATACTCAATACATTTATTGGATTAGTCTCAAAATCCCCTCTATTATTCTCCTTATCTTTAGATGGTAAAAATGACAAATACACAATAAAGTGACGAAACCGCATGCATTAAGGACTAATTTACCCTAAAACTATTCGGATGATGAAGAATTCCTTCAAATTTTTCAAAAATCAGGTGAACTGTGGTCCCTTATTTTTGTTTTCTAAATTTTTTACCCTTAAAAAACCCTTACTTAGGTGATTCGTCACGTAACATACCTACAATTTACCTAAAAACTATTCGGTCGATGACGAGTTCCTCCTAGGGCTTTCAGTCTCGATGACTTTCTGAGTCCCGGGAAAAAAAAATCGAGACTCGATGCGGTCTCGAAATTCCCGGGAAAAACGAGACTTTCGAGACTAATTTAACAGTACATAAAGGCACACTCATAAATGGCATTTAGGCATTTTATGGCGTATTAATTAGCGAACACATCACAGTTTAACTTTACAATCCAGTATTTGATGATGTTCTGTGATATCCGATGTTCCTGATTTATCAAAATTTGCGTTTTTCTTCAAAATGGTTCCTCATTCCACACATACACACACAAATCAATGAAGGTACAGGGGCCTTTCATTTGATTACAACATAAACATATCAATCTCTCGGTATGCACAGCTCCATATTCCAATGCGAATGTGTAGCGATCACCGAGGCAGCAAACACCATACTTCGGAGGAAAATAGAAAATCAAAATATACGAATTCTAACCGATAGTATGGCTATACTAAAAGCACTAGATCGCAATACTTGCGACTCAATGCTCGTTAACGAATGCCACCGAGCACTGGAGAGAATAACCCAAGCCAACCGAATAACACTCCAGTGGATTAAGGGGCACAGTAACTCATTAGGGAACGACGCCGCAGACGAGTTGGCTAGAAAAGGATCTGAGACTGGAAGGGAAGGGCCATCTCCCTTCCTACCACAACCCTTTTCTCAATTGCGAGCGTGGATACGCAAACGTACAAAGACACAGCACAGTGAGCGCTGGCTGCAAACCAAGAAGTGCAAACAATCAAGAATGGCCTTTCCGCAACTTGCACCACGTTTAACTACACGTTTACTTAGTTTGAAACGACCAGATTTAAGAATAATTGTGGGTACTATCACAGGACATTGCCTGCTTAACAAACATCTACACAACATTGGAAACACAGACAGCCCACTCTGTAGACGCTGCTTGACCGAGGAGAAAACGCCCGCCCACGTAATCCTGGAATGCGTGGGAGTGGCAAAGCAACGAGAGGAAATCCTCAAAAACCCGAGGTCACTCCGCGAAGCCTGCGAAGAACCCAGGAAACTTCTGTGCTTCTGGGCGGAGTAAGGCTGGCTAAACTATTAGTCGGGAGATCCGACGCACAAAGGACCAACAGGAGTCCAAGTGCGGAAAAGGGAGTCCATTTTACATTTACATTAATTCCAGACATATTACTTTTTTTAAATTTGCCCTTTTTTGGTAAGCTAATGTCATAAGATATACCACTATGTCTTATCCTTGTTTTATTTATTATACTAAGGGCTACTCTACACTGAATATTGTTAAGATTTTTATAAGTATCGAAAGTCTCGTTATTCCCGGTACCGAAACCATCCAGTCTCGAGTCTCGAAAATAACGAAAAATCGTCGAGACTCTCGAAATTTTCGAGACCGAGACTCCCGGGATGAAAGCCCTAGTTCCTCCACATTTTTCCAAAGATCTAGTGACCAATAAAGGTGATTCGTCACGTAACATACTTAGACATATGTTTTAAAAAAAAAATATACATAAATAATTTCCTATGCGTAAATAAATTGGGATTCTCGTAAGTCTTGTGTAATATTTATCCATTCTTCTTAGTGGCGTGTTTGTCAGTTTCTTCATACTCCTCGTGAACATCGTAACTTGAAATATGGTTTTCTTTAAATTTTGGTATCGTCTTGTAACCTGTGAAATAAAAAAAGCATAAGCACATTTAATTTCAAAAAAGTTTTTATTTAACTGTTTTGCGCTTTCTCATTCGCTTATGTTAGATCCTTTGTTAATTCCTCAGATAATTTTCCTTCATTTCGAACTTGCTTTTTAGAAAAAACTGTATAAAAAAAGAGTAATTTATTTACTCATGAATTCATTGAGTCTTCTCTATTTTTTTTAATATATAATATTAATCTAAACCTGTTACTTCTCTTGTTAGAAAATTAGTATCGGACCAAAATGTACTAGAAGTTAGCCAATGTGGCTCCCTTTTCTTGGGCACATTTTAACTGTACTACATTGTGTTTCTTTACTTTGACGACACCGTGGCTTAGTTGGTAGTGACCCTGCCTACAAAGGTTGGTGTTCCGGGTTCGATCCCCGGCCGGGGCAAATATTAGTGTAACGAACACAAATGTTTGTTCTCGGGTGTTGGATGTTGTGATGTGTTGTATGTGTCCATGCCACCTACGACACAGGGAATCCTAGTGCAGGGGTGTGAGTGTGTGAATGTTTACTGTGTTTTCTAGCTGTACTCACACTAAAGGTTAAATAAAACAAAACTTTAATACTTCTGTGACCTATCTTTATTTAAAGTAACTTACCTGAATAGGGTCCGCTAGGACTGGCTGGGTATTCGGGGGCGTAAGAGTTCCAGTCATGGACAGGAATTTCTGCAAAAAAAAAAAAAATGTGGTAAATGCAACAATCGGGGCAATTGCGTAAATTTAAAAATTTACAGTACCAGATGATAAAATTTTCCTGTACTTCAAAATATCGCCCCGCATTTACCTCACAGTAGAGTATAAATACGTGGGATTCAAATTTTTAATATTTTATTTCAATAGATATTTATAACAAAATCTTATTTAATTTAAAAACGCATGCATGTAAGAAATAAATCTAGGGACTTTTCAATAGGTAGTATTTATAAAAAAAAAGCATTTTTTTAAAGAAATCATTGAGTATATTCTTACCCTTACGAGAAAGGCTTCTTTCACTACCTGTAATCAAATATTGAGTGAATTAATTAAGATTTTGTTATTTTATCCATATACCACATTCAAAGAAGTTAATAAATCTTGCACAGTTGAATAATACAGGGTGGTAATTAGAGATTTTTTTATTCCATGCCCGTTTATTATAAGACTTTTTTTTTATTCGCATGAACATGGGTAATAAATATATTAAAAAATAGATTTTGTTGGTATTAAAGGGAAACAACATATTCTGCTTTGTCAGTATACGGCTGCACCAATATGTACCTATACCCTCTCAGGCGTCGTTGTCCTAATAGAACGCGATGGCCGCGCGAGCAAGCGATGCGACCGTCGCGCGAATCCGCGATCAAACGTACTAACAGCAAATAGGCGTCCCGATTGGCAATCGCGTGATCGCGCGATCGACGTTCGCGCGAACTTGCAATGGTCGCGTCATCGCGATCTATTAGGACACTGCCTCAAGCGTTTACATTTATTTTATACTCTTAATTTTGCAAAGACTTTCTTCTTCTGACAGTGTAGTGTAGTCCTCACATTAATTTGAAAATGCTTTTGTACACTTGTCTTTGCAAAATTGAGAGTAATGTAAATGTAAAAGCTTGGGAGTGTATGTATACATGTCTGCTGCAGCTGACTGTACATGTATAAAAAACCCCTTACCATGAGGACCCCACGCGTATTCATGATGGTGTTCAGAATGCTTCGATTTCAGCATCGTGAACCAAGACGCCACCTGAAAATACAAAATATACATTTTCAGTATTGAAAATTCATATATTTATTGCCAAGTAGGGTACATACATAAGTAGTGGGTTTCTTAAAGTAAGTATACCTAACTAAATTTATGTATACATTAATACATTTAAGCCTACACCCTGTATGAGTAGGGCAAAGCATCTATTTTTTACCCGACTTTGAAGAAGTGTTATAATTTTCGAGTATATTTTGTATTGTTTGTGAGTGTGTGTGTGTGTATATCTGTGCAAAGATCTGGCAGTAATGTGTGAGCATAACGGTTCAGGGGCACTATATATTAAAATTATTATTTTTATTGGTTACATAACTCTTTATTCAGACCGTTTTTCATATTCAGGAAATTCGGTAAAATATCAATATTTTTTCGAGTTTGTAGATGAGCGATTTAGAAGATTATGAGACTGAAGATGCGTGAGGTCATATAAATAGATTAAATAAATATTTTGTCAGCAATAAAATATTTATACTAAAACATTTCGTGAGGTTATAGTATCAAATTCACCGCTCCACTTTTTTGAAATTTATTGGTCAATTAATGGATGGTCGAATGTTGGACTGCCACGCCGTTGTCGCGGGTTCGATTCCCGCTTCATCATTCGCTCAGGACAACAGGAGTCTGGGTGTTTTCTATGTATTATAAAGGGTGGATCAGGAATTCGTTAACATTTAAAAAAAATATAAAATAAAACCACGAGTTATTAAAAAAAAATGTACACAAAATATAGCCAATAGATGGGAATTTACTTTGTAAAAGTGATATCCACTTTTCACACATCTTGACTTTGGATTCTTCGAAACGAGCTCGGGATCGCGTCGAACTGAAGCATAATTTCCTACACGTTCTCTTCACTCTGAGAAGTCCGTGGACCGCCGATTTGCTACAAATTTAATGTCGCTGCCGTTTTTTCGAAATTCTTCACCCATTTATTTTCTACATAAGGACTCAAGGCAATGATTTCTTCGAAACGAACTCTGGATCGCGTTGAACTGAAGCAAAAAGTAAGCAAACTAAAATTGTTTTACGCAAAAGTCGCCTTAAAACCCAATGTCCTGAGCTATTGCCACTAAATTTCCCTGAAACGAGTAAGCTGTTTGACCTCTCCAAGCAACCCGCGCCGCTCGGATTTGCGCAAGAAATCAGATTTAAATGTTAACTAATTCATGACCCACACCCTGTATGTTTGTATTCACAAAAAAAAGTATTTTAGTATTCTATCAGCTATCTGGTTCCCATAGTACAAGCTCTGCTTAGTTTGGAACTAGATGGCGTTGTGTGAAATGCCTAAAATATTTATTACTTATTTGTTTATGAATCTTTAAAAATGTACAAATTTTAATGTGCGAGCGAGATAGCAGCTCGCGGGATTATGTGCCTTAAAACAACGGTACTCAAAACTAAGCTAATCATCTTCCGTACTGGATTCAGTTAGATAAAAATCACTAAAAAACGTAACAGTGCATTGCGTGCTTTGCGTGTGAGGTAATTGCGTGAAAGACGAAACGTACCTAATGTTCTTTACGATGGCTAAGTTTACCGTTGGGAGCCTCCCCTGCAGGATTAGGTCTACATACAATAGGTAAAATATTTAATTCGCCAATAAACCTAATAGATGTATACATAGATGGATATACACCACAATTTTTTAATTACCAAAAAAACTTAAATGGACATTGCCGAACGGATACTACGTTAAGTTAAGTTAAGTTTTGTTCATCGTTTGGCAAACCCGGGTACCTAGCTCGAGCCAGCTCGCCGCAGCTCGGCTCGGGCGCCGCACTCGCGCCGCTGCCACTCTGCCATTTTGTAGAAATAAAAAATTCTGACTGTACAGATGCAACGTAATACCCCGTCTGCATTGCCCATTAATTTTTTTTTGGTAATTAAAAATTGGTGGTGTATATATATTCTATTTTATAATTTTGAGTTTTTGTGAAGTGAAGGGACTGCGAATATGATGAGTCAACTCGCTTCAGAGGTTTAAGCGCGTTTGTTCAAAGTTTGGGGTAAAGCGAATCGGCTGTCTGAAGTATGTATTAAAAATATATTGGTTATTGACTGGCGTTTCACCAGATTCAATTTATCGTCAAATAAAAATGAATCAATTAACTATCTCTAATAAGATTTAAAAAACCACTCATTCTATTCATTCATAGTCATGCAAGATAAAAACTACTTAAATAAGATCTTACACTATTGTTAAGCAAATGTTGTGCAAAAACTTGAGCGAAAAACTCATTTCATCTCCATTCTATTGTAACACGAATATATTTAGGTAGGTACTAGGCACAGAGGTATTAAAGTATAGAAACACAATGTAGTAAATTGAAAATACGACCAAAAGAAGCCACTTTGGCTTAAATCTAGTACATTTTGGTCCGATGCTAATTTTCGAAAAAGAGAAGTAACAGGGCTAGATAAAAATTATATGTTAACACTACTAGGCTTTTTCATTATTAATACAACAGCATCGTTAAAAGTCATCATCAGCCTATCGCAGTCCACTGCTGGACATAGGCCTCTCCCAATGAGCGCCATCGCGCCCTGTCTTCGGCTTGCCGCATCCATCTTCTGCCTGCAACCTTCCGCAGATCGTCACCCCACCTGGCCGGAGGGCGTCCTACACTACGTTTGCCGATTCGCGGTCTCCACTCAAGAACTCATTTACCCCAGCGGTTATCGGTTCTTCGGCAGATATGGCCAGCCCACTGCCACTTCAGCTTGCTAATTCTCTGAGCTAATAATATAATATAATAAGCTAATTCGTTAAAAGTAACAAACATTATTTGAAAATGGAGGTATTTCATATTTATTGACAAGGAGTCTGAAATTTGTTGGTCCTATCTTACGGTTCCATTTTGATTTGATACTGTCCATCTTGGTGTTTTATAGGAACACCGTTATCCATCTATAGTACTAGGAAGGTACTAGCGGCGACTCGCGGCTTTCAGTGAGATCCGAGAAAATGCTTATACTTACACGACTCAAAGGGAATATAATATTTGTAAAATGACACAAACTCGAGAATCGAACCAACTAACTTAAGTGCTATATATTTTTAATCGTGCCACAGATTTTTACATTTTGACGTGACTACGTCTAATAAATCAAAGAACGCTGGCTGCATGCACGAAAACGTTGACATCATTGTCAGGTAACGCTGTCATTGTCCGGTAACGCTCATTGTCCCGTTACGCTGCTAGTCACGTTAAACTATCGTCCGTAAACCAACTTTACAGATACCATTTTTTTTTAAATAGTTATGTCCTTGCGACAGGAAACTGAAATATATTACACATAGTTCTAATGCCGACTTGCACCAAATTTTCAAAGTTCCTAAGCAATTACTTTACTCGCTTGACAGTTCTTAACGGTCAGAATCTGGACTGTTAAGAACTACCAAGCGAATAAAGTATTTGCATTAGGACTTCGACAGTTTGGTGCAAATAGGCATAAGTCACTTAGTACTAGCAATTTTTTAGCAATTTTTTTTGGATGTTTTCAAAACATGCTTTATGTGACCACAACTAAGCTTATCGTAGTATCTTTGTGGCTTAATTTTTTAAAAAAGAAACATTGACCAAAGCTTTGTAATAGAAAGTGTTCTACTTAACTTTGATCAGCTATCAAGTTCAAGTGAATAATTTTAAGTTGAAAGAATTTGAAAAAAATAGTAAAAAAATCAATATAGGCTCACTTATCACTATGAATTTCTATTCATGCAATGGGCGGGTTTCTTTTCTTTATCTATTAATACCTCTCGTGTTCCTTATCTTTAATATTGCTTGCGTAGGGCCGGTAAGTACCTAAGTATTTGCTTTTTTTAGCTCATCTACGAATGCAAAAAATCTATTATTATTATTTTCGCAGATCTGACGGCGATTTAGAAGACCAACATTAGCAGACTTGACCGCCATGATCTAATAATAATATAGACTTACCTTTGCAGAGCTGACGGCGATCTTAAATACCAGCAGTAGCAGTCCTATGGCCACCGACTTTACCGCCATGATGGATGTCAGAACCATCCAGGTGGAGGTGGCCCCGACGTGGAAGATCAGGGGCATCATCGCCATTGACATTTTTTTTAAACCACGACCTAAGAGGGGAGGATGGGGAAAGTTAGCGAATGCAGATAAAACAATAAAGTTTAGAAAAATAAAATTTTAACAATTAAAGAAAACAAAGGTATATTGGATAATTAATTTACAGGGCAATTTAAAAATTATATAGAATTGATTTGATGGCGCTTCTTAATAGAAAAAGAAAAATTTACAAAAAAAAAAACAGTCCAATTGAAATCGGTTGTAATATGTTACAACCGATTTCAATTGGACTGTTCTAGTGACCGTAAACACCACTGAAAAGTAACAGGGAAGCAAAATAGGTAACTTCGTTTACTTCGACGACATATTATTTTCAGTTGTTTTGATTAAAAAACTAAAATACTAAACCGATTTTGATGAAATTTCTATGACTTATCTGAAAGTGTATTCTTTGAAACAACAAAAGAATTTTCCAATTATTTTGATAAGTGACGAAGTTAGGTCCTTCATTTTTTTAAGATCACTCGAAAAACATATTTATAAATATAATGATTTATTTTTAAATTTTAATTTAATTTATATTTTAGGGCTGGGCTTATGTAAGCGATAATTAACTAAAAAGTTAAAAAAATACAAATAAGGCAAGAATTAAAAAACAGACGGAGGTAATTATTGAAGATGTGTGAAAACAGACAATGCTATGAACTAAACAATATAAACCAAATTTAAAAAATCCAATAGCACCCAATCGAAATTTAACTCAATACATTTATTGTCATTTAAATTATAAGTAAGTACTTACTTGTCGACACATCATTTATTCTCGGCTTGATATCTTCATACCCCAACATCCTCCCCCACTCACTCTGTCCTATATGCCTATCATTAAAATCTTCCAAAAAATCCGTAAAATAATACGATATATCAAAAAACCTATCTAAACCTATTTCAACTAAACTATTTTCATTCGCACTCGTTACGTACGGCGCGAAAAAAAGAAAAAAGAAAAATATTTTTTGTCTATGCATTTTTTAGTTTTAATTTTGAATACGCGCGTTCGGTAGGCAACTAACACTATTCTGATCTACCAGCAATTTTGAGAGGTATAAAGTGCACACATTTTTTGTATTCTGCTTAGCGTTTACTTGAACGAGGTACAGTCGGGGAAGTAACGGATAATATTGAATTTCAAGCCTATCGAATATCCGGACATGTCAAACTGTCAAAAGTCACGAATGTTACGGCATATTTTTGTGTATAGAAAAGCAAATTCTCTTTTCTGAATTCAATGTGTTACGGGTTGAATTACACGAAAAAATTCTCAATTTTGATTTTAATAAAAACCGTTAAAAGACACCATCTAGCTACTTACTTAATCAGGTTTGTGATCAGAGTAGAAGCAGGTATATTATTTAAACCAGACATACAATCGTTTTTTTATTTAGACAACAAAATAATAATAGATTTACTTCAAAGGGTGGCAACATTTGGATGGAAAGTTATAGAAAACGAAATGGTTGGTTTTGACAATAACTAAATCCACTTATTTTTAAACATGAAATAAAAGAGCTCAAAGCATTGTTTGATATACAGGGTGGAAAAATACTTTCACCCGCAGGTAATAGATTGGCTTACCCTTTACGACCCATCCTGTATGTATTTTATCGTTTAGAAAAAAGCCTCACTGACCTACCTCAATTGAACATCCTGTGTACTTCACCATACACACCTTTACATTATTTCTCTGACTGTACCTACTGTGTACTTGTTAGAGTACTCAAGTGATGTTCTTCATTTTGTTTTTATTGAATTGATGTTGAGATTCGCTCCTCTTAAGCATGTTTATTTGGTTTTATAATGTAGTCGATGTATCGACCAGTCTTAGATATATGTAGTTTCACTTTCTTCGAATTTGTCTATCTACCTAATGATCTACCTAGTACAAAAATTAAAAAAAAAAAAATTACATAGATTAATAATGGTGTTCCCATAGAATACAAAGATAGACAGTATCAAAAAAAAAATGGAGTTAGAAAACAGGACAAAGATATTTCAGACACCCCGTCAATCTCCATTTTCGTACAACTTTTATTAATTTTTACGATGGAGTTTTATTTTATTAAAAATGAAAAAGCTTAGTAATACCTTTATTACCTTTATTGACCTTTAGTATTTGTCTAGCACTGATACTTATTTTTTTCGAAATGTAGCATCGGACCAAAATGTACTAGAAGTTGGCTAAATTAGCCAACTTTTTTCGGGGCGTTTTCAATATACTACTTTACAAATCTATACTTTAATACTTCTATGATAAATAATAATTTAATTTAAGTTTATATACTTTGATCTTGTTTTATGAACAATTTTCTAACTTTATAACCAGGTAAGGACTAACGGAGACTCATAGATGAATAACGATGTTCCTTTAAAACACCAAGATAGACAGTATCAAACCAAAATTGAGTCGTAAGACAGGACCAAAAAATTTCAGACACCTTGTCAATATATATAAAATATCTCCATTTTCAAATAATGTTTGTTACTTTTTACGATGTAGTTTTATTAACAATGAAAAAGCCTAGTTGTTTTAACATTATAATATTCATCTAGCCCTCTTACTTCTCTTTTTCGAAAATTTGCCTCGTACCAAAGTACTAGAAGTTAGCCAATGTGGCTTCTTTTTTTGTCGCATTTTCAATGTACTACATTGTGATTCTATACTTTAATACTTGTGTGCGGAGACTGTTTTTGACGTTTTTCAGTTCTAGTTAGTTACAGTTAACAAGATTAATTTACTAAGTAGTCTTTCATTACCATTTTTGATCTAGACTAATAAAAATCGCCTAATTTTTCACGCTCTCTTTAATACAAATGTAGACTGGCTAATAGTAATAGATGATAGCTATAATAATAATATTAAATTGGTAACATACAATTCATTTTCTTCATACAATGCAGCCAGTATCCTCGGCACGCTGCCATCGGATATCGAGTTGGAGCAGTTGACCTATAGATCGTTTGCAACGGTCTATGGGTGGCCCATTATTTCCAAAATTTTGTAATATAGGTCATATATTGTATTAGGCTTAAGCTATAAAAAAATATATTTTTAAATTAAATTATTCAATCATTATTCAATTCTTATTACTTATATATAGAACTTATTTCTTATTTATAGCATTAAGTTAGTAATTAACAAACAAACATTCACACACTCACACCCCTGCACTAGGACTCCCTGTGTCGCAGGTGGCATGGACACATACAACACATCACAACATCCAAGACCCGAGAACAAACATTTGTGTTCGTCACAAATATTTGCCCCGGCCGGGGATCGAACCCGGAACACCAAGCTTCGTAGGCAGGGTCACTACCAACTAAGCCACGGTGTCGCCAAAGTCAAAGTAATTAGTTGTGTAAATAAATTTTATTCTTTATTATTTATTCCATTTTGACATATAATATTTTGACATTTAATGTCTTTTTTTTATTATTTTACTTGTGTCGATTTTATATGGATGTATTGACTGAGAGAATAGAATAATTAATAATAATAACAGTTAAAATGGACATGTGCTTTAATCCTGTGAGCACTGTTTCGATCATGGGAAGGCATGATCCATTACCATCAGGAGAGCGTCTAGCTCGTCTCGTCACCTCTATGCATACAGCAAACGCTTAGTTTAGGGCAAAATTGCGTTGTGTGAAATGTCCAAACCATATTTATTTTTAGTTTCATTTCAAGTAGGAACTTATGTAGATTTAATTAATAATGTAAACTATTATAATTGAATTATTCCTCTAAACCCTTTAGAATATGCAATGGAATGGAATTCCGAAATGATAGCGGTCAGAATTTTTGCATATCGAAGCGCGTTGAACTTCTTTGTATGAAAAAAAACAGGCAAATATTATAGGTATATTAAAATAACTAATATGTATGAAACAAGATATTAAGTTTTACACAAACATACTACAACCAACTTCAATTGGACTGTTCTAGTGACCGTGAACACCACTGAATAGTCACAGGGAAGCAAAACACGCAATTTCGTTTACTTCGACGACATTTTTTTTCAGTTATTTTGATTTCAAAACCGAAGTACTGAAGCGATTTTCTTATAATTATTTTTTTAAACAATCAATGAAAAAAAATAACCTGAATCGAGAACTAACTTTTTTTTTTTAAGATGAAAACCAGATTTTTTTCAAAACTGAGCGCGTTGAACTTCTTGTATAAAATATGAATTATTCCCATTTGTCACCCTGCTCTGTCCGTCTAGGGTGACAGATGGGCCAAAAAAGTTCTATCTGTCCACCTTTCAGAAGCAGGGTGACAGATGGAACTTTTAAAATTTGAAAAATTTCTATGCATACAAATAAAAAAATATGGTTAAATGAGAATACAATGCAGCGTACATCTTGTGGTCTCTGCGACCACTAATTGTGTCTGCGATGGTTACTATACACTTTACAATACCATTCTTCACAGTTGTTAAAATTCTATCAAAAGCAATTTTGTTTTTTGATCACATTTCTTGAACGGAAACATACAATGAGAAAAGTTTAGAGTAATAAAAATAGATGCGTGTAATAGAGATTTATATCAATATGAGGTGAAAAATGTGTTCATGTTGTACCTAATTAGGCTAAAAGAGTCTACACGTGACTAGAATGCCGGCTTTTACTTTGCACAGCGTATAAGCATTGCCATTCAACGTGGCAATGCCGCCAGCGTTCTGGGCACGTTGCCGTCTGGTGGTGACAACAACCGACTAGGTTATTTATAGTTTTATTTTATTATATTTAGTGTAATTTATCCTTCTCTGTTATTAGATAAATATGCCGATTTTAGTTTTTAATCGACTGGATCGAATCAAAGTTTCTTAAAATCTAGAATTGCGGCAATTAATGACAAAAAAATGATGTTCCTATAGAACACCAAGATTGACAGTATTGAAGCAAGATAGAGGAAGAAAAATGACAGACACCATGTCAATAAAAATTAACCTATCTCAATTTCAATTTATTTATTAAACAAAACATTTCACTTAGGTCATTTATCGGTGGCCCCACACTAGGCTCTTGGCCTGTATCGTAGGAACCAAAAAGATACACAGAAGAATTATCAGAAAGGACCGGCGTATTGTTACATAAATTAGAGAAATACAATATCATAATGGTGAAACATGTTGACAAACATTAATTTTAATTGTGTGTGTGTGTGTGTGGATAATGCCTACCAAAATAATATCTTGTTAATTAATATAAAATCTAACATCAGTATTACATATAACATAGCTTTGTTCACAAACCAAATATGTTAAGTATGTGAAACCAAATTTTACAATTAAAGAACATGCAGCATGAAGTTTAATACAGAACGAATTCATTTCATATCATTTCATTTCATATCATTTCGATCTCCATCTGAAATATTTCTTGTAACTATTAGCTCTATTTTTTTTACTTCTCAGTTTCGAAATTTAGCATCGGACCAAAATTTACTAGAAGTTAGCTTATTTAGATCCTTTTTTTATCCTTCCTTGAGTGACAAAATCGTTAGAATACGTGTGTAAAAGCTCTATTGCTCAATATGACTCTGAGAACTTACTTGTCACATCCTGAGATCGTTAAGGTGTTTTTACCTAAATGCATTTTGACCTTAGAAAGTAGGCTTTCGAGGAGTCCTATTAGGCCTTTAGGTCACCTGGTTGTATGTCATTTATGATCATGCAATATCAGATTTGTATACATCTTATTCTATTATTTCCTCAGTTTAAAGTTTTTGTGATAACATAAACTTCTATTAAAGCCATTTTAGGGTTTTTGTTTATTTAGTTTTGATCAAACCCTAAATTGAATTGATTAAGTAGGTAATTAGGATCGATAAATTAAAAACCGAATATTTTGTACTGATGTATTTACCGTATCGCGTTTAAACCGAGACTGAATTACAGTGGGTTTTACAAGAGCTGTACAGATTGACTTATAGTTAGTATTAGACCATAATGACGTATTAAGTTACAGATTATTCAATAGTAATTAAACACATTATGTAGTTACGCTACACCTTAGGATTTACTAAAACACGCAACAACGGACTTCAATGGGAGTGTTCTAGTGACCGTAAGCACCACTGAAAAGTCACAGGGAAGCAAAATACGCAATTTTGTTCAATTCAACGCCTTTTTTTTAGTTATTTTGATTTAAAAACTAAAATACTGAACATATTTTGATGAAATTTCTATGACCTATCTGAAAGTATATCCTCTCAACCAAAAATAATTTCTCAAAATCAAATTGGTTTATAAACAACAAAGTTCTGAGGTAACAAACATGAAAAAAAAACAAATAATAAAAATAATAGATGATTTCCTCCTTTTTTGAAGTCGGTTGAAAATATATTTCTTAGTAAACACTTTCAGCTCTTGACAAATAGGTACATACTCCAAGTTTGAAGTCTCTACGTTCAGCGGTTTGGCATGTACGTTGTCTGTCAGTCAGCCAGATCCAAACCATTTATATATATTCATTTTTTTTTTAAATAACACTTTATTTACTTTGGTATTATGCTTATCTAACGGTAGTTTATTTATAGTGTTGTTTATTATACATACATATTTTAAATCAATTAGTATTTATTACAACATAAGCTAACTACTACAATTTTTATTACAAAATTTACAAAAGGAAACAATTGGGCCACCCATAGACCGTTGCAAACGATCTATAGGTAGCTCAACTGCTCCAACTCGATACCCGATGGCAGCGTGCCGAGGATACTGGCTGCATTGCCTCTTTGTATAGCAAGGCTTATTCTTTGGCCCAGATAGCTGCCAGCCCTCTGATCACGCGTCGCTTCGACCAGACGCTCTGACAAAATTTTAAAAACGCGGAAGGCTCCCATTCCCCATGGACCTAGGGTTTCATGTACGACCTATATTTGATTTATTGTTAAAAGAACAACCGTATTGTATCGATACAATCTTGTTTCAATTAGAGTAAAAAAAAGAATTTGGTATTGAATTTTTCAGCCAGATTAGATTTATAATAGGCCTAGCGGTTTCAAGTATGTTGATCACTCTGTCTATGAGTTTTTTTTTGTATATTGAGTAGGTTTTTCTTTACAAGTGGAGAATTAACCTATGATTATTATGATTAATTTTACCACATAAGTATTAAAGTATAGAATCACAGTGTAGTTTCAAACATTACATTGAGAATGCGCCAAAAAAAGGTATCTAAATTAGCTTCTAATAAATGCTTAATTTGGTTTCGATACTTAATTCCGAAAAAGAGAAGTAACAGGGCTAGATATATATTATAATTATGTGTATTAAAACTACTAGGTTTTTTCATTGTTAATAAAACTACATCGTAAAAAGTTACAAACATTATTTGAAAACTTTTGGATGGAGAGCGTATTAGTATTCAGTAATTAGACTCTGAGACTGTCGTGCTTAAAGCGTCGATGACAAAGCCTTTTTGCAAGCTGCTTGTTGGCGAGTTTAACAGCTAGCGAGTGAGCGAGTAAACTTTCGGGAAGGATTGTCAACAAGCTAAAAGCCGATGACGTTGGGCGAGTTTACAAGATATAAACGAACTCGCTGGCTGGTGGTAGCGTGTAAAAAGGTGTGTTTCATCGACGCTTACCGTGTTTAACATTGTCTTGAACTCTATTTTTTATTATCGTGTCACTAGTTCTTTCGAACCAGTGTGATGAAAGGATTGCAAATGCGCCTCGAAGAGGCTTCTTTCGTGCACTCGACACATGTTTTCGAACTTTTGGTTCTACGACATGCGGTTTCCTTCACCGTTGCGAGAACGTGGGATGCATACATAGATTTTTATGACCGAAAAAAATCAATTTACGCATGATTGCCACCGGTATTCAAACCCGCGACCATCAGATCGCAAGGCAAGGGCCTCATCCACTCGGCCACCACGTTCTCAATGAACACTACGATAATTTAATGTCAATCGATTCAGTAGGTTAGGTAGGTACTTTTGGCTTGATTGAGGAACAGACATCCATCTATCTAGTCAACATCACAATTTTTTGCAAATTTTTAGTAGGAGAATTAGTGTGAATGCGGATGCTCTGTAACCAACATACTTAGTTGAAACTTTATTTTTAGAATTCAGAGAAAGTGTACGTTCACTTACTGTATTATAATTATTATTGGTATAATTTTTCATAAGAGATTTTTTCGAGGAATTGTGGACGTTAATCTTGAAACCACTCGACTTTTTGTCGAACGATCGTCGGCTCTAGCAAATAAACTAACACAGTAATGTGAAGAGACATAATAATAGCGATTTACTGATATGCATTTGATACGCTTCATACATTCCATGACCTAAAAAAAGCTTAACGTAACGGGACATCCCACTTATCCTAAAAAAGTTAAAGTAAAAGTTTGTGAGAATCGATGACTAGATAGATGTTTGTTCCTCAATCACGACAAAACTAATGAAAAACATTATGAATGTAGTTTATAAGCTAGAAAATGAATTATAGGCTTCTTTTTATCTCGATACCACGCAGGCGTAGACCGCGAGCAGCAGTCATACATAAATCTTCTATCCCAAAGCTCAGGGTTAAAATTTTCCACTTAAGACCCCAAATCATTTTCAAAATTGCGCTAAATAGTATCTATGTATGTATTTGATACTAAATTTTCAATAAACTGTTTTTTTCGTAACAATTTATTTTATAGATGGATTTATCAAAAACAGAAGACTTTTTAAAAGACAATGTCGATATAAGCGACAGGTTTAATGTCGAATGTCTACAGAATAGGCCCCACTTGAAGTTTTTGCAGTAATTTGACAAGGGGCTCGGTCTAGACAATTTGATAGCTACCTAGCGGTTAGACTGAAACTAATGTTTATACTAGCACTTAACGAAAGGAAGTCTTAAATTAATAAAAAAAAATACTCAATATATTAATATACAATAAATACAGTAAAGACATTGTTTAGGTTTGGTGCAAGTAGGCTTAAAATCTTCCTAGCTTGTAAAGAAATTGCTTAGGTTTGGTGAATTATGCAAGAGCATGAGATCTTCACGCGTAAAGTAATAACTTAGGAACTTGTATAGTTTTGTGCCATGTTTTTTTTTATTTCCTTACAAATTTTGTTTGCCATTTTGAGAATAAGGCATTTTGAGAATTTGCCATTGTGAGAATTTGGCATTTGTAGAATTTTCCATTCGTAGAATTTGTCCTTTTAAGTCTCATATACCATTTTGGGATTTGCCATTCTATTGCGTAAACCATTCAGTTGGATTCGTTTTGATACAAAAGAAAAAAAAAATCGGTATATAATATTTATTCATACAACACAGTGAATATAAGACAAGTGAAAATAAGTGCGATACTTATAACGATCTTATGGCTTTGCCCGCTGCTCGTAAACAACGCAATATCATGGTAATTGGAATTCCAGCCAATAATATGTTCATCTCGGTTCTGGACGCGAAGCCACAGCTCTAGGGGACGGAAGTATCTGAAAACAAAATCCAACTGTAGAAATCCATTATGGATTTTTGTGACCATATTGGATTTCATAACAATTATGAAGTGTTTTTGATATTTTTGTGTATCAGTAAATATCCATTTTGGCAGATTTAGCCAATCCACATATTGGATTTCTTGATGCGTCTAAAAGCAAAAATTTAACCCCTCTCGCCTTGAAAAAATCTTGAATAAATTCATTATAAAACCGAATATTATTTACTGAAAAGTAGTAACTTTAAAGTACTTTTAGTTTATTTAGATGTCGGTTTCGAAAAAATGTTATAAAGCTCTTATTTCTAAAATAAACTTACTTGACAATGGATTCCGGTGAAATCCTATTGGTTTTCCCTCTAGACATGGTTTTGATGATGTCCGACGCTGATTTAGAAGACCCGGGATGCATTACTTCGCTATAAAATAAAATAATAACATAATACCATTGAGTCAATGAGTCTGAGTCAATAATTTGATGAGCCAAAATGAGACTGATAAATAGGTAAACATTGTAGGTATAGGTAGTCATGTCAATAAAGGGTTTACTTAAATTTGTGAAATAAATCAGATGATTCTAGTGTGAAATGGGCATGTGTTAAATGAGTCACATGTTAATCGAGTCTAGTGTAAAATGAGCCCAGTGAAAAATGAGTCAAGTATAAAATGAGTCGAGTGTAAAATAAGTCATGTGTAAAATGAGTCAAGTGTAAAATTAGTCATGGGACCTGAGCAGTCTGCCGGCGTCCCTGCTCCGGTAGATGTCGCACTCGTGCAGGTGTCCCGTGTGGCCGGCGGCTGCGCACAGCTGGTCGAAGATCTGGAACTCCAGGATCGTGGCCAGGAAGTATTTGATGTACTCCTGTATAAATGGAGGAGTATGTGTGTAAATAACTTCGAGAATCTAGCCAAAGGAGATGATAATGCAAGGCGTACCCCTCTGTTGGCCATATAACCTTCTTGGCCATTCACGTTAAATAAAACTATACGCTGTATTTGATAACTGTGTGCATATTTTAAGATGGTGTGCGAGATTATTGTAGTGTGCGTTTACATGAATAAGATTTTGTTAGACGCGTGTGCAATGCGTGTTTACCTCGTCCCCCGTCAAAAATGGATTGTAATTTTGAGCATATTAGTTAAGACGAATAGTACCCCTGATTTGTACTATGCAGAATTTGAATGTAATTTTGAAAATATTAGCTATGCAGAATTCTGAATGCAATTTTGAAAATATTAGCTATGTAGAATCTTTAATGCAATTTGAAAACATTAGCTATGTAGAATTTTGAATGCAATTTTGAAAATATTAGCTTTGTGGAATTTTGAATGCAATTTTGAAAATATTAGTTTTGTGGAATTTTGAATGCAATTTGAAAATAATAGCTATGTAGAATTTTTAATGCAATTTTGATAATATTACTAAAAAATAGGTTGTCTGTAAAGTTGGTTTACGGACGATAGTTTAACGTGACTACCAGCGTTACTGGAAAATGAGCGTTACCGTACAATGACAGCGTTACCGATGACGTCAACGTTTTTGTGCATGCAGCCGGCGTTCATCGATTTATTAGACGTAGTCACATGCCTCGTGTAGAGGCGAAACACGTGTCGAAATGTAAACTTGGATTTTCTATTTTTTTACGCTTTGAATATTGTAGATGGAACATTTTACTGAAAGAAGACATTATTTGAATTTAAAAAACAATTTAAACTGCATTCATAGATATTTAAATAATTTCATGGTTGAACCGGGAATCGAACCCGTTACACGATAAAAATGATCACCCTGTAGCTTTATCATACCGATCGAAAGGCTTCATCATAAGGATTATTTTTTGCTAATTAATATAGTGTCAAAAATAAAAGGAAGACCATGAATTTTAACATTTTTAATACAAAATTAATCAACTTATCAAATGCTCAAAATAAGTCCCTTCCTGTTAGAACAAAGTCGCATTCTTTTGATTAATTCGCTTCCTGTCGATTTTTGATCTTGTTGTGGTGGATATTTAGAATAATACGTCTAAGTTCTGCTTGTAGCTCGTGGACACTTTCATAATGATGCGTACTTCTCAAGTAGGTACATTTATTTGTAATAGGTACTTAAGATAATGTCAATTGTATGTCCTCACGGCAATGTCAGCTTTTCATTTTTCTGAACAAAATTTCACATCAAACGTTAAAATTCATGGTCTTCCTTTTATTTTTGACACTATGGTACTTAGCAAAATATAATCCTTATGATGAAGCCTTTCGATCGGTATGATAAAGCTACAGGGTGATCATTTTTCTCGTGTAACGGGTTCAATTCCCGGTTCAACCATGAAATTATTTAAATATCTATGAATGCAGTTTAAATTGTTTTTTAAATTCAAATAATGTCTTCTTTTAGTAAAATGTTCCATCTACAATATTCAAGGTACTTTCCATCCATGTGGCCTAGCCGTGGGACGTCCTGTATATTAAATAGTATATACAGGGTGGAAACTTTCAGCGGGGCAGTAAGGCGAAGTACCTTATCCGTTGCAGCTACACGAAAATGGTCTTAGGAGACTATCCATAATTTTTTATGGAATTTAGATCTCCATTGACAGATTTAATAAAAAAATACAGTTAGCAAGAAAATAGCCATTTTACACAAAAACATTTTTTGATGCCAATCGATCCTGTTTCTACTACTGATCAAAAACTTCTACGGGACCAACCATCGTTGGAGTACTCAAAAGTCACAAATTGCAGAAAACTTTTCCTTTACATTTTGTATGAAAATTTTACGCAAAAGCTTTTTTAGTGACGGTTGAGATCTTTTTGTTGACTGGATAAAACGATAAGTTTAAAAACAATTCAAATTTCGAACTCGTTATTATTAAATAAGGGGGCGTCCATAAATTACGTGAGGTGTTTTTTTTTATTTTCTGTCCCTCCCCCCCCCTGGTGAGATGTTGTGAGATTTTATTCAATCCCCTCCCCCATCCCCCAATCTCACGTGAGATTTTTCAGAATGTGGGTTTCTTACGTAAACGCGTTGGATTGTTATTACAATTTAAACAAAGGACTTAAGATTAAATCTTAAGCATGTACAGTCTGGATTAAATGGACCAAAATGGTATAATTTTTTTTTGTTTCAAACAGAAAAAAAATTGCGTGATATTTGCCGAGACCCCCCCTCTCTCCAACGTAAGATTAGATGAGATTTGACTCGACCCCCTCTCCCCCCTTAAACACCTCACGTAATTTATGGACGCCCAGAATAACGGCGTAGTCCAGAATATTGTATATAATATATAAGTATATAATATAAAATTGTGTATGTAATATATTAACACTATATATGATATATACTAAAGTTCTCGGGTTAAGTCAATTAAAACCTTTGTTTAGAAATTAAGCGGATTTCTTACTAAATATATTGATACGATTTGTTAAGACGTAGTCACGTAAAAAAAGATACCTGATCTGAAATCACGTGGTATTTAGATCCAGGGTCGAAGTCCGCCTCTGTTCTGGTCATGGGAGGCACCACCCCCTGGAACCGCAGCTTCATCTTCCACCACCGACTGTTCATGTTGTACACACCATCTTCGAACACCGACCAACGCCACTGGGGGAATTATTCAATCAAACTAAAGCAGTAATGTAAGGTATATTTGTGTTCTGGTTTAAAAGACACTTTTTTAATAAATAAAAAAAATATATATATTTCGGACTACAAGATCCATATAAAGTTTCACATGACATATCCTACTAATCCTACTAATATTATAAACGCGAAAGTTTGTAAGGATGGATGGATGGATGGATGGATGGATGGATGTTTGTTCCTCTTTCACGTAAAAACTACTGAATGGATTTAAATGAAACTTTACAATAATATAGCTTATACATCAGAATAACACATAGGCAACAATTTATAGAGATACCTGCGCAGACGAAGTCGCGGGCACCAGCTAGTTACATTATATTATTAAATTACAAACAATAAAATTAAAATAAAACAAATTTAATTAAAATAAATTAAATTGAATACAAATTAAATTAAATCGATTTAAAAAAAAAAAAAATTGAATCAAATGGAATAAAATTGAATTAAATGTATTGACTAAATTGAGGATTTTAATTGAATTTATTTTAATTAAAATAAAATTAAACAAGGAAGTGCATTGTGCCGAGGATTATCAGCAAGGGAAATAGTTTCCCCCGTTTATAATCCTCTTCACAAGGCACTTCCATAGCGGCGATATTAATGTTCGTTACCTCAGAACTTCGTCATAATATCAACCGATTTGGATATTTTTTTTGTTTGAAAGAAGATACTTTTAATAGAACAGTTCCTGTTGATTATTGTGTTCCGGTTTGAAGAACTCTTTTTTTGTTGCTTAAAAAGTGTTGAAAGTTCAGACAAAGGACTTCAAGTGCGCCTCTAAGAGGCTCCTTTCGTGCACTCGACACATGTTTTCGAACTTTAGGTTCTACGACATGCCGGTTTCCTCACGATGTTTTCCTTCACCGTTGCGAAAACGTGGGATGCATACATAGATTTTTTCGACCGATAAAACTCATTTACGCATGACTGCCACCGGGATTCGAACCCGCGACCATCAGATTGCAAGGTAAGGGCCTCAACACTCGGCCACCACGTCCTCACATCTCCTCTTATAACTGATAAAATAAATTTATTTATTTTATTTTAATTAAAACGGCAGCAGCCAATTATATTAATTAAAGAGCGAATTACTAAGGTAATAAACATACACATATCATTAAAACAGATAAATTAAAATCTAAGGAAAGTGGAATATAAAATTAAGTAAAATTGATAACAATAATTTTGGAAAATTAAAAATGAATTAAATAAAGCTGGATAAATTAATCATTAACATTCATATATCTCTCACAAAACCTCAAACATTCCGACAAAATCTTCGTCCAAGTATCCGCAAAGAAATATTCTAAATTAGACTTCTTTTCGTTCGTTAAATTATCATTATAGTTAGAGGTGTCAATATATAATTTACCTGGTCCACCATAAATGCGAAGGGTAGGTACGCCACTTTCTCCAAAGCCATAGACATCAGGAAATTCATGCTCACTTCATAAGGGTCGTGTGTTCTGCAAATTAAGGGGAATCCTCAAATCCGAATTCCGATTGAAAATTAACCCTCATCATCATCATCATATCAGCCCTTGGACGTCCACTGCTGGACATAGGCCTCCCCCATGATTCGCCACGACGAGCGGTCTCGAGCCTTCTCCATCCACCGACTTCCAACGACCGCAACTATGTCGTCAGTCCATCGCGTGGGGGGCCGTCCTACACTGCGTCGTCCAGTTCGTGGTCGCCATTCGAGAACCTTTCTTCCCCAACGGTTATCAGTTCGTCGAGCTATATGGCCTGCCCACTGCCACTTCAGCTTGCTGATTCTGAAAGCTATGTCGGTGACCTTCGTTCTTCTACGGATTTCATCGTTGCGGATCTTATGCCGTAGAGAAATTCCGAGCATAGCTCTCTCCATAGCTCGCTGAGCGACTTTGAGCTTGTGTATGAGACCAATAGTGAACGACCACGTTTCAGTGCCATATGTCATCACTGGCAACACGCACTGATTGTAAACTTTCGTCTTAAGGCTCTGCGGTATCGGTGACGAGAAAATATGGCGCAGTTTCCCGAACGCTGCCCATCCCAGTTGGATTCGTCGGCTGACCTCCTTATCAAAGTTGGACCTGCCTAATTGGATGATCTGACCCAAGTATATGTAGTGGTCGACAACTTCGATAACATCGTTCCCAACGTAGACCGGTACGGGTGCGACATGGGCATTAGACATGATTTTTGTCGTGCCCATGTTCATTTTGAGACCCACCTGTTGGGAAACGATGTTGAGGTCTCTGAGCATTGTGCCAAGGTCTTTCAGCGTTTCAGCCGTGATGACTATATCATCGGCAAATCGAAGGTGAGTGATGTATTCGCCATTAATATTGCCATTAATATATAAATTAACCCTACTAACTTAAAAACACGTATAAAATCTAAATTAAAGTATGAAACCTTTCACTATTTTGTTGAAGAAATCAAAAAATATGGACGAAACGAATAGTGTGAAGAAATATACTATAATACGGCGTACTTTTTGAGTATTTGTCCGAAACATTTTGTATGGAATTCGGATTTGAGAATTAGCCTTAAGCCATGAATTGGCCAATTGGAGATTTCGAGCACTGTGATTGGCCATTTACGGTCCGCTCCTCTCCAATCTGCCTAGTGGAAACGCACCACTAAGGGTAATCCTCAAGGCAAATTTCCATACAAAATGTTTCGGACAAATACTCAAAAAGTACGCCGTATTATACTAATTTATTCACACTATTCGTTTCGCCCATGTTTTTTGATTTCGTCAACAAAAAAAGTGAAAGGTTTCATTATTTAATTTAGATTTTATACGTGTTTTAAAATTAACCCTACTAACTTAAAAACACATATAAAATCTAAATTAAAGAATGAAACCTTTCACTTTTTTGGTTGACGAAATCAAAAAACATAGTAAGTAAGTAATTTTATTGTAATTTACGAAACTAATTTGTGTGTGTGTATACAATGACTCACTTATTCTGGTAGAGTCCCACTCGCTGTAAATGTTGCAGATTGTACACAGAAAGTGCAGCTGCGTTCGCCACAGCTTCATGGAATGCTGAAAATAACACGTATTTTTTCATTTTTTCTGTATTAATAAATTTTTTCTTATAATTTTATCAGTAAAAACTTTTATGAAGGCACCTGAAAATGGTAGGTACTTGCTAATGGCACTTGACCTGCATATGGAACCTGCACATGGCACCTCACCTACACACATGGCACCTGCATATGGCACGGGTGATATAACTCACCTGGGTTAGCGCCATCTCGGAACAGCTGAGGTTGGTCTGCATATTGAAGATAGTACTGAATATGTGCCATTTCATGATGTGTGGATACTAAGTCTTGCATGGTTACTTCTGTGCATTGCTTGATTCTGAAATAAAGCGATAAAATAATATATTTATGACTGTTTGAATCATTTAACACTTTTTATTCAATGACCTAATATGACTCATCAATCATCATGCATGACCTAAACAAACTCTTGTTGTTACTAATGAGTCTATGAAGCCCATGAGTCAAATCACAAATCATGCATATTCTATTTACGTAAGAAATGACGAGAAACCGATGTTACACCTTAATTAACTAATTTTAATGTTTGTTATGTTGTGTTTTCATATTTTTCAATAAATAAATACAATACAATTAACTATAACACTGCGAAATTGATTGTGTCAAATGAGTCAAATTTAAACCTTAATTCATGTCCTAAACGAATATTTAATTGACTTGAAGCCATGAGTAAAATGAGTCTTAAGTCTAGTTTATTTCGTAGTAATACTCATAGTTATACTCACGACCTAAAAGACTTATGTCATGAGTCATGATTCACCTGTAATCAATCCTGTTACAGAAGTCCCAAGCACTAGCGGTGCATTGCACGCTTCGCTGCGAAGGTCTGGCCAGCATGGAGCCGCGCCAGAATTCAGGAGGAACCGGCTTTAGACCCATCGAGGTGTAGAACTCTTCAGCCATTTGGAACATTCTAGAATTATAGGCTAGGTTTAAATGTTTATTTTATTCTAAAATAATTTAATTTAATTTGCACAGCGTATAAGCATTGCCATTCAACGTGGCAATGCCGCCAGTTCTGGGCACGTTGCCGTCTGGTGGTGACAACGACCGACTAGGTTATTTATAGTTTATTTATTTATTTAGCGGTTCATCAATTTAATTCCAATTTTAACTTGAATTTATGTTATTTTTTTTTTAATAATTTTTAACGTTAGCATAAGCCATACTAACAAAATATGTTGTAAATGTACCGAAATATATTTTTATGATTTGATTTGATATTAATAAATATAAATCAACGACTACTTAATTAATTAATTGATTAAGAATTAATTTATTAATTAATTCACAACGACTTTAACAACAACAAATTAATTCTTTACAACGAGCTTTTTACAAATTTTATCGATGAAAAAGAAATAATTAATTATTACTTTTTTATTCATTAATTAAAAACTAACTAACCACAGGAAAATCAATTTTCTTTTTCCCAATGTGTGGAAAACATGAATTAATGAAACATTATTATTATTTATGTTTTCCACTTTTTACTTTTTTTTTTCCACACATTAAATTTTGTATTGTTTGACCGGAACCGTTGTACCGCGCTACAGGAATAGTCTTTGTAATTCCGCCGTCAAAGCTCTAGTTTTTGCACTTTCCTTCCCCTCCGCTACTCCGCTTTCTGTACAACGATTCCGGTCAAACAATAATACCTGAGTGTAACTTAGAAATGAGCCTTAAGAACCAGATATAAATATTTTTAGTCTAAAAATGCACGCGCCTTCACTTTTATGATCAGTCTAAGTAAGGGTCATTTTTTGGATGGCAACAATAATAGTGCATTCTTAAAGTTTTTGTGATCTCTTCATAGAATGACATCACGCCTGCCCATGACAAGGACAGTGCTACACAGGCCTTTAAGACAGTTTGATAGTCAGTCATGAAAACCCAGTAATTTAACTAGCGACAGTGCCATATAAACCGGAACACAGTAATGCTTACACATACTGATGATTGCGTGATCTGTTATTTATTATTATTTTTCATGTGTTTATAAACTGTTTGTGTATGTAGTATCGTGTCCAAATAAACGTTTTCATTTTAATTTTCATCAAGAGAGCGCTTAGCTCGTCTTGTCACTTTACATCACACGGTGGAGTATGTGAAACCAAATATTATAATTAAGAATTGTACACCAAACTTCATGCAATAAACGATTTCATTTACATAAAAAAAACTTCAAGCCGGCCTAGATTCACCGGTCCAACTGTACCTGAGTGGTGTAAATCCTTGTCTCAGCATCTCGGCGGTGACATCAATGTTGGGGGCCTGCGGGAATGGCATGACGAGGTCCATTATAGATTTCCAGTTCTGAGCCCACATGTTGCCTGAAAAAAGAAACAAGCGAGCCTTAATAATAATAATATGCATTGTGCGACGATTCCTCTCTCTGAAGCCCTAAACCCACATTGGATTAGATTTTTACAAAATATCCCATTTATTTATATCCTCTTCATGGTATAGATTGAAATATACAGGGTGAATCGGTTGAAAAGCAACTTTACCTAGTAAATGTGCTGGTATTGGTCCATCCTCTCTCACCGTAGTCTCCCCATACCTTTGTATTAACTTCCTTCTTACGTATGTAAATAATTGTTTGTACAATGGAGCCACCTAGAAATTAAATTTATTTAAAAAAACTTACGGTAGCCGCAAACGCATCACCAACCACAGCGACCAATAGCCAGCGATTGTCAGTTTACATACATATTGTGGTTTTAGCGGCCGCGCGCTACAGCGACAAAATGTATGAAAACTGATCGCTGTCTGATCAATGTCGCTGTGGTTGGTCGCGCGTTTGCGGCTGCACTTGTGGATGCACATACAAGTTGTATAAACTTGATGGCTACCTACTTGGTTGTACATCTCTTCAACGCTAGCTCTAAACGATTGATCTTCGTAAGTCGCTCTCATTTGCTCACCTGCATCTCTGAAACCTAGAATAAAAAGCAGTCTAGTACCGTGAAACATCATAAAATACCATCTAGGTTACAATTGTTATGATTATTTTTTAACCTATAATAATATAACCTATAATATATAATAATATATATATACGGCTTACTTTTTGAGTATTTGTCCGAAAAAAATTGTATGGAATTCAGATTTGAGGATGCCCGTTAAGATGTATCTGTTGATGATTTAGGTTACACCAGTTACAATTTATTTTTAACCTGCTAAGGTTATGTTATGTCTGTTATGATTTAGGTTACACCTGTTATAAGTAAGTAAAGGGACTCCCTTTTCCGCAATTGAACTCTTGTTAGGTCTTTTGTGCGTCGGGTATCCAGGCTAATAAATCTAGCCAGCCTAGCTCCACTCAGATGCACAGAAGTTTCCTGAGTTCTTCGCAGGCTTCGCGGAGCGACCTCGGGTTGTTGAGGAATACACCTGTTATTAATTATGATTAAACTGTTATGATGTATGTTACACCGGTTATAATTTATGTTTATCCTGTTATGATTTATATTAAGTCTATTATACTTTAGGTAGGTTACACCTGTTATGATTTATGTTAAATCTGTTAAAATTTTGGTTACACCTGTTATGATTTATGATTAACCTGTTATGATGTATGTTACACACCTGTTATGATTGCCGTTACACCTGTTATAATTTATGTTTAACCTGTTATTCAATTCAATTCAAACATAACCAAAATGCTACATCGCATAACTCTGGTAAGTCAAAAAAAGCTTTATACAGTTTGTAATACATAAGTTTATAAAATATTTTCTATATCTATGTTCTTAAGCTATGATTTATGTTAAGTTTGTTATAATTAAGTTTACACCTGTTATGATTTATGATTACCCTGTTATGATGTATGTATGTTACACCTGTAATGATTTATGTTACATGTATTATAATTAACGTTACACCTGTTATGATTTACGTTACACTTACACCTGTTATGATTAACGTTACACCTTTTATGATTTATGTTACACCTGTTATGATTAACGTTACACCTTTTATGATTTATGTTACATCTGTTACGATTAACGTTACACCTGTTATGATTTATGTTATACCTGTTTGCTGAGCCGCCTGGTTCGCCAATTGAACGTATCTCATAAACCTGTTTTTCAGTTTTGGTCCAGTTTTGTCTCTAAAGCTCCTCCAAACATACAGCAATTCACTTTCAATTCTAGAATGAGCTAGGATTCTAGATATTTCTGGATCTAGCTGCATGTCGCAGTAGTTGGAACTATCTGTGCCTGAAAATAAGAAATAGTTTGCTTCCTGATATTTAAAAAGCCTAAAGTTTATAATAAAACCCTACTTTTAACACCAATAATCAAAGCAATTTCGGATTTTAATTCTCAAATAATCAAAATCCATCTAGTTTTGATCGGTTTTGTAGCATTTAAAGTAGCGGCAGTGTGATTTGAAAGAACAAAGTACAGCTAGTATTGGTATCTCAACGAAAGCTGCCAAAGTACTCACAATAATGCAATTTCAGTACACTTTGACAAATAATTTAGAATGATAATTTTGACAGGTATAGTATAGGGACACGCTGCGCCGCGCTCTTATTCACAGCCACTACACAAGCGCACTTGTGAATGTGCTGTTCATGCCAGCTTTGGATAATATACCTATACCATAAGTTATATTCCATTTTTGACATTTAATAAAGCCAAATCAAGACAGCTATACCTATAACCTAAAAGGCAATACAGAGTCAGAAAAATATACATACATACAAAAAATATTAATTTCCTTTTTATCATTTGGGTAAGCTTACTTATCCTACCTTCAGTATAAGTCTGGTAGTGCTGGTAAGGTTGGTTAGCTAGCTGGTACGTCTGGTATGAGGGTTCCTGGTAATCCGTGGGGTACACCCGGGGTACATGCTGATCGTAAGGTTTCTGGGAATAGGGGCAGATCTTCGCCGAGTTGTAGATCTCCTTCATTTCGTATATCAGCTGTTGGAGCTGAAAAACGTATTTTGTACATTTTGACCGTAATCGTTTTACCGGAGATGGTGAGACGGGAAAGGAGTAATTTCATTAGCTTCAGTGCCCGTTGCCAAGTTTTTTGTATAGTTTGACCGAAATCGTTGTAACGGAGGTGGTGAGATGAGAAAGGAAATAGCACTGTAAGTTGTAGGCTTCAGTATTTTGCCAAGTATTTTGTTTAATTTGACCGGAGCCGCTGTACCCGGGGCGGGGGTGGCAAGATGGATATGGTAAGTGCCCGGAATTAAGCATAGTTCTGTAATTCAGGAAATCGTTTTTCGGATCCCCGCGATACAGGCTAGCCCTAGTGCGGGGTCCATTGGTTAAAACTCTTCCTATGTAACCTGTTTTCGAAATAAATATTTTGTATTTGTATTGTATTTTTGTATAGTAATTTCATTAGCTACAGTGCTCGTATTTTAGATGTATAGTTTGACCAAAACCGTGGACCGCACTATAGGTATGTCGTCTCGGTCGTTCCACCGCCAATGCTCTAGCTCATGCTTTTTCCATCTAGACTCAGGACAAAGTATTTTGAGTCTTGAGTCATGTGTCTCATGAGTCATGCGTAAGTTTTTTGAGTCACGAGTCACGTGTTTTATTAGTCATGCGTAAGTTTTTTGAGCCACGTGTTACTATTTATAGTCATGCGTAAGTTTTTTGAATCATGAGTCACGTGTACCTCAGTAAACTTGTCATCGGGCAGCGCGGCGCGGCTGGCCTGCACTATCTTCATCAGTTGTCTCCTCCCCTGAGGGTCTGAGAGCCTGGAACCATCGAAAGCTGCTGCCTTCCTCCAGGATAGTCTCTCAAATTTGGAGCTAAGAGTCAGTTCTTCAGTCATGCGACGTCGATTGTAGTCTGTAATGTTGGTGACGAATTTCCACTGAGCCATTGTTACTCTGAAACATTTAAATTTAATTTAATTTATTTTGTGTTTAAATTGTTACCACGTTTTAATCCATATTATACCACGGGTTTTTTAATTACCACCTTTTAAAACTTTTTCTTTCGCATATTTGTAAAATTTTGAAGATATCAATTGACTAACCTATAAATTTCAAAAAGTGGAGCGGCAAATTTGTTACTATAACTTCACGAAATGTTTTACATAAGTGAAGGAGATTAAGAAAAAACAAGTTTCCCAATCCCATGTAATGTTAGTAGTATTTATTTACCTATAACACATTCCAGATGCCTCTCTGTCGTACTCTCGTAGGAATTGCGCAGCCTCCATTGCATTGGTGTTAGATCCCTATAATATCAAAGATAAATAAGTTAACTCATGAGCGAAGCGAGGGAGTTATGTAGAGTCCTGAATGAAGCGAGGGGCTCAAGCTACCCAAGGCTTTATCCCAGAGGAGCATACTCTACTTTTCACTCCTTCTGCGAAATAATAAAAAGTCAGGCATCCCAGCAGCAAGCACCGTCTTTTGTTTCACGTTCTTAAAATCGTTTCTTTTTTTTTTGAGTTCTGCTTATGGTGGCCAGTTTGATTTTAGAACAAACCTCTTTACAATGTCATATATTATTATATCCAGGGCAACTCCTGAGCGAAAGCGAGGGTGTTAAGTAGAGTCCTGATTGAAGCGAGGGAGTTATGTAGACTCCTGAGTGAAGTGAGGGAGTTATGTAGAGTCCTCAGTGAAGTGAGGGAGTTATGTAGAGTCCTGAGTGAAGCAAGGGAGTTATGTAGAGTCCTGAGTGAAGCGAGGGGTTCAAGCTATCCCTATTATTCAGTTAGCTATATACCCGTGACTCAGTTATGTAATAATCTATATCTAAATAAGGTAAATTACACGAGACAGACATAGGAGCCTGTAGTTAGATGTCCCTGACAATTTCAAGATGTTTTTTTTTATATAATGACAGGAAATCTCCGTAATTAGGTGAGTTACAACCGTTTCAACATAATAATGTTATGGCACAAAGAACGCGTGACATCTTTAATCTTCAATTATATTTTGAGTCAAGGTTGCTGGATTTTTTTTTAAGATAAATATAGGGTGTATTTTTTAAGGGGAACTAGCTCAATTCTAGTCAATATCGTTATGACCACATTATGCAATTTACTGTAGCATATGTAACAATTTATATTTAATCTGTAGGTAGGTAATTGTTTTAATAAATACCTACCTAAATAAATAGGTATTGGCATTTCTCAAGAAAATTTACATTTTTGACGATAAAATTATTTCAATAAATATACTAATAAATATAAAAAAATAATAATATAATAATAAACGATTTCAATTGGGATTCTAGTGACCGTAAACACCACTGAAGTCACGAAAGCAATTTTTTGAAAGGCGTATTTGCCTTTTCGTTTACTTAAATAACATACTTTTTTCAGATATTTCGATTTGAAAAGAAAACTTAACCAATCTTTCAATTAAAAAAATATTTTTCCAAATCTGTTGATAAATGACGAGGTTCTGAGAAATCAAAAACCGATAGTTTACAATTTAACTACTCTAACTCTAACTTACTCTTTAAAAATCGTTAGATTGTAAACTCTTTAAAACAAACCAATCACGGCGCAGATTAAACCTAACCTACCAATCAGAGGGGAACTGCTATCTGATTGGTAGCTATGGTTGAATTTTGTAAGTACCTAGTAGCTGTGCTAGTAGTAAATAAACATCTTAGAATAATAATAAATACTCTGTAGCTTATGATAGCAAAAAGAAACGTGAATCTCTCCTCATTATACACAATCAGTCAATCTAAAAGCAATTACTTACGTACCATTCTGAAGTATTCCTGCGAGCACGCGTTATGTATGAAGAAAGCGAAAAACGCATAATGCATCGGAAATCTGTTGCCATTTTTCATCTTAGAAAAAAAGTTGTCACGAACACTTTTCTTTTTACATTTGAAACGAATAAACTCGATTATTTTTTATGGAAAATTGGACTTTATTACATAAAAAATATAACACAAAATACACAGTCGAGGAGACAACACTTTTCCGTTCCGTTCCCGCGCGAATTCTAAACTTCTTCCAATTTCGTTGTTTTGGCAGTTGATTTTATTTACATTCATCCAGAGGATAAAGGATTAACTTATGAAATAATTTTTAAGAGTGGTTAACAGGTATTGCACAGAAAACTGTCTCGCGGCCTTTCTTGTCGCCAACTGGAGTAATATTTCCGTCGCATTGTCTCGTGCATGGTTTGATGAGCACGGCTGTATGCATGGGTGCGGCGGAGACAAACCTCCTCTGGACTCGTTTTGAGATTTCTCTTAGTCCTTTTCATTAAGTTGAACAAATTAATAGGACTATGTCTATGTCCATGTGCCCAGTTTACCTAATTTTCAAACTATCAAATACAGAATAAGTACTTATAATAACCCTTCCTTGGCAGTCGGAAAAAAAAGATTTAGGTAAGAAACTAAATCTAGATTGTAAGTAGGTAGGTACCTAACCTACCCAATCAAAAATAAACGGGTTTTTTCGGTCGAAAAATAAAAAGAAACGTTTTTCAAAATGGCGCCTGACTCCGCCACAAAGAACTTGTATACTATGTATCTAGAATGCCGACTCACACGAAAACCGCAAGCCGAAAGAGCTAGAACTAGTAAGGAGTGTGTCTCGTTCTGTAGGGCGCCATTATTTTTGAACTTTGAATATTTCATTGAGACATAAACAAGCAACCAAGGGAAAATTCAATCAGCTCAATAAGATAACAATGTTATATACATACGTTACTTTGCATTATTGTTTTAACATTATATTATACATTAAAATATCAACATAAAAGAGGGCGGTGCGCCGCATTCTAGTGAGGTATATCTGAATCAATGGTTTAATACTGTTTCTTTCGAACAGTACTAATTATTTTTCTCGGCAGTTAGGTACCTAACCTACATGACAGCGACTGTACTAAACCTATCAAATCTGAATAATATTTAGAGCAAATCGTCTAATTTCGAAAATTGTCCCACTTATTAAAAAAATTATGGCCATGTTAATTTTAATTGTATGCTGGCAACTGTGTGAACGAGACACACTCCTTAACGAGTGGGTCTCTATCAAGGATTATGAATCCTTATATTTAGATTTAATTAAAAAAGAACTTTATTTCCAAGTCATAAGGTTCAGAATTCTTAATCCATAAATAAAACAAAATGGCGCTCTAGATACATAGTATAGAAGCTCTTTGCTCCGCCATCTTTTATTGGAAACAATAGTAACGTAATCCCGAGATACGCTCCAAATACCGCTATTGTATGAAAGAGTAGGAAACATTCGTTGCTTAGCGGCAGCATAGAATAAAAATATGCGGCAGTGTGGCCGACCGGAAAGGCTGCAGGTTCGATTCCCGCAAGTACGGTAGAAAAATGACTTAGGTAACGTATTTTTTTTATATAGGTATATGTTCAGTAACAGCAAATAATTGATTTACGATTTAGGTAGGTACTTATGTACCTTTAAGTATAAATAAAAAATAAATATTTTGGACATTAACACAACGCCATCTAGCCCCAAACTAAGCAAGCTTGTACCTACTATGGAAACCAGACAACTGATACAATACCTATCTATTATATGTACTTTTTTTTGTAAGTACTATAGGTACAGACAGCGTCAGAGATAAGTATCCCCCTTGCAAAAGACGCCCAGCTATAAATCCTTTCAAAAAATTGTAATACTCAAAATTATTTAAGCTTACATACGGTTATATAAATATAATCAATTTTTTAAAGGCAAAACTTCTACATTCGCCGCGACGTTAATTTAAAGGGATTTGAAGCTGGGTATTATAATGCAAGGGATCCCTTGCATTATAATACCCAGCTTATCTATGACGCTGTCTGTACATAGAAGCATAGAAAAGACTAGATGGAGCGATCTTCTTCTTATCGTGTAACTAGTTCTTTTCGAACCAGTGTGATGAAAGTATTTCAGGTGCGCCACGAAGAGGCTCCTTTCGTGCACGTTGGAGCGATAATCTGCGTTATAGCTGGCAGGTGGATGAGAAGAGCCGAAGATCGGACGACGCAAAGAAAGATCTTTGTCTAGGTCTTTTGCTATGGGGTTATTATATATATTATATTATATATTACTCCTATGGGGTTAGTCCCAAAATCCCCTGATTTTTCCCCTTGTTTTGAAATCAAGGGATTTTGAAACTTTAGGGTGCAAAATAACCTTGATTCCAAAATTTTGAAATCAAGGGGATTTTGGGACATAATACCTATAGGTATATAAAAGTTTCAAAATCCCCTTGATTTGTTTAGGTATGTTATTTATTATTAAATTTCTGACTATTATAATTCTCACAATAAAAATTAATCTAAGGGCTTAAAGGTAGGTAATTGAATACAAACAAATTTACATAAAACATACATTTATTTCCTGTAAAAATATTTGTATTTTATTTACAGGTACAATTAATATACATAGTACAAAATAAATAAAATTAACTGAATTGTTTTTTTAAAAATATATCGCAAATTTTTAATCACCAGAAAAAAAATACGCATTATAAGTTGCCGTTACTGAACTGATAATGGAAAAAAAAAACTTGAATAAGCTGTCAAATTTTTCGCAAAATAAATTTGATAAAAATTGGATTACTGTTACCGTTAGTCGTTTTCCTATGGCTTTGCGTCAGGCGGTACCCATCATTGATAATAATTTAAGTTTAATTCATCGTTATGCAATTCCGGGTACCTATCTCGAACCAGCTTGTAAAAGCTCGGCTCGGGCGCCGCACTCGCGCCGCTGTCACTCTGTCATTTTTAAGAAACCCAAAATTCTGACTGCACAGATACAACGTAGTACCCCGTCTGCATTGTCAATTAAGTTTTTTAGTGATTAAGGGGAATCCTCAAATCTGAATGCCATACAAAATGTTTCGGACAAATACTCAAAAAGTACGCCGTATTATAGTGATTTCTTCACACTATTCGTTTCGTCCATGTTTTTCGATTTTTAAAATTAACCCTACTAACTTAAAAACACGTATAAAATCTAAATTAGAGTATGAAACCTTACACTTTTTTTGATTACGAAATCGAAAAGCATGGACAAGACGAATAGTGTGAAGAAATTACTATAATACTGCGTACTCTTTGAGTATTTGTCGGAAACATTTTGTATGGAATTCGGATTTGAGGATTAGCCTTAAACATTGTGGTGTATTATTATGTAAGTAAATTACACTATATTTCTTGGGATTATTTCTTGAGCTACCGTTGAGTTTTGTTGAAACTTATTTTTTTGTGGAGAAAGCTCATAACTACATAATTAGCCCATACCAAAATTAATCCGAATCGTTTCAGTAGTTTTGGCGTGATTGAGAACTAAAAATGGATATCCGCAATAATGTTTGTCTGTTTGTTTACAAATAAATTATTATTAATATTAAATGACATCAGTCTCATGGAAATGTATTTTTTAACAATACTTCTATGTATGTACAGTCAGCAGCACAGACATGTATAAACTCCCAAGCTTTGACATTTATAATATACTCTTAATTTTGCAAATACATTCTTCTGAAAAACGGACAAGTAAGATGACTACATTAATTTGAAAATGTTTGCGTACACTTTTATTTTCAAAATTAAGAGAAATATAAATGTAAAAGCTTGTGAGTGTATATCATGTCTGTGCAGCTGACTGTACCTACCTATAATTTTCTTAAATTATAATTTAGTAAATCATAATTATGATCTCTAACAAAAGTATTGCACTATAAGATATAAACCAGATAGGTAATAACAGGTACCTAATAATATTTCAGTTACAAATACAAATCTAAGAAATACTTTGTTCTTACTTAAAATAAACATAATTATAGTATTGTAAGGTACAGTCAGCTGCACATACATGTATACACTCCCAAGCATTCACATTTATATTACTCTTAATTTTGCAAAGAAAAGTTCACGCAAGCATTTTCAAATTAATGTAGTCATCTTCCTTGTCAGAAGAATGTCCTTGCAAAATTATGAGTATAATATAAATGTGAAAGCTTGGGAGTGTATTCACGTCTGTGCAGCTAACTTTACATATTTTAGGAGTGAAAAAATTATAGCCATGAGTTTAAATGATTGTTTTGTAAGTTATATTTAATAATATTGTAAATGGTAGTTGACGTCTATATTGAAATATATATTTTTAAGTAATCTAATGCAAACACCTCTAAGTTAAGATAAAATATCAATCATTTTTTGTATGCAACTGTACTTGATATTAGGCACTTTATTAAAATTTATGATTATTAATATTTATTTGGTTAGACGTTGCTTCCCTGATGTCTACGTCACACAATTAAACTTTTAATATTATTATGTTTAATATTAAGCCTCATTATATAAAATTTCATATTACGTCTTAGCTTCGAAAGATATTTGGCTGGCAATTTCAGAAACTTCAGTTGTCTCCTGGTTAACCAAACTGTATTTTTTTCTAGACGTGTCTATATTATGTCTTCGTTTCATATGTTTTTTATAATTCGAACCATTTGTAAAATCTCGTTCACAATACATACAGTGGTAAGGTTTTGCACCTGTGTGCTGTCTTAAATGTAAGTTTAGACGGGTTTTGAAACGGAATGTTTTGTTGCAATATTCACAGATGAACGGCATTAAATCTGTATGTATTATGTAGTGCGATTTTAGTAAACGCTTCACTCGGAAACTTTTTCCACAATGCTCGCAAACAAAAGGTTTGGAGCCGGAATGTAAGCTTAAATGTGCTTGTAAGTTACCACGTGCTCGAAAAGACATTGAGCAATGTTCACACTTATACGGTTTCACTTCTTCATGCGTTGTCATATGCGTACTTAAAGTTCCTTTTGTAAAAAACATCTTTCCACACACATGACATGAGAAATCTCTGCTACGCTCCGTATGAACTAACTTATGCTGTGTTAGATTACTCCGGGTTTTGAACTCCTTATCGCAAATTTGACATTTTAAGTCCAAGATCTCATTTTTCAGTGGTTTTCGCTTATAACCTTTTGCATACATAACTATGTGATCTTGTAATTGGTCCGGCGTCTCGAATATCGAACCACAGTTGTCACACATGAGGTATAAATCGTCTTTGTGGTACGAATAATGTTTTTTCAAATATCGGTCTCGGCCAAAACGCTTACTACAATACTCGCAGCTGTATTTTAGTAGCTTTTTATGTTCTCGGACATGTTTTACAAAGCTTCGGTAGTTTGGATAGGTTTTGCCGCAGTCATTGCATTTGAAGTTGCAACAGATGGAGTGAATTTGAACGGAGTGGAGTCTCAAAGATTGGATATTTTCAAACAAAGCGTCACAGTTACCGCATCTCCATGTGTATTCATTCCAAGTTAGAATTGGAAATGGTAACGTTAATTCGTTAGATTCCAATTTATACTTCTTTCTTTTCTTGACCACAGACACTAATGGCTCATCTTCGTCAGTAGATTCTGGAGAGCAATTTGCGATGTCGTCAAATTGAACATCTATTTTTTCGACCTTTACATCAGTTATATCTAAATCTGCAAACGAATGAGGGTCTTCAGACAAATCTGGAGTTTCTGTCTCGTTTTTCACATCAGGTTTGCACTCTTCAAAGCTCTCCCAGTCTTTATTTACTGGTTTAGCCACTTCTTCGGTTAGGTCTACACACAGATCTTGGTGGCCGAAAATCTCGTTTAGTTTCGCTTGGGCAGTGCGCACGGCGTGTAAGAATCTCCAAGTACGCTCTAATAAATCGAAGCAGGAGTAACAGATTGCGATGGGAAGCGTGTCTTCAGGAGAAATCTCTACGTTAATCCACTGCATTTTGGTCACAATCTTAGAGCTGACACCTACATCTTCGTCAGGCGATATCATGTTGGTTTTTTTCGTCAGCTCGGCGCAAAGCCGGCAATACGTTTCGTCACATTCAGACATTATGTTTATCAACTTAATTGGCACGGCATTACAATTTAGATCGATTTATTTTCACGGAAATGCGAGTTTACGAATTTCGGAAATAAACATTGGCTGAAGCTATTTTGGCATTTAAATTGTTTACTTACACATGCGCGTGTTAATATGGTGCTGCTACTCTAAAACAGATGGCGCTGCTAGAGCGTAGCAGTATGTTAGTATTCTGATATCTGTGGTTTGTGGGCAAACCGTATACAAACGCTCCTGATATTTTACTTCCATCAACTCATAATAGATGTCGCTTTTTACCACTCGACTTTGATTAAAAGAGGGACAGGAGGGATACCTACTTAGAGATTTTGAACTTTTTTGTATCGAAGCTCAATATTCTACATCATCACAGAGAAATAAAATAAGCCCTATTTAATGGAAATAAATCACAAACCAGCCCTATCAATGTCATTGCGGTGTAGTATCGCCAAGGGCAAGTGCCAAGGTCGCACGCAGTGGGCCCCTAAAAATGATGTCATCCATTTTTAGAGAACTATATTATAGTTCTCGCCAGAATCATATCAATATATTCGCTGAAAACATTGTGAAAATTCTCACAAATATGATGTTCCATCTTCAGAAGTGGGTAATCAGTAAGATGGAACCATAGATTTATTGTGTAATAAATCGATGGTCCCATCCTTTATCTTAGACCTGCGTTATTCTTATTCATTAAATGGTAGATAAGTAGGTACATTATTATACCTATGCATCTTACTTGTACCTATACCTACCTAGGTACTTAACTTTTGGTACTTAGGTACTTATGTTTTTCTAATAATTACTTAATAGTACTTCACCTCATCGTTTTAACTTACCTAAGTAAAATAATATAATGTGATCTAAAGTAGGTACATTACATACCTACTTATACCATGGTCCCATATACTAGGTATTTATTCCTAATCAATATGAAAAATCAAACAAGTATTTTACAAACAATAAATATATTTATTATTATATAAGGACCCGTAATAACAATTAAAGCAATGGATCTATTATCTACCTATTTATTAATTAAGGTAGGTACAAGTTATGAGGTAGTATCTAGCTGGTGGACTGGCCATTGAGGTAATTTATTTCCAATAACCTAATTTAATTACAATTATCCATAGTTGAATAATACATAAAAGTTTGATTTAATACATTTAAAAAGCCACAAGTATTTATGTACTTAGTTCAGATTATTGATTAAAAAATATGAACTGATTTATAAACATTTTATTTAAGTTACAAATATAAGAATTTTATTTTTATAAAACTGAACTTTATAGTCACATAATAATAATATGCAATTTATAGAAACAGCAGGTTTATCCAGAGTACCAGGACCTGTGACCAGGACGTACCAACATTATGCAATCGGTTGTGAACATCATTGACGAGAAAATCGATACGCAAGTAAAACATCAACTTGACGATGCCGTGGCTTAGTTGGTAGTGTAGTAGCCTACGAAGTTTGGTGTTCTGGGTTCGATCCCCGGCCGGGGCGAATATTTGAGTGACGAACTCAAATGTTTGTTCTCGGGTCTTGGATGTTGTGATGTCTTGTATGTGTCCATGCCACCTGCGACGTAGGGAATCCTAGTGCAGGGCAGTGAGTGTGTGTATGTTTATTTATTATTTATTTATTTATGGTAAATTAATTTTGCGCAAAACCTTCGATATCATTGTCCAAGGATGGCCAGTATACAAACTTCCTGGCAACATCATTCATTGTTTTTGAATCTGAATTATCTCGCTCGAAGTTGTGTAGTTTCTTAAGCACATCATTTCTCAATTTCTCGGGTACTACAAGCCTACCTTCGTACAAGATGCAACCTTTATCAATTGTCAGACTGTCTATTACTTTGAGATAGTGTTTGTCTATGTCAACAAGATGTTTCAGAGAAATTCTATTCTCTGGGTCAAAATCTTTAGGGGGTGGCCCATACCTTATATAATCATGCACAATGTTTAGGATTGGATCGGCCTTCGTACTGGCAGATATAGATTGAACTTTTGCAATTGGAAAAAACTTAAGAATATAGTCTACGTACGTTTCTCGCTCGACCAGTTTAAATTCATCAAAAAGAGGCGACAACCTTGCCAGCGCGGTGGCTTCGTTAAACCTAACCAACTCTACTTTGAAGTCATAAGCCCGCAGTCTGGTCACATAAGAATGTGCCCTGCTCACTGCCATTCTCGATCCGATCTTCCCTTCAAGCAAATCCTTCAACGGTGCATGATTTGTTCTAATTGTAAACTTATTGGATAGCTTGATATAATTATTGTGGATAATAACACCTAACCATGTTGCGTAGGCCTTGGTTTCCAGCTGGCTGTAGAGTCGTTGAAGCTTGTTGAGGAGGAAGGAAAAGTACGAAATAGGGCGCTCCGCACCACCTGGGAGACGGTGAGACAGAACACAAGCGACTTTTAAAGATTGTATATCTGCATCCACTGATAACATGAGTGGATATTTAGGATTAAAATCCATCAAAACATCATTATGCACTAAAGAATTGCGCAAGGTCTTAAAATGAGATTCTAATATTGACATACCGGTTTCTTCTTCTAATAATACCTTCATTTGAGACTTCTTGCGATTCCAACCTGGTATATACTCTTTATAACACTTCAACAGTTGAATTAAATAATTTTTTTCCGCTTTTTCGAACGGATACTCCATTTCTTTCACGGTTCGTAATCTATCCGGGTCTTTGCGAATACCACTTCTACTTATTATGTGGCCTAAGAAACAAATGTTCTTCTGCATAAATTTTTGCTCATCCAGATCAAATCGCAAACCGGTCTCGCGTAATCGAAACAACACAGTTCTCAATTTAGCTAAGTGTTTCTTTTTAGAGGAATCTTCCGTGACAATAATAGAATCCGCAAGGACTGACACATTTTTTACACTTTTTAGTTTGTTTTTTATGAAATCTATTATTTGATCAGATATGCTTGGTAAGTTGTACGGAGCACGTTGGTAAACAAAAGTACCAATATGTGTACTGATAGCAGTACAGGATTGTGAGCTCTCATCCAGAAAGAACTGGTCGTAGGGATCGTCTGTTCGATACTCAAGTATGGAATATAGCCTCGAACCTTCTAACGAATTTAATAACCTGGTGACGTTCATCACAGGGCGAGGGTCACGAATCAGTTTTGGGCCGATAGTGGTCTGATAGTCTCCATAGATACATAGGTTATCGCTTGTTGTAAAGTCAGGAACGATAGGTGTTCCGTACTTAGAGTCCTCTACCTTTCGAATGACGCCCTCTGATTCGAGGCGACGTAGCTCTTCTGCGACTGGCTCACGTAATGCGAACGGCAGTGGTCTTGCCTCCACGAATACGGGCTTGGTGTCGCTCAGCTTTAATGACAATCGTTCTAAGCATGTCCCCATGCCTGGACCTAGAACGCTGGAGAACGCTCTGCGTAGCTCCTGAAGCTCTTTACATTCTGATGAATCATCATCTACGTCTGAATCAGATGTCGCCGACTCAATACAGGATGATGCTGTCCCTGTGGAAGTTGAAGGTTTCGTCTCGGTATCGCCTGTCTTCTGTTTTTTACGTGCGGGACTTCCATTTTCATTTTCTTCCTCTTTGCTTGCTCCTGAATCTTCTACTTCAAGCATTTTGGGCTTAGTTTTCTCAGAATCACTGTCACTAGGCATAGTTCGGTGTACTAGTACGTTTGTTTACAAAAAAACAGTTTACTACGAATCGACACTACTTCACTATTTCGACATCTGTATTATACACGAATTACAAGGGTGGAAAGCAATTCGACTGTTGCTACAGCAAAGAGCGGAGATAAAACTATAAATGGTAACTAGGCCGCACAGGGCACGCACGACCACCCAAGTTCGTAAACCCGCGCAAATTACCTAATGAAAACGTTTAACGCTCACATAATACATTATTCCTATCGCAATAGAGGAATTTGTTTTCGACTTTATTCAAGCCAAGTTTCATCTATTTTTTAGATCACTAGCAGCTGATCGCAGCTTCACTCGCCTCCATCGAGATAAAGAGTACCATATTATGTTTTTCCCAATCATAAAATATACCAATATTGAATTTCATCTCAATTGCCGCAGTAGTTTTCTCGTGATTAGGGCATAATCGTCCATATTATATCCATTCATTCTGACAAACTTTTGTTTTATTAGGAAGTAGGATAGAAGTATATACTATACTAGCTGGTGCCCGTGACTTCGTCTGCGCAGGTATCTTTATAAATTGTAGCCTTTGTGTTATTCTGATGTATAAGCTATATTATTGTAAAGTTTCATTAAAATCCATTCAGTAGTTTTTACGTGAAAGAGGAACAAACGTCCATCCATCCATCCATCCATCCATCCATCCATCCATCCATCCTTACAAACTTTCGCGTTTATAATATTAGTAGGATATAAGTATATATAGTAGTGAACCGCGCATAATATACTCGCGGAGTCTGTCGAGGTCATGTCATACTCGCCACGTGTTGCCTTGGACGCCCCGTCCAATGGCCATAACACAGTTAAATGACTTTTGTCAAAATGGTCTGAAACTAGGTTCTAAAATGCAGGTTCCGATAATTAAATTCCTGAATACCTACTAAGGCTAAACAATTACATTTTTGAATGACGAGCGCAAATTTTTTTAGTAACAATGATTTATGGGCAATCCTCAAGGTAAATTTAGTAAGTAACAAAAATTAGTAAGGTTTCATACCTTAATTTAGATTTTATACGTGTTTTAAAATTAACACTACTAATTTAAAAACACGTATAAAATCTAAATTAAAGTATGAAACCTTACTATTTTTTGATGACACAATCGGAAAACATAGTGAAGAAATTACTATAAAAAGGCGTTTTTGAGTATTTGTCCGAAACATTTTGTATGGAAATTTGCCTTGAGGATTACTAGGCGAACTGGAGCAAGCGAACCCACATGGTAACCGAGTTATAGTCAGTACCTAGTTACCTATTTAAGTGCTTTACAAAATTATTTGCACAGCACTTAAATTTTAGGTAGGTAAGTACCTTGTGTATCTTCAATATTTCGAAATAGTAATTTCTTGAGAATACTTACTTACCTAGTCCTTTTTAGATTTTTCTTTGTAAAATCTCAGAAGGATTTTGAGTTATCAACCAAAGTGTGAAATGAAAATTCAATGGTTTAGTTATTCATATTTCAGAAGAAAACAAAAATGTGAAAAACCGTTTATAAAAAAAATAAAAAAATACACATCAATAGATGGCGCTTGAACAGATAAACGAAAGTAATTGTTTGCGATGGAGCTAAACCTAGCTAGATGGAATTATGGTGCTACTACTCTCCAACAGATGGCGCTGGCTTTCAGGAACTAAAATTGCTTACAAAACGCTTTTAACATGTTTTTTCCATAAACACATTATAGATAGCGCTTTTAATCATTCGACTTCGAAAAAAAAGGGTTATATATAGATATATATATATATATAGAGATTTTGATCCTTTGTGTAGGTACTTATCAAGGATCAAAATAATAGAATCACAAAATAAAATAAGTTTATTTTGGCGAATGCAAAGAAAATTATAAACCAGCAGCCCTACCAATCGATGTCAATACGGTATTGCTGTAGCCAAGGTCGCAGAGGCCCGTCGATGATATCATCCGTACGTAGGGTACATACTTACTTACCCCGTGTGTTATTCGATTCCACGTCATTAGGTATAAGCTGGTATTAAGTAAAGTAAATAAAACAAAGTTTTATTATTATTATCTTTAATACTGTAATAAGACCCGTAATAATTAAATCAACGACATATTTAAACCTACATGTACTGTGTATTTACTAAGGTAGCAAGCTTAAGTTTAAAAAAAGTGAGGTAATGGCTATAAAAATATTTAATAACATACCCAAGGGTTTAAGAGAACTAGACTTAGACTGTTTGTATTTAATCAAATAATTACTAATTTAAAAATAAGCATGCATAAAAAAACAATTTAATAAGTAGGTACGTAATGTAATATTTGTATGCCAGTTCCTGGTGAAACATGCATTTGTACTGTTAACAATAACATCTTACCTACCGTGTGTAGTGTTTACAATAAATACAGCATGCAACCTCCATGCTTATGTACTCTATGGAGATGTGAGATATTCTGTGGTGATGGGACTCGGGAGGCACCAGCATGGTGGATGCATTGTTGAATATCAATTTATGTGTTTTATTGGTATAAATATTATCCAAGCGAGTACAACACCTACGGCACATAGGTGAATTGTACACCGTTTTCTAACAAATAAAATATATTTTATCTTTAGCTAGAGGTAGCTTCTGGCCATAAAACTATTCAGTCATTTACATAAAGCCCGTCACACACGTAGCTATAATATATATTAATATGATTATAGCAAGGCATATTACGATATATTTTCTATACTATATTCAAGCGACCACACACGCAGCTATAAATATATATTTATTACACATTTGCTCGTAAAGGGTCTATTATTGCACCAATTTCAATATCGTATTGTATCTCATTAGTCATTACGCACTAGTGCGGTAATGTAATGTAAAACGCACGAGTGCGGTAATGTTATTAAAAAAGGAAGTTTATCAATGTTCTCTGTTTAAAACGAACGATACTTATTTTAAATCTTAGCAAAGAGTTTTTATGTCAGAAAAGTGGTCAACATTTTATGAATAATTTAAATTTGTGAGATAAAATATAATACATACACATTTAATTCTTTAATTTAATTAATATTGACCATAAATTACGACCATTTAAATGTAACAAAACACAAGAATATTAATTTACTTTATTATAATACAGGCTGTTTTGTGCCTTTGCCTAAGAAAAAAAAACGCCGATGCGCGCGCATCGCTAATTTGACAACCAGTAAAAAATATTCCGCGCGCTGTTTTTTTTCGCTATATTGTTTTTATTTGAAAATGTCGTCAAGTCCGAGTTTTATTTATTTCCTAGCAAATGTGTTATAAAACGTCGCATGACATACGTGCGCTTTGATAATTACAGCCTCTGCTTTCTTGTAGCCCTCACCTACGGCTCGGGCTAGTAATATCGCCTCGGCTGTAATCTCAACTTACCGTACTTATATCATAATTCTATACTTGACTTGAATATTTGTATAGAAAATATACCGTATTATACCTTGCTATAATATATATTATAGCTCCGTGTGTGACGGGCTTAATGTTGAATTATTCAAATTGTATATTATTATGTGTGCGAGCGAGATAAAGGCGCGCGGGATTCAGGACACTAAAGAGTTTTATTATCGTATATCGTATATAATACGTTAATTTGTGAACCATTAGAGCAAGGCACAAAAAAAACCCTAAACTACCGTTCAAAGAGCGACTGTGCCGTGCGTGATTGCTTTGTTTTAAAGAGCACCGTTCCTTCGTTCAATTTTCAATTCGATTCTGTAATAGTACATTATGATATAAGTGCGGTAAGTTGAGAATTACAGCCGAGGCGATATTGTTAGCCCGAGCCGTAGGTGAGGGCTACAAGAAAGCAGAGGCTATAATTATCAAACCGCACGTATGTCATACGACGTTTTATAACACATTTGCGAGGAAATACATAAACGAATTCATCATTACTTGACGACATTTTCAAATAAAAACAACAGAGAAAAAAAACAGTGCGCGGAATAATTTTTACTGGTTGTCAAATTAGCGATGCGCGCGCATCAGCGCTTTTTTTTAAGGCTAAGGCACAAAACAGCTAGTATTATAATAATATAGTAAATTAATATTTTTGTGTTTTGTTACATTTAAATGGTTGTAATTTATGGTCAATATTAATTAAATTAAATAGTTAAATGTTTATTTATTATATTTTATCTCCCAAAGTTATTTTTATTCATAAAATGTTGACCACTTTTCTGACATAAAAACTCTTTGCTAATTTAAAAAAAGGATCGTTCGTTTTAAACGGAGAACATTGATAAACCTTCCTTTTTTAATTACATTACCGCACTCGTGCGCTTTACATTACATTTCCACACTAGTGCGTAATGAGATACAATACTATATTGAAATTAGTGCAATAATAGACCCTTTACGAGCAAATGTGTTATAGAGCAATATTTACCAGCCGTCACTGGTAAATCCTAGCATTGATAAAATTATTATTGTAAAAGTACCTCTTATAAAACGTCAAAACTTTACCAACTAGTTTCAGTGAATTCTGAGATAAAACAATATACGGGCTTTGACAGAAACATATTATCTATCGGATTTTCTTGGCCCTGGAAGTGTTATAATAGGATTAAATTAACTTGTTAAAAACCTATTAAATTTTTTTGGATGTCGAGGTTTCCTTTAACTGACTAGATTTTACGCAAAAGCCTCAATATCTTTGTCCAAAGAAGGCCAGTACACGAACTTTCTGCCAACGTCCTTCATTGTGTCTGTATCTGAATTATCTCGCTCGAAGTTTTGTAGTTTCTTAAGCACATCATTTCTCAATTTCTCGGGTACTACAAGCCTACCTTCGTACAAGATGCAACCTTTATCAATTGTCAGACTGTCTATTATATTGAGATAGTGTTTGTCTATGTTAACAAGATGTTTCAGAGAAATTCTATTCTCTGGGTCAAAATCTTTAGGGGGTGGCCCATACCTTATATAATCATGCACAATGTTTAGGATTGGATCGGCCTTCGTACTGGCACTTATAGATTCAACTTCTGCAATTGCAAATAACTCAAGAACAAAATCTACGTAAGTGTCACGATCGGTCAATTCAAATTCATCAGTAATAGACGAAAGCCTTGCCAGATCGGTGGCTTCATTCACCTCAACCAACTCCACTTCGAAGTCGTAAGCCTCCAGCCTGTTCAAATAAGAATGTGCCCTGCTCACTGGCATTTTCGATCCAATCCTTCGTTCAAGCAAATCCTTCAACGGTGCATGGTCTGTTTTAATAATAAGCTTATTAGAAAACTTAATATAATTATTTTGGGTATCAACTCCAAACCATGTGGCGAGGGCCTTTTTTTCCAGCTGGCTGTAAGGTCGTTGATACCTGTTGAGGCTGAAGGAAGAGTATGAGATAGGACGCTCCCTCCCATCTGGGAGACGGTGAGACAGAATACAACCGACCATTGAAGATTGTATATTCGCATCTGTTGCTAACACAACAGGATATTTAGGATTAAAATCCATTATAACATCTTTATGAATTAAACAATCGCGCAAAGTCTTGAAAATAGATTGTAGTTTTTTCATACCGGTTTTTTCTTCAAATAATTCCTGCATTAGAGACTTCTTGTTCTTCCAACCCGGAATATACTGTTTATAACGCTCCAATAGTTGCAATAAAGATTTTTTTTCTACTTTTTCGAACGGATACTTCATTTCTTTTACGGTTCGTAATTTATCCGTGTCTTTTTGAATACTACTTCTATTAATTACGTGGTCGAATAAACTAATTTTTTTTTGCATAACACTTTGTTTATTCAGATCAAATCGCAAACCAGTTTTGCGTAATCGAAGCAACACAGTTCTCAATTTAGCTAAATGTTTCTTTTCGGAGGAGCTTTCTGTGATGATAATAGTACTTCGAAACACGGTCACGTTTTTTACACCTTTTAGTTTATTTTTTAAGTAATCTGTTATTTGATCAGATACGCCTGGTAAGTTGCGTGGAGCGTATTGGTAAACGAAAGTACCAATATGTGTACTGATAGCAGTACAGGGTTGTGAGTTCTCATCCAGCAAGAACTGATGGTAGTGATCGTCTGTCCGATACTCAATTAAGGAATACAAACCTTTCAACGAATATAAAAACTTGTGAATGTTCATCTCAGGGCGATGCCCACGAATCAGTTTTGGATTGATAGTGGCCTGATAGTCTGCATAGATCCATAGGTCTTCGCTTGTTGTAAAGTCAGGAACAATAGGTGTTCCGTACTTGGAGTCCTCTACCTTTCGAATGACGCCCTCTGATTCGAGGCGGTGTAGCTCTTCTGCGACTGGCTCACGTAACGCAAACGGCAGTGGTCTCGCCTCCATGAACACGGGTTCGGTGTCGTTTAGTTTTAATGACAATCGTTCTGAGCAAGTCCCCATGCCTTGTCCGAGAACGCTGGAGAACTCTCTACATAACTTCCGAAAGTCTTCATCATCTTCGTCTGAATCATATGTCTCCGAATCAGATGTATCCGACTCAATAGATGAAGATGCTGTCTCTGTGGAAATTGAAGGCTTCGTCTCGGGATCGTCTGTCTTCTGTTTTTTACGTGCGGGACTTCCATTTTCATTTTCTTCCTCTTTGCTTGCCCCTGAATCATCTACTTCAAGCATTTTGGGCTTAGTTTTCTCAGAATCACTGTCACTGGGCATAGTTTCGTGTTCTAGTAAGTATAGTTTGTTAACACAAAAGCAATTCACTACGAATTGACACTACTTCATTATTAATAAATAGATTGATTCAGGCTTATGGAATTCCGTAAATTAACGCCTGAATCAATCAATTAACCACTTCACTATTTCGTGTATTGTATTGTTCTTGTGAACGAGTTCAAAGCGAGGTAATTTAACTGTTGCTATAGAAAATAGTTGAGATAAAACTATGAATGATAAATTAGGTCGCACAGGACACGGCACAACCACCCAAACACGTAAGCCCGCGCAAATAACCAAACGGAAACGTTACGCATTCGTCGCTCACAGATTACATAATATTATCGCAATATAGTAGTAATTTTTTACGACTTCAGTCAAGCCAAGTGCCAACCATTTAATAGATCTCCACACACACTAGCTGCTGCACGCGGATATATCCACACGCTATCGGGGTAAAATATAAATATACCTACGTATATTATAATTTAATATACTATTATTATTAGATTTTATTTGTTTTTCCCGCTCATGATTTTGATGAAACTATAGGTACCATACTGGTTTTCAGCTCAATTGCCTCCGTATTCTCATGATTTCGGAACAATCATACATATAAAAATATATATATTCATCGTGACTGATTTTTCTTTTATTATATATAATATAATAAATACTTTATTGCAGACACTGGATCCACACAGTCTTAAAAACTAACAACTTAACATAAAAAACAAAACAAGATAATTAATTATTATAAAATAATTTACAGCTCAGAATTTAGGTCGCAATCTCCACCCAACGTCTATACGTTCTCGTGTTTTTTTTTATTTATTTATTGGAGAACAACAGCACAACAACAGGAGAACACTGTTTATAAGTCTATAATATAATGATTATATATATATATATATATTATTTATGGATATAATATATTATAACCATTATGGTAGAACGTATTAGTAGGATATAAAATATGATTTAAGAGAACTGCTCAAACGCTGAATACCTAAGTAGGTCAATGTCATGTCACACTTGCTACGTGTCGCCTTGAACCGGGTTACCGTACCTATGGTGTAGTCGCTGTTCGTCGACATTTTAGGTAAACAACGAGTTTGGTTGCGATTCGTGCGTTTTTTGAAACAGTAAAAAAAAACCTTCCCAGTTGGTTGCGGTTCGTGATCTTTTGAAGTACATTGCGAGTAATGCCATAGACCTACAAGCATTTGTTACTGAAATGTATTTATTTATATCAATAAAGTAATATTATTTTATAATCATTAATTTCATCTATTCTCTAATCTAAGGGGTTTAGGAGGCGACTTACCTAACCAAAAACTCAACGATGGGTGAGTTGACTACATCTGAAAGGACTCTGCCCACTTTGTATGAGCTTATGGCTTAGGGTGAACAGTGATTTTTGGTATAATTGTGATAGAGGCTTAATAGCTTCTAAAAGTAGGTACCAGAATATAAGGATATCTTAGTATCAAAATGTTCGGTTGACCTACTATCCCACTCATAAAGTTCATGATCGACGGAGGGTTTTATAAGATAAAAATTAGTTTTTTTCACATATTTTCTATTTTTCATCATAATTACCTATATGATACATTACAATATCTAGAAGCTGGGTGGTAGATTCATATTATCTTAGTAGTCCTTGTCCAGTTTATGAACCGTACTGTTGCAATATGAAACACAGCAACCCACGGCCCACAATACAATTACAACAGTAATGTTTTATTGATTTCCTTTTTTAATTATTACTTTTAAATAAAATAAATTCAATATAGGTATATGTATTGGCTCAATCTGCTTGTATGCGGTGGTTCTGAGGGACGATTTTCCCTTCCTATGTTAGTGTGCTCCAATCTATAAATAAAGGGAAATCTGTTATAGCGAATTTCACAATTACTTACTTAAATTAATTAAACAATAAATGGAAACTGATGAACCTTACAGTTTGCTGAGCCATCCATTGCCATAAAACCGCTCGCGTTTCCACACATAAATGTAGTCGAAGTGAACTCCATAAGCAAGCGAGGGTCAACATTAGAATCCATTGTCCATTTACGAGTAAAAAACTTCCACAAAATATAAGTTGAAATGAAAAAAAAAACAAAATTCTTATTCTTATTCTTCGCGTTTGGCGAATAGTAAATTATAAGCCAGTGTAAAGTAATTTATCGCATTCGTGGTCAAGTTATTTAATAAACATGTTTTCTTGTTGTTTTATTGAATTATTGTAAAAATTATAAAAATATTCAGTCAAATGTCAAATGTCCATCAAATACAAAATGACAAACTATGGCAAGACTTTGACATTTACCTATCCTTTTAGACGTGTGCTGTGCTGCCTTATATTAGTTTATAAAGAGATTAAAATAATCAATTATTGTAAGGATTTGTTTTTAGTGATCGAATAATAAACAACTGAGTAAAAGTTGTGTAAAGGAACTTCTATTAAAAACAAAAAAAAAAAAATGTGTGTTTTTGACCACATGACAGAAGTGAAAACTTCATCAAGGTGACACGTGCTGACTTTACCTTAACAAGTGTTACATAGCAAAGCATGACGGCTCAATCTTTTTGAATATCCACAAATAAACAAGTGTTCAGCACGCCTTAATAGGTTTTCACTTTCAAAAAATGCGTAAACACCCTCGATCACTTAATGACAATTTGCATTATCGTGATATCGATTCATAAATAAATAGATATTATTCGATTACTATTCAGAAGAAAGTCAATGACAACACTGGTTGGATGAATCATTAGACAAACTAGGATAATATTATCATATTAAATACGAATTAAATAAACTTTTTTAGGTTCACCTGGGTACTAAAATATAACACAATCATTAATTTCCCAAATTAAATATTTATTGAACAAATTGGATTTCTCTGAACATCGTGTTCACTGAGGCCAGGAATGAACAATACCCTTTGAAGGGGTCAGTCAACTCACCCATGGGTGAAATTCTTTTGGTGAGTTGACTACTCCACTGATTTAGGTAGGTCGACTCACCCATTTTTTCCCTCCATAGGTAGTCCATGTGTAGTACTTATAAATATAATTGTACTTCGGTAAGGAAGGAACCCAAAATAGTTGTAAACGGAGAAAAAGAAATGAGATAGCAAGACTAAATAGTAACCTATAATATATGATTACTTACAATAGTCAAAGTAAGGACCCAGTAGTTAAATACAAATCGTATAGAAAAATTTCCTTGCTAACTGTACTAGAACTCTTCGGATGCAATTTGGGAATAAAAATATTATTTAATTTTTAGTACTAAAAAATTTGCAGACGTTGAGAATGACCCATTTTCTTGTACCTACTAATAAATAACTTTTGTTAGCTAGAACTATTATATTGTAATCGTTACTAAATTTCGTTAGCAGAAATTATTATTTTTGTAATTGTTACTAAATTATTCTCGCTGTCACAAATAGAACCATAATTTTAGTAACTAGGTACTACGAGATTTTTTTCTCCGTGTAACTTTTGAATAATACCCGCGTATAACAGCTAAGTGAATTTTCGTTATACATACTTACCGTAATAATCGTGCAAACCAACTTCGAATTTCATCTTTGAATCCTCGCTAAAAACAGTTACGTAGATACTTATATGAATTTACTAAATACCTACGTTTTTGGTTGCGCACATAATTGGTTTCGTTACATAGCCGTGTTTTTATATTGTACCTAGGTATCTACGTCCGAAATGGGCAAAATGTACCTTCCTACTATTTACTTTTAATATAATTCACACAGTTCTAAAAATAAACATAATTCTATTCTATTCTATACATTGGACGGCGCCCCGCCCTGATGACACCCATCGCGGCCCCTTCAAACTATTCAATTTAATTTATAAATGACGTGCGAAGACTTATTAACTATGTAACAAAAAATTAAGCGTTTGTTATGAACTAGAGCAAGCTAACCTGCGTGGTACCTATCTATAACTCTAGCCAAACTCAAGATACAATATTTACTAACAAACAAAAACAGCTGATTTTTAGGGTTATCGCTTCAAAATATTTCAGGCGAAACAGAATTACGATTATAACACCAATAAATTCCATCAAATTGGTATGATTGTGCGTCGTTATGTCATTTCTATTAAAAATCCAATTAATGGAATTTATAAATCGACGATATGTGATCAAAAACTAAGTTTGAAATCACCAGATAATTTTGGACTTTTATCAGTGCTAGCCCCAAAGAACTTGTATACCTACTAGTATCTAGAAGGCCGACTCACACGAAAACCGAGAGCCGAAAGAGACTACCCATTAAGGAGTGTGTCTCTTTCTAAAAGGGCGTCCATAATTTTTGAACTAAACAGGACAATTTTTGAATTAAACGATTTGCATTAAAAAAAATTCGTTTCATTTGAATTAGAATCGATATATATCTAGGTTAGGTACCTACCTGCCGAGAAAAATAATTACTGTTCGAATGAAACAGTAATATATATCATTGAATTAGACATAACATTGATTAGAATGAATTGAGCCGTTATACGGCTTATTACTAAAGTGGAAATAAAATAATATAATTTTGTTCAAACACAATATATTGCCAAATTTATTTATTATTAAAAATAAATTATTTTATACAGTTTGACAGTGACTACAATTACACGACATTAGAAAGGGTACAATTAAAAAAATACTTATTGTTAACGGTCATAATATAGCATCAACAATACAGGCACTTAATTTGTAACGCGACCATTTTTGTCAATTTTAATATTTAATGTTTTAATTGTTAGTTGTTAAATGTTAATTGTTTATGTAACGCTACCATTATTCTATTGTCTGAGAATAGTTTTGCTCAGTGCGTCTAAGGCGTTGTCCTATTTCACTTATAAGATATCATCAAGCGTTGAAGTATCCAGTGGCTGGATTATGAAGACCGGGAGTGCACTACCTTGCCTTTTGAGCGGGCTCCCAGCAGAACCTAAGATATATTTCTTATTATCTTTCAATTAAAGACTAGCTTTCGCCCGCGGCTTTTCCCGCGAGGTATCCATTTAAATTGTAGACGTCATTTGTCATGTGTTCATGTCGACTAATACTGATGAAATATTTTTTGCTACCTTTTGCGTTATTGCATGAAAGAGTAACATAGGTATATTTCACATACACACAAACTTTGACACTTATAATAGTAGTAAGATAATCTAGTGTTATTGGTACGAATAAGTGTGAGGTTATAAAATTATTTAAAATAAAAAAAACTTTCTTTTACCTTTGGTAAAATAGAAGGAATTGCATCTGATTTAAGCTTCTTTTTAGCTTCAGTTAAATAGTCTTCCTTTTTAAAATGTAAACTACATACCACAGAGTACTCGGACAATTTTACAGAATGTTGCAATTGCAAAACTTCCTTCCATATATTTTTCAAATCTTTCTTAGCAGGCAATCTGCAACAGGGTGGAATTATTGAACAGGGTGGAAACGAGTTGAAACTTATGAACGTTACAAAATTAAATTATATTTAATTGTGTGTATTGTATAAGTGAATATCCTGAAATTAAAAATGAATTGGACACACTACTGATCCATATCGAAATTTTCTTACCTGTGAAAGGATATCCCACAATCTGGATACGACTCTTTCTCACACCCACTTACGACACAAATTTGGACCATTTTAGTAAAACAGTTAAGTAAAATAATAATACAACCAATTTCTTGTAATAATTTAAAATACGTCGCCAATCCAAAGACAAATATCCGCCATGTTGTTTCATTGGTTTGCAAAGAGTTACCAGCATATTGACATCACATTCCTCAATTTTATCAAAACGAAGACACATTCTTGTACTTAGTGAGAAATTAAGTTATTTAATTAGTTGCCTATATAAAATGATCCTTGCGAATATTAAGTGAAATTATGTAGTGCCCAATGTTTCTGTTTTTTCTACCATGTCCATTTTAATTTTGTATGCTGGCGACACTGTGTGAACGAGACACACCACAGAAACGTAGGCTCTCTGTCGATCGATCGTCAGATCGTTTATCGTTATATTTTGATTTAATTAAAAAATAACTTTATTCGGTCGTGATAAGGTTCAGAATTATTAATCCTTAAATAAAACAAAATGGCGTGTTAGCTCTCTTGATATATGTATAAAAGCTCTTTGGGTAGCCCTAATGAATTTTAGTTCAGAAGTAAGGAGATCTAAACAATTGGTCATTTTTGGGCTATGTACCAAACTTAAGAATAGCACAAATACCATGAACATTACTCAGATTATGAGCTCATTTCAATTTAGTCGCATTATTGAACTGGTCGTTACGTTTCATAGCACGCTGTATCCTTACGTATAAGTAATCGAGCCGAAATCTTAATTTTGGCTAATATTGAACAACATTTTTTTTAAATATTAAAACTAGTTCATAATAAATTATTGTACAACTTATATCTAATTAACTGAGTAGGCACAAGCGAAAAGTATTATAAGAACAAAAAAATAATCAGAGGTAACTTTTATGGGTGAAATGGAACGTAACGAACATAAAAGTGTTTGGCGCTCAGTGTAGCTAGCTGGTCATAACTACCCTATTTTGTGTTAGTATCTTATTCATTTTCGCAACGGTGCCAATTAATGTCAATTGTAGGAAATAATTTTACTATAACAGTATTTATGTCTACAACTTTCCATTTTTTTCGGTAAATTCTTTGTATTGGTTGGCAGGGAATGTGTGAAAAATGTGGGGCATATAGATATTTGCTACATAAATCTTATTACAAGTAGAGCGGCACGAAACTTTAGCGCTGACTGTTATTACGCAGATGTAAAAAGTAAGGTACCTGAGGGGGACTACACATACAGAAAACATACACAGTAACCTAAAATGCGTATCGTTCAGCGCTAGACAAAGAGAAAATGTCAAGACAAAAGGTACTCATTAAAAATTACCTAATTCTCAGACAGAGTTGGCAACATTACCGACACCCCTCAACTTTTTTTTTTTTTTTTTTTTTTTTCAAAGAACCTAAGTTCTTCGGTTTTGGCTTCACATCAAAGGTACCTATATAGCCAGTGTCAAGTAATTGGAGAGATTATTTTGTCATAAGTCAGAGTCGTTAAGTCAAGTCATGCCCCTGTAAAGTAGTGGGGGTTGCGATTTTACTAGAGGCTTCTATGGAGTTTTGGAGGCAACACGAAAAGTCACGTTTCACAGCATTACACTATTCACCAACACTCATATACGTTCACGAGCACTTAATGGATAAAAAAACACCGTTTTTACACTTAAACACTCAAAGATAAACAAGTTTTGACGATTAATTTAATGCCGCCAATGCGCCATTTTTCATGTTCCCGCCAAAACTCCCAACTTTTGTTTACTTGACTTTCTTGCTTTCGTGTGGTTAGTTCAAGTAATTCTCTTATTTTCGTGCGCTCTGCCTTTGTTACGTTGTTTTGTTGCTTTATCGTTATTTGTTGAGTTTCTGTTAAGTTTTGTTGTTTGTTACGTTTTAATTTTGGTATTATGAGTGGTGAACCTGGCCCAAGCTCATCGAAGCTTTTTGCTTCGCCCAAGAAGAAACGTCAAAAGAAATCGTATCTTAGTTCTGCCGAAAAGACAACAATAATTAACATTTTCAAGCTGGTGGAAGAAACTTGGCGTCAAAGCCAATACCCACACAAGCAGGAAATAATTCAAAAAACTGCCGAGACCGCTGGCGTAAGTGTTAGCACGGTATCGAAATTGCTAAAAACATATACCACAGAGCACCGTGTCAAGTCACCGGTTCCTGCACCTCAAAGAGGAACAAGTATCGACAAGTTATTAGACTTTGAATTGAGCGCTATAAGAAGAAAGGTACACGAATTCTTCTTTAGAAATGAAATACCAACTGTGGACAAAGTGCTCCATTCCGTAAATGAAGATGAAGACCTTCCAAATTTTAAAAGACAAAGACGAAGGTGTGGCAGGACCTCACAATTAACTCTACAAGGCAAGCACACTTGGAAGGCCTATCGACGGACTAAAGGGGCCTTCTGGAATAGGAAAACGCATCATAATTGTTCATATTGGTGCGTTCAATTGTTAATTTGTATAGTACATTAATGAAAACCGTTCAACAGTGGGCAGGTAAACGGTAATAACCCAGATTGGTTATTACCGTTTACCTGGTATCTAATGGAGGCAAATTTACTTAATAATGTAAAAAAAAGTATTATTATTGTATCTTGTGTTGTCAATGTTTTTTTAAATGATCAGATTGACTTTCAACAGCAACAGTAAATTATTTGTTCTGCTTTCAGGAAGTGATGATGGCTTTTTAAATGGAGGAGAATTTATCTTGGAGAGCAAAAGTGGTGATGGTGACTATCATAAAGAAATGAATGCAGAATTATTTGAAGATTGGTTTAAAAAAATTCTAGATTTAGTTGAGCCACAATCTGTTATTGTAATGGATAATGCTCCCTACCACTCTCGTCGCTTGGAGCGAGTTCCAAACATGCAGTGGAAAAAAGCTGACATCCAAAATTGGTTGGCAGGCAAGGGTATCTCATATCAGGACACTATGATTAAAAGGGAGCTTATAGACTTAATAACTCCAGTAAAACATAATTATATGGCTTATGCCACAGATACATATGCTAAAGAAAAAAATATTGAAGTCTTGCGGTTGCCCCCATATCACTGTGAATTAAACCCAATAGAAATGATATGGGCGCAGGTCAAAGGCTATGTGGCAAACAAAAATAAAACTTTTAAAATGGAGGAATTAAAAAGATTGTTAAATGAATCTATGAATTTAATTACACCTGCAGCATGGCAGAAATGCATAGGCCTTGTAATACATGAAGAAAAAAAAATGAGTGACCTGGATGGTATCCCAGATAATGTTATCGATGAATTTATCATCCAGGTCTCCGGAAAAACTTCAAGTAGCTCGGAATCGGAAAGTGATGATGATGATCAATAAAATAAATGTCCCATAAGAGAGACTTGTGTAACATATTAGTATTATATTAATTCACAAAATAAATATTGCAAAGTTTCCATTTAGTCTTATTTCACCTTCTTTAGCTAGAATCATCTTTCACTCTAAAGCCAGGTAGGTACTAATGGTAAAATAAAGTTCTGGCTGTGGCATGATTTCACAAGGTTGCATAGACCACAATTTTATTACATAATTATGTACTTAAAATTAAACACACTACCAGAACAGGGACTTACTGAAAAAAAGGTTAAAAATCAATTGTTTACTGTTTCTAAGTCAATACAATTCAAACAAGACCGAATTTATTCAAATACCAATTACGTAAACAAAGCCACGGGCAAGAGGTAATCTATGAAATAAAAAATGTTTTTTACCCCTGATATCAGCTGATTAAGCTGTCAAAGGTTTGTTAGTAAATATTGTATCTTGAGTTTGGCTAGAGTAGTTATAAAGTACCTAGCCTCCAATGTACTTATTGAAGGCTACCTGTATAACTAGATACCTACCAATGTTATTTTCCTAAATTTTCTTTTAGACTTGTCTTACGAAATTATTGGATAATACGATAAAATATCCCACATAAAAAAAATATTTCTCGCCTAAAATTTTCTATTTAGGTTTTATTTTAACTTTTTTCTAAGTAGGTAGGTACAATATTTGAAAAATCTTGGATTATTTAACAAAGTGAGAAATAGAAATTATTAGGTAAGTAACTTTTATTTAATCATATTTTAGAATAAAAAATAAATTCTGGAGCTAACTAACAGATACCTAGTAACTGTTAGGTACTATCTGTTTGTTATCCCTGTTACAGGGCTCATTGTAATAACTTTATGAAACTATAATTGTTATATAACTATAACCTTTTCAAATGTACCTATATTTTTGTGGAAAAAAAATATTTTTATTTTAAAAAACATGAAAATCAGATTTAACTCAATAAACGCTATTTTCACTACTCAGCAATAGATGGCGCTAAAATAATTAAACATAATTGTAGTTTTGTGCTAAAATAGCCATTTTTAAAATTATGCACTATTCCATGATATTTTGTTAGTTGACATTTCTAAGGTGTAGCCACATATTATTTTTAAATTCTACCATTTCATTACCCAGACAATAATAATGATATCTACGGATCAGCTCAATCCAAGAGTCGAAGTAAACAAGAATGCGGATGCATCAATATTGAATTGCATTGGTATATTCTTGGTATTGAATCAATATATTTAGAAGGTCCTGACTGAAAGACAACGCACAGGCCAAACCACTGGAAGTTGAGACTTTAGATTTTAAGGGTATGGTCATCAAGTAGGTAGTGTAGGTACGTAATAAGAAAGGATTTTTGATATTTTCGCAACGCAAACGAAGTTGTAGATAAGTACTAGCTAGTTCCATATAGTTTTCTGGTTACCTAAGTACATGTAGGTAGACTACGTATATGTTATCGACAATTTGTATAATCGGATATTGTATAGAATTCCTAGGCATGTCTCTAGAAGAGTGATCAATCTAATGTAGCACATTTTCAGTGTTTTATTTAAGACAAGACAAACATACTTTTCTGTATTGAAAGCCATTGTCATTAGGCTTTTTTAGACTTTTTTGCAATTAATTGGATTTAAAATAATGGTTTTTACACCTAGATTAAATGCTTTGATTATAATATCTAAAACAAACCTAACTACTGTGACGTTTATTATTTTTCGCATTCAACAATTAGAGTGATAATATTTTCTTCATGAAGCTTTTCATGGTTGAAATAAAAACGTAGGTACTTACATAAGTATTTATTAAAAGTTTGTCACGTCCTCGTTCACACATACATTTCTAAATAATGTCGGTCGGTATGTATTTGTGCAATTTTAAAATATACCCAGATGTTTTTGCGTGACTGAAGCTCGCGTGATCCGATTACAAATGGTCTTGTTTCCACAACATCATCGCAAAATAAATCAATCACTACTGCTTTGCTATAAGATTGTAATAGACATGGAAATGATTGCTACTACTATTACATTGTCACATGGTGATAATTATGATTTCATTTTGTAACAGTGATATCATCAGTAATTTTTCAGTGGTCTAATGTGATAATATCACATTTTGTTAAAATAATTCACGCATGATGCGACGTCACGCAACGCACTACTGACTGTGTGTTATTGTTATTTACGATACGAATGAAATTGTGAATGGTGACAAGTATCATGACATCACAGCGTATAAAATCGCCTGCCGAGGCGCGCCCGCGCCGGGTTGATTCACCGGTGATTTTGTAACAGAACAGACTTGGTCTCAGAAAGTAACAAGTGTTATGCATTATCAGTTTTAAATCATGATAAATAACATGTTACTCGGCATACTTTTCATGCCTAGATTGTAGTAAAATGATCTCTATCTTATTTCTTGGCACTTTTGTACTACCATTTCTTGGCAATTTTGTCGCTACCATGATATAGGTAAAGTAATTTATGGTTCTATCAAATATGGAAGCAGCATGTGCATTAAGCTTATTACTATAATACAATTTAATAAATATTTTTAATTAAATAGATTTTCATTTTTAGAAAAAAAAAAGAGCGAGCTTTAGAACTCATTCGCGCAAGCGCAAAATAGAACAAATGCATTTTAAAGTAGCATCTGTTCGCACGTCAGCACATTTAAAATGCACAAAATGCATTGGTTCTGTTTGAACGGATTATTAACGCGCGTTAAAAAATCGCTCGTGCGAATGAGCTCTTAAGGCAGTTTCATACTTATTTATGATTTGTAACATCTAATATCTTATTTGAATTTGGTAGGATTCTATCTATGAATAAATCTATCTATCTATATATAAATCCTACCAAAATTGTGCTGACGTGGGTGCAGACGTAACCGTTACGCACTTCCGATGCATTTCACGAAATCACTGCCACAAATGAACAGAAAACGAGACGAAAGATGTTAAAAAACGGACACCTAGAAAAGCACTTTCGTTTACATAGGTAAATTATATATTTTTTAAGTTTGATCTATTTATCAAATTACTCTACAGATTTTGATGAAATTGATTAATCTGTGGGACCCATCTAAAGGTATAGGCAGGTAGGTATATTAAAAAAAATCCACATTTATTGATAAATATCGGAGTTCTAAGGTAATAAAATAAAAAAAACCAACTGAATTGAAACTGTTCCTTCATTGGATATAAAAAAACGTGATAAATAAATAAAATATTTTATTCTGTTCACTTTTTATTAATCCTAAGTATTATATTTTGTATCTCCTAGTAAATAAACAATGGAAACCAACACAAAATAGCTGATAGCCCGTAAACTGCTACGGTCAATGGCATTGCCTTAGGATTCGTTTGATAACCAGCGCACGCGCATCTAAATTGTAATTCTGTATGTAGGCACTAAACCGCATATAAATAGATAAATTGATAAGTGGCAGAGATGGTAGATTGTAGGATTTGTAGCCGAATATTCTGTCATTGCGCGCATATTTACTCTATGGCATTCGTAACTTTCCGGGGTTGCCATCGTTAAAATATGCTACTAGCTTGGTAGAAATTAACTAAGGAAGGGACACTTTGAAAAATATAAGCAAACTTACGTTCAAATATCGAACAATAATGTTAGTTTTGATTTGATTGTATTAGCATAAGTCTAAATAAGTATATTTTTTTTTATGAATACTTGAATTAATAATTTCTAAGTATTCCAAAAGCAAGCAAGCAATTATAAATAAAAAAATAAAAAATATTTTATTTCGGACTACAACATCCATATTTCACATGACACATTAAATTATACTATTAAATTACATAAAATTAAATTAAACTAAGATAAATTGAATTAAAATAAATAATATTGAAGTAAAATTAATTAAATGGAATAAAATTGAATTAAAATGTATTGAACTAAATTGAGGATTTTAATTGAATTTATTTTAATTAAAATTTAAATTGAATAAGGAAGTGCATTGTGCCGAGGATTATCAGCAAGGGAAATAGTTTCCCCCGTTTATAATCCTCTGCACAAGGCACTTCCATAGCGGCGATATCGTACACTCCGCTACAGTCCTCAGGATGCTGTTGCTGGTGTTTATAGCCATTGTTATTTTACAGTAGGTATTTGTTTGTTATTAGAGGATCAAATAATGCAAAAATAAAATAAAACCATTTTTTCTCGGAATACAAATAATTTATTTTTTATTTTTAAATACAGTTCTTAATTTTAGCTAAATCGAGCCCGTTAATCTTCCCCTACCTTTAAAAATTGGTAATACCTAACCCTAAGATTTTTCCCTCAGAGGGCGGTCGAAAGTATTCACCCTGTCTTTTTCTTATCGTGACACTAGTTCATTCAAACCAGAGTGTAAGGATTTCAAGTGCGCCTCGAAGAGGCTCCTTTCGTGCACTTGAAACCATGTTTGTCGAATTTTTTAGGTTCTATGACATGCCGGTTTTCTCACGAGTTTTTAATGCACACATCAGTAGATTTTTTGAACAGAAAAATCCAATAGTATACGACCGGGTTCGAACCCACGACCTCCAGATCGATAGTCGAAGCACCTCCCACGCGGCCAACACGGCTTCGGAATAGGACGATAAAGATGATAAAAAGGCACACCTATAAAAAAATTCAACAATACTTGTAAACGAAGGTATACAAGCTTATACATAGCTTGATGGATTTAAAACATACAACAGCCGACTTCAATTGGACTGTTCAAGACCGTAAACACCACTGAATAGTCACAGGGAAGCAAAATACGCAATTATGTTTACTTCGACGACATATTTTTTCAGTTATAATAAATTAAAAACTAAAGTATTGAACTGAATTTGATGAAATTCCTATGGCACTAATCTGAAAGTATATCCTCGAAAAAAAATTAACTCGGTGTATAAACAACAATCCATCAATCCATCGGGCTGGTGGTCGCCCGACGGATTTCCCTCCCTAGGCATCCATTCCGTCAAGGACCTACTCCACCTGCCGTCACCACGCCTTGCCAAGTGTCCTGCCCAGCAGCGGGGCTATTTGCTAGTCATTAGTTCTCGTTATCGGATAGTACGTCAAATCTGACAGAAAATGGCCGACCTCTCGAAGCCGATAGATCCTATGGTGACGTCATTTTTTTCCCCTCTTGACCATTTCAATCCGATAACGAACTAATGACGGCTTAGCAAATAGCCCCGCGGCGCCATTTGAGTTTCATAATTCGGAGGCCAACGTCTTGGACTTTAGTCCTTCTCCGGTGTTTCTCACTCTGTCTCTAAGACAGATATTTATAGATGTAAGATACCACCAGCCCGATGGATTGATGACATCCGCAATATTGCAGGCAACACCTGGGTTAGATCCGCACAGCACAGATGAGATTGGCATTTAATGGAGGAGGCCTATGCCCAGCAGTGGGCTGATAATGGCTGAAGATGATGATGATAAACAACAACGTTTTGAGGTAACAAACATCCGAATTGAAAACCTCCGAATTTTGAAGTCGGTTTAATAAAAAATGGCGACAAAATTTTGCAAGCTGTTTTTTTTATAGATAGATAGAAAATGCTTTATTGCACAAAGTACAAAACAAGTTTAAAGGCGAACTTAATGCTAGTTAGCATTCTCTTCCAGCTAACCTCTGCGTATTATGGAGATGTGGTAGTGCTAGAAAATAGTAAAAGCTTATTTTTAGTAACATAATACTTACGATATTATACAAAATACACTAATTCATAATATATAAAATGCTCAAGTATTCTGGAGTGCCAAGTAGTGAGAAGATAGTTTGGATTTGAAGACCCCAATGGAGGTGGAATTTTTATAAAATTCAAGCTATGTCATTCATCTCAGTATAGATAACCTAGCTAGATAGACTACCTAGGTACACACTAGTACCTAAGTCACGTAAAAAAGTACTGCTATTTTTGTTGATAAAATTTTATGAAGCCAATGAACTTTGGTGACAAATCGCTTTTTTTTTTAAAAAAAGGTTGTTTTTATTCATGAACAGAATGAGCGATGGATGAATAACGGCGTTTCTAGAACACCAAGATATACAGTATTAAGCCAAGATGGAGTCGTAAGACAGGACAAAAAAAAATAAGACACCTTGTTAATAAAAATGAAATATATCCATTTATTTTTTAATTTTGTTATTTTTTACGATGGAATTTTATAAACAATGAAAAAGGCAAAAAAAAATAATTTATATTATATCTCTAGCCCTCTCACTTTTCTTTTTAGAAATTAAGCCTCATACCAAAATGTATAATGCTAGACGTTGGCTAAAATTATCCAACTTTTTTGGCGTGTTTTTGTACTACATTATGATTCTAGATACATTAATACTTCAAAGGTGATATTTTCATAATTAATTAACAAATAGGTACTTATTTGTTGTTGGCTAGAAGTAGGTACATAAATTGTTTGAAAGATAAATTTAATGACATCTTATTTATCAAAATTAATCATAATTTAAGCAACAATTTAAGTAAAAGTTGAAAGTTAAAGCAAAAAGGCTTGTTTAAAAAATACAAATAACTTCAATTGGTACCTACTCAAGTGACTGTTGGTAAATACCACTGATAAGTCGCGGGAAAGCAAAATATAGATTTGCATGTCAACCTAAAGGTCGAATATAGTGATTTAAAGTTATACAATCAACAAAATTTAGCCACTACTCATGCAATAGTAGATTATGCACTAAGGGGATAAATCAGTGTCTTATGTCGCGGGTGGCATATTGAACCCTGAGCTAACGAGGAGTTATGTAGAGTCCTAAGTGACGCGAGGGGTTCAAGCTGCCCAAGACGAAGACAGGCTTGATCCCAGAGGAGCATACTCTACTTTTCACACCTTCTGCGAGGCAATAAAAAGCCAGGGCTCCGAACTCAGCAGCCAACACCGTCTTTTGTTTCACAATCTTTAAAGTCACGCCTTTTTTCTTTTTTTTTATGAGTGGCCAGTTCTATTTTCGAACAAACCTTTTTACAATGCCATATGGGCGTTCTTTTACTTAGAGTTTTCCACGAGATTCCACACGAATTTGACGTTCCAAATTCAAATCACATTACAACCCTTGGGAGTTTCATACAACATTACCTCCCTAGAGAGGTAATGCTTTGCTTTACCTTTATGATAGCATGATATGTAATTGGACATTGTCGAGCAGGTGGTGTGAAATCAATTTATCATTCATTCATTAGGGCGAATTGCTAGTCTTGACAAATTTCAAAGCCTAACCTCATGGATAGAATAGATCTATAGATATCTGCCAAAACCACTAAACCGTTAGTGGTGACAATGTTAGAAAGATTTTTACAAAAACCTTGTTAAGGCAAAATTACATTCATATCACGATTTAACGAATTTTCGGGTCACTACGGTAACTGCAAACAGTTACAATGATTAAGTAGGTAAGTTTATGTAGTGATGTAGGTTGGGAAAAAACATATTTTTCACTTCTCATGCTCGTAAAGTTCAATTTTATGTATCTAGACAGGGCGGAGTAAAATTGCAATTTAAGCCCTAGGGCAAAAAATTGCTTTTATAATCGGGGCGACGTATTATTCGAATAAGTTTTATTTAAAACTGTACCGATTTTGATGAAATTTCTATAAGAAGAATCTGAAAGTACCTATATCCCATTTTCCTAAAAAAATATTTTTTCAAATCGATTTATATTTTAAACAACAAAGTTCTGAAGTATAAACATTGAAAAAAAAAAACAACGAATTGAGAACATCCTCCTTTTTTTAAATTGGTTGAAAAAATAAAAAATTATTAAGAAGGTACTCTACGTAACAAAATGTTTTAATTTCTGATTCTATAGTATCTATATAGTGATCTATAGTAAGTAGGTACATAAGTACGTAAGTCGTATGTATACACACGTATACATCATACATACACTGGAAAAAAATTAAGCACTAAAGATAGATAGATAGATAGTAACACTCTATTGTACACCCCGAGAAAACATACTTATTACAATATAAAAGGAAACTTATAAAATATAATAACTATTACAACAAACGATCAATCGGACTGTTTTAGTGACCGTAGGCACCACTGAATAGTCACAGGGAAGCAAAATACGTAATTTTGTTTACATTAAACGCCTTTTATATTTAATTTTCATGAAATTTCTATGGGACCAATCTGGAAGTAGGTATATTATATCCTTAAAAATAAGAAACACAAAAAAAAATACTGAATTAATAACCTCCTCATTTTAGAAGTCGGTAGAAAAATAATTGAGTCTACAATAGGCGGTCTTATCGCTAAAAGAATCTACCATTGAGTCATAGATTAACAGTACCGATCGCTAATGAGAGTGTTGGATGGAATGCGTACGTGTTTCTAACCTCATTTTTGAAGTCGGTAGAAAAAAAATTGAGTCTACAATAGGCGGTCTTATCGCTAAAAGAATCTACCATTGAGTCATAGATTAACAGTACCGATCGCTAATGAGAGTGTTGGATGGAATGCGTACGTGTTCCTAACCTCATTTTTGAAGTCGGTAGAAAAATAATTGAGTCTACAATAGGCGGTCTTATCGCTAAAAGAATCTACCATTGAGTCATAGATTAACAGTACCGATCGCTAATGAGAGTGTTGGATGGAATGCGTACGTGTTTCTAACCTCATTTTTGAAGTCGGTAGAAAAATAATTGAGTCTACAATAGGCGGTCTTATCGCTAAAAGAATCTACCATTGAGTCATAGATTAACAGTACCGATCGCTAATGAGAGTGTTGGATGGAATGCGTACGTGTTCCTAACCTCATTTTTGAAGTCGGTAGAAAAATAATTGAGTCTACAATAGGCGGTCTTATCGCTAAAAGAATCTACCATTGAGTCATAGATTAACAGTACCGATCGCTAATGAGAGTGTTGGATGGAATGCGTACGTGTTTCTAACCTCATTTTTGAAGTCGGTAGAAAAATAATTGAGTCTACAATAGGCGGTCTTATCGCTAAAAGAATCTACCATTGAGTCATAGATTAACAGTACCGATCGCTAATGAGAGTGTTGGATGGAATGCGTACGTGTTCCTAACCTCATTTTTGAAGTCGGTAGAAAAATAATTGAGTCTACAATAGGCGGTCTTATCGCTAAAAGAATCTACCATTGAGTCATAGATTAACAGTACCGATCGCTAATGAGAGTGTTGGATGGAATGCGTACGTGTTCGGTATCGGATCTCTTTACGGTATTTTTTTTATTTTTACCAACATTATAGTTTCATGTCACATGGAAAAGAGCCAAAACTCTTGAGGTAGCGTTGGCAAAAAAAGTTAATCTAAGAGGTTGAACTTTTAATATATTAATGAGTTTCATATTATATTTATTATAGTAAATTATGTGCGTATAAAAATCTAACCTACTCAAATAAAATTATTTTATTTATATACCTTTACAATATAATAGATAATACCTAGATATAAATTAATAATAAACTCAAAAATTAGTAAATTTTGATCATGTGGCAAAAAGTTAAAAATTAATATAATAAATAAATATTTTGGACATTTCACACAACGCCATCTAGCTCAAACTAAGCAGAGCAATATAGACTATGGGAACCAGGTATATTTATTTACTTTACATACCTACACCACAAGTTCGAATTTAAAAAAAAAACATAAATGGACAATGCAGAAGGGGTACTACGTTGTATCTGTGCAGTCAGAATTGTTAGCTAGTACAAAATTACAGATTGACAGCGGGGCAAGTACGGCGCCCGAGCCGAGCTATAGCGAGCTGCCTCGAGATAAGCAATATCTATCGATTTATTAAAAGAAATAAATAAAATTTCTTTAGAAAAAACTAATTTTTAATAGTTATCGTCTGTTTTGCACACGGTACCTAAATCCTCATTGCGAATTCTCAAAGCTCTCGTTCCGCACTGCACGTTTATAAAAGGACGAAATAAATCGCAAATTTTCGCATTCCTTAGTATTTTGCGAACCGATTGATGCGAGTTAGTGCGAATAATTTGAAAATAATTTTATTTTTTTTAAGTTTTGTGCAAGTGTTTTTTTATTTTAAATATGTAAGTAAAGTGCTCATTTAATATAATTTAATACCTACTTATAGATATCACTGAAAAAAAAAGTGAAATTTTTCAGCCAGCGTAACGTGTTACTTACCGACTTAAAATCAAATGAGATTTTTTTATTTATTTTAATTTATGTATTTTTAACTACAAATAATAAGATTTACCTTTTTTTCTAATGTTTTATTATAAAACAAAGCAAATATGCGATAATTTTACTCATAATTGTGTATTATTAGATTTTATTATAGGATCTACTAACCATAAGTATGATTTTATAGCCAATTTTTTGTAATAAATTATATTATTTTCAGAATAATCATGAATAAACTATTTCTATGTAGTTTTCTATTATTTATGATGTGGCTTCCAAATGGATTTGCTGATGAAATTGATTTGGAGGTGCAAAGTGGACTCATGATGAAAATGTTGAGGGTAAGATTTTTGAATTTTAAATAGATAAATAACATAGTACATAGTATTAATATAGAATTATACAATAGTAAATTAAAAACACGCCAAAAAGTTATACACTTTGTATAACTTCGTATATAATTTGTATGACTACAAGTACATTTAAGTCTGAAATTTCGAAGCAGAGAAGTATTATTCTTATAGTAACTAACAGTGCCAGAGAAATATTAGAGACTAGGGTATAATATTACCTACTAGAATTTTTTTATTGCCTAGACTAGTTACAATTAAGCTTTAATATATACCGCCAATTAATTAATTAAAAAAAAAACTGAAATGGGCAATGCAGAAGGGGTACTACGTTGTATCTGTGCAGTCAGAATTGTTGGTAACAACAAAATGTGGGAGTGACAGCGGCGCGAGTGCGGCGCCCGAGCCGAACTGCGGCGAGCTGTGTACCCGGATTTGCCAAACGATGAATGAAACTTAAATTATTATCTTTAATTATTTTGTAATATAGATAATAATACTTAGCTTATGCTGTAATAACACTTAATAACATAGTTATATTATGAACTTCAGGACATGGCAAACCAAACAGCGGCTGACTCTCTCAATCTACCAGCCAACTCATCTTCGATACGACCGAACATCGTTGATACCTTCAGGTGAGCCTTTCATCAGCATCATTATCAAAATCAAATCAAATCAAATCAATTTATTTATCAAATGATTAGGTACCTAATACAAATAATACACTAATTAATAGTACATTTAGCGCTATTGGTTGTACACATGTAGGATACCATTACAGTAGGTAGGTGACGGTGAGGCCCAAACTAAGCTGAGAGCTTGTATCTTGGGCTTCTGAGTGCTTTTACAAGAAGGTGGTTATCTTGGCAGTTATTGAACAAGACGCTTTGCTTATAAAAAACAAAAACCATGCGTTCTAAATTTTAAGGTGTACCTAAGGTAATTAAGACTAGGTATAAGTATTTATATTTAGGTTTTAAATAGGTTATATATATATATATATATTTAATATTCTAGGACTTAAATAACCGAGGTAGGTGAGTGAAGTGTGAGGATGTGTGAGGGTGGGAGAGGGGGAAATGAGAAGGTTAATATGAGGTTGTGTGTCATAATTTGTGAGTGTAGATAATGAGTGAAACCTAGGGTGTGTGTAAAAAATCAACATCATGATCAGATATAATATGTATTGCATCAAACAAGCTTAAAAACTTCCTTTCTTTCAAAAGTCAAACTGAAAAAACTTGACAACCAAAATATTATTGAAATATTGAATTTTAAACACATTAATTTTTATTTATGACATTCTCATTTGTATTTATTTATTTTTCTTTAATTAAGACGGCAGCAGCCAATTACATTAATTAAAGAGCGAATTACATTAGGTACTAAATAACATTTGATAAAAAAATATAAATTAAAATCTAAGGAAAGTGGAATATAAAATCAAATAAAATTGATAACAATAATTTTGGAAACTTAGAAATGAATGAAATAAAACTGAATAAATTAATAATTAACATTCATACATCTCTCACAAAACCTCAAACATTCCAACAAAATCTTCGTCCAAGTATCCGCAAAGATATATCATGAATAAAACGAGTTCAAAGATACCTACCGAAATCAATCAGGTTTTGGTGGTTTTCACAACTAATGACTTATGAAAAGTCGTGTTGGCCGAGTGGGTGGTGTGCCTCGACTTTCGATCCGAAGGTCGTAGGTTCGAACCCGGTCGTACACCAATGGATTTTTCTGTTCAATTTTAAAAATCTATGTGTGCATTAAAACACGTGCTTAACGGTGAAGTAAAACATCGTGAGAAAACCTGCATAAAACCTTAAAAAGCTCAAAAAACATGTGTCAAATGCACGAAAGGAGCCTTTTCGAGTTGTACTTGAAATTCTTTCGCCACACTGGTTCGAAATAACCAGTGACACAATAAGAAGAATACTAAATTTACATAATTTGCTATAATAACTTGCTATAAAAAGAAAGATGTAACCCATATAATATTATAAACAATACTAAAATCATGGTTTTAGCCATTTTTAAACAAATACCATTGGTGTTTTTGGTATTAGAAAGGAATAGGTATTTTTAAACACATTTTGTTGTTTTTGACCTTGATTATTTGTCCCCCAGCTGTGAGAATCGAACCTACGGCTACTATGCGGATGTTGATAACGACTGTCAGATCTTCCACGTGTGTCTCACTTCGCAGACAGCTTCCGGTAGAAATGTCACCTACAGGTGGAGTTTCATCTGTCCCAACGAAACGGTCTTTAACCAGGTAACTCGTTCGCTCTTCCCTGCGAGCTCATTATGCAAGTAGTTAATGCCAACTTGCACCAAACTTTCAAAGTTCTTAAGCAATTACTTTACTCGCTTGTCAGTTCTTAACGGTCAGAATCTGGACTGTTAAGAACTACCTATATACATTGTGTGTTCTGTTTGGTGCAACGGAAATTGATCTAAGTAAAGTTTTAGGCTTACTTATATTAAAAAAAAACCTATATAAGTATTCGATTCTTCGACGTTGGTGGATAGGTTCGAAAGCACATTTACTTCACTAGCTATCGTAACTTTCGAATCAGAACACAGTAATGCTTATACATAACTGCGTCAGAAATGGGGCTGCGTTGTTATCTACACGAAATCGTACTAGTCTACAATCAACCAAAAATAAAGCAAAAACTGATGATGGTCCTTTTTTTTTCAGGAAGTTCTGGTCTGCACTAGACCTATTGATTCCATAGAATGCAAAGATTCCCCAGACTACTATGACGTCAATATGGAAATAGGTAAAGTACCAGAAAAGAACAGAAATACAGAAGAAACAGAGAAGAAAGAAGATGGAGTTAAAGATAATAAGATTGAAGGTCAGAAAGAAGTTAACAAGAACACAGAACAAGTGTTTCCTTCTAGGAATCCACCACAGAAACGAAAACCTACAAAACAGAACTACATAGTGCAACAGCTGATTCAAGATATAGTCGATGAAGAAATGAAAGAGAAGCTACAAAACCTTGATTTCAATGAAAAGTTCGAGGAAGTATTTCCTTTGGTATCTGATGCAAATGAAAATGAATCAGAGGGCTTTGAAAATAGAGATAGAATTGTAATAACAGATGAGCGAGTAGATGGAAGAGAAGAGATGGAGAGAGATGAGAGATTAATATTGGAAAGGAGTATGGGTAGAAGGGGTAGAGGTTCACTTAGATTTCATGCTGATGTTTAAGTAAGATCTGAAAATGTTTCTCAAGTGGCCAATCAAGTATTTTGTAAATAGTTTTTAAACAAATAAAATATGCTAAAATATATTGTTTATTTTGAGTTATGCAGTCGCATGATTCAATAGATTGATTCTGATATTTATTAGCAATGAAACCAAAGTTTCTTATCGTAAAATCAATTAGTTTCTTCATGGTTGATATAACACTCATAAAAACCTTTTCAATTTCCTATCTTGGTATAGAAAGATCATTCAAATAAAAATGATATGAGCGAGAAAAATGAATTTGTTATTCGTTTTATTTCTGGTGAAAGCAGTGATCAGTGCAGGTGAATCAAGTGACGAAACAAAATACATAGACTTATTACCTGATAAAGAAAAAAAATACTTTTTAGATACTTTAGCTAGAAGGATATTCAAATCAGTGAAATCCAAAGAGGATAGGGATAATGAAGATGTAGGGGTTAGTCATTTAGATGTCCAAGATGCTTTTATTAAGAAAATTATTGAAGATGAGTCTTCAAATTTACGAAAAAATGATGACATTATAAAATATGACAATGACAATCATCAAGATGATGATAGTCATGAGATAAAAAAAGAAGATGAAGACAGTCTTAAAATCATAAACGATGAAGAGCCTATTGTTATTGAAATAAACAAACACGATGATGATTTAGAGTTATCGAAAAAAGAAGAATTAGAAGCCGAAGATAATCAAATTGATCTCACGCTACGTCAAGGTAAGAGAAACAAAAGAAATATTAGCTTAGAACATGAACAGTCTAATGAAGATTCTAAAATTATTCGTATCAGTACAGGTAACTTAAATGAAGATATTAATATTCCAAGTAAAGATGAATCAGATCGTGAAGATATTCAAATAAAACAATTCAAAAGAATAATGCCAGGAATCCTCAACGATTTTGATATAACTACTCAAAGTAGTGATTCACATAAAATTACACAAATGATAGATTTTGATGCCGACGCTGTAAAAGACAAATCTGGAGAAAATATTGCAACTTCTAAGGATAATCAAGTAACAACTACTGAAGATCCAGTAAATTCTGAAAAAGGTGTCACTGTTGACAATGTAAATGATGACAATTTTAGTTCAACACAGAAAATATATGGGTCTTTTGAATCTTTGAGTAAAAGCCTAGAATCCAAAAAAGGCTCTAGCAGCAAGGAACCAGTAACTGAAGTTTTCAAAGATTCCACAATTTCTACAACTGATATTTCAAATATTGATCCTTCAGAAGTGAATATTGATCGTACTAAAGTTACAGTATCAAAAGAGAAGGTGATAAGTGTTAATACAGAAAAAGCAGTTATTGCAACTGATACAAATAATACAAAAAAAGATATTGATGAAAGTATGAACCAAAGTGTTCATATTCTTAGATCTTTTGCAGAAAATGAAACTATTGATGAAAATCAAAACGTAATCACTAAGATTACAACTGAAAAATCCTCAGAGAATACTACAATCAACGATAGAGTAATTTTAACGACACTAGATTTTAAAAGAAACGATACAATTACTTCCGAAAACCTCTCAGAAAATTCAACAATAAGTAACAGTGAACAAACAGTTACAACAGTTGCATTTGAGTACAATAATAAAGATATTATCAAAACAGTTACAGTTCAAGTTTTAACGACTGATGAGGATAGTAAAAATGATAATATTACTAATTCTGGTACAACGATTGTCCAAACTAGTACTTCTCCTAGTATTACTAGTAAAGAAAGCTCAAGAGAAAAAAAATCAAGTAATGACGTCACCATTTTGCAAACTGAAGGAGTAACAAAAGCTTCCTTGAGAAGTGGAATTAATAAAGAGTTAGAAAACAAAAATATCACGTTACAGATTAATGAAACAAAAACGAATAATGCAGAAGTAAAGGATGGTATAGTTCGTATTGAACTGGAAACATCAAATGCAATAAAAGTTTCAATCAAAAACAATTTAAATGGAAACATTAAATCTGACAATAAAACTGACCAACAGAGTTATTCTTTAGCGAATGATATGATAAAAGTATTAAGACAAAAGTTACAACCAGAAACAGATTTAAAGGGCAATAATGTCAATGGTTTAACAGCTTTATACGTAACTACAAAACCTAAAGAATTTAACGTGTATGAAGTATGTAAGTATAATATTTATAAATTATTCCTACATATTATTGCAGGTATCGTACGCGTATATTAAACTTGAGTTTACGTTTCGATTAAACTTTAGTTTAATATACTTATTGCAAAAGGCAAAAAAAATGCAGCCAAGTTCTAAAAAAGCTGCAAGCACATTATACATATGTACATATATAAACTGCTTTGAGCCATTTCGACCTTACAATATAACAGTTATATTAATAAAGCATAATGTTTCAGCTGCAGATAAACAGCCATTTTTACAAAAAGTTCAGCTAGACAACCAAGAAAATCCATTCTATGTGCCTATATACGACTACTCCCCAAAAAATGCATATTTCAACCCACACAACCGTTTTGGTCCTAACGCTGATTCTAGAGAGGATCTCAGAACTATCATTAACTTTGATGACATTAACGATAGAAAAGACAATGATGAATTTAATGATAATGATTCTCATACGAGTAAAAGAGACGGGGTTTATTATTTTGCTTCTAATGAACTCATAAAAGACGATACTCAAAGTTTGAAAAGTATACTCAAAAACCTTAGAATTGAAGCAAACAAGAACCAGAGAAAGTTCCATTTCGGTTTTAGCAAGCAAAAAAAGATCCAAAATTCACCTTTTAAGCTAAATTTACTACCTGTTATTGTAAATTATCCAAAATACACTGATATATATCTCAATCCTAATGATTATTTAGATATGGATTATTATTATGGAAGAACGAAAAAAACTGCCTTGAGAAATCGATGTGAACATTCAAAGATTCAAAGATTTTTCAAAGATTCAAAACACGGTCATAAATCAAAGAAATATCACCTTAATGAAATAGAAAAAGAAGATAGTTTGAAAAGTCATATGCGCGCTGTGAGAATGATGCTGTACAGACAAAAACATTTTGGGAAAATACCTCCAACAAAAATGAATTTCACAGGCAATTTTTCAAACATATTTGTGCCATCAGAAGATTCATCAGAAGATGAATTTAACAAAAATTATAAAGACACTAATCACACACACACTGACCATCCAATAGCTCTTAGATCGAAACTAAAAGAAAGCAATGTAAATGGTGGTACTACGCAGAGTAACAAAAATATCGCAATGGACTACTTTTTTGGAAGAATGAGTGATGATACCGATTATTCAGATACTCGTACACACAGTAATTACATAAATAACAATAATAATAAACCGAAGGAAAATAGAAAAGATCCTAAGAATAACTTCAATTCAATGGTCAATAACATAAGTCAGAAAGATTATAAGGATAAATCCAAACACAAAAGCAATCTATGGAACACGTTGTATGATATATTGAAAAAAGCATATATGCATGAAAATCTGAATAAAAACTACAAAAATTCCATTAAATATGACATAAGACCAAAAAATTATGGTAACAAACTTCTTCACAATGAGATAAAACCCGCTACACCAGCGTACTTAGATATACCTATAGGTAGAGCTAAGAAAAAAAAAAAATATCTAGATTTCAATGTTGTCAATCAAATACTTAACATGACTGATGCAACAGACCTTTTACCTACTTTAGATAAACTCTTAAATGTAAACCGTACAATGGGTAAAAATAAATTAAGAAGCGGTTCTGAAGATGAAGTAGAACCCTATGTCACTGTTTTGGAAGATATGGTCGCGAATGATGCTAAACCTTTGAAGCAATATGACTGGCTTAGAACTACAGTCGATGTTCAGGCTGCGCTGGCAAAAATGATGGATATGACGTAAGTTATTCAGAATGCTGTCTAGATGGGTACAGGTTGAACGAAAGCTGGCGCAAAGCACTCACACTAATGCAAATTCACTATACATACTTTGTCAAATTTTAGGGCGCTTTCAAATTAGAGCCGTGAGGAAGCGCCACTGTGGCGCCTCTACTAGTTTTCATACAATATTTAGAAGCACTACTGTGGCGCTACAGTGGCGATTCTTCTCGCCTCTAATTCGAAGGCGCACTGGAGGATAATTTTGACAGGTTGATAATAAGGATAATAATAATAGGATGATAATAAGGATGAGTCACGTCACACCGCATTCTTATTCACAGACACTACACAAGGGCAGGTGTGAATGTGTTGATGACAGCTTTTGAAAATGTACAGTACCAACACAGTGCTAATTATGCTGCCGCAAAGCACCTATGTGTAAGCATTACTGTGCTCTGGTAGGAAGGGCACTGTAGCTATTGAAATTACTGGGCTTTCAGGACTGACTGAACTTAAAAAAAAAGACCATCAAAATTCACTGACGTGAAAAAAAATATGTCGTCGAAGTAAACAAAATTGCGTATTTTCCTTCCCTGTGACTGTTCAGTGGTGCTAACGGCCACTAGAACAGTCCAATTGAAGTCGCTTGTTGTCTGTTTTTGTAAAACATTATTTTCAATTTCAGAGATGTTTTGATAAAGAAACAGAAATTGAGCAATCTGGACCTTCAGCTTGTAAAATACTCAATCTACATTCACAAGTCAATATTACAATCCGACAAAGATTATTTGAGGAAAAACAAATTATTACCAAGAAATAAAAATAAGAAAAAAGGCTTTTTGAAAGAAACTTTTGGTCTAAAGAGTCGGAATTGGTTGTATAGGAAGTTGATCGAAGCATCGCTATTCGACGAAATGATAACCAGTTACGATTTGAATTCTTTCGACCGATTTCTGAATAACGTTCAGTATTATTTGAACGATGTAAGTACCAATCCTACTAATATTATAAACGCGAAAGTTTGTTAGGATGGATGGATGGATTTTTGTTCCTCTTTCACGTAAAAACTACTGAATGGATTTTAATGAAACTTTACAATAATATAGCTTATACATCAGAATAACACATAGGCTACATTAACCATGTGTAATTACAGTAAATAAAATTTAACTTACACATGGTTAGTGACTTCTAGTCTACTCGCACTAGCACTTATTTCTGATTCTCCCACGCACTTGCAATTTTTTATACTTTATTTCGTGATGGCGTATGTTTCAGAAGCAAACATTTTCAATTTTCTACATCTTTCTTTTTTTTCTTTTCTTAATATGGCGTCGCAATCAAGTCGCAATACGCTTCGTATAGGATACTTGATCCATCGAATTGCAGTATGCCATGTATGCCATTGGATGATTGCTAAAATCACTCTAGCCTTGTCTATGGCTAAAAATTTAAATGACCCAATTGGGTGATCTTGCATAAATAGGTAATTTATATATTGCCAGTAAGACAATTGTAAAATTAGTCTTAAATAATGTTTTCTTGTGTTATTTGAGTAGTTTTAGTTTTAGTTTTTGGTTATTTATACGTTCCGTGTCGTCGCCACTGGGGTCTAGCAGAACACCAGCGCTGCAGCGTGCTGCCAGTACGCTGCAGCATGAAAGCTGAGCTAGGCCCCCATTGATGGAGGACTCTGTTACTCTGACCTTTTTTTGTTAATTTATGTTTCATGTGGTTTTCATCAATAAAATTATTTATTTTCTTTTTCTTTCTTAATTTATATATACCTGCTTTATATATATATATAGGTATTACCACAGATGATTAACGGTGTTCCTATAGAATACTAAGATAGACAGTATCAAACCAAAATGGCGTCGTAAGACAGGACCAAAAAAATTCAGACACCTCGTCAATAAAAATGAAATATCTCTAAAATAAAACGGTCTGCGAGTATTGGCCGACGGTACGGCAAAGGATTTTAAATTTATTAAATAAATTTAATATGAATACGATCGGTATACACCACAAGTTTTTATGAGACTACTAAATGACAGAGTGAAAACGGTTGTTGAGCTTTTAAAATATTTGCCGATCCGTCCGCTAATCGCGCATGCCATGTCTCTCATAGTGTGCGTTGAGCTCGATCTTCGGCTCTTCTCATCCACATTCAGCCAGCTGCAGTAATCATTTCCATGACTAATAGAAAAGTAGTTTTTAGATTTTAATCTATATTTTTTGTTTTAGCTACATCAAGCAATACAGCAAATTGCAAACATTACACAATACAATAATCAAAATTGGTTTAAAAATTTGAAGGAGCTCTATTTAGACACCCAAAGGAAACACATTCTAGAAGTCTTACTACACTTGACTATGACAAGACTTCTAGACTTAGTAGAAGAAAGCGCTAAGCAAGGTCTAGAAGATGATTTTTTGACGTACGTTATGAAGAATGAAAAAGAAGTCGAAAGAACTAAAGCAGAATTTACATTTGCGCACAAAATTATTGATGAATTTAAAAATTTAGGCGATTTGGGTCGGGAATAAATAATAGTTTTATATAATATAATTTTATGATTATATTAAAATATACAATTAAAATTTTATTTATTTAATTTACAAATCTTATTTCTAAATCACAACATTGGTTATCTATTTGTTTTTGAAACCCTTTAAAAACCATAGTTTTGGTTTTTGCATTGATTTTGGTATTGCTGTGACAATTGGGTAATTTTGTAATGAAATTATTAAAATAATTTAAATGTAACTTAATAATTTAAATTAAATAGGTATATAACTAGTTAAAAATTAATATAATTTCAGTTTTCTTATTGAGTAGGTAAGTGAACTTTTGTGGATTAAAATCTTAGTGAATACAGATTGTAAATTCTATTGTAGGTATTTGATTGACCTACTGAATTTAATTTCATTATAACATTATTATTAAATAATAAATAGGAAAAGAAAAAAAAACTACAAACCTAAACATCATTTATTACTTATTTCAGAATAAGAATTAGAATAACATTCTATAATATTAAATACACTTATTATTATAATATTATGGTAATGGAATGGTACATTGCACTTCAAAGATAAAACTTATATTAAGCCTATCGATATAGTGCTAGGTAATTGATTGATTCAGGCGTTACTTTGCGGAAATCCATAAATATTGATAAATAGTATAAATATATTTAGTATTTTTATTACAGCATAAGCTAACTACTACAATCTATATATATTACAAAATTTACAAAAGGAAACAATTGGGCCACCCATAGACCGTTGCAAACGATCTATAGGTAGCTCAACTGCTCCAACTCGATACCCGATGGCAGCGTGCCGAGGATACTGGCTGCATTGCCTCTTTGTATAGCAAGGCTTATTCTTTGGCCCAGATAGCTGCCAGCCCTCTGATCACGCGTCGCTTCGACCAGACGCTCTGACAAAATTTTAAAAACGCGGAAGGCTCCCATTCCCCATGGACCTAGGGTCTCGACCCCAAAGGGCTCAAACATGTACGACCTATCAAGACCTACATATTTACGCCGCTTGAGATCTTCAGCAGAGTTTGCCGCCGCACCAGCCCTAACTTGCGTCCCTGGCAAATGAGAAGGTGCCAAAGTGTCTACGCATGTAGCGTCCCACACCAAGGGCAATATATTTAGTAATAAGATTGTTTGGAAGTTAAGCGGATTTATTACTAAATATATTTATACTATTTATAAAAATCTACTAAAGTACTAGAAGACGTGGTGGCCGAGTGGATGAGGCCCTTGCTTAGCGATCCGATGGTCGCAGGTTCAAATCCCGGTGGCAGTCATGCGTAAAAGGGTTTTTTCGGTCGAAAAAACTATATATGCATACGCGTTCTCGCGACGGTGAAGGAAAATATCGTGAGGAAACCGGCATGACAAAGGACAAAAAAAATGTTCTATGGCACGTGACATCCACGTGGGTCCGCGTGGTGGATTATGATCCATTTGCTCTCCTACTGAGAGAAGCCTGAGTCCCAGCAGTGGGAACATTATAGGCACATTATGCTTATAAATATCTACAATGCTACTCTTGGTACATGCTTACACTTCTTGTAAAATAATAATATATCTTACAAGTCATGTCTCTACGTCCATTGGATTAGCCTCTATGCTATCATTCAATCAGGGCCCAAATTCCCATCGCTGTCATCGGTTCTTGTTATCGAATGTTATGTCAATTTAGGCGGACCCCACCAAAATTCACAAATGATATATTTTTGACTACCATTTGACTGTCCAGTTTACCTCGAATGATATATTTTTGTTCCCTCTCATTCATTTTACCTCGAATGATATATTTTTGTTCCCTCTCATTCATTTTACCTCGAATGATATATTTTTGTTCCCTCTCATCCATTTTACCTAAATGATATATTTTTGTTCCCTCTCGTCTACCTCTCATCCATTTTACCTCGAATGATATATTTTTGATCTCTTTTATTCATTTTACCTCGTATGATATATTTTTGTTCCCTCTCGTCTACCTCTCGTCCATTTTACCTCGAATGATATATTTTTGTTCTCTATTATTCATTTTACCTCGAATGATATATTTTTGTTCTCTATTATTCATTTTACCTCGAATGATATATTTTTGTTCTCTATTATTCATTTTACCTCGAATGATATATTTTTGTTCTCTATTATTCATTTTACCTCGAATGATATATTTTTGTTCTCTATTATTCATTTTACCTCGAATGATATATTTTTGTTTCCTCTCGTCTATCCATTTTACCTCGAATGATATATTTTTGTTCTCTATTATTCATTTTACCTCGAATGATATATTTTTGTTCTCTATTATTCATTTTACCTCGAATGATATATTTTTGTTTCCTCTCGTCTATCCATTTTACCTCGAATGATATATTTTTGTTCTCTATTATTCATTTTACCTCGAATGATATATTTTTGTTCCCTCTGTCTACCTCTCGTCCATTTTATCCGATAACGAGAACCAATGAAAGCAATGGGATTAGCTCAGGGACTGAATTCGCTAAGCACAATATGGGAGACCAAAATACCAAAATTAACATACCATTCGATAACGAGAGCCGATGACAAAAGCACTGCTGGACCATGCCTTAAGCGTCGATGACACAGGGCTAGTTTAAAAACTACAAGCCAGCGAGTTCGCTTGTAGCTTGTAAACACGCCCCGTGCGTGTCATCGGCTTTTTTATAATCTTCTTTTTGAAGATCATTGCCGACAAGCCAACTCGCTCAATCGCTAGCTTTTAAACTTGTAAACTAGCCGTGTGCCATTGACGCTTTAGAACGGTTTCAGATTAACGGATTCATCGAGTGGATTCGCCGCTCGTGTTTTGTTCGCGATAGAAAACGCTCGTTAAAACGCTCTAAACAACCACGAGAGATGCCTCCTGCTACTGACAATCACTAGAAAAAACCGAGCGTAAACGTCGGTTTACGCGCGTATACGAGCGATCGGCTTTTGAAGTTTTCCGAGTACCGGTCCATCCGACAAAATATACGCGCGACAAAAATACGCTATTCTGAAAACGCACTTCTAAGTACTACTCGGGCGAATCAACATGCCACCTGGCTGCTACTCTCGCTCGGCACTTGCTGCATCCCCCGCCCCCCGCGCGAGGCCCTCCGTGTTTCTTCTTCCTCTAATTGCTCTGCCTTATCATCACTTATCATCACCAAGTATTACAGGACCTCTTCTCTATCAAGATTATCCAATTCCACGCTGTACTTTGCACAAACGTCATTCGAGCCAGGTGGCATGTTCATTCGCCCGAGTAGTATGTATGTTGATCATACAGATATTAATAAAACTGGTTAATAGTAAGATGTAAGTAGTGGACGGTATAATTTGTTTCTTTGGTTTAGGCTTCAGTCTCCAAGTCAGCCTCTATTTCTTCAGGAGTTCGAAGGTCGATGGCAAACCGTTTTTTCATACTTGGCGGTCTTTCGTCTAGCTCTGGAAACCAAAGAAATAAATGTTATAAGCTAATAAGTATTAAAGTAAAGAATAATATCTTAAGGGGAATCCTCAAGGCAAATTTCCATACAAAATGTTTCGGACAAATATTCAAAAAGAACGCCGTATAATAGTAATTTCTTCACACTATTCGTTTTGTCCATATTATTTGGTTTCGTCAACAAAATTTACTTTGTTTTGTACTTTTTCAGTATTTGTCCGAAACATTTTGTATGGAATTGGATTTGAGGATTAGCCTTAATAGTTCTATTAAGCATAAAATAATAAAACAAAAACTGCGAATTTCTAATACAATTAAGTCTGTTGCAAAATTTTGAAACAGAGAATTTCGATGTAAGAGACATGATATAGTTTTATACAACTAGGTAGGCTTTTGCATTGTTAATAAAACTCCATCGTAAAAAGTAACCAAAAATAGTAAAAAATGGATATATAATATTTTTTGACAGGGTACTTGAAATTTTTGTCCTGTTTACAACTCCATCTTGCTTAGAAGCGGTCAATCTTGGTGTTCTATAGACACACCGATATTAATTTATGTAGATATTCAATGTACTCGTACCTGTGGTCTGCATTTCCTTAACCCTTCTAGAATAATCTTGAAAAGCCGCTGCTAAGGAGTAGGTTAATCTTCTAGCTGCATTTCTGAAAAAAAAAGCGAGTCTTAAGTCATGTATTCATTGAGAAACAATGTTTCGGATACACTGTTTCTGAAACATCACGTAGATGTTTACAGAAACAATGTTTCGGAAACTCTGCCGTCCACATCATCATTTGTTTACAATATGTCGCCCGAGGCACGGATGATAAAAACTACCCGAGGATATAGAGAGAGATTCTTAAATCATTAGAAATTTCTTCCCACGCGTCATTTTTTTAATATATTTTTATAATGGGCCGAAGAGCAATCCCAAAACATGCGCTTCGTTTCAAATATTTCGATAAATTAAAAAAAAAAACCGTCGGTCAACACTGTCCTTGTTTTTGAAACAAGTTCCATGCTCATCCACACTCATATGCAACTGATTTGTTTGTGTGCTCTCCATCCTGAGTGTTTACCGAAACAAATGAATATGTTTCAGAAACATATTTATTAGTTTCACATGTACATTTTGTTTCTGACTGTTTCAGAAACAAAATGTACATGTGAAACATTTGTTTATAAACAAATGTTTCTCAGTGAATACAAGGCTTTACAGTATTCGCATAATATGATGTGTAACATCTAATATCTCACCTTGGTAATAAGCAACACTCATATTTGGAATGATTTTATTTACTTAATTTTTTAACCGACTTCAAAAAAGGAGGAGGTTCTCAATTCGGTTGCTTGAGTTTTTTTTACCTCAGAACTTTGTTGTTAATAAACCGATTTAAAAAAATATTTTTTGTTTGAGAGGATATGCTTCCAGATTGATCACATAGAAATTTTATGAAAATCAGTTCAGTAATTTATATAAAAAATCAAAATGACTGAAAAATATTTATGTCGTCAAAAATTTCCTTATTTTGCTTCTCTTCACTGTGACTTGTCAGTGGTGCCTACGGTCACTAGAACCAACCGATTGAAGTTGGTTATTGTATGTTTTTGTAAAACCTTGATTATAATATGAGGTTGGCACCGTCTGACGGCCGACTTCCTGTTACGCACTTCCGTCCCATTTTAACGATCTTACTCCCACAAATTGACAGAAAGTGAGAGAAAAAAATGTTACGCATAAAAAAATCGCATGAGAAAAGAGTGCCAGGTACTTCACAAAATAAAATACACTTTGCTGTTATGAGTAAATAACGAAATGTTTAGATTACGAAATGATTATATTATCTATCTAAAATCTAGGCTAATCTAGCTGATATTTGCGCAAGCGAACGTTAGAACATTCTGTATCGAGATGTCAGATAAACGCGGAATTTTATCATAAGTAAGTATTTCGAAACAGCGACAAAATAATTAGTTCTTGTTTTCTGTTAATCCTCTCAAAAAAAAAATTAAATCGGTTTTTAAACAACAAAGTTCTGAGGTAGAAAACAATATAAACAAGCTTGAAGTTTATAAAAACTGAAAACCCAACTGCGAAGATATTATGCATTGATTGCCAATTCATTTCGAAATGAAATTTAAACATTATGACTTACTTATATATTTTTTCGTAATCTCCTTTCAATTTTCTTCATTTTGATATCCTACTCAATAGGGTTGTTTCACAAAAAACTATAAACGCCTTACTTTTTATCGCCAAAAATCCGCCATTTTGGTAATTTATTTACCTATCTAAAGACACTCGGGTTATTGAGATGAATCTAACGATACCCTTATTGTCAAAATCTATCTAGCCGTTTGGATGATACGAGGTAACAAAGGAATTTACTAACATACATACATACAAGATACGCGCGAAAAACATAACCCTTCCTTAGCAGTCGGGTAATAAATCAAAAAAACTATTGGATTAAAACTCACCTAGACTCACAGACGAAGGCATGACACTCAAAAGGGTTCAGTCCCTTTACATTAGCATTATCCTTGACTATGATCATTGAGAAGACCCTCGTGTAAACCAGGTCTTGAACTCCATAGCTGATGGATTCGATGTTGAAAAACACCGCCATATGTTCAAACTCCTCGCGTTTCGTGCCCTGGTTGATGGTCTCCAGATGAACACCATCAACGGTGATGATAAGCTTCACTATCGGAAGAATTTGACCTGGAAATATATAGAATTATCAATTAATTTTGGTGTGCTTAAAAGAACCCAGATTAATAGTTTCAAAGAAAGATAGAGGCGTGAAATATAACACAATCACATAACCTTTTTCTAAAAATAAGGTGGCTCAAGATCGTGCTAATTTTTTTTTTTAAATATTATGGACATTTTACACAACACCATCTAGCCCCAAACTAAGTAGAGCTTGTACTATGGGAACCAGATGACTGATACAATACTTATTTATATATTTTGTAGAAACATATAAGTAGAAAAACCTACATAGAAAACGCCCAGACTCAGGACAAACACCGATGTTCATCACACAAATGCGTGTCCTGAAGCGGGAATCGAACCCGCGACAATGGTGTGGCACAGTCACTTACTTATAGGTAAGTACCAGCATGTATAGGTTGGTACGTACTAAAATGAATTGAAAGAGTAACAAAATTCGAATTCATTATTATAATTTTTCGATGCATAGTCAATTCTTCTTTTTATCGTGTCACTAGTTTTTACGAACCAGTGTGGTGAAAGGATTTCAAGTGCGAAGAGGCTCCTTTCGTGCACTTGATACATGTTTTCGAACTTTTTAGGTTCTATGACATGCCGGTTTCCTCACGATGTTTACCTTCACCGTTAAGCACGTGTTTTTAAAGCACACCAAATTTTTTTAGAATCGAAAAATCGATTAGTGTACGACTCGTTCGAACCCACGACCTTCGGATCAAATATATAAATAGTCAATTAAGCGTCGATGACACAGGGCTAGTTTAAAAGCTACAAGCCAGCGAGTTTAAAATTTCAACGGATTCAAAGGATTTTCAACTAGCGGATTGTAAAAAAGCCGATGACACGGGGCGAGTTTACAAACTACTAGTGAACTCGTTGGCTCGTAACTTGTAAACTAGCCCTGTATCATCGATGCATAAGACTCTTATTAATCTGCGAAAAACTTAGTGGACTACTTTATGGCTTCTTTATGTACTAAGCCATACATAAAAATCTACATTTAATATTTTAGCTGTTTGTTATTTCAAAACATAGATGAATAACGGTGTTCATATAGAACAAGATGGACAGTCCCAAAACAAAATGGATGCGGTATATAGGATCGAAAATTTTCAGACACCCTGTCAATAAAAATGAAATATCTCTATTTTCAAAAAATGTTTGTTACTTTTTAACCATGTATCTTTATTAAAAATGAAAAAGCCTATTAGTTTCTAGCCTTTTTTCTTGCGTTTCTAGCCCTGTTACTTCTCTATTTCGAAAATTAAAATCGGACCAAAATGTACTAGAAGTTAGCCAATGTGGCTCCCTTTTCTTGGTCGCATTTTCAATGTACTAGATTGTGTTTCTGTACTTTAATACTTCTGTGTTCCAAAACAAACAATAGACACTGAGATCGTTTGGAAAAAAATGTACACACCTGGCGGTAACGCCTTGGCCGCTGCAACCATGAGGTCTACTGGTTTCCTAGTGTGCTTGATGCCCCATAATCCTCGCGCGTCGCTCTGACCGAGATACTTCACCTGAAATACCCAATGGTTACTATTAAGGGTAATCCTCAAGGCAAATTTCCATACAAAATGTTTCGGACAAATACTCTAAAAGTACGCCGTATTATAGTAATTTCTCCACACTATTCGTTTCGTCTATGTTTTCCGATTGTGTCAAGAAGACAAAGTTCTGGGTGACAACTAGTTGAATTGTTGAAAAATGATGTTAATGACTCTTAAATCTACAATGTACCTACAAATGTACAACCATAAATAATATATTAATTACGGCATATAATAAGTTAACTACTACAATATTTATTACAAAATTTACAAAAGGATACAATTGGGCCACCCATAGACCGTTGCAAACGGTCTATAGGTAGCTCAACTGCTCCAACTCGACACCCGATGGCAGCATGCCGAGGATACTGGCTGCATTAACTCTTTGTATAAGCAAGGCTTGTTCTTCATACATACTAAAATACTGTTAATCCACACAAAAGGTATGACGAATTACTCGCTAGCCATGGAAATCACATCAAACGTATTATGTATTGTGTTTCATACACATCACTGTGTATGGTAGGTATTGCGAATGACATTTAATACACGAACCAACACAAAACTAACTTATACTTTAAAGTATTTTTTAAAGATCAACCTACATTGTGCAGTCAGCGGCACAGACATGTATACACTCCCGGGCTTTTAAATTTATATTACTCTTAATTTTGTGTTATTTATAAGTTTACAAATAAGTCTTATGTATGACTTAAAAAACAGAAAAATATTACTATTTTATTACTAGTCTGTCTAGTTCTAGGAATAATTTACACTTAAACTGTGCTAGGTTTATTGTCATAAAGAATTTTTGAAATTGAAACATTTAAATCCAAAAAATATTTATTTATTTATTTTGATTCGGTACATAAATTAAAGACCTCTTATGTATGTATGTGTGTTTAATTAAGTTCGGTAGACCGGAACGGAATCTCCGACTTCCGTCGAATTATTCACAGGTACTCGCTTTCATCATTGTTGCCGAGCCTACTGTAGGACGGCGAGAGTAAACCGGTAACCGAAAATTTTTAATCACCAGAAAATAAATTCGCATTATCGAAACATCAGTCAGTCTCAAAAGCCCAGTAATATCACAAGCTAGTGCTTTTCAAACGGGAACACAAAAATGCTTACACTTTACGGCTTTGCGGCAAAATATCTGACACTGTGTTGGTACCCATCTCGGCGGAATCTTGCAGGGGACACTTCCGAGCAACAGTGTACTACAGTGTGATACTACACCTCAATTTTTTTATTACCAAAAAAACTTAAATGGACAAAATGCAGAAGGGATACTACGTTGCATCTGTGCAGTCAGAATTTTGGATTTCTACAAAATGGCAGAGTGACAGCGGCGCGAGTGCGGCGCCCGAGCCGAGCTGCGGCGAACTGCGGCCAGCTAGGTACCCGGGTTTGACAAACGATGAATAAAACTTAAATTATTATCAATGATGAGTACCGTTTTACGCAAATCCATAGGAAAACGACTAACGGTAACAGTAATCCAATTTTTATCAATTTATTTTGTCAAAAATTAGACTTAATTTTTTCTGTGTTCAGTAACGGCAACACATTATGTGTATTTATTTTTTCTAGTGATTAAAAGTTTTCGGTGTAAATAGATATAGTATTAATTGTTGTAAATCTATAGGTTAAATATTTAATTTAGATATCAAACTCCTAGACTAGAATATTTTAAATCTAACGAACAGTGCAACCGCCAAGGTCAGATGATGCATTCATCACTGATTAATGACATAGTCTGTATTTAACCAACTGATGTCAAGTGGTATGACCTCACACATCCTCTTTAGTTCAAAATTTACTTTAACAATGGGCACCAGCACGCAGGAGACGTTCAGTGATTTCCACGCAGTTATTTCATACAACTGGGGAACATGTTTAGATATTCTGCTTCAAAGTAAAAATGGTTCCGGATTGGGGGGTATTGTAGGTAGTAACATTAGCGGGCTTCCAAAACTGACTATTAAAAATGTCTTAAGCGTCGATGACACACGGCTACTTTACACGCTACAAGCCGACGAGTTTAAAAGCTAGCGAGTGAGCGAGTTAGGGGGCGTCCATAAATTACGTGAGGTGTTTTTTTAAAATTTTCTGTCCCTCCCTCCCCCCCTGGTGAGATGTCGTGAGATTTTATTCAATCCCCTCCCCCATCCACCAATCTCACGTGAGATTTTTCAGAATGTGGGTTTCTTACGTAAACGCGTTGGGTTGTTATTACAATTTAAACAAAGGACTTAAGATTAAATCTTAAGCATGTACAATCTGGATTAAATGGACCAAAATGGTATATTTTTTTTTGTTTCAAACAGAAAAAAAATTGCGTGATATTTGCCGAGACCCCCCCTCTCTCCAACATAAGATTAGATGAGATTTGACTCGACCCCCTCCCCCCCTTAAACACCTCACGTAATTTATGGACGCCCCCTTATCTTTCGGGAAGGATTGTCAACCAGCAGATTGTAACAAAGGCGATGACGAACCCTATATGAGTGTTGCAACGGCATATGTGATACAAATTCTCGTGTAGCACTGTTCTGGTCAATGACAGGCGTGATATCACGCAGGCTCCACAATACCTAAAAGAACGTTTTCACTTTCTGAACGATAACCCATTCAAAACAACTTCGCTCGTCGGACAATCTATTGTTAGCCACTCCTCAACACAGCATATCCTTCATGACAAACTCTTTTACAGTAGAGGAAGTCCGACTCTGGAATAAACTTCCGATAGACATTCGTAAGGCGGACTCCAAGGAAAAATTCAAAAAACTCACTCGCCAGCACTTCCTTAACATCCTTTATCAATAGGTATCCTGTATGAATTTATTAATAGGTGACATTCATATGTATTCATAGGTATAGTATAATATATATTTGTATATATTTTAGTTTCCTAATTTAATTTCTAAATATTATCTATATTAGCACGCTAACCATACTGTACCACCATACAAGGGTTGGCTGGGAGAGAATGCCTGAGGCATTAAGCCCGCCCATTGTGCAATGTAATTTTTATTTTTGTGCAATAAAAAATTTTAATAATAAAAAAAATATATAACGATCAGTAGAGTTGTTCGCGTTTTATAAAAAAACAATCAGGTACAATTCTGCCCTAACCGGAAATCTTTTGTTTGCAATTCAGTGTTTCGCCCAGTTGTACGAAAGAACAACGTGGGAATCAATGAACGACTCTGCCTAAGCATGCAGTAACCGCTACTTAGCTAATCCCGGTATTGGTCAACTGAATATATTATTTAAGACTAGTGTAGATTTCTAAATTCACAGTTAAAATTACAAGTTAATTGGAGCGAGGCATTGCTGACCGGAAATGACGTCACAACGTAAAACCTCATTTACACACATACACACATTAGTTTATTTTCCCTTTTACGCGACTTCAAAGAGGGAGGGTAATGGTTTAAGGCTAATCCTCAAATCCGAATTCCATACAAAATGTTTCGGACAAATACTCAAAAAGTACGCCGTATTATAGTATTTTTTTCACACTATTCGTTTCGTCCATGTGTTTTGATTTCGTCAACCAAAAAAGTGTAAGGTTTCATATTTTAATTTAGATTTTATACGTGTTTTAAAATTAACCCTACTAACTTAAAAAACACGTATAAAATCTAAATTATAGTTTTTACTTTTTTTGTTGACGAAATAAAAAAACACGGACGAAACGAATAGTGTGAAGAAATAACTATAATACGGCGTACTTTTTAAGTATTTGTCCGAAACATTTTGCATGGAATTCGGATTTGAGGATTAGCCTTAAAGCCGAGATAGAATGATTGCGTATTGTGTTAATATTGAATGATTTATTTTTGTTAATTTTATTGCATCTTTTAATTATTATTTAACTTATTTGACACGATTTATGATTATTGATACTATTTTGACCTAACTATAATGGAGGAAATTTTAAATCAATTTAATTGGATAATACTTTTTAATTTAATATATAAATACATATACAAAATATAGCAAATAATAAAGACATGGTTTTAGTTACCATAAAATAATAAATGTATTGAATATTAGTCCATACCTGGAATGATATCGGCAGATCCTCAACAGTGACTGGACCTTCGTTGCTCTCCGCCATCGTGGAAACTTAAGCTACCTATCGCTTTTCCAAATTTTGCTGCATTCTTGTGCCTGTAACAAGACAAAAATAAATATTTTGGGCATTCCACACATCGCCATCTAGCCCCAAACTAAGCAGAACTTGTACTATGGGAACCAGATAACTGATACAATACTTATATAGGTACTTTTTTTTCGTAAATACATTCATAGAATACATAGAAAACACCCAGACTCAGATCAATCACTGCTAATCATCACAAAAATGTTTGTCCTGAAGCGGGAATCGAACCCGCGACACCGGCGTGGCAGTCCGACACGCTTGCTACTCGACTAATCGTGTCGTCATCAAGTACTTCAATCTTCTTCAAAATTTTACTTCTCATTTTCGAAATTTAGCTTCGGACAGAATTGTACTAGAAGTTGGCTAAAACCTGCTCCGGATCGTGTCTCTTCATAAACGTGTCCCAAATTTTGTTTATGTTGGTGTAAGTGTGCCCCGTTTAATTGACCTTCATAGTTTGTACAACATAAGTAAGCGGTATTTGGACAAAACATCTATTGTGTAGATTGAGGGGCTTCGCTAAACAGATGTGATGTCGGTTGTAACAGGAGTCTTAAGGGGAATCCTCAAATCCGAATTCCATACAAAATGTTTCGGACAAATACTCAAAAATTACGCCGTATTATAGTAATTTCTTCACACTATTCGTTTCGTCCATGTTTTTTGATTTCGTCAAAAAAAAAGTGAAAGGTTTCATACTTTAATTTAGATTTAATACGTGTTTTTAAGTTAATAGGGTTTTAAATTTTAAAACACGTATAAAATTGTAAATATTATTTACAAAATTAACATCTTGTCTCAGAATGTTACATGAATTAATTTAGAGTATTATGTTTGTTATGAAGTGTAAGTGAGTAATAAGAAATACTAGTAGGTTATAAGTACAACCGATAAGTGTGTGCGACTACATAGAGAGCTTTTTCAGAGAGTGCGATGCTGTCCCGATGTAAAAGATAATTCGTATACGTGTCACATTTTTATTAATCGGGGTGTAAACGTGCCCTATTTCTTATTTTTGACAATTTGATGATGTGCTGATGAAGAAGAACATTCGTAAATGTGTCCCATTTTATTAATGGTGGTGTACATGTGCCGCATTTAATATGACTTTCATAATTTTGTTAGCTTCTCAACATTTAGTAAGTAAGGGGTATTTGGGCAAAACACCTGTTGTATAGATTGAGGGGCTTCGCTAAACCGATGTGACGTCCGTTATAACAGGTGTTTTAAGTCACAGAAATGTGTATCAATCCTCTTAGAATCTTCATTGTATACAAAATTTCTATTTTGTAAAAAAAAAAAAAAAAATAAGGCCTTTCTTTGTTTAAAAGAGTGACGAGGTTAGCAATACGCTGTACTGATGGTATCACTCGTGCATGATATAAAAACTTATAAAAACGTTATAGAAATAGTACCTTTATTAAGTATCTATGTACACCGCAATTTTTAATCACCAAAAAAAAAACGCATAATCAGTTGCCGTAACTGAACACAGATATGGCAAAAAAAATTAGGTTCATTTTTTTTCAAAATAGTTTTGATAAAAATTGGACTACTGTAATGTTACCGTTAGTCGTTTTGTAGAAACCCAAAATTATGACTGCACAGATTCAACATAGTACCCCCTTACCCTTTTAAGTTTTTTTGGTTAAACTATCCAACCTCAAATATCCCAACATCCGTGGATAGATTCTATATCGCTCGATAGAAACAGTTTAAATGTATCCTAAGATTGGGCTCCGGACACAATCCATCGAATAAGTTTGCATTTTTGATGAAAAAAGTTCCCTCGCCAAATTGTAACGAGTGTGGTGTTATTGAGGATGTTACGCACCTTTTGTTGGAATGTGTCCGGAATGCGACATATAGAACGGCTTGTTTTGATAGAAATCGTTGTCCACCTCACATAGACATCATTAATAGTGTATTGGCAAACCCTGCTTGTGACGAAGCCAAGATATTGATTAAGTTAATTGAGCTAGGCTAGTTAAGCAGGGATTTTTTTTAAGGGGGCGATGTGGTCGCTCAGCGACAAAGCCCTTTATATAAATAAATTAAAAAAAAAAAATTTTTTTTGGTTAATAAAAATTTCTAGTGTAGGGTAAGTATTTAAATTATATTATGTCCATTAGATTATGTATAAAAATATATAATGAAATATGACGAATTTATATTTGTTTGCACGACCTCTCGCCCATTTTGAATGAATTATAATTCGACATATGTCGTATATAATGTTTTTTTTTATTTTCATTCGTATTTTTTTTCTTGGTATTCCTTCATGATAATTAATCAATTTATGTCAATGTTAATATCAATATTAATTTACCGCAACCTTCATACAGATTAAAATATAATCTAATCAGTATGATTTTTTATCATTAGCGAAACTCACTTCTTTGATGGATTGATATTATGAGAAACTTATGCCTTATCAATTAAAATAAAATTTGTATCTATATTCTTCAGTGAAGTATGTGACTCTACTTTATACATTCATAAGACCCGTCTGTAACTAACCATACTTGATACAAATAAATCCATGCTCTACATATGACCTAAGGTGAGAATCTACTTTTTCACACCACCTGCTCGACAATGTCCAATTACATATCATGCTATCATCAAGGTAAAGCAAAGCATTACCTCTCTAGGGAGGTAATGTTGTATGAAACTCCCAAGGGTTGTAATGTGATTTGAATTTGGAACGTCAAATTCGTGTGGAAACTCGTGGAAAACTCTGAGTAAAAGAACCCATATGGCATTGTAAAAAGGTTTGTTCGAAAATCGAACTGGCCACTGATAAAAAAAAAGAAAAAAGGCGCGACTTCAAAGATTGTTAAACAAAAGACGGTGTTCGCTGCTGGAGCCCTGACTTTGTATTGCCTCGCAGAAGGTGTGAAAAGCAGAGTATGCTCCTCTGGGATAAAGCCTGTCTTCGTCTTGGGTACCTTGAACCCCTCGCGTCACTCAGGACTCAACATAACTCCCTCGCTTCGCTTAACTGAGTCCCTCGTTAGCTCAGGGTTCAATATGTCACCCGCGACATAAGACACTGCTTTATCCCCTTAGTGCATAATCTACTATTTCTCTAAACCTAGTCACACCTGCAGTTTAGGGAAGGACTATCTATGGTAGAAATTTTGACATATTACCTGACAGTTTCTAGACAACACGACCGTCGGCGTAACCTTTTTGAGCATATGATTCAAATTCCCTTCTATAACACGCAGATATTTTTCGGGTAATGGAAAAACCACGAAATATCCGGGGCGCCGTAAAACTCTATTCTTAATATAGCTGAAAAAATAGTTTGCAAAACAAAATCCTTATCAGTGATACGTGTTATCACCAACTGATAACATCGTAGCACGAACATTGCATGAAAATAGCGCAACTAAGATTTTCACTCAGGAATATATCTAACTATATGAAATATCTCCTATCTTCTAATCCTACTATCCTACTAATATTATAAACGCGAATGTTTGTAAGGATGGATGGATGGATGTTTGTTACTCTTTCACGTAAAAACTACTGAATGGATTTTAATGAAACTTTACAATAATATAGCTTATACATCAGAATAACACATAGGCTACAATTTATAAAGATACCTGCACAGACGAAGTCACGGGCACCAGCAAGTACATATAATAAAGTAGAAGTCCCCGAATTCCTGTACATATGTTTTTTTTCCGGAAACGTTCAGTTGAGTTGAAATAACATGCCCCATTTTTTTATTACATAACTTTGTACGTATGTTTGTGTGTCCATCACGTATAAATTACTGAACGGATTTAATTGAAACTTTACAATATCATAGGTATGAAGCCTGAAAAGGACATAGGCTATATAATCGCAGTATAAGTATTTATTGACTAAGAACTGACACTTTGCTATTCTGTGACATTTCTTTCGCGGGTGGAACAAACAACATCGACAATAAACAATTCTTCCACGGGTGACGAAGTTGCACGCGGGTGAGCTATTTTGGAATATAAAAGGAGTAGGTACAGAGAGCGTCATAGATTAGTATCCCTCTTGCAAAAGACACCCAGCTTCAAATCCCTTCAAAACGCCGCGCCCGCAACGTAGGAAGAAGTTACGCCTTCAAAAAACATTACAAGTATATTTTTATAACCATGTCAGTCTAATCATAATTTTATGCTATTTTTGAAGGGATTTGAAGCTGGGTGTCTTTTGCAAGGGTATACTTATCTATGACGCTGTCTGTACATAATAAAGTGGGAGCGTTGACCACTGCAAAAGTTAAAATAAAACTATGTGGCAGTAATCAGCACCTTAATCCGCTTAACTTCCAAACAAAGGTCTTAATTAACTTAACTCTCGTTTAGAATTTTAGTATCTAAACCATAGCGCCGAAAACAGAAAACCCAAGTCCCAACCCCACGAGGCATCTTCAGGAGATGTTGACTCGCCGATATCTAGCCTTTGTTTAGAAATTAAGCGGATTTATTACTAAATATATTTATACTATTTATACTATTTATTGATATTCTTCTCATCTACCTTCTGCCACCTATAACGACCGCCACACATTCATACATACACACATACAAAAGCCTTAGTTATTTGATTATAACGGGTATTTATCGCGCTCACCTCGTATGATTTTGTGTCCCGACGTTTCGACTGTATTGCAACAGCCGTGGTCACGGGTTGAACCACGGCTGTTGCAATACAGTCGAAACGTCGGGACACAAAAACATACGAGGTGAGCGCGATAAATACCCGTTATAATCAAATAACTATGTGTGATAATCGCGAAAGTCTACGAAAAACCATTACAAAAGCCTTATTAACTAGTAACTAGGGTAAATTGACCAAGCGAAGAAAGGTCTCAAGACACTAGGGCCTAGAAGTATCTTAAGACCTTTCTTCACTCGATCGATAAAAGCCATATCTATAGAATTTATTGCATGTAATAAAAAAACAGTTAATATTGTTATTGTTACAAATGGTTCTCAATGACTTTACCATGTAATAAACTACAATAGTTACGTAATTTTTTTCTGATTCCTACTAGCTACTTTTAGAGGTTTCTGCGTGTTATCGGGATAAAAAGTACTCTATGCCATTTTCCAGCTCAAAACTATACCCATACTGTATTTCAACTAAACCTCCAGTAGTTTTTGCGTGATTGTGGAGCAAACAAACATCCATCTATCAATAGATCCTGAAATATCGGTTCACTATTACATAATAACGACGAATTCGAATTCGATTTGATGGTCAGTCTCAAAAGCTCCAGCAATTTCAATAGCTACAATACCCTTCAAACCAAAACCACCCAAAACACAGTAATGCTTACATATTACAGCTTTGCGGCAGAATATCTGACAGAATATCTGACTGTGTTTTTTTTTTTAAATTAACATATGCCGGTGCCACATAACGGGTCATTCTCAGTGGCATCTGATCCACATTGTTAAAGCGCTCGTCCACATTGAGACATATAGATGGTCATTCTGAAATGCCCCAGTAATTTCAATATCTACGAGTACCTACCCTTCAAATCAGAACACAGTAATGCTTACACATTACTGCTTTGTGACAGAATATGGTGACACTGTATTGATACCCATCTAGATGACATCCCCAACGGTAGCTCTTTTAAGTAAAGAATAGTAAAATATCTTACTTACCCAATAACACAAAGATACACAACACAGCACTCACAACACGATATCAAAATTAGAACACAAACACAAATTAAAAAAAATAATAAAACAAAATGGCGTACGTCCGAACGGGGGCGAAGCGCGAATGTGAATACTAAGTTCACTTTTCAAAATCGGAACGCATCGCGTCCAATTTTCGTTGACCTGTCAGTGAGTTGTGGTTGTGGCAAGTGTATCAAAATCTATTCTTCCAAAATGAAATAGCGGAAATACATTATGCTACCACTGAATTTTTCAACATTTTTGACGTAACTACGTCTAATAAATCGATGAACGCCGGCTGCATGCACGAAAAGGTTGACGTTATTGTCCGGTAACGCTGTGATTGTCCGGTAACGCTTTGATTGTCCGGTAACGCTCATTGTCCCGTTACACTGGTCTATCGTCCGTAAACCAACTTTACAGACAACAATTTTTTTGTAGTTTATCTAAAAAGTAGTCTCGTTTTGTCTGTCTGTATGTTGAAATTAGGATATAAAATAATATGCGTGTGCATACATATTTATTTATTATTATTTTACTTACAATTTAAGGACCAAATTAACAGTCTAAAATAAACTTGATAAAATGTATTTACTGTTATTGATTGATTCAGGCGTTACTTTGCGGAAATCCATATATATCAACAAATTATATATATATATTTAGTAATAAATCCGCTTGATTTCTAAACAAAGGTTTTAATTAACTTAACTTTAGTTCAACTAAACCAAAGAGTCAACGAACAGAAAACCAAAGTTTAAAGATACGACACGTGTTTCGCCTCTACACGAGGCATCATCAGGTGTGTCCACTGCGATATTTACTGTTATTGTTTACTTACATTATTAGTTGAATTTACTATGCTCTTATAGATTATTGATGTATTTTAGAATAGAGTTATTATCATGATATTTTTTTTGGATCACAATAAGAAAATCTTGTTTTTTTTATATTTTAATCTAATTTTTTTTTAATATTTTGATATTTCAATGACGTCATCAATAAAACCATAGTTTTCATTGATTATGATTTCGATTTCACTTCGATTCATACAACTTGGTTCGAATACGCGAGGCTCTAACTAAAATGGTTATGATGCACGCTAATACAAAGTTATGTCGTATGTATTTTTATCTTAGTGTTGGAAATTGGACTGTCATTGTATGTTGTTTAGGTCGATTATGTGTATGGGGAAAGTATGTGTATGTTTGTAGATTATCACACAATAAGGTGGAGTGGTGATAAGATATACAGGTGGATCTATTAGGTATTAAAAATAAAAAAAGTAGAAAAAATCACTTTTTTAAAAGTGTAATATTTTAAGGCCTGTTCATTTTAAGTAATGATAAAAAGGAAAAAACTCTACTTTTGAGTAAAGCGAATTAAATTGGTTTTTTATAAATAGGATTATATAGGATTTTGGACTAGTTTAAGAAAGTTGTTACAGTTTAAAAAGCTTTGAAAATAAAACAAAAACACTTTCATTATTTATGATTTACAGTTTCTAAAGTTTCATTAAGCCACAGAAAAATAAGTCAATAAGTCATAATAACATTGTTTAACAACTGCAATAAAGGTATTGATTATACTGAATGTACTGATGATCCAAGCACTAAAAAAAATATAGACCGCAAATTTTTAATCACCAGAAAAAAAAACATAACGCATTTTCAGTTTCCGTTACTGAACACAAATATGGCAAAAACTTGAACCATTTAATGTACTAAAAACAAAAAAATATAACCGAACATCCTGTATAAGGTCACGCATGTGTGCGTTCTCACCTGTAGCACACAAACATACACACGTCTGTGTGAAGTACGTACATCACGCTAGCGTATGTCATGCGTAACTTTGACTGTATGTAACTCTATTACGTCATCAACATCACGCGAAGTGACTTGCTTGTATGACATAGAAGTGATCATTTTTATCAACGTATCAGCATTTTTATGTCAGCATCTTCGAGAATCCAGCAAAAGGAGACGTCAAACGTCAGAATCTGCAAACATAAATTTCTGCCATTTTTGACGGGGGACGAGGTAAACACGCATTGCACACGCACAACAAAACTTTAGTCTTTGGTTCACCTAAACTGATCCTAAAGGCTTGTATAAATCAAAAGTCCTGTGTAGCACTGTTCTGATTATGGGCAGGCGTGATCTCTTACGATCAGGAGAGCGCAAAGCTCGTCTCGTTAGTTTAAAAAAAATAAAAAACCAACACCGGTTTTTTCTTCACGCATGGTATAACTTCATACTCATTTAACCGACTGCGTGGTTCACGAAACACTAAGTATCTCTATGGTTTGATAGGGTCAATGAACTGAGGTTAAACTGAGACGTGCGCCATAACACTGACTTATTTAATTTATATGTATTGAAAAAATATTTATAATAAGTTGCGAAAACAGAATAAAAAAACTTTTTTCATTACAACTTTTTTTTATAATATATTGAAATAAGTACTTACTTATGTGAGTACTAGAAGATTATAACATCGCCGTAAAAAATCACGCCTATAAAATCAAAATAGTTGTAAACAGAGTGAAAGCCCAGTAATTTCACTAGCTGTAGTATCTTTCAAACCTGAACACAATAATGCTTTACACATTACTGTTTGTGGCAGAACGGCATGCACTGTGTTGGTACCCATCGAGACGGAATCCTTCTAGGACGCCTAACAATTTAATTAAGTAGGTATAATACAGAATGTATACAGGGTAGTAAATTACTGAACCGAAACACCCCTCCTTTTGTATAAAGGGTGGCAAGCGACATTTCACTCAGTTCCCACGCTAGTGACATAAAGAGCCATGCTTTAGTACATACTACTCGGGCGAATGAACATGACACCTGGGTCGAATGATGTTTGTGCAAAGTACAGCGTGGAATTGGATAATCTTGATAGAGAAGAGGTCCTGTGATACTTGGTAATGATAAGTAATGATAAGGCAGAGCAATTAGAGGAAGAACAAACACGGAGGGCGCTGCGCGGGGGGCGGGGGACGCAGCAAGTGCCGAGCGAGAGTGGCAGCCAGGTGGCATGTTCACTCGCCCGAGTAGTAGATAACAGCCTTGTTGGCCAAGTGGAAGGTGCCTCGTCTTTTGAATATAACGCCTAAAATAAAAGTTACCACTATGACCATAGTCTCTGCAATGACTTATTTCTGTTGCTAAGTTTAAAAATATAGGCGTTTAAAAAGTTAGGCAGTCGACGAATCATTCCAAGAACGTTTCAATAATTTGGCCTAACATTTAACTAATTATATGTATTTAGGTGTGTCTGTATCATTTTTAGACTGATTAACCCTTAATTTGGCAAGAAATGTTATTCAGTTTTTTTCACGAAAAAACCTCATAAACCTTTTATTTAGTGTCTAGGGAAGACTATTTACCTAAAAAAATATATCTAGATTTAGTCATTTTGCGAAAACACTATGTTGTTTTTTTTACAACACTGCCAAATACTGAGGAAAATATTATATTTTGATAGTGTATCTTTTTTACAACATTGCTAAATTGGGGTAAGGAAATGAAAAAGATTATTTATGAATAATTATTATTTTTTGACATAAGTTCATAAAAACAATTTCTATTTTTTGTTAGGCATAGCCGGGTGTTGTATTATTTGCATAACATTGTGGAATACCCCCATTTTGCACATGCGGCAGCGACCTTTGTCCACAATGTTAGGCAGGTGTCATATGCCATCATCCCTTAGGTCATCAATGGGTCGGGTAACCACAGGCTTCTTTATTTTGTCCGTTGGCCCTGGCATGTTAGTTATCATAACTATAATTTTTGACGATAGCGACAAAAAAATCTGGATGCTGGATGTGGTCGGAGAGGCGGTAGATGCAGTCGGAGTGGCGGTGGATGCAGTCGGAATAGCGGTGGATATGGTTGGAGTTGTGGTAGATGCGGTCAGAGTGGCGTGTTTTTCTGGCAATTGAGCTGCTGGTGATGGTAGAAGAGGAATTGGGTTCTATGCGGATAATCGGTCTCACATTCTGTGTCACTATCAAGCAGGTTCATTTGCTCCAAGGATGAGGCAATTGAAGGAGCTGGAGAGCTGGAGCATTCATCTTCATCTTCGTCCATGTGGTTTCGCGATGAAATAGGTAGTCTGAACTTTTTCATTGTCGGAGAAATTGCTGTCATCAGATCGCGCATTAGCAAGCGGAATTAGAGCTAATATTCGGTTAAATCTAGCGCGTTGAAGCACCTGTGAATAAAGAAGCACCGCATCCAAACCCATGCAAAATTTTCGCGCAAAAATCTTAATATTAAACCCTAGGCTAGTATAGAATTATATTATCTGTGCCCTAGGTAATTGGCAATGATGTTTTTTTACAACAAACTTCAAATTTAGTACTCGAACGGGCCTTTGGCAATGATGCTTTAAAGCAACACTGTGGTAAGAAAGCTTGTCATCAGTGAGAAAAGGTATTTCTAAGTAAGATTTTTATTGGTATCGTAAGTTTGCATATATTTTAGTAGTAATCAAGCAAAATTAACACACCATGTCCATAAAAAAATAGTAAAATCAACAAACTTACGGCTCTTAAGTTCACTTGACGCGACATCTCAGGTGACTGACGTAAATAGTATATGACGTAATTACATCGTATCTTCCAAACGGCTGGATAGATTTTGACAAGATTCGTCTCAATAACCATTTAGATGGGGTTTTTAAAAAATAATCAAAATGGCGGATTTTTGAAACTAAATAGTAAGTTGTTAATATTTTTTTGTTGACCAAACCTATCGAGTAGGGTATCAAAATGAAGGTATTTTATACGAGATGACAAATATATAATAATTATATGTTTAACAATTAATTTGAAATAATGAATTGACAATGAATGTATAATTATTTCACCGTTGGGTTTTCAGTTTTTAAACTGGGCAATCCTCAAATCCAGATTCCATACAAAAAGTTTCGGACAAATACTCAAAAACTACGCCGTATTCTAGTAATTTCTTCACACTATTTGTAATATATTAACTATTTATTCGTTTCGTCCATGCTTTTTGATTTCGTCAACAAAAAAATAAAAGGTTTCATACTTTAATTTAGATTTTATACGTGTTTTTAAGTTAGGGTTAATTTTAAAACACGTATAAAATCTAAATACAATTATGAAAGCTTTCTCTTTTTTTGTTAACGAAATCAAGAAACATAGACGAATAGTGCGAAGAAATTACTATAATACGGCGTACTTTTTGAGTATTTGTCCGAAACATTTTGTATGGAATTCGGATTTGAGGATTCCCCTTAAGCCTGTTTATTCATTGAAGTACTTACCCATTGATTAGAATAAAATTGAGCCAATCAAAAACCAATAAAATGTGTCAATCCAATCCAATCAATGAACAAAAAATATGAAACATGTGACAGAAGTCTAATTAACCAATTAGAAGTAATTAAAAATTACAGACACGTGGACGATAGACAATGAATGGTCTGTGGACAGGTTTTAGAGTTCCTTTTATATCATAAATACCTATTATTAAGGGCTCTGCATTCTGTAATAAAGTTTTTAAAACTAAAACTGGAAACAGCGACTGTACTACAACTTTTTCTGTATCTTTTTTGTACGAAATAAACAATTTTATATATTTTTATTATAATTTTTTTAAGTGGAAACTTCTATAATCGCGCTGAGCAAAATATTTTGTGGGTATTGAATGTGACTGGGCTCGTCTGCTTCTTTTTCTTATCGTGTCAGCTCTTTCGAAACAGTGTGGTGAAAGGATTTCAAGTGCGTCTCGAAGAGGCTCCTTTCGTACTCTTGACACACGTTTTCGAATTTTTTAGGTTCTATGACATGCCGGTTTCCTAACAATGTTTTCCTACGGACTAATACTACTAGACTCGCAATATTAGTGGGATTGTGGCAGTGGCGGATTTACAAATTTGCCGCCTGTAGGCTACCCCTACCCCTACCGACTGCTACAGTTCGATACCTTAATTTACAATCATATAAATATTTTGAAGTGAAAACTTCTGTAGGCGCGATAAGTAAAATATTTTGTGGGAAATAAATGTGACTGGACTCCAACGCTCGGTTATGTAACACTCCTTTAGGTAAAGACAGCTCGAGCCTTGATGAAGTTTTCACTTCTGTCATGGTGGTCATAAGCACACGCCTTTTTTTGTTAAATAAATTGGTTTCTATCATTTGTGCACTATTGTACAAGCACTAGGCCTGGTCAAAATAAATTGGTCCAAAATTTGCTGCCCCCTAAAATCTACCGCCCTAGGCTCCAGCCTTCTCAGCCTATTATTAAATCCACCACTTTTGTGCGTTAATGTATAAGTCAAAAAAAAATTGGTCCAAAATTTGCCGCCCCCTAAAATCTGCCGCCTTAGGCTCCAGCCTTCTCAGCTTATTGGTAAATCCACCACTGGATTGTTGGATGTGGTCCCACAGCTGGGCTTTCCGGATATAGAAACATGTCAGATGTTGCAAGGTCGAGTTCACATCGTGCTACATTTCGTTGCCCAAACATTATTTTTGTTCCCACAATTTTGTCCGCGATGTAACGATGGGTGTATAGAGCGATGGATTTATTTGATACTTGAAAAAAGAGTATTTTTGAAGTAAAAACTTCTTCGGGCTTAGTGATTTACTATGTGTGTATTGAATGAGACTGAGCCGTCAGGCTCGGTTATGCAAAGCGTGTTCGGGTAAAGTCGGCTCGAGTCGACTAATGTGATGAAGTTTTCACTTCTGTCGTGTGATTTAATCACACGTCGTTTTTTTTTTCGAGTTATACATGGTGTCCCTAAATTCAACGATAAGCGGGAAGCGTATGGTGGGTCTGGTCATGACTACTCGAGACAAAATAAGAAAAAAAGCAAACTTTATTTTTATTTTTATTTCAGTACAATTTATGAAATACTTATAATACTTTTAACTACTATGACCCCATGTCGTCAAATAATACTGAATTGTTTTTTGTATAAAAAACCTCTGGCATTCTGGTATTTTTAAGGGTTGTGGTTAAAAACAGTACTATTTAGTTGCCGATACACATTGTGTTTCTATTATAAGTATCTAGTTTTATTATTATTTATCTAGTTCCCATAGTACAAGTTCTGCTTAGTTTGTGGCTAGATGGCGTTGTGTGAAATGTCCATAATTTTTATTTATTATTATTACTGTGCAAGTATCAAGACTATTGGGCTAAGTACTCATAATTATGTATCGCAATGCGTACCTCCCGAGCGCCTCGCTTGCGACAGACAGCAGTGTGAATAATCTTAAATTGCGTTTATTATATTTTAATATTTTTATGATCTTTGACCAAAACGAAATACCAGATATAAATTATTTTTGAACCGACTTCAAAAAAAGGAGGAGGTTATCAATTCGGTAGTTTTTTTTATGTTTGTTACCTCATAACTTTCTTATTAATAAACTAATTTGATTTTTTTTATTTAATGAAAGTCAATTCAGTACTTGGTTTTGAAATCAAAATAACTGAAAAAATTACGTCATCCAAGTAAACGAAACTGCGTATTTTGCTTCCCTGTGACTATGCAGTGGTGTTTACGGTCACTAAAACAGTCCAATTGAAGATAATTGATTGATTCAGGCATCACTTTGCGGAAATCCATAAATATCAACAAATTATATAAATATATTTAGTAATAAATCCGCTTAATTTCAAAGTTTAAGGATGCGACACGTGTTTCGCCTCTACACGAGGTTCTCTCGTTTCGGACTTCGGCGAGTCCACACCTCCTGATGATGCCTCGTGTAGAGGTGTGGATCAACACATTATATAAATATATTTAGTAATAACTAAATATATTTAGTAATAACTAAATATATTTATATAATTTGTTGATATTAGTCCGATTTAAGTCGGTTGTAAGTATGCTTTTGTATAACCCTGATAATTTTGAAGTCGTTTGCAAATAGAATCAAATCTCACAATCGGAACACAGTAATGAACAAGACCTCTAGATCATTATTGTGAGATATACCATCATTAACCGTGAGAACAAACATTAGCCTAAACCAATGGACTCAAATTGGAGTACGCGTGATCAACAAATTACCCTCCGGCTTTTAACAAATTATCGAAATCATCTTGTTAAAGGTCAAGATAATCCTTTTGCATTGAAAGAAGCAGTTGATTCCCGCGATTTCGTCTGCATGGCCTTAAAGCATCAATGACACACGGCTTTTTAGCTGCTTGTTGGCGAGTTTAAAAGCTAGCGTGTGAGCGAGTTAGCTTTCGGGAAGGATTGTCGACAAGCAGATTGTAAAAAGCCGATGACACTTGGCGAGTTTACACGCTACAAGCGAACTCGCTGGCTTGTAGCGTTTAAAAAAGCCGAGTGTCATCTACGCTTAAGTGCGGTTTTAGACTAGCGTATTTTTGTCGCACCATAGAAGTATTAAAGCATAGAATCACACTGAAGAACCTACATTTAAAATGCGTTAATAAAAAGGGAGCCACATTTGCTCACTTCTAGTACATTTTGGCCCAGTGCTAATTAAAAAAAAAAAACACATTTTCCTTTTCTTAAAAATTAGGGCTAGATAAATACCTATAGAAAGCCTAGAAGTTTAACCTTCTAGGCTTTTTTAGTGATTATAAAACTACATCGTAAAAAGAAACAAACATTATTTGAAAATAGAGACAGGGTGTCTGGAAATTGTCTGTCCTGAATTCCGCATCCATTTTGGTTCGATACTGCCTATTTTGGTGTTTATTTTAATTTAATTTTATTTTATTTATTGATCACCAACACAGTATACACTAATACATTTTTTTGGTTACATGATACATAGCTCAGGCCAAGTGCCACTGCAATTATAGGTGAAGAGTGTTCTATAGGAACACCGTTATTCATCTGTGTCGCGTGTATACATACGGGTGGATTGGTTTGGTACTTGCAAGACTTCTAAAGCCGAACGCGTGTATACCGGCGTTTACGCTCAGTTTTTTCTAGCGAGTGTCAGTGTACAATTCACCTATGTGCCGTAGGTGTTGTACTCGCTTGGATTAGATTTATACTAAGATACAAGATACAAGCATTTATTAATAACATTTGTTACAGGTCAGGACTAAGTAGGTATAAGTATTTATAAAATTCAATAATAACTAGGTGATAAAATAATAAAATACATCATTTCCAATATAATTATGCTACTACGTAGGTAATATTAATTAGGATTTAATTTTAGTGAACTCATCGAAATCATAAAAAGATTTCTCAGTGAGCCACTTTTTGAGTTTGTGTTTAAAGGATTGAGTAGATGGCGCATTGGTGATTTCAACTGGCAGGCGATTGTAGACCGTCGGCCCTATCACGTGTATGAGCTTAGAAGTTTTTGTGAGGTCTCGTGGTACCGCTCTCAGCTTTTTCGCATTACGAGTGCTATATTGGTGACCATCACCGAACTTTGAGTAGTCACTTAAGTTATTCCTTACATAGGTTGCAGCTTGAAATATTAAAAGGGCAGGGACCGTCATTATTCCAAGTGATTCAAAGTAAGGCCGAGCTGATGTGTCTTGTGGAACTCGCACAACTGCACGTATTGCTCTCTTTTGGAGTCTGAAGGCGCGTTGCCAATCGGCAGCCCGCCCCCAAAACTCAACACCGTACTGGAGTATTGAATGCACTGACGCAAAGTAAAAAGCCCTAACCATGTTTTTATCTAGCATGTCTGATAGACGCCATAGCGCGAAGCAGGCTCGGACTATTTTCGCACACAACCTATCGATATGCTCCTCCCAGGTCAGACTCCTGTCCAACGCGAATCCCAGGAACGAAGTGGTGTTTACATGGCTAAGAAACTCACTCCCTAAGTTCAATGACAACGGTGGACTGGGACGTCCCGCAAGGTTGAAGTGCATGAAGTTGGTTTAACTAATAAATCACATTAATTGATATTCAACAATCCATCTACCATGCCGGTGTTCCCAGAGTCTGATCACCACAGAATATATCACATCTCCATAGAGTACATAAGCATGGAGGATGCATGCTGTATTTATTGTAAACACTACAGTCAGTAGCACGAGGCGTCTGGCGCTTGTCACGCGTACACGCCCTGCAAAAAACAAAGGCTCCAATTTTTTTATCGAGATAGAAGTATTTAATTTTGAGGTCAAACTTACGAAGCTTCTTAAATGGTTCCTTATGGGTAAGATCTAATTTGGAACACGGATATTGTATAAGTACTTATGAAGCATAACTAAATAACGGTGATCCTAAACCAAAATACAGTCGGAAAAAAGTCAAAAAAAAATCAGGTACCTCTTCAATAATAACCAAGGTTTTACAAAAACATAGACAACGGACTTCAATTGGACAGTTTTAGTGACCGTAAACACCACTGAAAAGTCACAGGGAAGCAAATACGCTATTTCGTTCACTAAACGATATATTTTTTTCAGTTATTTGGATATAAAAACTTAACTACTCAATCGATAATGATGAAATTTGTATGGGACCAATCTGAAAGTATATTCTCCCAAACAAAAAAGTTTTTTTCAAATCGGTTTAAAATAACAAAGTTCTGAGGTAACAAACATTAAAAAAAAAATATTTAACCGAATTGATAACCTCCTTTTTGAAGTCGGTTGAAAAAGAAAAATCTCCTTATTCATATAATTTTTGATTCTTTTTACGATGGAGTTTTATTAACAATGAAAAAGCCTGGTAATCTAGCCCTGTTACTTCTCTATTCCGAAATTTAGCTTTGGACCAATATGTACTAGAATTTGGGTAAAATCAGCCATCTTTTTTAGGCATTTAGGTCTTCTTCTTCTTATCGTGTCACTAGTTCTTTCAAACCGGTGTGGTAAAAGGATTTCAAGTGCGCCTCGAAGAGGCTCCTTTCGTGCACTCGACACATTTTTTCGAACTTTAGGTTCTACGACATGCCGGTTTCCTCACGATGTTTTCCTTCACCGTTGCGAGAACGTGGGATGCATACATAGATTTTTTCGCCCGAAAAAACCTATTTACGCATTACTGCCACCGGGACTCGAAACCGCGACCATCAGATCGCAAGGAAAGGGTCTAATCCACTCGCCACACGTCCTCTATGCACAGCATTTAGGTGAAAGGTAGCCTATGCCTTTTCTAGCTCATGAAGCTTTGCTTTAAAAATATATTATATAGCGTTATGTTTATGTGAAATGTCCAAACATAATATTACATATAGGTCCTACGCTTTGGTCTCGGCCTAAATCTGTCACAGCATCAGCTAAGGTCAAAACTTCAAGACCCTTCGAATGACCTAAATGGCCCAGGATTTTAACTAGGGCTTAAATGTCACAGTGAACGGTCCGAGATGGTTTGGACGTTCTCCGTATGAACCTAAAGAGAATTGAAAGCTGTTTGCCAAATAATACGAATTATAACCTTCAGCTTTGGCAAGTACATACTTACTACTTGGGCGAATCAACATGACACCTGGCTCGAATGACGTTTGTGCAAAGTACAGCGTGGAATTGGATAATCTTGATAGAGAGGAGGTCTTGTAATACTTGGTGATGATAAGTAATGATAAGGCAGAGCAATTAGAGGAAGAAGAAACACGGAGGGCGCCGCGCGGGGGGCGGGGGACGCAGCAAGTGCCGAGCGAGAGTGGCAGCCAGGTGTCATGTTGTTTCGCCTGAGTAGTAGGTGCTAGGATTATACACCAAAAATAACCATAAAAAAACCCATAATCAGTTACCGTTACTTCTTTTTATCGTGTTACTAGTTCTTTCAAACCAGTGTGGTGAAAGAATTTCAAATGCGCTTCGATGAGGCTCCTTTCGTACACTTGACACATGTTTTCGAACTTTTAGATTCTATCACATGCCGGTTTCCTAACGATGTTTTACTTTACCATTAAGCACGTGTTTAAATGCACACATAGATCTTTTTTGAAAAGAAAAATCTATTGGTGTGCGAATGGGTTCGAACTCACGACCTTCGGATCGAAAGTCGAGGCACCTCCCACTCAGCTAAGACGGCACAGTTACTGAACACAGATGGCAAAAAACTTAAAAAAAAAATAAGTCGATTTTTTTTTTCTTAATTAATATGATAAAAATTGGACACACTGTTATCGATAGTTGTTTTTCTAAGACCTTGCGTAAATCGGTACGCATCATTGATTGGGTTTCATTCATCGTTTGTCAAACCCGGGTACCTAGCTGGAGCCAGCTCGCCGCAGCTCGGCTCGGGCGCCGCACTCGCGCCGCTGTCACTCCCACATTTTGTAGAAACCCAACATTCTGACTGCACAGTTACAACGTAGTACCCCGTCTGCATTGCCAAAATATGTTGTACTTTTCGATAATAATATAATAAAATAATGATTTCGGACAACTAGAGATCCATACAAATATATATAATACAAAACATTGAAACGTTAAAAAGACACAACATAATTTTAAAGATAATTATAATGAGAGACGATGATAGCTTAGTGAATAGAGCCCCAGCACTAACTCAAGAAATATTACCTTTACGGGAACCAAACCTGCATGCCTGCCACTTGACTAATCACTCCGCCAATGGAGGTTATATTGAAACTAGAAATATTCTAGTCTTGATAAAACAACTAATAATTTAATTGTTAAACATTGTGCAGACGGTGACCGGTGGCGTGGGAATCTAGACAGACTAGAGTGGATAAGACTACATTTTTGACGTGACTACGTCTAATAAATCTATGAACGCTGGCTAAATGCACGAAAACGTTGACGGCATTGTCCCGTTACGCTGATGACGTTATCACGTTAAACTATCGTCCGTAAACCAACTTTACAGACTACCAATTTCTTATTTTGAAATAGATACTTAATTGTTTGCAAGATTGTATATGCCTACAGTTCAAAATGCCTACAGTTTTCTATGTAAACTATGCATGTATTAAAAAAGAATATAAGTATTTTATCAGTTATCTGGTTCCCACAGTACAAGCTCTGCTTATTTTGGGGCTTTACTTTACTTTACTTTATTATTATTAAGAAAAACTCTCCTCCTGACTAATTGACTGACAGGCAACGCACAAGCCAAACAACATGACGTAGCGAGCTGAAACGAAGGAATAAAAACTAAAAAAAAAAATAATCAATTTACATCGCGTAAATATCAACTAGACCTTTTTATTTTCAAAGGCTTATTATATAAAAGGTTGATATTTTTATCAATAGATATTTTATTTTAGTAAATGTATGAGTAACACCCTGACTCGGGGTGATATTCGATGAGAAAAAAATTCCTAACGAGTAAGACTGTTACTCGTTTGGGCGTTACTCGATGGGAACCCATCGATCTTTGGGTATTATCCATGTTAAGATGTCGTCGGATATATAACGTGAATTCACCTACATTCTCATTTCAGTCGCGCGTTCATTGTTTCCGAGTGTGTTTGTGTCTGTGGTACGTACAGTTTACATAAATAGGTAATAGTTTACATAAATAGATAATAGTTTACATAAATAGGTAATAGTTTTGCATAGTTTATAGGTCATAAATGGGTTTAGATAAATTATTTAATCTATTATTAATATGTACATGCCCCTTATTTTGTTTGTGCATCTTTTAGTTTCCTGGTACAATTAAGACATTCAATCATTCATTCATTAATATAGTTTAATCTAAAATAACCTTAATTGCGGAACATAATGGTGATGGGAATAAACGTAAGTATATTTTTAATAAAACAGGCTAATCTAGTAGGAAGGTACAAAAAGGTTACTAGTGGTTTATATTAATTAATAATTAATTTGGTAAGTACCAATTTTTTTTTTAAATTAAATGTAGAATGAAAACGGTTCAAAAAAAAGGATGACATAAATTACTTGAAAATTATAAAAAAACTTTTACAAAAACATACTACAACCCACTTCAATTGGACTGTTCTAGTGACCGTAAACACCACTGAATAGTCACGAAGAAGCAGAATACGCTATTTCGTTTAATTTGACAACATATTTTTTTAGTTATTTGGTTTTATACACTAAACTACTGAACTGATTTTAATACAATTTCTATGGCACCAATCTGAAAGTATATCCTCTATAACAAAAAATATTTTTTCAAATCGGTTTATAAACAACAAAGTTCTTAGGTAACAAAAAAACCCAACTAAACTGAGTACCTGCTCCTTTTTTTGAAGTTGGTTAAAAATGCATAGAAACCTGTAGACCGTGGTAAATGATCTAAAAGTAACTTAAATTACTTATTTAGAACTTAAACACAATTCAAAGTTATAAACCGTGAAATACCTAAATTTTAAATTACTTTTTATATAATCTTCATACGTAGTCAGTTTAATTAGGCATTTCAATTTATATTAACAAGTATTATGCGTTAAATAATTACATTATTAAAATTATTTTACTTATAATTTTAACATTGTGTCGGAAAAGTTTTTTGAATCTAAGCTCATTTGAATTATAAGTTTAATAAATTATTTCCTAAACAATACAATTCAAACATATTTTTTCATGTACTTAAAAAAACGACTCGTTTTGTACATTTTAGTTCGACTTAATCAAGTTTTCGTAACAAAATCAAAATTTAGCAAAAACATAAAACAACCGACTTCAATTGGACTGGTTTAGTGACCGTAAACACCTCTGAACAGTCACAGGGAAGCAAAATACGCAATTTCGTTTAATTGAATGGCGTATCTTTTTCAGTTATTTTGATTTTAAAACTAAACTACAGAATATCAACAAATTATATAAATATATTTAGTAATAAATCCGCTTAATTTCTAAACAAAGGTTTTAATTAACTTAACTTTAGTTCAACTGAACCAAAGAGTCAACGAACAGAAAACCAAAGTTAAAAGATACGACACGTGTTTCGCCTCTACACGAGGCATCATCAGGAGGTGTGGACTCGCCGAAGTTTGAAACGAGAGTCAAAAGTTCGGCGAGTCCACACCTCCGGATTTATTACTAAATATATTTATATAATTTGTTGATATTTATGGATTTCCGCAAAGTGACGCCTGAATCAATCAATTATCTTAAACTACAGAATTTTAGTTCAAAATTTTGATGAAATAAAATATTCAAATCGTTTTATAAACAACAAAGTTATGAAAAATTAAACATAAAAAAAAACTCAACGGAATTGAGAACCTCCTTTTTTGTTTAAGTCGGTTGATAATAAAGTAATATCAAGTACCTATATTTATATTCCATCAATTATCTGCTTCTCATAATAAGCGTTTCGGATGGTTTGAGACTATGTGTGATATTTCATATTTTTTTATAACCTTTTCGTATTATCACGCCGAAACCACTACATCGATTTGCCTGAAACTCGGTATGGGTGTAATTTATGAGTTGAAAATGGACACAGGTTACTTTTTATCTCGATAATACGCGGGCAAAACCGTAAGTAGCAGCTAGTCAATTATTTATGCGCTTGCGTTTTGAAATCGAAATGAGGAAGCTTGTAATCGGAAGAATAAGCCACGCTTGAATAAATAAGCTATTTATTGTCTATCTGTCTGTTCGTTTTCAATATAGATAGATATTTCATTTCAAAAAAAGATTTTTGTATCCACTACTTACAAGCTACAACTTTGTTTCGAAATTAATATCTTTGAACTCGCTTACACTTTTTTAAGAAAATACATATGTACATATTCTCGAGCCCGATCTCTGGCTCTTCACAATCTTTTTTCGTTTTATGGTATCAAATAAATTTAGATCTATCATCAAAAACTTAAAGTTTAAAAAACTGAAAATCCGACTGCAAAAATATTATATATGCAAATTCATTATTCCAAATTAAATTTTACCATATGAATTATAAATGTATTTTATTGTAATCTCCTTTAATTCCCTTCATTTTGATACCCTCTCGATAGGTTTAGTTAACAAAAAAAATATAAACGACTTACTACTCAAATTCGAATTGTGTTGACATGTTTTTTAATTTCGTCGACAGAACAAGTTAAAGGTTTCATACTTTCATTTAGATTTTATACGTGTTTTAAAACTAACCCTACTAACTTAAAAACACGTATAAAATCTAAGTTAAAGTATGAAACCTTTCACTTTTTTTGTTGACGAAATTAAAAAACATGGACGAAACGAATAGTGTGAAGAAATTACTATAATACGGCGTACTTTTTGAGTATTTGTCCGAAACATTTTGAATGGAATTCGGATTTGAGGATTGCAGGTGCTGATGATGATAGGTTTAAATTTATTTTTGTAATGTTTGTAATATTTTTGTAATGTTTTAAAAATGTTTTCAAGTAATTAATTAATGTTTTTATATGGATCTACATTTAAAGTTGTCCGAAATAAATATTTTGATTTGATTTGATTTGATTTGATTTAACGCCAAAAATCCGCCACTTTGGGAATTTATTTGAAAAACCTATAAGGATACTCGGGTCATCGTGAAGAATTTAACGACACCTTACCTGTCAAAATTCATCCAGCCGTTTCGTAAAAATGAGGTATAAATCATACATACACTACTACACTACTGCATATATATATATACGTTTATTATATATTGTATTATATTACAAGTATTTATATTATTATTATTTTCTTTTGTTCAGTATTAACTTTACTCGACCTGTGCACCCCCGACCATCCTGTATTATCGTAACCGTCTCCATACTGGTTGTCTGGAAGAGATCGCTTAATAGCGATAAGACCGCCCATTGTACTAAATATTTTGTAATGTTTCCTTCTCTTTGTTATTGTTATTTGTCTTATAGTGTACAATAAAGCATTTTCATTCATTCATTCATTCATTCATTCATACATACGAACAAGAGACGCGCGAAAAACATAACCCTTCCTTGGCAGTCGGGTAAAAAAGTGATTTTTAACTAATTTTCAATGTAGAGATGGACACTAAGGGGGAACATCTATATAATAGATAAAACCTACGAAGGTTAGTCTTTCATCTCCCGTGAACCGTAAAGGTGTCTATGGTTATTGTCTATGCCATTGTCATAGCATAGCATATGCTATAATTATGGTATGGCACAAATACTTTAGGTATGCTACTCCGATAACCAGATGTTGCCTTCGCGTGGTCATTGCCGCAGTCAACGACTCTCAGACGAGATTTTTATCAATATGTATAGGCTTATTCCTGACTGACTGACTTCATGCATTAAGAGACTTGTAATAAATAGAGTATGTTCGTCAAGAAGTGTAGGCGCGTACCAAGAAATTTTGTTTATTCGCAAAGTTATGTGTTAACTAGTTCAAAAATATGTTAATTTTCAGTTGTTTTGTGTGATTGAACAAATGAAACCGGCAGGTCATAAGAACAGAGAAAATAAAAAAGGTCATGAGGCATGTGGCATGTGACATCCACCAATTCATATTCGATCTGCGTGGTGTATCAACAGCCATTCGCTCTCCTGCCCGATAAGGCCTGAGTTCCAGCAGTGGGATTATTAAAGGCTGATTATGCTTAGGGTTATGCTAACAGAGTAACATACCGTAGAATTTGTACTATGTTCTATGTTAATTATGGTTGGCATGTCAACTAGGCGTGAAAATCAGTTCATTTTATATTTCGTAATATGACCTCTACGTGAAAATTAGGGCCTTGACCTGACCTGGGAAAGATAATTTTGATATTTTTCTGTTGGTGATAAAATATGTAGTAAGTATCAAACATATATTTTATATGAGACTTTATCAACCCGAGCCGAAGCCAGATATTTATGTCGAGTATAAAATGTGATTCAGGAACGAGGTATACACAATAATTTTCACTTCAATTGCGAGTAAATTTAACTAATTTAATCTAAAATGAGCGCCCATTTTGTAATTCAAAAACAGAGACAGCCAACTGATGTTACAACAATATTCAAAATTCGAAATAAGTTATATTTAGGTAATTGGGTATTATGAAGGAGTTCGAGATTGAAAAAGTTTTCATCTTCCGGCATGAAACCTATTACAAACTCTTAGATTTTATAAACAATCACTTTTTTGCCCTTGGTTCTAAAAAGCACTCACTCAGCCTAAGTAAATAATAATGACCTTTCGTGTCAAAGAGGCGACGTTAGAAGTATCCACTTAAAAATTACAGTCATATCTCAGGCACAACCCATCGCTTTTTCTTACCTTTATTAGTTATGAATAACGACTCATTTCATAGGTACAGTATATAATCCGTATTTAGGTCAAACTCCCTCAGTCAGTCAACGGTTGACTGACATACGATACGTAATAAAGACACCTATTTCTTAATATTGTGGTTATTTGTTTATTTCCTAGTTCGGTTCAGAAACCGCTAGGTTCTTGTATCTGGAACAAACACTTGTAATTTATATTCTTAAGGCCCAGATTATTGATATGACATTTATTTTAATTTTTATATTTAATGGAACGTATTAGAGCTTTTCAATAATTTATTTAACAACAATAATAATAGGTACAGACAGCGTCAGACATAAGTATCCCCCTTGCACAAGACACCCAGCTATAAATCCTTTCAAAAAATTGTAACACTTAAAATTATTTTTAGGATTACATACTGTTATACAAATATCATCTATTTTTTAAAGACAAAACTTCTCCATTCACCGCGACGGTGATTTAAAGGGATTTGAAGCTGGGTATTATAATGCAAGGGGGATACTTATCTATGACGCTGTCATTACATATCAAAAAAAATATCTAACCTACTTAAATAAAACTAACGTAACTTGTATGTATAAGTATACAATTAATAAAAAAAAGCTTGTATTTAGAGATGTTTTAAGGCTTAGAATCCCGCGCGCCTCTATCTCGCTCGCATTTGTACATTTTTGAAGATATAAATTGACTATTTTACGGAAAAACTTTTTTTCACAATCTAAACTCCTTCGCTTATATTAAACAAATCAAAACAAAAAATATACGAAAACATTTTGTGAGATTGTATACTTATAGGTAATAAATAGTACGATGACACACGGCTTTTTTTACACGCTACACGCCAGCGACTTCGCTTGTAGTGTGTAAAGTCGCCCAGTGTCATCGGCGTTTTTACAATCTGCTTGTTGACAATCCTTCCCAAACGCTTACACGCTCACACGCTAGAGTTTAAAAACGCCAACAATCAGCTTGTAAAAAAGCTTGTATATCATCAACGCTTAACAAATTCTAAAACCATTTTTTCAATTTATAAACAAAAAATCATCAAAAAATCTGGGCCTTAAAAAAATCGTAATATAGGTACAAGCTTGGATACATTATATTTTAACTTCTTCTCATTCTTTTTTTATCGTGTCACTAGTTCTTTCGAACCAGTGTAGTGAAAGGATTTCAAGTGCGCCTCGAAGAGGCTCCTTTCGTGCACTTGACAGATGTTTTCTAACTTTTTAGGTTCTATGACATGCCGGTTTGAACAAATAAATCTAATGGTGTACAACCGGGTTTGAACCCACGACCTTCGGATCGAACGTCGAGGCACCTTCCACTCGGCAACACGGCTTTTGAAATTTGGTATGGATATAGTTTAGTAGCAAAGTTATCAAGATAATACGCGGGCAAAGTCGCGGGAAACGGCTCAAAGCTCAAACATCTCTTCCCATAGAACATCGTTAAGCAATGCAACCTTGCATATATTTGTAACGGCGTTATTGTAAATTACATGAAGATGGTAATCTATATCTCACGATGTTGGCAAGCTATTTTGTGTAACGATCTAACACGCCTTTTGGTGATAAAGCCGATGGTATTGTAAGCAACACTTATTGGTAACTGGCTAACCCGCGTGCAACTTCGTCACCCGTTGAAGAATTGTTTACTGTCGATGTTGTTTGTTCCACCCGCGGGAGACAATAGATAGCAAAGTGTCAGTACTAAGCAAGTCAATCAATACTTGCACATTTTCAAACCCTCTTTTTACCCACTCATACATTGAATTTAGTAGAAAACTGAAATACATGCCGGTACTTATCTTTGAGAATTATATAAATGCTACTTTAAATCAGATAATAAGTATATCTGAGGAGACAGGTACATTCAACTTTTGGTCTAGTAACACCTTCCATCCGTACATTTACATCTTTTAACTTTAATTTTAAAAATCGATGAAACCCGTATTTAATTATTTGTTTTGAAGAACATAATTTCAAAGTTACAGATAGATACACTCATAAAAAAACTGTTTCCATACAAACTTTAAACTTCTATGTCTACCCTCTGAAGAGATGTAGCGTTATATTATATAGCCTATAACCCTTTCGGGCTTAGTAACTATGATATCGTAAAGTTTCAGTTAAATCCGTTCAGTAGTTTTTACGTGTACTTTTATAAAAATCGGTAGTTAAAGCGCCCTTGAAATAAGAACACAGTAATAGCGGCAAGATACCTGTCACTGCAATGATGCTATTTGGTTTTCATTAAATTTAAATGGATTTCAAAAGCCTCAATTATGGATGCCGAAACGAAAGTGGATCTTCACCTTCGAACTACTTTCAGGACTAAAATAATTAATTTTGAAATGTTTCGTGCGTTTTAACATTCCATTGTAAATTAATTTTCGCAATTTGAGACAATTTTGTAATTATTTTGCTAAAGCTTATTTTGTTTAATGAAAATGTCCACATTTCAAAGAGCATCTGTTTGTTGGTCTGTTTTACACAATCTTCTGATGCAGCTAGTATCCTCGACACGCTACTATCTCGGGTGTCGAGTTGGAGCTGTTATTTTTTATCAAGTGGCGAGACTAGCTAGGCGCTCTCCTGATGGTAAGAGACGCCTGTTTATAACCATAATACTGCCACTTTTAAAGAAAAAAATAGCCTATGTTAAAAAATACGTTCCACTATTTAGAAATGACATTGGGCAAAAATGTATGGAGCCCAGGTCCCGATTTCTTTTCAACCTGCATGCATGAAACTTTTTTGTGACACTGTACTAACACCGTAGATTACAAATATATGATATTTATGTTCCAAAGCAGCGGGAATAATAAGTAATTGGCTTTATAAAAATGTAAACAATGGCCAAAAAAAGTTGATAAAACTGTGAGAAATCTTAATAGACTCCTTGAATCCTTTAAAGGTAAGTAAATTCAGAAACTAACCTGAAATATAAATCCAAGCTCATGAAGCGTAAACAAGTTGTTGGGCTTCAGCAAATCGTGGCACACTTTTACAAATACTTTATCAGTTCACATGTACCTTATTTACAATATTTTATTATATTTTTATCTCTGAATTCACTGATATACGAAACAAAAGCAATCCTATAGGCTAGCGAATTGTATTATTTTTTAAACAAATAGGTATGGAACGGTAGGTAGATATTTGTATTGATTTCATATTCTAGCTTCCACAGATAAAATTGTTTCCGACTATCATGTTTACACCATCACTATTGTACGCCATTTTACCATCGATACTACGATACTTATATCAAACTAAGATCTTATGTTTCGGTCATTTTATAAACCTCGCTGCATTAGAGACTTTCATGACTGAAAATAATACTTAAAAATATCGAAATGAATTGTCAAATAGGTAAAATAACTGCAGGCAAAGACCTGCCTGCAGTTATTTTACCTATAATGCCTAGATCAAACTAAAATCTTATATTTCGATCATTTTCTAAACCCCGCTGTATTAGAGACTTTCATGACTGAAACGAATACTTAAAAATATAGAAATGAATTGTCAAATAGGTAAAATAACTGCAGGCACGATGCCCAATCTCCTTTATACTCAGTCAATTTATATCTTCAATAAATCAAGGTTTTTCAAAAACACACTACAAATTGTGTTTATCTTAGTACTCTGTGCTACAACTACTTAAATTGGACTGTTCTAGTGACCGTAAACACCACTGAATAGTCACAGGAAAGAAAAATACGCAATTTCTTTTACTTACTTGACGTTTTTTTCTGTTATTTTGATGTTAAAACCAAAGTACTGAACTGATTTTTTTAAAATTTCTATGGGACCAATCTAAAAGTTTATCCTTTCAAAGAAAAATATTAATAATTATTCAAATCTGTTCATATACAACAAAGTTCTTAGGTAACAAACATAAAAAAAACAACCGAATTGAAAACCTCCTTCGTTTTTTAATTCGGTTGAAAATGTACAAATGTGCGAGCGAGATAGCGACGCGCGGGATTCTGGGCCTTAAAACCTATTCGCCCTCTTAACCGAGAGTAGGCCTGGGTCCCAGTTGTGGGATCATTATAACCTAATTATGACTTATGAGGACGTGGTGGACAAGTGTACTAGGCCCTTGCCTTGCGATCTGATGGTCGCGGGTTCGAATCTCGGTGGCATTCATGCGTAAAAGGGTTTTTTTCGGTCGAAAAAATGTATGTATGCATCCCACGTTCTCAAAACGGTGTAGGAAAAAATCGCGAGGAAACCGGATTGTCAAAGGACAGAAAAAAAATTTTGCATGTGACATCCACCAATCCGCATTGGGTCCGCGTGGTGGATAAGGACCCATTCGATCTCCTGCCGAGAGTAGGCCTGAGTCCCAGCACTGGGAACATTATAGGCTGATTATACTTTAAGTATAATCAGCCTATAATGTTCCCAGTATAATATGCTATGACTTGTAAAGGGCAGCATCCAGTAATTTATAAATAAGAAATTAATATCCACTTTGCTATTCTGTTTCATTTCTTACGCGGGTGGAACAAACAACATCGACAATAAAAAAATACTCCGCGGGTGACGAAGTCGCACGCGGGTCAGCTTGTTAATAAATGAGTAATCAACTCTACTAATTAATTACGACACGTTATTAATACACAATTGAATTTATAAATCAAACTGTCACATTGATTACAGCTCAGTTCGCTGTGAACCATTGGTTATAATTATAAATGAACAATGAACCAATCACAATTACCAAATCCTAGATAATTATAATTGGGTTATGCAAATGACATGAGAAATCAATGGGGTTTGATATAGCGATATAACTAGATGAGGTTAATAAGTGCACGAAAGGAGCTTGTTCGAGGCGCACTTGAAATCCTTTCACCACTTGTTCGAAAGAACGAATGGGTATTAATCCACCACGCGGACCCAATGCGGATTGGTGGATGTCACATGCCATAGAACATTTTTTTTTCTGTCCTTTGACATGCCGGTTTCCTCACGATGTTTTCCTTCACCGTTGCGAGAACGTGGGATGCATACGTAGATTTTTTCGACCGAAAAAACCCATTTACGCATGACTGCCACCGGGATTCGCGTACATCAGATCGCAAGGCAAGAATCCAATCGGTCACCACGTCTACGTGCCTTTGCATGAGTGCACCAGAATGTCTGCGAGCAGAGAAAAGTGGCGAGATATCATGAGGCGAGTCACAGCCCCACACTAAGAAAACTTCCTAACGACTAGGACCGCTCTGTAAAGAGCGCAACGAAGAAGAAGATGGTGAAATATTATTTATAGGTAATATATATAAATAATTAGATAATCTCAGATCCTCTATACTCTATGCCTACAGATACCTAAATATTCTACAGCATTTCGAGGAAACTCTTTTGAAGTTGCTGCAGTGGGGCTGTGGAATGTTCTACCACTCTGTATTAAAATGGTACCCACCAAACCAGCTTTCAAAAGATTAGTCCATGAATACTATTTAAAATCCACAAAATAATATATGTATGTATGTATTATATTATAATATATATAAATATATTATTAATTTAGCAATTTTATATTAAATATTCATATATTTAGGTAATTAGCATTTAAGTTGTACGCAATTTTTTCGTTTTCTACCATCAACTGGTTGACTGGTAGAAAATGATCTAGCATTAAGTCCTCCATTTGTTCTACATTTAAGTGTGTGCAATAAAGTATTAAGTAATAAATAATCAGTATTAAATATCTCTTATTTACGACAAATTCGAAATATTCACCATTATTCAGTAAAATGATTGCAATCAAAATTGAGCGCCGCCATTAGCCAAGTCTCCCACGGTAAAGGAAACAGGCAATGCGGTGTTTTGTCTAACTTCCACATGATTACGTGTTTTTGTTTGTCTGTATGTTTGATCAGATGCAATAGAATTCTGGCAAATCTGGAATATTGTAAGCTTTAAGCAATGTTTTAAAAAAAAAATTAAAACATCCATTGAAATACCTATCTCTTTTTTTCAAGATTTTTATGTTTGGTGTCCTACCAAAGTTTTTAACATAATTTTTATAAAAAAATATTAAATACTAGCTGGAGCCCGCGACTTCGTCTGCGCAGATATCTTTATAAATTATAGCCTATGTGCTATTCTGATGTAAAAGCTATATTATAGTAAAGTTTCATTAAAATCTATTTAATAGTTTTTACGTGAAAGAGTAACAAACATCCATCCATCCATCCATACTTACAAACTTTCGCGTTTATAATATTAGTAGGATTTTACTAACCCCGCTTGACGGCTATAGATTCTAAACCATTTTTTCCGACTTCTAAAAAGCCGGAGGTTCTCAATTCGACTGTATGTTTGTTACGAGATTACTCCGCCAATTATAAATTGATTTTAATGATTTTTTTTGGTCAGCCCTCTTTCAGTGGGTGAGTCTCATATGATTTTTATCAAAATCGGTTCAATAGTTTAGTTTCTAACGCAAAATTACTGAAAAAAAATGTCATCAAAGTAAACGGTAACGCGAATTTTGCTTCCCTGAGACAAACATCCATCATTCAGTGGTGTTTACGGTCACTAGAACAGTCCAATTGAAGTTTTTGTAAAATCTTGATTATTTTGTTACAGATAACATCTCTACTTTTAGAGTTCCTTGAGTTTCTTCACAATGTCTTCGAGAAGGGTTTGCGGCTTGCAGATTGGTTCCGTAGGGATCCTAGCAGCGGTACTTTACATCCTGGATGTCTCTCTAGCTGTAAGTTATACTGTTAGTCCGGGCTTTCCGTTTAGAGATAAAAATAAATAACTAAAACATTAGTTATTTGTACACCAAGGGCCTGAAGCAAGTCATTTTGTACAGGACTTTTATCAGCTTGAGCCAGAGGGCGATTTTATTTCAAAAACAGACAGACATCGCATGTCACCACGGTATTCGAAATTAAAAAAAAAAAAATAGTTCCTCATAATACCCTGATCTACGGGTATTATCAAGGACCGAAGTTCGAAATTCGAAAAAAATCTCAGCTTCTGGTACGAAACTGAACCTACATATTTGATCGAATTTTAGAAGCAATTATTTTTTTGCCATTAGTCCTAAAATGCAGTTTTCTCCCCCCTGTACCTAGAATAAAATTGATCTTGACAATCATAATAAGTGAAATTTACTACATATTTCTATCTTAAAGGTGCATTTTCGGATAGAAACGCCTGAAAAAAATAATAGGCAAACATTCGTTATACCTTCTATTTTGCCATTTCAGCAACTAGACAGTTATGTGCCAGACCAAGACTACCCGATCTACACGGAAGTTCCCCTGGGTCTCTCCTTCACGTGTGACGACAAGATTCCTGGGTACTATGCGGATCCGGAGACCAGATGCCAGGTATGCAATGATACATTTAGAATATCCCATGGAGAATAGGCAGGTTAACAGGCAGGGAATGACTTGAAGTGACTGTGTAATTATTATGCACCGCAAATTTTTAATCATTAGAAGAACGAAGAAGAAAAATGTTAGACATCAAAAATATTGAAATGGCTTTACCTATTTGTATTTATATTTATTTATTTAAAAAGATAGAAGCTTACAGTCCTTAACCAAAACACTTAGGTACTACCTTAAACTAAAACTTAAAAAAACTAATAAATCCTGGATAATATTTCTAATTTTATCCTATCAATATAGGCAGGTAAAAACTTCTCAAAAAATTTAGGGAGAAAAAAAAATGAATTTTCGACAGGCTGTATTTCTAAAAAAACATTGAAGCTTAAAGCTTAATTTTTTTTTAATCTCAATTATATTATATTGATTATTTAGAAAAGATTTTTGAAAAGTTATGAATTGCAATCAAAGTTCACTTTAAAATGTTTTTTTTCAGGTGTGGCATTGGTGCGTGCCAAGTTTAGGTGGAAATGAGAAGTACTCTTTTATCTGCGCACCAGGAACAGTCTTCAACCAGCGAACCAGGGTCTGCGATTACTTCTACAAGGTACCATCATAATCAATTACAATCTCGTGGCCGGAACATAGAATTAGCCATTTCATGAAATGACTGTTTTTCATGAATTTTTTCAACATTGAAACTAAGTTACAAAAAAAAATTGTTGTCTGTAAAGTTAGCTTACGGACGATAGTTTAACGTGATCAGCGTTACCGGACAATGACAGCGTTACCAATGACGTCAACGTTTATATACACGCGGCCGGAATTCATCGATTTATTAGACGTAGTCACGTAAAAAATTATAACGAATCGGTTTTTTTCGGAATCGGCGGGCAACGCCAAGAGGCGTAAATACGAAATATTATCTAAGATTATATTTTGGCGATTATTGGGTTCTAAACTTTAGGACCTTCAGGTTTTTAAATTGTAGCTCCTATTAACGCCGCTATTAACAAGAGGGATGGCTCGTTTTTCGCGCAAAGATTGTCTTTGGTGGTTCAGCGCGGGAAAGAAGCCAGTATTCTTGGCACAATGCCACATGAAAAAATAAAACTGTTTTGATTTTTTTTTTGGCTTAGGATAATTTTTGCCACACATAAACAATTGTATTACAGCTACAATTTATATTACAAAATTTACAAAAGGAAACAATTGGGCCATCTATAGACCGTTGCAAACGATCTATAGGTAGCTCAACTGCTACTCGATACCCGCTGGCAGCGTGCCGAGGATACTGGCTGCATTGCCTCTTTGTATTGCAAGGCTTATTCTTTGGCCGAGATAGCTGCCAGCGGCTCTTTTTTGAGTTTTTATAATTTTAATTAGGCGTATATACACGTCCATCACCATAAAAAATACGCATAGTCAGTTGCCGTTACTGAACACATATACGACAAAAAACTTGAAAAATTAAGTCAAATTTTTGTCAAAATAAATTTGTTTAAAATTGGATAACTGTTACCGTTTGTCGTTTTCCTATGGATTTGCGTCAGGCGGTGCCTTTAATAAATAACCATTTAATTTAAATAAAATTTTATTTTTCGAAAGAACTAAAATATTTATTTACACAACTAATTACTAACTTAATGCTGAAACATAATAAAACTACAATTACTGAAATAAGTATAAAAATAATAAAGAATAAGCCTATCTAAAATTACGAATAAAACACAGAACTTAGGTCACTGTCCACGGGCAAAGTACCCAAAAGGCTGGCGACGTTATCTCGTTGAATAGCGATGCTAATCCTTTGACCGAGGTAAGCGCCAGCCCTTTGGTCGTTTGATGCCTTTAATTGATAATAAATTTAAGTTTTATTCATCGTTTGGCAAACCCGGGTACCGAGCTCGAGCCAGCTCGCTCGGCTCGGGCGCCGCACTCGCTCCGCTGTCACTCTGCCGTTTTGTAGAAATCCAAAATTCTGACTGCACAGATGCAACGTAGTACCCCGTCTGAATTGCCCATTTATTATTTTTTTGGTAATTAAAAATTGGTGGTGTATAATTAGGAAAAATAACTTTTTAACAAAGTTTGGATTAATAAACTAATCTAATTCTAGGTGGACTGTCAAAACGCTCAATCGTACTACGCAGTGAATGAAGACCTTTACAAAGATGAAGCTGGGAACTACATCGCTGGCAAAAAGTAGTTATAACTTATCTATAATTAGTTATAACTTAACAGTAATAAGATATAATTAATTAATACCTAGTAATAACTAAATATAGTCAAAAACTGCGAGTAGAGTCCTTCGTCGTTCCATTTTACTCGCATTCGGACAATATTTTGATTCCTAAAATGAATACAAATAATTTTAATCTTGTTTCAAAATAATAGAAGAATTGGTTGTCTGTAAAGTTGGTTTACGGGCGATAGTTTAACGTGACTACCAGCGTAACGGGACAATGAGCGTTACCGGACAATGACGTCAACGTTTTTGTGCATGTAGCCGGCACGGCGGCGTTCATCGATTTATTAGACGTAGTCACGTCAAAAATGTTGAAAATCTTTTTCATTATGTATGTATCTTAATTTACAAAACCAGAGTTACCATTTTGATAGATACTTAACTAATTTTAAGCATAATTTACTTTTATACATGTAGGTACAAGTTTTGTGCAATCATTACTATAAGTTACAGAAACACTAATTATTATTTTGTAAAAAAGTTTTCTAAAAACAAAACTATTTTATGTGAAAATAAACTTTCTTATTATTTATTGGTACCTAATATCTTATAATTAGATAACAAAATATAATAGACATATTTTATGTTATTAACAATACCATACGTTTTTTTTATGACTTGGGTAAAAGTCAAATATACAAATATATCTGTAATAATTTTAATTCCGTCAAAATCTCTTTGAAATAGGTATAATTTTTATATATTTAATCACAAACATTAATAATATTTTAACAATATTTAATTCACACCTATTTTTCTATTAACTGATTAATCATTCATTCTTCTTCTTTTTAAACAATACATTTAAAAAAAAATATAGTATCTGTCAAAATTGACATTTAAATGATACATCATTTTTATCAGCCATTTTCAAAGATTACTCATAAATTTAAATCCTTTTTTTTGTTATTGTTTGTACTTTTCTTAAGAATATTTAATAAAAAACTATAGGAGTAAAGTTTACTAATGATTCTTAAATTCATAAAATAAATGTGTTTGCTATCATTTTTATATTTATCATCTCATAGCTGACGACTTTTGACATTTATTTATTCTCGATACAATGCATTTAATATTTATTTATTCTCGATACAATGCAAATATGTATTTATGTACGTATATGTATGTATTTACTATCAAAATCATTTTCAGGACTGAATCGTACAACGATTCGTTTGACAGACGGCGACTAACAGCTCGAAGGTTACGACAGCAAAACGCCAGAAAAGCCGGATCTGACACTGACACAAGACGTCAACGACAAAAATTACGACATTGACAGATTATAGACTGCAGCTAATGAGCTTGAATAAGGGTTTAATGGCTTATAGTACAATGACATACGGCTTTTTTACACGCTACACGCCAGCGACTTCGCTTATAGCGTGTAAAGTCGCCCAGTGTCATCGGCGTTTTTACAATCTGCTTGTTGACAATCCTTACCAAAAGCTAACACGCTCACACGCTAGAGTTTAAAAACGCCAATAATCAGCTTGTAAAAAAGCTTGTATGTCATCGACGCTTTAAATTTTTATATACCTATATAAAATATATGAATACATTGACACAAAATCGAATAAATCTTTGTGGCCGAAAATGGTAGGTCACAAATGGAAGTGTTTTTCCGAATAATGAGAAATAGGTAGCTTATTTTTAACATATAGACATAATTCAAAAAGCTTTACAATTCCTTAGTACAATAGGACTGTAAATTGCAAAAAAATACTTATACTTATTATAATTATTTGTTTTTCGTTTTAACTTGTTAATGATATTGCATTTTATTGTACCTACCTAAATAAAGTAATTATAATAAATCACATGAATATAGCCATGATATTGCCAGCATTGAGAGTCAAATTATATGTAATACATATGTAATATTTTTATTTTGAATATTTTTTATTACAAAAATTTACATAATTTTGTTTTTTTTATATTTAGTTTCAAGAGTTCAAAAAATGAGAATGTCAAAGAACCTAAAAAGTTTGAAAATATGTGTCAAGTGATCAAGGTCCACTTACAATCCTTTCACCACACTGGTTCGAAAGAACTAGTGACACGATAAGAAGATTTTCACTAAATTACTCCCAAAAATTGACAAAAAGCTAGAGGAAAGATGTTACACATCAAAAACCCTAAAGGATACCATTTAGGTTACGAAACATTTAGGTTCAAAACCTATGTAACTTCATATTGTACCAAAATAGCCCTTCGGCTTTCACTTCGAACCATTATCGCTACTTCCGCGCCAAAATGTTCAAATTATACAAAAATACAATATATTGCATTATTTTTTTGCAAAAGTGAAATTTTTATGTAATCAAGTTAAAAGGAACTAACAGGCCTTTTTCAACAGACTTAAAAAGGTAGGTGGTCATCAATTCGGATGAATGTTTTTTTTTTTTATTTATGTTACTTCAGAATTCTGTTGTTTTTTTTTTTTTTTTCTTTCGAAGAACCTAAGTTCTTCGGTTTTGGCTTCACATCAAAGGTGCCATCAAGCCAGTGTCAAGTAATTGGAGAGATTATTTTGTCATAAGTCAGAGTCGATAAGTCAAGTCATGCCCCTGTAAAGTAGTGGTGGTTGCGACTTTACTAGAAGCTTCTATGGAGTTTTGGAGGCAACACGAAAAGTCACGTTTTACAGCATTACACTATTCACCAACACTCATACACGTTCACGAGCACTTAATGGATAAAAAACCACCGTTTTTACACTTAAACACTCAAAGTTATACAAGTTTTGTCAATTAATTTAATGCCGCCAATGCGCCATTTTTCATGTTCCCGCCGAAAACCATTCTGTTGTTTATTAACGATTTGAGAGGTTATACTTTCAGATTGGTCCTGAAAAGAAATATGAAAATCGCTTCAGTAGTTTAGGTATTTAAAAAAAATAACTGAAAATAAAAGTCGTTGAAGCGAACAAAATTGCGTAGTTCGCTTCCCCGTGACTTGTCAGTGGTGCCTACGGTCACTAGAACAGTCCGATTGAAGTCCTAAGCAGAAGGTTTAAGTGAAAACCTTGATTATTTCAATAGAGTTTAGGATTTTAATCCTTGTACATTTCACATAACGCCATCTAGCCCCAAACTAAGCAAGCTTGTACTATGGGAACCAGATAACTAATAGAATACTTATATCCTTTTTTTTTGTAAATACATTCATAGGATACATGTAGAAAGCACCCAGACTCAGGACAAACACCGATGTTCATCACACAAATGTTTGTCCTGAAGCGGGAATCGAACCCGCGACATCGGCGTGGCAGTGTAGCACAATCTAAAAGTTGTTTAAGAATAAATAAAATTCAAAATGATAGATTTTTTATGAATATTTGAAGAGAATATTAAGAGAATATTATTTTGAAGAGATTAATTATTAAATACATTAATTACTTGTGACTTACTCAAAAAAGTGTTTTCTTCATAGTTGTTAGAATATTGTAATAATTTAAAAATAACAGCATTTAGATAGCTTAAGGCTAATCCTCAAATCCAATTCCATACAAAATGTTTCGGAAAAATACTCTAGTGTCAAGAAATTACTATAATACGGCGTACTTTTTGAATATTTGTCCGAAACATTTTGTACGGAAATTTGCCTTGAGGATTCCCCTTAATGCTGATTATTACAATAATTTAACAACTATGAAAAAAAAGCTTTTTTGACTAAGTCACGAAAGTAAGTGACTAAGTAAGATAGGTGCTCAATAAATTAAATATATTAGTAATGTATGGGAGATGCATTCAGTCACAACGCAAAGTTGCATCGAGGTTTATGTGTGCCTTGAATATAATTAGTGTACCTAAAGGTTGCTTCATAATGGTGATAAAGTCATATCAATCAATGTAAGTTAAGGCTAATCCTCAAATCCGAATTCCATACAAAATGTTTCGGATAAATACTCAAAAAGTACCCCGTATTATAGTAATTTCTTCACACTATTCGTTTCGTCCATGTTTTTTGATTTCGTCAACAAAAAAAGTGAAAGGTTTCATAACTTAATTTAGATTTTATACGTGTTTTAAAATTAACCTTACTAACTTAAAAATACGTATAAAATCTAAATTAAAGTTAACACTTTTCTGTGAAAATTTTAACTATTACTGTTCGTAAGATTCATATATTTTTGCGATGTTCTCTCCATACAAACTTTTTTTTAAGGTTACTTACATTATATAAAAATAAATAAATAAAGTATTTACATACCATGTTAAACTAGCCTTAACCACAGACCCCACTTACGTATAATACAGTCAACTATATTCAGTCCGTGCCTACTCTCGGCCGACGACGGACGGCTTTAGTAATAAAAAAATATATATTTAAAAAACGCGAGTGACACTTGCCAAAGTGAAGTGACGTTAAAGTGACATTACGGTACGGTTTGACAGTTTTCTTTTTTAAAGCTCTTCCTTTTTATTTTGCAATGGTATTTTGTTTGTTATGCCAAAATTGCATAACTTTTTCGTAACTATTTAGGGTACCGTCAGGTACTTGCGAAACGATTGTGGATGAATGACTGGTGGTTTTGCACCTCATGATAAAAAAAATGAAGTAGTTATTTACCTGTCATAAGTAGTAAAAATAAAAAAAAATGATTTACCGTTTAAATAAAACTTGTGGAGACCGTTTTTAGAAAAAAATATGTCAAGGATGTCATAACTTTTCACAAAATCTTGTGCAAGTAAACGCTTTATAGCTGGTTTAAGCGCGATAACACTTTCTAGAGTAGGTTCAGAATTCTTAAGGATTGGAGCTTTTTTTAAAACAGCACAATTTTTGTGGTTGAAAATAGTTTAAACTGAATTTGTGGTTCAATTTCCAAAAAGTTCCAAGCTTTCTCATTTATATTACTCTTAATTTTGCGAAGAAAAGTGCACGCAAGCATTTTCAAATTAATGTAGTCATCTTACTTGTCAAAAGAAGAATGTCTTTGCAATTTTTTTTTTAATATTTTGGTAATTTTACACAAAACGCCATCTAGCCCCGAATTAAGCAGATATAAATGTAAAAGCTTGGAGTGTATACATATATGTGCATCTGACTGTACATATACCTATTTGAAACATGTCAAACCATTTATTCAACAATGCGGTACGTAATTTTCCCGTTAATCCAACAATGTTTAAACGTTCTTCTTAGAGCGGCGACTTCATTACAGATTTGTTATCGTCTTTGTAATAAACTTTCCATCTAAGTAGATAAGTGCTAAGCTCTCGGGCCAACGAACGACATAAAATTACCGCAAAGGCTATTATGGCACAAACACTGAAGTTAACCACAGTAATGTTTATGTTTGAACTATATAGAGTTCTTACTTTGTTTTTTGTAGCCAAAACTACTCGTTTTATTTTTGACCGGTTTTTTCTTAACAAAATTGATTTGATGTTGAATTACCTAAGTTTCGTGTGTTATCACAATAAAAAAAGATATTTTTAGACCTTAAACTATTTTCAAATGAAGGCAAACAAACCCAATTGGTTCAATTATTTAGGCGTGATTAAGTAACACAGCCCTATTATATCCTTCCAATATCTTGCACCTCGAACATAAGTATGAATGTGATGCGTCAAAATTATTTAAATATAATAGTTTTTTCTTACATATTTTTTTATTCGTAGTTTGACTTTTGACTTAACATTTAATGAATGATGCAGACTTGCACCAAAGTTCCTAAGCGATAACTTTACTCGATTGAGTTCTGATCCAGTTCTTAACGTTCAGAATCTGACTTGTTACGAACTACCAAGCAAGAAAGTAATTGATTAGGAACTTTGACATTTTGGTGCAAGTAGGGATGAATGTAATAAAAGGTAATGTTTTCATAATGGCCTCCAAAACACACCCCTTCATGTTCTGTCATTCAGATATTTTTACCATGCGGAACCCAAATAAAACCAACACAGCACGCACTTGACCGTGCAATGTTTGGAACTTGTTATTTATTTGGGTCATTCGCTTCTGGTTATTTCTTATTGTGCTTATTACAATGAGTTATAATATCATAATTATTGATAAAATATGTTTTTTTAGGTTTTTCCTATTATCTCCTTTTGATATTCTAAATCTGAAGAATGATTTGAATTAAAAAAAATATGAACACAAATAAATATGAATAGTTTAGATGAAGGGATGTATGATACATCAATATAAACATAAATAGAATCATACCGTAGTACATCGAAATTCGTCAAAAAAGTTGGAAATTGAGCTAATATTTTCATTTTAGTCCGATCCTAATTTCAATAAAAAGAAGTAACAGGGCTTGATAAATATTACTTTAGTCTAAAATTACTAGGCTTTTTCATTGTTAATAATACAACATCTTACAAAATTACTAAAAGTATTTGAAAATAAAGATATGTAATTTTATTTATTTTATCGTTTGCAACGGTCTATTTGACCTTTCGAAGGTTCGAGGCGCGCTTGAAATCCTTTCACCACACTGGTTCGAAGGAACTAGTGACACAATAAGAAGAAGAACGGTCTATGGGTGGCCCAATTGTTTCCTTTTGTAAATTATGTAATATAGATTGTAGTAGTTAGCTTATGCTGTAATAAAGATAATTTATTATAAAATAAAATATATAGACAGGGTTTAAATATTTTTTGTATTGTTTTCCGCCTCCATCTTTCTTTAATACTGTGAGTCTTGGTGTTCTAACAAGAACACGATTGTTCATAAATTATGTTTTAGGGGTTTTCATTGTAAATTTCGTTGTAAAAAGGCGAGTAAAGTAAGGTCAGAGTACGATAGACTTAGGAAGAGAGAAAAAAATATATAAAAAATATCTTGACTCCGTCTTTCTTTTAAGTTATGTATCTGTAGGTTTTAAAATCTTGGGTATCTACAGGGTGTGTCGTAATGAGTGGATAATCCTTCAGGTGCGGGTGGGGGACTTCAGGACTGATCAGAAAATGAAAATATGTACCCAGTAAAAATCCCACGGATTTCGAGTTACTGGACGTTTTCGAAACTTCAATTTTTTTTTACCTTTGTCCATTGTTTTTGCTGCCAATGTTACAAATCTTGGAATATTCATAATTTTTTTTTGCTAAAGTATTCCTGGATAATTGTGCTATCGAATGGTATTTCTTGTTTTTGTATCACAGGTACAGTTTTTATGGTACAGCATTATTTAGCAAAGAATCTTTTACAAACTAAACCTCTTTAAACAGATTTTTTCTGTTCTGTTTCTGACATCACTTTCTGTAGGAAATACTCATAAAACTTATGCAATAAATCTATTTTAGATATCTGATTTGTTTAATTTTCTTGATTTAGTAAATTAGTTTGTTAGAACATGCATTTTGTTTACAAAACTCCAATTCACCAAGTGAAATTTTAACGAACTTTTTATTCCAAAAAACGACCTTTTCCCGTCTTAACAAGGATTTTCGTTGAATTGGTAGCTGGAAACACCAAGTCCTTTACCATTTCTGAATGCTAATAAAGTAGGCAAGTTTTTTACAAATTGGTCATATGGGTCACGATACATTTTTTTTCACCACAGAAGATCAAACTTTTGGGAAAAAATGAGCAAAACACATTTTCTTTGCTAAATAATGCTGTACCATAAAAACTATACCTGTGGCATAAAAACAAGAAACGCCATTCGATAGCACAGTTATCCAGAAATACTTAAGCAAAAAAAAAAATTATGAATATTCCAAGATTTGTAACCTTGGCAGCAAAAACAATGGACAAAGGTAAAAAAAAATTGAAGTTTCGAAAACTTCCAGTAACTCGAAATCCGTGGGATTTTTACTGGGTACATATTTTCATTTTCTGATCAGTCCTGAAGTCCTCCACCTGCACCTGAAGGATTATCCACTCATTACGACACACCCTGTATGTGCATAATATACGTAAGACTAGCGTTAGTTAGATTATACAGTAAAGGCACTTATGTTTATTAGAGCATGTCTCCAAAAAATACGTTAACTTACGTAACATAACACCTACGTACTATCATTTAAAAATAAGGCATAATTAGAAAATATCTGCTTCTATAAAAAAAGTATTTACTACTTTTTTGTAAATAACCAAAAAAGGTAGCTCGTTTACCGAAAGAGAGTGAAACTTACTTGCAAAAAGGAATTGCTTTGCACTAAAACCGCACTTTTACGAAGCATTCGTATCCACAGAAGTTTTAAAGTATATAATCACAATGTAGTACATTGAAAATGCGACAATAAAAAGAAGAAAGAAGAAGATTTTAAGGTAGGAGGGTTAATTTTAAGACACGTATAAAATCTAAATTAAAGTATGAAACCTTTCACTTTTTTTGTTGACGAAATCGAAAAACATGGACGAAACGAATAGTGTGAAGAAATTACTATAACGTCCTCCTTTACTTTTTGAGTATTTGTCCGAAACATTTTGTATGGAAATTTGCCTTGAGGATTCCCCTTAAGCCTCGATAACACAGAGCTAGTTTAAAAACTACAAGCCAGCGAGTTCACTAGTAGCTTGGGAACTAGCCCTGTGTCATTGACGCTTAACTCGCTCACTCGCTAACTTTTAAACTCGCTGACTAACGGCTCTTAAACTTAGCCCGTGTCATCGACGCTTACTCGCTTGATAGTTCCAGTCCAGATTCAGACTGATACGATCTGTCAAGCAAGTAAAGTAATTGCTTAGGAACTTTGACAGTTTGGTGCAAGATAGGCATTAGTCCCTTTCACCGCGAACAAAAGTCTAGGCTGGTGCAACACCAAGTATCAAGTCACCAATACCTATTGCGTCAGAGCGCTTGTGTAAGGCGAAAACAGCGCCCAAGGTCGACTGGATTGCTAATTATTTCGATTCAACTATTGAAGTACTCTTAAATATGTTTTTAACCGACTTCAAAAAAGGAGGAGGTTATCAATAATCAAATAAAAAAAATCACATGTAGTATTTTACAAGGTTTTGAGTCTCTTCTGGTAAGTTTGATAAACCTGTGTTAGAAGAGCCCATATTTATCATTATTAATTCGGTTAATTTTTTTTTTTTTCATGATAATGTTCTCCTTTTTTGAAGTCAATTGAAAATTTAATAAATATATATAATTAGTTTAAATTGAAATTATTGTGAACTAGCTGGTGCCCGCGACTTCATATGCGCAGGTATCTTTATAAATTGTAGCCTATGTGTTATTCTGATGTATAAGCTATATTATTGTAAAGTTTCATTAAAATCCATTCAGTAGTTTTTACGTGAAAGAGTAACAAACATCCATCCATCCATACTTACAAACTTTCGCGTTTATAATATCATGAGGTTTTTGTCAATTTTTAACTCATTCAACAGTACCCATATTTAGGATTTCTAGGTAATTATTTTGTCCTAGGAACTTTGATTCACCAAAAACGCAACTGCTTTCTCTATTACGCAAAATGGAGTCAGCGCCACTTTGAATATAAAGCAATCGTTGTTTCATAGTATACTGTATCAGTTAATTGGAGTAAGTTGCGTTTGGGACATGTTTACAAAGGTGCACGTTCCTTGGGAGAAGGTTACACTCACCCGTCTGGAAGGAGAAGTTTATAAATAACGTGTGTTTTATAATAGGCATTTTTTTCATACAAAAGACATCAACGCGCTCCGTTATTAATAAAAATTCAATACTTTGGAATTAAATTTCGTTTTTACTTATTGTGATAATGAACTACTTGAATAGTAGATTATGCACCTAGGGGATAAAGTAGTGTCTTATGTCGCGGGTGGAATGTTGCAGCCTGAGCGTAACAAGGGACTCTGGTAACTCCTGAGCGAACCGAGGAAGTTATGTAGAGTCATGAGTGAAGAGAGGGGAGTGAAGTGAAGTCAAGCTACCCAAGACGAAGACAGGCTGTATCCCAGAGGAGCATACTCTACTTTTCATACCTCCTGCGAGATAATAAAAATGAAAATGAAAAATATATTTATTTGTGATTTACAGTTTGGGTACTTATAATTAGGTACGCACTAGCCCCCACACTAGGATACCCTGTGTCGTGGGCGGCTAGTCTCTTCCAAATTACTCCAAAGATATCTTCAAATACTTAAGTAGTAAGGTAAATACCTTAATTTAATTTAACAATGTATGTAGGTAGGTAATATTTGTATGCCAGTTCCTGGTAAAACATGCATTTGTACTATTAACATAGGCATTTAACATCTTACCTGCCGTGTATCCGACAGATAAAATATCGTTGAGGCTAATACTCAAATCCGAATTACATACCAAATGTTTCGGACAAATACTTAAAAAGTACGCCGTATTATAGTAATTTCTTCACACTATTCGTTTCGTCCATGTTTTTTGATTTAGTCAACAAAAAAAGTGAAAGGTTTCATACTTTAATTTAGATTTTATACGTGTTTTTAAGTTGGTAGGGTTAATTTTAGCAGCAAACACCGTCTTTTGCTTTACGTTCTTTGAAATCGTTTTTTAGTTAATCCTAATGTGTTGGCAACACTGCGCGTGCCATGGCGGTTCGTTTTTTAATATTTTTGTAATAAAAATACTTTTACTTACACCCAACACGCTACTCTTGTGATGTAAAAGTTCTTTTTTCTTCGCTACTACACCCTTTCTCCCACGAAAAGTGATCATGGCAGACGAAAAGATGCAAGACATTGTGGATGCGCAAACGCACATCGAACAAACGCTCGCCTCTAGAATGGACGCGTTTGAATCCTCCCTGACGACGGCTGCTGGCGATGTTGACCATCGTAAACAGTTGGCTGACGAATTTAAAGTATTCAGAGACCTGGCATGGGGCTTACTGAAGGCACTCCGAGCCCAGATTCAAGCGCTTAGACTACAGGTCGATGATGTGGACTGCTACAGTCGAAGAAATGCGCTCCTGTTTGGTGGGATACCAGAAAATGATGGAGAAAATGTCATCACCACTGTGATGAGTGTCATCAACTCTACAATGAAGCTGACTGATGTCCAACAAAATTCCATCCAGTTATGTCATCGCCTGGGTCCCAAGAATGAATCGAGATGTCGCCCTGTACTAGCTCGGTTTACGGATATCAAAACCCGGAACTTGATATGGGCCGAGAAAAAGCGGTTGAAGGGATTGACTACTGTTATGAGCGAATTTCTTACAAAACCCAGGCAAGCTATTTTCAGTATTGCCCGCAGACATTTCGGCATGCGCTGCTGTTGGACCCGTGATGGAGCTGTGTACGTGCAACTTCCTAATGAAGGTAGACTGAGGATCGGCCTCATGGAGGACCTCGAGGTCTTGATGTCAAAGCATCCAGCAGCACAGACGGCAACAACATCCCAGAAGGCTGGCTCTGCCAAGCCCAAGCAGTCAAGCAAAGTGGCCTCTGCAGGTGCAGCCAGCAGAGCACCATCTACTAGAAAGACGGGGCCGCCTGCCCGCATTGCTGACACAAAATGATTACCTGGTGTCAACAACCTTGTGATTTGCCCGACATAACAGTGTGAGTGTTTCTCTCTCTGTACAATCTCTATAATTGTGAAACAAAGTGTTGTGTGATTATGCTTTTACCACAATCATAGGTAAAGTTAAATCTTGTGTGTTTCTTTATATTGATGAAGAATCAAAAATATCATAATAGGTACCTTTCATATAATATTTGTTGTAACTTGTTATTTCTTACAATAGATATCACATTGGTAACAAGTTAGATTCTTCAAATTGATCCAAACCTGATTAGGGCATAAATATGGTAACTGTTGCAAACTAAGTATATTAAGTATTAAAAACTATAATTTGATTGTAATTCATCAAAATGATAAAAATCCACTATTTTTGTTCCCTGCGTACACTTACTATTTTGTCAATAACTTGCAAATGTTTTTCTAATCCTTACACATAGATATATCTGCTTAGATGTAAGTATAAGTACATGTACTGTACATATTAAGTTGAATGTTCTCAGTGACTTGTTTGTTTATTTATTTTGTTATCTTATTATATTTTAATTTTATACCTTGATGGAAGACAGGATAAAAAGAACATTTTGATCACATACCAAACTAGATAAGTACTTTGTTAAATCTGTGTTTAAAAATTTTATACCTTAAGCTGCTGTGTTTTAAAAATAGTCAACATCTTACTGTCTCCCACCAAGTTAATAACCAAATTTATTTATGTACTAACATAATGATAATAATGCTATATGGAAGTAGGCACATAATGCTATTTTTATAACCATAGGTACATGCCCTGTATCTATGGTTATAAAAATGCTGTCAGGTTATTTTTCTTATTTCTATTTTCTAAAACGTATTGATCTCGTAGAAGTATGCTCCTAATGTGCCTACCTAAGGCTATCGAACTTATAAGATAATCTGGTTGTTCTTTTTCTTCTAGTTTGTGTCATATTTAATTAGAATAACCAACAGGCTTAACCTGTGTGTTTAGTGTAAGTAATTGTTTTTGTAAGTCTGAAATCTTAGTTCCTATTTGTAAGAAGTAAGTTAATTTTTAGTTTTTTCTTTGTTATATTTAAACTATTTTATATATATTTTTCTTGTAGGTTATTATCATATTATATTTTATTATTATTCATGTTACCTATTGATACAGATGAGGATTCTTTTGTAACTGCTTTATCAGATTCTGACCTATCATTTGAAAGTGTTGGAGATGAGTATGCTCTAACTCTTGGTGAAACACTTAACAATGTCTTCGCTCCATCTAGTAAAAATTTCAATGTCTGCCATATCAACGCTCAGAGCATACCAGCTCACCATGCTGACCTTCTCGATACTTTCAATTCTAATAACATAAGTGCTGTGTTGGTATCTGAGAGTTGGCTCAAGCCTACTCTGCTGTCCACCTCTTACCCAATTCCTGGTTTCATTCTAGTGCGTAATGATCGTACTGGTAAAGGTGGTGGTGGTGTCGCAATGTTTATTAGGAGTCATATATCTTATAAAATTATCAGTCAATCTTCTTCACACTACTCTGCTTCTGCTGAATACCTTTTCATTGAAGTTGACATTGGAACTAAATTTTTGCTTGGAGTTATTTATTGTCCACCAAACATTGATTATTTTGATAAAATTGAACCTATATTGGAAAACCTTATATCTGACTATTCTAACATATTGATCATGGGGGATCTCAACACCTGTCTCATCAATGTCAACCAAAGATCAACAAAACTATTAAATATAGTAGAATCGCTGAATCTTAGTATAATCAATTCACTACCGACACATCACTCTGCTACTACAGATACTTTACTTGATCTTATTATTAGTTCTAAGCCTGACCTCGTAGGAAACTATGGTCAATTCTCAGCCCCCGCTTTTTCACATCACGACCTTCTTTACTTATCTTATAAAATTCGCTCACCTAAGCCTAAACCTCTTACCCGGTTACAACGAAATTTTTCTAGTCTAAATACTGAGAAACTTAATAAAGAAGCTTCAGATTTAAATTGGAGCAACGTTTATAACTTCAGCTCTGTAGAGGAAAAGGTAGAGTTTCTTAATTCTAACATTTTAAACCTATTTGATCAACATGCTCCTATTCGTCAGGTTAAACTGAAGCGACCTCCCACCCCTTGGTTATCTGACGCCATTCGCAAAGCTATGGCAAGACGAGATCGCGCTTTTCGTAAATACAAACATGATCGATCTGATGAAAATTGGACCTCTTACAAAAAACTAAGGAATCGTTGCAATCTTTTGGTTCGTAATGCGAAGAAGCGTCACATTGCTGAGCAAATTGAACTTGCTACACCGTCGGGACTTTGGAGGTTTCTGCGGTCTCTAGGAATAGGTAAATCTAAATTTCTAGACTCTAAACTAGCCTTTGATCTTAACACTCTAAACACCCATTTTTGTTCCTCATGCATACTCTCTAAATCTAAATCTGACGCTTTAGCGGAAATTCTCAATCTTCCTGCTCCTAACATTGAATCTTTTTCATTCTCTGAAGTGAGTCGGGATAGCATTTATAAAATAATGCTAACACTCAAGTCCAAAGCCGTGGGCAGTGATAATATTGGATGCGTCATGGTCAACTTCTTATTAAAAGAAATACTTCCTACTCTCACACACATTATTAATATTTCACTCTCTTCGGGTAAGTTCCCTGATCAGTGGAGGGAAGCCTATGTCATCCCTCTACCTAAAGTTCCAAACCCCACTCAGCTAAAGCAATATCGCCCGATCTCTATACTTCCTTTCTTTTCTAAAGTAATCGAGTCTGTTGTACACAATCAGTTAACTGAATTTCTTTCGGATAATCAACTTTTTAACCCCTTTCAATCTGGTTTTAGGAGAGGTCACAGCACAACCTCTGCATTGCTAAATGTCACTGAAGATATTCGACACAAGATGGATCAATCTCATGTTACAATTTTGGTCCTGATTGACTTTAGCAATGCATTCAACGCTGTCGACCATGATCTCTTGTTAGCTGTGTTACCTAGCCTAAAGCTGGCTCCGTCGGTTGTCGATTGGTTCCGTTCATACTTAAGTAGACGAAGACAGAAAACTCGTAACGGGCAAGATTTTTCTGACTGGATGGAAATTGATAGTGGAGTTCCTCAAGGGGGTATTCTATCACCGCTTCTCTTCTCTCTCTTTATTCATCTACTCTCTCCTAATCTTTCTAGTCAGTATCACATGTATGCTGATGATCTACAAATATACACTTCTTCCTCTGTAAATGATTTGAATGACGCAATCTCTCTGCTCAATAACGATTTATCAAGGCTCCTAACTTGGTCTGAACGTTATGGCATAAAGGTTAACCCGGACAAATGCCAGTCAATTATCATTGGCAGTTCACGACAACTTGTAAAACTTAAGTATTTCAGCTTACCTCATCTCATTTATAACAATTGTCACATCCCTTTTGCTCCTTGTGTTAAAAATTTAGGTGTCTTATTTGACTCTAAGCTCAGCTGGTTACCACATGTTAAAGAAATCTCTAGGAAATTTTTCGCTGCTCTCCACTCAATCATTCACCTTAAACGTTTTCTTCCTATTTCAGCTAAAATCACCTTAGTCAATTCACTTCTCATCCCTATTATCGATTATGCCGACGTTGCCTTTCTAGACTTGACAGAGGAACTTCTAAACAAACTCGATCGCCTTCTCAACACTTGTATACGTTTTATCTATTGCCTACGAAAGTATGATCATGTGAGTGAATACCGTGCAAAGCTCAAATGGCTCCCTATTCGAGAGCGAAGGAACTTGAGAATCCTTTGTCTTCTTTGTTCTGTACTAAAAGACCCGCAGGCTCCACAATACCTAAAAGAACGTTTTCACTTTCTGTACGATACCCATTCAAAACAACTTCGCTCGTCGGACAATCTATTGTTAGCCACTCCTCAACACAGCACATCCTTCGTGACAAACTCTTTTACAGTAGAGGCAGTCCGACTCTGGAATAAACTTCCGATAGACATTCGTAAGGCGGACTCCAAGGAAAAATTCAAAAAACTCACTCGCCAGCACTTCCTTAACATCCTTTATCAATAGGTATCCTGTATGAATTTATTAATAGGTGACACTCATATGTATATATGTATAGGTATAGTATAATATATATTTGTAGGTATATATATTTTATTTTCCTAATTTTATTTCTAAATATTATCTATATTAGCACGCTAACCATACTGTACCACCATACAAGGGTTGGCTGGTAGAGAATGCCTAAGGCATTAAGCCCGCCCATTGTGCAATGTAATTTTTAATTTTGTGCAATAAAGAATTTTAATAATAATAATAATAATGCTAATGATGGTCATGGTCAGTCCGATTTTAGAACAAACTTCTTTATAATGCCATAAGGGCATTCTTTTTCTAAGAGTTTTCCAAGAGTTGCCACACGAATATGACGTTCCAAATTTAAATCACTTTACTCCCTTAGGAGTTTCATACAACATTACCTCCCTAGGGAGGTAATGCTTCGCTTTACCTTGATATTGCATGATATGTAATTGGACATTGTCGAGCAGGAAGGTGGTGTGAAAACGAAACTGCGTATTTTGATCCTTGTGACTATTTAGTGGTATTTACGGTAGCTAAAACAATCCAATTGAAGTCGTTTGTAGTATGTTATTAAAAATACTTGATTATTTTAACAAGTTCTTACCTTTTTTTTAAATTGCCCGATCGACAATTAATTTGCCTACAATTTTCACGGTAAAGTATCCAGCTTAACTTGGACCCAATTTATATCTTTTTCTGTGGATTTACGAGGCCAGCTTATAAAAGCTTGCGATTATAACATCTAATTTGTCAAGAGCTGTCGATCTGTGTATTGTTAATGATGAGAGAGTTCTTGTTTGTTGGTTCTTTGTATTGTGAGGTACTTTCTCTAGAAGTGTAATTTATAATGGTTAACTATACCGTAACTTAGTAATATTACAATTAGTACCTACCATAGATGAATAACGGTGTTCCTATAGAACACCAAGATCTAGTTCTTTCGAACCAGTATGGTGAAAGGATTTCAAGTGCGCCTCAAAGAGGTTCCTTTTGTGCACTTGACACCATGTTTTTCGATTATTTAGGTTCTATGACATGCCGGTTTCCTCACGAAGTTTTCCTTCACCGTTAAGCACGTGTTTTAATATAGATTACAACCAGGTTCAAATCGGAAGTGGAGGTATGACTTTTTGAACACCAAGATTGACAGTATCAAAGCAAGATGAAAGCGGAAAGCAGGACAAAAAAAATCAGGCAATAAAAAAAATCTTAATTTTTTTATAATTGTCCTAAATGTCCCAACTCAAGATACACAGTACGTCAAAGCAATGGGTAAGTCCCAAAATCTCCTTGATTTTTTTCCCTGGAAGATTCGCATAAATACATACACTGGTATTCCAGTGTACTAACCACTGGTATTAACATAACCCTCTCTTTGATAACATAACCCTCTTTTTCTACAGTCAAGTCAATACACTTCCTTTTGAAAGTGGCAAATTGAAGGCACTTGCACACTTGAACAATACAATCGTAATTGGTCAACAATTATATCAAATTCTTTGTAAATGATAGTAATAAATTAGCAGTAATGTTTATTGTTGGAAACAATAGGTAAATTATTATCTGTCATGTTTTAAAACGCCTCTGGTCAGTGACCTCACAGCTACGCTGTATTGTGGGTTCGATTCCCGTTAGGATATTTTTTTGTAATAAATATTCTTTAAACATTTCAGTTTTAAGGAGAACATTTTTTGACAAGCTTTCTGTTTGTACAAATAACTTTTTTTGACACTTTAACTGTAAATCCTTTTAAATCCATCAAGTTATGCTTGTGTTTCAACCGACTTCAAGTAAGTAGTAGATTCTCAATTTGGTTTTGTTTGAAAGGATATACTTTCAGATTAGTCCTAAAGAAATTTCAACAAAATCGGTTCAGTAGTATAGTTTTTAGATCAAATTTACTGAAATAATATGTCGTCGGAGTAAACGAAATTGCGTATTTTGCTTCCCTGTGACTTTCAATGGTGTTTACGGTCACTAGAACAGTCCTATTTAAGTCGGTTTTTGTAAAATTTTGATTTAATAAAATAGGCAATGTGTGAAATGGGCAAAGTATAATAAAATATTTCTATTCTTTAAATCTAGTATGTACCGCATTGATGCAAACAAATGTCTTTGTGTCAAAAAAGGAATAAACAGTACGGAAAATCAATTAATTGTCGTTGTAACTTCCTACCAATAAATTGATAGCTGTGTTGTAAAAGTTTGAGAAATAGTAAATTGATTTACTGTTCACTTCTGCAATATAACTTTGTCACGCGAAATCAGTCATTTTTCTTTGGATGAGCCAATCGTTGCAGCAGATGTCACTGTTGTTACTAGGCAAATTATTGCTACTTCTATAGCATTGTCACATGGTTATATGATTTCATTTTGTCACAGTGAAATGACCTGTGACTTCACCGGTGATTTTCATCAGTGGCCTTATGAGAAAATGTCACATTTTGTTAAAATAATTCACGCATGACGCGACGTCACGCAATCACTCCCACTCACAGTCAGAACACTACTGACTGTATGTTATTGTTATTTACGATACGAATTAAATTGTGAATGGTGGCAAGTATCATGATATCACAGCGTACGAAATCGCCTGCCGGGCACGTCGGGTGGATATTACCGGTGATTTAGTAACAGACTTGGTCTCAGAAAGTAACAAGTGTCATGTGATCAGTTTTATACTATGATAAATAACATGTTACTCGGTATACTCTACATGCCTAGTTGTTACCGACTGCGAAGAAGTAGGGTTATGTTTTTTGAGTGTTTATATGTATGTATGTCTGACACTATGTGCCGCCCTGCAGGCTAAACGGCGGAATGGATTTTGATAAATTAGGTGTCGTTAAATTCGTCTGGGTTACGCGGGTGCAAAGGCAAGCTAAATGCCAATGCTTCGAGAGCGATCAGAGTGGTGGCTCTGGCTGCATTATACTCGAGCCCGGGACGGCTGCACTGCACGGGAAGGCATGCACCGCAATCGGAGCTCGGGGTCGACGCAAGCCTTCCCTGGGATGGGCCTCACAGCAACGTGCGTGAGGGACACCGGTACGTGTTCTGAGGATATCCCGGAGTCCCTCTAATGCGCAGAGGTCGGCCACCATGGGGTTTTAGTCGGTTCAACATAACCCGTCCGCCCTCCCCCAAGAGCGGTGGACATCCATGACATTAAATTATTAACGACTTACTATTCAGCTCCAAAAATCCGCCATTTTTATTATTTTTTAAGAAACCTACCTATAAGATTTCGAAAATAAAAAACACTCGGGTTATTGAGACAAATCTAACAATACCTTAATTGTCAAAATCCATCCAGCCGTTTGGAAGATACGAGGTAGCCCATTTACATACATACATTCATACATACAAGATACGCGCGAAAAATATAACCCTTCATTGGCAGTCGGGTAATAAATAGGTTTATAACAAGTGGATCGTGTTACCATTAACCACTTAAAATGTTGGTTCGTGATCGTAATGGCAACACTTCCTTCAGTGGTCCATTTCCTTTGTTGCGTTACAGGAAAAACATTATGTACTGCCTTATGTAAGGATAAATAGTTTATATCCGTTTGCATTACATTTAGGTTTTTTTAAATCGATAACTTACATGATTTTACCCGACTGCCAAGGAAGGGTTATGTTTTTCGCGCGTATCTTGTATGTATGCATGCCTGTATATATGTATGCACGTCTGTATGTATCTCGTGTCTTCCAATCGGCTGGATGGATTTTGACTAATAGGGTATCGTTAGATTCGTTTCAATAAACCGAATGTCCTTAGATGGGTTAAAAAAATTGGCGGATATTTGGCGCTATACCAAAGAATAAATAATCTATACTAAGTCGTTAGTAAATTTTTGTTTACCAAACCTATCACAATGAAGAAAATTAAAAGGAGATTACAAAATATGTAACTAGCTGGTGCCCGCGACTTTGACGATTACCACGACCTATTGTAATTTCTATTGTAAAGTTTCATTAAAATCCATTGCGTAGTTTTTACGTGAAAGAGTTACAAACATCCATCCATCCATACTTACTTACAAACTTCCGCATTTATAATATTAGTAAGATTTTCAATAGTAAAATACTTATTAGTAAAAATCGACCAAGTGAACAATCTTCTTTATTATATTAGTCACTTCATTATGTTAGGCATTGTATAATGTTATTGGCTTCGTTTTGTGACATTTAATTATACTTTCTCGTATGATTTGTGTGTGTTATGTCGATTTATGTAACATTTATAACAAAAAAAGGTTTTAAAACATTTATATGGAGTCCATACACGTACTTGGAAAAACAAACGAACGAGCTTTTTAATGGTTCTTTTTCTCAGAACATCGCCATACATAATTATGTTAAATATTTTTTGAATTATTAAACGTAATATACCTATATTCATTTTCCGTTATTTCAATTTAAAAACTAAGCAGGTGAAAATCAGTTTAGTACGATTTTGATGAAATTTCTATTAAAAAATTCTAATCATTTACTATAATTTTGTTTTTAATAAATAATGTTAATTATATTACTAACCGATTTGAAAAAAAATATTTATTTGAAAGGATTTCCTTTCAGACTCGTCCCATAGAAATTTCATCAAAATCGGTTCAATAGCTCAATTTTTAAATTAAAATAACTGAAAAAATATGTTATCGTAGTAAACTAAACTGCGTATTTTGCTTTCATGTGACTTTTAGTGGTATTTACGGCCACTAAAACACTTAGTATCTTAGTACTCTGTGCTTGAAAAAAAAATTCAAATCACCTAACTAATGCCAATAAATCAATATTTTTGTAATACATAATTAATTTGACTATGAAATAAACATAAGTGAATTAGATGCCTACCGAGCAAAAAATTAACTTAAAGTTGTTGCGCCCTTACAGGGTTCATGTGCATTGTGTACCTATAAGCCACTTACACCTAAGTTATATAACCTGTATGCAAATGAAACAATAAATATGAATATGAATTTGAATATGAACAGTCAAATTGAAGTCGGTTTTAATATGTATTTGTAAAACTTCAATTATTTGAAGTCGGAAGAAAAAAAAAGGTTGAGCATTACTGTAGTCGCTTATAATTTTTAACATCTGCCATCTTACCTTGGTAATAAGCAACATTTAAAGAGGTTTGTATCATCAGACGGCCGACTACCGTCCCATTTTCTCGAAATTACTCCCACAAATTGACAAAAAACGAGAAGATGGATGTTACACATCCAAAAAACTTCGTGATGTTGTTACAGAATACGGATAGGCTTAGAATACAATCTACTTCAAAACCAGTACAGAAACACGATAGTACATTGAAAATGCAACCACTAAAAGGGAGCCACTTTGCTTACTTTCTAGTACATTTTGGTCCGATGCTAATTTTCGAAAAAGATAAGTAAGAGGGCTAGATATCCTACTTCCTACTAATATTATAAACGCAAAAGTTTGTAAGGATGGATGGATGGATGGATGGATGGATGGATGGATGGATGGATGGATGTTTGTTCCTCTTTCACGTAAAAACTACTGAATGGATTTTAATGAAACTTTACAATAATATAGCTCATACATCAGAATAACACATAGGCTACAATTTATAGAAATACCTGCGCAGGCGAAGTCGCGGGCACCAGCTAGTATATTATAATTATGTGTGTTAAAACTACTTGGCTTTTTCATTGTTAATAAAACTACATCGTAAAAAGTAACAAACATTATTTGAAGATAGGAGATATTTCATTTTTATTGATCTTGATTTGAAGGTATCTGTTTTTTTTGGTGCTGTCTTCCTTTTTGGTTTGATACTGTGCATCTTGTTCTATCAGAACATCGTTATTCATCTTTGTTCAAAACACCTTAATAAATATTGTGGACATTTCACACAACACCATCTAGCCCCAAACTAAGGAAACTTGTACTATGGGAATATAACTGACTTATATACTTTTTTTTTTGTAAATTCATACATAGAATACATAGAAAACACCCTACATAGTCACATATTAGTGATTTCTCGTTTCTAGCACGCATGGTTTGGCGCGTAAAAGTGCACGCATTGCGTTCTGTCACTGTCACTTTTGACATTGACGTTTAGAACACAAAGGGCACGCTTTTAAAAATGGATCTAGGATAGATAACGTAACGGTGTTTCTATAAAACACCAAGATTAATAGCTTCAAGGCAAGATAGTGTCGTAAAACAGGACCAAAAAATAATTCAGACACCTTCATTTTTAACCATTATTTTCGTACTGTTTCGACGAGAATTTTTCATTAAAAAAAAAAATAAATAACATTGAAAAAGCCTCGTTATTTTTTTAAGCTATTGTATTTGTATTTTATATTTATGTATTAATTATAAATGGATTAATCAATACCATTAATTTAAAATTGTTTATATTATAGTTTGGTCAATTATTTTATACCTAATTATTATTTATTTTAACTTTTCTGTTTCCAAATTCATCATAATACTAAATGTACCTCCTAAAAGTTGGCTAAATTGACCAATTTATTAAGTCGCGCCAAAAAATATTGGTCAATTCATCCATGCTATGGGTATGGGTTTTGTTTTGGTCATAGGAAGTTATGATAAAGCATTACTGTCATGGCCTTTACGTCATGCATGACCCAAATGGGTCATTGATATTTAAATTATTGATTTAAACTAGATTTTTCAAGTCACGTTGTTTAAATGAGGTAAGTCGCCGGCGCAAGCAAGTATGCGTTGAATTTTAACTCAGAGGCGGTCGATTTCACGTAGCGCAAGAGTGGACGGTAGGGTTGGCACGCTTCACTGTCATGGCGGGACATGACATAAAAATCGTCACTTCAGAATAATATGTGAAAAAAATGGTTGTCTGTAAAGTTGGTTCACGGACGATAGTTTAACGTGACTACCAGCGTAACGAGACAATGAGCGTTACCGGACAATGACATCAACGTGCATGCATCAGGCGCGGCGGCGGCGGCGTTCATCGATTTATTAGACATAGTCACGTCAAAAAAATTATGACAAAATAATAGCTAAAATTTTCATTAAGCTCAATCTAAAATCTAAATAACTCTATTCTGACCGCGAATAAACTAAAAAAATGTATTCTATGATATTATTTTCAAACCATTTAAAGGGGTTTTTTAAATTCTAAAGTAGCCCATGTTCTTTTTCTAAAACTTATTCCATTTTGTTACTCAATTAGTTTAGTTTCCGAGTTATTAAGAATCACTCCCAAGCTTCCACATTTATATTTTACTCCTAATTTTGCAAAAACATTCTTCTTCTGACAGGTAAGAATAACAACATTAATTTGAAAATGCTTGCGCGCACTTTTCTTTGCAAAATTAAGAGTAATATAAATGTGAAACCTTGAGACTTTAAACATGTCTGTGCAGCTGACTTTACTAATCGAAATTTATGCGTCGCTGAGGCCTTCGTGACAGCCCTGATCAACTGCGCAAGAGTCGATCTACCTAGTACTGTATGTGCACGCAATACTGTGGTGTCTGCGGTTTGCGGCCGTGTCGGGACATTTCAGGAAATAATCACGAATGTCAGGTAACTATGTGAACAGTGCAGTAAATTGCGTTCATACGTCTACAACATGACTTATTTGTTATAAAATTTTAATGGGGAGGAGTATTATATTTTTCACTGTTTATTATATCTTCATAAAAATACTAATTTAAAAATGCCGATTTGCACCAACGTTTCAATATTCCTAAGCAATTACTTTACTCGCATGGCAGTTCTTAAAGGTCAGAATCTGGACTGTGGAGTACCAAGCGAGTAAAGTAACTTCTTAGGAACTTTGACAGTTTGGTGCAAGTAGGCATAATTCCCTAACTTAAAAACTCTAAAAACGCCGGCTGCATGCACGAAAACGTAAACGTCATTGTTAACGCTGTCATTGCCCGGTAACGCTCATTGTCCAGTTACGCTGATGACGTTGTCACGTTAAACTATCGTCCGTAAGCCAACTTTACAGATAACCAATTTTTTTTTAATTATTTTGACCCACACAAACTATCAAACTTTTGCGGCGAATATACGTCACACGGGCATCGGCCTTGCCTTCTAATCCATGGACTGGCGACAACGTTGTCACCATACATCGCCAGTCAGTTGTAACCCGACCGTCGAACGGTAGACAAGAAAGTGCGCGCGTTATATTTGTGATTTTCTGTTTTCTGGTAAAATAATTGCTACTTATTGTCAAATATGGCGATTTTATGGTGAATTTTGATTGAATTTTATGTATGGTTTGGTATTTTGGATGTGTGTGAGAATGGTTGGGTTTGTGTGTTGCGTGAGCTTACATAATTTTTATTTTCATTGAATGACATAGGACTGACGGTGCATTTTAAGTCGTTTTTTATGTAATACAGCGTATTGCTTAAGATAATTAGGCAAATGTTTACCAATTTTTCACACTTATAATATTTTATGTTATTCTACAAAATGTTAGTTTTTTTACGGAACTAGAATCGTAAAAAAATTATTAATAAGCATTTTCAACCGTCATCAAAAAGAAGGAGGTTATCAATTCGGTTAAATATTGTTTTTTATGGTTAAAAACAGATTTAATTTTTTTTTTGTTTGAAAGGGTATACTTTCAAATTAGTCCCATATATCCATAGAGGACGTGGTGGCCGAGTGGATGAGGCCCTTACCTTGCGATCTGATGGTCGCGGGTTCGAATCCCGGTGGCAGTTATGCGTAAATGGGTTTTCTCGGTCGAAAAAAATCTATGTATACATCCCACGTTCTCGCAACGGTGAAGGAAAACATCGTGAGGAAACCGGCATGTCGTAGAACCTAGTTCGAAAACATGTGTCGAGAGCACGAAAGGAGCCTCTTCGAGGCGCACTTGAAATCCTTTCACCACACTGGTTCGAAGGAACTAGTGACACGATAAGAAGAAGTCCCATACAAATTTCATCAAAATCGGTTTAGTTTATATATAAAAATAACTAAAAATAATAAGTCGTTGAAGTAAACGAAATCGCGTATTTTGCTTATCTGTGACTTTTCAGTGGTGTTTGCGGTCACTAAAACAGTCCAATAGAAGTCGATTATATAACGTTCTTGTAAAACCTTTTTAATGTGTTAAATATCGTAGTAAGTGACTAGAAAATTGAAAAACTATTTAATATACATTTTTCTTTGTTACAGGATGCAGTTACTACTATTAAATAGATGCAAGCACCTCTAACAGAGACTAAAAAGGGTATAACCCATACAATCTGCTTTTTCATCAAGGATTTCATTTTTTTATATTTCAAGTTCGCATTGTACGCTGTGGCTATATACGTATTATTCTATTTCTATGACTATTATTTTGGGTGAAAAGCTAGTGATGTGAACGAATAGTGCAGTGATTGTTATAAAAGACATTTTTGGACTATTTTTACACCGAGCTGTGTAATATTGGTAAGTTTTAGCATTGATTATTTTAATACGAAATCCCTCTTTTTTAAATTGAAGAGGTATGTTTTTATTTTAGTTTAAGTGGAATCCTCAAATCCGAATTCCATACAAAATGTTTCGGACAAATACTCAAAAAGTACGCCGTATTATAGTAATTTCTTCACACTATTCGTTTCGCCCATGTTTTTTGGTTTTGTCAACAAAAAAAGTGAAATGTTTTATACCTTAATATAGATTTTATACGTGTTTTAAAATTAACCCTACAAACTTAAAAACACGTATAAAATCTAAATTAAAGTATAAGACCCTTCACTTTTTTTGTTGTCGAAATAAAAAAACATAGACAAAACCAATAGTGTGAAAAAAATACTATAATACGGCGTACTTTTTGAGTATTTATCCGAGACATTTTGTATGGAATTCGGATTTGAGGCTTACAACTGAAGAACAGAAAAAGAAAAAACTTCTCATGGGGGGGGGGGGGATGGCGGAGGGGGGGGGGAGGCTTAAGATATATTTGAGTTCCATAAAAAAATATCACTGTTTTAATAACACTAGTTTGGTTGGCAATGAAAAAACTTTCATACGTTGGCGTAATCCGGAAAAGAAGCTTGAAATACATATTTTTTTTGCGTACCATTACTTATAACTATCGTGTGACATTTTGATAAACTAGAAATGTCAGGACGTAACTCATACTTATTTAAATGTCAAAATGTTAACTGATTTAGAATTCATCAATAAAATTTCATACTTAAAAAAAACCGCGTGTCAAGAACGGACAGGCGGATATCGAGGTCGTTTCATAAATTTGTCGTAAAAATTGGTTGTCTGTAAAGTTGGTTTAACGTGACAACGTCATAACCAGCGTAACTTTATATAAAATTTAAAACAATCGAATCGGTTTATAAACAACATAATTCAGAGTTAAAAACAAAAAAAACACATTCAACCAAATTCATTGATAACCTCCTACTCCTTTTTTGAATTAAGTCGAAAATTAAGGAAATGCAGAAAGCCTTTTTTCAAAAAGCTGTTTAATTGTCGATGCAATATTTACCCACTTCACTACATGACGATAAAAATAACTGTTTCACTACACTATTTTTGCCTTTACCACTGAGACAGAATGTTTTTTTCATGACCCAGTATTTTTTTCCTTTTTATAACTATTCTACCATATTATCAATTGTTCGTTTCAAATATATGCTCTTTCTATTTGTATTTGTATTTATTTATTTTAATCAGAACGGTCAGAGACCACTTACACTAATTAATTGTTTATATCACACAAGTTCTAGTTAAAATTAAAAAATCATTAAACAATAAACAAAAGTATCACATGTCAATAATATAATTCATTAGCAATTAATTCTATGTATTATTTAAAATGTTTTCAAACAATTTTTCTTTGATTATCTTTCCACATAAATGATATACCTCCATTTTGAAACTAAATAACTGTATAGACAGCAATTTATGATCACCAAAAAGAAAAAAAATCGAGACAGACTCGTATAAATTTAGTGTTTGGGACAAACCAAACATACTGTCTAATATAGTAACCATAGAGTAATAAGATACAGCATTTGTAACATTAACGAGAATGCCATTAAATTATTTGTGTATATGGCAATACTTAAGATTTTAGTATAGTTTTGTAAGCTAGCAATAATTTTCTTCCTTCTCAAAACTAGTACATTTTACTTTCAATAAAAGTGAATTTTACAAATATTAAAACGCTTATTTCTTGAACATTTAGAAGTGAGATAAACTAATATAACCTGATATAAATCCCACACAACCTCTGCTAAGTTTGTGGCAAATGGTGTTGACGTTGTGTGAACTATTCAAAACTATTTTTTTTAGCTGTAGCCTGCAACCAAGATTAAAAGTAGCTTTTAAAAAAATTCCAGCTTATACCCACACCGCATTTCATCTAAATCGTTAGTAAATCTAAAAAGTAGTAGTTTTTGCGTGATTGAGAAGCAAACATCCATACATCTTTTCATCTTCACAAACAAAGCCTATAAAGGCTAAAGTAGGACCTATTTGTTGACCACTCAAATGTGTTCTCTTCATTCTTCTAATTTTCACTCAGCTTCATTCTTTTTATTTTATCTCACGTTCAAATCGATACGTGTCTGCCTAAAGATGTTTTCTTTTTGATGATCATAAATCACTTGCTAGACAGTTATTTTGTTTCAAAATGGATATATTTCGTATTTGTAACCGGGTGTCTAAAATGTTGGTCCTGTTTTCCGCTTCCATCTTGCTTCAACACTGACAATCTTGGTGTATTATTAGGAGGTGTTTTAAAGGTACATCTTTATGCATCTATGTTTTAGAGTTTTTCATTGTTATTAAAACTTTATCTCTGGTAAAGAAATGTATTAGTGTTTTTGAGGAGGTCTTCCTTTTTCAACCGAATTAAAAAAAAGAGGAGGTTATCAATTCGATTGAATGTTTTTTTTATGTTTACTGCAGTGGGACAGGCTAGTAATAATAATAATAATGTTTGTTACCTCAAAACGTTGTTCTTTGTAACCGATTTGAAATATATAAGATATATATTGTTTAAGAGGATATACTTTCGGATTGGATCCATGCAAAATTCATCAAAATCGATTTAGTAATTTAGTAGTTATATATCTAAATAACTGAAAAAAAAAATCGTAGAAATAAACGAAATTGCGTATTTTGCCTTAAAAGTCACAAATTTTCAGTGGTATTTACGGTCACTAAAACAGTCCAATTGAAGTCGGATGTAGTATATTTTTGTAAAACTTTGATTATATATAAAATCTTTGATATCTATGCATAGCATACCATACTTAAGAGTAGCATAACTAAGATTATATAGTTAATAGATACATAAGTTTATCAATCAATATATTTTCCAAAAACACAGATATTACACACTTTTCACTGTTCACAATGGACCCCGCACTAGGGCAAGCCTGTATCGCGGGATTCCTAAATCGATTAACAAAGAGATTCATTCTTTCATGGTTAATAAAACAAATGAGGACAAATGAATAAGTATGCGAGGCAGAATATTAACTAATTTGTTTGCACTAATATAAGAGCAAAATTAATTTTCTTTAGATTTGGGTACATGGAGAGTGGCTTTATCAGACAGAGCATATTATTATCTCCAAAAAATATATCTTATATATATATCTAATATAAATAAATAATATAATATAAATCTATACTCAAAGGTTGGCTGGAAGAAAACTCTTTTAAGGGTTAAGCTCGCCTATGTACATGCCTTTTATTAACTACGTGTGTTAATAGTTTTTATGTGTGCAATAAAGAATTTAAGAATTTTTAATCTATGGATTACTCGTATTTTGAATCATGTGAGCGCAGCTACGCATAGAAACAAGTGTAGTTATAACCTCATAATAGCTAAACAAGTATTGATTTCAGTAAAATATTGACAAGACTATCATTATTGCGATATTTACCTTGAAATCATTCTTACAACACTTCGACAGCTTCAAACTAGTTTGGGCACTTATCATCATTGGGTAAGGTAATTAAAACATTTCAAATAGATGATGTAAATATCAAAATGGGATAAAGGAATTTTGCTACCGCTTAACATTATTGTATGTCCAAAACATAGTAGGGTGTAAAAATAAATATAGTCATTACTTGGTAAGTTAACATTATTGTATGTCCAAAACATAGCAGGGTGAAAAAATAAACATAGTCATTACTTGGTAAGTTAACATTATTGTACGTCCAAAACATAGCAGGGTGAAAAAATAAACATAGTCATTACTTGGTAAGTTAACATTATTGTACGTCCAAAACATAGCAGGGTGAAAAAATAAACATAGTCATTACTTGGTAAGTTAACATTATTGTATGTCCAAAACATAGCAGGGTGAAAAAATAAACATAGTCATTACTTGGTAAGTTAACATTATTGTATGTCCAAAACATAGCAGGGTGAAAAAATAAACATAGTCATTACTTGGTAAGTTAAAATTATTGTATGTCCGAGACGGATAAAAACTATTGAACCATAAAATTACGTGAGTGCTAAAAGACTACCTTAAATGTCAAAAACCAATATGGCTGATGTAAGGCACCGAAATGTGTGAAAATTTATCTAAGTAAAAATTTTGAGTAGAGTGTCCAAACATTTCAATTTTTCAGCATATTCCTCATGACATTTTCATCAGGTCTTAAATCGGACCTGTAAACAACATAGTTTTTGACAATAAAGTGTTTTATATTTTGCACAAAATATTTTCATATTTTAGTTCGGATTCGCCACCGCTGTTTGTCGTCAATGAGATGTCAGATGACGTAAGGGCGAAAAAAAAGGTCTTATATCGTAATTTTGTGGTTCAATCGTTTTTGTCCGTTTCAGACATACAATAATATTAAATTACCTAAAGTAACGACTATGTTATTTACTATTTTTTTGAGGACGTGGTGGCCGAGTGGATGAGGCCCTTACCTTTCGATCTGATGGTTGCGGGTTCGAATCCCGGTAGCAGTCATGCGTTAATGGGTTATTTCGGTCGAAAAAATCTATGTATGCATCCCACGTTCTCGCAACGGTGAAGGAAAACATCGTGAGGAAACTGGCATGACGTAGAACTTAAAAGTTCAAAAACATGTGTCGAGTGCACGAAAGGAGCCTCTTCGAGGCGCACTTGAAATCCTTTCACCACTCTGGTTCGAAAGAACTAGTGACACGAAGAAGAAGAACTATTTTTTAATAAAATGTACAAATGTAGATATAGCGACATGCAGGATTCTGGGCCTTAACAAAAAACAAAATTCATTCATACATGCTTTTGAATTTATAATAGGTTTATTTTCATTGATGATTATTGTCGTCAAAATATTCCACCGAAATAAATCGAAAGTTACAAAACTGCGACTAATCGCTCGAAATCGATTAACCAACGCGACCTCCGTTACATAATAGCTATTATAAGCTACCGCCGATCTAAACCATGACTGAAAATTAATTTCAAGGAGTGTTTACACATTGCCAGCTACTGGGTTAAGTAACTTTGGTCAATTTAAATCAATAAATCATCGTCGGCCACATCTTCATTTAACATCAGGTGGGATTGTGGTCAATCGAAGGTCTATCTCCAACAAAAAAAAAATCTAATTTAAAATTAGTTTTTGATGAACATCTTTTCTCTCCTTTGCTGGAATTTTTTGGGGTAATTTCGTGAAAATGGAACGGACGGAAGTGTGTAACAGGAAGTTAGCCATCAGATGGTATCAACTTTAGAAAATGAAGTAAATAGAATAATGCCAAATTTAAATGAGATATCATATTTGACTACTGTAAGGGTCGCTCGTTTTTAGTTCATCAAGTTACTGACGATGGCAAGTCAAAAATATATTCAATATAATTTAGTTCAATAATTTATTAGCCAAAATGTTACATTGCTTAAATCTGGTAAGTCAAAATTTATTACAGTTTGAAATAAGCTTTTAAAATATTTTCTATATCTATGTTCCTAGACATCTTGTTCTAAGCAATAAGGTACTACTGGAACCGGTTACTGTCCTGTACAGCTACTAAACCAGTTACTCGTCCAGTGTAAAAAAACTTGAATCTTCTTTAAATAGGGTGACGTGTCGTTTTCGCTGTATTTAAGAAATAAAAAACCTATATTTAAAGGTCGCTTGACTTAAAATGTCAGTAGGTTTTTAAAAAGTTATCTTGGCGCTCTCCAGATGGTAAGAGATTACGCTTACTCATAACCATAACAGTGCTACACTGGGCTTTGATTACCTTAGGCCCGTGCAACACTGCTATATAGCGCTCTTCCACCTTGAGACATTTTGATGGTCAGTCTTGAAAGCCTAGTAATTTCACAAACTGCAGTGCCCTTCGAACCGGAATACATTAATGCTTACTCATTTTTTCATATTTAGTCGGTAATTCAGTTAGGACGAAGCCTTTTTGAAACATAAAACAAGCTTAAAGTTTAAAAAAACTGAAAACCCGACTGCGAAATAATCTCCTTTAAGATACCTTCATTTCGATACCCTACTTGATAGGTTTGGTCAACAAAAATTTATTAACAACTTACTATTTAGCTCCAAAAACCCGCCATTTTGATTTTTTTTAAACCCATCTCAGAACACTCGAGTGATTGAGACAAATCTAACGATACTTACCTTAACTGTCAAAATCCATCCAGCCGTTTGGAAGATACGAGGTAACCCAGAAATTTACATATACATACATATAATATACGAACGAAAAATATAACCCTTCCTTGGCAGTCGGGTAAAAAAATAATCATTTGTAATTCGGGTCTGGGTGAAAATTCAAAGTATTAATCACATTCCGATTAACCAATATATGCAATATTATCCGGACCACAGTAGTAAAGGTAATTAATAAATCAACCTTGCCGCCCAAGGTCGACTAGTATGTACAAACACGATCAGGTAGACTCGATTACTTTCAACTTTTATTCTGACGTCCGCGTCAGTTCTTATCTAGATAGAAAATCCATATCTTTACAATATAATAAAGGGAGTTTTGGCGGGAACATGAAAAATGGCGCATTGGCGGCATTAAATTAATTGACAAAACTTGTATAACTATGAGTGTTTAAGTGTAAAAACGGTGGTTTTTTATCCATTAAATGCTCGTGAACGTGTATGAGTGTTGGTGAATAGTGTAATGCTGTAAAACGTGACTTTTCGTGTTGCCTCCAAAACTCCATAGAAGCCTCTAGTAAAGTCGCAACCACCACTACTTTACAGGGGCATTACTTGACTTATTGACTCTGACTTATGACAAAATAATCTCTCCAATTACTTGACACTGGCTATATACCTTTGATGTGAAGCCAAAACCGAAGAACTTAGGTTCTTCAAAAGAAAAAAAAAATATAATGAAGCAGTTGACCCAGTAGACTGTACATCTTTTTTTTGCCGGAAACGTCAATTATTAGTCATCTGGTTCCCATAGTACAAACTGAAGTGAAATGTCCAAAATATTTTTTTTATTAATATTGCAAGTATAGAAGTAATAAAATAAAAAAAAAAAGCTTTTATTTCCTTTACACAAATTACATGTTACAAATAACATAAGGATTATATTTATTATGTGTAGGGGCCTATGGCGGTGAAAGCCTCCTCCAGGGTTTTCCATTTTTGCCTGTCTCTAGCTGTTCTAGACCATAGTTTTCCAGCCACCTTTACTATGTCGTCGCTCCAGCGGGTAGCTGGTCTTCGTCTTCTCCGCTTCGTGTCACGGGGAGTCCAGTTAGTAATAATTTGGCTCCATTCTTTTTTAGCCTCTGTATGTATAGAAGTATCCACTTAAAAATATACTGAAACTAATATTACTTTGTGTCTACACTTACTTACTATCAACCGACTTCCGATTAAAATCAATTTATATTACAAATTTATGCTATAAACTTAATATAAGTAGTAGATTTACAAATACCCACTGACTAGCAACATGTTAGAAATAAATTATCTTATCTTATCTTCAAAAAAGGAGGGGGTTCTCAATTCAGTTATATCTTATTTTTTTATGTTTTTTACCTCAGAATTTTATTGTTTTTAAACCAATTTGAGAAATTTTGTTCGGGAGGTTATACTTTCAGATTGGTCCCATAGAAATTTCATCAAAATCGGTTCAGCAGTTTAGTTTATACATCAAAATAACTGAAAAATATGTCGTCGAATTAAACGATATTGCGTATTTTGCTTCCCTGTGACTTTTCAGTGGTATTTACGGTCACTAAAACAGGTCGATTGAAGTCGGTTGTTGTATATTTTTGTAAAATCTTGATTATTATTCGATAGAGTCAACAACTCTTCAAAGGCTACAGTCGATTAAAACCAAATGTATTATTTAACCACACAATAAAATTCTACATTTTACAAGCTGTATCTAGGACTGCCTAGATGACCTAACGGTTATATAAACATATTGCAGTTAGTTGCAAAATGTATTATAAACATACTTTGAGTGACAGATTGTATAGAGCCATAAAGCCTGCTTTAAACAACCGTCTAAAGGTGCGTTTCCATTGAAATATTTTCGGAATCCTCTTTCTTTGGTTTGTTAAGCACTTTCTTAATTATTTAATTGTTTACAGAATAATAAGACAGCACATGCAAACTACACAAATTATTATTAATAAGGTCAATACACATTAAATTATTTTATACAGTCAATATACATTAACAATCAAATTATAAAAATATGTCAGCAGTAACATCATATTTTTTTTTTGATATTAATAAAGGTAATTATTAATTGTAAAGCTGTCAAAAAAAAATATTCTCAGCTTTGCTCGTGTACAAGTAGCTAGTAAAATGACTGAAATTGGCAAATTTAAGGCCTTATTCAGACACATTTAAATAGAACATACTTAAAGTAACGACATGTAACATTACGTACATAACTTACGATATTTTTTAAGTAAAAAGAGATTTCTATAATTTTTTTAACCTAAATTTTGTCACACTTTTGGGCAAATAGCTACCCTATCTCCTTCCACTTTTTGCAGTCGATAGCCACTAATCATAATTAATATATGAAGCAAAAATAAAATGGAACGTTTTTAAAAAAATATTACTTTTTATTAGGTATTTTATCGAAAACTTGCAGTATTTTTTTTAAATTTGACTTCACTATCGACCCCTCAGCCAATAAGGAATAAGAGTATATAACCTAATCGTCAAAAAATTTCTATTTTCTGGGATATTTGACCTTTCATTGGTCAAAGTCATAAAAGTCGGTAAAAATAGAAACCTTGTGTAACACAATGCATAACCTCCGGCCATAAGTAGGTAAGTAACATCTTAGAATTTCGGTCAATGTCGTCGTCAGACTATCGTATGTACCTTAATACTTATTCGTATGTCACCGTAAAATTATATTAGCAAGTTTACAACTAAACGGCTTGAAAAATGTTTAACTTTCGACGGATTGAGTATTAGGTTGAATATTAGGCATTTTTTTTTTGCGTTATTGCAAATTAGACCAATCAGATGAAGGTCTACGAATTAATGTGGGATTTTCATCGATTGGTCTATTTAATAGACTTTCATAGTGTTCACAGTTTTTCGGAAGTTTAAACTTTAACGTGTTCGTAAACCGTAAAATTGTAGATAATTGATTGATTCAGGCGTTACTTTGCGGAAATCCATAAATATCAACAAATTATATAAATATATTTAGTAATAAATCCGCTTAATTTCTAAACAAAGTTTAAAGAAGTTTGAAACGAGAGTTCGGCGAGTCCACACCTCCTGATGATGCCTCGTGTAGAGGCGAAACACGTGTCGTATCTTTAAACTTTGGTTTTCTGTTCATTGACTCTTTGGTTTAGTTGAACTAAAGTTAAGTTAATTAAAACCTTTGTTTAGAAACTAAGCGGATTTATCACTAAATATATTTATATAATTTGTTGATACGTAAAATTGTAAACCTACGGTGTTCACAATTTCACGGTAACATACATGTAGGTAGGTACATGATACACAATATGTTTAATCCAACGACAACATTTTTTATATATGTCTCAAAAACGTTAATTTGTTCATAAACTTACGTTCTTTGAACAGACTTCAAAAATGGTTCTCAATTCGGTTAAGTTTTTTTTTTATATATATTATTACCTTAGAAAAAATATTTTTTTATTCGAGAGGATAGAACCCATAGAAATTTCATCAAAATCTGATCAGTATCTTAGTCATTAAATCATCATAACTGAAAATAATAAGTCGTCAAAGTAAACGATATTGCGTATTTTGCTCCCTGAGACTTTTCAGTGGTGATTACGGTCCAATTGAAGTCTATTAGTAAACCTTGATTATTTCAATTCACTATGACACATACTTGTATATACAAATAAATAATCAGATGGCATATGACATACAAAACGCTTGCGTACGTGCAAATTATTATTTCATACAGCCACTTAGATACTTTGTACCACCTACTTGCAGACTTGTTTTATTAGTGTTATCTAAACAATTTAAGAAAGACCACCAGTAGTATTACCACATTCAAGATTGACCACATTTCTATAAACCTATTTTATAACTGTTTGTATTTTGAAATACCACTTACATTACTACGGGTAATGCAAAAGTGTGTGTTTAACTTAGGAGTAAAGTAGTTATTTGTACACCAAGGGCCTGAAGCATGCCATTTTATACGAGATTTTTACAACCAGAGCCAAAAGCGAGGGTGGATATTTAGATAAAATGGACTTCAGGCAGGACTCAGATACACAAGACTTTTCACTTTAATTGTGAAGAAATAAGATAATATGTTTTCACTTCTCATGCTCTTTAAGTTCAATTTTATGCAATTTTATTAAGTTGGAGCCAAACTACATTTTAGCAAAAAAGTAATTGCTTGTAAAATCTGTTCAAAGAGATTCAGTTGGTAATAAGTTTCAGGCCGGAAGTTGACAACTTTTTTTCTAATTTAGTACTTTGGTCTTTCATACTCCTTCAGACCTAAAAAAATGCATATTTTCGGAATTATCATGGTAACATTAGATGGCTGTCTCTGTTTTTAAATTACGAAAAGGGCGCTCATTGAGTTTAAATTTATTTAATTTCTTCGCAATCGTAGTGATATTCCTGATACGCTCTTAAAGCCCATTTTTTACTCGTATAAAATGGCTTGCTTCAGGACCTTGCTGTACAATTAATAACAATTAGTTAAAAGAGTTATGATACACGTTCTCATTTGATACCAATAGTTTAAATATTTAAAAAAACTTGTTGGAGTTCGAATTTCAGTACAGATATTTCTAAACATGCTCTAGATTTTTACCCGACTGTCAAGGAAGGGTTATATTTTTCGCGCGTATCTTGTATGTAGGTATGTATGTAAATTTCTTTGTTACCTAGTATCTTTCAAACGGCTGGTTGGATTTTAACAATTAAGGTATCCTTAGATTTGTTTCAATAAACCGAGTGTTCTTAAATAAGTTTTTTTTTAAATAATCAAAATGGCGGATTTTAGGAGCTAAATAGTAAGTCGTTAATTTAATTTTCAATAATGAATTGGCAATCAATGTAAGTATAATATTTTCGCATTTTGTTATTTGAAAATATATCACTTAAATTATGTTCAAAAAAATATCCGTAATAATATTTCTGACTAACTCTGGTATTATTACATCTTCAAGTACCGGAAACGCGGCGCATAAAAGATTCATCTATTGTTACGTTACATAACCTCTCTTCGCCGTAAAGTCGGTCAAGTTATGAACGACTTAGATGGTCAATTATTACATTTTGTTCAATTAAAAGCGGTGCGATGTTATTTTTGAACAATAATAACATGGGTAATTGGATTTAACCTACTACCGGGTTCCTTTTGTGTATAAAATATATTATTTTTTATAACAATAATAATACACAACGCCATTTAGTCCCAAACTAAGCAGAGCTTGTACTATCGGAACCAGATAACTGATACAATACTTATATATACTTTTTTTTAAGGAATCCTGATTTGCCAAACGATGAATAAAACTTATTTTATTACAATAATGGTACCACCTAACGCACATCCATAGTAAAACGACTAACGGTAACAGTTATCCAATTTTCATCAAATTTATTTTGACAAAAATTTGACTTAATTTTTCAAGTTTTTTCGCCAATTAACGGCAAAAAAACTTGACTACAGTATCGGCAACTGATTATGCGTATTTTTTTCTGGTGATAAAAGTTTGCGGTACGTATAAAAGGCTTAGTTCTGATTGACTAACTGACAGACAACGCACAGGCAATACCACTGAACTTATCCACTTCAAATTTTGATGGTGTGTTTGTAAAGAACTTAAAATGCCTACTAAGAAAGGAATTTAGAAAAATCAGAACGGCAGGTAAGTTTCAGGCGTCAGCTATTAGCGTATATAGTTAAATCGTATGTATATATGTTATGTTATGTATTTATGTATAGCTGACTCTCTTGCGCCTCCTGGAGCCTTTTGATAAATGAGGTATCATTAAATTGTGACAACATTCATAAAATGTCTAGAAATCCATTATGGATTTTATTATCTACTTCCCTTCGAAGTTGGTTATCGATTGCAATTCCCTATCAATAAATATCTGGTATAATTAGTGCAGTGTTTTGAAACTAGTCGTTCAACCTGGCTTTACCGGTCTTTACTAATCTTTCGTTGCGTAAGTTGGGTTTGTTTTCATTGATACACGATATTTTCTCTAATGCCGTAACGCGGGTTTTTTTTTTTGGGAAGTACCTCTGTCGAATTACGGTCTCGAAAATATAATTCTCCAAGTGTTAATTTAGGGGAAAAAAATTTGTTTTAGTGTTTTATTCTTCATTTATGATTCACAATTCTTGTAATTTTTTGGATGATTTAATTAAAACAATGTGGTGTATAATGATATATATCATTTTTTGTTACTGAATATACTTATTTTATTATTTTCTTAAAAAAAAAAACTCATGTATCTGACTTCATCATTATCATCATTATCCTCAGCCAGTATCAGTCCACTGCTGGGCATAGGCCTCCTTCATTAAATGCAAATCTCGTCTGTGCGGTGCGGATCTAAACCAAGTGTTGCCTGCAATATTACGGATGTCATCGACCCATCGGGCTGGTGGTGGTCACCCAACGCTTCGTTTTCCTCCCTCATCCATTCTGTCAAGGCCTTTCTCCACCTGCCGTCACCACCGTTATCAGACTACAACATAGAAGTATAAAGGTATAGAAACACAATGTAGTACTTTGAAAATGCGACCAAGAAAAGGGAGCCACATTGGCTTACTTCTAGTACATTTTGGTCCGATGCTAATTTTCGAAAAAGAGAAGTTATATGGCTAAATAACTATTATATGTTAAAACTACCAAGCTTTTTCATTGTCAATAAAACTACATCGTAAAAGTAACTAACATTATTTGAAAATAGAGATATTTATATTTATTGACAGGGTGTCTGAAAATTTTAGATCTTTTATACCGCATCCATTTTGGTTTGACCGCATCAATACTGTCCATCTTGTTCTATAGGAACAAACGTTATTCATCTATGGATACTACAATAATATACATTTAATTTAATATCATTAACGTAGATATTTTGGTAAATGGAAACAAACTCAGTGCAACCGTGTCATATTCATGATTATAATCTTGCCAAATGTCTAGTTTTACAACTGTCATTTTAATCTACTTTTAATATCATCAATGCAATCATTCACATAATTCAAATTCATTAACTAAATTAAACTTTAATGTCTATATTAGTCAATTGCAATGGTAGATGGCTAAATTTTGACTTTTGCATTCATATTTACCGTTGGAAGACATCGCTTATAGGTCGAGCAACGAAAGCTGGCGCGTCAAAGTACTCACACTAATGCAATTTCACAACACGTTGATAAATTTAGGATAATAATTTTGACACGTCACAATAGACTACACAAGCGCACGTGTGAATGTGTTGTTCATGCCAGCTTTTGCTGCGCGACCTACTCAGGATTATATTTAAGGAACCAAAAAAGTACCAGATATTCTGCTACCAAGTAGTAACGTAAAAGCGTTGCTGTGTGACAGTTTGAAGAGCTTTGTATTTAGGAAAAATACTTTGACTTTCAAGACATCATAATGTCTCAATGTGGACGCTATAGCAGTATTGCAAAAGCTTTTGTAAATCGAAGTCATGGGTTTACTTGTAATTATTAAAAAAATATATTCCTACCACGTAATTTTTAACCACAATATAAACAAATAATACTGGTTCTGACTTAAAATTACAAGATTGATTGTGAATTCAAAATTATTTCTTTGAACCCTGAAACAAAGGAGAGACTCGAGTATTTTTAAATGTGTCTGGAATAATAAACATACACAAACAAAGACAAAGTATTTATAAACTACTCATAAAATAAATATACAATACAAATGGACATCAAAGCTCAAAATAATAAATATATGCTTACGCCAGAAAAACTGAGCGCGTTGAAGTCTTTTGTATGAAGAAGAAGTATTCACATTTTTACTTCAAATCATTAGGAACTTGAATGTTATGGTATAAACTACAATTTTGGAATGTTATGTACGAAGACTCATTTAAAATAATCTTATTAAATAAAAAAATATCCTATGTAATATTTTAATTTATTAAAAGTATAAAATAATATAAATAGTAATCGACTTATTTGGGGCTAAATAAATACCTAAATTTTGAGACTTGCTATTGAATGTTTTTCCACTGAAATAGGAGTGAATTTTAGTTAAATTTAATTATTTTTTTATTACAGCATAAGCTAACTACTACAATCAACATATATAACAAAATTTAAAAAGGAATCAATTGGGCCATCCATAGACCGTTGCAAACGATCTATTAGGTAGCTCAACTGCTCCTACCCGATGACAGCGTGTTGAGGATACTGGCTACATTGCTTCTTTGTATTGTAATAAAATTATTACCTGCACATCCAAACATTTAGTTTTCAAAATAATTAAAAAATATATGTTTCGAAGTAAACGAAATTGCATATTTTGCTTGCCTTTTCACTAACGTTTACGGTCACTTGAACAGTCCAACTGAAAAAAGTATGATTTTGTAAATCCTTGATTTATTATACCTACATAAAATTAAGCTTGTTTCTGCCTCTATTGATATTTTATTTATTTACACAACTAATTACTTACTTAATGCTAAAACATAATAACTCTAAAATTACTTAAACAGGTGTAAAAATAAAGAATTAGCCTATCTAAAACTATAAATAAAACACAGAATTTAGGTCACTGCCCGCGGGCATAGCACCTAAAAGGCTGGCGACGTTACCTCGTTGAATAGCTATGCTAATCCTAAACCTAAGCTTGTTTCTTGTGTTTATCTATGATATTTTTCAAAAATATCAGCATAAATGTAATACTTATCATTATACTTATAAAGCAATATATTTTTATCCGGCTGACTCGAGTGAATGCAGTTCATTCACCTTGCATCGTCCTTGCCTTGCAGTACAGTTACTTTGCCATACACAAAATGCTTTTTGTATATTCCATACAAAGGAAGGTGGAAATTTAAGGCACAGAATCCCGCGCGTCGCTATCTCACTCGCACATTTATTTTTGCACAGGTTTATTTTTTTGTACGTACAATATTTGGAAAACAAACAGCATTATGTATTTAAAAAAAAATGGTTATCTGTAAAGTTGGTTTACGGACGATAGTTTAACGTGACTACCAGCGTAACGGGACAATGAACTTTACCGGACAATGAGCGTTACCGGACAAAGACGTCAACGTTTTCGTGCATGCAGCCAGCGCGGCTGCGTTCATCGATTTATTAGAAGTAGATAAGTCAAATAGTATAGGTTTAATATTATGGGCACATAGATGAATAAAACACCAAGATGGACAGTACGAAACCAAAATGGATGTGGTAGGACAGAACATTTTCAGACACCCTGTCAATAAAAATGAAATATCTCTATTTTCAAATAAAGTTTGTTACTTTTTACGATAGAACTTCATTAACAATGAAAAAGCCTAGTAGTTTTAACTTATAATATTTATCTAGCCCTGTTACTTATCTTTTTCGAAATTTAACCGCGGACCAAAATGTACTAGAAGTTAGCCAAAGTGGCTTCCTTTTATTTGACGAATTTTCAATGTACTCTATATTGTGTTTCTTATACTTTAATACTTCTGTGTATGGGCATCACAAGCTAAAGACTTTCCATTTATGGGCGTAGGAGTTTTCACATACTTATGGATTTTTGAAGACAATAAATGACTGAGTAATTATAAATTTCAATTTTTTTTTTAAATCGTTGCCAATGTTACTATAATTAATTAAATTAATCATATTTTAGTTTACTATAGGCTAATTTTTTTATTTTTATACCTATTTTAGTTTTATTATGTTAGTAATCAGTTGTGTAAATAAAAGTACTTTAATCATATTTTTATTATTATAGTTTAATTTACTATATTTAATTTTATTTATTATAGTAGTCCAAGGTTATCATACATAACCTCATAACAGAACTCCCTATAGGCTACTGGGTTACCCACTCAACGGAAAAGGAGCGTAATGTTGCTTAACCCTTAAAAGTATTGCAAGAGCGTCGTGTCGGGAATTTTAATTAGTAACTGTTCTTCGAGTCAAATATAAATTACCGACTTACAAAAAAGGGAGGGTATGTTTTTCACTTGATTTGGAAGTCATGGAATTGTGACGGGGGTCAGTGAGGGAAATTTGAAGAACCGTTATAATTGTTTTTCTTTGGGTCACTTGCACCGAACTTTCCAAGTTCCTAAGCAATTACTTTACTCGCTTGGCAGTTCTTATCGGTCAGAATCTGGACTGTTAAGAACTACCAAGCTTGTAAAGTTATTGCTTAGGGACTTTGACAGTTTGGTGCAAGTAGTCATTAATGTTTTGGGCATGTGTTGAAGAAGATGAATGCCATGTCACTAGAAGAGTGTTAAATATGAAAAAAGATGGATATACGAGTAGAGGAAGGCCAGAGAAAAGATGGATGGACTGTGTGAAAGAGGATTTGAATAAAGCAGGTGTTAGTACAGAGATGACGGCTGATAGAGACGAATGGAAGAACAAGACATGTTGTGCCGACCTCACCTAAGTGTGAATTAAGGGCAGCTGGGAGATGAAGACTGGTTTGGCCTTCTTTTTAGATGTTTTTATATTAGACACTTCAAAAAAGCGTCTTCAAATGAGGTGTCTCTCACGGATTGTCGCGCGTATACACGCGTAAACCGGCGTTTACATTCGGTTCTTTCTAGCGAGTGTCTATAGAATGAGGCGTTTCTTGCAGTTTATCGCACGTATACACGCGTTAACCAGAGTTTACGCTCGGTTTTTCTAGCGAGTGTCAGTAGCATGAAGCGTCTCTTGCGGCTTGTCGGGCGTATACACGCGTAATCCAGAGTTTACACTCGGTTTTTCTAGCGAGTGTCTGTAGTATGAGACGTCTCTTGCGGTTTGTCGCGCGTTTAAACGCGTATACCAGCGTTTAAGTAATTATCTAATTTATTTAATGTTCCTACTATGTATAACCAGTTAAAAATATTAAAAATATATTATAAGTAAAATTTGCAAGTCGACTACTCACGAAGTACGTGATACTATATTAATCTAAGACCTTGTAATGATCATACTTCAGGCAAATTAATCTCATTTCATTTCATTTCCACGCGGTTTTTAATAGCGAGTGTCAGTAAAATAAGGTGTCACTCGCGTCTTGTCGCGCGTACACGAGAGTATACCGGCGTTTACGCTCGGTTTTTTTCTAGCGTGTGTCAGTAGCACGAGACCACTCTCGCGACTTGTCGCCTATACACACACTGTAAAAAACAATACACGAGCGGTGAATCATCATCAGCCTATCGCAGTCCACTGCTGGACATAGGCCTCTCCCAATGAGCGCCATCGCGCCCTGTCTTCGGCTTGCCGCATCCATCTTCTGCCTGCAACCTTCCGCAGATCGTCACCCCACCTGGCCAGAGGGCGTCCTACACTACGTTTGCCGATTCGCGGTCTCCACTCAAGAACTCGTTTACCCCAGCGGCTATCGGTTCTTCGGCAGATATGACCAGCCCACTGCCACTTCAGCTTGCTAATTCTCTGAGCTATGTCGGTAACCTTGGTCCTCTGTCGGATAACCTCATTACGGTAGCGGTGAATCCGTTCAGTTAATCCGCTAGTATGAAACCACTCTGAAAATACCTTGATAGACCTAATAATCAGTGATAGTCAACAATTTACATTAGGAATGTGTAGCAGCGAAAGTGGGCATCGAAGCGCAGCGGCCGAGAATGCACGCGCTTACACAAATGAATTGCCTACCTTTGAAACGTATTTAGTATAATCGAGTACTACAGATTTAAATGGGACTGTTCTAGTGACCGTAAACACCACTGAATAGTCACATGGAAGCAAAATATGCAATTTCGTTTACTTCGATCAACGACATATTTTTTTCAGTTATTTGGATATAAAAATAAATTACTGAACTGATTTTGATAAAATTTGTATGAGACGAATCTGAAAGTATATTCTCTGAAACAAAAAAAATATTTTCAAATAGATTTATAAACAGTATTGAGGGATCATACATTAAAAAAAAATCAACCGAAATGATAAATGTTTGATGTGTGACTAATCTGAAACTATATATAAAAATATATATATAAATTTTATCAAAATCGGTTCAGTAGTTTAGTTTTAAATCAATATAACTGAAAAAAAGTCGAACACAAAACTGCGTATTTTGCTTCCCTGTGACTTTTCAGTGGTGCCTACGTTCACTAGAACAGTCCAATTGAAGTCGGTTGTTGTAATTTAGCTTACTTTACATAAATTAATAAAGCATGTCTGTCACAAATACAAAATCTAATAGTTTGTCTGTTTGTCCAAACAACAATGTAAGGAAACCGACCAACATAACGATGTAAACTATTGTCAATGTAATGTAATGTGCTTTATATCAATAAAATCAATTTATAGAAAAACAGTAAATAAATATCTACTTTATTTTATTTACACAACTAACTAGGTATTACAGAAGTATTAAAGCATAGAAATAAAATATGCCCAGTAAAATGGAGCCACTTTCGCTAACTTCTAGTACATTTTGGTCCGATGCTAATTTTCGAAAAAGAAAAGTAACAGGGCTAGATAAATATTATATGTTAAAACTACTAGGCTTTTTCATTGTTAATAAAAACTACATCGTAAAATGTAACAAACATTATTTGAAAATGGAGATATTTCATTTTTATTGACAAGGTGTCTAATTTTTTTTGGTCCTGTCTTATCATTCCCTTTTGGTTTGATACTGTCCATCTTATTCTATAGGAAAATCGTTATTCATATATGCTAGGTACTAACTAAAAGCTGAAGAATGCTGAAGCAAAGGTAAAAACTTTTGTACAAGTAATTTTTTAAGGTCCAGTAATTTTACTAGCGACATTGTCCTTTAATCCGAAACACAGTGAATATTTCATTGCACTCAATGATTTTTGATTGATTATCTTGGTCTGAAATAAAAATTGATTTATTTATATAGATATATAGATATATATATTATATATATAGACACTACACAAGCGCACGTGTGAATGTATTGTCCATGCCAGCTTTTGTTAATATACCTGTATTTAATAACTTTAATTGGAATACTTAGTTTTATCGATATATTTTATGATATCGATACTATACAACATGTTCCCTTCACTATTCCGTACAATGCAAGGTCCCACGACTACGCGGGTACTTTCAGTTCAACACTCTAATGCCACTTTGAACCTTATTGCTATAGTAATAGATGTTAAAATAGTGTATACGGCTATTGATAAAATAATTTATCCAATTATTGTTTTAAAACAAAGGACATATTTAGAGACAATGCTGTTGAAAGCAGTTTTTTTTTTTTAAGTCATATCATTACAAAAAAATCTATGAATATAAGTCATTATTTCAAGTTAAAAAGCAAATAACGTTAGGAAATACATAATATAATATTTAATATAATGACAATAATATAAATGGAAGTATTGAATACAACCTGTGTATTTATGTAATTTTTTATTATTATTTCAGGTGGATTCACAATGAAAAGGGCCCGGCACAGATGGCTGGGGCTAACCCTGTTTTGTAAGTATTTACTTTAATTAAGTTACTTAAATAATAAGAAGAAACTTTATTAAAACAAATAACCTGAGATACATATTAGCTTTAACTACGTAGCTGATAGCTTGGCTAGCGTATACGTTCTATACCTATTTCATTTTAGTTAGTTACAAATAATAATAATAAGTTAATAATATTCAACCTAAATCAAAAGTTCAAATCAATTCAATTTTTGATTTACCTAATCCAAAAACGAGCTATAAAAACAAGCAAACAAAGCAATCAACAAACAATAGAATAAAATAAAAATCTAGGTATAGTTAACAACTTATGAGACATTATAAAGTTAAAATGCTTTTTGATTAATCCCATGCCTATACTTTAATCAGTTACTATGACAAAAAATTAACGTTTGAACCTTCGAGAATCCAGCAAAAGGAGGGGTTAACGCAAGGCAAACCCCTCTGTTGGCCGTATAACCTTCTTGGCCATTCACGTTTAATAAAACCATACGTTGTATTTGATAACTGTGTGCATATTTTAAGATGGTGTGCGAGATTATTAAAGTATGCGTTTACATGAATACAATTTTGTTATGCGATGTGCAATGCGTGTTTACCTCGTCCCGCGTCAAAAATAGTAGAAACTTATGTTAGCAGATTCTGACGTATTCTATAACCCCTCCTTTTTCTGGATTCTCGAAGCGTCTGACCATATGATTTAGAGAAACTATAAATTGAACAAGAGAAAAACACTAAACTATTTTGGAAAAAATATTTTTTTATTGAAATTGATTTAAGTACCTTCTCAGATACTTTACGCTAAGATTAATTATAAACACGACTTTGCTAATCCAAATCTAAACTGCTCATAAAATCCAAACCAACCTTGAAATGAATGATCTAAAATCCAATCAAACGATACTAAAAGCTATATGGATTTGACAAAGTGGAATTATACAAGAACTTATTTATTAAAATGGACAATTAAAAACCCCTAAATGTTATGGGCCCGTGTTTGATAGGATCTTACAATTTTATGGATTTTTGATCACTCATTCTGTAAAATATGGTGTAACTCAAGGTTTTGGATTTGGAAGACTTTTGGTGCATATTTCTCAGGAATATATCTATCTTATAGAGATTAAAACCAAATTAAAGTTTATAAAAACAGAAACCTGCCTGAATAATAGGTACTACTGGAGACGCTAATGACCTTCGATTTACCAGAGGTTGATCTCCATTGGGGGGCGGTAACCGAAAATAAGCGGGTTCGACCACGTAAGGTATACAGCAGACGAATCTACTGGTCCAGGCTTCTATAAGGCTGGAGCGGTGATTTTAAAAGTAAAAATACTATGAAAAATCCGCGGGTTGGACTGTATTTTGAGGTAATGACGAGAAGACCCTGCTGTGGCAGTAGAAATACGGTTGTAGGTTATTATGACAAGGCACAGGAAACAGCAGGAAATAAGGAACATCGCCTTACCTTTAGATCGGCTCTGCTCTCGTGAAGGCATCCATTCGTGAGCTGGGCTCACGATGTCCAGGGTTTGCAGTGATTGTGATGCGATCTTCAAAGTGTCCATGCGCGCGCGCTTATCAATCAAATAACACTCACAAAACTCCACCACAACACATAAAATCACTCCCGTCGTAATATTTGGCCAAAGTCTTGTATTATCGACCGAAATTGATAATTATCCAAAATTTGCATGTATTCGCGAAGGCGGCTCAAGCGGAACTCTCGAGGTTCAGAAAGATGGCGAATTTCGTTTCATCTCTCAGTTGCATCCTTTTCTTCTATAGGGCGCGGCGTGGGTAGGAAAGGAATAGGAGAAAAAGTATGCTTAGTTTAAGGAAATATTTAAATTCTACTGCCACAGATAGACATCTAATTATTTGAGAGTCGTCATATACAATAGAAGCGCGGTTTATTTGAATAATAAAATAGCTTATGATTATGGCGGTAACAACTACCACTATTTTGGTTAATTATTTTATGAATAATTAACATTTTGGATTATTGACACTCTAATTTACAAAAAGAATGAAAAATAAAAAGTTTGCAAAATTCCACTTTTGGGTGAACCTTTGGGTCCACGAAATGAAACGTTGTCCAAACGGGATGTAGCCACATTTCTGTGATCAAAATACGGCCGTTTACAGCCGCTATTTTGGATGAAATTAATGGTATTATAAGTCACAAGTTTGTAGGTCACAAGCATGATATAGAATAATGCAGGAGGGTAGGTGAACTATTAAGGTTCGAGCACATTATGCCATAGGCCGCAGCGTGTCGAGGCGGAGCGCAAAAATCCGCTCAAATCGCTTGAATACGATTTGTATGAATTATCGCACACTGCATCGGGCCGCAGCGGCTCGCATTATTGCGAGGCAGATTCGCGTCCGTGCGATGCGGCCCGCCCCGCCCCGCTGCGCCCCGTTTACCGCTCATGTGTCCATTTTATAATATTTGCGTTTTTTGACGAACTTGTTGTCTATGCTGTTCATTAACTTCTTCTTTTAACAGCAGTCAAAAAAAGAAAGTTCTTCGTCAAAGCTATCTATAACGTATAGTTGCACGCAAATTCTGGCAGAACACTGTACCTACTCAAAATCCGTCAATGCACTGCGACCCGGCCCGTCACTAATGTGCTAGTTAAGTCTTTTGCGCTGCTTTGCGGCCCGCTCCGCCCCGCTGCATAATGTGCTAGAACCTTTGTATAGCAATTTTGACGTGAGCAATTCTCACACGAGTTTACGATTATCATGACATTTGGAGCTGCAATTTATGCTCCGTTCCAAATCCTTGACCTTACCGACTCATCTTTATTCTATAAATAAAATTAAAAACTTATTTTATTTATCATGTGGTTAGCGGCTAAGTTATAAAATGTAAAGTTGTAGGGTATAGAATCGAATTATTAACCCTAAGCGGACAGAGCAGGGTGACAGATAGGATAAAAAAGTTTTATCTGTCCCACCGTATCTGAAAGTGGGACAGATGGAACTTTTATTAATTTTAAAAGTTTTTTTTTTAAGTGGGAATAAATAGTTCTATCTGTTTAATCTGGCTGTATTGGTAGGGTAACTTATTAACATCACGTACGATGATTTTCTTATTTATATTTTTTTTTAAGTTTATTCTTATTATTATTTAGCCAAACAAAGGGAAATTGTCTTATTGCTAGTTATGAAAAACAGTTAAAAATGGACCAAAGGGTTTAGGTTTTGAAACACATTATTCGAAAATATAAACATGAACTTTGTCACAAGGGTTGTTAGATCTTGTTTCTCATGCGCCAAAAACACTGAACCAACTGACTTTAAATTGGATAATTTTTATTATCTGGGATAAAATAGCTTAACAAAAAAATTTGCAAAGTAAAGTTTTGTCTCTGCCCGCCTCATTGAGGAAAAACATCAGTTTTACCGAATTTTCTGAAGGTTAACTACAATCGATCGATTAAGTAATGTGTGACACGTCAAAATGCCTAAATAATGTCACAAGTTCTTAAAATAAATTACCAGATAATCTGCCGCAAAGCAGTAATGAGTAAGCATTACTGTGTTTACGGTTTAACGGTTTTTGGGATAGGAAGGAATAAATACATAGTTCTGTATGTCCCCTGATTACTACAACTTTTTCAGTTATTATGAGTTCCATCCTTGTTCCTGTTGCTAAAAGGGGGACAGTTAGAACATTTTTTGTCCCATCTGTCCCTCTAAGCGGACAGAGCAGGACAGATGTGAATATACAAAAACAAACAAACAAACGTTCACACACTCACACCCCTGCACTAGGATTCCCTGTGTCGCAGGTGGCATGGACACATACAACACATCACAACATCCAAGACCCGAGAACAAACATTTGTGTTCGTCACAAATATTTGCCCCGGCCGGGGATCGAACCCAATATATCGTGAAATGGCATAGTGAAATTGCTGTGCTTTCGAAACTGTCCGTTAGAAGAATTTAATGTACACGAGCGCTTTACACTGCACCTTGTACCGGATTAAGTAAATCTTTTTTCTTTAAAAATGCGATTTTCCATCTTTCAGGTATTACCCTTACTCTGTCATCTCTGGAGATACCCACCACATCCGCCCTGAAGGCTACATCTCTGATCTTCGCGAAGTCTAGCACTACAGCCACGCCTGAAGAAACAGCCGAAGAAGCTCAGGTACCTTCATTACATTATACTTTCTATACACCGAAACTGTTTAAATTATTAAAAATACTTAAATGGGCAATACAGAAGGGGTACTACAAGGTACTACGTTGTAATTGATTGATTCAGGCGTTACTTTGCGGAAATCCATAAATATGAATAAATAGTATAAATATATATAGTAATAATTCCGCTTAACTTCCAAACTTAAGATTTTTGTTGAGATGTTGACTCACCGAAACTCACTCACGTTTCGGACTTCGCGAGTCAACATCTTCTGAGGATGCCCCGTGTAGAGGCGAAACACGTGTCGACTTGGGTTTTCTGTTTTCGGCGCTTTGGTTTAGATACAAAAAATCTTAAACTAGAGTTAAGTTAATTGGAACCTTTGTTTGGAAGTTAAGCGGAATTATTACTGTTTATATTTATACTATTTATTAATTACTACGTTGTATCTGTGCATTCAGCATGTTTGGTTACTACAAAATGAGGGAGTGACAGCGGGGCGAGTGCAGCGCCCGAGCCGAGCTGCGGCGAGCTGGCTCGAGCTAGGTACCAGGTTTTGACAAACGATGAATGAAACTTAAATAATTAACAATGATGCATACCGTGCAGACGTGGTGGCCGAGTGGATGAGGCCCTTGCCTTGCGATCTGATGGTCGCGGGTTCGAATCCCGGCAGCAGACATGCGAAAATATGTACAAATATGTATACAAAACATACAAAATGTTTCGGACAAATACTCAAAAAGTACGCCGTATTATAGTAATTTCTTCACACTATTCGTTTCGTCTATGTTTTCCGATTGTGTCAACATAAAATTAGTAAGGTTTCATACTTTAATTTACATTTTATACATGTTTTTAAGTTAGTAGGGTTAACAATCGGAAAACATGGACGAAACGAATAGTGTGAAGAAATTACTATAATACGGCGTACTTTTTGAGTATTTGTCCGAAACATTTTGTATGGAAATTTGCCTTGAGGATTCAAATTATTAACAATGATAAATTAAATAATTAACAATGATGCGCACCGTGAGGACGTAGTGGCCGAGTGGATGAGGCCCTTGCCTTGCGATCTGACGGTCGCAGGTTCGAATCCCGCTGGAAGTCATGCGTAAATGGGTTTTTTCGGTCGAAAAAATCTATGTATGCATTACACGTTCTCGCAACGGTGAAGGAAAACATCGTGAGGAAACCGGCATGCCATGGGACAGAAAAAAAAATATATATGGCATGTGACATCCACCAATCCGCATTGAATGCGCACGGTGGATTAAGACCCATTCGCTCTCCTGCCGAGAGTAGGCCTGAGTCCCAGCAGTGGGAACATTATAGGCTGATTATGCTTATGCTACCGACTGACGCAAGGTCATACAATATCCACTAAAGTATATCCAATTTTCATCATATTTATTTTGAAACAAAATCGCCTTGATTTTTTTTTGACATAGCTTTGATCTCGACACACGACAGTGTGTCAAGCCACGGTCAGGCCCAACGAACTGGCGAGTAGCATGTGTGTAAGTTTACAGGAACCATTTGGAGCCACTTTTGACCTTGTCATAGCTAAAAAACTAATCAATATAAACAAACCAAATTTGGTTTATGTATTGAAAGCCCGAAGATAATGAAGTACCTCAAATTTCATAAACACAGCTTATACGGTTATTTCGATATTAACGTTCAAAAATCGTCATTTTTATCACTGATTGACTGACATATAGACGTAAAACCTAACCCACTTCCAGATGACCTAGAAAGTTCAAATTTGGCATCCAGCTAGGTAATTGTGTGTATAATTAGGAAAAAATCAGAATACAGTAAATTTATAATATTTGATTTTTTTTCAAATTATTCGATTTTATGAGGAAAATTTAGCGCCTTGCAAATTATGAGAGCAATTGCCTTGCAAATTTTTGCAGGATATTTCCATAAATTTATTTACAAAAAGCATTGATATCTGAACAAAACCACATATAATATGTGAAAATGGAGGAGCCACGGTTCGATGGACCGGACTATGATGTCGTTTTCCCCGAAAAAAGACTGAGATCTACATATATGGCTAGCCAAGGTCTACGTTATAAATAAAGTAATACGTTTTTATAAATAAATTTACGAATGTCTATAGTAGACCTTGGCAAACCATATATGTAGATCTCAGTCTTTTTTCGGGGAAAACGACACCATAATCCGGTCCATCGAACCGTGGCTCCTCCATTTTCACATATTATATGTGGTTTTGTTCAGATTCCTATAGCGTGCAACACTCCTTGAGAGAGACATTTTTATATTCAGTCACGAAGGTCCAGTTATTTCACCAGCTACAGTGCCCTTCTAACCGGAACACAGTAATGACAATACGTTACTGCTTTGCGGCAGAATAAAAAATACTGTATGCATTAAAAATAACTTTACCCTTTTCCAATATTTCGTTTCTATTTTGTTCACAATTCACACGATAAATAAAATTCTGTGAGTTTTGTGAATGCAGCCGAAAGATAGATAGCTTAGCTAATTAGTGGGGCCACGTAATCTAGAAAGTTTTGATTTATTAGCCCGACAGATTTATTGTATTTTATCATATAATAAGATGTCATAAAAGCAATATCTTTATACACCGCAAATTTTTAATCACCAGAAAAATAAATACGCATAATCAGTTGCCCTTACTGAACACATATTGGCAAAAAAACTTGAAAAAATTAAGTCGAATTTTTGTCAAAATTAATTTGGTAAAAATTAGATAATACCGTTAGTCGGTTTCCTATGGCTTTGAGGTAATCGGTACCCATCATTGATAAATAATTTAAGTTTTATTCATCGTTTGGCAAACTCGGTTACCTAGTTCGAGCCAGCTCGCAATAGCTCGGCTCGGGCGCCGCACTCGCGCCGCTGTCACTCGCATATTTTGTAGAAACCCAAAATTTTGACTGCACAGATACAACGTAGTACCCCTTCTGTATCGCCCATTTAAGTTTTTTTTGGTAATTAAAAATTAGTGGTGTATGTCTTTTCTCAAAGAAATAATTTGGGGTATGTTATTTAACATTGGCTAAACACGTTTCCGTCAAAACAATATAATGTACAGGTATTTGGGGTCTACTACTTTATTATGAGGATAAATGCTTAGCGCCGTCGGCTGACTGAATGAAGTGACTGATAGGAAACGCACAGACTAAGCCACTGAACATAGAGACTTGAAATTTGGATGGTAATGTCCGTCAAGACATTTTGTTTTAAGCTTAATAATAAGTACGTATTGTGTAACAGCTGTTGGTAAACCAATGAAAAAATAATAATAATAAATGACTTGTAAGCGCGTACTAATGCCTAGATCACACGTACCGAGTACTCGGCCGAGACAGTGAAAGCTTACATCACTCGCTCAGCCGAGCACTCGGCGCTATGTTTATACATACCGAGTACTTGGCCGAGAGCACTGACTCGGCCGAGCACTCGGTAGGTGTGATCAAGACATAAGTAAGGACTTTCGTTAATTCGCAACGCAAACGAAGTTTCGTTTGTCAACTAGTACACCTATATTCAAATACAAATACAAATACAAATCATTTATTGGCAACACCATGGTTACAAGTCATAAAAAGAAAATTGTTATTTATACGTATAAATAATTTATATAATTCAATAATATATAATAAAAAAAATCCTTTCTCCTATCTTGTTTAAACTAGTATCAAGCCATATTTCCTAAGTCACCCGTAGGCTTTAAACTAGTTATAAAAACCATTCTAATTTAGATCAATAATCCGCGTATCAATGAGAAAATTATTCCAAATCACTTATGTTGGAATGTTTCGCTAAATGTCGTTACGTCATAAGGCCAGTTTGGCCAAACAGAGACATTAGTCTTAAATTAATGGACTAAATGATATGGCCTGTTGTGTTAAGGCCTATACGCACATAACAGTGCCGACACGTGCCAAGACGTCCCGTACCGAACAGTATCAGAGAAAATTAATATTCTTGCATACATTTCATAAGACACCATTCGAACAGGTCAGTGTCAGTCTTTTTCTTATCGTGTCACTAGTTTCTTCGAACCAGTGTGTTGAAAGGATTTCAAGTGCGCCTCGAAGTGGCTCCTTTCGTGCACTCGACACCATGTTTTCGAACGTTAGGTTCTACGACATGCCGGTTTCCTCACGATGCTTTTTCCTTCACCGTTGCGAGAACGTGGGATGCATACATAGATTTTTTCGACAGAAAACACCCATTTACGCATGACTGCCACCGGGATTCGAACCCGCAACCATCAGATCGCAAGGTAAGGGCCTCAACCACTCGGCCACCACGTCCTCGAAGTGTCAGTGACGTTCAGTGATGTCAGTGTCACTCCGACGCGTTCAGTGCTCCGACGTGAATTTCTAGCGGAGAAAATGCACGCGTCGTTGACGGTACTGATAAGTGCCAATAGCACGTCACGGAACTGTATGGTACGGAACTGTTGGTCACGTGACGGCACTGTTGTGTGCGGATAGGCCTTTAGGCTTGTGTTTCTGACTTCTGGTATCTATCGAAATTAAACATTTTGGTACAACCACAAACTACAAAAGATATATAACATTATTATATTAGTTTCTAGAGTACATGTTTAAATTTGCTATCCACTTATAACTATACAAAATTATGTAATTATGCACCAAGGACATAAAGCAATGTCTTATGTCGCAGGTGGCATGAGCTAACGAGGGACTCAGTTATGTAGAGTCCTGAGTGACGCGAGGGGTTCAAGCTATCCAAGACGAACACAAGCTTTATCCCAGAGGAGCATACTCTACTTTTCACACCTTCTGCGTGACAATAAAAAGCCAGGGCTAGCAGAACACCTTCTTTTGTTTTGAAAAGTAAATCACCTTGAAACCGGTGACCACGTACCACACCTTGATAACAGCATTTCTTAAAAAGTAGGTAGGAACCTATGTTATTACCTGTTTGTTAGCTGATATAAATAACAAAGCACAATATCGGCCATTCATTTCAGAACATTTCAGAGTAGGCATTGATATAAATTGCTACTTCTATTTCATTGTCACATGGTGATATTATTTCATTTTGAAACAGCTATAGGTACGCCACCAAATTAAATGGATAATGCAGACGGGGTACTACGTTGCATCTGTGCAGTCAGAATTTTGGATTTGTACAAAATGTGAAACAAAGTGATTCTGTCACCGGGTGATGTTTCATCAGTGTCCTAAAGTGATATTGTCACATTTTGTTAAAATAATTCACGCATGACGCGACGTCACGCAATCACTCCCACTCAGTCTGCACACTAATATGACTGTCTGTTATTGTTTTTTATGATACGAATGAATGTGTGAATTGAGACAAGTATCATGACATCACAGCGTACAAAATCGCCTGCCGAGCGCGCCGGGCGGATATCACCCGGATGGTCTCAGAATGTACAACTCGGGCGAGTAAACATGACACCTGGCTCACACGTGGCTCGGAACTTGATGCGTCCCCCGCTGCCCCGCGCGGCGCCTTCCGTGTTTCTTCTTCTCTAATTGCGAAGCCTTATCATTACCAAGTATTACAGGACACTACTCTATCATGATTATCCAATTCCACGCTCTACTTTGCACAAACGTCATTTGAGCCAGGTGTCATGTTGATCGCCCGAGTAGTAACAAGTGTTATGTGTGATCAGTTTTGTACCACGATAAATAACATGTTACTCGGTATACTTTCCATGCCTATTTCAGTGTTAGTACAGCCAAAATATCGTACTGTTTTCAAAAACTACTGTTAATTTGTTTTAATATCTTTTCCAGCTAGAAACAACAGCAGATGGTGAAGAAAAGAACACAACCAACAGTAAACTGACTGGTATTCCCCAAGTAGACTATGTATACGATCCGAACTTACCCCGAGAGCTCAACGGGTACAACCTATCGGATTACCCCTTCTACGCAACGGTGCCTAAACTGGAGTTTATCGACTTCAAATGCGATGGGCTACATGATGGGTTTTATGCTTCAGTTGCTCATAAATGTCAGGTAAGCAATCAAACATAGTTATTTGTTCACCAAGGGCCTGAAGCAAGACATTTTATACGAGAATTTTATCAGCCCAAGCTGAAAGCGAGGGTGGATATTCAAATCGAGTATAAAATGGGCTTCAGGGCCGAGGTAGATATCTATCTATGTAGATAGATACATAAACATAAACATTCACACACTCACACCCCCGCACTAGGATTTCCTGTGTCGCAGGTGGCATGGACACATACAACACATCACAACATCCAAGACCCGAGAACAAACATTTGTGTTCGTCACAAATATTTGCCCCGGCCGGGGATCGAACCCGGAACACCAAGTTTCGTAGGCAGGGTCACTACCAACTAAGCCACGGTGTCGTCAAAGATAGATAATAACTTTATTGTTTACCACTAGGAAATAACAATTCGATATTCTTAACCTAATTAAAGGTATACACCAGATTTTTCACTTCAATTGCGAGAAAACTTGCAAACTTGAACTGAAATTAGCACCCATTTAGTAATTCAAAAACAGAGACAGCCATCGAACCAGTTTTCGACCAGATCGAAATTTGAAATTATGTAATATTTAGGTCCTCCAAAATATCCTGATCAATGGGTATTATGACGAACCGAAATGTTCGAAGTGTTTCTATTCTGTAATACTTCTGTGGCTGCTATCTGTACCTACTTAAAATTTAATTGTAACTGTTTGAAGGTAAATCTCATAATAATATTAACGTATAATCTTAAAATTCAGTTCAATTCAATTGTTCAATTATTGGGTCATCAACAAAATGTATTAATTGTATATTTTCATAACTTAGTGCCCTAGTTTTTAAGATAACATTTGGATCTATGGTGTGAAATAAATAATTTTTATATTATTTATTTTTATTTTCCAGATTTATCACCACTGCATAGATGGCGTTCGCTACGATTTCCTCTGCGCAAACTATACAGCCTTCGACCAGAAGACTTTCATCTGCCAATTCGTGTCTGTAGTAGACTGCAAGAATTCTCCCAACTATTGGAGCAGGTATGTTTTTTGCTTTGCAGATGGGGCAAATTTTTGACAGTGTTTTTGATGTGTAAAGTCTTTTCTCTCGCTTTCTTGACGACACGGATGGTCGTATGGCAAGTGTGTTAGACTGTTGAGTCGGTGCTGCGGGTTCGATTCCCGTACAGGACAAATATTTGTGTGATGAACATCGATGTTTGTCCTGAGTCTGGGTATTTTTTATGTAATCTATGTATGTATTTACAAAAAACAAGTATCTATATGTATTATATCAGTTATCTGGTTCCCATAGTACAAGATGGCTTAGTTTGGGGCTAGATGGCGTGAAATGTCCAAACATTATTATTATTATTATTCTGTCAATATGTGACCGTGGTTTTGTGAAATGCAACGGAAGTATGTACCAGGCAGTTAGCTGTCAGATGGTGCCAAACTAAAAAATATTAGGAAGATAGAAATCCTTCCAAATTTAAATAAATTGTCAGGTGTTACCATCATACCATATGCGACTTCTATAATGCCTAGATCACACGTACCGAGCAAACAGACGAAACAGTAAAATGTTACTCAGCCGGGACAGTGAAAGCTGACATCACTCATTCAGCCGAGCACTCGGCGCTTTGTTTATACGTACCGAGTACTCGGTACGTGTCATCTAGGCATAAAACTTGCTCGTTTTTTTTTAGCTACTATACTATACTAGACAAATATTATATGTTAAAACTACTAGGCTTTTTCATTGTTAATAAAACTACATCGTAAACAGCAACAAACATTCTTTGAAAATAGAGATATTTATTTTTTATTGTAAAGTTGTCTGTTCTGTCCTGTATTCCGCATCCATTTTGGTTCGATACTGACTATCTTACTGTTCTATAAAAACTCCGTTATTAATCGATGTGTTATGCATAGATGAATAGCGGTGTTCCTATTGAACCAAAGATGGACAGTATCCAACCAAAATGGAGTCTTAAGACAGGACCAAAAAATTGCAGACACCTTGTCAATAAATATGAAATATCTCCATTTTCAAATAATGTTTGTTACTTTTTACGATGTAGTTTTATTAACAATGAAAAAGTCAAGTAGTTTTAACATAGGTACAATATTTAACCATCCCGGTTACTTCTATTTTTTGAAAATTAGCATCGGGCCGAAATGTAATTTAGATTTTATACGTGTTTTAAAATATGTCGAAATTCATGAAAATTCACGACTACTAGTTGGCATGTGACTATTAGCTATTCTGTGTCGTGAGTTTACATGAATTTTGACTAATTTTAAAACACATATAAAATCTAAATTAAAGTATGAAACCTTACTAATTTTTGTTCACACAATCACAACACAAACATAGACGAAACGAATAGTGTGCGAAATACTATAATACGGTGTACTTTTTGAGTATTTGTTCGAAACACTTTATATCGAAATTTGCCTTGAGGATTACCATTAATACTTCTGTGGTGTTATGTAATTTCAGAAATGACGCCCTCTACAAAGCGACGACGGCCCGACCGGTCCCTACCACCCCTTCTACCACGACCACGACAACGACCACGCAACGCCCCCGCCCCGTTAGACGTAGGCCGTATTACGCTTACGACTATTATGATGAAGACTATTACAACCCTAGAGACGACTATGAGTATGAAGAAAGGTAAGAATAGTACATTACTGCATTCATGGACGTGGTGGCCGAGTGGATGAGGCCCTTACCTTGCGATTTGATAGTCGCGGGTTCGAATCCCGGTGGCAGTCATGGGTTCAGTAAATGGGTTTTTTCGATCGAAAAATCTATATATGCATCCCATGTTCTCGCAACGGTGAAGGAAAACATCGTGAGGAAACCGGTATGTCGTAGAACTTTAAGTTCTAAAACATGTGTCGAGTGCATGAAAGGAGCCTCTTCGAGGCGCACTTGAAATCCTTTCACCACACTGGTTCGAAGGAACTAGTGACACGATAAGAAGAAGACTGCATTCAAGGCATCTACTACTCGGGCGAATGAATATGACACCTGGCTCGAATGACGTTTGTGCAAAGTACAGCGTGGAATTGGATAATGTTGATAGAGAAGAGGTCCTGTAATACTTGGTAATGATAAGTAATGATAAGGCAGAGCAATTAGAGAAAACAGAAACACGGAGGGCTCCGCGCGGGGGGCGGGGGAAGCATCAAGTTCCGAGCGAGAGTGGCAGCCAGGTGTCATGTTCATTCGCCCGAGTAGTATGGACGAACGTGGCTAAATTTCCAAAAAGAGAAGAAACAGGGCTAGATAAATATTATATGTTAAAACTACAAGGCTTTTTACTGTCAATGAAACTACATCGTAAAAATTAACAAACATTATTTGAAAATAGAGCTATTTCATTTTTAGTGTCTGAATATTGTCCTGTATTCCGCGTCCATTTTGGTTTGATAATGCCTATCTTAGTGTTCTATAGGAACATCGTTATTTATCTATAGTTACCACTTATTTAATTTTTTATTTCCAGAAGGCCGAGGCCGAGGCCGAGGCCTGGCAGACCCGGGGCCAAGAAGAGGCCTGTTGATGATTATGATGATGATGGGTATGAATTTTCTGATTATTTATAAATCATCTTCTTTTTCTTCTTATCGTGTCACTAGTTTTTCCGAACCAATGCAGTGTGGTGAAAGGATTTCAAGTGCGTGTCGAAGAAGCTCCTTTCGTGTCCATTTTATATCCCAACATAAAATGACAACATGGATGGTCGAGTGGCCAGTGTTGGACTACAACGTCGGTGACCCAGACTTAAGACAAACACCGATGTTCATCACACAATGTTTATCGTGAAGCGGGAATCGAACCCGCGACACTCGGCTTAGCAGTCCAATGCACTTGCCACTCGACCATCTGTGTCGTCAAACTAAGCATAACTTGTAGGGAACAGGTAACTGAAATTATACTTAGCTCAGATCACCAGAAAAAGTGCACGAAAGGCGCACTTGAAATCCTTTCACCACACTGGTTCGAATGAACTAATGACACGATAAGAAGAAGACCAGAAAAAATCAAACTCAGAACCCGCGACTGATTTTACTAATTCACGAAAATCCATATAGACATAGACATTTTGACTATTAGTCTCAAAAGCCAAAAAAAAAAAAAAAGTAATTTAATTTAATTTAAAATCTTTAGTATAAGTGGTTTTATCGATTTAATTCTCTAATTATGTCAGTCTGTCAGTATTGGCCATGTTTTTCAACCGACTTCAAAAAAGGTGGAGGTTATCAATTCGGTTGAATGTTTTTTTTTCTTCAAAGGATTGGTCCCATAGAAATTTCATGAAAATCGGTTCAGTAATTTAGTTTTGAAATCAAAATAACTGAAAAAAAGTGATTAAAGTAAACAAAATTGAGTATTTTGTTTCCCTGTGACTTTCTAGTGGTGCCTACGGTCACTAGAACAGTCCGATTGAAGTTGGTTGTTGTATGTTTTTGTAAAACCTTGAATATTAGGTCAATTTGATCAATATATTTTGCAGGTACGAACGCCGACGCCCAGGAACAGCCAGAGGTCGTCCAGCTAAGAGACCATACGACAGAAGACCATACGATGACGATGAAGATAGAAGACCAGGCTACAGAAGCGGATCTAGAAGACCGAGACCACGAGATGATGATGAAGACAAATACGAAGACGATAGACCAACAGGACGGGATACTGGCAGGAGTTCTAGCAGAGATATTGATGATAGAGATGATGTAAGACCAAAAAGACCAATTGATGACGATCGAAGAGATGATGTGAGACCAAAAAGACCGATCGATGACGATCGAAGAGATGATGTGAGACCAAAAAGACCCATCGATGACGATTTAAGAGATGATGTGAGACCAAAAAGACCGATTGATGATGATCGCAGAGATGACGTGAGACCACGAAGACCAGTAGAAGATGACCTAGGAGATAACGTCAGACCTATAAAAAGACCTGTTGATGAAGAAATAAAAACCAGAAAACCTATAGATGATAACACAGAGGAGCTGGTACCTTTAAGACCCGTAAATTACCATAAGCCTAGAAAAGAATTCAGACCGAGAAATGATAGACCAGTTGAGGAAGAAGAAACAGAACTGAGAGTAAGAGACAGAGATGAGATTAGGCCTAGGGATGAAATAAGGCCTAGGGATGAAATTAGACCTAGGGACGAAATTAGACCTAGAGATGAAATTAGACCAAGAGATGAAATCAGACCAAGAGATGAGTCAAGAGATGAATACAGACCACGTGAAGAACCCGAACCGAGACCTCACAATTTCAGATCCAGGGATGAAAGGAAACCTTACAACAGGGATGAAGATGGTCCGAGACTTAGAGGTGAAGATAGATACCAGTCAAAAGGTAGAAGGTTTGAAGACAAACCAGCAAGAGATGACAGAATAAGAGATGAGAGGCCTACGAGAGATGATAGACCGACAAGAGATGACAGGCCAAGACCATTCAGAGAACGAAACTACGATGATGATAGAGTAGAAAAGAAAGAAGTAACTACTGCTGCCGCTGGTTTAGTCAAACCAATTGGAAGTGGAATTTTCAGTCAACCAAGAATGCCTCCGAAAATTAAAAGACCAGTCCCTGTAAATGCTAAAGACAAATATGAATACGTCCCTGTATCTACTACTAAAGCTCCGAAAGTCTATGATGATGAGTACGAAGATTATGATATAGAAGATACAAGAAGACCGTCGTCTTCTGGCAAAAACAGCGCGATACAACAAAGACCTGATCTTGAAGTTGTTGAGAAAGATAAATTTAAGCCAATAAGACCACATTTGGGTAACAAAGCGAATAGAAGGCCAATAGACTATGAAGATGAGTACTATGATGAACCTCCATCGAAGAATCAGAAGAAGGAAGTAAGAAACAGAGGCGCAGAAGATGAATATGATGATTATGAAGACAGAAGACCGAAAGAAACTATAGAAACTAAAGTAAAAGGAGTGAAAACGAACGTGAGGGTGGTAAAACGGCCTTTTTTACCCTCTAGGGGTGGTAGTCCATATCTGCCAAGAGGTCTAAAACCCGTTGCAGGCAAGGATATGACAGCTCCAATTTCTACCACCCCAAGAATCACCACTTCCACTTCTACTACAACTTCTGAACCTATCACCAACCCTCCTACAACCACAACAACTGACGCAACAACAACTAGAACAACAACAAGACTTACAACAACCAAACCAACGACAACTGTTACAACACAACAAACTACTACAGAATTGAAACCTGAAGAAGAATACGAATATTATGATGAAGAAGACATTGATTATGATAAAAAGAAGGAATCAACTACAGCGTTTGTTGATACTACAACAAAAATTGAAACTACAACATATTTACGAACAACGGAGCCGACAACAACACTAACAACAACAACAACAACTACCACAACTCCCAAACCAGAAACAACAATTAAAACCACTGCAAAACCGGAAACAACAACTCGAGAAATAAAAACACCCGACCAACAAGCCAAATACTTAGCAACAAAGGTTTTGAGGGTATACAACGAGAATTACGAAGCAATAAGAGACAAATTAGAATCCACTCTCTCTCCCGGAGACTATATCAAACCTTACTTAGCTACACCTAAACCTGCACAGGAATTCAGACCTAAAATACAACCACATCCAGAAATATCGAAACCTTATACTGCAACTGGTAAACCGTTCTTAACAGAAAATATATCTATCAAACAGAATCTGGCGGATTCTATAGAAAACGACTATGATGTAAGAATCAACGAAGCATTGGCTCCAAAATTCTTACCAAGAATTCCTTCAGGGTTTTCAATCCCAGAAAGGGATTACACGTTTTCCAGATTTAGGATACCTCAATCTGAACCACAGTATGCAGCTTCTGAGGCTATTCAAGTGAGGAAAAGGCAACAACCGGCAGTAAGCATAAGGACACCGAATTCGTACTACATACAACCTCAAAGAGTGGTTTTTGACGATCTAAACAGATATCCTAGGCAGTTAGTGTATAGGCCGGAATATTACTAATATGTGATGTTATGACCCTTACTTTGACCTAAATGTTACCCTATGTTTTGTTCTTGACATAAAATCTATTGTAATTTTAGTGATAAAGTTAAATTGGAAATGTAAGAGCTCTGCTGTTGTCGGTGTAACTGACGGACTCTTTCAAAAAATTAGAAATTAAATAGTTGCAAGATAAGATAAAATATTATGTTTTTGGAAATTTAATTACATATATCAGAAATTCGCAGTGATTAGTCCTTTTTCCACAACATCACTGTCTTGGTAATAGAAAAGCAAGATTTACAGGAGCATCTTAGACGTCAATTAATTTTTAAGAATTTCAAAAATACAAAACTACTTTTTTCTTGTAAAATAAAAGTATTTATCATATTTTTACCTTTAAAAATCTAATTATGTTATTATAACAAACATGTTTAAATAGCGTAAAAATAATTGATATAGGTTTTATGTCAAAGCGAAAACAATTGGTTTATTGGTCAATATTTGGGAACGTAAAATATTGATTGGAAGAAATCTGGTAACCTTTGAATTTCATGAAAACCTGTAGTGTGTTAGCCGACATTTAAAAAAACCAAGCAAGTAATTGCTTAAAATTTTTAATGCCTTCTTGTACCAAACTGACAAAGTTCCTAAGCAATTACTCGCTTGACAGATCTTAACCGTCTGAATCTGGACCGTTAAGAACTGCCAAGCGAGTAAAGTAATTGCTTATAAACTTTGTCAGTTGTTGGTGCAAGTCAGCATAACAGTTGTTTGCAAGTCGACCTTAAAATACACACTATAGGTTTTCGTAAACTTACTAACAACTTTATTTTAGTCAGAGAAATGTATTAAAATTAGGAATTAACTTCTTTTCATCACTGCCTTTATTTATAAGAAATTTGTAATTAATTGTAAGAATACAATACTCTTAGTTACTCTTTTTAAGGTCTTTCAAAGGTTACCTATGAAGTGTAATGAAATTAGGTAACTATTGATAAATTATTTATCAAAAATATCGAGATAAATGATAAACGATTGTAAAAATTAGGCGAAATTATGTAAATGTGAAATACTTAAGTAAGAATTAGAATAATATCAATTAAAAAGTACGATTTAATTATTATTTTTAATTGAAATCCTTAGTTTATTTTTACATTTTTACTGACGACATCGTGGCTTAGTTGGTAGTGACCCTGCCTACGAAGCTTGATGTTCCGAGTTCGATCCCCGGCCGGGGCAAATATTAGTGTGACGAACACAAATGTTTGTTCTCGGGTCTTGGATGTTGTGATGTGTTGTATGTGTCCATGCCGCCTGCGACACAGGGAATCCTAGTGCAGGGGTGTGAGAGTGTGAATGTTATGTTATGTTTATGTTTACATGCATGTTTATTTTTTTATTTCATATTTATTTAAAAAAAAAAATATATGGGAATTCCAGCATCCCAGTTGAAGGAAACCATAGAAGTAAATTAAAGTATAGAATCACAATATAGTATTGAAAATACGCCAAAAAAAAAAGGTATCTAAATTAGCTAACTTCTATTACATTTTGGTCCGATGCTAATTTTCGAAACAGAGAAGGAGCAGCACTAGTATAAATTTAAGTTAAGAATTAGATCCTAGGTTTTTTTCATTGATAATAAAACTCCATCGTAAAAAATAACAATAATAATTCAAAAATGGAGATATTTCATTTTTATTGTCTGATTTTTTTTTTATCCAGTGTTACGACTCCATCTTGATTTGATTCTGTCTATCTTGGTGTTCTCTAGGAACACCGTTATTCATATATGTAGGAAACATAGTTCCCACTTTGAACTTGTGATTTATTAAGGGTTTTTAAATGAAAAAAGTTATGTTTTTTTTTTGGAAATATTTTATACAATGTTACAGTAAAAAAATACATATTTTTAAAACAATTTCTAGCATTGCCACATCTTATTAACTTATTACTTATTTATACTTTGACATGTTTTTATACGCCAAAGATACCTACTTAAAAAAAACTATGACATAAGTTACACTTTTAAATAATTATCGCAAAATCAATCTCCAATTAAAAAAAAAAATTGAATTAGTTAATATTTTTTTTAATTATTTGTCAATATAGTTCCGACTTATAAATACAAAATCAAAAAATGTCCTAATAAATTATTTCAATTTGATTTTCATATTATAATTGCGTAAATTATAATAACTTATAAATATTAAGACAGTTCTACACCAGTTAATATACATAAATTAATAGACATAAAAAAACGACTAACGGTAATAATATGACCAATTTTTATCATACACCTACCCTATATCTTGAAAAATAATTCGACTTAATATTTTAAAAAAATTGTGTCATTTAACTGAAACACACACAAACACTCGAAAAACATAACCCTCTTCCAATCATTTAACTGATTATGTGTATTTTTTTGTAAATAAAAACTTGTGGTGTATGAAATCAATCCAATGAACATACTTAAAATACTATAATAGGAACAGAAGAATAGAATAGAACAGAATAGAATATTATATAGAATACATTAATGACCGTGTACCAAATAATTGACCACATAATTAATTATAGTCAAATCTTATTATTAATCGAGAAAAAATATAAGTGAGTTCTCAGTTCAAAGCTTATTTTTAACCGACTGCGAAGAAGGAGAGTTATGTTTTTAGAGTGTTTGTGTGTATGTTTGTCTGACTCTATGCAGGCTAAACGGCGGAACGGATTTTGATAAAGAGACGGCCGATACAGTAAAATGTTACTCTGCCGAGACAGTGAAAGCTTACCTCACTCGCTCAGCCGAGCACTCGGCGCTATGTTTATACGTACCCACCGAGTACTCGGTACGTGTGATCTAGGCATTACCTAATGTAAACCAATCCAATGTGGCGGCTGTAAGCCAACAATATGTGTTTAAAAGTCTCAAAAACCCATCAAAACTAGATGGATTTCGGTAAGTGAGGTATCTCTGAATTCGTTTAAGTCATAGAAAGAGAAGAAAATATCATAAAATAAAATTAATGTGTCAAATATCCAATGTTTCATTAATATTTCGGCAGTCGGGTAAGGGGGGTATTTTATTTAATTTAATTTAGATTTTATACGTGTTTTAAAATTAACCCTACTAATTTAAAAACACGTATAAAATCTAAATTAAAGTATGAAACCTTACTAATTTTTGTTGACACAATCGGAAAACATAGACAAAACGAATAGTGTGAAGAAATTATTAAATTTTGGCGTACTTTTTGAGTATTTGTCCGAAACATTTTGTATGGAATTGGATTTGAGGATTCGCCTTAAAGCTTTCCCATTCACTTGTACCGAAAAAGGTAAAGTGTGATAGGCTGATATCGAGGACTTTTGTTTTTGTGTTTTATGGGAATCCAAGTATGGAAATTCGTTTTGGGTTTTTTGGGAATTAGGTTTATTAGGAGCCAGCCTTTCATTTTAATAAACATTAAACTTGTTTTCTCCAATTTTGAAAGATTTAAACGAATACTGTATTTAAATCGTGCTACCAGATTAACATTAACTACGTTGCTTAATTAAAATCACAAAAAACTCTAACGTCACAAAAAACTATGGACCAAAAGGGTATTTTGTTTGACCTACAGAAATTTTAACAGTATAATAGAATATTAATAATGGGTTATCGATTTAGAGCAAATTAATTTCAGGCTTCGCATTAACAGATACTAATTTTGTTAACTTAAAGCCCAGAATTCCGTGCTGATGGGAAAATTAAATCTAAAACTTAAGGCCCAGAATTCCGCGCTGATTGGGCAAAACTGTTTTTCCCAACTTCCTTCGCTTATATTGAACATATCGAAAAAATAAATAATCTAAAACACTTCGTGAATTTCTAGTAACAAAATCACCGCTTCACTTTTTTGAAAATTATACTCAGTCAATTGAAATCTTCAAAAATGTAAATGTACAAAAGTGCGAACGAGATCGCAGTGCGCGAGATTCGGGGCCTTAATTACAAAAAGCAACTTAAATTACAAATGCGAATTCTCAAACTGACCCTTATTATAACCTAAACTCCACTCATTATCAAAAACATTATTTTTTTCTTTAGACTCTAGTTTGACTTCCGGTTCTCGGTGGAACATCCGGTTTATGGGGAACTGGAGGAAGTAGAATATAAAGGTGGATCCCCAAATGACGAGCTGGTAGAGACACACCTGCCACCAAGTCATGATGCCGAAGACTGCATATAGCCAGCGACCGGTACTGAAGTAAATCGAATAGTACCTGAAATCAAAATAGTAAATAATACCTAAATATGCACCACAAGTTTTTAATAACCAAAAAATTGGTTGCCTGTAAAGTTGGTTTACGGACGATAGTTTAACGTAACCAGCGTAACGGGACAATGAGCGTTACCGGACAATGTCGTCAACGTTTTCGTGCATGCAGCCGGCGTTCGTCGATTTATTAGACGTAGTCACGTCAAAAAACTAAAATGAGCAATGCAGACGGGGTACAACGTTGTATCTGTGCAGTCAGAATTTTGGGTTTCTACAAAATGTGCGAGTGACAGCAGCGGGAGTGCGGCCCCGAGCCGAGCTGCGGCGAGCTGGCTCGAGCTAGAATTTGTAGTTTTCCAATTATTATTATATATAAAAAGATAGAAAGCGGTATTTTATATTTCAAAAAATATATATGTATAAGACAAAACACCCCATGGTGGGACGTCAGTACAGACTAGTGCACGAAAGGAGCCTCTTCAAGGCGCACTAGAAATCCTTTCACCACACTGGTTCGTTCGGTTAGATTTTTCGAACCAGTCTTCTTCTTATCGAGACACTAGTTCCTTTGAACCAGTGTGGTGAAAAGATTTCAAGTGCGCCTCGAAGAGGCTCCTTTCGTGCACCCGACACATGTTTTCGAACTTTAAGTTCTACGACATGCGGTTTCCTCACGATGTTTTCCTTCACCGTTGCGAGAACGTGGGATGCATACATAGATTTTTTCGACCGTAAAAACCCATTTACGCATGACTGCCACTGGGATTCGAACCCGCGACCATCAGATCGCAAGGTAAGGGTCTCATCCACTCGGCCACCACGTCGTTCGCGTCACGTTTCGAACCAGTGTGGTGAAAGACATAGAGAACATAACACGATAAGAAGTAGAAGTGCAGCCAGTTGTCTTATCCACATTAGAATTAAAAATAAGATCCATCAACTCACACAATGGCATATAACACTCCAACCCCCCCGACCAAGCTCAGCTCCAGGTTCCTGGCAGTAGGTTGTCTCCGGGACTGCAGCAGCGTCTCCACCAGCAGCAGTACGGAGATGTTCGTGTGAACGCAGTGGTTAAACCACCAAGGCACCACCTTCAAAAATCCAAATAAATTTAATTTCCTAATAGTTACAATACAAATTCAGTGAGTAATATTTTTAATGCAGATGCTTGAATATTCGAACTTATTGTAACAACCTTTTTCGATTTCAATCGCCGTTGCCGGCCTAGCGGAGATCCAAAGACCGGGATTAGTGGCGCGGTATTAAAAAAAAGGTTTAATAGTAGTATAAGTAAGTTGTGTTCTAAAGTTATCTGGTTCTCATCTTCGAAAATCTAGCCAAAAGAGACGTTATACGTCGGAATCTGCTAGCATAAATTTCTGCCATTTTTGACAGGGGACGAGGTAAACACGCATTGGACACGCGCCTAACAAAATCATTTAAACGCACACTATAATAATCTCGCACACCATCCTAAAATATGCACACAGTTATCAAATACAGCGTATAGTTTTATTTAACGAATGGCCAAGAAGGTTATATGGCCAACTGAGGGGTACGCCTTGTATTATGAGGCTATGTAAAAATTTGGAGTCGCTGCGTTTCATTCTTACTCGGTAACGGTACAGTTTACAAACTTGATGTTAATACAGTGATTACTTTGCATGAGGATATAATCTAAATAAATGTAAGACAGAAACACGATTGGTGTAACTTTTCTCGATAGATTTATTTTTCTAAATAGGCCCTCTTAAAATCTGATTTACATCCATCCTCCGAATTTAGAGAATATTTACGGTTTATTTTTATACTATTGAGTGAGTAATCACAGAACTTAGATAAATCGCTGCTTGAAAACAAAAGGGACACAAGTCAAAATATCTTTTTTTTCAGGAGAGCCATTTTAAGATTTTAAAAGTTGTTTCTTTGGGTTTTTTCCGAACATATTTTATTTAAATCTATGTTTTATATACCATTACACGTGTATTTTAATCCTTTATCATTGAGTATTTTTAACTTTGATTTAACATTTACACAGACACTTAAATAATAAGAAAAGTCTGTTTTGACTATAAAAATAATGGTATAATAACTATGGTATTATTGAATGAAACGCCACAAGTAGCAAATAATACAACGTTTTATTATGAAATATTGATAGTTTTCAATTTAAAGTAATCAAAAATACAAAATTATAACTTTAAAACTAAAACTACAGAAATAAAAAGCTCTCAGTTTTATCTTAATGTTATTAAAAGAAATAAATGAGAAATCCAGCTTGATATTGAATACTAAAAAACTGTCCAAGAACTGAGTCATCAGAATACTTTCCTATAACTTTTAAAAAGGATGTAACATAAGTAAAATAAAATAATATAACAAGCTTTATTAGCATCTAGCTCTAGTAAATTTAGTCCTACAAGTAGTAGGAACAATAAATAGATAGATAGACAGAAAATGCTTTATTGCACAAAGTAAAAAACAAGTACATAGGCGAACTTAATGCTAGTTAGCATTCTCTTCCAGCTAACCTCTGCGTATTATGGAGATGTGGTAGTGCTAGATAGTGTGATTGAAGAAAGAAAATAGTATAATGCTTATTTTTAGTAACATAATACTTAAATATTATACAAAATACACTAATAAATAATAAATAAAATGCTCAAGTATTCTGGAGTGACAAGATAGTTTGGATTTGAAGACCCTACCCAATGGAGGTGGAATTAGAACATTAGCGATCAAAGCTATGAAAATTATCTAAGGAAATCAAAATGATCTCCTTGTATAAAACAATTTCAATAATGTCAACTCTAAAATTAAAATGACATTATACAATAAACAAATTTTAAGGGAAGAACAAGACGACTAACTTTTTATTGGTCGCTTTTTTGCACTTTAAATAAACATTTTATTAATAATTCTTATAGTTTTATATCCATAGCGAACACATTCCGAAATAGAGCAGTTTTGTTTAAAAAAAAATAATAATATGAATTTTCTTTTCATAACAGCCACATCTGAAAACATGACTCTTTTGACTATAATATTTCATTCAAAAACACAAGAGATTTTGATATGGGGCCCTTTAGCATAAAAGTGACGTGCGCACACGACGACTATTTGGTCATAACTACCAAAATGGCCGTTTAGCTCCGAAGCTAACCACCAAAATGCCTTAGTGCTAAAGAGGTGTTTGTTGTTTTTTCGCAATTCTAATCATAGAAACATAGGTGTCTTTTTCGCATAGCATAATACGACCAATTTAAGACTCATTTTTCGATTAAAAACGATTTTGGACTTTTTTGATTTGTGGCCCTTTTGTTTTCAAGCAGCGAAATGTAAAACGATTTTTTTAAAATTCAATACTTTTCAAGCAATATGATGTTTTATCATTTGTCGCTTACGTCCTTTACTTTTGAGCGACAAAAATCTAAATCTAACCTCTTCCCTCGGGGTAAGGTGTCTATTTGCGCTATCACTGTCTTACAATTCGGCAGCTGTCATTTCTGACAGTTTCACATATCCTCTTAACATCTCCTTCGGCTAGATTCTCGAAGCCAACAGTGGACTAAAGTATGCTGATAATGATATGAAGTGTTATAGCTAGGTTTACCTGGTCGTAGACTGTAGGGAAGACAAGTTCTCTGTCCACGTGGTACACCGACCAGAACATGATGGAGATAAACTGAAAAAATATATTGGTTGCCTGTAAAGTTTGTTTACGGACGATATTTAACGTGACTACCAGCGTAACGACATTGCTCAAATAGCTGGTGTCACCTGGAGTAGAGTAGCTAGAAAGAGAAATTAATGGCAAGACATGGAGGAGGCTTTTGCCACTAAAGGTGGTTCTTGTACAAAAAATAAAGAGAAAAAAAAGAAACTATGTAATACGTGTAAGAAATAAAAAGCTTTTATTATTATTATTATTTTACCAGCGTAACGGGACAATGAGCGTTACCGAATAATGACGTCAACGTTTCTGTGCATGCAGCCGGCGTTCATCGATTTATTAGACGTCAAAAAATTACTTGAAGGACACTGTCACTGTATGAACTAGTGTTTAAAGCTTCCTCATTCACTTGTACTTATAAAGGTAAAGTGTGATAGCCTGATTCCGAGGTCTTTTGTTTTTGGGTTTTATGGGAATCCAAGGATGGTAATTTATTTTGGGTTTTTTGGGAATTGGGTTTACTGGGAACTAGTCAAATTTAAGGTACCAATATAGTCTGAGATTTTCTACCGCAAAGCAGTAATGTGTAGATAATCAAGGTTTTACAAAAACATACAAGAATCCGACTTCAATTAGACTGAGATCGTAAGCACATGAAATGTCACAGGGAAGCAAAATACGCAATTTTGTTTACTTGAATGACGATATATTTTCAGTTATTTTGATTTTAAAACCAAAGTAATGAACCGATTTTCATGAAATTTCTATGGGACCAATCTGGAAGTACCTACATACCTATATAATATTTTTAATAATCGGTTTATAAACAAAACAGTTATGAGGTAACAAACGTAAAAAAAATTAAAAAAACCTAACCTTCATAAATTCAAACAAATTGATTACCTCCTCCTTTTTTGAAGATGGTTAAAACAAGTTAAGCCGGTGGCTAAAGCTAGATGTAAATCAGAAAGGGTGACCTTTGTTTGAGAGACACAAAAAGAAAAAATGCAGCCGGTTTGAATCAGGAAGCGCAGGTTCGATTCCTGATGGAAACATATTTACGCAATACAAAAATATCTTCCGTAAACATAACCTCTCTTTTACTTTCCTGTAGTCAGGTGAAAGAAATGACGCAAGTGTTTTCAATCAACTTCAAAAAAGGAGGTGGTTTTTAATTCGGTTGCATTTTTTTTATGTTGTTATAAACGTTTTTTTTTTAGATTATACTTGGGGGGCATCCATTAATTTCGTGAGGCTCTTAGGTGGGGGAGGGGGTCGAGTCAAATCTCACCTAATCTCACGTGGGGGACGGGTGGTCTCGGTATATATATCACGTTATTTTTTTTCCGCGAGAAAAAGTAAAACACTTTTGAATGCTGTTAAAATTATTAATAAATGAATTTCTTTAGAAAAACAATATTAAAAATGAATTAATATTTTTCAACATTCAATAAATATTTTGTAACTGTTAATAAATTTTAAGTAACTGCTAACAAATATTTATTAACAGTTAATAAATCAAAAATCTAATGCAATCAAGTACAGATTAACTTATTTATATAAAATATGAATCTCGAAAAATCTCACGTGAGATTAGAGGGGCTGGGATCGAAAAATCTCACAAAATCTCACCAAGGGGTGAAAAGGGGTCGAAAAATCGCCAAAATTACCTCACGTAATTAATGGATGCCCCCTTAACACAACAAAAAATTTTAATAACAAAAAACACTGAAATGCGCAATGCTCCTACTACGTTGTATCTGTGCAGTCAGAATTTTGGGTTTGTACAAAATGTGCGAGTGACCGTTTCGAAAATAAAGATTATGAATTATGAATTGATAATGTTGGTAGCTTCTTACCAGCGTGAAGGGTACGACCATGCCACAGAACATTACATCTCGGTAGTACATTATTTTTTTTCCAATAACTGATTGATGCTTATTCAGCCATTCCAGAACATCATACAGGAGGGAAAGAGACAGGAATACTGTTTGGAACATCTGTAAAGAAATAAAAATGGGTCAGTGTATCCATGTCCCGAAAGTAGGGATTTGTAAACGTGCCCCAATTTATTTATTTTTAAGCAAGGTCTTATAATTTGTTTTCTTCTTTCCATATTTTTATTACTATTATGAACTCTAATAATGTATACAAAGCTATGCATTTGAATTTCCCATTATTTTCTTCAAAATGTCCAAATAAGTGACACTATGATAGCGCAATCACCACAATATGTTTTTTCAAAAACAACTTGTTCGATTCGAGGCTATGGTTATTGATTTATAAAAGCTATGTAAGTTAATTGATTGATTCAGGCGTTACTTTGCGGAAATCCATAAATATCAACAAATTATATAAATATATTTAGTAATAAATCCGCTTGATTTCTAAACAAAGGTTTTAATTAACTTAACTTTAGTTTAGAACTTTAGTACATATTACTATATTATAAACCAAAGAGTCAACGAACAGAAAACCAAAGTTTAAAGATACGACACGTGTTTCGCCGCTACACGAGGCATCATCAGGAGGTGTGGACTCGCCGAAGTTCGAAACGAGAGTGAACTTCTGTTCGTTGACTCTTTGGTTTATAATATAGTAATATGTGCTAAAGTTCTAAACTAAAGTTAAGTTAATTAAAACCTTTGTTTAGAAATCAAGCGGATTTATTACTATGTATGTTGTTTTAGTTTTCTTCAAAATCGACCCCGAGATTCCTTTTAAAGATTTTCGATATGCTACATACTTTAGGATTTTTCCATCCAAGCCCAGTTGAAAAATTCATCATTTATCTCATAAACATTAAATATTAAACATAAACATTCACACACTCACACCCCTGCACTAGGATTCCCTGTGTCGCAGGTGGCATGGACACATACAACACATCACAACATCCAAGACCCGAGAACAAACATTTGTGTTCGTCACAAATATTTGCCCCGGCCGGGGATCGAACCCGGAACACCAAGCTTTGTAGGCAGGGTCACTACCAACTAAGCCACGGTGTCGTCCTAACTAAATACAATTACAAAATATTAATTTATGAAACAGGTAACACACTATGTTTAACCAATGGAACCCGCACTAGGGCTAATCTGTATCGCTGGAATCGGAAAAACGATTTGTAGAATTACGAAAAATATGCAAGATATATATATATGGAGTAAGTAGGTAACTCTTACTATAAATTAAACTTATAATAAACAAAATATATTTTTCAATATATTTTGGAATTGTTGTTTCTGATCAGCATTATAGTCATATGACGAATACGCTTTCGCTGAAGGATAAATATAAATAAAAAATTACAAAGAGGCAATGCATCCAGTATCCTCGGCACGCTGCCATCGGGTATCGAGTTGGAGCAGTTGAGCTACCTATAGATCGTTTGCAACAGTCGATGGATGGCCCAATTGTTTCCTTTTGTAAATTTTGTATTATATATTGTAGTAGTTAACTTATGCTGTAATAAAATTTATGGTAACTCTAGATTTACATCAAGTTGTTGAGAATTACGATATTTACGAGGAGTATAATTATTATTACAATACGAGGGACAATTAGACATTATAATAGAGAGGTCACAGACTTCTGATAAGTAAATAAGTTAATTATAATCATCAGACGCAGACAACGTGATATACAAATAAATACACAAGTAGGTACAGTCAGCATCAATCGTTGATGATGATTTGATTTGATTTTCAAAATCGCTTTATACCGTATTATATTTTTTACAATGTGGTGTACAGTTAATTTTGAACGATTGACGACGAAAGCGATTTAGGCATAATAAATGGTGTAGACCGATTTGAAAATCTGAATATGGTCGTCGACTTTTGATGCTGACTGTACATATAATTGCATAATACAGGAATAGTAACGGAATCATTCAGCTTTTTAACCGACTTTAAAAAAAGGAGAATGTTCGCAATTCGTTTCTTTTTTAATAGGTACTAGTTACCGAGAACTGCAGAACTTTGTTGTTTACTAGACGGCCGCAACTTCGTTTGTGTAGTGAATTCACAAAATTCCTTTCATAATACGCGTCTACAATTCTTGACAACATACCCTCGAAATTTCAAGTCTCTTTGTCCAGTGGTTTGGCCTGTGCGTTGTCTGTCAGTCAATCAGTCAGCCCTTATACACCACCAATTTTTAATTACGAAAAAAAATTCAATGGGCAATGCAGACGGGGTACTAATTTGCATCTGTGCAGTCAGAATTTTGGATTTCTACAAAATGACAGAGTAACAGCGGCGCGAGTGCGGCGCCCGAGCCGAGCTTTTGCGAGCTGGCTCGAGCTAGGTACACGAGTTTGCCAAACGATGAATAAAACGTCTGACGCAAATCCATAGGAAAACTAACGGTAACAGTTATCCAATTTTAATCAAATTTACTTTGACAAAAATTCATCTTAATTATATCAAGTTTTTTGCCGTACATGTTACATCTAATAAGTGTTGTGGATAACAGTACCAATGGGTACGTATTGTTTGTATGTACGTATTGTACCTACTACCAGCGGAGGAGACTAGCCACCCACGACACAGGGAATCCTAGTGTGGGGGCTAGTGTGATTATGCTTAATTACTTTGTTGTTGGTTGGTACCTAGTTTATTATTATTATATTTTGACGTATCCAAGTGTACCAAAATGTATCAAAATGGAATAAAGAGATCTTCAACTAACAAACTCACTAGCAATCAAGATTAAAATAATGTTAATTTGCCCTGGCTTCATTATAATACTTTTTTCCTACAATAAGTAAATGTAACATAGATTAAGATTCTGAAAATAAATCATTTATTCATTTATTCATTATGTGTTGTAACGGCAACTGTCAACTGACTATGCGAATTTTTTTTATAGTGATTAAAAATTGACCGTATATACAAACAGCTTTCATCATTGGTTTTGTCAGTTTTCAACCGACTTCAAAAAAGGAGGAAGTTATCAATTCGGTTGAATGTATCAGAACTTTGTTCTTTAGAAACCAATTTGAAAATATATTTTTTTTTGTTTGAGAGGTTATACTTTCAGATCGGTCCCATAGAAATTTTATCAAAATAAGTTCAACAGTTTAGCTTTTAAATCAAAATAGCTAAAAAAAGTCGTTGAAGTGAACAAAATTACGTATTTAGCTTCCCTGTGACTTGTCAGTGGTGCCTACGGTCACTAGAACAGTCCGATTGAAGTCGGATGTTGTATAATTTTGTAAATCCTTGTGTAAAACACGTGTGGTCGAACCATTGTGTTTATCGACCAATTTTATCAAAGGGCATTGCCCAAATGCATCACGTGTTCCTGTATTAGCAAATAGTTGATAATTTATCAGAGAGACAGTAAAGTGTCGAATATATACGGCTAGTTTACACGCTACAAGCCGGCGAGTTTACACGCTACAAGCTGGCGAGTTTACACGCTACAAGCCGGCGAGTTTAAAAGCTAGAGAGTGAGCAAGCTACAAGCGAACTCGCTGGCTTGTAGCGTGTAAAAAAGCAGTGTGTCATGAACGGTTAATTTACAGCCTGAAAATGTGCGTCACGGAATGCACGGATGGCTTACATAATAAAATACAATAGGAATTAAAATTAAAAATTTATTGCCTTAGGTGTTGTGTAAAATGATTTTGTTTTGGTTAATTGTGATTAGTTTTTGATTATGATTTGAATTTTCGTGTTGAATTTTACTAGTACGATTAATTTCAACTATGGATCTCGGCTGAAATATTTTTTTTTTTATTCCATTTGTATCTTATTAATTTTCTCATTTTAATTATTTTTTTTGCAATATTATTATAAAAAATAAACTATTTAAAAACGATGTAAAAACGGTGGACCACCAGCCGCTGAGTACCTAGTTATTATTTTTATTATTAATTATTTCTACATTCTGTATTCTTTGAATTACTTTTAATTTAATGACAATAATCTAAAATACCTGTTCAATTTTTATATAAATGAATCAGTTATTAATAATTATCTCTCTTTAATTGATGTTAATTGTTATTACAGTATTAATTAAATATAATAAATAAAATATGCAAATTAGTCTTGGGCTGTGCATAAATTCCCACAGTGAAGGAATGTGGATCACTTACATACCGTAAGTAAGATAATAAGAAAATCCGTGTCTTAGTTTTTTATAAGTATTGGCTTTTTTTTATAGATATACTAGTTGATCCGCGTGCAACTTCGTCACCCATTAAAATTATTGTCGATGCGATGTTGTTTGGTCCACCCGCGGTAGAAATGTCACAGAATAGCAGTGTCAGTACTATGCAAGTCAATCAATATCAAACTTATGCCCTCTGAAGAGATTTAGCGTAATTGTATATAACCTATGTCCTTTACAGGCTTTGTACCTATGATGTTGTAAAGTTTCAGTTAAATCCGTTCATTATTTTTTACTTAATGGACGCACACACAAACAGAAGTAGAAAAGTATTCCAATAAAAAAATCAAAATTGGGGCATGTTATTTAAACTCGGCTAAACACTATATATATTATGTACTATATTATGTACAGGAATTCGGGGTTTACTACTGTAAATGTATACTATTAAAGTGTGTACTTTAATAGTATACATAAATATATTCAAATATATATATATATATATAAATGTGTACTTTAATAGTATACATTTAGGTATTAAAGTACTACAGGACTTATTCCTACTTGCGCCAAAATGTCAAAGTTCCTAAGCAATGACTTTACTCGATTGGTAGTTCCTAACAGTCCAGATTCTGACCGTTAAGAACTGCCACGCGAGTAAAGTAATTGGTAAGAGACTTTAAAAGTTTGGTGCAAGTGGTCATAAGCCTTTTATATAAAAAATTAAGTGAAAATAATAATTCTTAAAAATAATTAACTATCAAATTTAATATTTAAACTGGACTTTCAATTCAAATCGTTTAAGATAAGATTATTTTACTACTGACACACATAAATTAATCTACAGACAGACACGCAGACAAACAGTGTACTGTTTATCAATACAGTCATCAGCTGACCCCACCTAACTAGTGCAAAGGTCACAGGTTCAAATCCGGTGCATGCACCAGAGGCTGTAAAAAAATTAACTATAGAATTTTTTTTTGTTGTGATATTTTTCCAAATATTTTGATTACGAACCATACTACTATATCGATTTTGATGAAATTTAGAAATTTCATTCCCTTAGAATTCCCTTAGAAGGGACCAATTTCGAAAGTAGTACATATCATTTCATATAAAAATAGATTTTCAAAATCGATTGGTAAATGACGAAATTCTGAGGTAACAAACATAAAAAATCGAATCGAATAATTTGTACTTCAAGAATTTTTTTTATTTTACTTGTATAAACATTTTAAGAGGCTATGTGAAATTTTGGAGTCGCTGCGTTTCATTCTTACTCGGTAACGGTACAGTTTACAAATATAGTGATTACTTGAGGATATAATCTAAATAAATGTAAGACACGATTGGTGTAACTTTTCTCGATAGATTTATTTTTTGAAATAGGTCCTCTTAAAATCTGATTTACATCCATCCTCCGATTTCAGAGAATATTTACGGTTTATTTTTATACTATTGAGTGAGTAATCACACAATCAGAACTTAGATAAATGTAAAACGATTTTTTTATAAATTCAATACTTTTCAAGCAATATGATGTTTTATCATTTGTCGCTTACGTCCGTTACTTTTGAGCGACAATAATCTATATCTAACCTCTTCCCTCGGGGTTAGGTGACTAATTGCGATATCACTGTCTTACAATTCGGCAGCTGTCATTTCTGACATTTTCACATATCCTCTTAACAAGTAAAACACCTGTTTTTCGGTTCATTCAATGAAATACAAATTATTATTTGTATTTGTATTTATTTATTGCCTCCATGTAAGTATTTTAGGTCTTAAGTAGTAGTTACAGACTAAGTATAGTACATTGACCCTGTCAGGGCGATGCAACATGGTATTACTGAATTATTCCTATCTGTCACCCTGCTCTGTCCGCCTAGGGTGACAGAGGGGCTAAAAAAGTTCTATCTGCCCCCCTTTTAGCAACAGGGTGACAGATGGAAATTTATTATTTGAAAAAAAACAGAACTATCTGAGTTCGATTATATCTAAGGTCTATCTAGTTTTTTCATTAGGTATATCTAGGTAATTAATACTTTAGGATGTCAATCAGTAAACCCAGTAAATTTTTAATCACCATAAATAAATTACGTTTAATAAGTTGCCGTTATTGAACACATAAAAGACAAAAAACTCGAAAAAATTAAATCGATTTTTTGACAAAACTTTGTTAAAATTTGGACACTGTTACTGTTAGTCGTTTTCCTGTGGATTTGCGTCAGGCGGTACCCTTCGTTGATAATGATTTAAGTTTTATTCATTGTTTGGCAAACCCGTACCCAGCTCGAGCCAGCTCGCCGCAGCTCGGCTCGGGCGCCGCACTCGCGCCGCTGTCACTCTGTCATTTTGTAGAAAACCAAAATTCTGACTGCACAGATACAACGTTGTACCCCGTCTGCATTGCCAATTAATTTTTGGTAATTAAAAATTGGTGGTGTATAATCGGTATGAATAGAGATAAATTTAGGAATTTTGGAGTCGATTGAAAATTAAAGAAATATTACTTACAAAATTCCAGCCAGTAAGGTAGGCATAATGAAATTTATGCAAGTTATCCAAATGGAGATGTTCGCTTGGTTTCAATTCGATGTTTGTAGCAAAAATACCAACGTAATAATGATGTGTAATCGCAAAAAGATGAATCACAGTTGTCCAATATAATTTCGCATCATTTTTATCGAAAAACTTTTCATTTTCCGTGATCAGAAAGCAAAGAATGTTATAGTAAATGTTGTAGTCTTTTGTTAGAGCTTCCATTTTTTCCTCAATAACTGTTCACTATACCACTTAGACAAAAAAACAACTTCTCTTTCAAATACTTATTCTAAGTTTTTCGACTGTACACCTAACCCTTATGGACGGGTTAGGCCAAAATTCAAGACTTATAATCACTTATTTAACTATTACTTTATTATAACTAATATAATTATTAATTATAACTAATAATAGACGCCCTTCTCTATTGTGTTTTTGGGCGACTATAATTTTATCTAACTCGACCTACCCTCGATGCATTTTGTTACTCAGATAAGAAAGTGTAACCCTCTAAAAGAAATAATTTAGACATAAATTTTAATAATTATTATTTAAATTGTTTATTACAGCACTATTTTTTTTACAACCGCAACTTTAAAATTAATTTCGGCGTGTACTAAGGTCTATACTTCTTGGCAAACATACCCTCAAAATTTGAAGTCTCTACTTCCAGTAGTATGGCCTGTGGTTATCTGTCTGTCAGTCAGTCAGGACTATTGTTCCAGATTATGTGTATTTTTTTTTCTGGTGATTAAACATTTTCGGTGTATATTATGATTGCTTATGCCCTAATTAATTATGTTTATATTTTATTTTATTGACTGATTTTCGGTTTTTCGGTTACAGTTTTCATAAATGCTACTGTCTGAGTAATAAGTAAGCTTTGTTAACCTAACCTTAAAAAACCTGCCTCTTGTGCGTTGCAAACCAAACAGAATCATTATTCAAGTACCGAAGCTCCATTAAATATCAAGGTTTTACAAAAACATAGGTACTAACTACCGAATTCAATTGGACTGTTCTAGTGGCCTTTAACACCACTGAAAAGTCACAAGGAAGCAAAATACGCAATTTCGTCTACTCTGACAAGATATTTTTTCAGTTATTTTGATTTTGACTACTAAACCAATTTTGATGAAATATCTATAGGAATAATCTGAAAGTACCTATCCTTTCCAACAAAAATATTTTTTCAAATTAGTTTATAAACAACTAAGTTCTGAGGTTACAAACATAAAAAAAATACCGAATTGAGAACCACTCCATTTTTTTAAGTCTGTTGAAAATACCCCGAATCTAGGGAGATTTTTTTATAGTGGTAACACTGGTTCAATGATCTTTGGTTCTCCCTGTGGATAGTTATTCAACTGTACGTGATAACATGTCTAATTAGGTACTGATTGAAATTATGAGTATTAACATTAATTAGTACCGGGTATCAAGTTGGAGCAGTTGAGCTACCTATAGATCGTTTGCAACGGTCTATGGATGGCCCAATTATTTCCTTTTGTAAATTTTGTAATATATATTGTAGTAGGTAGTGTATGTAAATGTAAAATTAATGTAAAAATCTTAATTTGTATTATTGTGTATTTAAACTTAAAACAAGTAGCAAGTTTAATAAGTAAATTAAATATTTTTATACGTCCATATATGGACAATAAGTTGTTCATACAAAAAAATATAACATCTTTTCACACAGATTTTAAACAATAAATGATTCTGATTCTTATCTATTCCCTTTCAATTTTTTTTTTGCGTATTCTTAAGTATTACTAAATAATATTTAACTTTTTTTAAAGTATTTTTACAAAATATTGCTTTGTTATTGTCAATCTTGTTCTATACTTCTATAGGATAGGAACAACGTTTATAAACAACGTAAATTCTTAATCACCAGAAAAAAAATACGAATAATCATTTGCCGTTACTGCACACAGATGTGGCAAAAAAAAATTGACAAAATTAAATCGATTTTTTGTCAAAACAAATTGGTCAAAAATTGGATAACTGTTACCGTTAGTCATTTTCCAATGGATTTGCGTCAGGCAGTATTATTGATAATAATTTAAGTTTTATTCATCGTTCGGCAAACCCCCTAGCTCGAGCCAGCTCGCAATAGCTCGGCTCGTGCGCCGCACTCGCTCCGCTGTCACTCTGCCATTTTGTAGAAACCCAAAATTCTGACTGCACAGATACAACGTAGTACCCCTTCTGCATTGCCCATTTAAGTTTTTTTGGTAATTAAAATTTTGTTGTGTATAAATGAAAAGAATGTACAAAATATTGAAGAAAAATATACTCACAAAATTCCAGTTAGTGCCAAATCCATAAGAACAAGTCCACAATTGTCTCAAAATAATCGATTCTTTATCCGAAACATTTATCATTAATAATACTCCAAAAAAATTAACCGTACAATGGTGTATTAAAAATAATGCGTGAATAATCACACCCAATGTAAAATAAATAGTTTTTCTTTTGACCCGTTTCACTTCCGTCTCGTTGACATTCATGTTTTTTAATTTGAATTTTTTTTTTTTTTTTATAAAGAATGTGTTAAAAATCAAAAATGGATTTTAATTAATCGATTTTTTAATAACCATTATGCTTTTTTATCTGATTATTTTAAATCATGACTTTGATTTGTAATCAAAAGTAAGACGCACAACACACACCTTTGATTGTCAAAGAATAACTACAAAACGTGCAATTGCATTCCTTTTTAACAAGTTTATTTACAAAAATAATGAATACTTGTTTGTTTACTTATAAACTCACGAAACCGGTTAAAAATTGTGGAAACCGGTAGTATCCATGCAAATAAAAACAATTGTCAATCTGTTTATATTATTCCCTTATTTAAATGAATGGAATTCACAGAAGTATTAACATATAGAAACACAATGTACCTACATTAAAAATGCGACCTATTGGTAGTAAGAGGCGACATTTGCTAACTTCTAGTACAAATGTACTATATGGTCCAATGCTAATTTTCTAAAAAGAGAAGTAACTGGGCTAGAAAATTATTATATATATGTCATAGTCAAAACTCATTGCCGGTCAAAAGCAATACTGACCGCGTAAAGCAGTCAATATCGAAAAAAACTACTTGGCTTTTTCATTGTTAATAAAACTACATCGTAAAAAGTAACGAACATTATTTGAAAATTGAGATATTTCATATTTATTGACAAAGTGTCTGAAATTTTTTGGTCCTGTCTTACGACTCCATTTTGGTTTGATACTGTCCATCTATTTACACCTTTATTAATATATGATGGAAAACTAGTTTTTTGGGCGGTGCGCGAGCTGCAAGCAGCTCGCGTGCTTTGTACCTCGCGCGCATTGTACCTTTAGTGAAAACCGCATGTCGATACGACATGTACTTTTCGAGATAGGTCTCGAGGTGGACGTGCGAATCGTCAACCTTCGCTTCACTCAGGTTGACGATTCGCGGTTCGAAGGTCGGTGGCTCGCTTCGCTCGCCACCTCCCTGCAAAACTTTTCAACCTTCGCTTCGCTCAGGTTGAAAAGTTTTGGTGGCTCATAATCAAAGTTTTACAAAAACATACTACAACCGACTTCAATTGGACTGTTCTAGCGACCGTAAACACCACTGAATAGTCACAGGGAAGCAAAATACGCTATTTCGTTTACTTGGTTGATGGCAATTTTTCAGTTATTTGATTTCAAAACTAAAATATGTATATGAAATTTCTATTGGACCAATCTGGAAGTAAAACCTTTCAAATAAAAAAATTGGTTGTCTGTAAAGTTGGTTTACGGACGATAGTTTAACGTGATTTCCAGCGTAACGGGACAATGAGCGTTACTGGACAATGATGTCAACGTCTTCGTGCATGCAGCTGGCACGGCGGCGTTCATCGATTTATTAGACGTACATTCGTCAAAAACAATTTTTCAAATCAGTTTATAAACAACAAAGTTCTTAGGTAACAAACATAAAAAAACATTCAAACGAAGTCATAACCTCCTCCTTTTATGAAGTCTGTTGAAAAAGGAAAAAATATTATTCTGATTGGCTCTTATACATATTTTGAAGTTGTTGCCGTTCCGCTGTTGACTGTACTTTGCACTTACTTACTGCAGCGGTTGAGAGTAAAAATGATTTTTATAATTTATTCAAATTTATTTAAAATGGATTCGAATGCAATTGGGAAACTTTTTTGCAGCGGATGAGAACGACCCAAAATTACAGACCAACCAGTGTGGAATGCATAGTATATCTTCCAATTGATTTTCCCTTGTGAAGTAGGTAGGTACTCATGTTAGTAGTTCATTGACCAGAGAGGTTCTTTGGCTTCCTAATGCGACTTACCCATTTACATACAGCTGCACGGACATGTAATATGTCGTGGCCGGATCATTGAATTGGACATTCATGGCCATTCATTGAATTGGCATTTCATGAAATAGCCCTATTTCATGAAAGAGATTCGTACGATAAGGCGAAAATTGGCCATATCGTTCGAATCTCAACATTTGATGATATGAATAAAATAGTATAAATATATAGGTACATATAGTAATAAATCCGCTTAACTTCCAAATAAAGGTCCCAATTAACTTAACTCTAGATTAAGATTTTTTGTATTTAAACCAAACAGCGCCGAAAACAGAAAACCCAACACGAGGCATCCTCAGAAGATGTTCGCCGAAATCCGAAACGTGTCACGTCAAAAAATCTTAAACTAGAGTTAAGTTAATTGGGACCTTTGTTTGGAAGTTAAGCGAATTTATTACTTTATGTATATTTATACTATTTATTAATATTTATGGATTTCCGCAAAGTAACGCCTGAATCAATCAATTTTATCTTTGATGATATGGCCATCCACGTTTGGCCATATCATAAATGTAGGGCTTCTATGATATAGATGCACAACCTGATTATAATAATTGCGAATTTTAGAAAAAGAAAAGTAACAGGGCTAGTTAAATATTAAAATGTTAAAACTACGAAGTAGGCTTTTTTATTGTCAATAAAACTACATTAACAAATATTATTTGAATTTAGAAATATTTAATTTCTATTTAAAATTTTCGGTCCTGTATTTCGCATCCATGTTGGTTTGATACTGTCTATCTTGGTGTTTTATAGTAACACCGTTATTAATTTCATATACTGGGCTTTTTCATTATCAATAAAACTACATCGTTAAAGGTAACAAATATTATTTGAATTTGGAAATATTTAATTTTTATTGGACGGACGGAGGACGTGGTGGCCGAGTGGATGAGGCCCTTGCCTTGCGATCTGATGGTCGCGGGTTCGAATCCCGGTGGCAATCATGCGTCCAATAAATCACGTTGACGTCATTGTCTGGTAACGTTCATTGTCCCGTTACGCTGGTTATGAAGTTGTCACGTTAAACTATCGTTTGTAAACCAACTTTACAGACAACCAATTTTTTATTACATTTGTATATGAGCAAACGTAAAATGTCTTCACCTGATTTTAATAGGCGTTATATTATTTTTATTAATTTTATGTATTTTTTTTTATGTCTGTTACCCAAGTGTCCTTAGATGAGTTTTAAATAAAATAATCAAAATGCGGATTTTGGTGCTAAATAGTAAGTCGTTAATAAGTTTTTGATCAGCAAACCTTTCAAGTAGGGTATCAAAATGAAGGTATTTTAAGGGAGTTTACAAAAATATATATGTATAAGTTATGACTTATACTTATATATTTTTAAATTTAATTTGGAATAATGAATTGACAACGAACGTATAATTACTTCGCAGTCGGGGTTTCAGTTTTTTTAAACTTAAATCTTGTTTTTAAGCTTCCTTTTAAAATGTATGCTTCCTTGGGTCGTACAATAAAGTGTTACTATTCATCTATCTATTTAATTCTATCAGTTCGGTATCTGGTAGTACAAGCTTGCTTATATTTATTTATCTATATATGTTTAAGAACACATATCTTGAATCTTGATATCTTTCGCTGTGTAAATACGTATACGCTTGTAATGATTACTTAATAGGTTTAGTCACCATACCAGTAATTACTTGCTGACGTCTTCAGGAAAACCGAAGATAAAATAATACTTATTAATAACTTGTAATGGTTTTATAAGATACTTAGTTACTAAAAGGGTTTCATGACACTGCATAAAATGGTTTGTTATACACTCAAAGGTTAGGGTAGTTCAAGAACATTCTAAAAAAGGGTTACGTTGTTCATTCTTAACTCGGGCCGTGATGTAAATTGGGCTTATATTTTTCATAAGTTAATTTGATAATGTTATTTTTCAATAATTAAATCACGTAAAAGGTGTTTCATAAAGAAATTAAATAATTTAGAACGCATCCTAGCCAGTTTTTGATGTGTAACATCTTTCCTCTCGCTTTCCAGCAATTTGTGGGAATGATTTCGTGAAACGGATTCGTGAAATGAAAGTGTGTAACAGGAAGCCGGTGATGCTTGATTCGATTTGACGAATAATTAGCGTTGGCCGTCAGATTAAAAAAATATTTAAAAAACAAAATTAAAAAAATCTCTCTCTTTGTTGCTTAGAAGAATACTTATTATTCGTATTATCTCAGAATAGATAATAAGCATGTAGCACGGATTTTAAAGTGAAATAACACGAACATCTATACGTGACTTAAATAACAAAACATTCTTTGATAATAATCAAATATGCATAGATAAGGACTAGAATATGAAACATCAACAAATTATATAAATATATTTAGTAATAAATCCGCTTAATAAATAATTAAGAGGATTTATAACTAAATATATTTATATAATTTGTTGATATTTATAGATTTCCGCAAAGTAACGCCTGAATTAATCAATTATCTTAGAATATGAAACATTATTTTCATTATCATAACTTTGTTTCCGTTGCGAATTAAAAAAAACTCTTACTTAGTACGCGCCTACACTAGGTATTTGACGAATATACCCTCCAAATATCAAGTCTCTACGCTTAGTAGTTATGGTTGTGCGTTGTCTGTCAGTCAGTCAGTCAGGCCTTTTATAAAACTATTGTTTTTACAATTTGCATCTGTCTGCGGCTTTGCATGTATTGACGTACAACCAGTCATAAACTGTGATTTTTCTAGGTCCCGATTGTTCAACCGATTCGGTTCAGTAGTTTTTGTGCGGTTGTGTAACGAATATCCGGCCATCCAGCCTCAAAATTATATTACAAGCTACTGACTGCGAATGCGCCTGCGTCGATTAAAAGGTTAAAATGAGGTCCTTTTTTTGTTTATACCTTTACAGAATTTTAGTTCAATCGATATAGTTGTTTTTGCGTGATTAAGTAAAAGCACATCTTTTAATCTATTCTTACAAATATTTACTTAAAAAAAAAACATTTTTTTATAGTAAAAAGGGAATAGTGAAGAGTGAAGGATAAAGGCAGTACCGGTAAATACTAACAACGTAACTACAAAATCATAATACAATTATGCTTAATAATGAGATGGTCATTCAATTTTATTCAAGTTTTGACAAAATTAGTTATGACGAAAATCGGGCTCAGTGGCGCGTGCTGGGAGATGATGATGACGAGGTTTTTACACAGAAAAACTATTGTTCACAAATTAAAAATATATTTGCTCCTCAATTATGCCAAAACAACTGAACCGATTGAGCTAAAATTTGGTATAGGTTTAGTTTATAACCTGGAAAAGGATTTTGACGACACGGATGGTCGAGTGGCAAGTGTGTTATACTGGCACCCTGGTGTCACGTGTTCGATTCCTTCAGGACAAACATTTGTGTGGTGAACATCGGTGTGTGTCCTGAGTCTGGGTGTTTTTATGATTATATTTATGAATAAAAAAAAAATCAAGAATATTAGTATTATATCAGTTATCTGGTTCCCATAGTACAGGCTCCACTTAGTTTGAGGCTAGATGCCGTTGTGTGAAAAATCAAAATATTTATTTACGTTACTTTTCATTCCGAGTATTTACGTTACTTTTGATTCCGACACAACATGAACGAAGTCGTAAGAAATAATATCTCTATTTTTCCTGGTCTCATCTGGTTTTGGATGTGTGTTGTAGAATAAGCAACAGTTTTTCGCTGGCATCTTGTGTATCAAGGATGTTGGCTATTTTTGTAACAGGTTTTTATAAATTATGTTTTTAGTGATGCGTTTTTTACCTCAATGTTATTTAGCTTTTGGGTTTTTTTTGGAAGTGCTTTATACTTATAAAGACTTATGCCTACTTGCACCAAACTTTCACAGTTCCTAAGCAATTACTTTACTCGCTGGGCAGTTCTTAATGGTTATACTGGACTGTTAAGAACTACCAAGCGAGTAAAGTAATTGTTTAGAGACTTTGACAGTTTGGTGCAAGTAGGCATTAATGCAATAGGTGTGGTTATTTGCAATAGGTGGCGCTTTATATATTTAAAATAAGTATATAAAATATTTTTCTGATTTCCTATTAAACCATGGTTTATTATTATTATTACACTGCCTTTTATATATGTATTTTTATGTAAATATTTTATTGTTCTTTCTTTTTATAAGTAATTAGATTTATTAATGTTTGTTTTTCTATAATATTTTTGTTAAGCTCTTAATTGCTAAGGAAGGCCACTGCTCATAGGCCCGGGCTGAAAACCAGCGTTGTCCTGCCTTCTCTAGGAATCTAGATTGCTGGGTACATTTCAGGACGACAATATGCTGAGACCGGACCTATTGGTCTCCATGACTTAAGGCATACCTAGTTATTTATGTTATAATGTTTTATGAACCTGCTTACATTTGTAGCTATACCTACTTAGAGGAGCCAATAAACAAAATTATTTTCTTCTTTTTTAATGCCTGGTTTACACTATTTTAGTTAGCATTCGAAGCGGTCGAATCCAGCGCTAGAATGTGACTGGAATCATTTGAACCAGCACTGAAATGCATTGGAATTTGAATAAATGAGTGAATGAAAATGCAAAAGTAACATATAAAGTGAAAAATTACAAAAAAAAAAAAATGGGCTGTCTTATCGCTACTAAGCGATCTCTTCCAGACAATAATGAGCCCATTCCATTTCTGGATTTGACTGGTGGACTGGAATTTTACTTTATCACTAATCTTAATGATCTATCATTAAAACCACATCAAATCGATTGCGTCATCTATCACTAATCCACCCAAATTATTAAAACGAAATATTGTCTAACATTATTAGATATTTTTTTCCTCTTTGACTTCTAATATGACATCATACCGACCAGACGCCGAATTCATATTATGAGTAATATAATGTAATATAATGGAGATGAGTCTCCATCCTAAGGTTACCTGGAAGAAATCGCTTTTAGCGATAAGGGAATATCTGGCACTATGTTGGGTAACCAACATAGTGCCAGATATTCTGCCGCAAAACAGTAAAGTGTAAGCATTACTGTTTTCCGATTTGAAGGGAAATATAGATAAAGATATACGGGCAGCGCTTACACTTTATAAAGCGTATGTTCGCAGTCGCTTGGAGTTTAGTGCAATAATCTGGGATCCTCATGAAAGCAAATACAGGCTTATGGTAGAGAGGGTGCAGAGAAAATGTGCTAGGTATACATATAAGCGACTTTATGGATATTATCCATAAAGATGCGTCCATGTTTGTATCCGGAATGGTGGGGCTGGATACGTTGGTGTCGCGTCGGAAGTTTCTGCTACTGACGCACTACTTCATGTTGCTGCGTGGCGAGGTTGACAACCCACAGGTTTTGCAGCAGATGGTTCTGTCGGTCCCGCGACGGCAGATGTCAGGCAGTGCAGGCGCGACGGGGCCGCGGCGCAAGCCTGCGCTATTTGCGCGACTGCCAGGCGTGCGGACTCTAGCTGGCAAATCAGCGCCTACCCCAAGAGCACTTGCACTTCTAAACGAGTTCATCTCCAGTACCGACGCTGACGTATTCTTTGATAGTGTCCCCAAGTTTTATAATTTACTTAATTTATTTTTGAACTGTAATTCTAATAATAATTCTATGACATAAATATTTTAGGTTTAAATGACATGAATATTTTACCTTATTAACAATCAATAACACTTTTGTAATTTGTAAATAATAAGTAAGTTTAAGTATAATAACGTTTGGGCGTTTTGGAGCCCTTCCTGTGTTTTCCTAATAAAATAAAAAATAGCTAGGAAAATGACTGTCCTTTTGAGACTGACCATTAAAATGTCTCAAAGTTTACGAGCGCTAATAGCAGTGTTGTACTGGCCTATGTAAATCCAGTTTAGGACTGTTTTGGTCATGGGTAGGCGTGATCTCTTAATATCAGGAGAGCGTCTGGTCTTTACGACACTTGTTTGCATAAATAATCAAGGTTTTACAAAAACATAGAACAACCGACTTCAATCGGACTGTTCTAGTAACCGTTGACACCATTGAAAAGTCACAGGGAAGCAAAATACGCAATTTTGTTCATATCAAAGACTTTTTTTTCAGTTATTTTGATTTGAAAACCAAAGTACTGAACCGATTTTCATGAAATTTCTATTGAACCAATCTGAAAGTATATTCTTTCAAAATACATTTTGAAATCGGTTCATAAACAACAAAGTTCTGAGGTAACAAACATTAAAAAAAAACGAATTAATAACCTCCTCCTTTTGGAAGTCGGTTATACAACCATCTATAATAATAATAATGTTTGGACATTACACACAGCTCCATCTAGCCCCAAACTAAGCAAGCTTGTACTATGGGATCCAGATAACTGATAGAATACTTATATACTTTTTTTTTTAAATACATACATAGAATACATAGAAAACACCCAGACTCAGGAGAAACACCAATGTTCATAACACAAATATTTGTCCTGAGCGGGAATCGAACCCGCGACGCCGGGCGTGGCAGTCTAACACACTTGCCACTCGACCATCCGTGTCGTCACAATATCTATCCACACAAACTTTCGGTATTATACAATTTGTAAGATTATTATTTATCTTAAAGAATCTATTGACTTGTAGATCGCTATACAATGACAACTTCAAGGTACTTATTATAATAGCATATAATTTTCTATTGTTGTTGAAGGAATAGGTAACTTAACGTCAATCAAGTTTCAAGTTCACAGCATGTAAAACCTGTAACTACTATACGAATGAACATGACACCTGGCTCGAATGAAGTTTGTGCAAAGTACAGCGTGGAATTGGATAATGTTGATAGAGAAGTGGTCCTGTAATACTTGGTAATGATAAGTGATGATAAGGCAGAGCAATTAGAGGAAGAAGAAACACGGAGGGCGCCGCGCAGGGGGCGGGGGACGCAGCAAGTGCCGAGCGAGAGTGGCAGCCAGGTGGCATGTTCATTCGCCCGAGTAAAGATAAAGATAATAGTAGATTATGCACTAAGGGGATAAAACAGTGTCTTATGTCGTGGGTGGCATATTGAACCCTGAGCTAACGAGGGACTCAGTTAACTCCTGAGCGAAGCGAGGGAGTTATGTAGTCCTGAGTGACGCGAGGGGTTCAAGCTACCCAAGACGAAGACAGGCTTTATCCCAGAGGAGCATACTCTACTTTTCACACCTTCTGCGAGGCAATAAAAAGCCAGGGCTCCAGCAGCGAACATGCACCGTCTTTTGTTTTACAATCTTTGAAGTCGCGCCTTTTTCTTTTTTTTATAAGTGGCCAGTTCGATTTTCGAACAAACCTTTTTACAGTGCCATATGGCGTTCTTTTACTTAGAGTTTTCCACGAGTGTCCACACGAATTTGTCGTTCCAAATTCAAGTCACATTACAACCCTTGGGAGTTTCATACAAATTACCTCCCTTGAGATGTAATGCTTTGCTTTACCTTGATGATAGCATGATATGTAATTGGACATTGTCGAGCAGGTGGTGTGAAAAGATTTTTATTTTGCACGAAACACGGTAGGTTAGATAGTAGGTAACAGAGTATGTACATACATGTCTCACCAAAAACTGGCATACAAAATATTCGCGTACAAACGCAAAACCAAATTACAATTTGAGTATCAGATAAGATTATAACTAATGAGTAGATATAATTTAGTGTCAACAAATTATATAAATATATTAAGTAATAAATCCGCTTGATTTCTAAACAAAGGTTTTAATTAACTTAACTTTAGTTTAGAACTTTAGTACATATTACTATATTATAAACCAAAGAGTCAACGAACAGAAAACCAAAGTTTAAAGATACGACACGTGTTTTGCCTCTACACGAGGCATCATCAGGAGGTGTGGACTCGCCGAAGTTTGAAACGAGATTTATTACTAAATATATTTATATAATTTGTTGATATTTATGGATTTCCGCAAAGTAACGCCTGAATCAATCAATTGTCTTATAATTTAGTGTAAAAATGCACGCATCTAATATGCCATGCAAATGTCCTTACTTAGACTGACTGTGCGAGTAAAGGAGCGTGCATTTTTAGACTGAAAAATCAATTTGGTCTGTCGACTATTTATTGAATCGCTAAATAACTAAATAATAAATATTTTGGACATTTTACACAACACCATCTAGCCCCAAACTAAGCAGAGCTTGTACTATGCGAACCAGGTGGCTAATAGAATACTTAAATACCTTTTTTTTGTAAATACATACATAGAATAGGTACATAGAAAACACCCAGGACAATAACCGATGTTCATGACACAAATGTTTGTCCTGAAGCGGGAATCGAACCCGCAACACCAGGCGTGGCAGTCCAATACACTTGACATTCGACCATCCGTGTCGTCAAATGGTACTGAATGGTGTCGATAGGTACTGGATATTTTTTTTGCCTAGACTCCTAGTTGCTGTTCGGTAGCTTAAAATTATTTCACACTGAAAATGCTCGCCGCGCCCGCGCCGCTGCCATCTTGGTGTGAATTGAGCATTACTTTTGATATTCCTCTTAACCTGTTCCGAAATGTCTAGGTAGTAGAACCACAAAACATTTGACATTTGAAATTTTCGACCAAAATAGATGAACCGGTTGAAATTTATCTACATAACAATGATTTGTTATACATTTAGATTTTTGGTTTTACGAGTATTTTGTAAAATTATCATTACCATATACAATTAAAATGAAGAGTTTTTGTATCAGTTTTTGACGTGACTACGTCTAATAAATCGATGAACGCCGGCTGCATGCACAAAAACGTTGACGTCATTGTCCGGTAATGCTGTCATTGTCCGGTAACGCTCATTGTCCTATTACGCTGGTAGTCACGTTAAACTATCGTCCGTAAACCAACTTTACAGACAACCATTTTTTTTATTAAGCTCATACAAAGGGGGTATGTTACTATACCTGTTATTAATAATAACAATTAATACAAATTAAGTAAAGTACAGATATTATATAGTAAGACATAGGACGAAGTATACCTTTTAAAATGTGTAATTTCAGCCAAATTAGTCAAGTTTAAGGATATTAAGTTAAAACCACTTTATTACCCATTTATCGTAAGACGTGGTGGCCGAGTGGATGAGGCCCTTGCCTTGCGATCTGATGGTCGCGGGTTCGAATCCCGATGGCAGTCATGCGTAAATGGGTTTGTTCGGTCGAAAAAAACTATGTATGCATCCCACGTTCTCGTAACGGTGAAGGAAAACATCGTGAGGAAACTGGCATGTCAAAGGACCGAAATAAAATTTTCTATGGCATGCCACTTCCACCAATCCGCATTGGGTTTAAGACCCATTCACTCTCCTACCGAGAGTAGGCCTTAGTCCCAGCAGTAGGAACATTTATAGGCTGATTATGCTATGATTATGCTGTGCCTTTATGGACAATGTAGCCACACACCCAGCTTATACCAAACTTGGTGATTTTTACATTTTATTTATTTTTTATATTGTACATAGATGCTAAAATAAATTAAGCAAATACAGGTATTAGTATAAACAAATGTAACGATGTATTTTTTTTTAATCTCGTTTTTGTTTCTTGCAAATTGCCATTTTGGGCGTTAAGCTAAAGTAATGGCATGTATGGTGTAAGGTAGTAAAGTACCCATCCTCTAAATATCTCCTAATCCTAATCTTGAGGAACGTTCTATAAAATGATATGAAATATTGTTTATTTGCTAGAACATATGTGTTTAGAATAAGGTCTTAAATATATTACATAGGTCTTAAATATCAGTCTCATATACACCGCCAATTTTTAATAACCAAAAAAAATTAAATGGGCAATGCAGACGGGGTACTACGTTGCATCTGTGCAGTTAAAATTTTGTATTTCTACAAAATGGCAGAGTGACAGCGGCGCGAGTGCGGCGCCCGAGCCGAGCTGCGGCGAGCTGAGTACGGGTTTGCCAAACGATCAATAAAACTTAAATCATTATCAATGAAGGGTACCGCCTGACGCAAATCCACAGGAAAACGACTAACAGTAACAGTGTCCAAATTTTATCAAAGTTTTGTCAAAAACTCGATTTAATTTTTTCGAGTTTTTTGTCTTTTATGTGTTCAATAACGGCAACTTATTAAACGTAATTTATTTATGGTGATTAAAAATTTACTGGGTTTACTGATTGACATCCTAAAGTATAAATTACCTAGATATACCTAATGAAAAAACTAGATAGACCTTAGATATAATCGAACTGAGATAGTTCTGTTTTTTTTTTCAAATAATAAAAGTTCCATCTGTCACCCTGATGCTGAAATGGGGGGCAGATAGAACTTTTTTTTTACGTTTTACGGGCTGGCTCGAGCTAAGTACCCCGTGTTTGCCAAACGATGAATGAAACTTAAATTATTATCAATTAAAGGCACTGCGTGACGCAAATCCATAGGAAAACGACTAACGGTAATCCAATTTTAATCAAATTTATTTTGACAAAAATTCGACTTCATTTTTCAAGTTTTTTTGCCGTATATGTGTTCAGTAACGGCAACTGACTAAGCGTATTTTTTTATGGTGATTAAAAATTGACCGTGTATAAGTGACTTATGCCTACTTGCACCAAACTGTCAAAGACCCTAAGCAATGACTTAACTCGCTTGACAATTCTTAACGGTCAGAATCTGTACTGTTAAGAACTACCAAGCGAGTAAAGTAATTTCTTAGGGACTTTGACAGTTTGGTGCAAGTAGCCATTAGCCTCTCTACAGCTATAGAAAGAACCTTGTTATTTTGTATTTAAAATATTTTTAACTTCAATTTCATTAAGTTTTCTCTCTGTATCATGTAAATGTTGAAAACTTTGTAAACATAGCTTTAAGACGTTACCAAGTATGCAATCTGTTCTTACAGTAAATAAATAATATGAGTATGAGTATAAATAATTATATATAACATAGTACTTACATAGTTCCAGTTAGTTAAGAACAGCAGAATAAATTTCCTCATTTCATTCAATAAGGGGATTTTCAGAGCTTCTTCAGACATGGTCATTGCGGTATAGCATCCATACAAATTCACACCGTAGTTGATACATACATACACGAAATGACATAACGTTCTTATTATCAACCGAATTTTACAATGTCCTTTTTCTTCGTATGTATTAACGGGGATTGACACTTCACACATTTTTTTTTTATTTGTCCCTTTTTTAACGGACCCCTATTCACTTTTTTGCGCTATTTTCCCTTTGCACTTACGTTTGATATGATTATGAAATTTTTCACTGCAAATATAAAAAAAAAAATAACACAAAATATTTGGTTCTTACTGTGATACCTTAACACAAAAATTTCACCACGCTGAAGTTATTTATGACTAAATAAATAACACGAAGAATTTTTACCGAAGATTCATTAACCTTTAGTATCGTTCCGATATTTTAAAACATTACAATAAATCGTTTTTTGCGACACATTTCAGTGGTTTCGTAAACAATTGTTGCAGTATTTAGTGTGATCAGTCGCGTGTGGCGAGTTAGCAGGCCGAGGGACTATAGATAGTCATTAGAGTGAAGCACAACAGTCCTAACCAACCATTGACGTAGAAATAGTAAGGACAACCAGCGGAAATATCGACGAAGACGGAAAATCATGGCGGCCAATTAACCACTATTAATTATAGTTTTTACAAAATCTAGTAATACTATTTATCAATTTGTATCAAGGCACAGAATCCAGAATACCGCACTTGCTTTGTTCATTTAGGCGAAGTAAATAGGGAAAAACAGTTTTGCCCAATTTTCTTCGATTATGATATGCATATCAAAACAAAAAATGTACACATTGCGTGAGATTTAAAAAATTTTTTTTTTTTTTCAAAAATGTATAATGCTGTCTTCAGACTACGCTATATTATTATAGCATTTAGTACATAGCTCATAGAACAACAATATCGCGCACCATACATTGTTATGGACACGTTCACACTGTACTGTACTATATATGATTGGCTTACTATACGCTATAAATTGGTGCGATGCGCTGAGTTCATGCTGTGCTATATCACGCGCCGCCCTCTTCCTCCTTCTCACCCCCGCTCGTCCCGCAACATCGCGGTCAACTGAGCTTGCTATATACTTTAAATTCACAAAAAATATACTTAAATATTTCGTGAGGTTGTGGTAACAAAATGACCGAACTATTTTCTTTTTTATTTATACTCAGTCAATTTATATCTTCAAAAATGTATAAATGAGCAAGCGAGATAGCGGCGCGCCAGGCATTATCCCGACTGACAAGATGCCAGACTTGACTCGAAATTTCTAGGCTACGTGAAATATGCGTACTGAGAAAGAAATTTATTAATTTGCAAATTTTAAGTCTCTACATTCATCGGTGGCCTATACGTTGTCTGTCAGTAAGTCATTCAAGCCTTTTATATATATTGATGTGCCACCTTTAATATGAACCCGGTATGTCCATACTTTGTATATTGCGTTTTATCTATAGGTTTATTAAGGCATCTTTTTTATTCCAGTATAATCATCTTGTGTTATTACTTTTTACAAACATAAAACCGGTCTTTTCTCGATCTAGCGGACGCCATGTTATTTTGCAAAAATATGTCGGATTAATCCTCGATCATAGAAGATTTAATGTTACTCTTTGTTACTAAAATTGTTTAATTTTAACTGCCAATTATTTTTTTGCAAGGCGTAGGTATATCTATTATATTAAATATTTCATTTATTTTGATGTAGGGTCGGCTCTGTAATTGTCTTTACACCCAGCTTACGCCGGTGTTCTCTTGTGTTTAAACCACTGGTGGTTTATATTATGGGTATATTTTAAGTGGTTTAATCACATCAGTAGTTTACTCACCCACACACATGATATATTTGTGTGAGTGGTTTAATCACAGGACAACACCGGCGTAAGCTGGGTGTAAAGATCATTATAGAGCCGACTGTACTAAGGTTTATTATTTTGAAACTTTCTATAAAACTAGACAACATCAGAAATCATTTCATTTCATTTCATTGAACTTGAACTTACTAAGTAAGGTCAAAATCGAAATAAACGAGAAACCATAAAGGATTAACATAAAAATAATCATTTATTGTTTAACTGTGTGAAAAGATGTTATATTTTTTTGTTAAAACAACAGTTTGTCCATTTGAAAATTCTAGTATTTATCTACTGTATTGTATACAATGTGTTCGGTCTTAAATTACCGATATTAAAGGGGGTTATTTTTCAAGTTTTTTCATCGGTAAATCCACCCTCTCCCCACGACATACCCCACTCCCTTTAAATGGCAGCCATTTTTTTACATAATTAAACTACGCCAGTTCGTGTACGAAAATGACCATAACTAAATACCTATAAGTCCTATATTATCGGTAACTCAAGACCGAACACATTGCATATCTACTTTACTATACGGAGTGAATTTTTCGATTACTATATGGGGTGGACGAAATTCTAAATATCAAAAGACTAGTGGCACTTTATGTAAATAAATAACATACATATAAATATTTTGGACAAATCACACAACACCATTTAGCCCCAAACTAATCAGAGCTTGTACTATGGGAACCAGATGGCTGATAGAATACTTAAATACTTTTTTTTGTACATACATGGAATACATAGAAAACACCCAGACTCAGGACAAACACCGATTTTCATCACACAAATGTTTGTCCTGAAGCGGGAATCGAACCCGCGACACCGGGCGTGGCAGTACAATACACTTGCAATCCGTGTCATCAATGTCCCCCCTGAATCCTGAAAAAAATAAAACATTCATGTATATCTATATCGCTATCATTGAAAAAAGGAAACATCTGTGTAAACGTTGCGCGAGTGTTAGTAGATAGGCACTTTATTTATTAACTTTTGATTAATCAGCTGCTGAAGAATAGAAGACGAAAGAACGAAAAGAAGAATTGAAACTAAATATCCATACAAAATGTTTCGGACAAATACTCAAAAAGTACGCCGTATTATAGTAATTTCTTCACACTATTCGTTTCGTCCATGTTTTTTGATTTCGCCAATATAAAAAGTAAAAGGTTTCATACTTTAATTTAGATTTTATATGTTTTAAAATTAACCCTACTAACTTAAAAACACGTATAAAATCTAAATTAAAGTATCCTAAGTAAGTAAGTAACCTTTCACTTTTTTTTGACGAAATCAAAAAATATGGACGAAACGAATAGTGTGAAGAAATTACTATAATACGGCGTACTTTTTGAGTATTTGTCCGAAACATTTTGTATGGAATTCGGATTTGAGGATTAGCCTTAATATAAATTCCTGAAAGTAAATTTGATGTTGAATTGATTTGGTTCAAGAATAGTATCGTCACTGGAAATGAAAAAGCACTCAAGCGCCATTTTGGCCAAAATGATTTATTATATTCAAATACAAGGTGTAGGACAACTACATTTTTTTTCTACCTAGTTCGTGACTCCATTCACGTAATTTTTTTTACAATTGTGAATTTAATTTTAGCACATTTTTCCTTTATTTTTTTCTGTATGTCTATAGCTCCGGGTGGAATTTTGCATCTTTTTGTCGCACTTTCCGATTTCATATCCCGCTAAACTTTCAGGGTAGCTCACAATTCGATCAAAAGCTTTGTTTTTAAACCTTAGAATTTTTTACAACAAACAACTATTTATTTATTTTTGCAAACTTAGAACTACGTGCGGATTCAGACTAGCGGATTTACCAGCGGATCAGCCGCTCGTGTTTAAATTTTATTCGTTAAACGAGAGAGAGAGGACTCATGCTACTGACACTCGCTAGAAAATAATAGAAGTAATAGAAGTGAAGTGAAGTAGAATAATAGAAGTGGCTTAGTTGGTGACGACACCGTGGCTTAGTTGGTGACGACACCGTGGCTTAGTTGGTAGTGACCCTGCCTACGAAGCTCGGTGTTCCGGGTTCGATCCCCGGCCGGGGCAAATATTTGTGACGAACACAAATGTTTGTTCTCGGGTCTTGGATGTTGTGATGTGTTGTATGTGTCCATGCCACCTGCGACACAGGGAATCCTAGTGCAGGGGTGTGAGTGTGTGAATGTTTATAAAAAATAAAAAATTGGTTGTCTGTAAAGTTGGTTTACGGACTATGTTTTAACGACTACCAGCGTTACCGGATAATGAGCATAACCGGACAATCAGCGTTACCGGACAATGACAGCGTTACCAATGACGGTAACGTTTTCGTGTATGCAGCCGGCGTTCATCGATTTATTAGACGTAGTCACGTCAAAAACCAAGCATAAAAACCTGTACCTATACGTGCGTATATGCGCGTTAGGCTTTTGAAGTTTCGCGAGTACCGCCCGTATACGCGCGATAAATATTATTATTAATTTATTTATTTCAGACAAAACATCCATAGTACACGTAAAATATGTCAAAAGATAACTTAAAAACTACAAATAAAATCAAAATTGAATAAATTATGAATAAAATTATGAATAACAGTTTAAAAAAAAAATCTAATCTAAATAAAAATGAATTTAAAAATATTAATTTAATTAATTAAATAATTTATTCAATATTGGACTGCACCCAGCAATACTTGCATCCATCTGTTTTGGATGGGGCAGTCTGGACTCGACACAATCAGCTGTAGGATGCTGTTGCAGCTGACTCGCGCACGCTGGAGTAGGGATGCGACTTTCTTGCGCATAAGCGCTTGAAAGCCGTCCGTGCGCGCCTCCGCGAACATTCCTGACGCGCTGCGAAAGCGAGGCAGCCGCACCAGCATCCTAAAGATGTTGTTATACTGGACGCGCAGTGCGCTGGCCGCCCGGCGGGTGTGGTTGAGCCAAAGGCAACTCGAGTAAATATACGCTAGTCTGAAATCGTACTCAGTAACCAAACCTGTTAACCTTCAAGTGGAGTTATAATGTCTCGTTTGTTACGCGAATTAAGACGCTGTTTCTAGCAAGTTCATTGAGTAAAGACACCAGACTATAGCTCTAACTCAGAACAAGTATGAACACTTTTGGATACTGTTATAAAAATATATAAAAACTTAAGTAGGTACAATCAGCTGCACATTATGTATACACTCCCAAGCATTCACATTAATATTATATTCTTTATTTTGCAAAGGCATTCTTCTTTTGACAAGAATTCAGAAAAGTCAGATGACTACGTTAATTTTAAAATTCTTGCGTGGACTTTTCTTTGCAAAATTAAGAGTAATAAATGTAAAAGCTTGGGAATGTATAGATACATAGTGTATGTATACAGTCTGTACAGCTGACTGTACATAATACTGGATAATTTGAAGAAGAAAGAAAAAATATTCGGTACAGCTTTATTTTGGGATTTTATATCTCATATATTAAGCGAATAAAATAAATGTTGTGAAACATTTTCCAGTAATGCTTACACATTTCTGATTGCTGGTAGAATACTGGTACTGTGTTGGAATGAATGAATGAATGAAAACTCTTTATTGTACCAGGAACTTAAAGACAAATATACAGATAAATAATGAGCATGTACAATGGGCGGCCTTATCGCTAAGCAGCGATCTCTTCCAGGCAACTTTGGGATTTAATGCTGCAGGGGACCCTAGCGGTAAGGTGTGTTTTTTATACAGTATTTAGTATCTTTATTGCAATCAATAAGTCTTTTTACATTTTTATTACTTTGAACAAATTAAACAATATCTAGGACCCATAGAAAAGGACCCTGTATTTTCTTCATAATCCTATTAATAATCATTAACTTTTAGGGTTAGCTGGAAAAAAGTAATACTATTTTCACCAGTGAGATGAATAACTAAACTGAAAATAAATAAATATTTTGAACACATAACGTCATCTAGTCCAAAACTAAGCATTATACATTATTTTAATCTTATGCCTGCGTTTTAAGGCCCATTAACACGTTGTGCTGATTTAATAAAGTTCATTGGGAATATACCACCCATTTTTAATAACCTAAAAAACTTAAAAATATATTTCAACAAAAAAAATATCATATTTTTTCCATATCTGTGTTCAGAAACGGCAACTGATCAGGTCTGCGTATTTTTATTTCTAGTGATAGAAAATTTACGGTGTATATTAACATACCCTCACTCACTGCACTCATGTTTGCATATGAAGAGAGAATCCAGTTGAATACAAGAATTGCTTGATCAATTATAGCATGTGCTGTTTACACCAAGACAAGTTTTGAAACAAAACTTGTATGACAGATCAAGAATGGTACGTGTTGTTTAGACCATGCAAGTCATTTATTGCTTCAATTTAATGGTATGCAACAGGCAAGAAACTTGCATCGTGTAAATGGGCCTTTAGAGTAATCAAACAGATGAAATCCGAATCATCATACATTGTCACAATCACCAAAATACTCGTACATTTTTAACAAAACTGTAATCTTCTTTTCGTGTCACTAGTTCTTTAAAACCAGTGTGGTGACTGGTGAATGGATTTCAAGTGCACCACCAAGAGGCACTTTTCACACACAAAATTGTATTGACAACTTATCTTATTTCGTTCGTTTTTCGTACGTTCGTCGAACGTTCTTGATCTTAATATTTTTACTCTTAGCAAAAAGGTTAACATGATATTATACATGAAAATGTGTTCCGGTTTGTAGTGACATTGAAAAATAGCACTAAAATCTATTCATTCAGGAAATGTTAAGATGTTAATGAAGGATATTAATTTTTTTAAGAATATTTATCATATACTTATCATAAATAATATACTTTTAGGTAAATTTTTACCGTAAGTATGATAAGTCATTGGTAAAATGTAAAAGGCATGTAGAACGTTTATAACGGCTTTTAAGGCTTTTTTATAAGCTTTTAGCTCTTAAGGCTTGCGTCCATGGGCCGGCATCGGACGTATCGGACGCATCGCACGTAACGGATTTTAGGTTGCCTTGTATAAAAATTCATACAACAGCGTCCACTGATCGGCATTGCGTATGACGTCATCGGCAATGCCTACATGCGATGCGTACCGATGACGTCATAAGGAATGCCGATCAGTGGACGCGCCCCGCGCGCTCGCTCCGCATTGTCGGCCATTTGTCGCGAAACGTAATCGCGATTATCATTTTATAGCGAGAAATGTCATAAGGCATTACAAAAATCCGAATGAAGGTGACATCGGCAATCCGATTGCTAATACTCGCGTCGGCAGTCCGATCGCTGCCGATACAGTGGACGCAGTCTAATTAATCCGTTATGTACGATGCGTCCGATACGTCCGATGCCGGTCTGTAGACGCTTAGCCTATAGGAAATATAACCAACTCAAATTAAATTTACTGAGTAAGATACTTTTTCATTTTTACAGGTTATCAATTCGGTTGAATGTCATTTTTTAATGTTTGTTACCTCAGACTTTTGTTGTTTATAAACCGATTTAAATATTTTTATTAAACAATTTTTTGTTTTGAGGTATATTCTATTTATAGTTTCAGATTGGTTCCATACAAATTTTATCAAAATCGGTTCAGTAGTTTAGGTTTTAAATCAAATTAACATACATAGATTACATAGAAAACACCCAGACTCAGGACAAACACCGATGTTCATCACAAAAATATTTTTCCTGAGCGGGAATCGAACCCGCGACACGGGCGTAGCAGTCTAACACACTTGCCACTCGACCATCCGTGTCGTCCGTAATCGTAAATAAGTTAAATTTTCATCCTGATAAAAAAAAATAGCAAAATTCAATAGAAGGTAAACGCATTGCTTTTTGTGATTATAAAGGCGTATGTGTTGGTTTGCCACGCCGGTGTCGCGGGTTCGATTCCCGCATCATGACAAATACTTGTGTGAATTGGGCCACCCATAGACCGTTGCGATTTATAGGTAGCTCAATTGCTCCAACTCGTTACCTGATGGCAGCGTGCCGAGGATAATGACTGTATTGGCCCTTTGTATTCTTAAATATGTATGTATACATCGCAAATTTTTAATCACAAGAAAAAAATATGCATAATCAGCTGCCGTTACTGAACACAGATATCGCAAAAAAATCTTAGTCGATTAAAAATTACAACTGTTACCTACCATTAGTCGTTTTCCTATGGCCTTGCGTCAATCGGTACCCATCATTGATAATAATTTAAGTTTCATTCATCGTTTGCCAAGCCCGTGTACCTAGTTCGAGCCAGCTCGCAAAAGCTCGGCTCGGGCACCGCACTCGCGCCGCTGTCACTCTGTCATTTTGTAGAAATTCAAAATTCTGACTGCACAGATACAACCTAGTAGGTACCCCTTCTGAAATGCCTATTTAAGTTTTTTGGTAATTAAAAATTGCTAGTATAGTGCACGTTACGTGTACCTAGTGTAGTTTGTGTAGCTAGTATACACAGAAGTATTCAAGTAAAAATAGACTCACAATGTAGTACATTAAAAATGCGACAAAAAAAGAAGCCACATTGGCTAACTTCTAGTAAATTTTGGTCCGATGCTAATTTTCAGAAAAGAGAAGTACCTAATAGGGCTAGATAAATATTCAATATAAATGTTTAAACTTCTATGATTTTTCATTGTTAATAAAACTACATAGTTAAAAGTAACACACATTATTTGAAAATGGAGATATTTCATATTTTATTGACAAGGTGACTGAAATTTTTTGGTCCTGTCTTACAACATTTTGGTTTGATACTGTGTACTGTATGTACCTTGGTTTTCTATAGGAATACCGTTATTTATCTATGCTAGTATATAGTGTAGTGTGATACAAAATAATGACTAATGACCTCACAGTTCACCCGGACATAAAATGAAAAGCAAAATTTTCACCTGCGTACCATCAGCACACACCTACCTAATTACCAAAGAGTGAACCGGTTTAAAGAAAGTGGTGTTCATGTTCTGTACCCAACCTCACTCGAGTCAGTATAGCCTCCAACGATAGTCTATACGGACCTTTCACGAAGAAAGTCGCGCGAATTTTAAATACCACAGAGGTTGAAGTAAATTCTGCCAACCAAAAAGTTTGATTAAAAAACTAGCGTCGAATTCTGACCAAAAAGTTTGGGGATAAAGAGAGGAATAGGTGTTTCAGAGCAAAAAGGTTTTGTAAAAAAATAATCGATGGTAAAGTTCGAATGAAATGGCGGGTAAAAATCTACTACCGGTTTTGATTTTGATTTTATGCAGCCAAGCGAAGGGCGCGAGTTTGATTGAAAAATCTTATGAATATGTCATGAGTTTTGGAAAAAGTATAGCGCCTAGTTTTATGTCGATTTGGGATTGTATAGGGCAGGAAGAGGTGTGGTCTTGTGCTAAAGAAAAAGCGGGGAAAATTCTGGACGGATGGGGAGAAAAGGTGGACAATGAACGAAGAAGTTGGCAAGGTAAGAACATTTTTTTTTAATTTTTTACCCTAGTGTCCTTGAAGTTAAATTGCTAAGAGGAATATCGTTGGGAATATTTTTTAGTTCTGTTTTTCATATTTTTCATTTACAATGGCACTATTATGTCTAATTGTTGAAACGATATAAAAAAAATTAAGTCCTGACTGACAGACTGACAGACAACGCAAACGTTAACCACTGAACGTAGAGGCTTATAATTTGGAAGGTATGTTCATCAAGAACATAGATTAAAAACGGTGTTCCTTTAGAACACCAAGATAGACAGTATCAAACCAAAATGGAGTCATAAGACAGAATCAAAAAAAAATCAGACACTTCGTCAGTAGAACTGAAATATCTCCATTATCAAATAATGTTTGTTACTTTTTACGATGTAGTTTTATTAACGATGAAAAAGCCAAGTAGTTTTAACATATAATATTTATCTGGCACTTTTTCGAAAATTACTATCGGACCAAAATGTAGGCTCCCTTTTCTTGGGCACATTTTCAATGTACTAAATTGTGTTTCTTTACATTAATAATCCTGTGGTCAAGAAGTGTAAGAAAGGTATTTTGTAAATTCGCTACGTAAACAAAGTTGCGGGCATCAACTAGCTATCTACATAGTTTTTCATAATAGTAATTAATCTTATTGATGCAATCTAAAAGAATTACATGTAATTATATGTTAAAGGCTTATTATTTATCTTAACATCTAGTGTTATTATCATTTACTTTATGTTTTGAATTACATTTTCCTAATTAATTATTTTTTTGTTACGGTCATTAGGTTTAAGCTTATAAAGAAAACATATTAATCTTTCTTACACCTAATGCGTGAAATATATTTTAAATATGGTAATATTCTCAAACCATTAAAAAGCGAGAATAATTCTGTTGAAACTTTAAATACTAATTTCATAAATGAATAAGTAATTAGTGGATTACTGTAGGTCGGTTTTTATACAAATTTTCATATCGACACCATATTGAAACTAAGGTGGTGAATCAATACCTAGATATTTTTTTAAAAGTTTTAGATATTTATGGAATAGTCACACTATTTACTTTGTTATACTATGTACCTACAATTTTTTAAAGAGTAATTTGTATACTTATACTTATAAAATGATTTAAGAATAAAATATGTGCAAATCATTCTTAATTCACATCACATGCCCTTAGTCCGGCCAGCCAAGATTCAGGTATTGCACTGCTATAAGCGCTCGTCCACTTAGAGATATTTTCGTGGGCACTAGATACAGAGTAGAAAGTTAAATAGATAATTAAATATTTCCTGATGCCAAGCCGCTTTGGATGCATATAACTAACTATATTTGTAATTTGAACCTCATAAGCTAGCAAATGGGAATTAAACCCGCTACCAAGGTACTTCCCACCGCTATGCAAGGCAAGTCGCAGTGTCAGATTTCTCGCGACACAAGAATTAACCGTATTATGTTGCAAATACGTTCTCATGCGTTTTCACTTTATTTACTACTTTTATTAGCATTACTTTCAAAAGTGAAGTTTGTATTTTTTTGTTAAATTAAACATATTAAAAGGTATTGAGGCCCTGAATCTCGCGCACTGCTATCTCACTCGCACTTGTACATTTTTGCAGATATAAGTTTATATATTATAAATTTAAAAAATGCAACTGTGAGTCTGATGTTATATAAATAAAATAAAAGGTTTCATACTTTAATTTATATTTTATACGTGTTTTTAAGTTAGTAGGGTTAATTTTAAAACACGTATAAAATCTTAATTAAGGTATGAAACCTTCCACTTTTTTTTGTTGACGAAATCAAAAAACATGGACGAAAAGAATAGTGTGAAGAAATGAATATAATATGGCGTACTTTTTGAGTATTTGTCCGAAACATTTTGTATAGAATTCGGATTTGAGGATTACCCTTAAGAACCAGAGGAGGTTTTGAGTTAGTTGAAAATACATACACTTGAAACATTAGCCTCCATTTTCGCAGTGGAAAAAAAAATATTATACCGATATTGTAAGATAAGTATAATACACACAGTTAACATAACTAGTTTACCACCGGTATGTGGTTACTAGTGGTTATAGTGGTTACCTGGTTAGGGTTAACAGTGGCTTACTGGATGGTAAGTAAGTCATCTGATGGTGTGTAGAAAGGATGAAATTGAATCACGATTTCATCGCATCCGTGTCTATTAATCTGATAGAAAAGGTGTTTTATAAGATAAAGTGTTTTATAAGGTTTTTTATATTTCTAACGAGATCCGGAAGAAAATTGAAATTTCGCTGTGTATTTTTATATGGTACCTAGTCCGTTTGATTTTTCTGTAGTTGGTCTCAAAAATATCGAAAAATATAGAAATAAGAAATATTGAAAGTTGAGATAAAAAATTGTTAAAATTGTAAAGGGTTGTATGCATAGATGAATAATGGTGTTCCAAAAAAATTCAGACCCTTTGTCCATAAAAATGAAATATCTCCATTTTCAAATAATGTTTGTAACTTTTTACGATGTAGTTTTATTAACAACAAAAAAGTCTAGTAGTTTTAACATATAATATTTATCTAGCCCTGTTACTTCTCTTTTTCGAAAATTTGATTTCAACAAAATGTACTAGAAGTTAGCCAATGTTGCTTCTTTTTTTGTCGCATTTTCAATATACTACATTGTGATTATATACTTTAATACTTCTGTGGTTATGACGAGATATAAGAACATAACATAATTTTGATTTATGTTCTTTTAACAAAAAGCCCTTACCTTTCAGCTCAATCGGTTCAGTACTTTCAGCGTGAAATAAATAAACGCAAAAAAAATCAGCCCATTTCATTTCGTAGTTCTTGGTGATTTTATAGTTGAAACCCACAACTTTGTTTGCGTCGCGACTTAACGAAATTCCTTTCTTAGTAGGTACAGTCAGCTGCACAGACATGAATGCACTCCCAATCTTTCACATTTATATTACTCTAAATTTTGCAAAGAAAAATGCACGCAAGCATTTACAAATTAATGTACCTGTCAATTTTATTTATTAGAAGAAGAATGTCTTTGCAAAATTAAGAGTATAATATAAATGTAAAGGCTTGGGAGTGTATATGTCGTGGCCGGATCATTAAATTGGCCATTTCATGAATAAGTGTTTATGCCATCAGAAATCTGTATAAACTCGTATTATTATAAGTGCTATCTGCCTGCGATGATTTTCTGTCATGAGGCTGAGCACGCTCACTTCGCTTGCGTGTGGGCGCGCAAAAAAAAACCTAATAAGCTACCGTCACTTAACTTCTATCTGCCTTAGATAATTTTCTTCAGGTTGTGCATCGATATCATGGAAACCCTACATTTATGTAAAGGGCCAAACGTGAATGGCCATATCATTAAACGTTGACGTGCGAACGATATGGCCAATATTAGCTGGCCATTTCATGAAATACGGCCATTTCATGAAATGGCCAGCCACTTCATGAAATGGCCAATTCAATGACCCGGCCACGACTATACATGTCTGTGAAGTCATGTACATATTACAGTTTATACAAAACAATGTTCATATTTCTGATGTCCCTCCTTTTCGTAAAAGCCAGGGGCTAACATTATTCTAATTGAACTGTTAACTTCCAGCGGCGGCTGACGCAGAAGTGTCTTCATCAGGGCGATCTTTTGAAGAGCTGCCATCTAAGCTGGGCGGAGAAGTGGAGAGCTCGCTCAATTCGCTCGCGGAGGTCATCCATCACGGAATTGCCAGGTAACCCGCCATTTTGGATTTTATTAGCTTTTTGATTACACGATTTGTCGAATGGCAAATATGTTGGACTGCCACGCCGGCGTCGCGGGTTCAATTCCCGCTTCAGGACAATCACTTGTGTGATGAACATCGATGTCTGTCCTGAGTGATGTATTTTACATAGAAAACACCCATGTGTGTATTTTTTGTACATACATATTTACAAAATAAAGTATTTAAGTATTCTATCAGTTATCTTTTTCCTATAGTTCAAGCTCTGTTTAGTTTGGGGCTAGATGGTGTTGTGAGAAATTTCCAAAATATGTATATTTGTTATTATTATTTTTATATCCTAATCTACAGAAAACTCTTTTTTTTAAATAAGATGTAAATCTGACTGATCTGACATCTCACCTAGGTAATAAGGAACATTTACATTTCGAATTATTTTATTCAGGTTAGATTGGGTTACCATCTGACGGCCAGCTTCTAGTTACACACTTCCGTCCAATTTCACGAAATTACTAGTACAAATTAATAGAAAGCGAGAGAAAATATCTTACACATCAAAAATTACATCAAAATAGTATTAACCATATTTCCTAATTGCTATTCCAATAGTTGCTATCCATGTTATTAAAACTGCGGGTTATTAAATGATATTAATTTCCATCAAATTTCATTCATTAAATTCATCAATTCATTCTTAGAAGTAATTTTCATATTCACGATTAATTTTCTGTTCGTAATTTCTCGTCATTCAAAATGACTTGCATTTTGTTAGAAATGTGAAACTCGATTTTTCGCATGATCTTGCGATTTTTTTACCTAACTGTGAAGTTGGAGGGTAATGGTTACAAGTTTATGTATGTGTGACTCCTAGCGTATTTTTTTATACGGACAGATTAGTACACGCGAAGCTTCAAAAGCCAAGCGCTCGTATACGCGCGTATAACGGCGTTTAAGCGTCGATGAAACCGGCTTTTTTACACGCTAGAAGCCAGCGAGTTTGCTAGTAGCATGTAAACTAGCCCTGTATCATCGATGCTTTACGATCGAATTAGCTTTCGGGAAGGATCATCAACTAGCAGATTGTAAAAAAATCCGATGACACAGAGCGAGTTTACAAGCTACAAGCGAACTCACTGGCTTGTATTTGTAGGTAGGTATTTGTATTTATTTATTTAAAAAGATAGAAGCTTACAGTTCTTAACCAAAACACTTACTACCTTAAACTAAAACTTAAAAAAACTAATAAATTCTGTATAATATTTCTAATTTTATCATTAAATATATCGACATGTTGTAACTTCTAAACTAGCCCTGTTTCATCGACGCTTTATAAAAAATTATAAAGCGTTTAAACCAATTATGGTTTGATTAATTTTGACAAATGAAGTGTCATTTGATTCGTATAGATCGCGGAAGTGGCAAAAATTATGTCAAAAAATCATTATGTATTTCAATGCCACAGCAGTTATAATTTCATCTTAAAGTTATGCATAACTTGTGCATAACACGCGCTGATTTGGTCATAGGCGTCATAAAGACAACTTGCTTTTTACCCGACTGCCAAGGAAGGGTTATGTTTTTCTCATGACTTGGTATTTACTGGCTAAACTCGATATTACCTCCAAAATAAATGAGTTGGGTACAAAAATATTGTCAACAAAAAAACAATCGTATAAAATTACAAAGCAAAAATCATGACTCAAAAAATATGTAGGTGTGGAGATGACATAAAATTTTAACAATCACAAATTCTAGAAAATTGGTAATATTTTTAACCCTTGAACTAACGGCCTTGTTTACAAAAGTCAAAGTCACGCCTCAAAAAAAATACAATTTATGATAATTTTGCTGATCGAAAAATTATCATAAATATTCTTTTGTGTATGTTTAAATCTCTCGATTTCACAAGGTTAAGAGAAACCTACTTTCTTCCCTTACACGGCCTAAAGGTGACCGCTCATTGAACCAGTCCGTCGCTTCTGTGTGTTTGATGACATTTACGTAACTTTCTCGTCTGTCGTGAGGTTATGTGATTTGATGACACTGTTGAAATACTTTTTGATGTGTAACATCTTTTCTCTCGCTTTCTGTCAATTTGTAGGAGTAATTTCGCGAAAAAAGTGTCAAACAGGAAGTTAGCCGTCATATGGTACCAACCTCAGAAAAAGGAGGTAAATAAAATTATTTAAATTTAAATGTTGCTTAGTACCAGGGTGAAATTTCAGTTGTTACATATCATTATGCGAATACTGTAAGGCTCGTTTGTTCTTTTTATTTGTATAAAACCTTAAAAAACTTTACTACTCGTAGGTACAGTAATAAGTAATTTACTTTGAAAAAAATGCGACAATATGCAATATGCAGCGGTAGTTTCTCATATTGTCGCATGAATCGTTGTGAAGCCAATTTTTTTAAAACAAAATTCTGACTATTTTAATGCAAGTCAATTATTTTTCAAGTTAAATTTCACATGTAATTGAATTTGTAAACAAACCTTGTCCATTTATTGACTTTGCAAATTGTGAAATTGGAAATAAACGCCGTAACTAACGAGTAATTTAATTAAACGCCAAAGCTAAAATAATTAAGCAGTTTTAATATTTTATGAACTGAATATTAAAAAATGAAAGTACATACGTAATTTTATATGTCGATGGATCAGCCGCGCTTTCACGAGTGACCTTGATACCGTTGTGATTGTTTTTAGTCATTCAATTGAACCGGAAGTCAAATGACGTCATATATTTAAATGGACTATGAATAGACCGACGAATTATTTAATTATGAGACTTTACTGATTCTCTTTTGTTTTTTTGCTATTAGAAATGTAATAAACAACTAAAATGTATTGGACATGAGATTTTTTCTTAAAAAAGTACCTCTGAAACTCAAATGTATGATTTCTAAGCCATATAACATTTTCTCAATTTCTTAAATATATTCTTTCTTCATTATCATATAACAAAATAGTCGTCTATTATATAGCGCTATAATAAACTGTAGATGCAACACTGTTTAGGTCATGAGCAGGTAGGTTGATCTTAAAGCGTCATGAGAATTGTCTATATCGTCGGCTTAGTGCTAGAAATCACTAATGACTTAAAGTCACTAAGTGCAGTCGGTATGACGGATGGGCTTGTCTCGAAGAGTTCTTCGTTATGCAAAAACACTCGTACTTCCAACAAGACAAGCATTTTATGCTCGTATCTTCATTTGTTTACTAAAACTGTGGAATAAGACTGAATATCTTTAAATAAATAAATAAATATTTTGGACATTTCACACAACGCCATCTAGCCCCAAACTAAGCAGAGCTTGTAATATGAGAACCAGATATCTGATAGAATACTTAAATACTTTAATTTTTGTAAATATATACATAGAAAACACCCAGACACAGGACAATCGGCGGCGGCGGCGTGGCAGTCCAATACACTTGCCATTCCACCATACGTGTCGTTTTTAAAATCACATTATCTCTTACAGGGCATTAGAATCAAAAAAGCACCATGAAAGCGGTGGGATCGACAGCATAACGATATCCACAGGAACCGATAAGAAGAAGATGAAGAAGAAGAAGACTAAGCCACCAAAGATCCATCTTCTCCACCCAGTCATGATGCCGATGAGGAAAGCGCAGAAGGAAGTCAAAGGTCGAAGCTTCCCGAACGGAAGACAAACTTGGGTGATAGGGGAAAATGGACCTTATGTAGAAGATGTTACGGTTGAAAAAGGGGTTGATAAAGATTTGAGTAGAAATGACAAAGAAGATCCTCAAGGAAGGAAGTTAGATACAGATGTAGTCAATACTGGTTTAGATGAAGGGGTAAATGAATGGGGGGATGAAGTAGTGAGTGAAGGGGTGAATGGGTGGGGTAATTCCAGGAAGGGAAGGGGGATGATGGAAGATTTATGGAGTGTGGGTAGTGAGGCCTTGGATGTCATGGCTGATACAGCATTGGAAGCTGAGGATAAGGATAACGGTGTTCAGGATAAAAGCTCGTTTGAAGGTGATGGTCTTTTTACTGTAGATTCTAGAATTAGTTAGATTTTTATTAATAGAACTCTATCAAGTTTTGGACCTCATAAATTCGAGTGTAAGGTTAGCGATTTAAATAATTTTGGCGTCGTAACCGAGGTCAAAGTTTATTGGTTTAAAGAAAAATAAAAACAACATGACATAAGTAAGTGCCTAGAGCTATCAACATTTTTTTTAAGCAACTACGAATTAGGATTATAATTAAATTTTAAAGTTGTCATGTTTTTTTGGAAATCTTTTCATGCAAATTTCTATACATTTAAATTTATGATGAGTGTTACGATTGCAGTTTTTTTATCATGACAGTACAAGATTTCTACTGACCCGTTTCAAGTAATGATTCTTGTTTGAAATATGACACTATAATATTCATACTCATAATAAGCAAAAAAATTTGTAATTTATTCATTTATACAATAACTTTTTGCAACATGTTGATTTAACAATTATGTGTACAAAAAAAAAAAACTTCGTTAAAGCAACAGGCATGTTCATTAATATAAAATTACTGTCCGTTTTTATAAAGTTAGCTAGTAATGATGTTCTAGCGTGAACAAACGACATAAATTACGGAATAAATGTAAGAGTTTCACTGGTTTATGATGAAAAGTGTCATTAAATCTTTCTCATTTTATTTTATAAATATTTTTCAGATCGATAAGCGATATGTTGGTAAAATATCTTTAATCTAATGCACGTGCATCTTGTAGTCTACATTTCTTTCCCGAAATTAGCTTTCATAAATTCAAACCATAATGAAATTACAGAAATGAACGAAAAAAAATATAAATAGTTTTTTAAGCTAAAAAGAAAGTACTTTATGTAGTTTTTATCTAGCATGAGCATGATAAATTAAGTATTGAATGATTTTTCGTTTTTAATTTTTTTGTGCACGCATATGGTATAATGACTGAATACATTTATGTTTTTGAATGACATGTATTATTAGCATGTTAGAAATGTGATAGAAAAAAAATTGTGTCAGTTTTTTTATGATATTTTTAGGGTTATGGTAAAAGCGTGTTAGAAATGTAGTGTAGCTATAAAACTTAATAAAGTTTTATTTCTAGTAATATTTTCGGCTTTTTTGAGTTCAAAACTTCCAGAAAAAATAACAAATGGTTACTTTGAAGTAGTTTGTTTTGTACTGTTACCGTAAAAAAATATTCAACAGATTTGAAAAATTCGAACACATAAGCCCACTTGCACCAAACTATCTAAATTCCTAAGCAACTACTTTACACGCTTAAAAGATCTTAGTGCTCCAGATTCAGACCGTTAAAATGTTCCTAGCGAGTAATTTAATAAAAAATACAAAATATTTATTTTGAAAAAGGTTACATAAATTGCTTGCTACGGCTTATATTAGGGACTTCGACAATTTGGTGCAAATAGACAATACTCAATAATAAAATTGTAATGTTTACACACTTTTATAATTTTTAGAGCAAAGAGGCAAAAAAAAGAAGAAAAAGAAGGCCATATTGAAACTTCTCATTTTGGGAGCCGTTCTGAAGGCGAAGATCGGCACTCTACTACAAATTCTGTCGTTCAAGTTACAAGTAAGTAAACTGTAATAAACTAGTTTTTGATGTGTAACATCTTTTTGACAATTTGTATCAGTGATTTCGTGAAATTCAACGGAAGTGTGTAACGAGAAGTTAGTCGTCAGATCTTACTTTGTTCGAAAGGAACCTCTCCCAGGCGCACTTAAAATCCTTTCAGCACATTGGTTCGAAAAACTTAGTGGCACGATAAGAAGAAGAGCCGTCAAATGGTACATTAACGTACCTAATTGCTCACTAGTTCAATTGCCTTTAAAACCGAAACACAGTTAATTCAATTCTTTATTTTAAAAACTTATACTAACATTACAGATTCCTCCAATACCTTAATTAATCAATTTAAAACAAAAATAAAAGATACATAATACACGAAATACCTACAGGCTACATCCCATTTGGACAACGTTTCATTTCGTAACCCTTGTTAAATACCTACCTACGAAAAAGTGGCTTTTGGCAAACTTTTTATTTTTCATCCATTTTCTAGCATTTGGACAACCATGATTTTAGAGACAGACAGCTTACATTTTTTTTTTATATGGAATAGGCAAGCATTTGACCACAACCTCACCTGATGGTAAGTGACGGTGTGGTCGAGGATGTAGCATGCTTGCCTAGTAAGAACTTGTTCGTCGTGTGTTACATTTCTTTAATGATATACGACACTAGTTACTTCCTTTAGTAAAGTGCAGGTTTCAAAGGGATTTAACTGATTTGAGGCTTAATTTCTGGCACAGTGCTGTTGATTCTAGATGGAATCCTGCAGGGCACGCCTCCAAATGGTAACAGGATCGAACAGTTACTAAGATTAGTTGTTATCTTTCAGGTGAAGTTCTTCATCATAGCTCTTCTCGGGTTAGGGATCAACCTGGCGCGGTTGTGGATCGACTTGAAGAACAAACACCAACATCAACCTCAGAAAGTAAGTCATAGACATAACTACTTCATAGAATTTTGAAATGCTAAAATCTTTAAAACCGTAAGCTTTCTTCCTCTTCATCATCAGTCTACAACTGGTCTCTCCCAAGGTGCGCCTCTGAACTCGATCTTCGACTCTTCTCATCCACTTGCCAGCTTTAGCATTAGCGCGTAAGTCATCGCTCCATGGTCAAAAGTCGTCCTACACTACAATTCAAGTACAATTTTTTTTCGTTTTCCATCTAGGAAGTTGTATACCAAAAAAAATACCCGGATGTACTATTTTGTACCCTAAATTATACAATTTGTACGGAAAAATCTTGATTCACATTCCCCCCCTTCCCCTCTACTCTCTAGGTCAAAAGCATACAGTAACTTCCTCAGCGAAGTTCATAAATATGCGAAACTTGTAACCCCTTTACGGAAGCCGGTTGCGACAACTCGCTACTTTCTACAAAGAACTTTCAAGGGAATATTAATTACATAGTAACCTTATTACTCTTGATGCCCATAGCCAAAAGAGTGCTTCAAAGAACTTTAATTTACAAGAGCAGAGACATTTTGGCGAGTAGTCAATATTGAAGAGCCAATAATTTCACTAGATTCATTTAACCCAAAACACAGCAACGCTTACACATTACAACTTGGTGGTAGAATATAGATAGGTAGATAGAATGTACTTTATTACTAATACATTATAATGGAAAAATAGAGCTAGGTATGTAACAGTGAACAATGGGCGGTCTTATCGCTAAAGAGCGATCTCTTCCAGACAACCTTTGCATGGACTGGATTCTGTTCAAAAATTGTTGTTAGAATATCTAGCTATGTGCTACCCATTAACTCTAGACAGAATCCTGCAGGGATACCTCGTAAGCGGTAAAAATATAAAAAAATAGACATAAAGCAGAATATCTAGCTCTGCACCCATTAACTCATCTAGACAGAATCCTGCAGGGATACCTCGTAAGCGGTAAAAATATAAAAAAGAGACATAAAGCTGAATATCTAGCTCTGCACCCATTAACTCATCTAGACAGAATCCTGCAGGGATACCTCGTAGGCGGTAAAAAAATAGAGACATTAAACGGATATTTGTAACATAAATGTGGTATCGGAGTCTCCGGGCCACTCAGAGACATCAAATTACATTGACTTTCTTGCATATTCTCAAAAATAAATTTCTCAAAAACAAGTCGTAATTTCCATACAAAAGAGTTCAACGCGCTTGTCGAGTTTTTGTATTTTTTTTTTTCTTATAACAAGTAGCGTTTTTCGAATTCTTATTACATCCAATGAATGAACTTTATTACAGCTTATGCTAACTACTACAATATATAATTCAAAATTTACAAAAGGAAACAATTGGGCCATCCATCGACCGTTGCAAACGATCTATAGGTAGCTCAAATGCTCCAACTCGACACCCGATGGCAGCGTGCTGAGGATACTGGCTGCATTGCCTCTTTGTATAGCAAGGCTTATTCTTTGGCCGAGATAGCTGCCAGCCCTCTGATCACGCGTCGCTTCGACCAGACGCTCTGACAAAATTTTGAAAATGAATGGATGATTTTTTTACACTACACCCATACTATGATACATAATATTACTTATTTTTTGCCCATACTAAATTAAATTTCGGCTCAATTAGTTTGTTGCGTATCCAGTATCAAAGGAGTTTAGATAAAACCCAAAATCCTTTTTGAATTTCCCCTTGTATTTGAATAAGTACTTACAGCCACCACTACTACCTACTACCTAGAAAGGAGTCTCTTCGAGGCGCACTTGAAATCCTTTCACCACACTGGTTCGAAAGAACTAGTGACACGATAAGAAGAAGAAAACATACATTCTCTAAATTCAGTGCTTTTGGCTTTAATCGGTGACATTATTTTGCATCCGTCCATAAACTGATTTACATCAGAAACCAACTGTATATTCATATAAATACATTGGATTCCGTTGGGAGAAAACGGCTCGATAGCCCACATACAATCAGAGGCATGTCAGCAGGTTTGCACTGTATGGTCATGCTAGAGATGTGGTGGAAAGTCGGAAATACATCGGGGTAAATACCCGGAAATATCTAAAAGACGGATAGGTGCATTTTTGGTCCAAAATGCGACCTTAAGGGTAATCCTCAAATCCGAATTCCATACAAAGTGTTTTGGACAAATACTCAAGAAGTACGCCGTATTATAGTAATTTCTTCACACTATTCGATTCGTCGAATTTTTTTAATTTCGTCAACCAGAAAAGTGAAGGTTTCATACTTTAATTTAGATTTTATACGTGTTTTAAAATTAACCCTACTAACTTAAGTTACTTAGTGTGAAGAAATTACTATAATACGGCGTACTTTTTGAGTATTTGTCAGAATCATTTTGTATGGAATTCGGATTTGAGGATTCCCCTTAATATTCAGTTGCCGAATAATAGCTCACTGTTTAAAAAAATCAAGCTAATACCGACTTTAGTTGGACTGTTTTAGTGACCGCAAACACCACATGGAAGCAAATTACGCAATTTCGATTAGGTACAGTCGGCTCTGTAATTGTCTTTACACCCAGCTTCCACCAGTGTTCTCCTGTGATTAGAATTAGTATTAGAATTTATTTATTTCGCAATCATGTACATTTGAAAAAGGTCTTAACTAGTTTCATAAAGTATTTACATGAGCCCTGTTATAGGGCGCAGCGACACATGAATAGGTAGGATAGGTATTAAACCACTTGTAGTTTATATTATGGGTATAATACGTGTTTGTGTCAGTGGTTTAATCACAGGAGAAAACCGACGTAAGCTGGGTGTAAAGACAATTACAGAGCCGACTGTACTTTAACTAAATATTTTGATTTAGTAAAATACTATAATATATAAAACTAAAATAGGGAACCGATTTTGATGAAATTGCCATGAAATTCTGAGCTACAAATATTTAAAAAAAACCGAATTGAGCCTTCTTCCAAACCGATTTCTAAAAAGGGATTCTCAATTACCTTAATCAGGAGATGGTCCCATAGAAATTTCATGAAAATCGGTTAAGTACTTTGGTTTTGAAATCAAGTAACTGAAATGACGTCATCCAAGTAAAAGGAATTGCTTATTTTGTTCCCCTGTGACTACTCAGTGGTGTTTACAGTCACTAAAACAGTCCCATTGAATTCGGTTGTATGTCTTTGTAAAATAATAATAATAATAAAGATTTATTTCAGGCAACTTAATATTACAGAAAAGCAATTAGGTCCATATAAATATATACCTTACAGACTAACATACATATAATAAACACAGAATACAATACAATATAGTTAGGATTTTTTTCGTTGACGCTATCCTGTAGCGACGGAACACTTAAACAACATAATCAAGTTTTTATAGCACCTACTCTTCAGGGGTACATATCCCGGTTTTACCCTATTGTTTTTTTTTTTTATAAAAATGTTCGAATAAATATATAATTTTTTTTTGCTTTAACAAAATCAAGGTTTGATTATGTTAAAGCAAAAAAAAAAACTACGCAAAAGACGAACAAAACCCATTTTAACCTAGTTCCCACCTCTAGCGTATGTGACCGACTGCGCACCATAAGGAGGGTAATGTGTTCGTGACCGCCCATGTTCGAATCACGGTGACACTTTCGCAATGATATTGATTTCACTCGATGACTTGATTTATTCGAACATTTTTATTAAAAAATATCAATAGGGTAAAACCGGGATATGTACCCCTGAGGAGTAGGTGCTATAAAAACTAACTGATTTTGATAAATGAGATATCAATTTAAAAAAGTGTCAAAATCCAATTTGGTGAAAACACACGTAAATAGGGCAGTTCGATTCCTACAATCTACACAATTTTCAAAATCTTTAGCCTTTTGGGTTTGAACCTACTCCATACCCGTTTCTTCTCATCTTATAAATATTGTAGATTAAAATCTAAAAACCACGTTTTTATGTATTTGTTTTATTTCGCTACCTTAACGAGATATAGCGATATTATATAAAATTATGTGCACATACACGTGCTTAACGGTGAAGGAAAACATTGTGAGGCAACCGGCATGTATAGAAACTAAAAAAAAACGAAAACATGTACCACGTGCACGAAAGGAGCCTCTTCGAAGCTCACTTGAAATCCTTTCAACACACTGGTTCGAAACACGAAAAGAAGCTAATCGGGAAGAACTCTTTGAGTTGCAAGATTCCAAACAGAACGACAGACACACAAACAAGAAAGTGACTTAATAAAACCGTAGTAAAAAGGTTCCCAGATTTATGGCATTACCTTTAAAGTACATACAATCATTAAAAAATTGGCAAGTTCAATCATAATTTGCAAATCACGAGTCTTCGTGATCTCCGCTTTCGATCAGTCCTGACTTTCACTGCGACCCGAGGGCTGGCATGCCGGGGCGATAACCTTAGAATGCATTATTACGTATTTACTTATTTATAAGTATTTACTTGTGGTCGCTGCTCTCATGAGCCAGTGGTTGGCTGTATCATAGATATCTTTGTGCAGGCGACTGTACCTACTTATTTTTTTTATTACAGCATAAGCTAACTACTGCAATCTATATTATAAAAATTACAAAAGGAAACAATTGGGCAACTAATAGACCGTCGCAAACGATCTATAGGTAGCTCAACTGCTCCAACTCGATACCCGATGGCAGCGTGCCGAGGATACTGGCGGCATTGCCTCTTTGTATCGCAAGGCTTATTCTTTAGCCGAGACAGCTGCCAGCCCTCTGATCACGCGTCGGTTCGAACAGACGCTCTGACAAAATTTTGAAAACGCGGAAGGCTCCTATTCCCCACGGATCTAGGGTCTAGAAACAACAACATTAGAACAACATTCGTTTAAATCAACAGCATTAGAGCCATTGTTATTTTACAGTACCTATCTGTTTGCTAACAGACAGAAGAACGAAAATAAGAAAAAAAAATGTTTTTTAGTAAATAAATAAATATAAATACCTAGGTATATATAAAAATCTTGTAATATTTCAGATAACCTTAAATTTAAATTAAATTGATTTTTTTTTATGGAAATGAACAGGAAAGCGTATTTCGTTGAGAGTGATCAATAAAGGAATTTTTCCTTATTGATTACCCTCTAACCAAGGCAATAAACAACATTTTAAAAATTTTGTAATGTAGTTCTTATTTTAATCAAAAAATTTCCATAACGAATAGCCGTTTAGATTTTCCCAATTACAAAAAGTGAATTTACAGGTGATCTATTACGAGCACGCTCAACACCAGCATCACTACGACCATGAGGATGAACAGGAATCCCACGGCTGGGGACCGTGGTCCAGGAGTATGGAGCCAGAGGTAAGGACCATTCCCGTATGCCCCCACCAATTCGTTAATAGTTGGGGCCAATGGGAATGGGTATGCAATCATCCTAGTTACCCTAAATCAAACCCAACCAGTGGTATCAATATTCATTAATTTTAATATTCATATCAACTGATATCATCAATTAATGGTACAAAATATGCAAAATATCCATAAATAAATCCTGAGACTATATTAGGAATGTCTAATAAACAAACCAAATTGTCAACAAATTATATAAGATAGATAGATAGATAGATAATTCTTTATCGATCACCACAAAACAAGTAAATAAACAGGAACACAAACAATATAAAAAAAAAGTGAAGCACAATGGGCGGTCTTATCGCTAAAAGCAATCTCTTCCAGACAACCTTTGGATGGATCTGGAAATGATAGGAATAGATAATGACGGTGGCGCGTTTAAAGAAGTTATATACATAAACCTACATAAACATAAATACTTATATAAATAAATACTATATGTAAAAGAAAATAAAAAAAGACAATTATTTATAATTTCATACTACATATACTATACCTACATATAAATAAATGAATAGGAGACATCAACTTCTTGGTAGTGAAAGATAATGAGTGTGCAACATTTTTTTTAAAGTGGCGAGCGACTTAGCACTTCTGATATCTAAATCAATCAATCAAAATCTAAATATATTTAGTAATAGATCCGCTTAATTTCTAAACGTGTCGTATCTTTAAACTTTGGTTTTCTGTTCTTTGACTCTTTGGTTTAGTTAAACTAAAGTTAAGTTAATTAAAACCTTTGTTTAGAAGTTAAGCGGATTTATTACTAAATATATTTATATAATTTGTTGATATTTATGGATTTCCACAAAGTAACGCCTGAATCAATCAATTATCTTAAATCAAATTGTGATCAGATAACTGTACTACTGTTTCCCTGTTCTTAGGGAATTTTAGTTTTAAGATTTTCAAAATTTTCTTACGTTGTCATGTTTACATAATAACGAATCTAGTTAAAAAATCGTGCCTATTTATTTTAAGTTGATTGTATTCTGCTTGTGCAATAAATAAGTAGGTACCTAAAATAAAATAAACTACAGTGCAAAATTAAACTCAAAAATGGTTAAATTATTTGAAAAATGCTTTTAGGTATAATTAAGTGAATTATTATCCTAATTATATTTTGTGATTTGATTACAATTACCTACATATCCCTAATCTGTTCACTGTTATGCAAAGCGTGAGAAAAAGGGAAGACATAGTAGCGATTTGGACTTGACCATTCTTTGTTTCAGGAAACGGACGTAGAAGTAGACGTTGACCTGCAGAACTCTCCGTACCGCGGCCAGGCACCGAACCCGCACCCGCCTTTCTTGCGACCCCTCCACGCGTAACCACCAGTCATAGCAATATGTAGATTTTAATGTTTTATCTATGGCAACACCAGACTGCAACCTCCAATAAGGCATTTATTCCGCCATCTTGAATTTTTTTGGCGCTAAAACTGTTTTAATTTATGTGTAAATTTCACAGCTTTGAAGTTCTTATTTGCATTAACTTGAATAATATGATAAGTATGAGGTATGGATATGAGAAGGGACGGCTTTGCCCAGCTGTGGGACAATGCGCATAAAATATTAGAACTTATACTTGGAATATTAATAAAAAAACTACATACAAAAAATTATGTAGGTTTTACCGTTTTCTCCCTTAGCCGATCGTTTCGATCGATCGATCCGAAGGGGTCGGGTGAGAAAAATAATTCCCATCCGTGCCCTTATTTTTTAATCTTACCTTTGCAGTCAGGTAACAAAATGTAATTAGATATAGCTCTATCGTAAAATCTTAGTTAATAATTATTTATTTAAATTAGTTTTATTTGAGGCCATAAGAGTGCTTGTATATTTATTCGTATGTTTGTTTGTGGTTCAGTAATAAATTAAATTATTTCACATTGGTCTACACATTTTTATAATATACCTACCTACTTTTACCACAAGTTATTAATTACCAGAAAAAATATACGCATATCAGTTGCAGTTACCTACTAAACACAAATATAGCAAAAAAAACTTGTTTTTTTTTTTTAATAATAAATTGGACATACCTACTGTTACCGTTACCTCAACATCTCCTGAGGATGCGTCGTGTAGAGGCGAAACCCGTGTCGAGTTCTGACTTGGGTTTTCTAGTTTCGGCGCTTTGGTTTAGATGCTAAAATTCTTAACTAGAGTTAAGTTAATTAAGAACTTTGTTTATGGAATAAATCTATTTATACTATTTATGGATTTCCGCAAAGTAACGCCTGAATCAATCAATGACTTTTGAAGGTAAAATTAAAACAAATGTATTATAAAATAGCTATTTTTATTAAATAGCGTAGTATTCCGTAGAATTGGTGGCACAATCGGCGTTAGATAACATTTTGAGTCGGCCATTTTGTATCGCTTTATACACGTGATGTAACCCCACCATAGATTGTGTAGATGTCGTCCTGAAAGAAAAATAAATCATTAATCAATTAAGTTTTTCACCCGAACTTCACTTGCTTCCTACCTACTAAACCTCTGAATCGATTTGGCTCACCCATGGCAAATAAACGTTATTTCATTTCAATTCATGAACTCGAAAGTTGCAAATGGCCGAATATCATAATGATCGGATAAGTTGTTCGAGAGTTATCATCGAATAAACATACATACAAACAAATCTACATATAACTACAAACATACATACGAACAAACATACGTACAAAAGCCGGATCTGCTTATATCTAACCTCTGAGAACTATTTATTTTGGTCAAAATGTAGCCTATAATCTTTTGGTTAAGAAAGTAGCCTAACTGTGTTCACCAATAGATAATCGGAAGATTAGGCCTCTTCGTCCGTTAACTTTGACGTTTAATCTATGAAAATTCATATCAAAAACGTCAAAACAACTGTTTAAAACTCAAAAATCAAATCTAGCAAATGTGTTTTTCTAGTTTATAAAACATACCATAAACAAATTTCAACCCAATGATTACAAAAGTTTTAGCGTGACTAAGTCAAAAACCCATTCAATTGATCCAAAATATTCTACGTTAATCAAAATCTGTTTATTTCTTTAGTCTGCAGGGCGGAGCATTTTTTTTTTGATTATTTTTATTTATTCAAAAGACCAACAGCAATTTACATAAAAACAGGTTAATCTAATGTAATATAGTAATTCAGCCAATTATAGGTCTTTCTAAGTAGTTATAAAAGTAATTCCTCCAAATACAGAAGTAAGCTTGAAGTAAGATTAAATCTACATGTTATCTACAGTGAATAATACCGTTCAATTACATTATTGTAGATACAAAAGAGTTTAGATTTAATAACTAACAATATTTTTAATTACTTATCTCTTAAGAAGTACCTATATCTAAATTAATATTGAGATAATCTGCAATTGTGTTTGGTAGTGTTGTGAATTATGTACCTATATCTATGTTATGTAAATATGTGTGTATTTATGTTTATGGCATGATGTTATGTATATGCATGAATTTACGTGTAAATATGTATTTTTTTTCATTTATGAGTATGTATGCATATTTAAGAATAGCGTGAGACAGTAATATTCTCTCTTTCAGCCCTACGACATAGTCTTGGGATCAATGTACTAAGTACGTACGTAGGTAAGGTAGATACTTTAGATTTTTAGATTACTGAAAGAGAGAATATGTTATGTAGGTAATGGTGTATTTGTATGTATGTATGTGTTATACCTACTAGTTGAAAGTTCGTTGAGGTTCTACTGTTCATGTTTTGTTTAATAAATCAATGATACTTTTCCTAAATATATGTTTACTTGTATTAAAGATGTCCACACTCGAGTAAAACTTATTGTAATTTGAGCAAATACGATTCAGTGGTGCGTTATTGGCATAATTAGTGGAATGAATGGGCACATGAAAGAGTTTGGTATGACGCATAATCAGACATTCATTCATACATACAAACAAACATACTAACATACACACATAGATACAAACATACATGCAAACAAACATACTAACAAATAAACGACAAAGACGACACCGTGGTAGTGACCCTGCCTACGAAGCTTGGTGTTCCGGGTTCGATCCCCGGCCGGGGCGAATATTTGTGTGACGAACACAAATGTTTGTTCTCGGGTCTTGGATGTTGTGATGTGTTGTGTGTGTCCATGCCACCTGCGGCACAGGGAATCCTAGTGCAGGGGTGTGAGTGTGTGAATGTTAAACATACATACATACATATTACATACACATGCACTCAAGAAACATAACCCTCCTTTTTTGCAGTCGAGTAATAAAGTCTTATTCTCACCCCGTCCATACACTGGGTGGTGTTAAAGGACATTCTTCTTTTCTCTTCTCCGCTAAAGAACTTCTTAGTACTTCTTCTGCGAAGCTCTTCATCGCTGACAGTAGTACCGCGTGAACCGCACTGAAATAGGGACATAAAGAGAGTGAGTAAGCATTAATGTGTTCCTGATTAAAAGGCGCCGAAGCAAATTAATTGAAAATTACTGGGTTTTAGATGATTTATCATATTTTATCAGTGTATTTATTGATATGGTAGTGTTGTATTTTGGTGTTAAGTATAATTAGTGTGAAAGTTTAGTGTTTTTAGCATCAAGTGTCCTACGCGTTAAGCGTCACTAGTGTTAAATGCTATTAGTGATAAGTGTCATTGGTGTAAGTAAAGTATCATCAGTGCTAAGTGTCATTCGCGTTAGTTGTTTTAGCGTTAGGTGTCATAAGCGTTAGGTGTCATAAGTGTTAGGTGCTATAGCGTTAGGTGTAAGTAAGTGTTATATGTTTTAGCGATAGGTGTCTTTGGTGTAAGGAGTTTTATGCAGACTTGCACCAAACTGTAAAAACTCCTAAGCAATTACTTCTTCCCCTTGGAATATTTTCCAGAACCGTTAAGAGCTTTCTAGGGAGTTAAGTAATTCCTTAGGAACTTTGACAGTTTGATGCAAGTCGGCATTAGTGTTGTGTCATTAGTTTGAAGTGTAAAATGTCATTAGTTTTAAGTGTCAGTGTTAATAGTGTTAAGTGCTATTATATTAGTGTAAAGTGTCATAAGGTGTCAGGTTTAATAGTGTTAAGTGATATTAGTGTAGAGTGTCATAAGTGGGACTCACCTGTAAGAATACCCGTGCCCAACATCTTCATTCCTCAATTCAATTCCTATATCCGCACATTGCCTTTCAACAAACAAATAATTCAACCTATTTTCACCATTAGCTGGCAACACCTCCAATCCAGCTGTCACTCCGACTTCCTTTTTGACTTTGACAGTGACATCCGCCGCCAAAACGTCAACGTCGTCGTCTTCTGACAGTTCTAGGACTTCGTTCGAAGTGTCAAAGTCAAATTTGAATTTCGAGAGTGAGGTTATATTTGACGAATTAGGGTATATCTCTTTTATGGTGGATTCGTACGACCAGTTTTGTATAGTCGGTTCGATTCTCAATGGATGGTGTCCGTGCATTCTTGTGTATAGAAGTATTTGTTTCGTCCGCCATATTGTTCCTTTGAAGTGTTCTGTTAGTAATTTATTTATTAATTTCGCTCTTGACCACTGAAAAAAAATTAAAACAAGCATAAATGTAGTTTAAAAAAAACTGAAAACCCGACTGCGAAATAATTATACATTCATTGTCAATTCATTATTCCAAATTAAATGTAAACATATTTTTGTAATCTCCTTTAAAATACCTTCATTTTGATACCCTACTCGATGGGTTTGGTCGACAAAAAAATATTAACTTATTTTAGCTACAAAAATACGCCATTTTGATATTTTAAAAACCATCTAAGAACACTCAGGTGATTGAGACGGATCTAACGATACCCTAACTGTCAAAATCCATCCAGCCGTTTGGATGATACGATATTAGATAAATTTACATACATACATACAAAATACGCGCGAAAAACATAACCCTTCTTTGGCAGTCGGGTAAAAAGTCTGGGTTTGAATTTAGATTTACTAACCTCAATATTTCTTCTCTTAGCGAAGTCCAATTTCCAATATTTTTCGCTATTCTCCACCACAAATGGGAAGTTTTTTTGAAAATCAGGATCCCTAATTTCATCGCTAATCAAAGGTATTCGTTTTATCAAAAAATTCACCGCCATTTTGATATTATTAAACCTTTTCATTGATGTAGATAAATAATCTAACAAATTAAGTTCTTTTTTGACTTCAACTTCCGGTTTTGGACTTGATAAATAGCAATGATCGTTTTCAAGGTGGGGGAAACTTTGTTTCAACATTACTTTGTTTGAATTTTCAGTTTTCAACTGATTCTTGACTTCCGGTTTTAACAATGACACTCCTTTTTTCTTTCGAACGTTTTTCAATCCGTTCGATTTTATCGGACTTATTTTCGTCGCTGTATTATTTATTATTATCTCCTGTACTTTAGTCAAATCAAGTTCTCTATCCATTTCTAAATAATATATCTTTCCGGTTATTGGATCTATGTATTTAACTATTCGTTTTTTAAACGATACAGGTTGATTTAGAATTTCATTAGGCACTTCTAGTATATTATTACTGTTAATTTCAGTTGTTTCACTGACTTCCGGTTGGATTTCCGCCACTTCCGGTTCGACAATTTCCTGTTTAATTTCCGCTTTTGATGGTTTTATAAACATTTCGTCTACATCCATTTCTGTGGGTGTTTTGAAGAAATCCATCCAATCTGTTTGTATTTCTTGTATGTCCGGTTGGATGTCCGTCTGTATTTCCGTGTGTAGGTCTATTTCCGGTATTTCTTGCTTCACATCCGGTGTGTCGGTGTGTTCGTCAGTCTGTCTCTTCGTTTCTAGCGTGTGGTTGTCTTCTATATATTCATATTGTAGCATTTCTGGTGTACTATATAACCAAACATCTACAATGGTTTCTGAACCTGAAATAGAAAAAAAAAACATCTAAGAAACGGATGCAAAGAGCCGAAGACCATAGAAGTAGTAAAGTACAGAATCACAATGTAGTACAGTCAGCATCAAAAATCTATAACCACATTCAGATTTTCAAAATCGCTTTACATTATTTCATAAACCTAAATCACATCGTGACAAGCGCCAGAATTGGATGAACATCATAAAAGTTCAAAATTAAGACCACTTTGTCAAAAATATAATATTATTGATGGGTTCCCATCGAGTAACACCCAATCGAGTAACACTGTTACTCGATTTATTATGGTGTATAGCGATTTGAAAATCTGAATGTGGTCATCGACTCTTGATGCTAACTGTACAATGAAAATGTATCGTAAAAAAAGGGAGCCACATTAGTTAACTTCTAGTACATTTTGGTCTGATGCTAATTTTCGGAGGAGAGAAGTAACACGGCTAAATAAATATTCTATGTCAAAAACTACTAGGCTTTTTCATTGGTAATAAAACCACATCGTAAAAAGTAACAAACATTATTTGAAAATAGAGATATTTAATTTTTATTGACAGGGTGTCTGAAAATTTTCTGTCCTGTATTCCGCATCCATTTTGGTTTGACACTGTCCATCTTGGTGTTCTATAGGAACACCGTTATTCCTCTATGGGGCAACCTATTAGTTACCTAAAGTCTGTAGTCCGGTGTACTTCCGGTCAAGTTTGATGTTGTGTTCGATGGTGGCGGGCTTGTTGCGCGCCGGAAGTGTGAATTGCAGCTCGATTTTGGCCGGAAATTCGCCCCAACCGCGCCGGCTGATGTGGAACGGATGTTTGCTGGAATTACATACTTATTATTTGCAAAATACCATTATTTATATGTGCTATAACTTTGGGAAAAGTTTTGTATCACAAACGAAATAACATCGACCCACAGAAGTATTAAAGTATAGAAACACAATGTAGTTTTTGAAAATGCAACCACTAAAAGGGAGCCACTTTGTCTACTTTCTAGTACATTTTGGTCCGATGCTAATTTTCGAAAAAGAGAAGTAACAGGGCTACATTAATATTATATGTTAAAACTACTAGGCTTTTTCATTGTTAATAAAACTACATCGTAAGAAGTAACAAACATTATATGAAAATGGAGATATTTCATTTTAATTGACAAGGTGTCTGAAATTTTTTGGTCCTGTCTTATGATTCCCGTTTGGTTTGATACTGTCCATCTTGTTCTATAGGAACATCGTTATTCATCTATGCATCGACCTAGTTCTTTCTAGTTTTTTTGCGATATCTGTGTTCAGTAACAACAACTGACTATGTGTATTTTTTTTTTGTGGTGATTAAAAATATGCGGTGTATACTTTTTTTTTACATAGAATAAACCCAGACTCAGGACATACTCCGATATTCACCACACAAATGTTTGTGCTGAAGCGGGAATCGAACCCGCGACACTCGGCGTGGCAATTCCAACACACTTGCCGCCCACAACTCATTTATTAAATTGCAGAGTTTTATCCCCCCCCCCCCCCACCCTCAGCGAATGATTCAAAAAGAGGTAAAATAGCCACCCATTTTACCTTCGAATGTCGGTTTAAAACCACTCATTTCTACTTACATCTATGTCAATACTCACTCTAAATGCACGACATGGTGGGGGGCGTACGAATGGTGCAGAGTTACCCCCCTCAGTAAATGAGTCAAAAAGAGGTAAAATAGTCACCCATTTTCGCCTACGACTACTACGGGGGTACAAAATCCACGCATTGTCAATACTCACTTTAAATGCACGATATGGTGGGGTCCGTACGAATGGTGCAAAGTTACCCCCCTTAGTAAATGAGTCAAAAAGAGGTAAAATAGTCACCCATTTTTACCTACGACTACTACGGGGGTACAAAATCCACTCATTGTCAATACTCACTTTAAATGCACGATATGGTGGGGTCCCTACGAATGGTGCAAAGTTACCCCCCTTAGTAAATGAGTCAAAAAGAGGTAAAATAGTCACCCATTTTTACCTACGACTATAACGGGGGTACAAAATCCACGCATTGTCAATACTCACTTTAAATGCACGATATGGTGGGGTCCGTACGAATGGTGCAAAGTTACCCCCATTAGTAAATGAGTCAAAAAGAGGTAAAATAGTCACCCATTTTTACCTACGACTACTACGGGGGTACAAAATCCACTCATTGTCAATACTCACTCTCAATGCACGATATGGTGGGGTCCGTACGAATGGTGCAGAGTTACCCCCCTCAGTAAATGAGTCAAAAAGAGGTAAAATAGTCACCCATTTTCGCCTACGACTACTACGGGGGTACAAAATCCACTCATTGTCAATACTCACTCTAAATTCACGATATGGTGGGGTGCGTACGAATGGTGCAGAGTTACAATGGCCCCCCTCAGCAGCGGGGTGGGGTCGGGCGCGCGGGGGGGGCCGCGGATGTACAGCAACCATTTATGTGTGGATCGGTCCAGGCGAGACGCGGCTGGCACGTATTTAGATGTGTTTCCTGGAGATATATAAATAATTATGTACGTTTTATATTCAATGCACAGTGCATTACATTATTATACCAACAAAAAATATGTTTGTACCTTTCGTACTACGCCATCTAGCCCCAAACCAAATATTTTTTTTAATATATTCATAGAATAAAATAGAAAACACCCAGGACAAACACCGAATAATCAATATCACACAAATGTTGGCAATCCAACACACTTGCCACTCGTCCATCCAAAATTAAATTGCTGAGTTTTTAAGGCCCCCCTCAATAATGGCGGCTTGAGGGGGGGGGGCATTAATTTTAGCCCCTCTCCCCCCCCCCCCCCCCTATGACTTGGGCGCTTTGGCCTAGGCTGTAAGCTCATTAGTGTATGAAATAAAATAAAATAAATAACACACTGTAAAGCTTCCTTTTTTATAATATAACCGTTACGTAAAAATAGACTAATTTTGGCGTATTTGAATAACATCTGTCCATATTTCTTTACTAAGTAGGTGTATAATTCTTTAACCATTTAGTACCCAAACTTTCGCATTTTCAACCGACTTCAAAAGGAGAAGGAAATGTTTGTTACCTCAGAACTTTGATGTTTATAAACCAATTTGAAAAAAAAGTTTTTTGTTTGAGAGGATATACTTTCAGATTGGTCCCATACAATTTTCATCAAAATCGGTTCAGTAGTTTAGTTTTTATAAGAAATAACTGAAACAAATATTTTGACGAAGTAAACTAAATTGCGTATTTTGCTTTCCTGTGACTTTTCAGTGGCGTTTACGGTCACTAGAACAGTCCGATTGAAGTCGGTTGTTATATGTTTTTGTAAAACCTTGATTGGTATTTAGCGTGTATTCTCCAGCCCTTCCACATCAACACAGTAATGCATACAAATGTGTTCAAATAAAAATTCTACATCGTCTTACCTGACTTCCCGCAGATTCGTAAATAATGAATTTATTTAATTACACTAGCCACATCACACTCGCAACACAGTAATGCTTACCTATTATAATCCTGTAGCGGTGTTTCATTTGATTCCTGGTGGCTTCGTCTAAAGTGACCACATTTGTTGGCTTGGGGTCCAAGTGTCGTGGTACCTTCTTAGGTGCCACCTGGCTTGGGACTTTAGGTGCCGTTTGACTTGGGGCCTTAGGTGCCATTTGGCTTGGGGATGGCTCATCCTCAGGACGGAGTGATTTAGTGGTATCGGCTGATATTGTGTAGTTTCGTTTTTGTAACATTGCCTGGAAATTTAATGTACATATAAAAGCTGCCAGTGTATCATAATAGTTATTTGTTCACCAAGGGCCTGAAGCAAGACATTTTATACGAAACTTTTATCAACCGGAGTCGAAGACGTGGGCGGATATTCAAGTCGAGTATAAAATGGGCTTCAGGACCGAGGTAAACAAAAGATTTTTCACTTTAATTGAGATGGAAATAAATAAACTTTAACTGAAATGAGCGCCCATTTCATAATTCAAAAACAGAGACTAAAGCCGTCCAATGTAACAACGATGTTCGAATTTCTATACCCTGATCTATGTACATTATGAAGTACCAAAGTTCGTAATTTAAAATAGTTCTCTTCTTCCGGCATGAAACCGGTCACAAACTGAACTTCTTTATGGATATTTTATAAGCAAATTACTTTTTTTCCCTAGGGCCTAAAATGCAGTTTTACTCCTGCTAGAGCATGCACAAAGTTAAACTTTACGAGCATGAGAAGTGAAGTGTTATTTCACTTTGGAGCTAATTGATTTGCACGCCACCTATAGGCTAAATATGGAGACACTTTCATTGCTATCATCACCTGTATCCGAATTACCCATGTTTTGCAAATAAAGATATTGATTGATTGAACTTAAATTTTATGTACATTTTAGATACATTGATCGAGATCGAGATTATGAGCAACTTAAGCCATAACTATAAATTAAGAAAAAATGTGTATACTGTATTCTACAGTGAAGTATGTGACTCTACCTTAAACCTACATTCATAAGACCCGTCTGTAATCTAACCATACTTGAGACAAATAAATAATTAATTAATTCATTCATTCCTGTTTTATAAATAAATAATTATTAATAATTACCTGTAATAAAGAACTCACCGTGTAATCTTTCCTAGTCTTATTCCTCGGTCCTCTGGTCCGGAATATCTCATCGATGTCCACTGTCTCTTTACCGAGCAGTTTACGTACAGATGGATGGATGTTGCGTTGTCCATCTCTAAGTTGACTGATCACCTGATGGCCAAAATAAACGTAATGTTTGAACTGTACACTGCACCAAAAAACTTGTGTTAGCCATAGACTGATATAATATTCATGAAATAGAAATAGAAATGTTTTTATTTGCCAAAAAAAAACACAAACAAATTACTCACTTAATGGATACAGTAAGCCTACTTAGTCAACCTACTTAGTGTGATTTCAGTCAGAAGTCATGACCTTTTTTCCAGTCTGCCAAGGCGTATACAAATTATGATTTTAATTAAAACAATCAAAATAATCGGATTTATTTGTTCAATTAAGATTTTTTTATTACATATTACTAAGTATCGTATTATGTCTTTTTAAATTCCAAAGTCAGTATTGTCAAGAAAAACCACAAAACCATTTTTGCTTACATAGGTATCTAATACATAATATGTCGGGGAAAAAGTCTTTTCGTATTTTGTATGTACGACGTTGTAGCAAAATCTCTTCGGTTGTACTGTTTGTATCTAGCTGGTTCTAAAACCATTAAAAATATGACATTTTAGTAAAAGAATAAAAAATTAAAAAACCATTTCCCGACATTTTTTAATGTTTTTTTTGACCGGTAAAATGAGTGAATCTAACGACGAAATTCGATAAATTTTGAATTTTTATTTCTAAAAAGGGAAAAATGCTACAAAACCCGCGAATAAAATTTGTGACGTTTATGGACCTAATGTTGTGTCTGCAAGAGTAGCACAATGTTGGTTCAAGTGTTTTCATTCCAGGATTTTTGATGTCCAAGATTCAGCTCGCTCTAGTCGCTCTGTTACGGATAAAGTTGATGCCATTTCTGAAAAGGTGGAGCAACATCGGCATATTAGTAGTAACGACGTAGCTGAAGAACTGGGGATCGACCACAAAACAGTTTTGACCCACTTGAAAAAGTCTGGGTATAAAACTCGATATTTGGGTGCCACACGAGCTCACTGAAATAAACCCAACGAATCGTGTACGCATTTGCGATTCTCTATTGAAACGTAACGAAACCGAACCGTTTTTGAAAAGATTGATTACTGGTGATAAAAAGTGGATCACCTACAAGATCATACGACAAGAACGTGCGCAAACGATCATGGTCAAAGGGCAGTCAAGCACAGACTATAGCGAAACCCGGATTAACGCGAAATAAGGTGGTGCTGTGTGTATGGTGGGATTGGAAGGGCATCCTTCATTATGAGCTTTTACCGCCGGGCAAAATCATCGACTCGGATCTCTACTGCCAGCAGCGCATGAGACTCAAGCAAGAAATTGAGAAAAAACGGCCGGAATTGATCAACAGAAAGGGTATGGTCTTTCATCATGATAACGCCAGAACACACACATCTTTGGCCACTCAGCAAAAATTGAGAGAGCTTGTTTGGGAAGTGTTAATGCATCCACTTTATAGCCCTGACATTCCACGCTCAGATTTCCACCTGTATCGGTCTCTTCAAAATTCTTTGGGTAGGGTTAGGTTAACATCAAGAGAGGACTGTCAAAACTACTTGTCGCATTTTTTTAATCAGAAGTCCCATAATTTCTACTGCAACGGGATTATGTCACTACCTACAAAATGGCAACAAGTTATCGAACAAAACGGCACACATATATTATAATTAAATTAAATAAAACTTTGAAAAAAAATGTCTTGAATTCGTATGTTCGTATTCGAAAATGCGAAGGAACTTTATCCCTGACCTAATATTAAAAATACTAAAACTCAACAATTTAGTTCTTCTATAAAGTCAGTTATTTTATAAAAAGGTACTTTTAAAAGTTCAAAGAGTAAAAGTCCTCTTCAATTATTTTTAATTGCAAAAACATACAAAATACATAAAAGAAATTACAAGCCTTACAGTAGTCGCTGTGTAAAATCTGACATCTCATTTATTCTCATACTTATTCTGAGTAGGGGGTACAGCAGTCTGCACTGGCGTCCCGTTGAAGGGTGCATTGTGCATTGCCCCCCGAAAAATGTATTAACCCTGTCCCAGCCATCCCAGCTCCTTGACGTAACGGAGCAGGATGCTGGGTTGTTGACAGCACCGTTCCAATAAAGTGCTGGCCGACACATTTGGTGGAGAGGAGTCTAGCAGCCTACGTAAGCCTGTCTTAACCCTACTCTCCTCTGTAGCCTGACAGTGGATGATCACATGCTCCACGGTCTCTTGATTTTGTAAGCAGCCTCTACAGATGTCGATGTCTGTAGCTCCTGTCTGTAGACATTTCATTTAATTTTGGAAGGATTCTATTAACGTCTTTTTTCTGAGGTTAGTACCATCTGAAGGCTAAAGGCAGGTGTGGAGTTAAGTTCATATTTTTTTTAGTTCATAGGTGAGCCAAATTGATTCAGGAGTTTAGGAGATGATAGTAATGCTGTGAATATACATACCTCAGCCTTAGCCCTGGGATCTCTTTGACCAGCTATCTCGTCCTGGGTCTGAGCTGAAGTGAGCTGTAACTTTTGATCACAGTAGTAACTATTGACTAGGGAATATCGGAGCCGGTGTAGCAAGCGACGGGACGATGCCATTCTGTAAGCATTTCATTTTAGATATTTAATTGCATTTCCTGCAGGATTTTAATAGCATCCCAAATAGTCAATATTATAAAAAAATACGAGGATGTGGTGGCTGAGTGGATGAGGCCCTTGCCTTGCGATCTGATGGTCGCGGGTTTGAATCCTGGTGGCAGTCATGCGTAAATGGGTTTTTTCGGTGGATAAAATCTATTTTGCATCCCACATTCTTGCAATGGTGAAGGATAACATCATGAGGAACCCATTCCTTAATCCATTCCATTCCATCCATTAAGACCCATTCACTCTCCTGCTAAGATTAATAATAAATAAATTTTATAAACAAATAAATAAATTATATAATACCAAGCAGATGAAGTTGCAAATAGATTGTAGATAAACAGATGTGGCATTGCAGTTATTGGTATTTTTAAGGTTATCCTATGGTCAAGGACACCCTAGGATTTAAATTTAAAACATTTTGGAACTGTATAATGTTGATAAACCTGAATATTGATGTATTAAAAGTTTGAATAATGTTAAAACCAGTGATAGAAATTAATAGAAACAAATGCACGGCTCTATAGAACAAAATAGGCGCGTAATAGCAACAACTTTGACATTGCATTGAAGAGGAAAAACCAGGCACATGGTGGTTTTTCCAAGTTTTTACTACTTTCCAAAGGGACGCATGGGTAAAAGGAAGCTAGATAAGTGCTCTGAAGGTCAAACGAACGGCTTACCGTTGATCTATCGTCATAACTTCGGCTTGCCGCGCGTCGATCTCACTCATAAACTCCCGGTGAATTATCAGCTGGATTTTATCAACTTTCTCCTCTTCGGACAAGCTTGGAGGCTCCTGCTTGACTTGTACAGTTCCCTCCGGGTAGTCCGGATCATGGTACTCCTTTATTTGATCCATTTACAGCTATTTTTACACTTAAAAACGAAAGACGCCCTTGCGTCTCACAAGGGATATTGGGTATTTACGGGTTTTTCTTACGAACTACGGACACGGCACTTTGGTATTGGTTGTGTTTATCACTATTATTCACAGCTCTGGAAGGTGGGGTGTTTGTTTTTAATAATTTATCGAAAAACAATCAAAATTGAAAGAGAAATTCCGCGTTTGACTCACGTTTGACTAGCGTTTGACAAACAAGGAAACAAGCAAGCAAGACAGAATGCAATGGTTCGGTTTTGTTTGGTTTGACAATTGAAAGGTCAATAGTCGATTTCGAATACATAACTCGTATTGAAGTTCGATTGTTCTTAGAATCGAGCTGTGGAACACTCGAACAACGCGCGTACTGACACGGAAAAAAATATAGATTCTTGAAGCTGGAACTTTATCTATTAGTCGGTGTAAGTGGAATCGCATGCTGCGTTCGCGGTCACGAACATCAGAATGCTACTCCATGTCGTATTTTAGTCGCCAAAAAAAAAAAAACAAACCTTCCTTGGCAGTCGGGTAAAAAATAATCGGATTATCCAAACTAAATAGCTTCTGCTAGCTAATGCTGGCAACTAAGATTATCAAAGTAATATTTTTTCTATATTGCAACTTTAAAGGTGAACTGTCAAAAGAATGAACGGTAGTGCCAACTATGTTAGATCCCAGTATTATGGGAAAAATTTACAGTTTCCTAATATTTTTGCCACTTTTTTTTTTGTAACCAGTTTTAGGTGAAGGTTCTAATTATTAATAAGAATCATATAGATCACATTAAGCGTAAAATGAAATTGTTCTTTGTTTTTATTTGTATTTTTCTGTGTACTTTTTTAATTTTTGTGTGACATTTACTTGTATTTTATGGATCTTGGTCTCATATAAAAATTGATTTATTTATTTATTATTATTATTAGGCGGAGAAGCAAATGAATTGGTTCAGAAAAAAATTCAAATCATCTTAATTCTTCGCATTCGGGCCATTACTTCAAATTGATATTAGAAAAAAAACACGTTAAAAAAAATATGAGTTGGAAACATTCCCGACGTCAAAGAAATCAACTGTGGAAATCAAGAAAACGTAGACGACTTTTACTGTACATTCACCTCGCAAAATAAAATTCCATTCGTTTCACAACGAAATATCCATCGCAATCACTGCGACGGCACAGCAGAGCGCGTGATGTGAAGTTTGCAGTCCGCGCTCATGTCCGACACGCATACAGACGGGCCGGAGGCCATGGGAGAGAGAAGATCATTCTTCTACACAGACTCTACCAGCGATTCCGACGATAAGAACTACCGACTGGACGAAGAACGACGGAAAAGATTATCCAAACGCAACGGCCCAAACATCCGTCGACCAGTCATGCCGCCAAAGCCTTCGAATTCGACGCCGTCTACGTCTACGGAACAGCCTAGAAATGGAAAGCTTCAGAGCTTGGATGATAGGATTACGCTGGTGGTGGAAAATACCAGGTTTGTCGTGGATCCTGCTCAGTTCACGGCGCATCCTAACACCATGTTGGGGAGGATGTTCAGTTCGGGTAAGTGTTTTCTTTGTTCAATTTACATCATTATTATTTTATAGACAAAGTTTAGATGTGTGATAGATGTCTGTTGCTCAATCATGCGTATGTCTGTTACAAAGGTTTTCAAAGCAACCCAAATTATTTCTTGGAAGTATGAATACTTTAGAATATACTGATTAATGATTATTCATCATTCATTTACAGTCAAATATTTATTTATTTGTTGATTGACGAGCAACTTTCACTGATGTGTTTATGTCACACAGTGTTTGAGTTTTAACAGTTTTGTGGCACTTTTTTAACATAGTCTTATTGGTTCATAACCAAGTGTTGAGTTTGTGGTTGCTGCAGAAACAACATCTTCCAGCAGTATATTGTTGTGCACCACTCTGTTGCTGAGGAAGTCATGAGCTGTAAGGTGTTGGTTTGATCACAATTGAATTAGATATGGTGCCCACGAGATGATTTTAGTGGATTCTTTTTTGTATATGTCTTGAAGGTTGCTGCATAATACCATTTATATTTATTGATAGTATCTTACGGATGAGTCATGAGCTTATAGTTTATTTATTTTATTATTTTCATATATCCTGGAAATGTTTACTTTGTTGACACAATAACAAATATATGACTCATATTCTAGTATATTTGTTTTAGAGAGTTTTCCGATATAAAAACTTTTAGTTTTTCATTTACAATCAAAACCAAATTAAAAGTAAATTTTTAAAAGCTTTGGAGGCTCTTCTGGTAAGTTTGATAAATGTATGTTTTATAAGGAAGAGAGAGTGAATATTGATAATTAGAAACCCCCAAAATTTTCTTTGTCTTGCAAATTTCCAGAATTCCTTTCTTAGTTCTTGACTCACACATCTTCCAAGTTAAAAGTCTCTATGTCCACTGGTTATCCCTGTAGACTGTCTGTCAGTCAGTCAGACTTTTATATATATTGATTGTTTTTTGACAATGTCATCATATTAAAAAATTGGTTGTCTGTAAAGTTGGTTTACGGACGATAGTTTAACGTGACTACCAGCGTAACGGGACAATGAGCGTTACCGGAAAATGACGTCAACGTTTACGTGCATGCAGCCGGCGCGTGGCGCGGCGGCGTTCATCGATTTATAACCGTTGTCACGTCAAAAACCAAAATAGATAAATTAACCCATCAACCATTCCAGGCATAGAATTCACACACCCAAACGAACGTGGAGAGTATGAAGTGGCCGAGGGCATATCAGCAGGGGTGTTCCGAGCTATCCTTGAGTACTACCGTGGAGGCAGCATCAGGTGTCCCCCGACTGTCTCCGTTCAGGAGTTACGGGAGGCCTGTGATTATCTACTGGTGCCGTTTGATGCGAATACTGTCCGATGTCAGGTAAATACTATCAGCTGTTTAGGCTATAGAAGCATTTTGTGTAATACTAAATTGTTTATTTACTCACAAAAAATAAAAATACAAATTATTATCTTAATCCTTACCTAACATGCTAAGTAGAATCTAAAACCCAAATTCACCAACATCAATGGTTAAGTTTTAAACAGTTGTTTTGACGTTTTTGACACGAATTTTCATAGATTAAACGTCAAAGTTAACGGACGAAGAGGCCTAATCTTCCGATTATCTATTGGTGAACACAGACCTAGGCCGTGCTATTACCTAACCCTGCGTTAGGAGCATAATATTTTTATTGTCAGTTTAAAATCACAACAACCCTGCCGAACGAGACAGCTACTTATCTATTCGGAAAGGTCAGAGCAAAACCACCTCTAGCGCACTGTGATACGGTACTTATTAGCTTAGACGCCCGCGACGAGCCACTTGTAGGTAAATATAATTTTTAAGTGCGTAATGGTGAGCGAACTAAATTGAAACTTAAACCGTTAAAGCCAAAGTCGTTTTTTCTTTGCTTTTCCTGGCTGAGTGAGCTCTCTGTACTTTATTCCTCCGTGACCTAGGTTTAGATGGTTTAGCTAAGCTAGAATAAGTGTAACCAGCAGGGTTGGCATGATTAAAGCTAGTTGATTTAAAACACGTGTTTAAAATAGTCTTTAAAACAGTTTGTACTAAAACATTTTTTTTATCACGTGTTTTCACAAGATTAATGAAATATTAGAAATATTTATAGAATAGAATGCATATTTCATAGGTATTTATTTGCTGATAAAGTTCGGCTAGGAAAGTCCCTATGTCGGCCGTCAAAGGAAAGTAATTCAAGGGACTAGTGGATATTCCCCTTATTTAAATATAAAATAATATAAATATTGGGGTTTACTCACATTTTGAATTGTGTGTTTTATTAATTTAAAAAAAAACTGTGTTTTTCCAACCCAGGTAACCAGAGCATTTTGTAGAGGGGTTCAAACATATTATTCTCGTATTTACTAATTGTATACACAATACTAGGCAATCCTGTATCGTGGAGACCTTGTTATACGATATTTCAAAGAATACAATTTCGGCAATCTTAGAAATATTTAATTTATGTTCTTTTCCTCAGAACCTGCGCGGTCTTCTGCACGAGTTATCTAACGAAGGTGCACGTCGCCAGTTTGAGTCGTTTTTGGAGAAACTCATCCTGCCTCTGATGGTGGAGTCAGCTCGTCGCGGAGACAGGTCAGTCATAAGACACACAAATATATATGTTAGTCTCTAAGGTATATATCATATGGGCCCCAGTTAAGGCTAATCCTCAAATCCGAATTCCCCTACTTACTAACTTAAAAACACGTATAAAATCTAAATTAAAGTATGAAACCTTTCACTTTTTTTGTTGACGAAATCAAAAAACATGGACGAAACGAATAGTGTGGAGAAATTACTATAATACGGCGTACTTTTTGAGTATTTGTCCGAAACATTTTGTATGGAATTCGGATTTGAGGATGCCCCTTAAGCTACATTGTACTTTTCTTGTGTCTGAAATAAAATTATTATTATTATTATAAGAATCGATGACACACTGCTTTTTTTACACACTACAAGCCAGCGAGTTTGCTTGTAGCTTGTAAACTCGCCCAGTGTCATTGTCATTTGTCACAATCTCCTAGTTTACATTTCTCTTGTAAAAAAGCTGTGAAAAAATATAAAGCCGGGCTAATTTACTCGCCACTCGCTGGCGTGTTGGCTTGTAAGCTAGTAGACTAACCGTGTGTCATCCATCATCGTTGGCGTGTTGGCTTGAATCTAGTTGCGAGCATCTTTGCGATTTGCTTTGATGAGTTACTTCTTCTTATTGTGTCACTATTTCTTTTGAACCAATGTGGTGAAAGTATTTCGAGTGCGCCTCGAAGAGACTCCTTTCGTGCATTTGACACATGTTTTTCGAAATTTTTAGGTTCTATGACATGTTTTCAAAATCATAACCCTTCTTTTTGCTTCGCCATCGGGTAATAATACGCATTTCATATTTTCAATTATTTTGATTTCGTCCTTTTAGTTCAGCCGTCTTTGACCTCAGAGGTCAATGCCCTGAACTTAAGCCACCCCCTCTCTGATAGTACTATAAAAATAGGTTTCAATAAGAATGCAAATTAGAGTCCATTTGCTACACACATTTTTTTTTTACAGAATAAAAAAAAATATATCACTGGCCCATAATCTGATTTGAACTCCTACAACATATTTTTTATGTTAAGGTTTTATAAGTTCGTAGCCCTTAAGAGGTCATAAACTGCTATGAACTTACAGACTCTCATCCTTGAAACTTGTATATTGACCCCAAGACTAGCTTTTGAAAAACTTTGCTGTCGATCTTATTGTCCCTGACCTCTGACCCTGACCCCAAGCTTTTGAACCCTCTGTCTGTGAACTCATTTGACCCTGAGTCCCTGATATCTGAAATTAATCTCCAGTCTATATTGCTAAGTATTTTCTTTGAACTCGAATTGTATATAAATAACTGTTACTCAGACGTTTTTAAACTCCAAATAAAAAAGAGTTTGAATGAATTAATGAAAATGCATTATTGTACCTGAACCATAATAATAAAAAATGCAGTAACATAAAGAAAGAAACATTACGAAAATTTAATACAATGTGTCAAGTGCACGAGTGCTTCTTCGAGGCGCACTTGAAATCCTTCACCACTCTTGTTCGAAAGACACCATAAGAAGTAGCAGCTATATTTCGGTATTGGATTAGATAAAAGAAGTTCATTACATATTAAAATAATATTTTGAAAACGTAAAACTAAATCTAAAAACTACGTCTTACTTAACTAAGCCAGCATAAACCAGCATAACGCTGAGTTGAGTCCTTTTTTGCCATATAAATACATACACTTCATATACGAGTAGGTTAGAATAAGTCTTTTAAGTTAGAATTATTTAGATAAGTAGTTATAAGTTTCTCTATTTGACTGTCATTGTATTTTATAGGCAAATAAATACCATTTCATTTCATTTCATTTCAACTATTTTAGTGTTGTTTGAAAAATTTGCATATACAGTTTTAAACCATAAATGTTTCTTATTTCTGAAGAAGACTTAGCTATATGCCTACTAAGGCGCTACTAACAAACAAACAAACAAACATTCACACACTCACACCCCTGCACTAGGATTCCCTGTGTCGCAGGTGGCATGGACACATACAACACATCACAACATCCAAGACCCGAGAACAAACATTTGTGTTCGTCACAAATATTTGGCCGGCCGGGGATCGAACCCGGAACACCAAGCTTCGTAGGCAGGGTCACTACCAACTAAGCCACGGTGTCGTCGTCGACTAGTATTACTACTACTAGAATTTTAGTAACACATTGTTTTTACAGGGAATGTCACGTAGTAGTGTTACTGGACGACGATTCAGTTGAATGGGATGAACAGTACCCGCCGCAAATGGGTGACGAGTACAGTCAGACCGTACTCTCCACTCCACTGTACCGCTTCTTCAAGTACATTGAGAACAGGTGAGTGTACCATTTCATTTCATTTATTCTCAAACAATTTTTACATTGTGTCGGAAATATAGGTACTTACAACTAAACAACGCAAGATCACATATTATAATAAGTAACTTTTTAAACAAGAGATCACATTAAACCTAGAATCAAGAAAAAGGAATACAAACAAAAACATAAATTGTGAAAGAATGTACCCACACCGTTGAATGCCGGCAACTTATAACGCAGTGAGCCAAGTCAGCCGTGGTAATGTAACAGTTGCGGCTCGCTTGGCTCGCTGCGTTAATGTAGCAGTTGCGGCTCGCTGCGTTAATGTAGCAAGTGCGACTCGCTTGGCTCGCTGCGTTAAAGTAGTAGTTGCGGCTCGCTGCTTTAATGTATCAGTTGCGGCTCGCTTAGCTCGCTGCGTTATAAGTTGCCGGCAATGCAGTCGTTGAATCATTTACACAAATAAAAAACAACTAAGCAAACTTGTTTTATGGAAATCTTACTTAAGAAACTTATATTAAGTTTTGTTAATACATAGGTACATAAAAATATATAGAAAACACCCAGTCACCACAAACACCGATGTTTAATCACACAAATGTTTATCCTGAAGTGGAATCGAACCCGCGACACCACTGGCGGCTAATTTAAAAGCGCCTTTATGCCTTGATCACAGGTACCGAGCAAACGGCCGAGACAGTGCTCTCGGCCGTGTACTCGGTACGTATAAACAGCCCCGAGTGCTTGGCTGAGCGAGTGATGTAAGCTACTTGCTTACATCACTGTCTCGGCCGAGAAACATTTTAATGTCTCGCCCGTTTGAACAGTATATATGATCTAGGCATACGCTCTCCATCTCACAGTATAAATTGAGTGTTTTTAAACATTTTTTATTGCTTAGTCTATTATTATTGAATATGTATTAATATATATATACATATATATATATATATTACAAGTATTTATATTATTATTATTTTCTTTTGTTCAGTTTTAACTTTACTCGACCTGTGCACCCCCGACCATCTTGTATTATCGTAACCGTCTCCATACTGGTTGTCTGGAAGAGATCGCTTAATAGCGATAAGACCGCCAATTGTACTAAATATTCTGTAATGTTTCCTTCTCTTTGTTATTGTTATTTGTCTTATGGTGTACAATAAAGCATTTTCATTCATTCATTCATTCATTATTTATTTGTCCAGGGATGTAGCCAAGCAAGTGATGAAAGAACGGGGCTTGAAGAAGATACGTTTGGGGGTTGAGGGGTATCCCACTTACAAGGAGAAAGTGCGTAAGCGCCCCGGCGGACGGGCCGAGGTGAGTGGGCGGGTAGCAGCCGCCATATTGCATTTATTTTTTAAATGATTGTTTAATAAATTAGTACATAACGATAAAACAAAAACATCTAATAAGCCACGTATGGTTTGTCCTATCCATCATCAGGAGGTGTGGACTCGCCGAAGACTGACTCTCGTTTCGAACTTCGGCGAGTCCACACCTCCTGATGATGCCTCGTGTAGAGGCGAAACACGTGTCGTATCTTTAAACTTTGGTTTTCTGTTCGTTGACTCTTTGGTTTATAATATAATAATATTTACTAAAGTTCTAAACTAAAGTTAAGTTAATTAAACCTTTGTTTAGAAATCAAGCGGATTTATTACTAAATATATTTATATAATTTGTTGATATTTATGGATTTCCGCAAAGTAACGCCTGAATCAATCAATTATCTTGGTTTGTCCTAGATGTAAGCTGGTTTTCCTAATACATATAGGTTTAGGTTTAACTTTAAGGGTAATCCTCAAATCCGAATTCCATACAAAAATGTTTCGGACAAATACTCAAAAAGTACGCCGTATTATAGTAATTTCTTCACACTATTCGTTTCGTCCATGTTTTTTTGATTTCGTCAACAAAAAAAGTGAAAGGTTTCATACATTAATTTAGATTTTATACGTATTTTAAAATCAACCCTACTAACTTAAAAACACGTATAAAATCTAAATTAAAGTTATCAAATTTTAATTGAATATATTTTGTCGAATCTTCCAAATAATTTTTTCAAGTTTTTTGCCATATCTGTGTTTCGTAACGGCAACTGACTATGCGTATTTATTGTTCTAGTGATTAAAAAATGACCGTGTATAAGTATTCTATCAGCCATCTGGTTCCCATAGTACAAGCTCTTCTTAGTTTGGGGCTAGAAGGCGTTGTGTGAAATATCCAAAATATTTATTTATTCAACAAATTATATAAATATATTTAGTAATAAATCCGCTTGATTTCTAAACAAAGGTTTTAATTAACTTAACTTTAGTTTAGAACTTTAGTACTTATTACTATATTATAAACCAAAGAGTCAACGAACAGAAAACCAAAGTTCAAAGATATGACACGTGTTTCGCCTCTACACGAGGCATCATCAGGAGGTGTGGACTCGCCGAAGTTCGAAACGAGAGTGAATAAACAACGTTGCCCGGCCCGTATTTATACCCGTTATGGCGATGAGTCGCCTGTCGTATGACCCGACGTCACAAAAATCCTCAACAAAGGAGACCTTGGAATACTCGTATTTAAATCATTCAACAGCGTAATATTTGTTGTATTTTATTCTTTGTTTAGAAATCAAGCGGATTTATTACTAAATATATTTATATAATTTGTTGATATTTATGGATTTCCGCAAAGTAACGCCTGAATCAATCAATTATTTATTTATTATTTACTAATCTTGAACGTGCCTTCCAGGTGATATACAACTACGTGCAAAGACCGTTCATCCACATGTCCTGGGAGAAGGAGGAAGCCAAGAGTCGGCACGTGGACTTCCAGTGCTTCAAGTCCAAGTCCGTCACCAACCTCGCCGCCGCCACCGCCGACCCGCCCGGCGGTGAGTCTACTCTCGACACGGGAGAGTGTAACTAGATTAAAAAAATATTTTTTTTCAACCGACTTCAAAAATGAAGGAGGTCATCAATTTGTTGTTTATAAACCGATTTTTTTTTTATATTAAAGGATATTCTTCCAAATCGGCCAAAACCATAGAAATTTTGATGGGTTCCCACCGATTAATCGGAATTCTCAAATCCGAATTCCATACAAAATGTTTTGGACAAATACTCAAAAAGTACGAGGTATTATAGTAGTTTCTTCACACTATTCGTTTGGTCCATGTTTTTTGATTTCGTAAACAAAAAAAGTGAAAGGTTTCATACTTTAATTTAGATTTTATACGTGTTTTTAAGTTAGTAGGGTTAATTTTAAAACACGTATAAAATCAAAATACGGCGTACTTTTAGAGTATTTGTCCGAAATATTTTGTATGGAATTCGGATTTGAGGATTACCCTTAACATCCAAACGAGTAACAGTGTTACTCGTTGGGTTTTCTTTTTGCGAATTTGCGATAAATAAAGTCGTTTATTTTTGTTAACAAATTATCAAGTAAGGTATCAGAATGAAGGAAATTAAAAGGTGATAACAAAAATATTTATAAGTCGTATGTTGAAATTTATTTTGGAATAATTAATTGGCAATCAATGTAGTAGTAATTATTTCGGAGTCGGGTTTTCAGTTATTGTATTTAATATTATTTTTAAGATGTACAAATAGTTAATTGTTCATCAAGGGCCCTAAGCATACTTTCTATTTTTGAGTGTTGTGCAAGCCTGTAACTGGTCGACATTTTAGATATTTATATTTTTGAGTGTTATTTTATATAATCTATATATAGGTATATTATAAAATTTACAAAAGGAAACAACCATGGACCTAGGGTCTCGACCCCAAAGGGCTCAAACATGTACGACCTATCAAGACCTACATATTTACGCCGCTTGAGATCTTCAGCAGAGTTTGCCGCCGCACCAGCCCTAACTTGCGTCCCTGGCAAATGAGAAGGTGCCAAAGTGTCTACGCGTTTATTTTATATTAAATAAAGTTTATTAATATAGTTTATTTTATATTAAATGTGATTTATGTGTGCTGTTGGCATTTGCCTTAATAAATAAATAAATAAAATAAGCAAGACATTTTAAAATGCAGTTTTACTTCACTTAGAGCACGCACGAACTTGAACTTTATGAGCATGAGAAATGAAAAAAATATTTTAATGAGATTACAAATGGACCAAGTTAATAATTTTCTAAATTTTTGTTTATCAGAAATGGAGGGTAGCCGCGGGGCGGGGGCGCGGGACGAGGAGCCCGAGGCGCAGCCTGAAGCCCCACCGGAAGCCCCGCAGGACCTCCCGCCGGAGCCCCCGGAAGACGAGTGATGGCGCGCCGCCCCCGCGCGTCTGTGCGCGATGCTGTGTCTCATGCCCTTATGACGTCACATCCACATGTCGCATACGCCATATACACACGTTGCTGTAGCGGTATGAAGAAACAAAAAGTCATGACGTCACATCCATATGTCATATACTCATGTTGCTGTAGCAGTATGAAGATGAATAGTTATGACGTCTGTATGAGGTATGAAGAAACAAAGGAATATAGCATACTATCCGTCACATCAGTTTGTCAGATAATCATGTTACTATAGCGGTATATGGAACAAATGGTTATGACGTCACGTCCACATGTCACATACTCCACATACTCATGTTACTGTAGCGGTGTAAGGAACAAATGGTTATGACGTCACGTCCATATGTCACATACTCATGTTGCTATATCAGTATGAAGATGAATAGTTATGACGTCACATCCACGTGTCACATACTCCACATACTCATGTTACTGTAGCGGTACGAGGAAACAAATGGTTATGACGTCACATCCATCCACATAATCACATACTCATGTTACTGTAGCAGTATGAAGAAACAAATGGGTATTACGTCACATACACATGTCACATATTCATGTTGCTGTACCAGTATGAAGATAAATAGTTATGACGTCACATACACATGTTGCTGTACCAGTATGAAGATAAATAGTTATGAAGTCACATACACATGTTGCTGTACCAGTATGAAGATAAATAGTTATGACGTCACATACACATGTTGCTGTACCAGTATGAAGATAAATAGTTATGAAGTCACATACACATGTTGCTGTACCAGTATGAAGATAAATAGTTATGACGTCACATACACATGTTGCTGTACCAGTATGAAGATAAATAGTTATGACGTCACATACACATGTCACATACTATTGTTACAGTAGAAAATAAATGGGGATTTACTTCTATACAGTCACATTTTCCAATGATGAAGTGAAATGGATTGAAAATCAACATCCAATGTGATGGATGAAATCCATCCATTATAAAATGTAAACCTAAACTGTAATATCACAAATATAATTTAATATTATGTTATTTCAGTAGTTTTTTTTTGGGATAATATTCATTGTGGGTTAGCTTAATGTTAAAATATATAAATAATGCTTGGATTCACACAATTATTATAATATTGACCGTTCAGTAGATTAATATTTTATATAATATGAAAGTCCATGCTTATTCTCGCCTTAAAATAATGTTATATAATTAAAAAAATATACAGTGTTCAATAAAGTAAGATTTTTCCAAAAAGTGTTAAATACAGTACGTCACAAAAAGCGTGTTTTATGCTTCGTAGTTGAAAAATTTACGCATAATTATGTGTCGCGTACTGTATCCAAATAAACATTCCTAAATTATGATAATTTTAATTTTGAAAATATTTTGGTGTTTACGGGATGTACAGTTGTGGGCTTAAAATATTTCACATATGGACTTAGAAAAAAATCTGATTTGTAGTTTGACTGTCATCTATCGCATGGTTTGAAGTTTTTTTTTTCGTATTTTTTTTTTAATCAACACAGGGTTATTTTATAATGCCGTCCTGAAAAAACTAAAAAAAAATGTATCTTAATTAATTTTTTTTGTATAAAAAAAATGTTTCTTATAAAATAAATAAATATAATAAAATAAGCCTTTATTCGCTGACTCATATTGTACAGAGATTTTATATTTATGTTATGGTTTATTTATTCTTTGTTCTAGTTTAAGTCAGGTTGTCCTTCGACTAGGCCTATAAAAAAATGTTTCTTAATTTAACTTAAATAAAGATAAAACCAATACCTATTAACATATAAAAATAACTAAAAATGAAATTGTATTAATCTTTGTAAAGCTGAAAATGACAGATTATATTCAATTCAATTCAATCATTTATTGGCCAAAATGTAACATTGCGTAACTCTGGTAGGTCAACATTTTCTTATATTTTTCTATAGCCCGATGTGTAATATTTTTTGCCACCAACTCTAGTTAGTTTTTTTTCATTTTGAACTCTGTGTTATTACATATTTTTAAACAAGGTTCAATTTAAAGTCCTGTGTAGCACTGTTCTGATCATGGGCATGCGTAATCCCTAACCATTAGGAGAGCGCCTATCTCATTTCGTAACTCTTTTTTTCAATAATATGTAGTAATACAGAGTTTTTTTAATTTAGTATTTTGTAACATTGTACCAAAAGTATGTTATCGATATTTTTAATAAATGACGCGCAACATGGGCATGCGTAATCCCTAACCATTAGGAGAGCGCCTATCTCATTTCGTAACTCTTTTTTTCAATAATATGTAGTAATATAGATATACGTGACGGTACCGGAATGGAAACTATAAAATTAGTGGACTGTAAACACTATGGATATTCCGACAACCGGCGTATACTTGTTGCTGGGATTCTATTTTAGGAGGAAAGAAAACTTCAATGTATCACTATAATTGATGGTGGTCGAGAGGCGAAGGAGTCCTATTGCACTTTTCTAAAAACACTGTGGCACTATAGAAGATCACTATTATTATTCACTTTTCACTTTTACTTTCAAATTAACACTGAACACAAACTGTAGAACTGAACTACGTCCCTGGACGATCTGCCGTCACTATTTATAATAGGACTCCCCACCTATGTCACCGTCGTACTTTATTCGCGACCATTCAAGAAGGTACGAGACACTAAATACATTCTAAAATCATCCTTATGACTATACAAATAAAGCATAAAGTCCTATTGCTATTCGCGCACACTTAACCTTGAGAATACGTAAACAATATATTTATCCCGCTCGTTCGCGTAGTCTGTCCCGTACTTTCCCTTCCATTCATTCGATTTGTTCTATTTCGAGAGTTTTCTAGTTGCGTGCGGTGCTTTCGCGCGTTTTTTGTAGATATCTATTTTTAGATTTGTTTTCGTAGCGGATTTCGATTGTCGTCCGGAACATTCTCCCGCCGTTCAGTGACCCCGTCACTGGAACTTATGGTGGAGGACGACTGGTACACTGGAATGTCTCGTTGGCAAACTTGTTGACAGGTCGTCGGTCGGAGGCCTCGTCGGTAGAATAATGAGCTTCTTCGTTGCTCGTCTTAGGATTCCCCCTTTAGTTCTGACATCGACGGCGCGGATATGGCCGTCATCCCCTGGATAGGTAGCGACGATGACTCCTCTTGGCCATACGTTACGTGGCAGGTTGTTATCGGCGATGAGGACAATATCACCGATTCGGATGGCTGGACCGCTGCCATGTGGGTCTCGGCGTCCTTGAAGGTCTGGTAGGTACTCGCGTAGCCATCTGGCCCAGAAAATGTCGGCGAGGCGTTGCGACGCACGCCAGTGTGTTCTTCCAATCATGTCTTCCTCTTTGAACGGTCCATACTGTGGCATTCTTGCGGGGCCCAGAAACAAGAAGTGGTTTGGCGTGAGAGCTTCTGGATCTGCGGGATCTACGGAGACGTGCGTGAGCGGCCGACTGTTTACGATGAATTCTGCCTCAGCCAGCAGAGTAAGCAGTACTTCTTCTCGGGGGTGGCGCTCATGAAGAGTGGCAGCGAGCGCGGTCTTCACACTACGTACTAGGCGCTCCCAGGCGCCTCCCATGAAGGGCGCCCCAGGAGGGATGAAGCGCCATGTAATACCCCTTTCTGAAGCTTCGTCAGCGGTGCTTCTATCGATTGCTGCACGAAGTTCTTTATCAGCTCCACGAAGGTTGGTACCGTTGTCAGACCAGATGGTGGTGGGACAGCCGCGTCGTGCAATCATGCGTCGTAGGGCCATCACTGCAGCGTCTGTGGAGAGGTCTGACGCCAGTTCCAAGTGCACGGCGCGTGTTGTGAGGCAGGTAAAGAGGGCGACGTATCGCTTCTGGTGCGTGCGTCCTACTGTGACAGAGAGGGGGCCAAAATAGTCTACCCCGGTGTTGGTGAAGGGCCGGCAGTGGTGCGCCAGCCGCGTTGATGGATGGTCACCGGTCGGTGGCTGTGGTGGCACGGAACGTCGGATCCGGCAAATAAGGCACCGATGGAGTATCATTCGAACCACCGGTCGGAGTCGCATGATCCAAAAATGCTGCCGACACTCGTTTACTGTCATCTCAATGCCAGCATGACTCATTTTCCTATGAATATATTCCACGTATAATTTTGCTAATTTACCGTCACCATGTATGATGGCCGGTGATTTTTGTTCCTCAGATATTCCAGTTGTTCCTCCTATTCTTGTTCGGAGCACAATTATTCCGTTTCTTTTCTCTATTGCTAGCTTCCGAAGCTTGCTGTCGGATTGCAACTCTTTTCCACGATCCAGCCGCTCTATTTCTTGCACGAAATCTTCTTCTTGACTTGCGCGTACTAGAAGCTCTTCTGCTCTCTTTAAAATGCACGGTTCCAATAGTCTGTATTTTCTCTCAGTTGTAGATTTTGGATGTGTAAATTCTTTCTGCGCGAGGCGTTTTCCTGAAGTTCTTTTCCAGTTAGGATCTTTGTCTGATTTTTTCTTAAACCTTTTGTAGTTGACGTGCTCTTTCCTTAGTAAATCGATGAACTGTAGGACCCTAGCAGTAGTCCGAACCAGTCTTTCGTATCTTGAGAATCTTGCTGGGTCTGGTAAGGCTGTTTTTAGAAGTGGCTCCTTGATCTTCTTTACTGTGGTTAGTACACGTTCCTCTCCAGTCTCTTTCTTCAACACTGCAGTTTCTACAGGCCAAGTTGAGGGGTTTTCTTTAAGAAACTCCGGACCGCAGAACCATCTATGTGTTTTCCCGAGTCCGTTCGGTACATCACGCGTAGCGTCGTCTGCCACATTCATTTTTGTGGGAACCCACCTCCACTCCTTTACGTTGCTGTTTTCCTCAATGGCCGCTATTCGGTGTGCGACGTAGGGCTTGAAAGACCTTGCTCCTGTTCGTATCCATGCAAGTGTCGTTTTACTATCCGTCCAAAAGGTCTTCGAATGGGGTTTTCTGTCGTGTTCTTCTATGACGGCTGCTGCCATCCTGCTGCCCATTACAGCTGCCTGCAGCTCCAGCCTTGGAATCGATGTTATTTTCAGAGGTGCGACTCTGGCTTTTGCAAGCACCAATGAAGTCCTTACTTCTCCCGCCGGTGTCGTGATACGCCAATACAATGATGCCGCATAAGCCGCCTCTGACGCGTCTACGAAGATGTGTAGTTCTAAATTCTCTGCATCACTGTAGCTTGAATATGCCCTGGGTATCGTTATCTCTTTTAGTCTTCTTAAATGTTCCATCCACTCCACCCACTGCGGCGTCAGGTCTTCTGGTATTTTTTCATCCCATCCAGTACCACGTCGCCACACTTCCTGTAGAATCTGTTTCGCTCGCGTAGTGACTGGAGCTGCGAACCCTAGAGGGTCGAACAGTGACATGATAATTTTTAACATTTCTCTCTTTGTTGGATGACCTGTTGTGATGAGATGTGACGGTAGGCGGGCCATATCTAGGTTGAAAGCTAGCTCGTCCTTCATTGGCTGCCACAGGATTCCTAAGGTGCGTTCGGTTTTCGACCCGTCGTCAAGAGCCCTTTCTCGTTGTGTTTCCCCGGGATCCAGAGCTTCAAGGACTCTCTCGCTGTTGGATGTCCATTGTCGAAGGTGGAAATTTGCTGCAGCGTGTATCTTCTTCACCTGGATTGCTATTGCCTCCGCTTCTTGTTCAGTGCGAAAACTCTGCAAGTAATCATCCATATAGTGGTTTTGAACTATTGCGTTTACTGCTTCTGGGTATTCCTTTTTAAATCTTGTCGCGTTCTTATTTTTCACGAATAGGACTGTTGCTGGTGACGACGTTGCACCGAAGATGAGCGAAGTCATCCGGTATTCTCTTGGTGGCACCGTGTCACGCTGATCTCCTCGCCATAGGTAGCGTAGAGCATCCCGGTCTTCTTCCCTGATTTTGACCTGCATAAACATCTCCGCGATATCTGCAGAAACGGCCACTGGGTGCTGTCGGAATCGCATGAGTACTCCAGGTAGTGATTGCAGCAGATCTGGTCCTGTTAGGAGTAAGTCATTCAACGATGTTCCTCTTGTCTTGGCTGCTGCATCGTGGACTACCCGAAGTTTGTCCGGCTTCATGGGGTTCACGACAGCGAAGTGCGGCAAGTACCATTTCTTCTTAGTTGCTGTTGGTGGAGCTAATTCGGCGTAACCTTTCTCTATAAGGTTATTCATTTGTTCGTTGTATTTAAATTTCATCTTTTCGTCTTTGTCTATTTTCTTCTCAATGTTCAACAATCTTCTTTTTGCGTTTTCAATGTTGTCAGGCATATGTGGATCTTCTTCTTTCCACATAAGTGCAGTCTCGAAGTACCCATCTTCTCTCTGTTTCGTGTATTTCTCCAACACCTCCAATGCTCTTCTTTCCGGGTCACTCTGTGGGAGCTTTGGTGTCACAGTCAGCGAGTCGATGGCAAAGTGGCGGCGCAGCTGTTCGTCCATATCTTCTTCCATTATATGGTTTACATACCCTATGTTTCGACCGAGTGTCCTTGTTTTGGCACCGTGCATAACCCAACCCAGTGGCGTCAGTGATGCCACGGGCTGGGAGGGCTTCCCAATCTTCATTTCCCTGGCTATTAGCAGATGCCAATTGTCCTGACCTATAAGTATACCCGGCCTTGCATCCTTGTGGATCAGCTTTTCCTCGAGTCCCACTAAGTGTCCGCACCCACGAACATCCTCTTCATTGATTGATTGTGGTGACAACTTGAGCCCTCCAATAGTGCGGGCTTGAATCTCGTATTCCTCGGTTCCCTTTATCGTAAACTTCACTCGTCTAGACCTGGATTCTTCCATAGACGCGTTTCCTATTCCTTCTATTCTTAGGGCGTCTCGATGTCCTGGGGCTCCTATTTCCTCTGCAATGTCTTCGTTGACCAGGGTAAGTGTCGAGCCGTCGTCAAGCAAGGCGTATGTTTTGATGTCTCCACGGGGGCCCGAAGCTACTACAGGTACCATTTTGAGGAAGGTCTTCCTTTGACTTGAGGTCCAAGTTGACGTCACTGCTTCTATTGTTGTCTCAGTTTTCTGTGTACGCCTTGTATTATGTAGCAGTCTATGGTGGAAGTACTTGCAGTCCTCTAACTCGCACCTGCTTGGTTTGCAAGTATGATGTTTAGCCCGGTAACGCAGACAGCGAAAACACAGATGATGTTTCTTAGCCGCATCCCATCTATCGGTGACATTCATATTTTTGAATCGCTGGCATTCCTGTATTTGGTGAGGACCGGATTCACAAATGGGGCACGTCGTTTTGACTGTTACTTTGTTCTCGCTCCCGGTGCTGTTTGCAGCATAAGACCTCTGGCTGCTACGTCCAGCATCAAAGCTTCGTCCGATCGGCTCCGGACGCGCAAATCGACCAAGTATCATCGATTCAGCATGTAAAAATTCAGCCATCATCGCTAAATCCGGTTCCCTTGGCTGTTTTTGGCGAGTGTAATCATACCATCGGTATCGCATTGCTACGGTGAGTTTCTCAGTCAAAATATTAGTAACTTCCGGGTTGTGCAGATATATGGACTTGTTCAGACTGCGCAGTGTAGATACGATGTTCACCACTTTATTAGCATAAATACAAAATTCACGTGGCACGTCGCTTGGTCGTGGTAGTCCCCTTAGGCGTTCTAGCTCCGCTATGGCTATAGTCTCTGGTCTTCCGAAGCGGGCTTCCAATGTTTCCATAATGTGATCTGGGTTAACACCGCTGATGAGCATATTGTCAACTGCTTCTAAGGCCTTCCCTTTAAGGCTTTTACTTAGTCTTGAGCGATTCTCTGCCTCTGATAAGTGACGCGCTGATTCATTGAATGCCGCTTTAAATCTTCCCCATTCGTTGTATGCCCCGCCGAAGTATGGAAGGTCGGTGAAACGGCGATTTCCTTCACGAATACCTTGTGCAATGGCCGACATGAGATTGATCATGCCATTCTGTGACACAAGATCTCCCGCCGGTACGGAGGCAAAGGCATGTGGGAAAGCATCGTGCTGTTGGCTACTATTGATATAATCGTACTCACACCTTTGGTTTGGCGGCGCAGAGGCCTCTCCAGCAGCATGTTCTGCGTATCTTCCGTTATACACTGCACCATGTTCATCTACTCCATTTTGTCCGCTGCTGATTATACACTGACCGTTTGTTGCACTTGGTCCATTCTTCACTACTTTACATTGTCCAGGATAACTATCTGTAATAGCTCCGGTAGTCGCTGACCTTCCCCATACGGCACTGACGGGGACGGCAACCGTTGGAGCTGTTAGGGTGACATGACCCGTCACCATTGAGTCCCGGAGGATCGTCGCTGATGGTTCTTCTTGCTGGCCACCCCTTCCGATATAGCTATCACGAACAACTCCGGTGGTCGCTGACCTTCCCCATACGGCACTGACGGGGACGGCAACCGGTGGAGCCGGAAGGGTGACATGACCTGTCATCGATGTAATATTTTCCTGTTGCCCACTCGATCCGAGACCGCTATTAAAAACAGCTTTGTTAGTCGCTGAACTCCCCCGTACGGCACTGACGGGAGCGGCGACCGGTGGAGCCGGAAACGCGACGTGGGCAGTCGTCATTTCTGTGGAGTCTCGGGGCAGCGTCGCTGAAGCGACTTTCGGTTCTTCCTTGTTCAGCGTCAAAGTGGTATCCAGCCACTGTGATACTCTGGTTGTATCTTCATGATCACTCAGCACTGTATCTTCATCACTATCAGCCTCTTCTCTCATTTCCTCAAGCTCTGCTTTTAGTAACTGCCTTTCTATGCGCAGTAACTCTATTTCTTTTGCTTTGATGCGCGCCTGTTTTTCGGATGACTTTGATTTTCTTGAAGCTCGTTCCGCTCGGTCCACCTTGGTTACTTGAGTCGCTTCCGTTGTCCCGGTTTCCTGTGTCGTTCTAGAGTTTTGACTCGCAGACGGGGTTTGCTCCATAAGAAACACGGAGGCACTCGAAGTGACGGCACTGCGCTTCGAGTCTCCGGCTCCCACGAAGAAAGCCACGGGGTGCTGCGGTGGTAATGCGCTTGCAGCGGTAGCATGTTGTACGGTGGGTACCGCGGGCATGGTGAGCTCGGCTGGTGCGGCGGGCGCGAGGGGGGCGAGGGGAGTGGTCTGAGTTTGCGCTGGAGTTGATGTCTCGGTGGTAGTAGCGGCGGTGAGGGTTGGCATCGATGAAGCGGTTTCCCGGTCTCCGCCGTGCTGTGAGCGTGTGGTCACCATCTCTCCAAGTTTCCTTTCCACGCAGATAATCCGGCTCGAAGGACCAGAAATATACGTGACGGTACCGGAATGGAAACTATAAAATTAGTGGACTGTAAACACTATGGATATTCCGACAACCGGCGTATACTTGTTGCTGGGATTCTATTTTAGGAGGAAAGAAAACTTCAATGTATCACTATAATTGATGGTGGTCGAGAGGCGAAGGAGTCCTATTGCACTTTTCTAAAAACACTGTGGCACTATAGAAGATCACTATTATTATTCACTTTTGCTTCAGAGTATCTTTTCACTTTTCACTTTTACTTTCAAATTAACACTGAACACAAACTGTAGAACTGAACTACGTCCCTGGACGATCTGCCGTCACTATTTATAATAGGACTCCCCACCTATGTCACCGTCGTACTTTATTCGCGACCATTCAAGAAGGTACGAGACACTAAATACATTCTAAAATCATCCTTATGACTATACAAATAAAGCATAAAGTCCTATTGCTATTCGCGCACACTTAACCTTGAGAATACGTAAACAATATATTTATCCCGCTCGTTCGCGTAGTCTGTCCCGTACTTTCCCTTCCATTCATTCGATTTGTTCTATTTCGAGAGTTTTCTAGTTGCGTGCGGTGCTTTCGCGCGTTTTTTGTAGATATCTATTTTTAGATTTGTTTTCGTAGCGGATTTCGATTGTCGTCCGGAACAATAGAGTTTTTTTAATGTAGTATTTTGTAACATTGTACCAAAAGTATGTTATCGATATTTTTAATAAATGACGCGCAATTTAAATTTGTCTTTTATTATAAAGAATATATTTTTATTAGCGAAAGTGTAAGCATCACTGTGTTCCGGATTGAAAGGCCTTGAGCTAAAGATACTGCTGGGCTGCATATGTTACTACTAAGTATTTGACTAAGTACCTATTTGTTTCAAAGTGGACGAGCGTCATTAAAATACTGCAGCTGACATTGCAGGTCGTAGCACTATTCTGGTCATAGACAGACATATTTTTTTTTTATCAGGAAATATCCTTAGGTACTTCATATCCTTAATTTAAGGCTAATCCTCAAATCCCAATTCCATACAAAATGTTTCAGACAAATACTCAAAAAGTACGCCGTATTATAGTAATTTCTTCACACTATTCGTTTCGTCTATGTTTTCCGATTGTGTCAACATAAAATAAGTAAGGTTTCATACTTTAATTTAGATTTTATACGTGTTTTTAAGTTAGTAGGGTTAATTTTAAAACACGTATATTTTCGGATTTGAGGATTCCCCTTTTTAAAAAGATTTATAGGTAGCTCAACTGATGTAAACACGATGGCAGTTTAAAATAAACAAAATTTAAAACTTAATAAATTTATTAAAATTAATTAACAACAAAGTAACACTTAGCAAATATCATAAACATAAGAATAACACTTAAATACAAAATACATCTATAGAAAATTACAATTTCCACTGTCTGTCCGTCCTAACATAAATTGCATCATTGAAAATCTATATCTGACTACCTACCGGTATTTTTTTTTATCTGTTTTGAGAACTCCAAAACATATGTTTTAGGAATAAAAAACCTAATAAATTATAATGGATTTTAAATAATAACTAACTTTTTAGTACTTACTAAATTAAAGAAAATGCTCAATTTCTTCAATTTTGTTTTCAGTCAAATTAAGCTAAGACTATATTATTGCATTGAACTGAATAAATTCAAAACAGTAACTAAGTAAAAATACAATTTAGTACTAAAGTACCTAAATCTAGTAGTACCTAAATTAGCCATGTTTTTTCCAAAAATTTACTTTCTATAACAGCGATTCCGACTAGGAAACCAATAAAAATTTTGAAAAATTCTACACTAACTTGTTAAATATATAATTTCAATAATAAACTATAGTAAATGCACTTATCGCTATAAATTTTTCCTTCCAGACAACTACCTCCTAAACGCCCAGTTAATGATTGATGCTAACACGGCACAGATTATGTAGAAACACATAATAGTCGACAAGAATATCCCCGCTGTAGCATGTCGAAACCACTGAAAAAAGGCAAAAATAAATTTAATAGAATCAATTACACGGGTATTTAAAATTGCTCTATATCAGGTATAATTGCTCCAGTATGCTCTAACGGGATTGTGATAAAAAACAATGTGTTAAGCGTCGATGACACACGGCGTTTTTTACTACCTGATTGTTGGCGAGTTTAAAAGCTAGCGAGTTAGTTTTCGCGAAGGATTGTCAACAAGCAGATAGTAAAAATGCCGATGACACTGGGCGAGTTTACTCGCAACTCGCTGGCTTGTAGCGTGTAAAAAAGCCGTGTGTTATCGACGCTTCAAAAAATACAGTTTAGTTCACAGATCTCGGATACTTTCGGCTGTTGGTTTAGTTCAAGTGGCGATTTGGAGCAATGTAGTAATTAAGCGACTTAGAGAAGTTTATTGAATGAGTGATATGGAGCAATATAGTTACTGAACGACATAGAACAGTTTATTGAATGAGTGATATGGAGAAATAAGTTATTGAGTGAAATATAACAGTTTATTGACTGAGCGATATAAGCAATTCGTTATTGCGAGACAGAGCAGTTTATTGACTGAGCGATGTGGAGCAATTAGTTATTGAGTGACATAGAGCAGTTTATTAATTCATTCTTCGTGATAATGACTCGATTGATTTCAGATTACTCTCGACCAATAAGTGGCTACCTTCCCGCCTCAACTGAGGCGAGGCTTCGTTATGGTCCTCTCGATTGCAGGTCATCGGGCACGAGGAGCAGGAGAGCAGATGCGACATGTCTTACTGTGACTTATTATGACTGATATATGATATGGAGCAATAAAAAAAAAAGTAAGTATTTATTTGACATAAATAGGTAAATGTTCATAAAATAGTTTCATAGTTTACTTTATTGTTCTCACTCATTTGCATACAGATGGAATACAACTTCGGTGTAAGTAGCTAGTACACAATGCACATAAACCCTGTCAGGGCGCAACAACTTTGAGTTCATTTTTATATTTAGTAGGTACTTTACTTACATAATATTAGATTGTAGGCTCGTTAGTGTACCTACCTATTACATACGGAACGTTTATATTAATAGCATAAATCTAACAAGGTAAGAAATCAAGGTTTATGTCAAAAAGGCGCTCAGCTCAGCGGACTGTTGGACGACCTAAATGGCCACCCAACGCTGGACCTCTTTTTGTTACCAATTCAGTTACTGAACGACGTAATTTATTGACTGAGCGATAATGATCAATTTACCTAGTTATTCTTCTTCTTATCGTGTCACTAGATCTTCCGAACCCACTGGTTAAGCGAATTTATTTTGGTATGTAAAAAAAAAAAAAACTTAGTTAATAGGTATTTTGCCAATGTAAAAATATTGTACGCCCGAAGCGGACAAAACTGTTTGCTCCTAACGTTTTAAAATATGACCATCTTTTGTACCAGTTTTCACAATAAAAATGTTCTTATTCTTATTCTATTCTTAATGGTGAAAGGATTTTTATTTAGTTATTGAGCGATGTAGAGCAAATTGTTGAGTGAGCGATGTGGAGCATTTTAGTTACCGAGCGATATGGAGCTTTTTTTTATGTTTAGATCAGTTAGTTTATCAATCATTGTAGAGTAATTTACATTTTTAGTAATTCTGTTCTAACACGAAATTCGTAGAATGCAAAAACTTACCCTTGAATCATTCGCTCGCTCAATCTTGACAAAATAAGACCTTTTCTTTATCTTCCTGTTATTATATTTATTTAGTTTTCTCTTAACTTTGTGAAAACTATTTTCATTTCTTTTACGATAATCTTCATTTTGAAAATCATCAATAATTTGATTTCTTTTCAAACGATATATTCCATTCTCTCCTTTTACGTAACTGTCAAATTTTGCAATAATACGTTTGCGATATTTCCTTGCAATTTTATTGATATCATAATTTTTTTCATCGTTAGTAAATTCAGGTTTAGAAAGGCTTATTAATTTATTAATGCCCCTCTTTTTTAAATATTTAATTTTATCGATAACCTCTGGATCATTTCTACAGTTATCATCATTTTCTCTTCTATGCCGTTCTGTATTCTTCTTCATTTTGACGTGTCTTCTATGTCCATTTTCCTCTTCATATTCACCTCCATAGGTTTTCTCAGCAACAGCCTCTTGAAACCAATAAAACGTGTTAATTTTCAACCGACCTCAAATAAGGAGGAGATTCTCAATTCGGTTGGATATTATGTTTGTTACCTCAGAATTTTGTTGTAAGATTTTTTGTTTGAGAGGTTATACTTTCAGATAAGTCCCATATAAATTTTATCAAAATCTGTTCAGTAGATTAGTTTTTAAGGGGAATCCTCAAATCCGAATTCCATACAAAATGTTTCGGACAAATACTCAAAAAGTAAGCCGTATTATAGTAATTTCTTCACACTATTCGATTCGTCCATGTTTTTTGATTTCGTCAACAAAAAAAGTAAACGGTTTCATACTATAATTTAGATTAAATACGGGTTTTAAAATTGACCCTACTAACTTAAAAACACGTATAAAATCTAAATTAAAGTATGAAACCTTACACTTTTTTTGTTGACGAAATCAAAAAATATGGACGAAACGAATAATGTGAAGAAATTACTATAATACGGCGTACTTTTTGAGTATTTGTCCGAAACATTTTGTATGGAATTCGGATTTGAGGATTCCCCTTAAATCAAAATACCTAACTGAAAAAAAAGTAGTTGAAGTAAACAACATTGCGTATTTTGCTTCCCTGTGACTTTTCAGTGGTTGAGGCCCTTACCTAGCGATCTGATGGTCGCGGGTTCGAATCCCGGTAGCAGGTCGTCATGTGTCAATGGGTTTTATGTATGCATCCCACGTTCTCGCAACGGTGAAGGAAAACATCGTGAGGAAACCGAAATGTAGAACCTAAAGTTCGAAAACATGTGTCGAGTGCACGAAAGGAGCCTCTTCGAGGCGCACTTGAAATCCTTTCACCACACTGGTTTGAAGGAACTAGTGACACGATAAGAAGAAGAAGTGGTGCCTACGGTCACTAGAACAGTCCGATTGAAGAAAACAGCCAGACTCAGGACAAACACCGATGTTCATCACACATATGTTTGTCCTGAAGCGAGAATCGAACCCGCGACACCGGTGCGGCGTAACATTCCAACACACCTGCCACTCGACCAACCGTGTCTCTGCCCCAGCTCCGCGTCAGTGGAAACTCACCCTAATGCCTTGATCACACGTACCGAGTATTCGGCCGAGACAGTAAAATGTTACTCGGCCGAGACAGTGAAAGCTTACATCACTCGCTCAGCCGAGCACTCGGCGCTATGTTTATACGTACCGAGTACTCTGCCGAGAGCACTGTCTCGGCCGAGTAGGTACTCGGTACATGTGATCTAGCCATAACTTATCAGTTAAAGGTAAGGATAGATTAGGTCTTACCTTTAGAAGTCTTCTCAGAACTAAGCTTCGGTATCGTTTTATTCAAGCTCTGTTGTACATTGCTCGGTTTGTGTCTCTCGTACGATGCTACCTTTGCAAAAGAGGAAATGTATCATACACAAGCCAATATCAACATTCAACATGCTTGCAGTGCACTGTAAAGTAGCAAGTCCACTGAGCCCTTCGAGAATCCAGCAAAAGAGGGGTTCATAGTTCATAAGTAGTTATTTATTGGCAACAAGAGTTAAATGTCAAATTTTATAGTATTATAATTGTTGTAAAAGGTTATTGTTGAAATAAGGTTACGGAATAAAAACAAACGAGGTAAACATGCATTGCACACGCGCCTAACAAAATCTTATTCATGTAAACGCACACTTTAATAATCTCGCAGACCATCTAAAAATATGCACATTTATCAAATACAGCGTAGGTATAGTTTTATTTAACGTGAATGGCCAAGAAGGTTATATGGCCAGCAGAGGTGTTCGCCTTGCGTTAACCCCTCTATTTGCTGGATTCTCGAAGACTTATTGTCTGATCTTCGGCATATTATAGTGCGCTAGAACGCGGTCACCGCTCTGTATTTATAGTTTTTTTTTTCCTTTTCAGCCATCAATTTCGATCATTTACAAAACGATTTTAGAATCGTTTGGGTTTTATAATCGCAAGCAAATCGCTTTTAAAATCGTGAACGGTCCTATATGGTTGGTCTATCAATTTCATAGCAAACTTTCGTAGTGTTTACAATTTTCGACAATGAAAATTTCAAACACGTTATAGTAGATTATGCACTAAGGGGATAAAGCAGTGTCTTATGTCGCGGGTGGCATATTGAACCCTGAGCTAACGAGGGACTCAGTTAACTCCTGAGCGAAACGATGGAGTTATGTAGAGTCCTGAGTGACGCGAGGGGTTCAAGCTACCCAAGACGACGACAGGCTTTATCCCAGAGGAGCATACTCTACTTTTCACACCTTCTGCGTGGCAATAAAACGCGAGACGCGAGGGCTTCAGCAGCGAACACCGTCTTTTGTTTTACAAACTTTGAAGTCGCGCCATTTTTCTTTTTTTTATGAATAGCCAGTTCTATTTTTGAACAAACCTTTTTACAATGCCTTAAGGGCGTTCTTTTACTTAGAGTTTTCCACGAGTTTCCACACGAATTTGACGTTCCAAATTCAAATCACATTACAACCCTAGGGAGTTTCATACAACATTACCTCCCTTGGTAGGTAATGCTTTGCTTTACCTTGATGATAGCATGATATGTAATTGAACATTGTCGAGCAGGTGGTGTGAAAAGTAATTAAACATGTTTGAAACTGAAATTGTTTTACGGTTCTAACAAAATGTAACATACACACACACATAGGTCTACTCGGGCGAATGTCCTTATCATTACCAAGTATTACAGGACCTCTTCTCTATCAAGATTATCCATTTCCACGCTGTACTTTGCACAAACGTCATTTGAGCCAGGTATCATGTTAATTCGCCCGAGTAGTAGGTACAAACGCCAATTCACCCTAGTATCTAGACTCTAAAAACCTCTTCGTTCGGTCAAAAAAGGGCACCTTAACTGTCGCATTTTTGACACCAAACTTGTGCGCGATCCAATCCAATAGCCCATCTTCAGACTTCAGTCCTGGAGGCGCAGGGACCTCCATACCCAGGGTCTTGAGGCCGGGATCCGCGTTGTTAATATCGTGGTTCGGTGTGACAGGGTGAGTTGGCCTGGAGGAAAACGTTAAGCCGCGTACAGATTTGCGAAACGTAGCATGCAATGTAACATGAAAGGAGCATTTCATAAGTGTGCACGCAGGGCGCGCATGAACCGAGCATGTACGTAGGTACTTACATCTGTTTCCGGCGTGCGCGCGAACGTAGCGACTGTCTGTTGAAAACACGCGAAGAGATTGGTGTTCAGTTCGTGTTCGCGCGCGTCTACACAACCCGTCCACACTGACGCTCCGAGCACACTGCGCGCCCTTTTGTGTTCGGCGAAAAAACCGGCAAATGGCGGATCGCGGCGCACACGAGTTGAAATGCTGTTCGTGCGCGCATTGAGCACGGTTCGTGCGCGCAAGCCGCGTCAGTCGGTGTCGGCACTAGTTTTGGTCGCATAATGTGTCGTTTGCTATGCAAAATATATTGAATGCTTTTGGCTGAACCAATCGCTCGGCGGGAGGATCGGCGCTACGCCGAACGCAACGTAATTTAGGCTGATGTGTCATAGGGAAGGGAACTTGAAAAACATTGCGAGCGTATTCAACCAAAGGATCGGCGCCGAAGCTTCGGCTAATGTATCGCTACACTTATAGTGTAGGAGAAGAAGATAATGAAAAATGAAAAAAAAAAAAAGAACTATAGAAGGAAACAAGCATAATTGTGTTGATTAAAAAACTATAAAGTTCCGGGTGGAATCTTGCACCAAGAAAACCAAAGCCAAAACCCGAGAAGAAACACTTAAGTACCTACTTTAATAAATAGTTTAAATATATTTAGTATGGCATCCTGAACGAATTCAGATTTCGGCGAGTCCTGAGGATGCCTCGTGTAGAGGCGAAACACTTTTTTTTTTGCTTTCGGCGCTCTTGTGGTGATACTAAAATTTTAAACTAGAGTAAAGTTAATTAAGACCTTTGTTTAGAACTTAAGGGTAATCCTCAAATCCGAATTTCATACAAAATGTTTCGGACAAATACTCAAAAAGTACGCCGTATTATAGTAATTTCTTTACACTATTCGTTTTGTCCTTGTTTTTTGATTTCGTGAACAATAACAGTGAAAGGTTTCATACTTTAATTTAGATTTTATACGTGTTTTTAAGTTAGTAGGGTTAATTTTAAAACTCGTATAAAATCTAAATTAAGGTATGAAACCTTTCACTTTTTTTGTTCACGAAATCAAAAAACATGGACGAAACGAATAGTGTGAAGAAATTACTATAATACGGCGTACTTTTTGAGTATTTGTCCGAAAAAAATTGTATGGAATTCAGATTTGAGGATGCCCCTTTAGCGAATTTATTACTAAATATATTTATACTATTTATTAACATTTATGGATTTCCGCAAAGTAACGCCTGAATCAATCAACACTTACTTTGTTGGCTGAATATTAAATTCACTATCTTCCATTTCATCCAACTCGGCCAATCCATCCTTCATTTTATCTTTGTAAATATCTTCTTTGATACTCTTCTTTTCTTTGTCCAATTTCCCACTTTCATAGTTTATTAGTGAAAGCAGAATACCCCTGTAGTTATCGTTACCATATTCCCTCTTCACTTTACTGCTTTCCTTATCATCCATGATAAGAATTGTTGGATAAGTACTTGCTGTTGTTGTAGATGTACCATTTTTGCTAATTTTTTCGTCTTTATTTGAATTCGATTGCACATTTGCAGTGTGTTTATCTTTATTTGAATTATCATTTGCATATTTATCGAATCGAATATCGTCAGCCACCGTAGTTTCATGATTAAGAGCCTTGCCCTTGCCAATATTGCTTAAAAAACCAAGTGTAGCCATTTTTATTTTCTCGAATAAATTCTTTTTCGTCGTTGTGGATTCTACTTTGAATTTTTCATTTGCTATTTCTTTCATAGCGAGTTCCTCTAATGGGATTTGGTTAGTTGTAAGTTTGGGATTTGTAGAAGTAATAAATTTAGTTACAGTTTTAGTTGTGCTACTGTGTGCAGTTGGCTTATTTTTTATCACTTTAGTGGACTTACTTTTATGTTTAAAGAATTTTGATTTTCCGTGTTTGTACGATGCTTTAGTTGTTTTGTGTATTTTATGTTTTTTCGTTTTATGCTTATATGCCTTTGTATAATTCCTGTGGGTAATTATAGTGGGCGCGGTAACTGGACTAATTTCGTCAAGGGTAACTGGACTTGCTTCGTCAAGGGTAACTGGACTTGCTTCGTCAAGGTCTTTGACAGACCCTAGTAGTTTGAAAAGTTCATTCATATTGTAACTGAGAGAGTCAATCGTTTCCGTTTCTAGTATACTGCTCGTTTTTTGGTTCGCTTTCCTCGTACACATTTTTACTAGCATATTTTTAAATGAGTCTGTAGCTTTGATGGGTGCAGGCATTGTTTGTTCATTCGTTTCGACAACTGATATTTCAACTTTAGGTTTATTCTCATTACTAATATCTGCGTTCTCTTTATTGATATAATTATGCCAAAAAGACCCACCTGTGTCAGTTATCAAAGGTGTTTCGATTTGATCATCCGTAGCTTCCCTTTTCTTAAAGTCAGTTTTCATCGATACTGGTTCCACGTAATAAGTAAATAACTTACCAACTTTACTTTTTTTCCCAAATATGTTTGTGAGTCTGTTTTTCTTACTGTTTCTTTCGATATCGTAATCCAGTATGTCTTCATTTTCAGTCAATTCATTTTCTGAAAACCTGAAGCTAGAGCTCGACTTATCGCTAGTGGAATCTGGATTGCATATTATGTTCACTTTTATATTGTCGAGTGAATATTCTTTTTTGGCTAATCTTCGGTTTCTTTTATTAATTGATCTATTAGTAATCGGTTTCGGTTCAATACAACCATTGATAACTCTGACTAATGCGTCTCCTTTCTGTTTCAACGCTTTATTGTAAGGAATGAAATATGTTGACAAATCGAAATCGGCACTTAGAAGTTTTACATCATCAGTCAATGTTTCTCCAATATAGCTTTTTGAAATGTTACTTCCTTTAAAATCTCGTTTATCGATGTAAGTTGCAAAAGTCTCACAAGTATGCCCTTTGCACTTTCCTTTTACTCTTTTATAATAATCGTTTAAAGATTTATCAATCTTACGCACAGTATCTCTCAACACCTTACCTCCTTTTGGATTCATCCAGAAAAATGTTTGAATTTCAGTGCAATGATCACTCATATATTTGGCTAAGTTATCAAATTCGAATGATAGTTCTCTTATAACCGTGTCGCTGGCAACACAAGCTCTGCACATAGTTCTGTTAGCTTTACACTTACAGTTGCAGACTCTCTCGTGTCCGAAAAATTTCTTCAATCGATCCCAACTGGTTTGTCTTCTAACAACCTTATGTTTTTTGGGTGCGTTTTCAACATTATCTCTTTTATCTTTCTGCTCGTTTTCATTTGCAGCTGATATATTTCGATACAATTGCATCAAATGTTTGTTTACAGCAGCCACGAATTCTTTACTGATAGTAAATTGATTAGATTCCGTATGGTCCTGAGTGTCAGAATCTTCGTTTTTGTTATTCATTGTCCCTGTTACGGGTTTAAGCATTAGACCGTTTTTATTAGAACTGTCTACTAACAAATACATTCCTGGTGATAGGCCGTATTCAGAACCTGCTAGGGTGGTAAACTCAGTATCTTCAACAGAGTGTATTTGGTATTCTAGATCTACGGGCGTCGCCAGTTTGGCTGTAAACACTTTTCTTATTTTTAGAGGATCGAGAGATCTCTTTTTATCAGGCAGATCATATGGGATAGCTATATGCACTTGGATAGAATTGGTTACATGACTTATATTTTCTTTATATTTTCTTGCCTTAGTGCGCTGGTTAGCCAGATACACCATATTTTGAGCAGATTCACCCGGTACATTCTTGATGAGATCAACGATGATTTCAAGTGCCGCTACGTCTTTAGCTGTGAATGTTTCATAATTCACATCTCTTTTGAGTTTGCTACTACTTGTGTCTACATACTCTTCGATTTCACTATCCTCTTCAATGTTTACTTTGGGTTTAGCATGATTTATCTTTTTTAGTGCTTTATGTGGCTTAGCTCGGGATTCATAGTATATCTTCTAAAATAAGTAAAATATGTCAACTTTTCCGTATACTAGGTACCAAAATATCATCACATTAATAATAAAATGTTACTATGAACTTACTCCATCATCAAACACCCCCTCTTCAACATAAACTCCTTCATTATCAATGGGTTTGATTTTCCTATGAGCTTTATTCATTGGGCCAGCCGTAAACTTAAAATAAAATTTTTTACTTCTTCCACCATAAGGCTGAAAAATATCAAAGCTGTGTTTATTTATTACTGAATCAGTATTAATAATTTGTTGCTAAAATAAGTTGACAAAATAAACCTTTGTTGTTTCATCCATGTTAGTATTTAGTTTGGATTTATCATGAATCTTTTGGTAATCCTTGGATGATCTTTTACTAGTAGATTTAAGTAGTTTTATTGGTGCAGCTGTTAGAGGCTTCAGTACCATTGTGTTATCTACAATTTCAGAAATATTTTTAGTAAGTACTAAAAGTAGGGTTGTTGAAAAAATATCGATATATCGATATTATTTTTTCAACATATCGACATTTTTGATCGATATTTAATATTTCGATACATCGATATCAAATTACAAATACTTATCGAATAGGTATTTTTTTTTCAGACCAATAAACATTTATATAACTATAAATGTTTATTTGTTTTATTTGGTATAAGATTAAAAAATCCTAAAAAGGAATAGATACCTACATATTTTTAACAAATTATATTTACTTATTAATTAATAAAAAAAAATAATGTATGTTCTTGATTTAATAAAAATAATGTCTATTGATTAGTATTTATCTAGTAATGTAAGATGATTAAAGTAGACCAAATAAATCAATTTTTAGAGCACGAATATGCTCTGTCAAATCAAACCGATATATGTATATCGATACTTTATTGCATTTCCGACATCCTTAACTAAAATGATCTTGGCAAACTACTTTAAATTCGAAATACTCTTACCAATGCCTTTCAGCGGCGTTGATGTTGATGTTGTGTTGATAAACTCTTCAGTTGACATCACCAGCGGCACTGAGGTCCTATTTTTCGAAAAATGCTGTATCTTCTGTTGTAAAACTGTAAACATAAAGAACCAATTAACATCTTAGTTTCAAGATACTCTTTGAAGGTGCTAATTTGGATCATCTCACTTGGCAAAATCTTGAACAATCGCTTGTATCTCTGCCTCTTCATCTCTCTCGTGAAGTGTAAAGATTGACTAAACGTGGATCGTCTCCTTGTAGTCATCACTGAAATAGTATATTTATCAGCACTAGAATCTAGACTAAGTTAATTGTTGTTACTACTCGGGCGAATGAACATGCCACGTGGCTCGGAACTTGATGCGTCCCCCGCTGCCCCGTGCGCCCTCCGTGTTTCTTCTTCCTCTAATTGTGAAGCCTTATTATTACCAAGTTTAACAGGACCTCTTCTCTATCAAGATTATCCATTTCCACGCTGTACTTTGCACAAACGTTATTCGAGCCAGGTGTCATGTTCATTCGCCCGAGTAGTAAAGCCATTCTATCTACCAAATGAATGATTAGAACATTTCAAAATCGAATAGTATAAGTTTATTCTTACCGGCTCGAGCAGGCCTCTCCTTTCCATCGTCAGCTTCTGCGCGACCTTCACTAAAAACTTTATTTAGATCAAAATCTAGATTTAGACCATCCGTAAAGTTTTCTTTTAGAACTCCCAGTTTAGTTAACATCTCTATGAGTGCTATACCCGAAATATACTTCAAGACCAAGTCTGTCCAAGATATTTTTGGATTATTGGGAATAAGTTGAAATTTATCGTGACTAGGTGCATAGTATGTGGGTAGGTCTATGTGTATAGAGATAGATGGCCTCGTGAAATTGTCTACGGCTTTGACCACTTCTATTACATTGAAGATTTGGTTCATTCTGTCAAGAAGGGTGGAACTTTACGGATTATCTATGTATTCTGGAAAAAATATCTATAAAATAAATAATCAATATTATGTTCATCACTAATCTTGTTACATTGCTTAAGGCTTCGCCAAACAGAAAGCGTAGAAGTTGACGCCGCGCTATAGCGCCGAACTGTGTTGTACCTACTATGACGGTATTCTACTGTCACACCGAGCGCCGGCGCTAGCAGTAAGCAACGTTCTGTCGCGGCGTCAGGACTGTTTGACAGGCTCTCAATATATCTGTACAACACAATGCAGCGTTATAGCTCAACGTAACGTAACGATTTTTAAATAAAATAGTGCGATAACAGAATTTTATTATTGTAATAATAGATTCCTGAAAGTCATTAAAATTTTATCTCTTTTAAAGATGCTATTATAGAATCTTTAAAAGATAGGTTCTCTTAACTATAAAAGCTTCGTCAAACAGGGGCGAAACATCACATCACGTAACGTTACGTTACGTTGAGCTATAACGCTGCATTGTGTTGCAACACAATACAATGCACACGTCAATGCTATTATTACAATAATAAAATTCTGTTATCGCACTATTTTATATAAAAATCGTGTGGATATGTATTTCATGGACACTAATAGCATAGCTTAGATGAAACTGAACACAATTATCTAAAAATTAATAAGGTACCTACGTAAAAAATACAGATCAGACCTATCAGAATTTGTCCATCAACTTACTCACTATTATCATTCTCTTTCTTGCTATCAGGATCTGGTTTCTGATCTGAAATATATTATTCTAATTCAGGTAGCTATATTTGTTTCAAAGTCATAATATGTAATGTTATGCCATATAACCCCACTGCCACTTCAGCCTGCTGATTCTTAGACCTACCATACTTATTACTGACTTAATGTGCTACAGTTTTTGGTCTACCAAATTCGCGATTATCACACATAGTTGTTTGATTGTAACGGGTATTTATCGCGCTCACCTCATATGTTTTTGTGTCCCGACCATTCGACTGTATTGCCACAGCCGTGGTCACGGGTTGACTGGCGTATTGGAGCTACCGTCGCGGTGAAATGAGGATTTTTAAAACACCGCTTGTCCGGATGTCATCAGTGTGGTGTGCCGACCCAACATTTTTAACGACCAAAATGAGGGTAGTTCCCGCATTTCACCGCGACGGTAGCTCCAATACAGTCAGCTCGTGACCACGGCTGTTGCAATACAGTCGAAACGTTCGTCGGGACACAAATGCATATGAGGTGAGAGCGAAAAATACCCGTTGCAGTCAAATAACTATGAATGAGCTACGTCTACATCCTATGATGTTAGAAGTAGCACATTCATATAATTTCTATAAATTATAATGTCTTTCTAACCAGATTCAGCGTCATTTTCAGCAGATTTTTTATCCGGAATATTATATAGTACGTCGTATTTATAACTATTGCTGCTAATCTGAACTCTCTTTGGAAAAATTCCGTGTTTATCTTTACATTTCTCTCTCAATTCTTTTGGCAGCTGCATGAAATTTTTTGCATATGTTTTATTGTCATCTTCTAAACTTTGAGTTGGATTTTGATGTGCAGAAGATTTGTCGTCCTCGCTTATTTGGAGATTTCGATTATGTGTTATTATATTTTTGTTTAAATTAAGAATGTTTGCACCTATGTCTTTATCAACGTTCTCTGGCGTTTCTTTGAACAACTTTTGTAAATTATTAGTAACCAACTGTTCATTTCTATTTTTATCAAATTCATCGAAGTCGATAATGGTAATTTCAACTGCTTTTTCTGTATTACTTAACGAATTTAAATTTTCTGACGGTATTTTTTCTGTTTTTGTATTGAAAATGTTATTTATTTGTTTCTTTAATATCTCGTATTTTTCTTTACCGATTATCGGAACATCATCAGTAAAAGTTTCATAGTCATTTGCATTGGATCTTTTTAGTCTTGCATTGAGGTCCTCGTCATCTTCATTAAAAAGATCTTCTTCTAAATCATTCAGATAATCAATTTGATTTTCCGGATAAGATGCATCATTTTCAAAATCATTTATGTATCGTGATTTCGTAGTTGCTTCCAGAGTTGCTTTGAAAGCTTTATCTCTTGTGGTTGTTTTAGTAAAATCTTTATGCAAGTTTTTTATTTTAGCCAGTGGACTGGTAATGGCATGAAAACTGTTTGTTAGTATCGGAATCTCCATCATTGGTGTGGTAACAGAGCCGACGTCAATCTGGTTTTCTTTGAGAAATCTTTCAAAATTTTCATTTTTCATCGGTAACGGAGTGTTGTAGTGTTGCATCGGTTGCATATTCATTTTTCCCAATGGCTGAAAGTTATTTTGAAATATTACCGAAGATATGTAGGGATAGACGTTTTTTTTATAATTATTATAAATATTTTGTTTTACTAGGTTTTGTAAAGATGAAGAAAACTTGCTTAACGGTGAAGAAAAATATTGTGAGGAAACCGGCAAAGTTCGAAAACATGTGTCAAGTGCAAGAAAGGAGCCTCTTCGAGGCGCACTTGAAATCCTTTCACCACACTGGTTCGAAAGAACTAGTGACACGATAAGAAGAAGATTAAGAAGTAAAGTTATAATAAAATTACTCACGTGTTCCATTTTATTGTGATTGACAGGTGATTTCTGCTTGTTTTGTTCTACAACATAACATAAAGTTTATTTACATAGGTACTAATACCAATGATAATAATAACAAATAATAATAATGATGTAAGAACTCTTTATTATCATAAACTACCAATACATATATTTTATAGAAATCGTAAAATTAACTTAGGTACTATATTGTAAATTGCATGCTTGTCTTAGGTATCTAGAGTTAGCAAGACAATCATGCAATTTACAAATTGTACCTGAGTTATTTTTACGATTTCTATAAAATATATGTACATAATAAGAAAAACCTCGTTCTGCCTCCTACCAAAATTATATTATTATGCCCCAATACGTACATCAAAGTACTATAATTTTTTACAACCTTATCATACCATGTGATGACAATAAATATAGTGAGTATTGTACTGTGTACACCCCGTAGAAACGTAATAATAAAACAAGTTGGAAATTATGCTTCAGTTCGTAGCGATCCCGAGCGAAACAAATGTATCAAAAACGGGAGCGAACTAATTTTTTTTTACGCAAAAGTCTATTGCCACTAAATTTCTCTGAAACGAGTTAGCTGTTTGATCACTCCAAGCACCCCGCGCCGCTCGGATTTGCGCAGGAAATCAAATTTAAATGTAAACCACAAAAATCCGCCATTTTGTTTTTTTTTTTAAAACCATCTAAGAACACTCGGGTTATTGAGACAAATCTTACGATACCTTATCTGTGAAAATCCATCCAGCCGTTTGGAAGATACGAGATAACCCAGAAATTTACATACATACATGTATACATACAAGATACGCGCGAAAATATAAGCCTTCCTTGGCAGTCGGGTAAAAATAGCTTTATTATTTAAAAACAATACAGGTTCCTAACGTATATTTTTGGTAATAATATATTTTTACACAATTGAAACTTAACGACTGTATTTTTCAACTTACCAATAGCTCTAACTGTTTTAGCCCAAATGTGTTTGCTTGGATTTACGGTATAAAGTTTGTTTAAAATATTGATTAGCTCGTCAGACTTCAGTGAGGGGTATTTTCTTTGTTGATTCCTTGGAGTATCGCGAAGATCTTCAATGTTTTCAGTCACTGAATCAGTTAAAGCATTATTATATACTGCTTTCATTCCGGCTCGATTTGCAAATTGTTGTTGTTTAAAATTAGTTTGATAAGGACTTAGTTTGCTCATAGATTTTTCATCGCTTTCAAGACGATTATCTACCAAATATTTGTTAATTTCAAGCAACTCTTTTTGCATATCTCTTAGGTTAGGCGTTGTAAATTCTACATTAGGCTCTATGTTTTTTATGATATTTTGCCACGTTGGATATGAATCTTTATTTATATCGAGTATATCACCGTTCCATATCATTAAATCATTGAAATAGTCCGGGTAGGTTTTAAATTTAACGATATTACCATTGGTATCTTTTGGAGCTTTTTCAGGATCTTTGAAATTTTCTAGATTTTTTAACGTACTTTCTATAAGTGGGCTTGCAGGTTTCAAATTATTGTTATCGGTGTTATACTGTTTGTTATTTTGGACTCCTTGCTCTGCAACGGAATATGGATAAGTTTCATGTGAATTCTTGTAGTTGTTAGCTTCATCTGCAAATTCGTATAGTTTTGAATTGTCGAGTAAACGACTCGATTCTGTAGTACCATTGGTGAGTTCGAGTTTAGGTTTTGGTTGTTTAGCTATTCTTGTTAGTTTATTTTTTATAGTGATGTCGTTTTTGTCATTAAAATCACTTAAATAATCACCATAGCCCTTTTCCAAAGAATATTTCGGAGTCGTCTCAGCTACATTTTCATTATTCAACTCTAGTTGCATTTTATCAATGTCATTTCTCATATCTCCTAAGTACACTGGTGATGTGGGAAACATTTTATCATTATTATATTTTTTATAAAACGTTTTTACTTGAACATCCATCACATCATCAGTAACAGTCGGTTTTCCTTTTAGTATAACATTTGTGTTAATTATTTTTTTGTTAAATTTAGGTTTTGACTGTTTTCGTGTCAAAACTGGACTACCATCTGTGGAATAAATTGTTATTTTAGAAGGTCAGTTTTAAGAAAGAGCAAAAGTAAAAGTTTTTACACTATATCAGTGTAATTGTTTTACGCTTACTTACTACTTGATGAAGGATAGGTTGTTGAAGTAGCACCAAATTCTGTGTTATCGACCTCACTCAAAACTCTTTCATTTTTTTTATTATCATCTTGCACTGCCCCTTCCTTTCCTGACTCTGAATCAGTTATCATTTCAGGCTCATTCTTAAGATAATCTCCAGATATATTTGGAATCTGATTTTTTAGTTCATCTATACTAGGTATTTTGTCATACTTCACAACTTTGAATGTATCTATGTGTGACGTCATCATATCGTAGTCTTGTACAGTCCTTGCATCTGAAAGGCTTTCGTCCGAACCTACTTTGAACATGTCTTTTAATTTTTTCAATGGGTTGAATCGCTGTACTCTAGTGCAATGTCTTTTTTCTTTCAGTTTCTTTTTGTTCTTTTTGTGGAAATGCAATTTACCCAAAAGCCTCTTTATTTTACTATGTTTCACGTTGGGGTTATGAAGATTGACAACTGCAGTCGGTTGAGTAACAATACTAACATAACCATCTTTTTTGTTGTTGGTTACTTTTGTTTTGCTATCTTTGACAACTTCTTTTTTACTTATTACAGTTCTATGAGTTTTATTCTCGCCTAATGAGCTTTTTTGGTTCTCAGCGTTTCTCTTAGATCTTTCCGGATCTAAATTGAATAAGAATTCATAATCGTTACTGTTTTCGAGAGTGTTTTCTTTTTCAGTTGGCTTTGCTGGGCTTCTTTCATGTTTGTTAAATAACTTACTTATTATATGCGGAGAGTAGACTTTAAAGGCTTGCCCACTTTCCTCAATTGCATTGCCTTCATATTCTGGTGTTGTATAACCTTTAAAACCTAAAAAGTAACAAAAATGTATCACATCTTCAAATACTTCATATAGAGGTACTTAGCGTTAATGTTATCGTTCTCACCATTAAACCCTTCCATGGGCGCCGTTACTTTATTTTTACAGACCTCCAATACTTTAGTCAGTTCATCTAAATTTATTTCAGCAGTCTCTTTATTTTCACCTGCTGAATGTGCATTTTTCAAAAGTGGCTTTTTAAAATATTCACTTGTGAATGCAGGGTTATAATTAGCAGTTTTAAAAGACACTGTTTCAGATGTGTGGTATTTCTTAGCCGGAGCGCCATCAAGAAACATGTAGAAATGTTTCTTGAACCATGAATCATCACTTTTGGTGGAAATATCTTCATCCATGTCAGACTCATCAAAAAAGTATCGTTTACTTCGTGTTTGTGGCACACGTGGAATCTTATTTAGAATAAATTTTCCTATATCATCCACTTTGTGATGTCTATGTGCTTGATATTTTACTAAATTAGAGAAATTATCATGCGCTTGCTCTTTTTGAAAATTTAAATAACTTCTATAGCCGTTCACGTAATCTTTAAAAGCTATTTTATCACTGAGCCCTTCGTAGCTCGTGTCCTCGAGTGGGGCAGACTCGGTCGTTTGAGATTCTTCATTGCTTTGATCTTTTGAAGTGTTTTCAGTTGATTCGGATGAGTCATTTGCTTCAGGATTTATTATATCATCATTATATTCAGCATCTGGCATATTTTCTCCATCGTCATACAATCTCTGTATATCTTCTTTGAGACTCAAATCTGTCAGTGTCTCAGGGTTTCTTTTGGAAAATTTGATTATATTGTTCATTTTTCTTTTTTTGTTAGTTGTTAGCATTTTCATTACGTTGTTTTCATGTGTTTTGGCCAATATCTGTTCATATAAACTCAACATTGCGAAATCATCTACAGTAGGAGTAGAAGTAGTTGTTTCGCCTATTTTAGTTGTCTTTTTCATATGTTTTGAAGTTTTGTCTTCGCGGTACTGTCTAGTTTTCGCTTTGGTTCTGCGAGGAGTGGTGTGGCGTGAAGTTTTTGGTAAACTTTTTGTTATTTTATTGATAATTTTCGTAGATTTACATTTCAGTGTCGATTTAGCCTGCTGCACTTCTTTATGAAAATCCTTTGAAACTTTATTTTTGACCTTCCTGTAAGCATCCTTTAGTTCCTTCTGTAATTTATCCTCAACACTTTGAGCTATAGTATAAGCGTCGTCTTTAATAGATCTTACAGACACATTATGCTTTTCTTCTTTGTTGGCGATAAGAATAACATTTCTATCATCCGCTGTTCGCTTGTCTATGTTTTCCATGTTGTTCAAAAACACAAACGTAGTCAAAGCATAACCCGGACTGCTTAAATGCGTCAATACAGGGTCTGCTTCAAACGTGGCTTCCGTGACCGTATTCGATATGATGTCTGACACCGCTGGGTTCTGTTCTGCAACCATCTCTATTGCCCTAGCTTTTATATCATTTAGTAAAGCCTCTATCTGTGCCGTGCCGAAGAAATCATCTTCCGTAGTTAACTTAGTACCTGCCGTGAAGCCCATAGGAGCATCGTATGCATATAAAATCTTATCTAGTTTTGGTTGTATTGTTATGTACTTCTCTGGGCCGTATCTCTGCTTGAAATAGGTCACTTCCTTAGTAACATTTGATAGTGTCCGCATATCATTAATGTATTTTTCTTTTGTTTGTCTTTTTTCATTGTGTCCATATTTCTGTTCATTTGGGTCGTCAAAACTTTTAGTGTCGTATACATCGTCAAATTTATCACATTTTCCAAAAGTCTTTGATACAGAACGGGTGTTAACCACAACCGTTAAGTAAAATACACTGAAAGTAAAATATTAGTAGAAAAGAAGGAACAAGAAAGGTATATAAGTATACCTATTTTGGACATAACTGTACTATATTTTATGACTAATAGTCTCAATCCATCTAGTGGTATAGGTATGATCGAATAACAAACACAAACCTCACACACTTAGGCATCTAAAATTCTTTTTTTTACTTTTAATACTGATTTTTACTACTATGGCCAATTTATAGCCAGGCTTCGAATTACAAATGAAAAATTAAATTTAAGAAGCCCAGTAAGATACCTATGCGAAGATGAGATGTGTAATTTATATGGTTAAAATTTTCCTAAAATTAGTAAAATATAGACTCACCATAAAAACTTAATAACAAGGCAAACCATTTTAAAAACTTCGTATTAAAATTAAAGTAAAAGTTATTAGAAATTATTATCAATAATTTGCAAATATTTTGATCAAGATGCAATTCGTTTTGTGACAGCGTCATTCTGAACTTTGACGTGACAATGGAAAAATATGTTTAACAGAGGATTTCGGAAAACCAAAAAGGTTTCCAAACACCTTTTAGAAACTATTTTCTTTTGCTAGATTCTCAAGGTATGTGAAAGTTTGGAGTCACTGCGTTACCTACATACTTACTCAGTAACGGTACAGGTTACAAACTTGATGTGATTACTTGAGGATATAATCTAAATAAATGTAAGACAGAAACACGATTGGTGAAACTTTTCTAGATAGTTTTTTTTTATAATCAGCCCACATAAAATCTTTTTTTCATCCATCCTCCGAATTTAGAAAATAAGTATACCTATACCTACTATTTTCTTTTTCTTTTCCATTGGTGTACGACCGGGTTCGAACCAATAACCTTCGGATCGAAAGTCGAGGCATCTCCGCCGAGCCAACACGGCTTTGAATGAACGCGTAGTGAGCGAACTCAGCTGCAGACCGCGAGCATAGTTTGCTGCAACTCAGCTGCTGACTGAATGACTCAGCAAGCGATAAAACGCAAACTACGTATAGGTCGTTCATAGTATCTTTTTTTTCTATGGTATAGGCGTCTTCACGGTTTAATAGCGCTCGGCGAAAGTGGAGGGGAGCTCTGCGCAAGTGAGGTGAGGCGAGGCGCCTATTGGTTCCGCTGCGGCGGGAAGGTGGCTAAGCGACCAATAAAAAATACATCAAAAAATCGACTTCTGTGCATTCAAGGTCAGCGCTATTAAACCGTGGGGATACCTGTAGATACAGTATGGTACCTACAGTACGCGCTGTATGGAAAACTTGAGGCAAACGATTAGGCTCACAGCTCGCCTAATAGGAACACGGTCTAAGGTTACCTAGTTACCTACTTTATGTAGATGTTATTGGAATCAATGAATCACTTTACACATTCTTCCGAGAACATGACATCAGCGTGAGGATAAACAAAGCAGCAAAGTGCGAGTCGTGCAGTCTTGACCTGGGTTCAGTATGATGGCTCGAAGGACCATATAACACACTGAATCTAGCTTAATGTAATTTCAAGCCGAAAATTTAAGGATATATAGTTAAACTTGTGTGGAAAGTTCACACAACGCCATCTAGTCCCAAATTAAGCAGAGCTTGTACTATGGGAACCAGATAACTGATACAATACTTACGTTTTTTTTTTTTTTGTAAATAAATACCTACATAGAATACATAGAAAACACCCGGACTCAGGACGAACACCGATGTTCTTCACACAAAGCTTGTCCTGAAGCGGGAATCGAACCCGCGACTCTCGGCGTAGTTGTCCAACTCGCTTGCCACTCAACCATCTGTGTCGTCTAGATATTGGAAAAATCGGTGTTTGTATGGGTATGTATGGATGTTTGTCCGAAAATAAGTGCCAAACTCATCATCAGATCTTGATGAAAAGGAGGTAGATGAGTTCAAAACATTTTTTTAAGTTCGTAGATGACCTAAATCGGTTAAGGGGTTTAGGCGAGTGAGGTCAATGTTTGAGGCAAAGGACCGATGGGAATTTAAAATTAATAAAAGTACTATCTGTGGGATAGGGGGCTATCAGCAACGGTGGGACGGATATAACTTTTTTGTTTCATCTGTCACCCTAGGCGGACAGAGCAGGGACAGATGGGAATAATTCACTACTAGTACGCATTAGTTTATTTCGTAAGATATAAGCTAACTCTAAAATCAATGCTGACCGCATAACCTTAGATAACCAACTTCGTATGACCCTCAGAGATATATTAGTTTGCAATCAATTTACACGCGTTTTTCTAACTAGGTATAATTTATCAAAATATTTGCAAAATGAAGTTCTTAGTAATTTCCCTCTGTATTTTAACTCTGTGGTGTGTCAAAGCTGATCATTTGGTGGTTGGAAACACCGCGAATCGAGTGTTGTTAGCTAAACATGAGCTGGTTGAGTATAATGCCATACCTTTTATGAAACGAGTGAAGTATTATTTCTACTCTCAAACTGACAATCGGAAAATCCAGGTGAGTTTCAGCTTGTTATCGAAAGGAGCCTCTTCTAGGCGCACTTGAAATCCTTTCACCACTCTGGTTCGAAGGAACTAGTGACACGATAATAATAAAAAAATCTTTATTTCAAATAAGTTACGAAATAAAGATTTTTTTAAATTGAAAAAAAAATAAAAAGTGACACGATAAGTAAGAAGATCAGCCGACTTCAAAATAGGAGAAGGTTCTCAATTCGGTTGATTTTGTTCATTTTTTGTTACCTCAGAAATTCGTTATATAAGTATCAACCGATATGGAAAATTCATTTTTTGTTTAAAAAAAATACTTTCAGTTTGGCCCCTTACAAATTTTATCAAAATCGATTCAGGAGTTTAGTTTTAAAATCAAAATATAACTGAAAAAAAGTACGTCGTCGAAGTAAACGAAACTGCGTATTTTGCTTCCCTGTGACTTTTCAGTGGTGGTTACGGTCACTAGAATAGAACATTCCAATAGTCTACCAAAGCTACTTAAATTGGCTATCGGCTATTTAGAGTAGGTAGGTATTACAGTTATTTCTGGTATAGGTCGTAGTGTAGGTAAATGAAAAAAATACACTTTTTTAGTACTTACTTTTAACAGCTTTTATATGATCCCTCATTTACGTCACGTGATTTACGGTCCCAATCGAAGCTTTCAATAATGTTATCCGTCGATTAGGACCACGGTCCCAATACCTAGAGGTCCAGAACGACAGAAACCTCCTTTAAGTACTTACTCAAAAAAATATTATCTTGAATTCCATTGAAGTCTGGTGTAGAACAGCAGGGTTTAATAGCCTTAGATACCTTGAATTTTAGACGTGTTTGGCGGGAGGGGTGCGACGCGACTGGGAAGGTGCCCGGCGCCGGCGTCTATTGGTCGCTTAGCCCCCTTCCCGCCGCGGCGGAACCAATAGGCGCCGTCTGGCCTCACCTCACTTGCGCTGCCGGCGTCTATTGGTCGCTTAGCCACCTTCCCGCCGCGGCGGAACCAATAGGCGCCGTCTCGCCTCACCTCACTTGCGCAGAGCTCCCCTCTACTTTCGCCGAGCGCTATAAACCGTGAAGACACCTATACCTACCTATGTTTTTGTAAAACCATGATTATTCTTTATTTCCAGGGCATCCAAGCTCTTGACAATCTCCACAGTAAAGCCTCCATCAACATCACAGCGGGAGGAGTCGGGAGCACTTTCGTGAACCTGCGATTGAAGAGCGAGCGAGGCGTCGGTCTGAGCTACGATGTGGGCATCTACGTCAACGAGGACTATGTTATGGGATAAATAAACTAAAACGTTAACTTTATTTGTGTTATTCTGAGTGATGGACACATAAAAATTAATACTGGTGCTGCCCTCTAGTGTTTTTTTTAAGCTTCGTTGTATCTTTGTTGCATCTGTCTCCTGAAGTAATGACAAAATCTAAATGAAAGTCACATTTTGATAATCTCCGAAGAAAAGCACTGCCATGTATTTCAGTTTTCTACTAAATTCAAGATGTAAACAGGTAATAAGAGGGATTAAAAATGTACATTTAACGTGACTGTAACAAAAATATGTACTGGTGCCCCCACTGGTGCTGCCTCTAGTGGATTTTTTTGGAATCTTTTTTCATACATAACACACAGGCAAAGTCGCGTGTAGCAAATAATAAATAAACACCCTATTAAATTATTCTACCATTTTTATTAAAAACATGAAAAACTAAGTTACTCTTAAAAAATAATCATATTTCAAAGGTCTTGGTTCAAGAAGTTGCAGTAGTCTCGTTCCAAACATTTAACAGCGCCATCTGTGGCCAGCAGTACGTTTTGTTTCCGCAAGTTGTCGATGAGCGCTGCTTGCTTGGCGAGGCGCGAGTGTAGCGCTTTAGTTCGCGACTCCAGCCGAGAGATGGCGTTTTCATGGGATGCTGATAACGTACGGGAGGAGTCCCGAAATTCCTGAAAAAAAATATTAGTGTACGTATTGTAATGTAATTGATCCATTAATAAAAAATCCTAGAAAAAACGAGCAGGGCATTCTTTCGATGCTATGTGTCGATCGATCTTGCCTGTGTGTGATACACAGGATTTTTTATTACAATTTACAAGTTACGGTAGAGCACTCCAGGTGCCACTTTGAGGAACTTCTGTATTTAGTCAGCTTCGAAAGCGGTAGAATAAATGACACTGCAGTGGTAACCTAGTTGAAAAATCCTGCAGGGGACGATTGCCACCCGAAATTCCATGTTACAGAAATAATACTGAGTATGAAAGAGGACAAAGAGGAGAGTGACACATAACAAAAAGCTTATCTCAGGATTTTTTTTTACTGCTAAGCAAAATATTTGATCAACAAATTATATAAATATATTTAGTAATAATCCGCTTAATTTCTAAACAAAGGTTTTAATTAACTTAACTTTAGTTCAACTAAACCAAAGAGTCAACGAACAGAAAACCAAAGTTTAAAGATACGACACGTGTTTCGCCTCTACACGAGGCATCATCAGGAGGTGTGGACTCGCCGAAGTTTGAAACGAGAGTTCAATCAATTATCTTAAAATATTTGATGCCAAAACTATCAAATATTTTGGTTTCCAGATTATTGCTGTAATTTATTGTGCCATGATATTATTATTTAGATTATAAAGATACCTTCTCAGCCCTCTTGGACACTTCCAGCTGCTGTTTGAGTGTGTCTATGTTCTGTTCCTGGATGGAACTCCTGGCTTCAGCGGCTGTGAGACGAGCACTCGTTCGCTTCAGCTCAGAAGATAGTCTGTCTGTCTCACTTCTCTGCTCTTTGTATAGTTTCTCTTTTTCCTGGGGGTGAAGGATAAATTTAAAAAATAATTTTTGGACGCCATCTAGCCCCAAACTAAGCAGAGCTTGTACTATGGGAACCAGATAACTGATTGAATATTCTTTTTTTTTTAGTAAACATACTTAAAATAATTGATTGATCCAGGCGTTACTTTGCGGAAATCCATAAATATCAACAAATTATATAAATATATTTAGTAATAAATCCGCTTAATTTCTAAACAAAGGTTTTAATTAACTTAACTTTAGTTCAACTAAACCAAAGAGTCAAAGAACAGAAAACCAAAGTTTAAAGATACGACACGTGTTTCGCCTCTACACGAGGCATCATCAGGAGGTGTGGACTCGCCGAAGTTTGAAACGAGAGACTCTCGTACTTAAATATTTATTCAGAACAATTACCTACATATAGGAACTATGTTACAGAAGAAACGGTGAAACTACAAAAGTTATCAAACTGTGTAGCAGTCTCAACGCCCTCCTCCCGGACACATTTACGTTCTGCGTTTTAAAGAAAAAGCATAGCTAAGAAGATATATAAGACTAAACATTAAATTAAACCTAAAATGCACTGAATGGAACTTTGAATATATAGACAAAGCAAGTACCTACCTACCTGTTTAGATTATGAATTTAAACAGAAGAGAAAAAAGAAAAAATATATAATATAATATAAGACATTTTGAGATCGTGAAGCTATGTGAGCATGTGTGTATTATGTTGAGTGTAGGTGTGGTGTTCCTTCAGCCCTACAACAGAGTCTTGGGTTCAATTTTGAGTAGATAGATAGATAACTCTTTATTGTAAACCCCTGAGAAACATACACATTGAAACAAAAACTTATGCTAAACAACCAAAAATAAAAGAGGTTACAATGGGCGGCCTTATCGCTAAAAGCGATTTCTTCCAGGCAACCTTAGGATGGAGATGAGTAATATGAATGCGGCGTCTGGTCGGGTGAGTCATATTCTAAATATACGATATATACATACAAATATATACACAAATACATAGATAAATACATATTTTATAAAAAATAAATAAAATAGAGTAAATTGCTGAAGGTGTGTGTGTGTGTGTGTGTGTGTGTGTGTGTGTGTGTGTATGTGTGTGTGCACTCGACCAATAGTGTCGTCAGATAGAGATCTTTTAAAATAAATACAATATATTTTAGATCAAAATATACATTTTTATCCGGACTTCCAGCCGATTAACAGTAAGTTATGGAAATTATATTGTATTGTATTTATTTATTGAAAAGGATGAAGACACAGTAACATAACAAACATTTATATAGTTACCTCGAGTCGTTTCAGTGTTGCCATGTACTTCGCCCTCATGTCGGCTGTGCTCGACCTCATGTTGTTACTCTTGTTCAGTAAAGAGAGTCTCTCACTCTCAAACTCCGCTAGTTGTGTCAAGTGACTTTCACATTGAGACGCCTGTAACAAATTTTTTGAAAGATTTGTCCCATAGATGAAATTTCTACCAATCTGAAAGTATTTCCTCTAAAACAAAAAAAAATCAAATCGGTTTATAATTACAACAAAGTTCTGAGGTAAAAAACATTTAAAAAAAACATTCAACCGAATTAATAACCTCTCCTTATTGAAGTCGGTTGCTACCTACCTGAAAAGTACTTCAAATTAACTGTTTAAGCGACCGTAAACACCATTGAAAAGTCACAGGGAAGCAAATTATGTACGCAATTTCGTTTACTTCGACAACATATTTTTTTTTCAGTTATTTGGATATGAAAACTAAACTACTGAATCGATAATTGATTGATTCAGGCGCTACTTTGCGGAAATCCATAAATATCAACAAATTATATAAATATATTTAGTAATAAATCCGCTTAATTTCTAAACAAAGGTTTTAATTAACTTAACTTTAGTTCAACTAAACCAAAGAGTCAACGAACAGAAAACCAAAGTTTAAAGATACGACACGTGTTTCGCCTCTACACGAGGCATCATCAGGAGGTGTGGACTCGCCCAAGTTTGAAACGAGAGTGAATAAAACCTTTGTTTAGAAATTAAGCGGATTTATTACTAAATATATTACATAATTTGTTGATACTGAATCGATTTTGATGAAATTTGTATGGGGTCTGAAAGTATATCCTCTCAAACAAAAATATTTTTTAAAATTGGTTTATAAACAACAAAGTTCTGAAGTAACAAACATTAAAAAGAAAAACAAAAAAGAATATTCAACCGAATTGATAACCTCCTACTTTTTAAAGTTGGTTGAAAAGCTTAAAAAAAGAGAAAAAATTTAGAACATTAGGAAGGACTCACCTTCCTGTCTATCACACTTTGCAGCTTGTCTATCTGATCCTGCATCAGTTTCACTTTAGAAGATAGAAACTTGCAGACACTCTCCACTGATGCTCTGTCTGAAGAAGAGGAATATAATGGAATAAAATAGTAGATAGATAGATAGATAGAAATACTTTATTGTACACCAGAACTTATGATTAAATCTTAACATAAAAAATATAAAGTACAATGGGCGGTCTTATCGCTAGGAAGCGATTTCTTCCAGACAACCTTTGGATGGAAAGCAAATAATCAAAGAAAAAAGAAAGCTTGGTTGGGGGTGTACTAATAGTTAGTTAATAGTTAATAAAAGTTAGTTGGCAAAAACGGACACTAATGTAAAAATAAAAACTAACTTATAGTAGAAATAAAAAGTAACAAAGTTAAGTAAAAAGAACCTGATATAGATAGGTATAAATAATAATTTACAAATAATACATAACTAAAAATATACACTTATATAAATATATAAACACATAAAATATATATATAAATATATAGCAAAAAAAATATATATATTACGAAACAACGATCGAACGACGAATCAGGATTTTTCAGTCAAATAAAAGTTATTAATTATTAAAAATTAAAGTTATTAAAATTATAGTATGTATTAGACAAGAATTATAGAATAGACTGCAAAGGAATAGAATATACAGGGTGTTTTTTTGAGAAGGGCACTGATGGCCAAGTCTGAAACCACGAGAGTTAGAGAAAAGTCGTGAAAGGAGTCATGCCCTCGATTTTTTAATCAAAACAATAACTGTATATTAGGTTTTTTTGTTTAATTTTACTTTTGACAGAAATCAACCCGAATGATTAAATATAAACACCCTGTATTATTGAACCAATGGATTATGTTGCTGATGAGGCCATCAGGGCCCTTCTCGAAAAAACATCCTGTATAGTAGATATCTAGTATGAATATAATTTATAGTAGTTATTGAAATTACTGAGCTTTCTGGACTGAACAAATATGATAATCGTAATAAAGCATCATTATTCTAGCTAAGCAACAACTGACCTTTCGTAAAGGAAGCTGGCAACACCTTATCCTTAACATTCACCGATACAAATGCTTGTAAAAACTTCATATCTTCATTTATCTTTACCGGGCAACATTCACAGACGACCCGACTTTGCTTTTTGACTCCATTTTGATTTTGTATGACTTCAAATTCAGGGTTGAAGTCTCTTGGTGTATGAGGTTGTATGTTTTTTTTTCTAGCACGGGTTTTAACTGGGGTCGTCGGTTCAGGGGTAGGGGGGGTACAGCAATGTCTTTTTAATTTAGTGTGGCTCGTTGTTAAAGATGGCGAAAATTCGGCGAAGAAGTCTTGTTTTTGCTGGAACAGATAATTATTTTGTGTTTATTACTAGTTTCTTAGTGTCAAGTCGCAAATCGGTCCAGTAGTTTTGGCTTGATTGAACAAATTATACAGTTGCAGTAGCTTTGCCGGCTTTTTTCAACAAAGCTTTTGTTTATGAAAATCTTTGATTAAATCACAAAGTACAAGGAAGTACATCAAAGATGAAAATCATGTGGAAATCGGCACGCACGAAATAATTCTAGAACTCACCATAACATGTTCGATTTCCTTCATCAAACTCTCAGTTTTCTTCTCCAATTGTTTATTTAGTCTTTTGAACTCATCTTCTCGGGCTAAAAGCTCTATTGCATCCATTTTTCAGTTATTTTACAACTTAGAAACTTTGAAAAACTCCCTTCGATCAAACATTTGGACGTTTTGACATTTAGAAACCAAAACAAACTATGACAAAATTAAAAATCGAATTACTTCAATCAAAATCTTCACGATTGTACGATTTTTAATTTATTAGCATTATAATGTAAGCAAAGTTTAGTTGCCATAGTAACGGGGCGTAGTCAGTCAAGCAACTGTTCAACTATTTCAAATTTAAGTCAAAATAGTGTCGTCTTAGAGCAAAATTAAATAAATCTTTGAGTTAATTTGGTAATTAGAATATGAATATTTATTATTAAGTAAAATGCTTTTTATCAAATATAATTTGATAGAAAAGTCGTGCGGGTTTAGCTATTGTTACATATATTACTGCGCCATCTAACGAAAAGCTTTGAAAACTATATCAAGGCTGCCATACTGTCAAAAACAGCTGTAATTTAGCCAATCACAGCAGTCTGTTTTTATGTCAATAACAATCTGTTTTCTTTGTTCCCTTACAACCACATACATACTTGTTGACACTGCTTTGTTTCCCATATGTTCAACATTGGGATTGCCATGGTGTTTCTACATGTAGAAATACGAAAATTCATTAGATTTGATTCTTAACTCATTGTTTTCCATTGAATTTGACTCAAATAACCGATGGTATGAGCAGAAAACGGTATCAAGGTCGACAAACTTAGAGCGAGAGAGGCATAGAAAAAAAGGAGATAGAAGTAAAAATGCATGTGTATTCGACAGATTTCAATCGATCCGCCAATGAGAACGAAGTGAGCACAGCTGACATTTTAGTATGTGTTTGTGGCGAGTGGAAGTTGGACGCTCGCTGTTTCGCGTATAAAAAAATATATTTCAAATCTCAATTTTGGACTGCTTCTAGCGTCCCGTACGTATTGTGCAGTGTAATAATGCATTTTAGAAGAAAAAGAAACTATTACCGCAGTGTTATATTATAGCCCAGGTGATTTCTTGTGGAGTGACGATTGTCGTTTGCTAAAGAGGTATGTGAGTGAATAATTCAACATTTTTATGCCGATGTTTCCTATGTGCAACTGCATTCAACATTCAGTTCATTTCCTGTTAATTAGAAAGTTAAATGATTCGTTCAGTTGCTAAAACCCGGATAATTTGTGTTGAAAGTCTGCAATGCGCGTGCGGGCTTGAGAGAGCTAGTTTTTTATTTAGAACGGTAAAACAATCTATGCTTCTTTCTGTGTTGCGTAAATGCATACTTGTTTCATTTCCGATTTCTAAAATACCTAAACTTGAGTTGGAAAAGTGTGTTCGTGCACAAAATGCCACGTCAAAACACGAGTCAGCTGTTCGTGTCAAATTCTCGAGTACCGTGAAAAAAAAATGGCCGAAATATAAAAAAACAGCTGTTCTAAAACTTTTCAGTCCTCCGAATGCTTCCTGTATTTACACGAACAAAAGGTAGGGGATGAAAGTGGTCTGGCCAGAGTTTTTTTTTGTTCTTTGTGTGGTATAACGGGTAATGCAGGTATATCAACCTACCTACTTGAGACTTCTAAACGGATTGCTAGTGTGGTACCACCTGCTGCGCGATTTTTATCGATAAAACCTTACGGAAAACTGGAAATTCGAACTTGTTTCAAAGACACTTTGGTATTATTTTTGTGCTTAGAAGAAAAAAATAGTTAAGTCTATGATTCTTTTAGTGAGTAATGAAAGGCTATCATTGCGTAATGCCTATTGGCTCAACTGGGCGGAAGTTGCAATGTTACGGAAAACTGATTACGATTATTCTAATAACTTCAATTTTAATAGTTTTAAATAACAATGGTGAATGGTGGTGTGCTGGTTGATATTTTTATCTATATGTAGGTACATATAATTAATTATGTAATGTTAACATAAAAACGATCATGCCTTGAAAGACTGACTGATTAAACTTATAATGTTTTAATTGCATTACTTATGTATTTAGCTAGGTACTTGCAATATCTACCTAATAACAACTTTGGCCTGGATTTTATTGTAATCAAAGTTTCATTCATGTTGTTGATGATAAATATTCTTCTAGAAAATGATATTAAACTGAATGTAAACATTAAATTTAAAAACAAGGCCTCAGTGCGTTGACATTTCACTGAATAACAACTTCTTGAGTTTACTATTTTATGTATAACATGGAAAAAGATAACGCTGTAGGTAAGTGCCTCCTAATCAACTACTTCCCTTAGATACACACTTAAGTAGGTAACTAAACTACTGGGTTATTTAGTCGTACTAACAAAGCTTTATAAATAACATACGTCGTACTGGAAAATGTCCTTTTAAACTTTATAAATCTTAAACTATCCTAATTTTGGAATTTTAGTGACCTTCTTCTTATCGTGTCACTAGTTCTATCTAAACAGTGTGGTGAAAAGATTTCAAGTGCGCCTCGAAGTGGCTCCTTTCGTGCACTTGCTTGACACATGTTTTCGAACTTTTTAGGTTCTATGACATGCCGGTTTCCTCGCGATGTTTTCCTTCACCGTTAAGCACGTGTTTTAATGCACACATAGATTTTTTGAACAGAAAAATCCATTGGTGTACGACCACCGTGTTCGAACCCACGACCTTCGGATCGAAAGTCGAGGCCAACATGGCTTTTTTTATTTTAGTGACCACTGCTGGATTTTTAGTAGACCTATTCATCTTTGAAATTTTAAATTTAGTTTTGTTTGGTTATCTCTGTTACCAACAGAATAGAGCTCATTTTTGAGTTTAGGTTAGTTCAGAATTATTAGATTTTATAAATTCGGTACTAGCTTATAGAATACCTTACGAATTAATGTAATGCTAAGCTTCATAAGTATCTGCGTAAAGGAGGTCTTCGAATTTGATCCTCCATAAACAATGTGGTGTGCAACGCGTTTGACGCTCCCAAATTTAGATGACCTCCATCCGTACGGAGCGGGTTCAATTTCCGTGTTGGCGTGTGTCACACACCAGTTCTTTACATGCTTGTGCTGTGAACCAAATAGCTATGAAGCCGCTTGAAAGCCTCGTTTATGGCTTGAAAGCCTCGTTTATGGCATAAAACTCCAAAACTTCACAGGGCAAAATAAGTTAACCTCAAGATAATGTTTTCCATTATGACATAAATCGATTTTTTAATGATTTCGCAAAGGCTTTGTTACTGAAAAATTTGAGTGTTTGATTTGAAAAAAAAATCTAATTGATTTAGATCAATGTGTTTTTATTTATATTACGTATTTTTGTCATTTTTGGGCCGACTGTACGATTTTTTCCATAAACACAAAATGCAATGTTTTTTTTACAACAACAAATAAAGGTAAAGATTTTCATTTTACACGAACATGGTATAGAAAAAAAGCACAGAGGCTAAATCCGACCTTTGTTTTCGAAGTTACGTCGCTTAGTTTTTTGTTAACTTCATGCATTTTGAACTTACGGTTAATTATTTAGCTACGCCCTGTTTCTGTCATGTCATCGATCCATCGTGTGGGGTTAGAACTGCACCCCGGTTCTGTATCTGGACAAAGCAAGAGATAAGACTATGTTTTTCTCTCTTTAGTCAATCAGCTTTCCTACTTTGAAATACTTTTGCTGAACTTATTAATCTAGAAAATAGAATGAATGCCAAATTTCAGACTTGTAAAAATTATAAAGCAATAACAAATATTTATATGAAGATTTGGATAAGTAATATTATGATGATAAACTGGAGTGAGACAGACTTATGATAGTTAGATGCCTGATTGTGTAAATTTTAGAATTAGGTGACCAACATAATATTATACGCCAATATGGTAAAACATAGAGCTCTACGTCATACCATATACCATCCCATTAGCTATTTGTATATAGTATGTATGTATGTGCTATGTGTATTTGAATGTTTCACAAATTTGACAATAAATGAATTTCTATTTGTATTTGAAGATCCTTAAATTTTCACATTTGGTGTTGGCTTAGTTTGATAAATCGGGCTCGATTTAGAATTTAGAATTTATTTTTACAAAAAAGATAACATTACAGATATAATCCAAATCGTTACATTTTAAACAAAAAATAAAGTTACACACAAATACAGTAAACACAATAATCCGACTGAGGCAAGCATTTGTGTGATGGACAATGAAGTAAAATAATTTTATGTACTGACTTACAGTACACAGGTACCTAGTATCGATGCCACCTGTGATGTTACTAAAGGAATCCTAATGGTCTATGAATATGTATGTATTATAATAACTAATAGGCATGGAAAATATACCGAGTAACTGATCTCACATAACACTTGTTACTTTCTGAGACCAAGTCTGTTACAAAATTACCGGTGATATCCGCCCGGCGCGCCCCAACAGGCGATTTTATACGCTGTGATGTCATGATACTTGTCACCATTCACAATTTCATTCGTATCGTAAATAACAACAACAGACAGTCAGTAGTGAGCTGTGAGTGCAAGTGATTGTCGCGTCATGCGTGAATTATTTAAACGAAATGTGACATTATCACATTAGGCCACTGATGAAAAATCACCTGTGACAAAATCACCAGTAATTTCACTGTTTCAAAATGAAATCATGTCACCATGTGACAATGAAATAGAAGTAGCAATCATTTCCATGCCTAATAGTTATAACTATAGAAGTAAACATGCAAGTGCGCATGCGTTAACTACAATGGAAGTTTGCAGTTGCATAAAAACTTGGTCTATTTTATCTTGATCTCATGTTGTAGGTAGGTACTTATAATTACACTCAATCATGATAAGTGATATTACATATGGTTTTTGTGATGTCATTATAAAACTATTGTATGTATGAAATAGGAAAATACTTACCTTTGTTTGAGCACAATAGATGAGGCCTATTGTGCTTAGGTTTGGTAGATACTAAAATTAACAACGTTTTTATACGTAACTTGAAACGACTAAACAGACCAACAGAACAAAGGGTGACTGTAAAAGGTTTATGCGTAACTTGTATTTAGTCGAAAAGATTATGAAGTAAATAACCGTATAAAATGATGTTATCGATGAAATGTCCCATCACTTAACTTTCAAATAATAGAAAATTGGTATTTCATTGTTCATTTTTTAAATAATAAACGTACAGTCATAGTCGTCTTACGTAGGTGAATTTCGTTTACATTTAATTTATTTTAGCACAATTTGCTTTTAGGGTGATTGAGCAAATCCTTCCGTAACCTCTAGAAAATGTGTTAATCCAGGTTATAAACTATCTCTGTGCCAAATGTCATCCAAAACTATTTACAGTTGTTTTGCGGAATTGAGAAACAAACGGTTTACGGTTTTAGATTTTTATTTCTCAAAAAAATTACAAAATTCGCTTATAGAGAAACTATTTGGTAGGTATTATGATTATAGCGGCGTAAGACGTTAGGTAGGTATCATAAATCTTTAAAAATATGCTATAATTAGGTATTATAATATAGTAGTAATAGTGATATTAAGATTTTTAAGTTGTACATTTATACATGGTTTTAATATTAAACATACAAACTTTCACATCTATAATGTTTTTTTTTTTTTTTCTTTCGAAGAACCTAAGTTCTTCGGTTTTGGCTTCACATCAAAGGTATATAGCCAGTGTCAAGTAATTGGAGAGATTATTTTGTCATAAGTCAGAGTCGATAAGTCAAGTCATGCCCCTGTAAAGTAGTGGTGGTTGCGACTTTACTAGAGGCTTCTATTGAGTTTTGGAGGCAACACGAAAAGTCACGTTTTACAGCATTACACTATTCACCAACACTCATACACGTTCACGAGCACTTAATGGATAAAAAACCACCGTTTTTACACTTAAACACTCAATGTTATACAAGTTTTGTCAATTAATTTAATGCCGTCAATACGCCATTTTTCATGTTCCCGCCAAAACTCTCATCTATAATGTTAGTAGTATAGGCTAGTGCTGGTATGAATGACAGTCTCTTAGTTGACAATCATCTGATGACAATGGATCAAGTGGAGAGCAATCGAGATACTATCGCCATTTTCTATTTATGTCGTGGTGTGCATCGTGCGGGTTGATAACCTACTGTTTTAGCTTTTATTTATACTATAGTCACTTTACAACTTCATTTGTGTTGCGAATTAATCAAAATTCCTTTCTTAGTACGCACTTTCAGCTCTTACCTGTACCACAGAGTGCTAAGATATACAATCCCTGTACGTTGTCTGTCAGTCAGATCCCTTTATTTATATTATTTTGATCAGTTTGTAAAATTAATCTATCCTAAATCCTAATAATAGAGTAATAGGTAAAATTTACAGGTAATAATAAAATTAAATAACAAAGACCAAGTAGGTATTGTATTTGTCATTATCCCGCTAAGTTCTCGGACATGACTCACATCAAAAACTTTTGTCATTGACTGTCGGTATTCAAGTAGTTAGCAACTTTTTCTACCTGACTGTCAATGCGGGTAATGTTCTTCTTCTTCTTATCGTGTCACAAGTTCTTTAGAACCAGAGTGGTGAGAGGTAAGGATTTCAAGTGCGCCTCAAAGAGGCTCTTTTCTTGCACTAACTTTTGGGTAATTTTAATGCATGGTTATTCTTTAATTTAAATGCAATACTGATCCAGTTTGGATATTAAAAAAAACATTCAGTAATAAATCCGCTTGATTTCCAAACAAAGGTTTTAATTAACTTAACTTTAGTTTAGAACTTTAGTACAGAGTATCGAAGTTTGACTCTCGTTTCGAACTTCGGCGAGTCCACACCTCCTGATGATGCCTCGTGTAGAGGCGAAACACGTGTCGTATCTTTAAACTTTGGTTTTCTGTTCGTTGACTCTTTGGTTTATAATATAGTAATATGTACTAAAGATCTAAACCAAATATTAAAAAAAAACAACTATTGCAAAAGACACAACAGGACGTGGAAAATTTTGTTATTATAAAATTTTATAAAAAATGACCGACGGAACCCACGGCAAAGTCAAATGAACACGAACCGGGTGGCACAAAAAGTATATTATTTACTTTGTTGTCTGTTGCTAAAGGTTATTCATCAAACCGAAGTCTGATAGTAACAAAATACAATTCGGTAATTTATTTGAAGACCGTACTACCTTTCTCTTATTGGCAAAATTATTATAAATAATACCAAATAACTACAAAGATTTTAAAATGTAATCTTAACTATTTTTTTTAAATTGAAGCACATTAAGTCAAATCAAAAACCAGTTATTGCAATATCTTAGAACGTCATAAGCTTAGAAATCATTTTTAATCACCCATTTGCCCATAATTACCTAATTAGGAAATAGATAAGGTAATGTTAAAAGAAATTACTTATCCGTCGGGTCATGCGTTATCTGTCGGTCGTACTGACACATTTTATTTGTGTCGGTCAAGAGTCAGGGAAATTGATAATGAGGTATCTTTGTGTAAAACAATGTTGTTGTAAAGTCAAAAGCAATATTCGCTTAGCAACAAAAGCAATATCACCAATATTATAAAAAAATTAGCCCTATCCGACTGACAGACAACGACCAACCAGGCCAATCCACTGAAAGTAGAGACTTGAAATTTTGAGGGTGATTTTGTTAAGAAGTATAAGCGCGTAATAGTACGATTCATTTTTTTATATATAATATATATTATTATTTATAATAATATGTATTATTTATAATAATTTTGCCAATAAGAGAAAGGTAGTACGGTCTTCAAATAAATTACCGAATTGTATTTTGTTACTATCAGACTTCGGTTTGATGAATAACCTTTAGCAACAGACAACAAAGTAAATAATATACTTTTTGTGCCACCCGGTTCGTGTTCATTTGACTTTGCCGTGGGTTCCGTCGGTCATTTTTTATAAAATTTTATAATAACAAAATTTTCCACGTCCTGTTGTGTCTTTTGCAATAGTTGTTTTTTTTTAATATTTGGTTTAGATCTTTAGTACATATTACTATATTATAAACCAAAGAGTCAACGAACAGAAAACCAAAGTTTAAAGATACGACACGTGTTTCGCCTCTACACGAGGCATCATCAGGAGGTGTGGACTCGCCGAAGTTCGAAACGAGAGTCAAACTTCGATACTCTGTACTAAAGTTCTAAACTAAAGTTAAGTTAATTAAAACCTTTGTTTGGAAATCAAGCGGATTTATTACTGAATGTTTTTTTTAATATCCAAACTGGATCAGTATTGCATTTAAATTAAAGAATAACCATGCATTAAAATTACCCAAAAGTTAGTGCAAGAAAAGAGCCTCTTTGAGGCGCACTTGAAATCCTTACCTCTCACCACTCTGGTTCTAAAGAACTAGTGACACGATAAGAAGAAGAAGAACATTACCCGCATTGACAGTCAGGTAGAAAAAGTTGCTAACTACTTGAATACCGACAGTCAATGACAAAAGTTTTTGATGTGAGTCATGTCCGAGAACTTAGCGGGATAATGACAAATACAATACCTACTTGGTCTTTGTTATTTAATTTTATTATTACCTGTAAATTTTACCTATTACTCTATTATTAGGATTTAGGATACTTTTGTCTCTTACATTATTATGTTGTTAAACTTTCTGTCAAGTAAATCTCAGCTAACTATCCTCATAAGAGTACCTACTAGAAAACGTAAATACCTTATCTTCTCTTCGTGGGCGTCTTTACTTTTTTATCGTAAATAAAAGAAAATTAATTAAATTTGTACTTGTTTTGGAAATAAAGTATATCAAATATAATCGTATGTAACTTTTTAGGTTTGTTTAAACTTTGACATTAGGTTTTTAGAGCTGCCCACAAACTGTTTTAAATACTGCTCTAGATGCTAATTTCGGTACAGATAAATAAAGTTGAGTTATTTGTCCTAGATTTATAAATACCTAGCTATTAGCCACGTGTAGTCGTAACGGCGCAAATTAACCACTAAGGTCAGATCTATATTTGTAGCATTATAAACTGATTCTTTGTTGGAAAAATCGCTGTATCATACATACTTACTTAGTTAATTTCAATTTGTATTTATGTTAACTTTTTGAAGTAGGTATGTTAAGTGCAATATCTAAATGTATATTATTAAAGGAAATTTTACGTTATCTCATCTAGCCTCAAAAAGATTAATATTAGTTTTTGTCGACCTTCATTATTACATTTTTTTTTATAAATCAGTTTAATTTATATGATTGAGTCTTATTAAAATTAAATTTTAAACAAATCTCATGGCATTAACCGATGACGAAGTTACTCATAAAAAATATTTTTTATTCGACAATGACAATTTTACCTTTGAAGTATGGAACTAAAAATTTACATAAAATATGGTCCAATGACGAATTATTACCTCAATCCATTATTTGTATTAATCAATTTAGTTTTTAGTTCCATTACTTGGTCTAAATAAATTATGTTCCATATTCCGTAAAAATGTGTCGATGTATTTTCTATCGACACGACACATCACTAGTAGGACACAAGTGCAATCTATATTGGTTTTGTTTGCGAAGGGTTTTTGAACCCTGGAGTTTTTCAACCCCGTATTCTTGGGTGGGGTAAAAAAGGGTAGGGTACATAGGTAGAAAGATAACAATATCGCATAGTACCTACAACTCCGGCGAATGAACATGACACCTGGCTCGAATGACGTTTGTGCAAAGTACAGCGTGGAATTGGATAATGTTGATAGAGAAGAGGTCCTGTAATACTTGGTGATGATAAGTAATGATAAGGCTTCGCAATTAGAGGAAGAAGAAACACGGAGGGCGCTGCGCGGGGCAGCGGGGGAAGCATCAAGTTCCGAGCGAGAGTGGCAGCCAGGTGGCATGTTAATTCGCCCGAGTAGTACCGTGGGTGTAAAGACGATCCTACATAGGTAGGTAGGTTAGGTACTAGGTACTTATATCTATAAAAAAAAAACAAATCGGTTTAATAACAATAAAGTTCTGAGGTAACAATCATAAAAAAAACAACCAAATTGAGAACCACCTCCCTTTTTGAAGTCGGTAGATAAATTAAATCTCCCACTCAACTGGACACAAAATCCAAAATGGCCTCCAATGAGTTCGAAAATAGCGAAGTTTTTGTGCAACAACCTGTTAGGGTCGCTGACCTCGAGCCGGGACAATGACCTCATTCTGAATCCTGCCACAGATGAAAAAGATTTTCTTTTGACGCTAGAATATGACCCTTTCTATAATATGTACCGTTTGAAGGTGTCCCTGCACGATTCCATCAAGAGTACCAGATATTCATGGGTAAATATTGTAAATACCATGGGAAGGTATCCCCTGCAGGATGCCATCAAGGATACATAATATTCCTGGGGGAATACCGTTAGAAGTTGTCCCCTGCATTATTGCAGCAAGAGTACCCTTCGGATGGACTTTTATGCAGTTAGCCGCAGATGGTTGTTACTGCGCGATATTCCTAGGTAAATAAACATAAACATAAACATAAACATTCACACACTCACACCCCTGCACTAGGATTCCCTGTGTCGCAGGTGGCATGGACACATACAAGACATCACAACATCCAAGACCCGAGAACAAACATTTGTGTTCGTCACAAATATTTGCCCCGGCCGGGGATCGAACCCGGAACACCGAGCTCCGTAGGCAGGGTCACTACCAACTAAGCCACGGTGTCGTCATATCATCGTCAATACCGTGGCAAGTTATTCCCTGCGGGATTCCGTCAAGAGAACTGGAATTACTGAATAGATATTCCTGGGCAAATACCGTGGGAAGTTTTCCCCTGCAGGATTCCATCAAGAATAACCAATATTCCTGGGTGAATGCCGAAGGAAGGTGTACCCTGCAGGATTCCATCAAGAGTACATACCAGAACTACTAATTAAATATTCCTGGGTAAATACGGTTAGAAGGGGTTTCCCTTGCAGGATTCCATGAAGAGTAACAGAACAACTAGCTTGATATCCCTAGGTGTTTACCGTGGAAAGTGCCCCCTGCAGGATTCCACCAAGAGTACCATAACTACTAACTAGATATTTTTTTAAAGGTGTCCCCTGCAGGATTACACCTGCTAGATCAGTATCAGATATGCTGTTGTTAAGCAGTAATGTGTATACGCATTGTTGTTCCGGTTTGAAGAGCACCTCCGAACCATACATTACTCACAATGTTTGTATCACTGTTGTGTTTGCTCGAAGTACCCGAGTTGTTTTTTCCCCACTGAAAATAGAGATTATATTAGATTTTTGACGTTGCGGTCTGTCTGGCCTAAGGAAAAGTACTGAAGCCCTATCACCAAAATGTTTGACAAAAGTATTCGTATCGAAGCCGTCAGCTTGTATGTAATTTTGTTTTCACTCCACCTGCTCGACAATATCCAATTACATATCATGCTATCATCAAGGTAAAGCAAAGCATTACTTACCTAGGGAGGTAATGTTGTATGAAACTCCCAAGGGTAGTAATGCGATTTGAATTTGGAACGTCAAATTCGTGTGGAAACTCGTGGAAAACTCCAAGTAAAAGAACGCCCATATGGCATTGTAAAAAGGTTTGTTCTAAAATCGAACTGGCCACTCATAAAAAAAATAAAAAAGGCGCGATATCAAAGATTGTGAAACAAAAGACGGTGTTGGCTGCTGAGTTCGGAGCCCTGGCTTTATATTGCCTCGCAGAAGGTGTGAAAAGTAGAGTATGCTCCTCTGGGATAAAGCCTGTCTTTGTCTTGGGCAGCTTGAACCCCTCGCGTCACTCAGGACTTTACATACTAACCGAGTCCATCGTTAGCTCAGGGTTCAATATGCTACCCGCGACATAAGACACTGCTTTATCCCCTTAGTGCATAATCTATTATTAAGCGGCACGTCATGCAATCTGTAGTTTTTTTTTCTATTACCAAAATGTTTCACAAACGAATTGGTATCAAAATCGCGTCACAAGTCAACAGTTTATATGATGTTTTGAAATATTAAATGAAGAAAAAAAAACGTGATTAGGAAAAATTCTGACAGTCAAATTCGTATAGTATCCAAATATCCTTCACAGAAACGTCAATAGTTTGGTAGACTTTTGAAAAAAATAAATTTGGTTGTCTATAAAGTTGGTTTACCGACGAGGGTTTAACGTGACAACGTCATAACAAAACATTGATGACGTAACAGCGTAACGGGACAATGACGTTTTCGTGTATGCAGCCGGCGATTAGACGTAGTCACGTCAATAACTGACAAAACTTCTGTGACCAATTCGATACGAATACGCTTCTTTTCTACAAAAAGTTTGATCATAGAGCCTCAGTTTGTATGTTACTTATTTATTAATATGGCGTTATGAATAATGGCGTTTTGAAAAATAATAAATAAGTAACATACAAACTGAGGCTCTATCATCAAACTTTTTGTAGAAAAGAAGCGTATTCGTATCGAATTTGTGACAGAAGGTTTGTCAGTTTCGATGACGTTTTGAAAAATAATAAATAAGTAACATACAAACTGAGGCTCTATCAACAAATTTGTCGTGCGTGCCGGGTGCGATACGAATACGCTTTTTAAAATTTTGATGATAGGTTGTATCTGAGAAAGCACTTTTTGCGAGAGGTGATAGACCTGCCAAGATCATGGCCAAGTTTTTTGGCAATTGCGTTTTTGCTCGTAATTTGCGTGTTGAAACGCTCGTCCCACACATTGGCCAAAAGGTAAATGGCTTAAAAAAATTGGTTGTCTGTAAAGTTGGTTTACGGACGATAGTTTAACGAGACTACCAGCGTTACCGGACAACGAGCGTTACCGGACAATGACAGCGTTACCTGACTGACAATGACGTCAACGTTTTCGTGCATGCAGCCGGCGTTCATCGATTTATTAGAGGTTTTTTTTACTGTTTGTTAACTCAGACCGATTTTTAAAATTCTTTGACGTAGACGTAGACTTTGAGATTGGTCCTACCTATACAAATTAAAAAAAAATCGGTTATGTATTTTATTATAAGTTTTTAAATCAAGTGGTGTTTACGGTCACTAGAACAGTCCAGTTGAACTCAGTTCCAAAGCTGCCAACACCCCCCCCCCCAACCCTCTGGAGCTTGGCCCTCTGGAGCTTGGCTGCCCCCCCTGGAACTATGAAATACACTATCTTATAAAGGCAGGTATAAAAAAGTGATTCATTTATAGACTCAAAGATCACTTAAGGGTAATCCTCAAATCCGAATTCCATACAAAAATGTTTTGGACAAATACTCAAAAAGTACGCCGTATTATAGTAATTTCTACACACTATTCGATTCCTCTATGTTTTTTGATTTCGTGAACTTAAAACGTGAAAGTTTTCATACTTTAATTTAGATTTTATACGTGTTTTAAAATTAACCCTACTAACTTACTAACTCGGATTTGAGGATAACCCTTAAGCCGCATCTCATCAAAGTGCAAAGTGCCTTATCATAAAACGCAGAGTGGGACTAAGTACTTGACTTGTAAGTCCTGATTCAAGACACAGGGTTCTTGACCTGTCTTTGTCCGCCGTGAGTCGCATCAGTCGCATCGCTCATTATTTTTAGGGTTCCCTTTGAAAAAACGGAATATTTTACATTTTCGTACCGAATTAAGGGTCAATGTTCTTGTTTGTGCAGTTTTTTGACATGAACGCCGGCTGCATGCACGAAAACGTTGACGTCATTGTTCGGTAACGCTCATTGTCCCATTACGCTAGTAGTCACGTTAAACTATCGTCCGAAAACCAACTTTACAGACATCCAATTATTTAATTTAATTTATTATGGGAGACTTGCTCAAAAGTTGGAAGTAAGTTGAGCTTACTTTATTTCTTTCTTATCGTGACAATATAGTTATTTCGAACCAGTGAGTGAGGTGAAAGTATTTCGAGTACGCCTCTAAGAGGGTCCTTTCGTGTACTTACTTAACTTACCATTAAACTAGTCAATATTTTTACTAGTAAATAATAAATACTCTATGTTAGGCAAAGTGCAATTTACGTGAAAATGCAACCATTGCGTTGATTTAAAATATGGCTTTTCGTAGTCTTTTCACTGAAGGCCCTATAATTTTCTCTAAAAATTATGAATTCGTCATCATTCAATACACAACCATGCGAGTTACACTCATAAAATATTTATGAAGATGGATGGATTTTTATGGCTCAATCACGCAAGCTTCTATAGGTTTGGGCTGAAATTTCAAGTGGATCTGGAATTATTTTTTTTGTGAGATCACGCAGCCGAAGTCACGGCCAACAGCTAGTATTCCATATATTGAAATCCAAAGTGCATGGACCCGATAAAGTGTTGATATAAAACTCGTACTTTGCCCTCCTCAGCCGTCTAGACTTGGCCAACTTGGGGTAGCCGAAAAAAACACACCTGTTGACTTGTCGAGTCGTTTACGCTCAGTTTGAGTTCAAACGCCGAACACTGCGGACGTCCGACAAAAACAGTAATTTAAAGTTTAAAAATCGAATTTGTCACTTTTTGTCTGGATTGATAAGAAATTATGCAATCGTGAAACCGGTTTTGATAATATATTTATGTTTTAAAAACTTATCTAGCTGCCGTGTGTAACCATGTATTGTGATATTAGTTGTTTAAATACTTGTCCACGCGAATCTGTGATAGTTTATTGATCATGTTTTGTTTCTTTAGTCCTAGTAAGTATTTGTAAATAAATCGTAAAGTTATGTCATCGATTGATGATGCTATCATCTATAATGCATCATTTTGATAGTTTCGTCATGGTTATAGTAAATTTATCCGACTGGCGAAACATCAATTCGAAAATTTGTGTTATTAACTCATTCACGCTTAACTACTGAAACTAGTAACCTGTTATAGCTTACACGGTAATCCAACACAACTGGAATATTGACAAAATGTGTATAGCAAAAATGCAAGCAAACCCAAGTAAAAATGTGGGTTATAAGACTTCTTGGTAAAAAAAAAAACAAAATACATATGTATGTATCCTTGCCTGAAACTTGAGTCTCGTTTGAATATTTAATCAATAAAAGAATTGACAGACATGAATAAACTTTTTCGTATATTCATATATTCATGATTGTATCCCTTACGGGGTGGCCAGACCGATGCAGTGGCATTCACTTTTGAACCCCTATGATAAATATCAATGGCTTGGTATGTATGTGGGAAAGGAAGATCTCTTACTATAGGTATTGAGAGACGAACTAGAAAAATATGACGGAACAGTATGACCACGCTAACATAGAATAAAACTAACTTTTAAAACTTTATAAAACATAGTATTCTTTATTTATTTGGAACAGTTGTACGCCCTGCCCCGCTACTTTTATTTAAATCATCTCCAATGCCTGTTGGTTGCCTGGAAGAAATCGCTCTCAGCGATAAGGCCGCCAATTGTACCACTCATTAGTTTTAAGTCTTGTATTTGTTATTTTCCTTGTGTACAATAAAAAAATATCTATCTATCTATCTATCTAAATGGAAAAAGAAGGGGGAAGCCTTTGCCCAGCAGTGTATAGTATAACAAGAACTTCTTATCGTGTCACTAGTTCTTTCGTACCAGTGTGGTGAAAAGATTTCAAGTTCGCCTCGATAAGGCTCCTTTCGTACACTTGACACATGTTTTCGGACTTTTTAGCTTCTATGACATACCGGTTTCCTCACGATACTTTGAACAGAAAAATATGGATTTTCTGTTCAAAAAAAAATCTATGTGTGCATTAAACATAAAACACGTGCACGTGCACCAATGGTGGTGTACGACCGGGATCGAACCTACGACCTTCGGATCGAAAGTCGAGGCATTCGGCCAACCCGGCTTTTTTTTTAATAACTTACTGTAATAGGCATTTCATTTCATTTTATTTATTTCCATAGACATATAACATGTTCTTAGACAGGTCAATTTACATTTTTATATAGGTAGGTACATATACAGTTTCATTCATCAGAATTATTGGTAAGTACAAACTTATTTTAGGGTTCTGCAATTCAACGTCAATTTAAATTAAATAAAAATAAAGTTCTATAAATATCATCTGTGTGTAATGCTAACTTTAATTTGTTATTATCTGCAAATGCTTCGTTTAGAGTTTAATAGCTTTTTTCGATTAATTGTTTTTTTATGCATAATTTAAAGTTCACATCTGACATATTTATAATATCTGCATGTATTTTATTATATAATTTTAATGCTACACAATAAAAGCTTTTCGACACTTTAGCCAGTCGTGTCCTAGGTACAATGAGGCGATCTTTATTTCTAGTATTTATGCTATGAACATCCTTCATTGTTGTAGGCTTAATAAAAGAGTTAATTAAAAAAATTATGTGGGGTATGTATGTAGATATATTCTGTCTGATGACTACTGTCGAACTACTCATAATTTTGATGACATTTGGCAGGTGTGTAGTTAAGTTCAAAACATTTTTCGAGTTCATGGATGACCCGAATTGGTACAGGGGTTTAGGCGCACGAGGTTGAAGATTGGAGTAAACTAATAGTAAGTCAACATACCAAATATGTATACAAAATCAGGTGAATGTACGTGCATCCTTTGTAGTCTGAACGTTGACCTAGGTCGCGGCTAGACTCGGTCTAGACCTCTCCCTTGCATCTTAGAGGGGTAGCGAATGAATGAATTTACCAGACTATTTTTTTTTCAAAGATTCAAAGATTTATTGACATTAGACTATAACATTACAGTAACTATTGATACTATTAACTATTTTTATTGTTGACTATTGTTCTGGTCATGAGCAGGCGTGATCTCTTACTATCAGGAGAGCACTTAGATCGTCTCGTCTCATGTTTACTTGAAGAAAACTTTGTGTGCTTATTTATACTTATACAGAATTACAGACTATAAATGGGAAGGTTTTCTGCTTTTTCCTTCTTCCAGAATTGATATTAGTAGTTGCCCCTTTCTTAAAAAAATAAAATTGGATGTCTGTAAAGTTGATAATTTAACGTGACTACCAGAACGGAACAAGCAAATGCAAATGAGCGTTACCGGAAAATGACAGCGTTACCAGACAATTACGTCAACGTTTTCGTGCATGCAGCCGGCGTTATTCGATTTATATATGTGTGCCATTTTTACCCATTTTGTTACTCCAGTGTTTTTGTTTTTGATGCAGTTCGTGGGTTTTTTGAGTAGTTTGGATGATGAACATCATTGCTAATGAAATTTCGGGTAAAAACAAGCAAATGTACATTATAAACTAAAAACCATGTGTTTATGCTTATGCTTTATCTCGCTTCCTTTACGAGATAAAGGAAGTAGTTTATTATATATTTATAGTGATTTTGAGGTTTGTGTATTTGCAGTTTTATAGTGTTTGAGGTAAGTCGGCATTGCATTCTTACAAATGAATGTAAAATGCATGTCATCGAGTTGTTTACCCGGAAATTTTAAGCCAGATATCTAATCGGGAAGTGCTCGAAAATTTAGTTGCAAGATTCCACCCGAAACGACTGACAGACAAACAAAAAAGGGACTTAAGGCTAATCCTCAAATCCGAATTCCATAGAAAATGTTTCGGACAAATACTCAAAAAGTGCGCCGTATTATAGTAATTTCTTCACATTATTCGTTTCGTCCATGTTTTTTGATTTCGTTAACAGAAAAAAATGAAAGGTATCATACTTTAATTTAGATTTTATACGTGTTTTAAAATTAACCCTACTAACTTAAAAACACGTATAAAATCTAAATTAAAATATGAAACCTTTCACTTTTTTTGTTGACGAAATCAAAAAACATGGACGAAACGAATAATGTGAAGAAATTACTATAATACGGCGCACTTTTTGAGTATTTGTCCGAAACATTTTTTATGGAATTCGGATTTGAGGATTAGCCTTAAGTCCCTTTTTTGTTTGTCTGTCAGTCGTTTCGGGTGGAATCTTGCAACTAAATTTTCGAGTGTGTGAATAGTGTGAATTAATTACTGTTAAGTTATGTCAATGTCAATGTCAAAATTATAGCTTCCGGTCATCTAATTAAAAAAAATAAAAAAAGTTTACAACTTCCTGTCGCGCCATATTGTTGTTTGTCTGAATCTTGGAAGAAAGCCTTTCACATCTACTCTTGTCGTAATTTCTATATTTGTGAAAAAAGGTTCAAAACTGTTAAAATTGTATACTGTGAGCAAGAAAAGAGCGTCTACAATCTATTTCCCCTTGCTGTGCGTTGTTTAGAAGGTTTGAAGGTGTTATCTGGTAAGTCTGGAGTCTTCAGCTCGGAGAATCGCTTGAAGACCTGACAATCATCGCCAGCCATCATCAACGGGGACGCTACTGCGTGAAAGGTTAGTGGATGCTCTAATCACATATGCTCATAGATTTGTCGTTTTATATGTATTTTACAGAATTACTTTATTTTCCTTCCAATTTTCAATCACCTGTAAATTATCGTTTTTTTTCGCTATTGTTTTTTTGTTCTTTTTCAAATTAAATATCAACACAGTCCACTTAATCCTTCATTTTTGGTCCATTCGGCCTGATCTATTATGTAAAGCTACCTATGTAAATTCAAAATTTTCATATTTAACGTTTGATTTTGTAAGTCATTTTCAAGGTCATTGCTTGTGTCAATTTCTCGTGTGCATTTTGTCGGTCGCCATTACTGCGACATTTCATGTGATTTTGACATTGACAGGACTTCCGGTCACATTACTTGATCCGAAATTGTCTATGTTCATTAAAGCTGTCTATACACGGTCAAACTTTTGGTAGAAATTAGTAGTAGAAAATTAATTTTATTTTAATGGCAATAATTTTATAAATCGTTCACTCATTCACTCCCAATAGCTAACTTCACTATTGTTTTGCTTTGATAGTCTGTCTATATGTTTTGTTTGCGAGTTTGCTTATAGTTTTTAGTAACTTAAATTTGTTATTTTAATATCTTCTTTCGAGTAAAATACAATTAAAAAATGGTTGAAACAAGGAAACAAGCAGCAGAAAAGCTAGCTAGTGATGTGGAAATGAGTGACAACTGTGCAGATGAAAATCGTGTCCTGAGAGATTACTCCCTAATGAGATTAGAGTATATTCACAGTAATGATAAGCTAGTAGGCTATAATGAGTCTGATTTAATAGAATTAGCTGATAAGTTTCATCAATCACAGACCAAAATATTAGTAGGTCTAACTTCAAGGGCTGAGCGTAATGCGGAATTCGGTATATCAATAAAATTTGATAACATGGTGCGCGATGTTCGAGTTCGGTTACAAAACATGCATGAAGCCACTAAGCCCCTCATTTGCAAATCAGATTCACCTGCAGGCCCTGCTTGCATGGCAAAGCTACCAAAGCTAACTCTAAAGACATTTGATGGAAAAATAGAATCATGGGTGGCATTTAAAGAGCTTTATGATTCCCTTATACATAAGCGAACTGATCTTGCTGAAATTGAGAAACTACACTACTTAGTCTCAAGTGTTAGTGGACTAGCTTATGACCTCATAAAGAACTTCCCAATGGTAAGTGAAAGTTACCAAAAGGCGTATGACACTTTATCAAAATATTTTGATAAAAAAAGGCAGATTGCTGTGACATACTATGAAAAAATGCTCAGCTGTGACTTGGTGAAAAATAAAAGTAGTACTGAATTAGATCGGGTCCTCAGAACATTTAATGAGAACTTAGGTATTCTAGAGAAGTATAACTTACCTGATAAGGATTTCATGTTGTTCAACCTCCTTCTTTCAAAACTCGACGCTGCATCTAGGGAGGCTTTTGAACTCCAGTTGAGTTCCGATGTAGATATTCCGACGTTTGAACACTTAACAAAGTTTATTGAGAAGCGTTGTCAAGCTTTAGGTAACTGTTGTACAAAACAAGTTGTAGCTACTACAAGTAAACCCACTGCCACCAAATCGAAATCCTCATTGGTAGTTGCGAAGAATGAACCGTGTGTTGTATGTTCAGTCATCGGACATGGTGCAGATAGCTGCTCTACTTTCCTAAAGATGACTCCAAATGATAGGTTCAATTTGATGAAGGAGAAAAGGTTGTGCATATTATGCCTACGAGCTTCACACTCCGTTAGGAAATGTAGTTTAAAGACACGTTGTAGCAAGTGTAACTACAGTCATCATACCTTGCTCCACTTTGAAAAGGAGATCACTGCAGTTACACCGGAAACAGAGCCTCTAGCTTCGACTTCACAAACCGCCCTAACTGCTTACCAAAACAACTCTGAGGCATTATTTTCTACTGCAATTGTTTTGGTAAAGAATAAGTTTCATAAATTTGAGCATGTAAGAATATTATTAGATAGTGCTAGTGCTTGTAATTTCATCACAGATTCATGTGCTCAACGACTTGGGCTACACATCAATAAAATCAATCATTCGGTCAACGGAATAGGTCAGGTAACCGCAAATACCTTGGGCTCAGTTACTTGTGAATTGATCCCGAAGAATGGAGATCTCTCAAATAAGGTGTGCGTAGATGCTGCGGTTCTTCAAAAAATATGCTCGGACATGCCATCTGGTTTTATCGATATGTCTTCATTGCACCATCTGAAAGGTCTCGACCTCGCTGACCCTGAGTTTTGGCAACCAGGGCCCGTGGACATGCTTGTCAGTGTAAATGTTCTCGCATCAATACTAAGACCTGGCCTCATTAAAGGTCAACCAGGTCAACCTGTCGCCATCCCCACTGTGTTTGGATGGATTTTGATGGGAGAATGCACCATGGATATTGGTGTCTCTCGTACTAGAAGAGATTGCTTCTTTGTCTCAAATTTGTCGTTGGATAATTCCATAAAAAAGTTTTGGGAAGTGGAAAATGTTAATTCCTCTAAAACTCATATCTTGTCAAAGAAGGAGATAGCATGTGAAAACTACATGCAAAGCTGTTGCTCCCAAAATTCTGAAGGGAGATTGGTGGTACCACTGACCTTCATCGACCCTCAGAATAAACCTGAATTTTTAAATTCACGTGAAATTGCCCTTAAGCGGTTTCATAATTTAGAGCGAAAATTCAGGGTAAATTCTCAATTTAAGGCTGCTTACATTGAATTCATGGTTGATTATCTCAAAAGTGGCCACATGGAAAAAGTAGATCCACCCTCCTCGAATATTGGTAATTTTTATTATATACCACACCACGGTGTCCTCAGACCTGATTCCATCACCACTCCACTGCGGACAGTGTTTGATGCAAGTGCAGCGGATGCTGAAGGAAAGTCATTGAACGATATGCTGTTGCCGGGTCCCAAACTTCAGAAAAGTATTTTTGATTTACTGTTACGCTTTCGTTGGCATCCTGTGGTCTTTACTGGAGACATTAAGCAGATGTATCGTCAATTTAAGGTCACTACGGAAGATACTGAGTATCAGCGAATACTTTGGCGTCCCTCAGAAGACATGCCAATTCAGGACTTTAGACTGATGACGGTCACTTACGGGATCTCCTGTGCCCCATATCAGGCACTTTGGTGCATCGCTGAAATAGCCAAAAAAAATGTTTTGACTAATCCAAATGGAGCAGCCATACTAGAAAGAGATAGCTATATAGATGACATTGTGTCAGGCGCTGACACTCTCACTGACGCGGTTAAACTCCGCAATGAGCTGCTTCGTATCCTTGCACCTGCTGGACTTCATCTTCGAAAGTGGACCTCAAATTCGGAGGAATTTCTAAAGGATGTGCCATCCTCCGATCTTTATTCTGAAAAGTTTCATAACTTCGAAGACGTCCAGGATATTTCGTTAAAAATTCTAGGAATGACGTGGCTCCCAAAGGAGGACCTCCTTTCATTCATGACATCTGTTCATGGTGGTCGGTGCACCAAACGTTCGATCCTATCGGATATAGCACGCATTTTCGATCCGTTAGGATTGTTGGCACCGGTCGTGTTTTTCGCAAAATATTTAATGCAATGTCTTTGGTTGTCTGGTATTGACTGGGATGACAATGCTCCCGAGGCAATCTCTCAAGAATGGCTCCGTTATAAAAATCAATTAGCATTGCTGAGCACACTGAATATTCCTCGTAGAATGATACCTTCCTTCGTCATCCTTCAGTTCCATGGCTTCTGTGATGCCTCTGAGCGAGGCTATTGCGCTGTCGTTTATTGCCGAGCGATCTGTGAAGATAATACAATTGTTGTGCGTCTTTGTTGCGCCAAATCCAAAGTCGCGCCGCTTCGAAGACTGTCTATTCCACGATTAGAGCTGTTAGCCGCTGTTCTCCTTTCAGAAATAATATCATCAGTGACTGCTTCCTTAGATGGGGTTCATCAAGTCGAGGACGTGGTTGCATGGTCTGATTCCAGTGTAGTTTTAACTTGGATCAAATCTTGTCCTTCGCGATGGAAGACTTTCGTTGCTAATCGAGTGACTGAGATCCAGAACAGTATTCCTCCAGACTGCTGGCATCACGTGTCTACTGCTGCTAATCCCGCAGATCATGGCTCTCGAGGTTTATTGCCCTCTGATTTGGTTCACTGTGAGTCATGGTGGTCGGGCCCAACCTGGTTATCCCAGCCTCAAGAAGACTGGCCCCAACCTTCAGTTCTTTTTGATGATACAGCATTGGATGAACAAAAGATCTTAACTTTGGTCACTGCCAAGAATTCCACCTTTGCGGATGAGATCTTGAATAAATTTTCGTCATTTCGACGTATAGTGAACGTCCTTTCGTATTGTTTTCGCTTCGTTCACAATTCTCGAAGTCCTGCCAAGCCAATCCGTGGTACTGCATTGTCGTCTGTTGAAACTACTGCTGTCGTTCACTTCTTGGTGAAGCAAGTTCAACAATGTGTATTCGCAACGGAGTATCAAAGTCTTCTCAAAAAGACCCCTAATGCCCTTCCAAAGAATATTCGGAAGTTATGTCCTTTCCTAGATTCAGGTGGTCTTATGAGAGTAGGTGGCAGACTCTCGCGAAGCCAATTGGATTATGAGACTAAACATCCGATGTTATTGCCTCGAGATCATCGATTGACAACTCTCATCATTGAGGATTACCACAAGAGATTTCTGCATCCCGGGTTACAAACGCTTCAAAATCTTTTAGCCCAGGAGTTCTGGATTCTATCTCCAAAACGCGCCATCAGATCAGTGATCTCTTCTTGTATAAGATGTTTCAAGGTAAACCCGCGTGTGGCGGATCCTCCTGTCATGGGAAATCTTCCCGCTTTTCGTGTCAGTCAACTGAAACCATTTTCTTCGGCCTCAGTCGACTACGCCGGGCCGTTTAATATAGCCCTAGGACGTGGTCGTGGCGTGCGCACTTTCAAAGGATACGTGTGTGTCTTTGTCTGCACTGCAACACGAGCAGTACATTTAGAACTCGCTTCGGAACTCACGTCAGAAGCCTATCTGGCGTGTCTGAGACGTTTCATGGCTAGAAGAGGACGTTGTTCCCGCTTGGTGTCCGATCAGGGTAGGAATTTCGTAGGTGCTAGTAACCTTTTGAGTAACATCATGCGTCAAGTTACGGAATCAGAGCAGGTCGAGTTTGTTTTCCATCCCCCCGGCAGTCCTCATTTTTCGGGCTTAGCTGAAGCCGGAGTCAAATCGATGAAAACTCACCTGACTCGTGTTGTCGGATTACAACGACTTACGTATGAGGAGTTTTATACGCTTCTAACTCAAATCGAGGCTGTGCTCAATTCAAGACCGCTATCCCCTCTCAGCTCTGATCCTAATGATTGTTCAGCTTTGACTCCTGGTCATTTCCTGACCATGGAACCATTAACCACCCTCCCGGAAGAACCGTTGAGTGAAATAAAAGTAAGCGTACTGCATCGTTGGAAATTGTTGCAACAGATGCATCAACACTTTTGGCGCAGATGGCATCTAGAGTACATCCACACGCTGCAACAAAGACATAAATGGTCTGATACTCACCGGAATATCGCTGTCGGAACTTTAGTTCTTATAATTAACGAGCAATCTAACTCTCTAAACTGGAATTTGGCACGTGTCATTAAATTACATGTAGGTTCTGATGGGGTCTGCCGTGTAGTGACTGTTCGCTCTACTACAGGAGAATATAAACGCGCAGTCACTAAATTATGTCCACTTCCTGGACAGGACTCATAGTTTATTTGTCGTAGACTTAAAGTAGTTGAGTTTTAACTTAGATTTAAGCACTATTACTTTCATCTTTTATTTTGTTTTCGTTTGAGATTGTTTTTATATATTATTATTCTTTTCTTTTTCATTCTCGTTAAAATACTGTGTATTTTGGTGGTCGGAATGTTAAGTTATGTCAATGTCAATGTCAAAATTATAGCTTCCGGTCATCTAATTAAAAAAATAAAAAAAGTTTACAACTTCCTGTCGCGCCATATTGTTGTTTGTCTGAATCTTGGAAGAAAGCCTTTCACATCTACTCTTGTCGTAATTTCTATATTTGTGAAAAAAGGTTCAAAACTGTTAAAATTGTATACTGTGAGCAAGAAAAGAGCGTCTACAATCTATTTCCCCTTGCTGTGCGTTGTTTAGAAGGTTTGAAGGTGTTATCTGGTAAGTCTGGAGTCTTCAGCTCGGAGAATCGCTTGAAGACCTGACAATCATCGCCAGCCATCATCAACGGGGACGCTACTGCGTGAAAGGTTAGTGGATGCTCTAATCACATATGCTCATAGATTTGTCGTTTTATATGTATTTTACAGAATTACTTTATTTTCCTTCCAATTTTCAATCACCTGTAAATTATCGTTTTTTTTCGCTATTGTTTTTTTGTTCTTTTTCAAATTAAATATCAACACAGTCCACTTAATCCTTCAATTACTATAATACGGCGTATTTTTTGAGTATTTGTCCGAAATATTTTGTATGGAATTCGGATTTGATGATTAGCCTTAATAAAAACGTAGTAAAAATGAAAACTAAAGTGTAACACACAAAATAACTCTTTTCTCAAGGAAAATATTTATTTAGCGACTTTTCAGTCGATGCCAAAACAACAATCAATCAAGAATGAAGTCAGTATGGCACCCACTCAAAAACGGTTTGTTAAAAATTTTACGTGAATTTTGACGTGAGTTAATATCACGAAAAGTTTTTTTATTCAATGTTAGTATGATTTTTTTAACGGCATAAAATCGAATTTTCTTTAATGTTCGCTACCTTTCATAATTTTGGTATGCGGGACGAATGTGGATAAATATTATCGTGCGGGACGAATAAATACATTTTAATGGCATGGGCCGAAAATTAGGGACGAATATGGCATAAATCGAAATTAATGGCCTAAATATACGAGTATGTAAGTCAGATTTGACAATTCCATCCTTTGTTTTATCACTGAATCTGAACGGGACCACCCTTGCAATATACTCTATCTACAAAAAAGAGGAATATGCTAAATTTTATAATTAAACGAGTCAAAGAATTTAAAAAAAATGGTACGGAACTGCAAACTTCACTCCACTCGCGCCTGCCAACTTTAAAAATAAGTTTTTCAATTTTTTTTATTGCACGAAATGAAGTCGTGAAGTAGCTGTTCTTTCGTAGTCGGATAAATTGTAATGCTAAGCATCATTGCTCAGAAACAAAGGCCCGCCTACGACTTTGGTTATTGTTTGAACAGCTGTAGCAAGGCACTTGAGATGTAACATTGATGCCGACTTGCACCAAACTTTCAAAATTCCTAAGCAATAACTTTACTCGATTGGCAGTTCTTAACGGTCAGAATCTGGTTAAGAACTACCGAGTTAAGTAATTGCTAAGGGAATTTGACAGTTTGGTGCAAGTAGGCATAAGTACCAATAGGACATACTCATACGATCCGAAGGTCGTGAGTTCGAACCCGGTCGTACACCAATGGATTTTTCTGTTCAAAAAGATCTATGCGTGCTTTTAAAACACGTGCTTTACGGTGAAGGAAAACATCGTGAGGAAACCGGCATGTCATAGAAGTTAAAAAGCTCAAAAACATGTGTTAAGTGCACGAAAGGAGTCTCTTCGAGGCGCACTTGAAATCCTTTCACCATCACCAACCTGGTTCGAAAGAACTAGTGATACGATAAAAAGAAGATAGGACATACTATTTAACCAAGAGAACCTAATTTTCGAAGTCAGCTAAAAATATTTTTTCTTTCAGGTAAGTGTGCCAATATTTTCAAACTGTGCTCGGAGGAGAAATTAAACAAAAATGAACTGAAAAAAGAAATGGTAAGTAACAAAATCACCGTTATTTTTAAAGTTGGTAAAGGGGTAACCTACTTTATTTCTTAAAAAGTACCCAAGAGAACAATAGCCGCACCACGAAAATTTTTGACAATCGTATTCGTATCGAAGCCGTCACTGTACAGAAGGGTTATTAGTTTGTATGTTACAAAATACAAAATATTTATTTCGAAAACAGGTTACATGTATTTTTACAATTTTACTTTTCTTTTTAATTTCCTTTTTTTTTTATTTTCAAAATTTCATACAAGCTGTTGTGTTGTGACTTTTCTATTAGCCTTATCTATCACCAAACTTATTTACGCATTTGCGTTTTCGTATCGAATACGTCACAGAGATAAATCAACCTCACACAAATGTATGTATGACGTTTTTATAATTTCATTCAAATTATTGATAACCCTTCTGTGAGAGTTTCGATCGATATAGTATGATTTTTATTCAGAACATAAAAACAAGTACAGTAGATACAATATAATAGTAGATTATGCACTAAGGGGATAAAGCAGTGTCTTATGTCGCGGGTGGCATATTGAACCCTGAGCAAACGAGGGACTCAGTTAACTCCTGAGCGAAGCGAGGGAGTTATGTAGAGTCCTGAGTGACGCGAGGGGTTCAAGCTACCCAAGACGAAGACAGGCTTTATCCCAGAGGAGCATACTCTACTTTTCACACCTACTGCGAGACAATATAAAGCCAGGGCTCCAGCAGCGAACATGCACCGTCTTTTATTTCACAATCTTTGAAGTCGGGCCCCTTTTCTTTTTTTTATGAGTGGCCAGTTCGATTTTAGAATAAACCTTTTTACAATGCCATATGGGCGTTCTTTTACTTAGAGTTTTCCACGAGTTTCCACACGAATTTGACGTTCCAAATTCAAATCACATTACTACCCTTGGGAGTTTCATACAACATTACCTCTCTTGGTAAGTAATGCTTTGCTTTACCTTGATGATAGCATGATATGTAATTGGATATTGTCGAGCAGGTGGTGTGAAAAGTAACATATAAATATGCAGGTGGGTAGGGTAACTAGGGTACTTATAACTTAGTGCTTATCAATATTTTTTTCAATTCAATTCAATCATTTATTGGCCAAAATGTTACATTGCATAACTCTGGTAAGTCAAAAAAAATTATACAGATTGAAATAAGTAGGTACATAAGCTTATAAAATATTGTCTGTCTATGTTCTTAAGCTAGACATCTTATTCTAAGCAGTGGGTAAGGTAACAAGGAAAAACTCAAACTATGGTCTATAACATGAGTTATTGGCTACTTCTCATAATCAACAAATGTACAACACATAAATTCATTTATATGGTAAAATGGATGAGATTGAAAAAAGAGTTTAACTTTTGACCTAAACACTGATAACGGAAGCTTTGTTATTTCAAGCGGCAATTTGTTATACATGTTAATTTTTAAAGTGACACCTAATTTATGCGTTCTTACAAGTCTAGTTCTAGGTACATTTAATTTATCTTTATTTTTTGAGTTATGTGTGTATATTATTATTAGGTACACCATTGTAATTCTAGTTGAAGACTTGAATCTTCTACACATATTGATAAATGTTTCGCTAAAAACTCGCAGCGAGTCTGACGCTAGTTACCTTCTTGTATACCTACTTACTTACTACTACTATCTTACTGTATTTTCTGTCATAGTATATAAGTGTTACTCCATAAGAAGTGGTTGTAATTACGAGGAAATAAATAAATTATCTAAAAATTAACTAAATTAACTGTGTAAATGAGAATTTAAAGTAAGATTATCTTTGATCTGATGTATTTCTATGAGAGAGTAATAAATAAAAAGAGATATTACAGTCATTATTTTTGTTTTCTTAAAGTAAGCTCGAACTGATGAAAGCCTGTTAAGGCCATGTATGATTCTAAGAGATCTTTTTTAAGCACACGTTCAATTTGTGACGCATTACCCCATATAGTAATAGCATAGCTAATTATAGAATGGCAATAGGCGTAGTACACGGATATAAGAGTTTTCTTATCTATTATAGGTTTGAGTCTATATAGGGCGTAATTTGCGCTAGCTAGTTTTTTACAGATATTGTCTATATGTTTATACTTATCTTATATTATTTTATATTTATCTATACCGAGGAGAAGGTGGCGGGACGAGCTCATCGCGTTCCGCCCAGACTGGACCAGTTTGGCACAGGACAGGGAAGAGTGGAGGAAATGGGGAGAGGCCTTTGCCCAGCAGTGGGACAGTGCAGGCTCCATATAATATAATATAAATTATCAAAGGACATTGGCCACTTTGTATGAGCTTATGGCTTAGGATGAACAGTGATTTTTGATATAATTGTGATAGAGGCTTAATAGCTTCTAAAAGTAGGTACCAGAATATAAGGATATCTAAGTATCAAAATGTTCGGTTGACCTACTATCCCACTCATAAAGTTCATGATCGACGGAGGGTTTTATATAATAAAAATGAGTTTTTTTCACATATTTTCTATTTTTCATCACAATTATATGATACATTACATTATCTAAAAGCTGGCTAGGTAGATTCATATTATTTTAGTAGTCCTTGTCGAGTTTATGAACCGTACTGTTGCAATATGAAGCACAGCAACCCACCGTCTTTACGGCCTACAATACAATTACAACAGTACTGTTTTATTGCTTTCCTTTTTTAATTATTACTTTCAAATAAAATAAATTCAATATAGGTATATATTTTGGCTCAATCTGCTTGTATGCGGTGGTTCTGAGGGACGATTTTCCCTTCCAATGTTAGTGTGCTCCAATCTATAAATAAAGGGAAATCTGTTATAGCGAATTTCACAATTACTTACTTAAATTAATTAAACAATAAATGGAAATTGATGAACCTTACAGTTTGCTGAGCCATCCATTGCCATAAATACGCTTGCGTTTCCACTCCTAAATGCAGTCAATATGAATTCCATAAGCAAGTGAGGGTCAACATTAGAATCCATTATCCATTTAAGAGTAAAAAAACTTCCTCAAAATATAAGTTGAAATGGAAAAAAAATACAAAATGATTATTCTTATTCTTCGCGTTTGGCTCCACACATAGTATATTATAAGCCAGTGTAAAGTAATTTATCGCATTCGTGGTCAAGTTATTTAATAAACATGTTTTATTGCACATTGTATTGAATTATTGTAAAAATTATAAAAAATATTCAGTCAAATGTCCAAAATGAATGACATGACATGTAATGTAGACTTGGGTAGCTTTCACAGTTGCTACAATAGTTGAAGCGTCTCTTTCCAGCAAGTGAGGCATCACGTTTGTTTTGACGAGCCAGCTCACCACTCTTCCCTCGAATGTTCACCTTGGCCTTGATTTTTGATGATTTTTCTGCATACTCTATTAAGGGTAGATTAATATTAATATTACTCATAAAACGTGGCGACAATAAGAGATGGCTACGCTATCTATTTTTGTTAGTATCTTGCGACAAGAAATAAGATTAATAATTAAATGGCTCTTACATGAGTACTCAATCGTGGTACCACAGTGAGGGAGCTCGTCGTGTCAAGGAGTTGCCTCGCATACTACTCTATTTTTAGAAGCAAGACTATGACATGACTTTGATCCTTTTTTGACGTGTGCTGTGCTGCCATATTAGTATAAAAAGAGATTAAAATTATCGATCGATTAAAAGAATCGATTTTTTCTATGGAATTTATTTTTTTAGCGATCGAATAATAAACAACTGAGCAAAAGTCGTGTAAAGGAACTTCTATTAAAAACAAAAAAAACGGTATGTGTTTGACCACATGACAGAAGTGAAAACTTCATCAAGGTGACACGCGCTGACTTTACATTAACAAGTGTTACATAGCAAAGCATAACGGCTGAATCTCGTTGAATACCCACAAATAAACAAGTGTTCAGCACGCTTCAAAAAGTATTCACTTTCAAAAAATGCATAAACACCCTCGATCACATAATCCGTATGCAGAAACGTGCCGTGCGGGCAATTGCAATGATACCACAAGACACATCAGTGAGACCGTACTTCAAGGAGCTTGAAATAATGACTCTTCCATCTATAATCATTTTTCAGGTGGCAGTATTCGTGCGCGATAACCTGACTCTGTTCAGTAAGAACAGTGACAATCACGCGTACCACACTCGTCATGCCGACAAGCTTGCTAGCTTACCCCGCACACTCGCTAAGTCAAGCAAGCTGACGCATATAATGGGACCGACGATATATAACAACTTGCCAAACTCTGTCACAGATGCAAATAGTATGGTGTCCTTTAAATTTAGATTAAAGCGCTGGCTCACTGATAAAACTTTCTATAGCTATGAAGAGTTCATAGCTAGTATATAACTGTAATCTATTTTTTTATTGTTTTCTATTTCATTGTAATAACTTCTATTTAAGTCGATCATGACAGACAACTGTATATTTATTGTACTGAATATAGGTACTCTATATTTAATTACCATCAGTGACGTGTAAATATTTTATTTACTAAATAAATGATTATTGATTATTATTGATTATTGATTATTATTAATGACAATTTGCATTATCGTGATATCGATTCATAAATAAATAGATATTATTCGATTACTATTCAGAAGAAAGTAAATGACAACACTAGTTTGATGAATCATAAGACAAACTAGGATAATATTATCATATTAAATACTAATTAAATAAACTTTTTTTAGGTTCACCTGGGTACTAAAATATTACGCAATAATTAATATCCAAAATTAATCGATTTATTGAACAAATTGGATTTCTCTGAACATCGTGTTCACTGAGGCCAGGAATTAACAATATCCTTTAAATTTGAGTCTAATGTACATCCTAAAAATTTTACTCCTTGGTTTCTTTCATCCTTACTACTTTTGGATCTGTAATTTATGATAGTGGTTTTGTCTTCATTAAGAATAATTCCATTTATTTCAAACCATTGCTTAAGATTACTAACAACTGTATTTGATTTTATTTCTACACTTTCTGCTTTATTGTCTCTGATACCTACATGAGTGTCATCAGCGAATAAAGTGAAAAATGCCCAGTCTGGAAATCAATTTCCCAGGCCATTTCCGTAAATTAAGAACAGTATCGGCCCGAGTATGGAACCTTGTGGTACACCAATGTTACTTGGCTCGACATCTGATTTCATATTGTTGACAGTGACAATTTGAGCTCTATTTTCTAGATAAGATCGCAAAATATTGAGTTCTCTACCAACAAATCCGTAGAAATTAAGTTTATGGATAAGCACATCATGCCTCAAACAATCGAATGCTTTAGGACAGGTCACAGAAAATACTAGCTACTTTCTGTGTCTTGTCCAAAGCATCAAGTATGAAATAAACTGTTTCCCTAATGGCCATCTCTGTAGATCGGCTTTGCCTGAATCCGAACTGATACTCGGTGAAAAGCTTATTTGATTCAAAATAATGTAGCATTCTATTTTTTATAGCTGTCTCTAGTATTTTAGAAAGTTCTGGTAATATGCATATTTTTTCGTGATACGGCTTCTGAATATCTGTGACGGCTTCGCTACGAATACGTTTGTCAATCTCAGAAAATTTACATGATACTATTTATTTATTTTTATGCAATTTTCCTATTCTGAAATTAGTGCAAAAAGGATTCCCGACCCTGCCAGGATTCGAACCTGGAATCTTCTGATCCGTAGTCAGACGCGTTATCCGCGCCACAGGGCCCCATGTATTCAGTAGCGAAATTATAAACTACACTAGGTAGGTAGGTAGGTACATAATAAAGAAGAGATGTAGCGTAATATTTACACAACCAATTTTTAATTACCAAGAAAAAATGGGCAATGCAGACGGGGTACCACGTTATATCTGTGCAGTCAGAATGTTGGATTTTTACAAAATGACAGAGTTACAGCGGGGCGAGTGCGGCGCCCGAGCCGAGCTTTTGCGAGCTGGCTCGATCTAGGTGCCCGGGTTTGGGTTCGAGAGCGGTCGAAGTGGGGGCTCTGGCTGCATTATACTCGAGCCCGGGACGGCTGCAGTGCACGGGGAGGCATGCACCGCAAGCGGAGCTCGGGGTCGACGCAAGCCTTCCCTGGGATGGGCCTCACAACAACGTGCGTGAGGGACACCGGTACGAGTTCTGAGGATATCCCGGGGTCCTTCTAATGCGCAGAGGTCGGCCACCATGGGTTTTTAGTCGGTTAAAGTCCGACATACCCCTCCGCTCTCCCCCAAGGGCGGTGCGCATCCATGAGGATTTCCCCGTGTAATTTATTTTTGGTGATTATTAATTTGCAGTGTTTAGCCTATGTCTTCGCTTCGCACCGCACAGTGAGGAGCAGAAATGCAACCTCCAGTGCAGCGTTACATTTTGCCGTCACTTTCACTCCACTATAACCGTCACGGTAGATCTAACGACCTACATTACGGGCTTACGGGCCAGAATCCCGCTCGCTGCTATCTCGCTCGCGCATTTGTACATTTTTGAAGATATAATTAAAATGAGTAGGTATAAATTTAAACAAGCTTAAAGTTTAAAAAAACTGAAATCCAGACTGCGATATATAATTATACATTCATTGTCAATTCATTATTCCAAATTAAATGTAAATATATGACTTATGTATATATTTGTAATCTCCTTTTAATTTCCTTCATTTTGATACCCTACTCGATAGGTTTGGTAAACAAAAATTTATGAACGACTTACTATTTATTTAGCGCCAAATATCCGCCATTTTGATATTTAAAAAGAAAACAATCTCAAAACACTCGGGTTATTGAGTCAAAGTACATCCAGCCGTTTGGAAGATACGAGGTAACAAAGAAATTTATATACATACATACAACATAGGTACGCGCGAAAAACATAACCCTTCCTTGGCAGTCGGGTAAAAAAAAGTGGATCGGTTATTATGTTACTACAACCTCACGAAATGTAACGAAAGCGAAGGAAATGCCCTATTTCTTATTTTAACTGGCAGGATTTATGTAGAAACGTACAGTCAGCCCAAAAAATTGGTGGCTACCCAATGAGTCACATTTAACAAATAAAGTGTTACTCATTGGGATAGTTTTCCCATCGAGTCACACTGTATAATATTTGAAAATTAATAATAGAGCGATCTAAATTTACACACAATCAAACCATCTAATATTATGTAAATACCTACTTTTGTTATGATCGAAAATACCTTGAAGTTTTTACTTCCTATACAGAAATATCAGTTTCGACCTTGTGGTGTATTTTAAGGCCAGTCGCAAACTAGTCACCGAGCGACTACTAGTATCGGCGATTAGAAACACGCGCTATAGAAACAAAATGTATGAAAGCTGATTGTCGCCGGGCCGGTCGCTGTGGTCGGTGGCTCGTTTGCGACTGGCCTAAGATAAAATAACATGCGGTTGTGTTGATAACGAAACCACAGATAGTAAATTTTACATGTACATATTTATATTTATTCTACACGAGTTGGCAACCACAACATCATTTGCGATGAGAATTAAAAAAAAATGGTTGTCTGTAAAGTGGTTTACGGACGATAGTTTAACGTGACTACTAGTGTAACGGGACAATGAGCGTTACCGGACAATGGCAGCGTTACCGGACAATAACGTCAACGTTTTCGTGCATGCAGCCGGCGTTCATCGATTTATAAGCTTAGTCACCTCAAAAAAAATCATAACTAAATTAGTTTCCTAGTACCTATTTAACCTACGCGTTTACATTTAAGTAATGCAGAAAATGCCCTCGAAATTTCAAATCTCTACGTTCAGTGGCTAGACCTGTGCGTTGACAGTCAGTCAGTCATTCTCAATACTATTTTTCTATTGGACGCCGAATACATTTGGTAAAATTACCAATCTTTTTATGGCCTAGTTGGTTGGTGAGCGTAACTTTTTTATTTTGTGACAGAAGAAGCTATCGTTTATTGTTAATGACACTTGCTTACATGTGTAAATCGTAATTATTGATACATAACTTATAATTAGCATTATGCATAATGCTAATTATTAAATGTAAAAATTAGCATTAGTTCTAATATAGCCAGTCAGGGCACTGCAAATGTTGTGTTAAATTATTTTAAATATATTATAATACTTCACACTATGTGATTAAAAAATTGATGAGGTTTAGATTTATTAATATAGTTAAGGATAAAAATTAGTATATTTGTTTTGCAATGTCACTGCTTAGTGATAATAATAATTATTATTATTAAAATACTTTATTGCACAAAAATAAAAATTACATTGCACAATGGGCGGGCTTAATGCCTTAGGCATTCTCTCCCAGCCAACCCTTGTATGGTGGTACAGTATGGTTAGCGTGCTAATATAGGTAATATTTATAAATTAAATTAGGAAACTAAAATATATATACCTACAAATATATATGATACTATACCTATGAATACATATGAATGTCACCTATTAATAAATTCATACAGGATACCTATTGATAAAGGATGTTAAGGAAGTGCTTGCGAGTGAGTTTTTTGAATTTTTCCTTGAATAATAAATAAGTAGATATAAATGTACAAAAATATATTACAATATTTCAATTTTGAGATTTCTTTTACTACTATAGCGGTTTTGATGTGTCCATCTTATCATACAGAGCAATATTCTGGAAAAGTGGCCACTTATTACATTTGTTTTTAAGAAAGCAAAATGTACAATGGTTTTCCAGCTTTTTTCCGTTATAACGTGATCATAACACGGACGCTACTCGGTATTGCTAATGGTATGCTGATAAAAAGTTTACCGTTGCATTGCACTGCATTAAAATGCTTGTTACAGTTATCTAGAGAAGCGCTCGGTAAAGTAGAGTATGAAAGCTTAAAGTTTATAAAAACTGAAAACCCGACTGCGAAAATATTATATTTACATTGATTGCCAATTAATTATTCCAAATTAAATGTAAAAAAAAGTAGTGTGCTTCAGACCACACGACAGAAGTGAAAACTTCTTCAAAGGCAGGCAAGATTAATAATACGAAATAAAGGGTCTTTCATTAAGCGCTACCTATCTTTAAATTAAAATAAAACAGTGTGTGAAATATTATCGAGTTCTTTATTCGTTTAAAAAGCCTATCGATGCCATTATGTAATTAATATTGATAATATTGTTAAAACGTTCAGCGCTGCTTTTCTGGGTAGTGCGTATCCAAGTTTTGATGACTCTGGCGCATAAATCAGACTGAATTTAACCAATGGCAAGGGTTATGTTGGCTTTGAGGGTTGTGGTTGTTACTATTTCGCATAGATCTGCGACTTAAGAAAACCCCCAAGAAATCGGGGTCAAATCGCAAGATCTCGGTAGCCATTATTTGACTTATTTTATGTCTCGTTCAGGTAAAAGAAAAGACAGTAGACATATTACCATCTGCATTTAGCGATACTTTAGTGTGTTACACTCGTCGCTGGGCACTCAATGGCCCAGTTCAATTCACTCCCCATAAATAATTCTGTACAGTGTGCCTAAATATGTTTTCATTTCAAATAAAGTCCTATATAGCACTGTTCTGATCATGGGCATATGTGATTTCAGTAGCAAGCTAACCCTACCTTTCTACTTGTTAAGTTGTCTGGCGGAACAATTTTGAGTTCATTTTTATTATATATGTACTTTACTTACATAATACCTACTTATTATTACCAATTGCACTACGTAGTTCGTATTTATCGGTGCCTCGTGTCGTCGCTTGCCTACTTCACTTGTGTAATCTACACCAGCTGTTATTTTACCTATGTACAGACAGCGTCACAGATAAGTATCCACCTTGCATTATAATACCCAGCTTCAAATCCTTTTAAAATCACCGTCGCGGCGAATGGAGAAGTTTTGCCTTTAAAAATAGATTATATTTGTATAACCGTGTGTAAAAATAAAAATAATTTTATGTATTACAATTTTTTGAAAGGATTTATAGCTGGGTGTCTTGTGCAAGGGGAATACTTATCTCTGACGCTGTCTGTACATATTATGTTATGTATTCTATGTATGTTTTTCAATACAAGTATAGGTACATTATGTGTATGTATTGTATCAGTTATCTGGTTTCCATAGTACAAGCTTTTTGCTTAATTTGGGGCTAGATGGTGTTGAATGAAATGTCCAAAAAATATTTATTACTAGCAGCTTTGTTTGCGTTGCGATTTTTCAAAATTCCTTTCTTAATACACACTTTCAGCTCTTGATGAACAAACCCTTCAAATTTCAAGTGTCTGGGTTCAGTGGTTTGGCCTGTGCGTTGTATGTCAGTCAGTGAGTCATTCGGGACCAAGTCTTATTTGTATAGATTATTTATATCTATCTATATGTATAAAAGTTAGTTTCCAACAAAAAAGAAGCTTCTTCTATTGCTCTATTCTAATAATTGATTGATTCAGGCGTTACTTTGCGGAAATCCATAAATATCAACAAATTATATAAATATATTTAGTAATACTCTCGTTTCGAACTTCGGCGAGTCCACACCTCCTGATGATGCCTCGTGTAGAGGCGAAACACGTGTCGTATCTTTGAACTTTGGTTTTCTGTTCGTTGACTCTTTGGTTTATAATATAGTATTATGTACTAAAGTTCTAAACTAAAGTTAAGTTACTTAAAACCTTTGTTTAGAAATCAAGCGGATTTATTACTAAATATATTTATATAATTTGTTGCACTATTCTATGCCACGAATCCACGAATGCTCATTAAACTTCAGGGGAAAATTTACAAAACGATCGTTAGACCTATCGTATTGTATGGTTCCGAGTGTTGGGCGACGAAAGGGACGGATGAAAGAAGAGTACACGTGGCAGAAATGCGAATGGATAAGATTAGAAACGAGTATATTAGAGGAAGTCTGAAAGTAGCACCAGTGACAGATAAGTTGAAGAGTAACAGGTTATCGTGGTATGGGCATGTGATGAGGAGGGATGAATGCCATGTCAATAGGAGAGTGTTAGATATGATAGTGGATGGATTTACGAGAAGAGGAAGACTAAAGAAAATATGGATGGACTGTGTGAAAGAGGATCTGAACAAAACCACATATAATATGTAAAAATGGAGAAGCCACGGTTCGATGGACCGGATTATCATGTCGTTTTTCCTGAAAAAAGACGTGAGATCTACATATATGGCTTGCCAAGGTCTACTATAGACATTCGTAAATTTATTTATAAAAACGTATTACTTTATTTATAACGTAGACCTTGGCTAGCCATATATGTAGATCTCACGTCTTTTTTCAGGAAAAACGACATGATAATCCGGTCCATCGAACCGTGGCTTCTCCATTTTCACATATTATATGTGGTTTTGTTCAGATATCAATGCTTTTTGTAAATAAATTTATTACTATTCAAAGGTATATAGGTTAGGTACCTACTATAATTATAATAGTTACCTACCTATTTCTTTTCCTTACACACCACCATCATCGCCTCTTAAATGTATGTAGGCAGGTAAAAGTAAAATAAGTTAAGTACCTAACCTACCTAAATAGCGTAGATAAGGTGTTTTCCGACAATTTGCATTTCCACTAGCTTGCGTTCATTTGGGCTCTTTTTCGAATTTTTAAATTATTGATATTAAAGTAAGTACATAAAACGATAAAAACAACCTTTCATCATGGAAATGGAAACATCCTGCAAAAATTTGCAAGGCAATTGTTCTCATAATTTGCAAGGCTCTAAATTTTCCTCATAAAATCGAATAATTTGAAAAAAAAAAATCAAATCTTATAAATTCACTGTTTTCTGATTTTTTCCTTTGTATACACACAATTACCTAGCTGGATGCCAAATTTGAAGTTTCTAGGTCATCTGGAAGTGGGTTAGCTTTTACGTCTATATGTCAGTCAATCAGTGATAAAAATGACGATTTTTAAACGTTAATATCTAAATAACCGTATAAGCTGTGTTTATGAAATTTGAGGTACTTCATTAACTCCGGACTTTCAATACATAAACCAATTAAACAATAAAATTTGGTGTGTTTATATTGATTAGTTTTTTAGCTATGACAAGGTCAAAAGTGGGTCCAAATGGTTCGTGTAAACTTACACACAGTGCTACTTGCCAGTTCGCTGGGCCTGACCGTGGCTTGACACACTGTCGTGTGTCGAAATATGAACAAAGCAGGCGTGAGTACAGAGATGACGGCTGATAGAGACGAATGGAAGAACAAGACATGTTGTGCCGAGTGCTGACCCCGCGTAAGTGTGGGATAAGGGCAGGGAGATGATGATGCTCTATTCTATTCTATGCCTCGTTTAGCTCTTTTCGAGTGAAGGTAGCCGGGCAAGAGGCGAACTCGCACTGAAACTAACTTACTCGAATAACAGACCATAAAGTTCTCTAGTATACAAACATATAGGATTATTAACAGCGGGCGTCGTGTTGTCTAGTAGACAGGTTTTGTACAGCGCAATACGCGAACCTTGGCACCGATAGCGCGGTCACGTTTTTGAACGGGTATTATTATCTTTCGTTCGGAAACTATCACTATGGCGAAATTTGGCCGTATTCAAGGGACACTGTGGTAGGTACAGTCAGCATCAAAAGTCGATGAACACATTCAGATTTTCAAATCGGTCTTAACCATTTATTATGCTTCAATCGCTTAACATGACAAGCTTCAGTATTGGATGAATATCATCAAAGTTCAAAATTAACTGCACACCACATCGTTAAAAATATATATGGTGTAAAGCGATTTTTTGAAATCTGAATATGGTCATCGACTTTTAATGCTGACTGTACATAATGCAGTCGTATGCTTAAAAGAGGGATAAGTGACATGACCAAATTTTTGGATACTGCCAAAAACGTGCCACTTAGTAAACCATTATGGTTTACTAATCCTAGTGGTACTATTTTTTTGGGTAGGTACAGTCAGCTTCACAGACATGTTTAATTGTATTCACTCCCAAGCTTTCACATTTATATATTCTTAATTTCGCAAAGACATTTCTTGTAACAAAAATTCTGACAAGTAAGATGACTACATTAATTTGAAAATGATTGCGTGCACTTTTCTTTGTAGTTAAAGAATAACATAAAGGGGAAAGCTTGGGAGTGTAACATGTCTGTGCAGCTGACTGTACATCCAGAAACGTGCCACTTAATAATGGTTAACTAATCCTAGTTTTACTAAGTGGCTCGTTTATGGCAAGTGGTTGGCCAATATCTAAGGCTTTCTGGTAAATCTTGGTTTTCTATCTAAATGGATTAGCGAACACGTTTAGAAATGCGTAGTATTTACGAACTTGCGTAGGTTTTTGTCAGTGGTTGTACAAATTGTGCCAAAAAGGAAAGCAATTTTCGTTCCTATGTGAGGGTGTTAAATCGATCATTTTTTGCGTCCAGTAATTGTATCTTTCTATATTTTAATTTGAACATTATTTATTTATTAATTTTAACAATTGATAATCTATGATATTTAAACATCACGAGTGCAAAAATCTTAATATATATAAAAAAATCTCAAATTTGGTTCTTTTCTTAGTTTTGTTGCTTGATTATCCAGTTCTTGATTACCATTATAGTATATAGTATATAGTATTAATATTATAGCCAAAACCTCTTGAAAATGTCTAAAAAACAGCCTCTATTTTCATCCCTTGCCTGTCTTTAATAGTATTGCTTTTGCTCCACATTATATTAAGTAAATAATAAAATGTATAGTACCAAGTATAATACCAACTTACTTACAGTTCAAATAAATTAAATTATATGCTATTTCGCTAACCGAGGTTAGACATAAAGGATACGTTCCATTCCATCTTCAAAGTGGACTCTCAACGTACCACTAAGTAGGTAAGGTACGTTCCATTCCGCCTAACGACAATATCTAGGACATAAGGGCGCTGAGGCTGAGTGACGTCACCGCGCTGCACATCACACTGCAAGCTAAAATAGATCTTATATCATACAATATAGAGTCGATTTTAACATAGAATATAAACTACCTTGCAGGCACAAAGGTTGTATGCATTAATTTGATTTTGAGCTGTATTTCTCACTGTATAAAGTTGATTTTAGCTTGGATGTAAAGTTGGCGGATAGTGAAGGTTGCTCAAAAATTGGACAGAAGTAAATTAGATCTAATTCGAAGTAGGTTATGGTTTAGAATCGTTTGAGGTTGGTGTGTATGTATGTGTGGCTTTGACCTGTGCCCGATCGAGGCAACATGGTCAATTCTGGAAGTAGATAGCATTAATGAACCCAAAACTGTCCAAAATATTAAACAAAGCGATCTATACAGTTTAAAAATAAATTAAAAAAAAACATTGATGTTAATTAGATTACCTTGTTTTTTTATATAGGTACTACAATCCTCCTTACATTACCATACAAGAACTGACGACTTGTGAATCCTAATTAGTACACAATTAATCTATTCACAACCTTATCACGCTACAAATAAGCTTGGAAATTACAAATGATAGCAAATTTTTCAAGCAATCTGATTTGAATTGTATTTTCATACAAATAAGACTTAATTTGTATTGTCCATTGAATGCAAATGAGTCCATCAATCATCTCCTAGTAGTTCCTTATTTCCTGGTACTTTTTACGCAACAACCGTAACTGTTGCGCAGTTTATGACGTCATCAAAGCTCTTATGGTGAAGATCACTCCTTACCATGACTAAAATAGTGCCATATACTCTAGCTAGAACAAGGTTCGCCTCTCGTTAACTCTGTAACACAATGCCCTTCAAACCGGAACACAATGATACTGATAGTTGATGACTGATCATTACCGTAAAAAACATACGGTGGGTGCCAATTTTAAAATAGGTGGTCGTGATGCAATCGTTAGGTACCTAACTACAAGGTACCTAGCTACCTAGGCCTAGGTTAGGGTAAAAAAATATTCATCATGGTTACATACAACATTTATGAAGTATAGTGTATATGTATTTATGTATAGTGTTTCACAGATTATGTTTTACATATTACAGAGGTTTTCAATTTGAAATATAACACATCGGATAACCCTTCTGTAAAGGATTCGAAACGAATTCGCTTGTCAAAAATTTCCGTGAGGGCTACTGAAATCAATTTATTGAGAATTTGTTGTCCAAAGACTAAATACTCCCACCCAGTTAACTTGAAAATCGAAACATCTTTTCAATTAAGAATTCTAATTTTCATTTTAATTTTGAATATTCTGCCAGTATTTTTGCAATTTTAATTTGAACAAAAATATAGTTCGAGTTTTGAACGCGGAAGATAAACCGCGTTCCAAATATAAAACGGTTGAATGTTGACAAACACTGCCATGTCTCGCTCTTCCATCAGTATTTTGTTAGGCTGTCTCTTTCTAACGCCATCTAAACAAATATGGCGGAAGATCGCGCGCGATTAACATTAGATTTACTCGACTGCGAAGAAGATACGTACTTAATTCCCATCGAGTCACAGTGCTACCAATTGCAACTTTTATTTCTGTTTGAAAAAAAATCCCAATGAGTAACATGTTACTCGTATGAGTGTTACTCGTTGGGAACTACAAAACATTACCTCAACCCTACGTAAAGTACGTAACCCGATATCGGGAATAGGTCCCACGAAAGGCAGCATGTTATATATATTTTTCCATTCTTTATGTCTAAGTTTTGTACATAGAACGGTGTGTGTTTTTATAAAGCGTCGATGACACACGGCTTTTTTACAAGCTGATTGTTGGCGAGTTTAAAAGCTAGCGAGTGAGCGAGTTCGCTTTCGGGAAGGATTGTCAACAAGCAGATTGTAAAAAAGCCGATGACACTGGGCGACTTTACAAGCTACAAGCGAACTCGCTGGCTTATAGCGTGTAAAAAAACCATGTGTCATTGACGCTTAACGCAATGAAAATAGTAAATTACTACGAGGTAATTTTCTGTTATCGCTTGCACAATAATTTTTTATCAGTTGACTTCATGCACTCTAATATTATCACTTATTTATGTAACCGTGTTACCAATTAACATTATTTTCCACTTTTACTGTAAGTACAAAGTGTAATGTGACTTATCTTGCCTATTTCCACGACCAAAACTTTGGCAAACCCGTTTGATAAGAAAAAAAAACGTAAAATCTAGTATTTCCAGAAAAAAGGCAGTTTAAAATGGCTTTTACAAGAAGCTTACTCATCGTTTTGACGCCTATTTCTACGCCCAGAACTTTGGCAAATCCCATGTCAAACTAAAAAGAAATCGGTTGTCTGTAAAGTTGGTTTACAGACGATAGATAGTTGAACGTGACTACCAGCGTAACGGGACAATGAGCGTTACCAGACAATGACGTCAATGTTTTCGTCCATGCAGCCGGCGTTCATCGATTTATTAGACGTAGTCACGTCAAAAACACCATATTTAATTTTCCCTGAAAAAACCCGATAAGATACTGACTTTTATATAAGATAAGTCCTTATTATTCGGAGACCTATTTATAAGTCCAAATGTAAACTCCTTGACAATTTGATAAATACATTAGAACATTTCTTGAAAAAAAAAACACAAGACTGGCTATCACAAGAAGGAAGGATAGAAAATACATTGTAGTCATAACAACCTAAAAATCCGCTGATAACGGCTCGTTAATATCGTTATCAACAGCTGTTATCCAAGGTCGGCGTTATATGTTACTCGATGTAGAGAAATAGTGTTTTCACGGTTTAATAGAGCTCGGCGTAAGTGGAGGGGAGCTCTGCGCAAATGAGGTGAGGCACGACGGCGCCTATTGGTTCCGCCGCGGCGGGAAGGTGGCTAAGCGACCAATAGATGCCGGCACCGGACGCCTTCCCTGTCGCGTCGCACCCCTCCCGCCAAACACATCTAAAAATCGATATTTGTGCAAAATGTCTCGAAAAAAAACACAGAAGACTGGCTTTCAAAAGAAGGAAGGAAAGGAAATATATTGTAGTCATAACAGCCTGGAAATCCGCAGATAACGGTACGTTAATGTAGTTATCGTTATCAACGGCTGTTATCCAAGGTTGCGTTATATGTGTTACTCGATACACGGCTACGACCGGGCACGTGGCACTATAGGTGAGGCTTTTTTTTAGGTAGACCTTCGTTTGACCGCAATAACACCTGATTTTAAGTGTGGATGCGGCCGATGGCGGCCGACGATAAATCTCGAAGGTGTAGAAGACCAAGACACCTACTCGTTTCTTGAAGAGATCTCCTATCTATCTAGCCTCTTGCACCCATTGTTGGGTATAGGCCTCCTCTTCAGTACGCCACTTTTTGCGGCCCTGGGCACCCCTGGGCTAGCCTGATCCACTGGCCTCCGGCTGTTTTTATGATGTCATCCGATCATCGGGTGGATGATGGTCTGCCTCTTGGTCGGCAACTCGGCATGCACCCCACCCCACGTCCACCACTCTGTTTTCACTTTTGTCCATCTGCCGTCGTCCCTTCTAGCCAAGTGCCCCGCCCATCTCCACTTCTTGAAGAAGAAGAGACCTAGAAGAGACAAAATCGTAGTTGTCCGGGAAGACAGAAGCAGGTAGCGAGTAAATGTGGATTTGTTCATGGAGTTCCTATGAGTAGCTGGGAGCATATGCCCGAGCAAATCATTGAAGACAACATCCTACATAACCCCATCCTGTTTATTATCATTCCTTGCTTTCTCTATCAGTGCCTCTCTCACTCACACACATTCTGTCTCTCTCTCTCACAGAGACACACAAACACGTTCTCTCTCTCTGCGTGTGTCTGTCTCACACACATTATCTCCAGAGTCAGGCAAGAGTTTTCCGGCCACCTTTACGATGTCGTCACTCCATCTTGTTGAAGGTCTTCCCCTTCTTCTTTTTGTGACCCTGGGTGTTCAGTTGGTAAGTGTATGGCTCCATCTGATTGAGTCCAAGCGTTGTATGTGGCCGGTCCAACTCCATTTTAGGGCCAACCCACACGTACCACAATCACACCACATCGCAGCGTCAAAATGTAGACTAGCTGTGGGTACGTGTGAATAGTGTCGCTGCAGCTTTTTGTAGTTGCATTGTGTTGTCCGACAATGTCGATGTGGTTGCGTTGTCGCCAGTAATTGCGATGTGGTTACGTCGTGTGCAGACACTGTTCAAAGACATCGCACAACCACGCGGCACCTCAGTCAAACGCAGAATAAATGCAGGGGGCAGGGGAAGACCACGGGCGACGAGCGTGCACTGTCATTGCGTCGCCGCAATGTGGTCGGCCACTAGTTCAGTGTCGCTGGTGGTTGCGTTTTGGTTGCGATGTCGTTGCGATGTCGCTGGTATCACACAAGTGGTCGATAACGACTGCAAAATGTGGTACGTGTGTATAGTCCCATTCATTTTCAATACAAAATATACGCCCAACCACGTGGCGTGGTTGTGGTCGTGGTGTGGTTGTGGTACGTGTGGGTTGGCCCTAAGGCCTTATTCTAAACTACGTCGTCGGCCCTAGTTTTGCGGGAGAATATCTGGCACTTAATCTGTTACTTAGTTTACAACAACATGTTGAAATAACTTGGTAAATGTTGTAGTATGTTTATTTGCTCTCTGGCGTGATTCCAAAACGTGGAGAGAACCCGAGTTTATTATTTCTCGTTGGAAGACATCACCTAATAATGTCATGTGTTAGGCAATGTGGTTCAGTTTATCTGGGAAGTGTATATTTATTTTGGTGTGTTGAAATTGTAACAAAGGGTTTTTCTACACCGAAAAATTTTGATTACCAAAAAAGTTCAAGGGCCAACGCAGAAGGGGTACTGCGTTGTATCTGTGCAGTCAGAATTTTGGGTTTCTACAAAATGAACGAATGACAGCGGCGCGAGTGCGGCGCCCGAGCCGAGCTTTTGCGAGCTGGCTCGAGCTAGGTGCAAGTGTTTGCCAAACGATGAATAAAACTTAAATAATTATCAATAAAGGGTACCGCCTGACGCAAATCCAAACGAAAACGACTAACAGCTACAGTTATCCAATTTTAATCAAATTTATTTTACAAAAAATCTACTAAATTTGAAGACTAAATTTAAAAGAAGATGGCTGCGTACAAATGCTAGAAAACTAAAATATTTGCTGCATACCAACATGCAAATAAGATAAATTACATACGTAATACAATACTACTTAAATACCTAGAATACAAATGTCTACCTCTTTCAAATCACCTATTTTAAGAGGTGCCAAAAAGACCAAAGGAGGTTCCCTAAAACAAAACCCTTTACTCTACCCCAAAAATAACTGAACACCCGAAAAAGATTTAGATCCCGTACAAAATACATGTTCTGCGTGGCAACAGCCGAGGTACCCTTGACCCGGAGTCTACGTGACCCAGTTCCATACAGCCTGCCCCAGTTGATGACAGTTGTGGAAAACTGTGCAGCATTAGGGAACAAAGAAACTTGCGCCTTTTTAAAAAGAGTAGCGAGATGATTGTTCAAGTTTTAAGATTTAAAACTTGAGCAAGCAGGAAACAAAAGCTCTGAAACAAACAGTGTTATAGTGTTCAAAAAATATAGGTATATTAAAGGGTTGAGTCTTGCCTGACTGTCTGATTGACAGAAATACTTCCAAAAGGCTAAATCAGTGGATGTAGATACTTTATTTCGAGGGTAGGTTCTTCGGTAGTAAATTGAAAGGGCCCCCAAAATTACCATCAATATTTATTCAAAGCTAAATATAAGGATAAATTATTTTCAACAAGACTGCCATAAATACAATTTAGTATTATAGATAAGTAAATAAGATCAGGAGATATAATTTATTTTCTGAAGTAGTAGGTAGTAGGTTATTAAATTATAGGCACACAGAAAAAGTTATAAAACTTTGCCTTCCGTGATAGTTAAAAACTGTGTTACGGCAAGGCAAGCTGCACCCCCGCAAATGGTATATATTATTATTATTACTAAGAATGCTACGTTATATTTAGTTTTATCAAATCAAATCAAATCTTTTATTTCAGTAAATAATTTCACCAAATTTTGTTTATACATCGTAGGTATTTTTTGATAAAATAAATATTGAAAAAAAAAAAACAGTTACCGTCACTGAACACAAATATGGCATAAAAAACTTGAAGTCGAATTTTTGTTAAAATAAATTTGTTTTAAATTGGATAACTGTTACCGTTAGTCATTTTCCTGTGGATTTGCGTCAGGCGGTACCCTTTATTGATAATAATTTAAGTTTTATTCATCGTTTTGCTAACCCGGGTAGCTCGAGCCAGCTCACAAAAACCTCGGCTCGGGCGCCGCACTCGCTCCGCTGTCACTCTGCCATTTTGTAGAAATCCAAAATTCTGACTGCACAGATACAACGTAGTACCCCGTCTGCATTAGCCATAAAAAAAATTTTTGTTATTAAAATTGGTGGTGTATAAACAAAAAAAGTCAATTTAAACCTGGTTTAAAATTAACCCTACTAAGTTAACCACGTATAAAATCTAAATTAAAGTATGAAACCTTACACTTTTTTGTTGACGAAATCGAAAAACATGGACTAAACGAATAGTGTGAAGAAATTACTATAATACGGCGTACTTTTTGATTTGTCCGAAACATTTTGTATGGAATTCGGATTCGAGAATGAGCTCAGCTCGCTAATCTCACCTTAAACTGAGCAGTGCTGCAGAATTCTCTAGTTCAAAATCCTACGTAGCATTTATTTGGTCAGAGGCAGTTCTCTCCATAAGGCCATCGCCCACCACACATCACAAATGCTTAATTCTCGTGTTGCAATGAGCACTGTTGTGTAATCTGATGGCTTTCATTGGGCAGGCTAGTGGTGACCTAGTTTACTGCATCGCACGGTGACCCAGTTGCAGTGTGCATTATACCTATTTACAGCGTTGCAGCTGTTAAAGCTCTGTTTGAGGAAAAATATGGAGGGTTCCCAGCGAGAAACAGTTGGGATTTTTTAGGAGAACGCCTAGATTGTCTCGTCACTTTTTTATTTAAATAAACAAGCTTAAAGTTTAAAAAAACTGAAAACCCGACTGCGAAATAATTATACATTCATTGTCAATTCATTATTCCAAATTAAATGTAAACATCTAACTTAAAATACCTTCATTTTGATACCCTACTCGATAGGATTGGTCAACAAAAAATTATTAACGACTTACTATTTACCTCCAAAAATCCGCCATTTTGATTATATTTTTTTTAAAAACCCATCTAAGAACACTCAGGTTATTGAGATGAATCTAACGATATTTTAACTGTCAAAATCCATCCAGCCGTTTGGAAGATACGAGGTGACCCAGTTTACATACATTGTAAGTACATACATAGGTACAAGATACGCGCGAAAAACATAACCCTTCCTTGGCAGTCGGGTAAAAAACTATTTGACAAAAAGATGATGACAATGTTGACATTTTGTGTCTAAACTCCTTGTCTCCTGTTCCAGATGCACAGTTCAGAGACGGTGGTGACGCAGCCCGCTGTGGGCCCGGCGCTGCTTCTGGAGTTGGGGCGTCTGATCATCCGCGCGCGAGGGCTCAGCCCCACACGACCCAAGCACAGCCCTACCCAGCAGGTACAGCTCTCTCCCGCTAGCACAGAGCCGCGACACAGCTCTACCCAGCAGGTACCGCCTTCTCCTGCTAGACCCTACTGCTGCAGGCACCCCCCGCGGCCCGAACTCAGCCCTACCCTGCAGGGACAGCCCTATCCAGCAGTAATTATCAAAACCAAACGGTTCACTCCAAATTTTGCCTGTCTGCATTCTGACACAGAACTGTAGACGAACTTTATCTACATTCAGACGTAGATAACGCGTAGAACCTGTATCTACAAGTGCCTATCGAGGCAGCTAACGCTCTATCTCCTTTTAGGTCCACATCCAGACACAGCCGAGGGTGGATGAAGAGGATGCACGTTTGGAGGCTCACCTCAGCACGCACGTCAACGCGCTCTGGAGTGAACAGGTCCCTGTCTGCGTTGAGGTGTGTTGAAAACTTCCCGTTGTCCTATAAGCATAATCAGCCTATAATGTTCCTACTGCTGGGACTCAGGTCTACTTTCGGCAGGAGAGAGAATGGGTCTTAATCCACCACGCGGACCCAATGCGGATGTCACATGCCATAGAACATTTTTTTTTCTGTCCTTTGACATGCCGGTTTCCTCACTATGTTTTCCTTCACCGTTGCGAGAACATGGGATGCATACATAGATTTTTACGCATGACTGCCACCGGGATTCTAACCCGCGACCATCAGATCGCTATACCCTTAAGGGTAATCCTCACGGCAAATTTCCATACAAAATGTTTCGGACAAGTACTCAAAAAGTACGCCGTATTATAGTTATTTCTTCACACTATTCGTTTCGTCTATGTTTTCCGATTGTGTCAACAAAAATTAGTAAGGTTTCTTACTTTAATTTAGGTTTAATACGTGTTTTAAAATTAACACTACTAATTTAAAAACATAGACGAAACGAATAGTGTGAAGAAATTACTATAATACGGCGTACTTTTTGAGTATTTGTCCGAAATATTTTGCATGGAGTTCGGATTTGAGGATTACTCTTAAATACCGTTGCAGATCTGACAATGAATGTTGAATGGTTCCAGGTGTTGCTGGCTCCGGAGTGTGCAGAGTGCTACGCTGCTCTGTCTCGCGCTGAGGAGGTGCCGCAGCGAGGACTGCTGCTGGAGCGATGGACCATGCGTGCCGTCACCGACAGGTATCATCCACATAACTGATCTTCTATACATCGTCTTCATATTACTTTCTACACATCCCTCTTCCCTGACTTCATAGTTCCACAGGAGCAGCTTCCATCTATACACGACCTTGGCCAGTCTTGTTTGTCTATCTTTTGTTCTGGGTGGAATCTTGCAACTCGAGCACTTCCCAATTACCCATTTTCCTCTGAAGATTCCAAAAAAATCAAGAGGCAGGGCAGGACCATCGGGCGGTACATTATTTTTGATTTCCCTATGCCAAGCAATGTTAAACCACGTTAAACGTACATTTTCAATCCCTCTTTTTACCCACTTAAACACTGAATTTAGTAGAAAACTGAAATACATGCTTTTCTTCGGAGATTATTAAAATGTGACTTTCATTTAGATCTTGTCTTTATTTCAGGAGACAGGTGCATTTAATTTGCAACAGGTCCATACTGTTTATTTTTCCTAGTTCAAGTTGAAAGCAAACGTCCCGAGGTAATATTTTTATCTCAGAATCGAAACGAAGAAGAATGCCGATTTTTTTTGTGATGATAAAATACACAATGGTTTTGATTATTAAAATTAGATTAGGTGCGGAAAATGCACAGAAATTGAGAAAAAAAATCAAAAGCATTTTAATGATATTTTGGAATTCCTCACGTTCTAAATGTCTTTCAGAAATGCGGTAAAGCTTGAAAAATACTATTTTACATGATCAATTATATTACGCTTTGAAATTCACAGTCAAATATTTAATTTGCGCGAAAATCAGGTTTTTGTACTTTTATACCGCCAAAGTAGCTACACTTTGAAAAATTATTCCTCAATAACTATACAGAATTGGCTTTTAGGAGTTCTACTCTGGCTTATAGAATAATAAGACGCATCGAATACTGAGCTTTACTCAAATTGTCCGATTCTATGAGCATATTGCACACTGTGCGACGCCGCACCGTGCAGCACTGCAGCGGTCCGACACGAAACGTCTAAATTGAAAGAGCCCTTAGAGCTTCTATGAATATGTTCCCTTTTTATTTTTATTCGTTTATTTTTAATTATGCTAAATGTGTGTTCCAGCAGCGACAGTGGATCCGTGATCAGCTGGCCGTGGCTGCTGAACGCTGTTCGCTCGCAGCTGCACTTCTCGCAGCTGGCGGCGTGGCGCGCGCGTCTGCAGCCACGAGAGCCACATCCGCGCAGGTACTTTGGTCATGGGTAGCCAGAACCAGCAGCAGGAGAAGCAGGAGCAGAAGCTCACCTTATGTGGACCAATACCTCTATCAAGAGGCTCCTGCCTCCTTCTTTTTATCGTGTCAATAGTTCTTTCGAACCAGTGTGGTGAAAGGATTTCAAGTGCGCCTCGAAACTTAAACCATATGTATAAATTAAGTGAAAATTTGTATACTGTATTCTACAGTGAAGTATGACTCTATTTTAGACATTCATAAGACCAGTCTGACTAACCATACTTGAGTCCAATAAATCATTCATTCATTCATTGATTCGAAGAGGCTCCTTTCGTGCACTTAACACATGTTTTCAAACTTTTTAGGTTCTATGACATGTCGGTTTCCTCACGATGTTTTTCTTCACCGTTAAGCACGTGTTTTAATGCACACATAGATTTTTAGAACTGAAAAATCCATTGGTGTACTGCCGGGTTTGAACCCACGACTTTCTGCTTTAGTCATGGGTAATTAGAACCAGGTATTGGTTCACATAAGATGAGCAGGAAACTGTTTTACATATAGAAAAAAAAGGGCGATCTTATTGTTAGACAGCAATGTCTTCCAAACAACTGTAGTTGTGGAGCACCTGATCTCCGATTTCGGTGATGGGTAGCCAGACAAAACCAGATAAGATACAGATCATTTATTGATAAAAAAATTACAAGTCAACTGGTAAATATAGTATTACTTGCACTAATTTATCTATTATTGTATAATTGTAATAAATTATTAATTTTTTTCATTCATTTGGTCTTTTACCGAAAAAAAGGATTTTGCATATTATTATTTTTTTTTTAATCAACCTGCTGTGTCCCATTGTTGGGCAAAGGTCTCCCCCAAATCCTTCCACAAACGAGAAAGCGTTAGAGGGACTCGAGAGGGAATGGTGGGAGGCCGCAAAAGATCGCGACAAGTGGATTTTTTTTAACTTCGATTTAAACAAAGTATCAGAAGTTGCATCTTTGCTTTCTTCCGGGATTTTATTAAATATTGTAGGTCCTGAAACGCGGTTGGATATTTTTGATTTGACGAGTCACTGGTATAACCTTCAGAAAGATGAATATCTCTTTTACCACCAGGGGTGAACCTGGTGTTCGTTTTTGTTTCTTGTTTGCGTAAGAACATAATGTTACATTTGTCACATAGCTATTTTACGAAATATTGGGAGATTAGAAACTGCGAAAGAATGTCGAAATAATAAGGATCTTAACAAAAGTCACATAGTTAATGTAACATGTGAGCTCAGTAATATAAACGATTATATTACTCCATACATCAAACAAGAGTATGCATAAGCGCCATAGACTTAATTAGCAGATACGTTTCGCATTTATGCAAAAAGTTAACAAAGCAATAAATTGGGTTAAAGTATTCTTACTCTGGATTGAACTGTTGTTTTTAAAATATATATTGAAAACAAAAATAACATTTATTTCAGGAGAAAACTAAGTCGTGAACAGTGCAACTTCAAGAAAATCGAAGCCAACAGCAGCGATGACCCGACAGAACGCAAACTGAACATTGTCTACTCTATAAAGACACCCGGAGACTACAAAATAACCGAATTCGCCAAATCACCCGTCGACCACACCTTCCCCAGGACCGATATAGGGAACAACAACTATCTCAAAGTCGTACTCGAAAGCCTCCCGCGTCTAGATGACATCCCCGATCTCAACTGTCAATGTCAAAAACGCAAAACGAGCAAAGACTTCACAAACATCCACGAGGAATTGGTCGGCAAACTTAATGATCTCAGCATAAGCTCTAAAAACGGTGCTATTAACTCTAATATAGGAACGCCTAGCCGGAGACTGTCCATCATATCTAACCCGGGATCTACTGAATACCTTTTCACTTTAGAAAAGGATTTAGTCGATGACAGAATGCACACACCGTGCAGCGAAAATGGCAAACACAAATGCAACTGTGACGACGAATCTGACGGCAAAGAGAAGAACCAAGCGAAGAAACTGGACGAAAGAAGAATTAAAGAAATTGCAAAGTATAAACGGAGAATCAGAAAGGAGAAGATGAGGAAAATCTGTGATAGCACCTCTTCGGAGGGCGAAATCAAAGCGAAGGAAACGACGTCAATTCCGATTCTGCAAGCGTCCCGGTTCGACAGATTCCGAGCGATAGGCTGCTACAGGAACCAAACTTATCTGACGCTGCCGGCTAGTCGAATAGAAACGAAATCGCCTTTTATCGAAACCGATAGTATAACTCCGCCTGAATATAAAAAGACTAATACTATTGGCACTCAGACTGATGAGCTATGTCCGTGTGGTAATGTACTCGAGATGAAATGCGACAGCTGCGTGCGAGGCATGGTTCGCTCTGAGGGCAGCTATAACCTCTCCTCGAGCCAAGAGAACGGAGCGAGGAGGAAATTTGACGGAGACGGTGTGACGTCTTTGAAAAAGCACAAATGTGATAATAATATAATATGTGATAGTGTAAATAGTTTTAACGATGGTATTATAAAGCGGCCTAAATTGAGGCGTTTGTTTCCCATAGTAGATCGGTTAGAGAAAATAGTAACTGATAGAAATCTTAAAGACGATACGGAATTTAAAAATACGGAGAATCTTAAAGATACAGAAAACCATAAAAATAAAGAAAATGGAACAGAAAAGGAAATGGCAAAAGACGTACAAGACGATACACAGAAAGACATAAAGGATTTACACCTGAAAACGGACGATTCCGTGTTCTCAGTGCCGAAAGAATCGAAAAGGCAGAAAACATTCTCAATCAGCGACGAAGATTATATTCTATACGAGAAATGCGACTACGGAACTATAGACCGCCACGATTTGCAATCGCCTAGCGAAGAATCAGACTTTAAATTTGCCGTGCCCGAACAAAACGACCATAACTTGGAAAATTTGGAATCATTGAAAGATGAATTCGTCTTTCCCGATCCGAAAAGTGAGAATGATGAGAAAAGAGACTTAACCACAAGTAACGGTGAAGAGAGAAGGGGAGATATACCCTCTCCGTCGGAAATGGATCGGTTTCGGTGGAGATTCGACTCCGCCGCGTCTATGGTGTTCCATACCAAGACTGGACTGCCTTTGACGTCGAGTCCTGCGCCCTTGAGAAGAGGAAATAACTGTTTTGGCTTTGACGACTCTATCAATGGCATTTCTGGGATTAAGAGGTAAGTTACACTCGTTGACTAGCATTGATACCGACTTGCAAAGAGTCTCTTAGAAAAAGACAACCTCATTATAGGAACTCATAAACCAGTTTAAACAGAATCTTGTTAATTCAATTCAGCCGCTGTGTACCCTACAGGAGGGTTATGTATTTGAGTCGGTTTTTTTAAGTGTCCTTTACGTAAAACGGCTTGATCAATTCTTACAAATGAGGTATCATTGGGCTCCTACAAGGTATAGTCTTCATAAAATGTCATAAATCAAAGTTTTATTTAAACAGCCATTTCGCATATTCAAAGCCATAAAATAATTAAATATGATGGATTTTTTTAAGACTTCTTGATCATGGGATTGTCTTAAAGTACAAAGTCAGTTGACAGTTGAGTCAAAATCTCATAAAGTATAAGTGTAGGCGGGTTCCCTGTTTACAATACAAGCATATGCTTGTTGATTGTTTAGGGAGACTGATGCCGATATGCACCAAACTTTCAAAGTTAGCTTAGCAGTTCTTGACGGTCAGAATCTGGACTGTTAAGAACTACCAAGCGAGTAAAGTAATTGTTTAAGGACTATGACAGTTTGGTGCAAGTAGCTCTGAAAGTCTAAGATTTTCCTCTTCCTATATCTTAGTATCGTCTAATATGTTCCTCTTACATTCCAGTGCGCTGTTCCACCCGACCCCCGCGGAGTCTCCCCCCGCGCCCGCGTCCCCTGCCTCCCCCGCGCCGCCCCCCCGCACGCCCCCGCCGCGCCGCGAAAAGCGTCTGAGGGTACCCACCAGCACCGGACTACTTGGTGAGTGAACATGAACACCTCCTGACGATAAATCATCCATGTATATCAAATAATCGGTAGGCATTTTAAATACGATGTTTACCGTAACGTTTTGGTATAATGAATTATTTTATTATCATATTTCCTTTCAGCATTATAATGCTAATCAAACATCCATACGCAGTTTGTGAATCCAAATATTAGCGATGATTTGCATGCGTTATTTTTCCTTGTTAGGGATTCCTTGGGAGGGCAAGAGAATTTTCCTGAATATTTTGCCTATATCTATATATATATATATATACTTTTTAACAGATTTACATAATGTATGGAAAACTTTTCTTTTTAATAATATGAAACAGAATGAACTGTGAAAAAATGAGGGCGCTAAAAATAATTTATTCTCAAAGTGGGCAGTAGACAAAATAAGTTTGGGAACCCCTGTTCTAGAGGCCAGATTTCATGTTTTCAGGCAGCTTCGAGGAGTCGGCGCTGCAGGGGCGGCTGGAGGCGGTGGCCACGGTGCACGGGTTCACGGCGGAGCTGGGCGCGTCGGGCGCCTTCTGTCCGCCGCACAAGCGCCTGCCTGTCACCGTGTTCTTCTACGCGCCCGGCGGCACCGCTGCGCCCTACATGGTGAGTTCCATACTCATACACTCTCAAACAATTTACATATTAATTAGTTTCCTTTAAATAAAATAATCTATCTTAAGGATTTAAAGGGGTTTCCCTCCAGGGCCCTTTGATTTTTTCTAGTATAATAAATAGATAGATAAAAAGTGCTTTATTGCACAAGGTAAAAAAAACACACAGGCGTACTTAATGCTAATTAGCATTCTCCAGCTAACTCCAGCTAACCTTTGTCTATTATGGAGACGTGGTAGTGATATATATGTGAGGTGACTCCCACTTCTCGGACTCAAGTTTACTCTCATCCAGGAAAGCGATAAGTCTTAATTCCCCACGCGGACCCACTGCGAATTGGTGGATGTCACATGCCAATTTTTTTTTTCTGTTTGACATGCCGGTTTCCTCACGATTTTATCACACACACACGCTCCCCGATACACCCCAAACACCTCAAATGCATCATACAATATGCAAAAAATGACATATAATCGCTTAAGCCCAAACTTGCAATTAGTCACACACACATCTCTTTCCCTCGGCTATTATCTGACTCAAACTCACACACCCTCTCACTACTCAAATCAACCAACCACCAATCTACCTTTACCTAACTTAATCTCCCAGGGCCACATCAACCTGGGCCCGAGCGGCTACCGCGTGTCCCGCTCCGGCACCATCCAGGTGTCGCTGTTCAACCCGCACGGAACCCTCGTTAAGATGTTCGTGGTGCTGTACGACCTGACGCGCATGCCGGCCGCCGCGCGCACGTTCTTGCGCCAGCGCACGCTGTACATGCCGTGCGGTGCGCAGCCGCCGCTGCTGCAGCAGCGATGGTTGCGGTACCTCATACATCTGCGGTGAGTGATGGTCTCCCCCGTCTTGAAAGGTTGCTTTCGATTTACTTGAATTAATTGTTTGTGGAACCCAGGAGGACGGATGAAAGAAGATTGCACGTAGTAGAGATCCGAATGTTGAGATGGATGAGTGGAGGGAGTGACGAGGATGGATAAAATATGGAATGAGTATATAAGAGGAAGCCTGAAGGTAGCGCCAGTGATGGATAAATTGAGAGGTAACATATCTAAAGAAGCAATTCCTTTTCAATAACATAGTTCAACACAATAAAAAAAATATTTAAACTTAATAATAATAATGTTTGGACATGTCACACAACGCCATCTAGCCCCAAACTAACCAAGCTTGAACTATGGGAACCAGATAACTGAAAGAATACTTATATACATTTTTTTTTGTAAATAAATACATAGAAAACGCATAGACTCAGGACAAACAACGATGTTCATCACAATATTTGTCCTGAGCGGGAATCAAACCCGCGACACCGGTCCTGGCAGTCTAACATACTTGCCACTCAACAAATTGAAATTGAATTGACTCAACAATCCGTGTCGTCTTGAACTTTTTATGAAATGTTTATAATAACTAGTTTAAGACATACTTCAATAACCATACTTCAAGCAAAATAAATCATTCATTGCCACTTGCACCGAAGTCGAAAAATCTAATACTTTGATAGGATTTTTTTAATATAAGTACTGCCTAAAACTTTACTTAGATCAATTTTCATTGCACCGAACAGAACACGCTATGTAACTCCTAAGTCTGTTGATTTTTAAATAGGTGAATGACAGAACGAATTTTATGTTGTCTTGTCGATGGTTTTTTTGAATATTTGACATAACTTTGTCACAATAAAAGTAAACAAAACTGGATAGCAAAAAAAAAATTATGATATTTTCCGGGATTTGTGTGTTTAGGGATGTTAAATGTATTTCTCCATTATAAACTAAGACAAACAGTCAAACAATCATACAAAAAGGGCTCAGATATTTTGGGAAACGAGACGGTGAGACCTAATCAACGTAAACGGTCGGCGAATTTCTCCGAAGAAAATAAATTATAATGAGTTCCTACAACAAGAAAACGCAAGTATATTGTGTAAAAAACGTTTGAAGATTCAAGAACCAAAAAAGCTGTGAAGAATATAATGCCAGGATCTTAATTCTAGCGGTTTTGTAATGACTATACGTAACCGGTGTTTGTTTATAAAATTATATATTTTTGGCTTATTAATGTGTTTTATACGGTTATTATGAAGGGTTATATAGGTATGTGAAGAGTTGGGGTCCGTCTTTGTCTAGCTAGATCATCTAGGAATTCTAGATAATCGTAAGTAGATACAGTGCTGCCAGTATGAGAGCTTAAAAATGTACCTACAAAAAACTGCTCTAAAAGGTACGTTATTTGACTGAAAGATACTTAATTTAATTATAATAGGAGTAAAAGGTACGTAAATCTAACTTTTTAGTACGTACTGGCATTGCTGGTTTAGAGTAGTACTGATATAGTAGGTATGCTCAATAAGAGTGAAAGAGACAAATATGTATTCCGACAGAAATGACATGACGGCTCATTGGGATAGGGAATTTCTAAGTGCTATGAGGTCGAGCAACGGGCTCCCAAAGTTAAGGAATTCTTTAGGCGTTAGATGAATACTTATAGTTGGTGCAATGAATTTGGATCGTAAAGGTCTCCCTAGCGAGTAAAATGATTGTTTAGGTTTTTTTTAAGGTTGGTGCAAGTAGCCATTCATTTTATATATTTTCTTCCAATAGTATGTAAAACTTTTAAGAAATTTTTATTTACATAACTAACTACTAACAGAGAAGAATTATAAATTACACTAAATATAATAAAATAAAACTATAAATAACCTACCTAGTCGGTATTTTTATAATTATATTTTCATTTCATTGAAATGAAATGATTTGAAAAATGTCCGAACATCATTTTTTTATAACTTTGACCCTGACAAACTTAACCCTAACTCCTTTCTCCGCAGATTCATGACATCAAAAACGGGAAAACTCTACCTCCACACGGACATCCGCCTAATAGTCTCCCGGAAGGCGGACCTCGACACAGCGACCGCCCACGCCTCCATTTTCCGCCCAATTCACCCGCCCGATGACTCTAAACCCGCCCATAAAGTGGACCGTTCACCTAACAGGGTCTTCGGCGGGTCCAGTTATCACGACTCCGAACCTAAGAGTCCGGAAATCGGATATGATAGTTCCAGTGTGTCTTATGAGTTGAGGAGTTTTACGTACGCTCCTGATAACCCTAAATATTCCCCTCGGTAGTATTAAACCGACGCCAAAAATGAGGAGGTTGTCAATTCGGTTGTTTTTTTAATGTTTGTTACCAAGCTTTGTTTATAAACCGATTTGGAGAAAATAAAAATTGAGAGGATAAATATTCAGATTGGTCGCTTATGCCTAGATCACACGTACCGAGTACTCGGCCGAGACAGCAAAATGTTACTCGGCCGAGACAGTGAAAGCTTACATCACTCGCTCAGCCGAGCACTCGGCGCTATGTTTATACGTACCGAGTACTCGGTACGTGTGATCTAGGCATATGTTCTTGATAGTTTTTTGCATGAGTTTTGATTCAATTTACTTTTTACAAGAATATGGACTTGGAACGAACGGAAGTTGCGTAAGTTTCTGTCGTTATGTCTCTAGAATTCCCGGATATGACATCACAACTAGATTGACAGATCTATGAATAGATAAATGCAAGATTGACAAATATATCTAATGCCTAATTCACACGTACCGAGTACTCGGCCGAGACAGTAAAATGTTACTCGGCCGGGACAGTGAAAGCTTACATCACTCGCTCAACCGAGCACTCGGCGCTATATTTATACGTACCGAGTACTCGGTACGTGTGAACAAGGCATAAGAACTATTTAAGGGCCCATTGTACGATTCTTGTTAGCGATCGTTTGTACGTCACGTCTCGAATGGAAATGAAAATCGAAATATTTTTATGCGAGATATGATTTAAGTATTGTAATATGCGTTGTAATATAAATGAGAAAATATATTTTTGGTTTGTATATATAATATTGTGTTTGATTCCTTCAGTAAAACCCGCAACGAAAATTAGCGTGAAAATTTATAAAATCCTCCAAAACAAATCTATACTTCTTCTTGGACTTCAGTTTAGATCAAAAATTTTAATTATACAACTTGACTAGGTACCTAGTTCTATGTATCTATCTTTTAGTTTACAAGCTGCTAGCGAACTAACTCGGTTGTAGCTTATAAACTAGCCCTGTATCATCGAGGCTGCCGAGGCATAAGTGAAGTGGTGTCAGACGACCGCCCCGCCCCGGCTAGATGGAGGGTTCTGTACACAGATCAAGTAAGATTTTTTTTGTCTCATTAGTTCTGTAACAAAATAAATGAGAATAAAATTGTCTCACTAGTTCTGTGTCCAATTTATATCTGTGTAAATGAGACGTAAAGTGTTACCTCATTAGGAGCCCTAATCATGCCCACTTGGTGAGTTATAATTGAAAAGTTCATAGGTTAGGTTCACACTAACCTACCTGCTTCTTACTTACCAGGCCACCATGAGTCTCAAGAGGTGTTTGTAGTGAGACCTATAAGCATCTTACTCCTACTATATGGGCGGTCGATGCCTACAAGCACCGAGTTATGGCATAGCTCAGTTGCTCATCATCAGTTCAAGTTATTACCAGGGCACCATGAGTCTTAAGAGGTGTATGTAGTGAGTACCTTTACGCATCTTACTTCAAGGTCGGTCGCCTACCTACAAGCACCGAGTTATGGCATAGCTCAGTTGCTCATCATCAGTTCAAGTTATTACCAGGGCACCATGAGTCTTAAGAGGTGTATGTAGTGAGTACCTTTACGCATCTTACTTCAAGGTCGGTCGCCTACCTACAAGCACCGAGTTATGGCATAGCTCAGTGCTAGTCATCAGCCCAAGATACCAGGAATACATGAACCCCGAAGAGGTGTTTGCTGATAAATAGTTGCAGACCTGCTTAACTTAGTCCATTTTTAGTGTGCTTGACTTATACTTATTATGAAGGTCGGTGTGCCTATACCTGCCTTTTACTAATTTACGATCACTACCTTGAACCTATCTTCCTACACTTAAAATGCTCCATAGGACTAAGTTATGTAGGTCCCGGCATGATATTATTTATTCTTTGTCCCGGCTACTATTTAGGTACCAGCTACACCTCTTCGGAGTTTATGTTTTCCTGGTAACTTGGACTGATGACGAGCACTTAGCTATGCCATAACTCTGTGCTTGTAGGTAGGCATCGACCGACCATATAGAACGAGTAAGATGCGGTAAGAGTAAGTTATGTAGGTCTCAGCTACTATTTACCAGCAACACCCCTTCGGGGTTTATGTTTTCCTGGTACCTAACTTCGACAGATGACGAGCATTGAGCTATGCCATAACTCGGTGCTTGTAGGGAGGCATCGACCATATAGTACGAGTAAGATGCGAATAGGTAATCACTACAAACACCCCTTAAGACTCATGGTAGCCTGGTAAGTAAGTAGCAAGTAAATAGGTAAGTAAGTAAACCTAACCAACCTATGAACACTCAAAGTGGGCATGATTGGCATGGTGCTCTAGTACCTACTTTAGGGCTTCTAATGAGGTAAAACTTTACGTCCCATTATGTTTACACAGATATAAATTGGACCCAGAACTAGTTAGACAATTTTAATCTCATTTGTTTTGTTAAAGAAGTAATGAGACAAATGCCTACCTACTTGTACCAAACTGTCTAAAGCTCCTAAGCAATTACTTTTCTTGCTTGTCAGTTCTTAACGGGTCCAAATTCAGAACGATAAGAACTGTCAAGCGGGTTAAGTAATTACTTAAAAACTTTTATCGTTTGGTGCAAATCGGAAAAAGTCTTACTTATTCTGTGTACAGAACTACAGGACAGAACTAGTGGGATGAACGAGATGGAGCGATGATCTGCGTGCTACAGCCGGCAGAAGACGAGAAGAGCTGAAGATTAGGCTGAGTGGCCACGGCCACATCCATGTGTTTTAGATATTGTATGAAACATTTTTATTTATTAAAAAATACCTACTTAACTGCTCGAAATGAGGTATACTTCTGGGAAATAGGTAATACTCGGGCGAATGAACATGCCACCTGGCTGCCACTCTCGCTCGGCACTTGATGCGTCCTCCGCCCCCCGCGCGGCGCCCTCCGCGTTTGTTCTCCCTCTAATTGCTCTGCCTTATCATTACCTATCATCACCAAGTATTGCAGGACCTCTTCTCTATCAACATTATCCAATTCCACGCTGTACTTTGCACAAACGTCATTCGAGCCAGGTGTCATGTTGATTCGCCCGAGTAGTATGTATCTGATTTTGAAGTATTATCAGAATAATGTTTAGGAAAAAAATAAAACTCAATATTAGCAAAATGAATGGCACATTTATATTTAATTAATATTATTCATTTTTATAATTAGACCTTTCTTGTAATTATATTTTATACTATGCATTTGAACAGAGTCAAACCAAATGCTCTATGATAGGTGCTGTGTCCACAAACATTACTGTAAGACTCATGACTCACTCATGACAAGTTGACGTCTTTTTCATCATTTAACGTCATTTCCGTCATTTGTCGCCACTTTAGTCATTTTCGTCTTATGACGTCAATTTCGTCTAATGACGTTATTTTCGTCATATGAAATTATTTTCGTCATATGCCATCATTTTCGTCTTATGACGTCATTTGAGAGTTTCCGAGAGTTACAGTGTCATTTGTAAACACAGCTGACAGTGTCGCCGTGCGGCTGCTGATAAAAAAAAAACAAAGAAAAAATAACAAAAAAGCCTCAAAATTGTACAAAATCTCCAGGATTTGTGTGTATTGGACCATTCATAACGTATGAGCTTCGATATTGCCAAATAAATTACTTTAGTCGCGTCGACTCGCGCGGATAAGGAAACCATTTAAAAACAAGGCACCCATTTATAAACAAGGTACTCATTTATAAAGTACCCATTTTTAAGTAAATTTATAAACAAGGCACTCATATTTAAACAAGGAACCTATTTATGAGCAAGGTTTCCATTTATAAACAAGGCGCCCATTTATAAATTACATACTGTCTCGCTCACACTTTGTTTAAGAGTATATTCCGTCGCTGTCGTTTTATTTTATAAATGGTTTCCAAATCAGAGCGAGAAAATAGCGCATAGACAACAAATTATATATAATAATAATAATTATTAAAAAAAATCTAAATCGACGCTTATAATGGAAGAAAAAGTCAACTTAGCTAACCTAAAAGTTCGAATGGCTTACAACTAATGCCTAGATCACACGTACCGAGTACTCAGCCGAGACAGTTACTCGGCCGAGACAGTGAAATCTTACATTCGCTCAGCCGAGCACTCGGCGCTGTGTTTATACGTACCGAGTACTCAGCACTGTCTCGGCGGAGTACTCGGTTCGTGTGATCCAGGCATAACGATGGAGTAGTTTACACTTTACCAAGTTTGCTGCCGAAAATGTGGGCTAATGATTTTGAGTTCTATTAACATTGTAATAAGGGTGGTAATCCCGTGCCCGACACTAAGATTTACCCGACAGGTGGTGGAACCAAAATGGGTAATGCAATTAGAGTGTGTGATGTTTTGAAATTAGGCGTATACATCACACTTTTTGTATTTTTGTAAAATCAATATTTTGAAAAATGATTTATGCAAAATTACTTTCATGCTCATACACAATCGATTACAACAGATAATAATTGTGTGATCATTATTCAGAAATACAAAAATAATCTTAAATCTATATAATACAAGTTAATTATACACTAAAACGGTATGAGAAAAACGCACCAAACTTTTGGAAAAATTCGTAAAATTTTCAATTTCATCATCGAATCGGGGTGAAATGACCCATTCTCAAAATGACCCATTCACAAAACGGCCCATTCTCAAAATGGCCCATTCTCAAAATGGCCTATTCTCAAAACGACCTATTCTCAAAATAACCCATTCTCAAAACAACCCGTTTTTCGAAACAAATCGAAATGAGTTTGTATACTCGTACTTGATCTTAGATTAAAATTTTCAGTTTCCAAAATGTTAAGTCATTAAAATCAAAACTGCATTTTGCGGGTCTTCTTCTTATCGTGTCACTAGTTCCTTCGAACCAGTGTGGTGAAAGGATATCAAATGCTCCTTGAAGAGGCTCCTTTCGTGCACTTTCATTTTGCGGTTATCGAATAGTAGGTTTCAAAATTTATAAAAAATCACATAACGCCTTAAATGTACCTGGGGGACATTTTACGAACGGGACAATTCGCGAAGGGGGCATTTTACGAAATGCTTACGTTTTTAGGAGCGGACTCCGATTCGTTCATCATAGTAGCGATGAAATTGAAAAAATATCCGAAATTTTTCGAATTCATTTACACTGATATATTTGAAAACGACTACTTTTATCATACTTTCATTGTTAAAACAACTTGTAGTACAATATGTAGTCGTTTCTGTAAAAAAAAAAGTACAAAAGTACGCAATTTGATTCTATCATTAAATTAAATCATCAAAAAATCAATAATAATAAATCAGCCGAATTTAGCTTTTACGACGAAACCAATTGAGCTTCCAATATTCAAATATCAATAAGTTTATTTACATGATTATGCTTCATTTATTGAGTTATTAGTGATTTTTTTAAAAAATATTTTTGAAAACATGTAATTGATGGCGGACAATTTTTTGTTTCTTTTAAAAAAAATTAAGACACAGGTACTATCGATAAGAAAAACCACTATGTTTTTATTCATAGTGTTAATTGTTGACAGTAAATTATGAGAAATGCTTAAAAGCAAAATAATAAAAACCGAATATTAAATTGTTTTTTTTCAACAATTTTTTTTAAACAAAATCCACTGTAAGTAGCTACCAATACTAAAAAGATAATACTTAATATACGTCCAAGATTTCCCGGATCCAATTTTTTTTTGTTGTAAAATACAAAATAAGCAATAACGATTCACTGGAGTTTTGGTACAAAAAATATAAACACTTAAGTACTTTCTTAAGTTAGCAGCCATTTAGATTTTTCTCATGAATTTGATTGAAACTCAAAAAAAATAATATGAAAAAGACACATGAAAATTAGAAAATTAAAGCTTGATTACAGAGTTTTACAAAGAAAAACAGAAAATATATAATGTAATAATACACAATTGATTTTTTTTTTAAACAGATAAATTTTCAAACAAATTCACAAAGAAAAACAACACAATGGTAAATCAATATCATATTTCCATTCCATACGACACCATCCATCCATCAACAAATTCTCATCGCGCATCAAATTGAAGTCCATTTTTATTTTCACTATATTTATTGTCAAGCTTTTGTGTCTCGTGGTAAATAAAAAAAAATGTGAGAACTGTGGCGTAATAAGTAGGGAAAAAACGAGAAAAAAAACTGCTTCAAGAATTTATTTTAAAATAATCGAAGCACTTTTCCCCTCGACGATACATGGACTTCAAACTTTACCCTAACCTTATGGCAGCGAAAACATATTAAAAATTAAAAAAAAAAATCGGTAATTAAAAATATTCTTTTCATATAACTATACCTATAATAACTCTATGCTAATATTTTACAATGGATCTCCTTCTTCTGGATGTTTCCAGAATTATTTGGAAAAATCTCGTTTTTTTTCATGGCGTCATAGTTATTATTATAAAACTATGTCCTATTATTATACACACTTATACTATTTATTAAGTCCGAATTATATGTACTACGCACTGCTTTTCATTATTAATATAATTTTTATGTCACATACTCGGATTATTACATTTTCACTGAAATTTCATGACTGTAAAAAAAATAATTAAATAAATACGAAATATGATGAAAAAAATATCAGTGTGACTTCAATGAAAGAGTGTGAAGCTTATTAATTCCAAATTAATAGAATTTTTATTTCAAAAATTCATAAAAATAATATAATAAAAAACTTTTTTTTTTAAGTTGGTACATGATCTCACAATAAATAAGCACTAGGTATGTGTCACTGTATTTTTTTCTTCAAAAATCAAAATAATCAAAATCCAAGTTTCGGCTGGCTACGTGTTCACACTACATTCAACACATCTATATAATGTATTTAATATTATACCCATTCACTCAATATAACGAATATAATATTAAAAAAACATCCTCATTATAATCTAAAATGGTCATACGCAGTCAAATAAAAACATACACAAATGTACGTAAAATAAAATAAATGTAAAAATATGGCTTTTTTGTTGAAAAATGGGAAGAAAACAGTCCAGTCCCATCCTCCCGATCAACGGGGTTACACAATAATAATAATAATCTTAAATACTAAATAATTTCGACCATCTTATTAGTGTAGTCATTTTGTAAAATTTTAGGGCAATATTTATAAAAATTTTTTGGGGCTACATTTAACTCGTTACCAAACTTTTTTTTTAACTTTTTGACTTTACGACTATTTCAGAGGATTCATAAAATCTTGTAAAATAATGTTAGCACCGTAAATAATTTTGAAAATAACATAATTTTGACTTTGATTGTAGTGTACAGTCGGTAACAAAATAAACGCAACCCTATCGCCCTATGAACGACATAGCCAGCGTACACATTATGACATATTCTGCGCACATATTCTGAAAATATGAAAATAAATTCCAAAGTAAAAATGAGTTGCCGTCTATCAAGAACTACATACGCAAAAAAATTTTGAAAATAAAAATGGCGCTATTACAGAGGTTACTTCACAATCGTTTCAAAAATTTGATTTTAAAGCATTCAAAACGATTTTTCGCAATGACATTCTATTAAAATGTTTCACAAATTCAGCTTGTGTCCAGAATATAATAAATAAATACACCTACACCAAAAAAAATATATAATGAAGTTTTTTTTTTCAAAATAAAATAAATACACTTTGTAAAATGTTTTAAAACCAACAATGACACTTGCACCAGTCGATGTCTCCCTCAATGTGAAGTGCCATCGAACCGATGTGACACTAGTGTCCGTGGCATCCGAGGTTGATGCCGAGGGGGGGATTTCGCAGCGCGCAGTCCGTTAGGGGGGGCTATTGTTGGGGGTTCGTGGGGGGCTGCCCCGGTAGACCCAGGCCCTGGGGGAATACCTGTATGTTAGCATAGATCAATTCTAGAGTTGAGCGAATAGGGGGGGCCAGAAAAACAAAATGTAACATAGAATAAAACATCATCTTTTCAGGATTCATCTGACAATTAGCCCACTGTTGGACGCATGCATTTTTGTTCACACATTAAATCAATTCTAAAGTTGTTCTGTTAGCATAGATCGTTTCTAGAGTAGGGCTAAAAAAGTCACATAAAATAAAAACATAATTTTCAGCAGTCATTAGCACACTGCTGAACATAGGCTTTTGTTTTTACGATCAATGATAATGAGATGAATTCTAGAATTTGGCGAAAGGGGAGGGGGGGGGGGGGCAAGAAAACACCATTAATAACACAGTAAAATCATCAGCATTTTCAGTTGACATTAGCTGGACACAAACATTTCCCAAATTACGCCCCTGAGCGCGGTCTTCGGCGTCATATTGTAAACTAGCTGCTTCACCTGCTGCTAGCTTTTCTAGCGGTTCAATCGGTGCAGTAGTTTTGACGTGAATGAGGAACAAACATCAATCTATACATATTCTTAAACATGTGCTTTCATGATATGTGTGTGATGTGTTGTTAGTTCTCGTGTGTTGTGATCACGGTGTGTAGTGCAGGGGCAGTGTGCAGACTCACCGGCATAGGCTGGTAGTGCTGGAGAGGAGCTGCGAGGAGTTTGGGCGCCTCCTCCGCCTTCTCCTCCTCGCGACGTTTGAGGCACGCCGCTTTGGGGTTCAGGTTGCGTTCTAAGATAATAAACAAATAGTATTTAACAAAGTAAACGAAATAGTCACGATTTGATCAGCAGTTGTCTCCCATTTAGAACATAAAAATTCATAGATCTATTTCTAGGGGCAGAATTCTATACCTGACCAGTTAGTGCCAATTCGAAAGGTAAAATCGTCATGATTACCCAGACGCGATGCTAATCAGCGAGTAAATATTTAATCCTTATGTTAAGGATTATGATAAGAATCATAAGGACATCTTAACATAAAGATGCCAAGGCTTATAAGAGTTTCTATTAAAAGTTCTTTTTAATCTGGTATGTCTCAATTTTATTAGTAATATCAAATGTCTCTGATTTCTCAGGTAAAAGACCCTATATAATCCTTGTTAAGAATCCCTATTCCATTGTTATAAAATAAATCCCTAATTAATTGGTCAATGTCCCAAATTCACTCTTCAGACTCTCTCCACTTATAAAAGGGCCACTGGTAAAAGTCCCTATTCCAACGATAAAAGTGCACACTACCTCTGACTTGCTGCTCCAGCGTCATGATGACCTCGACGGCCATGTTGAGTATCCCTAGTTTGGTCTGCGGCTTGTCGCTCTTGAGGTGCGTCATGCACATGCGGCCGAGCTCCTTCAGCGCTTCGTTGATGTCGCGTATCCGTATCCTGTCGTGGAAACACTCGGATAAGGAAATTGAAATTACTTGGATAACCCTTTTTTTAATTTGTGAATGACAAACTTGATAGTAGCGTCGTTCTTATAAATGATGGTATCAAACTGAACATAATTGGGTCACAGTGTGAAGAGAATACGTCAAAACTATGCACAACAACAATATACACTAAAGTTAAGGAATTATTTAGGCGTAAGATATTTTTTTTATCGTAGGTGCAATTAATCTGGATCGTAAAGATCTCCCTAACGAGTAAAATAATTGCTTAGGAATTCGTAAAGTTTGGTGCAAGCGGGCATAAGTGTCCGAACTATAGTTTGTATGTAAGATACATTTTATAACAAAAAAAAATATTTTTCTTATGATAATTTGTCTGATTTGTCCAAATAAAAAAATAATTGAGAAAAAGCTAAGCATCAATTTTCTTTCCGTTTTAGAGTTTTAGCCTGTTTTTGGTCATGGGACTCACCTCTCCCTAGCGTTATTGGCTTGCCGCCTCTCTCTCTCGCGCGCCGCCTTCGCCAGCGGATCGCTATCGTCGTCTCCCTCGTCCGACACCGACGAACAACTGTTACCATACCGACTTGGTAAGTAACTGACTTGGTAAGTAACTAACTTGGTATATAACCGACAAAAGTTGATGCAGTGATTCTAATTTAAAGTAAGACCACAATGTACCTGTATTACGCATATAAAGATTCATTCATTCATTCATTGGTAAGTAACCGACTTGGTATATTTACTAAGTCTGTTACTGACTTGGCAAATATCCGGCTTTACTTTCTAGTTCCGTAAGTCTTAAGAAAGACATAGACTCTGATCAGAAGTAGATTATTTTTTAAGGGAGTCTGACGATTAACACTTATACGTTGCCATGTCTGTCCGACTGTATATTTGGAAACAAGTATCGATAGTGGTACTCACTACAAAGAACCATAGAAAGATTTTGAAATATGAATATTTCTAATAAAAAAATTGTTTTCACTTTTTTGATGAATAAGTTCCTGTAATTTCCTGTAATTCTGATCAAAGCACATGTCCCACCTCTCTCTAACAGCTGTATTCAGTTGCTCAAGACGCTTACCTCGGGACGAAGGCGGCGCGCGAGAAAGAGACACCAGACTTTTGATTAGCTTAGTTTCGTTTATCACTGAAATCCACTGGCTTCGTTAAGCTTTGCCTTAGTTCAGAATGCTTTTCGAAATATTAACTTACTAAAGTGATAATTTGAGTTTAATAAAAATCTCCTGGACAGCATTTCTCTATTAAATCTACTTGAATATATTTTAGTAGCGACTAAAACTTTTTTTTTAATTATAGCAAGAACAATTTTTACTTCACTAGAAGTGCCTAATTGAAGAAGAACTATTTTGTTTAGTTAGCGGCCATATTTATAAAAGAAGAAAATAAGCGATTTTATATTTATATTTGTTAGTTATTTTTAATTCGGGAAATTTTATGTAGGAATAACATATAGAATAATTTCGACTTACCTGTACCTATAAATATACGCAAATAAGTGTTAAACAATTTTCATTGGTAAAGCAATAGAATCTAAAATAGAATAACACAAAGGAAAATACACTGTGACCCAATTTTGTTGTTAGAAATGTCTGAAACTTCAATACACGGAGATGGTTAGTACAAGTTAATATAAATTATGAACAATTTAAGAAAAATAACACACAAGTTATAAGCGACCCACCCCCCTTGCATCAAGAACATTTTTTCAATTTAAGAATTGTTTTCTTTAATTCTTACGCCCCGCCTTCATTTGATGATTGCAACTCTAACATTGTTGTCAAAAAACATTACAAGCACCACTCTCTAACGTCAATTATCCGCCTTATAGTTATTATCACAAGTACTAGTACAAACATCCCCTCACTCCTCCCCACTTATGAGGCGACTCTCACTAGCGTTATATACCCTTATTTAATAATCCCCCTTCATTATCCAACGACACAGCATAAGCACCTCTCTCTGCCCCCCTTACTATTAAAATACGTGTCATAAACAACTCCCCCCCCCCATTTTCAACCGACTTCAAAAAAAAGGAGGTTCTCAATTGGTTTTTTTTGTTTGATGTTTGTTACCTCAGAACTTTGTTGTTTAAAGACCGATTTGAAAATTCTTTTTTTGTTAGAGATGATATACTTTCTACTATTTTTCTTCTATTGGTCACATACAAATTTCATCAAAATCGATTCGGTAGTTGAGTTTTTATATCTAAATAACTGAAAAAAATATGTCGTCTAAGTAAAAAAAATTTTGTATTTTGCTTCCCTGTGACTTTTCAGTGGTGTTTACGGTCACTAAAACAGTTCAATTGAAGTCAGTTGTCTATGTTTTTGTAAAACCTTGATTATTATCATTATAACTAGTGTACACATTATCTACCCCCCCCCTAATTATCAAACTATATCATGTAAAGGCATCTCTCCACCCCCCCTAATAATCAAACAGCATCATTAACATAAGCACCTCTCTCGCACGTTGTTGGCCTGGCGGCGTTCCTTCTCTCGCGCCGCCTTCGTGTGAGGATCCACATCGTCTTCATCGGCTGAAGAGCAGCTAAAACCGCTGCCGCTAAACGCACAAAAACACACAATCATATACACGGTGTATTAGACATCTGGGCTTGGCTCAAATGGTAGGTATAGGGAAAACCTGAGACATCTTCAAGATTTAAGATTTTTATTCGCCAGAACATAGTATACATAGTACCTATGTTGTTAAAGAATATTATTAGTGTCTTATGTCTTTGCACATTTTTCGCAAATTTATTGCTTGCCAGTTTCCATCCAAACTCAGATAAAAAATTCACTTTGCGAGTATATGACACCGTAACTGCACCCGCAAACGGGTCGCCGACTGCAGCGACCGGTGGCCGGCGTACGTCAGTTTTCATACATATTGTAGCGTATGTATGAAAACTGACGGACACCGTTATTCCTATTGCATTCAGATTGAATTAAAAACGTTAAGTTAAACATTCAATGGATTGTGAACACTACGAACTAATCCAATAGTTTTACAAATTTAAGGTTTTTACATTTCCTACAAATATTACAATGTGATAAAAGTCAACAAAAAGTTTTTACTTAATCACATCGAAACTACTGATTTATTTTGAACTGAAGTTTAGAATAGCTGTAGTAAAAAGCCAGCTAAAGCATTATAATAATTATAATAACTGGCACTGGCTCGGACAAAGCCGCGAGCGTTAGATAGTTTAAATAACTTGTATTTTTTCTCACCTCGGAACGTTAGATGGGTTACTGAAACAAAAATGAATGTAAGTTATAATGAGTATTTACGAGTAAAGATATGGGAACTAAGGAAGAGTATTAAAAGCGAAATAAATAAATAAATCATATAATGAACATATAAAAAGCCTAATTTATCTCGTAAATACTAATTACGATTAATATTAATGGCTAAGAAAATGAAAACAGAAAATATTTACAATATCAAATGAAGGATTCGACATGATAATTATTATCGATAAGTTTTTATATAGCGAGAAATATAATTGAAATATATTTAAAATAAAAGAGAGAGCCTTACAGTAGTCGCAAAATGTGTAACATCTGAAGTCTCATTAAAATTTAGAAGGGTTCTTTTCACTTCATTTTCTGAAGTCGGTATGGTACCATCTGACGGTCATCTTTCCTGTTACACACTTACGTTGTATTTCACGATATCACTGCCACAAATTGACAGAAAGCCATAGGAAAGATGTAACACGTCAAAAGATGTTGCACGTCAAAAGATGTTACACGTCAAAAGATGTGACACGTCAAAAGATTTGACACGTTAAAAGATGTAACACGTCAAAAGATGTTATACATCAAAAGATGTTACAGACTAAAATATGTTACATATCAAAAGATGTTACACGTCAAAAGATGTTGCACAACAAAATATGTTACACATCAAAAATTTGTTTGTAAATATTTTCCTTTGAGTTATGGCGATCGGGTCCCTGACGACACCGTGGCTTAGTTGGTAGTGACCCTTCCTACGAAGCTTGGTGTTCCAGGTTCGATGTTCGAACACAAATGTTTGTTCTCGGGTCTTGTATGTTGTGATGTGTTGTATGTGTCCATGCTACCTGCGACACAGGGAATCCTAGTGCAGGGGTGTGAGTGTGTGAATGTTTATGTTTATGTTATGATGGATGTGCTAGACTAGAGGTGATGATGTACTCACTATCTCCGGCTGCGCTTGGCGCCCGGCGGCTTCCCGAGGCCGTCGGCGGAGCCCGACGAGGACGGCTTCGAGTCCAAGCCCGAGTCCGGGGGCTCCTTGCGCTTCTCTGGAAGTACAATACGTAGGGTTTAATATACAATCATCTTGTTACACGTACAAACTTTTTGATAATGCCTACGTCAAAGAAACAATCTAAGGGTAATCCTCAAGGCAAATTTCCATACAAAATGGTTCGGAAAAATACTCAAAAAGTAAGGCGTATTATAGTAATTTCTTCACACTATGACTGGAATATGGCATAAATACTACTCGGGCGAATTAACATGACACCTGGCTCGAATGACGTTTGTGCAAAGTGCAGCGTGGAATTGGATAATGTTGATAGAGAAGAGGTCCTGCAATACTTGGTGATGATAAGTAATGATAAGGCAGAGCAATTAGAGGAAGAACAAACAAGGAGGGCGCCGCGCGGGGCAGCAGGGGACGCAACAAGTTCCGAGGAGTTCCGAGCCAGGTGTCATGTTAATTCGCCCGAGATATAATTATACGATTACTATTCTGCTCATTCAAATAATGTAGTTTTGGCACTTTACTAAAGCTCCTGACAGCATCGCTGTGGGACTATTTAATTCATAGGCTTGCGCTGTTTGATCATGGGCTAACACATTATTTTATCGACAAGAGAACGCCTTCTCTTAAAATTTCATTAATACAATGAAACGTAAATGCTGTCTCTTATTATACTGATGCGGCGTCACACAAGGGTCATCGCTGGTTCCGCTGGTGTTCCCGCTGCACACGGATGGTTACAACAACTATACTCACTTGTGTTGGGCAGCAGTTGTCGCTCCATCTTCACGGGAGGTTCCGTGTGCAGGTGCGGTAAGGTGGGGCCCACCCCTAACCGGGACACTGGAAGGAAACAGTAAATATTACTGCTAGTTTTATAAAACACTTTTAAATCACAACGGGTCCATAGTATAGCCTACATGATTACTGACACACTGACACACAGCCAGTGGATCTAGAGACTTGAACTTGAAAGATGACATGTGTACGTCAAGAGGCAAAAGTGACTGAGAAAGGAATTATGGAAATTCGTAAGCAAAAGAAGGGTGTTGCTAAAAAAGCCAATTGTTAAAAAAATTCCGTTTTGTAAATGTCGTAATGTTGCAAATTGAAACAATTACAGCAGATGAGAAAGCAATTCCCCTTGAAGGTTTGCTGATATGACCTCCTGCTATTGTCAAGAAAATTCTAAAAATGGCAATAATCAAATAAACCCCCCCTCCCTAACAACCCTCCTTTCCCAACAGTTTCCTCACCTGGCGGGGTCTGGTGCGGATGTAACTCCTGGGGGTAGAGATCGGGCGCCTCGGCATGGTTGCGCAGCACATTAATGGCGTCATCGAGACGTTCTTCCATGCGCGCGCCCTGCGATATACACATGTTGTTCTATTAGGGACAAATAAATCACACGTTAGTACACAAATATGGAGGAAACAACTGTGGTGTGGAAATGGTGTAATCTGAAATATATCAGAAAGAATTGGTTCAGTGTTTTCGTGTGAGAAACACACATCCATTGACTTATCGTTACAAACTCTCGCATTAATAATATAAGAGACAAGAATGAAAGGCTAAAAGATAAATAGCTCCTCTGCTCGATACAAAATATTAAGTACAAGCTGTACAAGCTAAAAACATTGGTAAGCTTCCTATTCCAAACCGTGCTATAATAACCAAATCGAACAATAAAAATATTTACAAAATATTAATCTGGGCTATGTAAAACACTAATGTGAATAAAACTGTGTTGCGTTTAGGTACAAAGTATTTCACGTTTCGGATTATTTAATTATTATTTTTTTAACTAAAAGCAGCACAACTTCACTCACAACTAAAGACTAGTTCCTATATTTTACGATCATTCGTCAGTACCGATATTTTTATATAAAATCATTATTTTTCGAATTATGATACACATGTAATACACTTACATGACTAACGGAAGAACGACGAATATAGGAGTTAAGAAAAAAAACAAATGTCTGCAACGTACCACAACATCGCTATGCTCTCTGAGAAACACCATCGCCTCGTCGAGTTGTCGCTGCTCAGCAGGCGCCCCCTAGTGTTACGGGAGGGGGTTAGAGGGGGCAGGGTTGAGCCGGTTGCCAAATGGAGAGGGACATTTCAACGTATGTCAATTTGAGGGGGGCCAATTGTTTAAGAGTTGGCAGTAAAGGGGGGTCAGTTTTACTGGTTACTTGTTCGAGGGAGTCTGTTTTATTATACACTTCGAAATTACTTTATTAGTTGCGAAGGATTTTGTAAACTTCAACAAGGTCACATCTAATGGTTTCCCATGAAATTAAATGAAAAATGAGGCAAATTGTAGGGATTGCAGATTGCAGAATATGTGGTGAAGGTTTATTTTAGCTGTATTTTGATGACATGAGTCATTTCACTGTACGAATATGCTTTTGAAATTTAGAAGTAAATAAACCTCTCGAAGAAAAAAAAGTTGAGAGGTGAAAAATACATTAAAAAAGATAAGTTAAGGAATGTTTAGTTACAAGAGGAAAAATATATATTTACAATAGTTATCTGAAATTGTCTATCTACAAAATACCAAATAAATACATGCTATAAACTATAAATATCTCAAATCATTTCAAATTCTAGGTTTCAACAAAATATAAAAGGCAACAAGCTCAACACTGTTCATTATTAAAACACAAAAGAAAAGAAACACAAAATGTATTCACAAGTAAAATGTGGTTTCAATTTATCTTCACAACAAAGATGTACATCCTTTTTTTATTTTAAGATTCAATCAAATTGAAACCACAATTTTATTCAACAAATGAAAAATAATTATTTAAAACACAAGTAACGGGGAAAATTATAAACAACTCATTAGTTACAACATGCCAATACATGCCCTCTAGTTTTAAGTTTTACCAACTTCTATAATTTACATGAGACTACTAATCATCATGCCATATTAAATTTCCCATAATATAATACAGCTAAAGTCTAAGTACAGAAATGGACGTCCAAATGCTTCTTTTTCTTCTTATCGTGTTACTAGTTCTTTCGAACTAGTGTGGTGAGACGATTTTAAGTGCGCCTCTTTAGACGATTTTAAGTGAGGCTCTTTTTGTGCACTCGACACATGTTTTCGAACTTAAGGTTCTACGACATGCCGGTTTCCTCACGATGTTTTCCTTCACCGTTGCGAGAACGTGGGATGCATACATAGATTTTTTCGACCGAAATAAACCCATTTACGCATGACTGCCACCGGGATTCGAACCCGCAACCATCAGATCGCAAGGTAAGGGCCTCCACGTCCAAAATGCTAATATGATCATGATGTCACAACCTCAACGACCCCCCCAAGTCTCCCAACTCATCAAGCAAATTTCCTAACCTCCCCTCATTCTGACAAAGAAAAACCTGTCCATTCCGTACGAAACTAACACTACACAGTCACTACTTCACATCACCCCCCTTTCTAATCAAGTGTACTCACCATCCCTCCCTGTGAGAACACGACGTGATGGTGTCCGTTTTGTAGTACAGGAGCTGCGTTCGCGAGTGTGGACACGCCAGCATGGGGCGTTGATGCGTGGGGGGGCGACGATACGCCTGACGCCGCCCAATTTGACGGCTATGGGGGGACAAATTAACATGTTATTGTAGCCATCTAGTACCAGTAGTACCAAGATATGGTAAGCTAAAAATAAAAAAAAAAACAACAAGGTTTTACAAAATCAACTTATAATTATCAAGATTTAAAAAAAACATACTACAACCGACTTCAACCGGTCTGTTCTAGTGACCGCCGCAAATTTCTTCTCTTCAACGACTTTTTTTTCAGTTATTTCGTTTTAAAAACTAGACTACTGAACTAATTTTGATATAAATACAATTTGTATGGGACCAATCTAAAAGTCCTTTCTAACAAAAAAAATATTCATTTTCAAATCGGTTTATAAACAACAAAAGTAACAAACATAAAAAAAAAAAAACAAATTGAGTGAAACTCGCACCTCCTATTTTGAAGTAGGTTATGAATAGGTCAGTACCAATTTTTAGAGTGATTTAGCTACCTACCATGATGAACATAATTATCATCATATAGTTACCTGATGCTGCAGGGGCGGCTGCAGGCGGTGGTGTTCGAGGGGGTAGAGCCGCGTGTGCAGGGGCGGGGGGGAGTGCACCGGCGTGGACGGCGACGAGCCGTACGAGGAGAGGGAACCCGCCTCCGCGCCGCCCGCCGCCGGCGTCGTTGCTGGACCGGCGTACATCTGCAATGAGGCGAGACGGTCAGCGACGCGAGATCGACGGCGCTTCACACCAGTGACATCTGAACTGTACAGGGCGTCCCACGGCTATGCCACATGGAGGGAAAGTACCTTGAATATTGTAGATGGAACATTTTACTCTATACTTTCTTTCAGTAAAATGTTCCATCTACAATATTCAAGGTACTTTCCCTCCATGTGGCATAGCCGTGGGACGCCCGTATATGTACGCCGCGAGAACAACTGCGCTTCACACCAGTGACATCTGAACTGTACAGGGCGTCCCACGGCTATGCCACATGGAGGGAAAGTACCTTGAATATTGTAGATGGAACATTTTACTCTATACTTTCTTTCAGTAAAATGTTCCATCTACAATATTCAAGGTACTTTCCCTCCATGTGGCATAGCCGTGGGACGCCCGTATATGTACGCCGCGAGAACAACTGCGCTTCACACCAGTGACATCTGAACTGTACAGGGCGTCCCACGGCGAAGCCACATGGAGGGAAAGTACCTTGAATATTGTAGATGGAACATTTTACTCTATGCTTTATTTCAGTAAAATGTTCCATCTACAATATTCAAGGTACTTTCCCTCCATGTGGCATAGCCGTGGGACGCCCGTATATGTACGCCGCGAGAACAACGGCGCTTGTCTGATCTGAACTATGTATGTATGTATGTATGTATGTACTATGTATGTAACCCATACACCTTTGGACAAAACTAACCTCACGCAACCCTTAGGTCTTTAGTTGTCCTAGGGCCTAGGGTATTCTAAGGCAGATGAAGCATATTAGACTGAAGTATTTGAGACATGATAATATGTGAGCATTAAAACACGTGCTTAGCGGTGAAAGAAAACATCGTGAGGAAACCGGTTATAGAACCTTTTTAAAAATAAGTACTACCACACTGGTTCGAAAGAACTAGTGACACGATAAGATGATCTGAAAATTGATGTGTGGTGTATTGCAAACAGGAAGTCAGTGTTGGTGTAGTGCAGGGGTCGGCAAGTAGTTTTAAGTGGGGTCCGGATACTGTTGAAAAAAAATTATCGAGGTCCAGAAAAAAAAACTGATTTATTAAATTTTTAATTTTGCTTTCAAATTAAGTCTCTCTCAAATAAAGGAAGGTATGAAAAGGTCGACTAAGGTCTGCTCTCCTCCGTCGCCCAAAAAAAAAAAATATATTGGTCGGTCCGAGGTTCGATCTTCGACGGTCCGGATACGGACCGCGGTCCGCCTGTTGCTGACCGCTGGTGTAGTGTGTCCTCTACTCACCGGCTGCAGCGGCGGCTTGGTCTGCACCATCGCGTCGGTGGGCGAGTGCAGCGGCGCGGCAGCACGGAATGAGGACATGGGCGGAAGCGGCAGCTCCGCGCCGCCGCCCGCCGCGCCGCCCGCGCCTGCGCCCGCGCCCACGCCCGCGCCCGCTATGCCTGCACACACACAACACATACATAACAGCACACGAAAGCGTCGATGACACAGGGCTAGTTAACGAGCTGCTAGTCGGCGAGTTTAAAAGCTAGCGAGTGAGCGAGTGATGATACAGGGCTAGTTAACAAGCTACAAGCCAGCGAGTTTGCTAGTAGCTTGTAAACTCCCGTGTCATCGACTTTTACAATCTGCTAGTTGAAAATCTTTCCAGACTCCGGACTTTTCCCCTCGAGCAGGATTTGGGATTGGGGATCAGTCAAGCAGATGCAGCATAGTTTTGATATGAGTGAGCACCGCAATCACAGTCAGTGAGCTAGGGTCTCTGTACCCCCATTAACATAAGTTTGACCTAGAGCAGCTGACTTGAGTGCGGTACGGAGTCGATTCAATGACTTCCGCACTGGCCAGGGTGAAGATAAAAGCCGTATTGCCCGAGTGGGAGGTGCCTCGACTTTCCATCCGAAGTCCGGAAGTCTGAAGAAAAATCCGGGTTCGAACCCGGTCGTATACCAATGGATTTTTCAGTTCAAAAAATCTGTATGAGCATTAAAACACGTGCTTAACGGTGAAGTGAAAAAATCGTGAGGAAACCGGCATGAACCTAAAAACATTTCGAACTTTTTAGCTCGAAAACATGGTGTCTCGTGCACGAAAGGAGACTCATCGAGGCGTACTTGAAATCCTTTCACCACACTGGTTCGAAAGAACTAGTAACACGATAAGAAAAAGGGTGAAGATTAACCTACTGTAATATGATAGCAAATTCTAATCCTGCTTGAAATGAGCTAATTTCCAGGTACTTCTTGATTGTTGACATGGTACTGACCTGGCGAAGTGGCGTAGGGGTCGTGCTGGTAGGGCGGGGGCGGCTGGTAGTAGGGCGGCGCGCCCCACTCGCCGCCGCCGTAGTAGGGCTCCTGGTAGGGGGCGCCGGCGCCCGCGCCCTTCGGGGACGCGTACCGGCTGGGTGAGTCGTGTCCGAACTCATCGCTGCCATACTGGAAATAAGAGGAGGGTCCATGTTAGATTAAATATGATGCACTTGAAATCCTTACACCACCCTGGTTTGAAAGAACTAGTGATACGATAAGAAGAAGACACTGTTAGATCATCATAATCAGCCTAAAATGTTGTGTAAATGTTGTCCGAGTGGGAGATGACTCGACTTTCGATCCTAAGTTCGTGGGATCAAACCCGGTCGTACTCCAATGGCTTTTTCTGTTCGTCGTGAGGAAACCGGCATGTCATAGAACCTAAAAAATTCTAAAAAGCGATAGAAAAAAGCCTCTTTGAAGACGCACTTAAATGTTGATTATAGTTGTTAATGTTATAATGCCACCGGGATTCGAACCCGCGACCATCAGATCACAAGGCGAGAGCCTCGTCCTATCGGCTACTACGTGCTCAGTCATATGGCTTCTCATGACCTGTGTTAGCACGGGCCGCGAGAAAACGGGTGGTCCGGACTCGTCCGCGGCGCGCGTTCCGTGTGAAGCCACCATTCGATTAAGATCAGACATGATCAGTTATCTATGTTATGATAAGCGGTAGCGAATAGGTAGAATATTAATAAGTATCAGTTATCTGGTTTCCGTAATACAAGCTATGCTTATAACACAATATTTCGTTGTGTAATATGATTTATATTGATATATATTGATTTTGTCACTAGTTGGCCACTCGATTTCGGTAGGCTGCGGGAGGCTTTTGTTTGTTCAGACCAAAGGAAAAATGCCTTTCTGTCATATAAATTTTGACTTTGATAATATTAACATTTTGTTTATTTTTTATTTTATTTTTTTTTTTTTTATCTATTCTAGAACAATAATTACATAATAACTTTATCACGTCGTATCCGCCTAACCATTCTTATGAAATATGTATTTTATCTCTTGTTTATACATTACTTATATTATCTATGCAATGGCTCAGCGACCGCTCCCGGCTGGTCGTGTCTTCATTCACACTGGGATCAACTGAAAATCAGCGCTGGATCGATGGGGTCATAGAACCTCATGCTCCAGCACAACGCTGAGTTGAGCCCAAATTTGTCAATAAATTCTTAGACTTCTGACTAAGTAGGTTAACTAAGTAGGCTTACTGTATTCATTAAGTGAGTAATTTGTTTGTATTTTTTTTTGGCAAATAAAAACCATTTTCTTTCTTCTTTCTTTCTTTTCTTTCTAATATACCAATACTTTATTCAAACTGCTGTGAAGATGTAAATGGCTCTATTTAATTTTCGTAAAACACTAATTTTTTGTTACTTCTTTTTAAATATAAAAGTGGTAATTTGACACTTCAAATATTGTACAAATTCCTTTCACATTTTTAAGAGTTTTAACCCCTACTTAATGAAATTCGCTTCTTTTTCTTAGCCTGGTTATAAATCCGATATATATCGGATATATATCAAAAAATCGGATTTTTGATATTTATTATAAAAATCGGATTTTTCGAACCCTGCATTCAACTACCGACTTCAATCGGACTGTTCTAGTGACCGACGCAATTCCTCTGACGACATATTTTTTTTCAGGTATTTTGATTAAAAAAAATTACTACAGAACCGAATCGATTTTGATGATATTTCTATGGGACCAATCTGAAAGTATAGGGTTTTTCATTAAGAGCGCTCGAACTTAAAAATTAAATAAAAAAACCTGTTTAAGTGATATTGCCACATTTTTTTATTAAAGGATATTCACTGACATTATAATTGATTGATTCAGGCGTTACTTTGCGGAAATCCATAAATATCAACAAATTATATAAATATATTTAGTAATAAATCCGCTTAATTTCTAAACAAAGGTTTTAATTAACTTAACTTTAGTTCAACTAAACCAAAGAGTCAACGAACAGAAAACCAAAGTTTAAAGATACGACACGTGTTTCGCCTCTACACGAGGCATCATCAGGAGGTGTGGACTCGCCGAAGTTTCTCGTTTCAAACTTAACCTTTGTTTAGAAATTAAGCGGAATTATTACTAAATAAATTTATATAATTTGTTGACACTGACATTATGTTTGGAATATAATTTCAGCGAAATTGAGCCCCATTTATGCGAAAATGTCATCCAAAATTGGTCCACCAGGATACTCCACCTACAGTGGAGTCGCGGCGGCCATTTGGCTCAAATTATATTACAAACATAATGTCAGCAAATATCCTTTTAAATAAATTAAAAAATGTGGCAATATCACTTAAACAGGTTTTTTTTATTTAATTTTTAAGTTCGAGCACTCTTAATGAAAACCCCTATATATCCTGTCATCTCTTGAATTTTTCAAATCGGTTCATAAACAAGAAAATTACATGTATTGTTGTTGGACAAACTGAAGGAAAGCTCTCATTTTTAACCGACTATAAAAAGGAAGTTCTTAATTCGATTGAACTTTTTTTTTATGTTGTTCTGAGGAAACAACATAAAAAAAATGAGCCCGTCAATGTTGAAATGCACCATTTATAACATCATCTGAGTCACAAATGCGACCGCATAAATCCAAGTTAATTTCAATAGTGTGCTGCAATGCATTCGCAGAAATCCATATTCGAGAGGTTTCAATGTTCTGAATTGGCAGTTCTCAATAAAAATAGTATTGGAAATTATGTGAATTCAATAATAAGGAAAATATGGTTCAGAAACTATTCAAGTTATTTTGATAATTGTAAAAATGTTAAAAGGACATAGGTTTATTTTTAAGTCGATACCAAGCCGCAGGCAGCAGCTTTTATAAACTGATTGATTGATAGATAGCTTAAAGGGTAAACAAGTGGACGTAGAGATTCGAAATTTGGAAGAAGTGTTTAAACGGTAGTGTTCAAATAATTTTGAAAACCAGTGTAGAGCAACAATTTGTAGATAAATAACATTAAACGTAATTCTCAAAACAGAGCGAGCTAATGACTAATCAATTCTAGGTACTGTGCCGCAGATAATTCACGTACGACGTATAGTTGTTTACACAAGTGTTATGTATTGTAACTTCGTAGACAACATTTGTTTAGAATACAGTTTAGTCCCTGATCATAAAGAGAACGCTTTACTTAATTAAATACTATATGATTGTAGTACATCAACATTTTTTTACTATTTTCTATGGAAATTTAATGGCATGATTAATTTTCAACTGCATCCGTATCGAAACAAGATTTTCGTGTATGAAAGGCTGGATTTGTTATATTTATTTCAGTATTTATTGGATCATAACAGGAAATCCTAATAAAATGTGAATTAATCCATATTTGTGTAATAGTGTCAGAGTTTTCAAGCCGCTCAGAGGCCTCCAACTTGACTAAACGATTAGGTACAACTAAATTCCTACAGGCGAAAAGCACAGTAACACTTCAGTCACCGACTATACAGACACAGATAATGTAGCAGTAGGTATTCGCCGCTAAAACGGCATAAACAATAGTTCGGAGTGACCTCGCGTACTATCTTTATGGTTTCTGAATGTGTTCTGGATAACTCGCATTTGTTTTGAATTAAAGAATAATATTCTACTTATTTTATAAAGGCAAACGTTTGTGAGGCTAGCTAGATGGATGTTTGTATCTCAATCACACCAAAACGAATGAATCGATTGAGCTGAAAATTCGGCTTAGGCATAGTTTATGACTAGAAAATTATTTTTCACAACCTCATAAAATTATGCCATTAATCAAGAAAATTTAAAATGCCACTATTATGACTCATAATAGTAGGATTTTCAATTTTCTCAAGATTCACTACTGCAAAAGTATTTACTGTGGCAATTAATTTTGAAGAATATCGGTTTGAAGGCAATTTGTAGGTTTCGCATGAATATTGCATTCCACAACGACAGCTTTTGATAAAATAATTTGTTTTTAATTCCGTCCCACGTTTCAGGAAAATAATTGATCTCACAGTTCAATTAATCACCTTTTATTTATATTAATTATTGTTGAAATTGTCTAGTATTTACTACGTAGTAAAACATTTCTGCAGTTGCCCAGATTAAAGTTCAATATGTTATCGCAGAGTGCGCATACGCGTCTATTCCATGTTTTACTGTCTCGTAAATTTTATGTAAAGATATTATAATTGCATCATCTTGATATGTATAATATTTATTTTATTATACTTAACTATACTATTATTATACTACTTTCCGTCTGAATAAGAAAGATTATCTAAAACAAAATGACACTATGATCAAGAGATTTTCTCTAGGTATCTCTTCTGAAAAAAGTGGCGTACTGAAGAGGAGGCCTATTATACCCAACAGTGGGTGCAAGAGGCTAGGTACATAGATAGATAGATCTCTTCCGAGTGTTACCAAGGTTTCAAAATGATCATAAATAATAGAAGATTACCGAACTATAGTTATATTTAAACCATGTTGAAGGTTTACTTGGGCCACTAGCTTAACAAACAGGAAAGAAAGGCCCCATAAACTCAGCTTAACTCGACACTTACCATGACAACATTAAGCTTAGATCTAAGCTAATCTGTATGATATAGTGACACAATAAATGAAATATGAGTTATAAAAAACAACACAGCCACATAATAAGACAATCGTAAGGTGACTGATGCCTACATGCACTTGTCTAAGCTCCTAAGCAATTACTTACTCGCTTGACTGATCTTAAACATCCGAATCTGGACCGTTAAGCCTCGATGACACAGAGCTAGATCAGCGAGATCGCAAGTAGCCCGCTTCATCGACTTTTTTACAATCTGCTAGTTGAAAATCCTTCTGGACCCCTAACTCGCTCACTCGCTAGCTTTTAAACTCGCTGGCTTGTAGCTTGTAAACTAGCCCCGTGTCATCGAGCCTTTAAGAACTGTCAAGCGAGTAAAGTTATTGCTTATGCCTAGATCACACGTACCAAGTACTCGGCCCAGACAGTAAAATGTTACTCGGCCGAGAGAGTGAAAGCTTAAATCACTCGCCATACGCTATGTTTAGTTTATACGTTCTCGCAACGGTGAAAGAAAACATCGTGAGGAAACCGACATGTCGTAGTACCTAAAAAGTTCGAAAACATGTGTCGAGTGCACGAAAGGACCCTCTTGGAGGCGCACTTTAAATCCATTCACCACACTGGTTCGAAGGAACTAGTGACACGATAAGAAGAAGTTTATACGTACCGAGTACTCTCGGCCGATTACTCGGTATATGTGATCTAGGCATTAGGAATTTTGGCATTTTAGTGCAAGTCAGCATTAAGGTTAAGGAGCAATGCAACGAGAAATTGTACACTGTATAGTATGTCCTCGTTCCCCAGCCGTTGTGTTCCGTCACCAAATACATCTAATTGCACAAAGACTTACCATAGACGTGCGGCGTGACCATAGACGAATGTGGTCTTAGTGTCGCAACCGGTAGAGTTATGATTGGCCATATTGTTACTCATAGACAAGATTATGTTTAATATTTATTAAATAAACTTAATCAAATAGCTAAATATTGTAACGGAAGAGCGAGGTTCCCTAACACAGGTATCTTTTTACTTAAGGGGTATCCTCAAATCTGAATTCCATACAATTTTTTTCGGACAAATACTCAAAAAGTACGCCGTATTATAGTAATTTCTTCACACTATTCGTTTCGTCCATGTTTATTGATTTCGTCAACAAAAAAAATGAAAGGTTTCATTCTTTAATTTAGATTTCATACGTGTTTTTAAGTTAGTAGGGTTAATTTTAAAACACGTATAAAATCTAAACTTAACTGACTGAATTATAGACAACACACAGGCAAAAGCACTGGACGTAGAGACTTGAAATTTGGAGGGTGTGTTTGTTAAGAGCTGAAAGTGCGTACTAAGAAATATATTTCATTAATTCGCAACGCAAACAGTGTTGCGGGCAGCTAGTTCTTACAAAAGTTTTTAGTTGGGATATGATTTGAAAGCGTCGATGACACACGGCTTTTTTACACGCTACAAGCCAGCGAGTTCGCTTGTAGCGTGTAAAGTCGCCCAGTGTCATCGGTGTTTTTACAATCAGCTTGTTGAGAATCCTTCCCAAACGCTAACACGCTCACACGCTAGCGTTTAAAAACGCCAACAATCAGTTTGTAAAAAAGCTTGTGTGTGTGTGACGCTTAAGAAATAAAATTTCATTAATTCGCAACGCATTAAAAGTTGTAGGCTTCAGCTAGTTCTTACTAAAGTTTTTGGTTGTCATTAGATTCTAACTAAAATTCATGGTTGAGACTAGATTCTTTCTCAAGTTTTGTTTCAGAAAAGGGTTCTAAACGCCTTTCTATCTCTCCCCATTGTTCAATGGCTGTAATCTTAGTTTCAATATTTTCGTTCACTTGTATTCTTTCAAGCCATTAATGTAACACGACAATACGAGATAAGCCGTGTTTGGACCTATTGTTCTGCGTATGGTATCGCAGTGTGAACAACCTCCTTTTTATGAGGTCGGTTAAAAAACGACCGTCATCTGTGATGATTGCGAGAAGTGCTCTATTGTGATTCCATCTACGGATTCATTCATGATGGATGGACAAACTTTAAGAGGCTATGTGAAAATTTGGAGTCGCTGCGTTTCATTCTTACTCGGTAACGGTACAGTTTACAAACTTGATGTTAATACAGTGATTACTTGAGGATATCATCTAAATAAATGTAAGACAGAAACACGATTGGTGAAACTTTCCTCGATAGATTTATTTTTTGAAATAGGCCCTCTTAAAATCTGATTTACATCCATCCTCCGAATTCAGAGAACATTTACGGTTTATTTTTATACTATTGAGTGAGTAATCACAGAACATAGATAAATGTAAAAGGATTTTTTTAATAATTCAATACTTTTCAAGCAATACGATGTTTTATCATTTGTCGCTTACGTCCCTTACTATTGAGCGACAAAAATCTATATCTAACGTCTTCCCTCGGGGTAAGGTGTCTAATTGCGCTATCACTGTCTTACAATTCGGCAGCTGTCATTTCTGACACTTTCACATATCCTCTTAACACATGCCACGGTTTATTGCAAGAGTTGTAGGTGAGTCAGGGAGATTAGGCAAGTCGGGTGCGATTCCACTGACGCGGAGCTGGGCGGAGTGGAGAGGAGCGGACCGTGAATGAATGAATGAATGAATGAAATGCTCGAAGTAGAGTGAAAGTGGAATTTCGACCACTGTTATTGGTCAATATCGTTCCGCTCCTCTCCACTCCGCTCAGTTGCGCGTCAGTGGAAACACACCCTCATTATTGTGCGAAGAAGCAAGGCTCTGTCCTGATAGTACCTAACACTTGTCCACAACCAAAACAGCATTACACAAGATTCTGGACAATTGATTGATTCATGAGTAAGAAAGACAAAACTTGGTATTTGTTTTCTTGAAAATTTATAATTTTAGCCCGTCTTCTTTTTCTTCTTATTGTGTCAGTGAAAGGTGAAAGGAATTCAAGTGCGCCTCAAAGAGGCTCCTTTTGTGCACTCCAAAGGCTTGCGTCCATAGGCCGGCATCGGACGTATCGGACGCATCGTACGTAACGGATTTTAGGTTGCCTTGTATAAAAACTCATACAACAGCGTCCACTGATCGGCATTCCGTATGACGTCATCGGCAATGTCTACATGCGATGCGTACCGATGACGTCATACGGAATGCCGATCAGTGGACGCGCCCCGCGAGCTCGCTCCGCATTGTCGGCCATTTGTCGCGAAACGTAATAGCGATTATCATTTTATAGCGAGAAATGTCATAAGGCATTACAAAAAACCGAATGAAGGTGACATCGGCAATCTAATTAATCCGTTACGTACGATGCGTCCGATACGTCCGATGCCGGTCTGTGGACGCTTAGCTTAAGCCAGTGGCTGGCTCGAAATAAGTGAATAAAATTTATTTTCCAAGCCCTCCACTACAGACCTCTAAAGCAGTGTTTATTTGTGACCCTTTCTCTAAAATATTGAACAGCTTAGCGATTATCTACCCCTCCTTAGCAGGATACCTGTTACTGGCAAAAGTGGTAAATGTATTTTGCAGCAATTATGCCACGCGGTGGCAACGTCGTCCGTTAAAATGCACACTTCCGCAAATCCATAAAGGTTAAATATATCCACAATGGATTCGAACGCTGAACGAGCGCGGGATGAATCATCTAATTATGTAGTTACGCCTGCAATCCTGCATCCTTTATGACCCTGCAAGGAATGTGGAGGCAGAGTAACCTCACAGAGTGTAGCATGAAGATACTCCTACTTCATCAATCAATCCTGACTGATTGACTGACAGATAACGTACAGGCCAAACCGGAAAATTATTTTAGATATTCGCACCCCAAGGGGTCAGGGGTTTTTACATAAATGCCGTATATTAATGACGGATGAGCGTTACCGGACAATGACGTCAACGTCTTAAAGGCTTTGTCCTGATTGACTATATTGTGTTATGAATATGATAAAAAAAAATGTTTAATCATCATCAAATCGTTACTGTATCGGGTATTTAAATGTATTTTAATGATATCACGGTTAAATATAGCTTGATTACGACCCGCGGGATGAATCAACATCCATCACATCCTTCTTCCTATCTTGGATTCCCGCAACGGGATCCTGGACGTGTTTTTTTAATGACGAAGGATTTCGTGGGATTATAACATATTGCGTCACTGGTATGCTGAAATCCAACAGGTGTCCTGTTTTATCCATCAGCACACACCACAAGTTTTTATTTACCAAAAAAACTTCAATGGGCAATGCAGAAGGGGTACTACGTTGTATCTGTGCAGTCAGAATTTTTGATTACTACAAAACGACAGAATGACAGAGGAGCGAGTGCGGCGCCCGAGCCGAGCTTTTGCAAGCTGGCTCGAGCTAGCTACCAGAGTTTGCCAAACGACGAATGAAACTGAAATAATTATCAATGATGAAGTTCTTTTACCATATCTGTGTTGTTACGGCAACTGATTATGCGTATTATTTTTCTGGTAATTTACTTTATTTATTTACGTTCACACACTCACACCCCTGCACTAGGATTCCCTGTGTCGCAGGTGGCATAGACACATACAAGACATCACAACATCCAAGACCCGAGAACAGACATTTGTGTTCGTCACAAATATTTGCCCCGGCCGGGGATCGAACCCTGAACACCAAGCTTCGTAGGCAGGGTCACTACCAACTAAGCCACGGTGTCGTCAAAATTAACAATTTGTGGTGTTGTGCGTGCTAAGAAAGGCTTTTTAGTAATTCGCATCGCAAATGAAGTTGTGGGTGTCTAGTAATTTATAAATCCGGTATTAGCAAGCCGATGATTGTTTTCGTAGTATATTGAAAGACTTGATGTGTTTATGTGTTTAATGTACTTTTCTGTGAATATAAAAAACTGATTACACATTACTCATTCATTCATTACACAACAGGAATCTTTGGAATCTTTTTCCCAAGACTTCGTTCCTTTACAAAGAAACATCTTACAAGTTTTCTCCTTAACGGGAACACAATCATAACCCTTTTTTTTGTGGCAACACTCGAGTCGAATACTGATTATGGCTATCAGGTATCGAAGCCTACATCGATGAGATACCGCGGGATGGCATTTCCGCTTGAAAAAGCTACCCGAGCTTCCGGTGCAATGGGAAGGCTGTGGAGATATTTCACATCAGATATCAATTCGATTGATAAATATTTTTAACCGTTTTTAAAATAATGGGGAAGTTCTCAATTCAGTGTTTTCCAGATTGTCCCATAGAAATTTAAGGTCATCGGTTCAGTACTTTGGTTTTTAAATCAATATAACTGAAAAAATAACGTCATCCAAGTAAAATGAATTGCGTATTTTGCTTCCCTGTGACTATTCAGTGGTGCTTACGGTCACTAGAACAGTCCAAATGAAGTCGGTTGTAGTATATATTTTTGTAAAACTTTGATTATTAATGATACGTTGAATAAGTTAAGTTTTATGCTACCATCTTTATTCCATAAGCTAAACACGAAATTGAACGGTTCCTTAGCGCATCTCTTTCTAGAAATACCTAGTATGAACTTAACTAATATAAAAAAAATTGAACTTATTACAAATTCTAAGTATTAGTTATTAGTAGTCTATTTCGGTAATTTTTTTATATTAAATAGTGATGTAAGTGTTAGTTATAATATTGTGTCAATAAATAATTATTATTATCTACAAAATATCCTACGGCTATTGTAAATTCAGTCTCGAATCATGTCGCCTCGTTGGTGGCAATGGGGTGGAAATCGAAGGGTGGAGTCGAATTACAAAATCCATTAGACATTATCAAACTGCTCCTCAAAACTGAGGATCTAGTTACTGATTGATCTTCAATCTGCAGACTTGAGGTTCGGAGCGGGACAGTGTCATCGGTGATGTGACTCGGAATTTTTGGGTGTAATTTCGTGAAAATGGGACGGAAGTGCGTAACAGGAAGTTGGCCGTCAGATGGTACCTACCTCAGAAAAATAGAATAAATAGAATAATTTCCTTTCGCTGATGTAAACAGAATCATTCTTAATTTAGACGCAAGCGACTACTGTAACGAGACGAGACGAACTGCCCATGACCAGAAAACTACAACTTCTATGGAGCTCTATCGTTCTTTCTAATCGGTCCTAAATGAAGTTTAAGACATGTCTGAAGCTATCGAAGGTTTAATAGCGCTCGGCGAAAGTGGAGGGGAGCTCTGCGCAAGTGAGGTGAGGCGAGACGGCGGGAAGGTGGCTAAGCGACCAATAGACGCTGGCGCCGGGCACCTTCCCCGTCGCGTCGCACCCCTCCCGCCAAACACATCTCAAAATCGACTTCTGCGCATTAAAGGTCAGCGCTATTAAACCGCGAAGACAACTAAACAACGTAAAAAAACTATGAAATACTAATATACTTTTCATGTTTTGAGAATAAATTTACCGAAAAAAGTTGGGTTCTGGACTATGTGATGAGGCTATAAGATAGAGCTCCCTTTGAAATAAACACAACACTTTACAGATGACATTTATGTCATAAATAAACACAAGGAATCGACAACAAACATGTTATAAATACACCAAAACGCTAGTTTGGACCGCTCACCGATACGCCATTTATTTTTAGACTCATAATATACAGAGTTCGGAGTAGAAATGAGAGGGGTGATTATGTCTTCGAGTAATATAATAATGTTTAGACACTGTCATGCTTTCTTATAAATTGAGGTTATGATTCCTTTCATGACTTTTCTCTGACTCTCGTGGTTTCGGACTTAGCCATCACTGCCTTTCTCAAAAAACCACAACCAACAGGCAGTGAATGGAATGGTAACCGTTGGGGTAAGCAACTGTTAGCATCTTATCGTGTCACTAGTTCCTTCGAACCAGTTTGGTGAAAGGATATCAAGTGCGCCTCGAAGAGGCTCCTTTCGTGCACTCGACACATGTTTTTCGAACCATTTAGGTTCTATGACATGCCGGTTTCCTCACTATGTTTTCCTTCACCGTTACGAGAACGTGGGATGCATAGATACATAGATTTTTTCGACCGAAAAAAAACCCATTCATGCATTACGCTACAGGGATTCGAACCGGCGACCATCAGATCGCAAGGTAAGGGCCATCCACTCGACCACCACGTCCTTCACCAGCTCACCAGTTCATGCTATCCCTATAGCTAGCAGTGATAGCTCCAGGGTCTAAGAATCGCGGTAATTGGTCATAGTCGCTAGCACGTGGGCGGCGAGATACGGGCAGTGATGCTATGATGAGCTTCTTGGACCGGATCGGGCATGGGCTAAATATATCCTAATTTGTCTGGTCAAAGACCAAATAATACACGTAATGTAAAGCGTAATGTAGGACGCTCTCTTCGGCATTAAGGATGTAGGTGGGTTGGTTCACGATCTGCTAAAGATTACAGGCAGAAGTTGCTTAGTTTCCACGCTGGAAATCTCAAGTCCAGGTTTGAACCAGGGTTAAATCGATGACACGAAAAGAAGAAGATGGACGCGGCAGGTCGAAGACAGTGATGAGTACTTTCAAGGTGTATACTTATATTATGTACAACTCAGGCGAATCAACATGACACCTGGCTAAATGACGTTTGTGCAAAGTACAGTGTGGAAATGGATAATCATGGCAGAGGATGTGGATTTTGTGGATACTTGGTGATGATAAGACTTCACAATAAGAGGAAGAAGTAACACGGAGGAAGTCGCGCAGAGCCGCGGGCGAAGCATCAAGTTCAGAGCTACGTGTCAGCCAGGTTTCATGTTGATTCGCCTGAGTAGTACTTCATCAGAAAAATATAATGCAAGGTCGGGGCTTGTTTAAAAAAGACATGTTGATCATGACAGGATAACATTAAGAGGCATCCTCAAATCCGTTTTTTTTAGTAAATTTACCAAACTTTTAAGTTAGTAGGGTTAATTTTAAAACACGTGATCACGTGAACAATTTGTTCACGAAATCAAAAAACATAGAGGAAACGAATAGTGTGTAGAAATTACTATAATACGGCGTACTTTTTGAGTATTTGTCCGAAACATTTTTGTATGGAACTCGGATTTGAGGATTACCCTTAACCCCGAAACAAAACAAGAAGTAGAAGATCAATGAAGAAACGGTCTTCAAACCATCTTTCAAGCATCAGATTTTCAGTTGTTTCTTACCCCGAAACTAACATTAGACTTAAATATAGATTAAGGTCTGTGTTCACCAATAGATAATATGAAGATTAGGCCTCTTCGTCCGTTATCTTCGACGTTTAATCTATGAAAATTCATGTCAAAAACGTCAAAACAACTGTTTAAAACTTAACCGTCTGTTGGTGAACTTGGATCTTACCCGATTAAGATCTGTTATCTGTCAGACAAACATTATCATGTGTTATCTTACCCCGCTCTCCTGACTGGTGGCCGGCTGGATGCCATGCTCCTCATTGAACCTCCGCCGCGCCCTGTGTCTGAGCAGAGCTGATGCATCCGGCTGCCCAAATTGGAATATTTGCTCGTCTCTCCCCAACAGCACCTTCCCACTCACTTCACTGAAGTCCTTGTACACTTTATAGTCCGATTTGTTAAAGTCCGTGTTGATGTACTCCGACCGAACTCCGTCGAGGATCTCCGAAGACAGCCGAAGCGTGTCCGATGTTTGCCGGAGATTGACGTCGGAATCGCTTCGGTAGTTGTCGCATATTTGGCTGAATGTGTTGAAGTATTCGGATGCGAGGTCCGCTTTTGTGTAGTCCATGGTTGGTTGGTCCGCGGAGAGGAAGGACGGCTCCATGCCGGCTTCATCACGAGGTCGTCATTTGAATTTGAACTTTTTGAATTTATTTGGCGGCATCACTTTTTGCTATCGCTGTAGCATCATGGCTTATTCCCTTATCGGCATTCCTTTAGTAATTTAGATATTAATGCTATGTTGATAATGTGATCGCGTAAAATGCAACGAATCGTTAACAATCAGAATATACAATTAACAATTAAAATTTTGCAAAAACCGCAAACTATTGTTCAGACCACCCATCGGCCGCTGACAAACAAAACGTTGTAACGACGCAAAAAATCGAAAACGGCGACGTTTCAAATCGAAATAAGCCGACAATTTCGAAGCGCATTGAAAAAAGAAATGGTATTGAAAACACCTTGCGTCTCATGGGAAAGAGGCCCTAGCCGAACCCTTTACAAATGTGAAAGCAGGTAGTCAGGGTCGCAAGGTGTCAAGTTCCGAATCCAAAGAGTATTTACACACCCCGTGTTTATTTGAGGGAAAAAAATATTGAAGAGATTGACATTATGTTCGATCGATCTGTATCAATCCAGTTTAATTCATTGGTATGGTATCGTTACAATATAGGTCATCAATTTTGACAGTATTGTATAGCCCGTATTCTACAGTATTCGTATCATGAAGACTTTTGACAATCGTATTCATATTCGATCACAGACAAGTCAACAGTTTGTATGACGTTTTGAAAAATTACAATCAAAGTGATAACGCTTTTATGACGGCTTCAATACGAATACGTTTGTCTAAGTATATATACTTCTTTGCTGTAGAATGGCAGCACAATAATTGAAAAAAAAAAAAATTTGGTTGTCTTTATAGTTGGTTTACTGACGATAGTTTAACGTAACGGGACAATGAGCGTTACCGGACAATGACGTCAACGTTTTCGTGCATGCGGTCAGCGTTCATCGATTTATTAGACGTAGTTACGTCAAAAAAAGTATTTAAGTATTCTATCATTTGTCTAGTACCCATAGTACAAGCTCTGCTTAGTTTGGGTCTAGATGGTGTTGTGTAAAATGTCCAAAATATATATTTTGGAGACATGTGTCAAATGACGTCAAATCGGGGCTTCCCCCACAGTACGGTGTGTAACATTCCACTATCGGTACGGAGCACGGAAGCATGTGGGCTCAGCACCGCGGTGTTAGTAAACACCATCTGACAGGTGGGCGGGGCAGCCGGCCGCAAGGTCGCGGGTTCACACCCGGGACCCGTCGGCTGGCTGAACACTTGTGTACAGCGGCTTCAGTTGGTAGCAAAGATTTTATTTGACAAAATTATGTTTTTTTTTTGTGCAAAAATTTGGACTTATGTTTTTATTGTATTGTCACTTGTGTATATTACTGCATGTGAATATGTTACATTCCTTAACAGCTCGATATAGGTATGTACAGACAGCGTCAGAGATAAGTATCCCCCTTGCATTATAATACCTAGCTTCAAATCCCTTTAAATTACCGTCGCGATGAATGTAGAAGTTTTGCCTTAAAAAAATTGATTATATTTGTAATATAATATATGTAAGCCTAAAAATGATTTTAATTATTACAATTTTTTTAAAGGATCTATAGCTGGGTGTCTTGTGCAAGGAGGATACTTATCTCTGACGCTGTCTGTACATAAAGCTAGAAAATAACAATTTCTAAAAATGCTAAAATACTAAATTGACTTTGATACATGAGATATCTATTGAATCGTTTAAGTTAAAGAAGTGTCATAGCATAGGTAGAACAAGTGCCAATATCCAAAAAGGCAGTAATCCTTTGGTATTTTACGATTTCCGATTTTGGCTACTGCAGGCGGGTTTTTTAGGACGCAATTGAGCTGGCCACCTATCTCTCGGGGACTATTGATTAATATCATCGACTCGCTAAAAGAAGGTGGGTTTTGATTTTTACAACTTTAAACTTGTAATTTTTGGTTCCAACACCAAGGCACCGAGACGAGCTAATCAACGCTCCTCATGACTTCATCCATTTCATGAAATGAGATTTATTTGCCTGAAGTATGGTCATTACAAGGTCTTTATAGTATCACATACTTCGCGATAAACATCGTGAGGAAACCGGCATGTCATATAACCTAAAAAGTTCGAATAACATGTGTCAAGTGCACGAAAGGAGCCTCATTGAGGCGCGAAATCCTTTCACCACACTGGTTTCGAAAGAACTCGTGACACGATAAGAAGATGACCTCACCCACGCCCCTACAGCCACGTGATTCTGCCTCCAGGGGTGGTCGGCCACCAAAGGAGGTAACCTAACCCGTGTGAGCTGATCGCGCCCGCATCGCTGATCTCTCGGATCAGATGACTGAGAAGCCCAGTACTGCGGCATTTGGTGATGCAAAACATTGAGAAAAAAATTGCAAATTCTCCGTCACTTGTGTGTATAAAGAAAACGGTTGAAAGGATTTTGACAAATTAGGTGTCTTTGGATTCGTCTAGGTCACGAGTGTCTTAAGGGTAAATGAATTGTCAAAAAAAATAATGTGGCGACTGTGAGCCGAAACAGCCAAAACCAATATCTGTGAAAATATGACAAAAATCCATGAAATATAATGGATTTCATTGAGTAAATTATGTATTTTTTCTTAAACATGCGCGGAAATATTGTCATTACTTTTAAATAAAGAACACGCGAAGTATCATATTTACGTAGACTGAAAAACCAAAATCACTTCCCGGCGTGTTCTTTGAATTTGGAACGAAGAGCGCGCCGGCAATGTTGTATGAAACGGTGTGCTGTTTGAATTTGGAACGAAAAGCGCGCCGGCAATATTGTATGAAACGGTGTGCTGTTTGAATTAAGAACTCTTTCATCTAATGTACACATTGCGTTCTCGTGGCTAATAGCCGTATAGCCACAGATGCGTTTAACCTTTTTCGGCATAAACCAAAGAGTTTGGATGTACCTATTACTTCATTCTTCTGAGGCACAAACTGTAAAATAAAAAAAAAAAATTGGCGGTAAAGCGGAGTTCGTTGTTATTTTGTTATTAAAAATAAATTAAAATGAGTTCCGATGATTCTGAAAGTGAAAATGAAATGGACATTGACTGCACTCCACCAGATTTAAGATCGGAAGCTAAATTAGCGATGGAAAACCTGCTTCCAGCGAAATCTAAAGAAAAATATAGTGTTTTTGGCATACTTCAATGAAATTGCTAAAACTAAAAAGCCATCTACATTATGAGCGATTTATTCCATGCTGAAATGTACAGTTCATATTAAAAACGGTATTGAACATTATTTAAAAGGTCCTTTTTTATTTCCTTGCATTTTTTTAAGAAAAGCACTATATATGCCTCGGCCGAAATGGCAATTGCCTGTCTCGTATTATTGAAGTCCTCGCCTGCGGCTCGGCCTTCAAACTCATACTCGACCTGCAATTGCCTATTTCGCTGCCTTTGCAATAATGTACCATTAATTTTATTTAATCAAATGTTTCGGCAATATTGGGGCGTATTGGTCATAGGAGCGTCGTAGAATAAAATTAAGGTAGCAAAAATCCAAATTGACGATCTTCTTATCGTGTCACTAGTTCTTTCGAACCAGAGTGGTGAAAGGATTCCAAGTGCGCCTCGAAGAGACTTCTTTCGTGCACTATTGACGATAATACTTTAGTAGTCGAGTTTTCAGTTTTTATAAACTTTAAGCTTGTTCGCTAAAGGAGTCATAAACCATTCTATACGAATACTGTCGTGTTGGTGTGTAGTTCGATACGTGATAGAGCTACGCGAGCGTGGTCAGTGTTCACCTGCCTCCCATCTGCCGACCGGTCCCTTATGACCCGGATTCGGGCATTTTGGGACACGTTTCTAAATACCTCCGTTAAGTCGGAAAATTTATTGGACTCGCGGTCTCGATTTTGGAGGGAAAACTTTCCCACGAATATTGCTCGATCATAGAAATTCGATAGATTTTATAAGGCGTATAATGCACAGCAAAATGAGATTAACAGAAAACTCTTTTAGGTTAGTATCTTTCTTTACGATTTATTTGGTGTTTTTTTCGCCGGTGTCGCGGGTTCGATTCCCGCTTCAGGAAAAACATTTGTGTGATGAACATCGTATGATGTTTGTCCTGAGTCTGGGTCATTTCTATGTATTACTATGTAGGTAGGTTTTTATAAAAAAAATAAAGTATTCTATCAGTTATCTGGTTCCTATAGTAGGTATAAACTCTGATTAGTTTGGGGCTAGAAGGCGTTGTGTGAAAGGGCATCTATATATCTGTACATTTTACCTATACTTACTACCACACACTACTTAGCGTTAGTTCCCAAACATTGGGTATTTAGGTACCCACTATTACCTACTGTTATTTTTGCACACATTATGTCAAAATCATTATTAATGTATTTGTCTATTTTATTGTAATTTTATATTTATTTTTATGTAAGTTTAAATTATTCATAGCCTCAATTTATATCTTCTAAGTAAGTACTTCACTGTTAGTATTAGTTAATTAAGTAGCTTAAGTTTTTTAGTAGTTAAATATGCCGCCGTCCACTTTTTGTTCAACAGTTTCTTGTCCATCCAAAGGTTGTCTGGAAGAGATCGCTTTTAGCGATAAGACCGCCCATTGTCCACTATTTTTAACATTATTTTCTTCTTTATGTATATTTTTGTTTGTTTTGTGATGTTGTGCAATAAAGAATAAATCTATCTATCTATCTATCTATGTATGTTGGGCTGAAATTTGGTACTTACAAAAGCACATTATTATCTCGATACCAAAAACTTTATATTGTCCTATGTAGACTAGAAACCAACCGGCCGCGCGTCCGGGCTATTCTCATAATTGATTTTAAATCAAAAATCAAGGGAATTTTGAAACTCTTAAAGTGCTTAATCCCCTTGATTCCAAAAAAAACAAATCAAGGGGGTAATTGTATTTTTTTGATTATTTGTTTGAGTAGGTACAATGTTATTTTACGGTTATTATTAAAATTTTCACTATGAGTATTATAATTTTCACAATTAAAATGTATCTAACAAAACAGTATAATTTTACCACTGGACCGGCGACGCTCCAGTTACATAACAACACAAAAGCCCGACATGCAGACACACTGCAGTTGCACCAACCACTGTTGCGCAGACGAAGACCGGTTGGCGCAGGGCAATGTGCACCGCTTTTGGAAGTCCTTAGAGCTTTCCAGTGGTACTAACGTACTAACTAACTGGTATGGTTAATGTAAATAATAATAACAACATATAATAACATAATAATGAAATAACATTTTTATTTCAGATTCATAATTATAGTAAAAAAGTCAACACAAATTGAAAAAAAATGATAATAGATTGATTTAGGCGTAAATCCATAAATATTAATAAATAGTATAATAGCGACGGTGTTTGTCCACTCTCGTTTCAGACTTCGGCGAGTCAACATCTCCTGAGGATGCCTCGTGTAGAGGCGAAACACGTGTCGAGTTCTGGCTTGGGTTTTCTGTTTTCGGCGCTTTGGTTTAGATACTAAAATTGTTAACTAGAGTAAAGTTAATTAAGACCTTTGTTTAGAAATTTATCGGATTTATTACTAAATATATTTATACTATTTATTTTTAAAAAAATGGTTGTCTGTAAAGTTGGTTTACGGACGATAGTTTAACGTGACTACATGCGTTACCGGACAATGACCTATTAAAACTATTTTTCTTCAATAAAAACGCGGAGCGAAAATACAAGGCGACTAGGGGGAGGGGGGTTTCGATGAAAATCGTTTCAGTATTTGGGTTTTAAAATCAAATTAACTGAAAAAAAGTCTTTGAAGTGAACAAAATTGCGTATTTTGCTTCCCGTTAACTTTCCAGTGGTGTTTACGTCCAATAAAACATGAAGTGTGGTGGTTCTTAGGTGGTTTTCAGGGGGTCTTGTATAATGAAACATCTTCAGGTATTGACACGAGTGTATTGTTCAATGCTCGGATGGATAATAACTACTTACGCTATGACAGTGTCACAATGTAATCTGTGACACCTTTAGTGCAAAGGCTATGGACACTACATCTATATTGGGGAGTTTTGGCGGGAACATGAAAAATGGCGCATTGGCGGCATTAAATTAATTGACAAAACTTGTATAACTTTGAGTGTTTAAGTGTAAAAACGGTGGTTTTTTATCCATTAAGTGCTCGTGAACGTGTATGAGTGTTGGTGAATAGTGTAATGCCGTAAAACGTGACTTTTCGTGTTGCCTCCAAAACTCCATAGAAGCCTCTAGTAAAGTCGCAACCACCACTACTTTACAGGGGCATGACTTGACTTATCGACTCTGACTTATGACAAAATAATCTCTCCAATTACTTGACACTGGCTATATACCTTTGATGTGAAGCCAAAACCGAAGAACTTAGGTTCTTCGAAAGAAAAAAAAAAACATCTATATTTTTGGGGACAAATAATTTAATATCAACAGATTTAAAATTATTTGATTTTACTTTTCCTACTGAAACTTCACCTACACGCTAAGCCAAGACCAATTGAAGTCGGTCTTACTATGTTATTGTAAAACCTTGATTATTTTTAAGCCAGTTGGTAAGTCGTTAAAATGTCACACACCATTCTCCAAGTCGGTATAGTATAATCAAACATGGTAATGGACTTGTACATCAGCTCCAACATTATCCATGATCATGCATGCGTTCGCGCATACCGTGCATGCCTGCATAATCAATACAAAACCAATGCATTCTCAACCTTAACCCAACGACATAAGACCTATAGTATTGAGAATGATATTATCTTAGCATTTACGCTGTACTATTGAGAAATCGACCTTATTACTTTGTAATACGGTCTGAGTGATAATCACATGAGGTGCTAATCGACTTTAAACCGTATTATAATGGAGTAAGGTCTTTAAAGTTGTTAGATGGTACTAGACTGCTGGACGCCTATTTTGATGACGAGTGTCTTTGTAATTTAAAACAATGTAAGAGGATGTATGACGTTCTAAGTAATCAATTTGAATTAGCAAACGTATCAAACCATATCAAAAATCATTATATTGAGAGGTCTCCCCTGCAGGATACCGTCTAGATACCAACACAGTGCCAGATATTCTGCCGCAAAGCAGTTATGTGTAAACACTACTGTGTTCCGTCCGAGTAACACTGTCACTCGTTTGGGTGTGTGACTGACCATCAAAATGACTCAAACGTCAACTGGTTTAGCCTGTAGACTGACTGGCCTATGCCAGTCAGTCAAGCAAGACTAATGCCTAGATCACACGTACCGAGTACTCGGGCCAGACAGTAAAATGTTACTCGGCCAAGACAGTGAAGCCGAGCACTCGGCGCTATGTTTATTTATACGTACCGAAAACTCGGCAAAGTCTCGGTCGAGTACTCGGTACGTGCGATCTAGGCAATAGCGCCGAGTACTCGACTGAGCGAGTGACGTAAGCTTTCTCGGCCGATAAATATTTTACTGTCTCGACCGAGTACTCGGTACGTGTGATCTAGGCATAAGACAGATGGATAGAATATACCTTATTGCTCACCATCTTACTACTTCAATAAGTCTTTTTTTATAGATATTCATAGTAGAATAAATAGGTAAATTTCAAATAAAGTACATATAATTCTGAATACGGGCGTAAATATTTGATGTGTTTCACTTTACCCTACTTGACGTCTAACTTGAAACTCAAACAAATAACGGAATTTAACGAAACCAATAGTCTACAATTAGCCAACCCCTTATGGGAATCCAATATGGATTTGATTGTCATCAAAACACGGGGTGGGTGTAATCATTCAATATGTTACCGTAGAATGGAATATCGCTTCGTGTAAACTAAAGGACAGTAGCCGTATCACGAAAATTTTCAACCGACTTCAAAACTGAGAGGAAAAAAAATGAAAAGTAATGCTCCCAGATTGGTCCCAAAAAAGTTTCATGAAAATCGGTTCAGTACTTTGGTTTGGAAATCAAAATAACGAAAAACTGACGTCATTCATATAAACAAAATTGCGTATTTTGCTTCCCTGTGACTTGTCAGTGGTGCCTACGGTCACTAGAACAGTCCGATTGAAGTTGGTTGTTGTATGTTTTTGTATCAGTATGCATGATGATCACTCAGTCATGCAACCTTTTTTTTTGTGACGGATTCGATACGAATGAGCTAGTCAAAAAATATTAATGATATGACTACAGTAATCACCACTTGACGTGGCGTTCCAGTTTGAAACTAGTGATTTTTGTGACTGTTTTGTTTTGCCCTAAGTGGGGTAAAAAGGGTTATTTCAACTTTTGATATTTTTATTGTTGATATAGTAATTACTTATGCTGTTTCTAAATATAGCAAAAAAGTTTAAATTTAATGAGACATAAAATACATAAATTTTTTTATAGGCTAACTTCAGAGAATACAGACTTTCGCATTTAAAGGTAAAAAACTGTTGATGTTCAAAAACAATTTTACGTCACGGGAGACAGAATAACAAACTAAAAATTACCATTTTAATAATTATGAACTAAAACAGGGCAACAGAAGATAGATAACCAATTAAAATTACAAGTAAGAGTTACCCAAAGAGTACACCAAAAATAATTTACCTACACTAAAAAAAAAACACATACGCATACGCTACAAGCCACGAAAGACACCTTAAGGCCAATCCTCAAATCCGAATTCCATACAAAATGATTCGGACAAATACTCAAAAAGTGCAGTATTATAGTAATTTCTTCACACTATTCGTTTCGTCCATGTTTTTTGATTTCTTCAACAAAAAAAGTAAAATTAACCCTACTAACTTAAAAACACGTATAAAATCTAAATTAAAGTATGAAACCTTCTACCTTTTTTGTTGACGAAATCAAAAAACATGGATGAAACGAATAGTGTGAAGAAATTACTATAATACGGCGTACTTTGAGTATTTATCCGAAACATTTTGTATGGAATTCGGATTTGAGGATTCCCATTAAGGTACCGGCCCTCGCCTGAAAAAACGCACGTATACACGAGAAATACGCTAGTCTTAAACCGTACTTTTGATTATATCACAAGTTTAACAAAATACCTGACAAAGTATTATGTCTAGTATTTTTGTAACCCGATGCATGAGATCTCAGGAAATTATATGCAACAAATTAAGCAAGAATCTCATCGTATTTTTGAAAACCGATCTTCCGACTTTTACCACGTAATGTGGAAATAGCAAGGTGTGGTATAAGGAAGGGATATGTTAAGTATTCAAGCGTGTGGGCAGTGGCCTTAACAAAATGTTCAGCCTACGTGAATGCAGCGCCGAGAAATGAGATAACTTGTGTATATCATATCATTCAAATCATTAAACAACTATTTTGTTTTGTGCCTTATACCTATTTCAAACGTCAATCAGTCTATTATGCTTCATTTTGTTCCAGCAAAATCGATCCAGCAACTCGAGTCGACTCTTGGCTAGAGAGAAACGCAAACCCTTTATATACCTTTAATATTTTATCTTTATAAATACCTTTGGGCCGGTATTAGTAGGTCTTAGAACAGTATCCTCAAGTCTCTGGCTGATCATATCGCCTTATGAATAGCTACTGGCTCTCAATGCAGAGTGAACAGGCTTACAGTTTATAAAAACAGAAAACCCGACTGCTAAAATATTTCACACCGTAAATTTTTTATCACCAGAAAAAAAATACACATAATCAGTTGGCCACTACTGAACACAGATTATGGCAAAAAAACTTTAAGAAATTAAGTCGATATTTTGTCAAAATTAATTTAATCAAAATTGGATAACCTTTACCGTTAATCGTTTTCCTATGGATTTGCGTTAGGAGGTACGCAAAATTGATAGTAATGTAAGTTTCATTTATCGTTTGTCACACCCGGGTACCTAGCCGGCCGCAGCTCGGCTCGGGCGCCGCACTCGCGCCGCTGTCACTTACACATTTTGTAGAAACCCAAAATTATGAGTGCACAGATATAATGCAGTACCCCGTCTGCATTGCCCATTTAAGTTTTTAAGGTAACTAAAATTTGTGGTATATATAGACCCATTTTACCCCTAGAACAATTTTACCTATAGACTCTATTTACCCATAGAACTATTTTTAACCATTTACCCATTTTACCCGTAGACACTGATTTTACCCAAAGACCCATTTTGCCCATAGAACCATTGTACCCACAGAATCAGTTTACCAAGCTCTTCTGCTTGCCTAGCCAGTTATGGTCATGGATTTTGATGACAAATCCTTACACATTCTTTCGTAATGAATGACCTCGTTTTTTATCAGCGACAGGATGAACCTACACGTGTTGGATTTTCAATTTCGATTTGACAGTTGAGCGGTCTTGTCAAGCGATGCAAAATGCCTCCTTATGTCTTAGATCATTCAAATCATCCTCTACTCATACAGTGAATTATAGGTTTTTTAGGATGTCTAGAATATTTAGGCAGATTTGTCTAGATCTAGATACAGGCCAAGTTTTTTGTTCTTGTATTTTTGTGATTATTTTATCTATTATAGCTATTTTCGGTTGTATTTATTTTTTACTAGCTGACACCCGGAACTTTGTTTGCGCTGCGAATGAATAAAGTTTAATTCTTAGTATACACTTTCAGCCCACACCCAAACACACCCTCCAAGTTTCTAGTCTTTACTTTCAGTGGTTCGACCTGTGCGTTGTCTGTCAGTCAGCCAGGACTTAGTCTTACTTCTAAGTCATTCCTCAAACTCAAACTCTCCTTACGTAAGTAAAAAAATGGCCACCGCTTTACTAAGGTTTCGGCTGTCACCTGTCAAATTTCAAATGTAAGTATTTCCTTGAGTGAAAAAATCGTCTTAGAATACGGGTTACGGCCTTTTATATAAATTGATTCATTTATTTTTAGACAAAACATCCATAGTAAACACAAAATACTCTATAATGAATGTCGAAATGGAATTAATTATGAATTAATAAGTTATTTGTCAAGAAAGCCAATATCCACCACATGCCACTTATTAACTTATTTTTTTCAAAACTGCTGAGTAAGAATCTGGTTGCACAGTTATACCACAACAACAAGAGGAACCCCCTGTACAGCCACATCGACATCTGTAGCACCTCAAAAAATCAAGTCAACACATTAATATACCTAACACTCGATACAATACATTCATGAATTCAAAGCGCATCAATCACCTTGCAGCGGTGACAGTTCCCAACTATGGCATATCTGAATACGGAATGTACATAATCTTACTTTGTAATGTCGCATATTTGGACAGCAATATTTTCACGTCTGTCCATCTGTTCATCTCGCCCAGATGCAGCGTTCTCGATTTGTGATGATTCAAATTTGAAACGTTTGATTAACATTATTTTGATAAATCATTTGCTTCGTAGCTTAAGGAGGTCCAAAATTAAACTTTTTTGGCGAGTATGACGACACGGATGGTCGAGTGGTAAGTTAGTTAGTTAGTAGTTTCACAGTATATCCTCAAACCTGCCTTACGTAAGTTAGTAAAATGGCCGCTGTTCAAAAAAATCCTCACCATAAGGAAAATAACTGAATTTTACTCACAGATCTTTTAGACTTTATAATTTGAATTATGCCTAGATCACACGTAGAGTCTTTGGCCAAGACAGTGCTCTCGGCCGAGTACTCGGTACGTATAAACATAGCGACGAGTGCTCGGCTGGGCTAGTGATGTAATCTTTCTCTGTATCGGACGAGTAACATTTTACTGTCTCGGCCGAGTACTCGGTACGTGTGATCTAGGCATTAAAGTTTTATCTGTCACCTGTAAAATTTCAATCAATATCACCGTATTTACTTGAGAAAAACACTTAAGGGAAAAAGTAAGGTTACTGTTCAACAATACCATTGTTCCTTAGCTTGAAGGTACTCAAATGTTATGAGAAGATGGAGAGACCAGCTAGACTCCCACTTGAAAGAATGGTCGACAGTTGCCCTTAACAGAATGAAAAGAAGGAAGGGAGGCCTTTGCCCTGCAGTGGGACGACTCAGGCTCTCAATAATCATAATAACAATTGAAGGTACTCACGTAAGTATTTCTTTCGAGTGTCAAAATCGTCTTATGAACCTTAAGGTAACCCAATTTTGTATACCTATTTAACTAATAATTTAATATCCGCTATGATCCCACAACGTAAGCTTTAATAGTATGGGATGATATCATCGCGAGCATTAATCATATAAATAGGTTTACCGTATTAAATTGATCGCATCTTTTGCTATAGATGTCTAAGTTTGTCGGTGTTTGAATGTGTATTCTAACACACGTATTCTACGGCAATCCTTATCCTCAAACTCAACTTACGTAAGTATTAAAATAGCGGACGCTTTACTTAAGGTTTCTTCTGCCACCTGTCAAATTTCAATGTAAGTATTTCATTGTGTGTAAAAAAATACGGGTGTAAGAAAGGAATTTTGTTAATGACAGCTCGGATGGCCGAGTGGCAAGTATATTAGACTGCCATGCCGGTGTCGCAGGTTCGATTCCCGCTTCAGGAGAAACATTTGTTTGATGAACATCGGTGTATGTCCTGAGTCTGGAATTCTGGATGTTTTCTATGTATTTCATGTATGGTTTTACAAAAAATATATATTTCATCTATTATCCTTAGTTCCTATCCTAGGTCCTAAACTACAACGAAATGCCAATATTTCAAGTCACTTTATCCAGTAATTTTCGCAATAAAACATAACTGACGCTTTATAATATAAGTGTGAAGTGTGCGATTTGAAGTTAAAATCGATTAAAATTGCATCGAGTGGCATCGATAATTTAAGCCTAGAAAATGATACCCCTGTGGAAAGGACTGACGTGGCTCTTTGAGGTGATACGTGGCCCTGTGAAGACATAGTAAAGGAGATAGATATAGAGATGCAACTTTGAGTTAATAGTTTTTTGCATTTACAAGTCGAGCTGATCGATTTGATGGTAATAAGCGAAATCAACCAACGCAGAATTTTGAGTTTTAAATTCCGTGCTTAAAGATAAAAATCATTATTGTTGAATGTTTTAGAATACGCTTGGCTAAAATAGAATGTGTATGCATGTGCACACTAGTGTAAGTTACATATGGGGTAGAAAATCTAGAAAATGAATAAACTCTATACTGTATCAATGATCTTAGTGATATAGATTCAAGTTAATGAGCCTGTACGTACCATGAGCGGCATTATCGCTAAGTAGCGATCATTTCCAGGCAGACATTGTTTTTGATTGTCAAAAGATTTAGCAAAAAAAAGAATTTGAAAGTGGATGAGATAACTACATTTTAATACCATATAACACATTTCTAATGCAAAATTGGAAGTCTGATCAAAATGAATTGGCCAACTGCAGATGCTACACTGTTTGTCAAGCAGCTATACTATGTCTTGAGGCGTTCCTGGGGGTGTCTCTGGGTCACGCGTGCCCCTCCACATAATGACGCCAACATGGGCATTATCCACTATTACTTTAAAGATATGTCGCACAAACCGACTTTTAGTTGCGACGAATTTATAAAAAGGTAGGTAAAGTCACAATGGGGCAAAGGTAACACAAAGACGGGGGCAACAGAAAACATAGATTAACGTAGGGTAGGTGAGATCACGCTGGGGCAAAGGAAAGACAGGGACAACAGAAAACAGATTGACTTAAGGTAAGTGGCACCACACATAATAATTAGCTTTTCCTTTAATTGATGTAAGCGGTCTAGCTAGACGAACCACACAAGGTATTAAACATAAAATTGCTTGCATTTTGCTATTACGACCCTTGTTTTTCCTTAGATCATTTTGTAAGTACTACCTACTTCTAAACATACAAACTTATCATGTTATGTCTTCTTGTTTAATTCAAATAATATGTTTAACGCCAAAAGAAGCCTAGTATTAAAAAAATAGTCAATACACTCTTTCAAAATCGAGCCCATGGCTCAAATCCAAAAACAAAATAGATAGATAGATGAACACTTTGTTGTACACCAACAAAAACGAAGCAGAGTAAAACATAAGAACAAGTATAAAAAGGCCTTAAGATAGGTAGTCCAAGGGGCGGCCTTATCGCGGTGAGCGATCTCTTCTAGGCAACCCAGCAAGGAAAGAATAAAATTGGAGTTGAGATACACACACACACACACTTAGTGATTATTTCTAATTTCTTAGGATTTTTTGTTCGATCAATAAGTTGTGAAGAAGACTCCAGCAGATACAGAGGTTTTACTACGCACTACCTGAAAGTTAGCACAGCTTGCCACTCCGCGTGGTGTCAGGTTCGATTCCCGGCCGATACGCTGGAGACATCCGCACGCTTACTTCCGGTATCGTGACTTAAGAGGAAGTCCCGTGATTTGTTGCCGACCGATCCCGGGATAGGTCGAGATGTTATCTCGATCGAATGGTTAGTAGGATAATGTTCCGCATTGATGGTCTTATGCTTCATTAGATTCAGAGCGTTACATTAGAATCGGTGAATCTGAATGCTGCATTCAGAATCTCCGAACGGAAATAGAATTTGGTAAAAACTTTCCGGATTTCGAATGTATGTGGACGCCCTAATCGTAAGTCATAAGTCAGGAGTCTTAAGTAAGCACAGAAGCACTAAAGTATAGAATCAAAATATAGTACATTTAAAATGCGACAAAGAAAAGGGAACTTCAAGAAAATTTTGGTCCGATTACTCGTATTTCCGAAGATTTTAAGCAGACATGTTAAAATTTGGAGTCGCTGCGTTACATCCTTACTCAGTAACGTATACAGGTTACTAACTTGATGAAACTACAAACTAACCAAACTACAGAATTTTATATATATATTTTTTTATAAATGTTAAAATATTTATTTTGTTATTCAATATTTTTCAAGCAATACGATTTTTTATCATTTGTGGCTTATGTCAGTTACTTTTGAGCGACAAAAATCTATATGTAACCTCTTCCCTCGGGGTAAGGTGTGTAATTGCGCTATCATTGTCTTGCAATTCGGCCGCAGTCACATCTGACATTGTCACATAGCGCCTTAAGTAGAGTCCCTCGAAAAACAGGTAGGAGTTTTGGCGGGAACGTGAAAAATGGCACATCGGCGGCATTAAATTAATTGACAAAACTTTTATAACTTTGAGTGTTTAAGTGTAAAAACGGTGGTATTTTATCCATTAAGTGCTCGTGAACGTGTATGAGCGTTGGTGAATAGTGTAATGCTGTAAAACGTGACTTTTCGTGTTGCCTCCAAAACTCCATAGAAGCCTCTAGTAAAGTCGCAACCACCACTACTTTACAGGGGCATGACTTGACTTAACGACTCTGACTTATGACAAAATAATCTCTCCAATTACTTGACACTGGCTATATACCTTTGATGTGAAGCCAAAACCGAAGAACATAGGTTCTTCGAAAGGAAAAAAAAAAAAAAAAAAAAAACAGGTACATAAATGGTACTAAAAACAGGCGTTCACGGATTACAATTCTCATACTAAATTGTAACCCAATGATACGATAACTGTTCTTAATAGTCAAAACGAACAGAGGCCCGATTACGAATTTTCACGTTAACGTTATCGTAGCGTGTCCGGCACCAGTTTGTATGACGACATTTTGAAAAATAATCATACAAACTGTTAACTTCTCGGTGACGGATACGCTTCGCTACGATAAAGTTAACGCGAAAATTTGCGATCGGGCTACAGAGCACCGCACCGTGTGCGTCGGCAAAGGAATGTGAGATCCCATGTTTTACTGATTTATAGATAACAAGGGTATTTAGCAGCTGTGTTCTTAAGGGTCCGGTCTGCAAGCGTGGGAACTTTTGATTGAACACACACATAGATATTTTCTACTCATACAGACTCATCGCGCACTCATAGTATACCACCCTGGAAAGAAACAAATATACTTTCGGTGCTACGCACAAGTTACATTTTCATAACACCTTTATCTTTGTAGGATGCTGAAGAATGTCATAAAAAACACGCAATGTATTGTGCCATTAGCTTGACATCGCGACGCCCGTTGGCCAGTAGTGAGTACTACTCATTAGCCAGCGGCAAAGGGTGGGGTCAGAGTGTACGATTTTTGGATATTATCTCAATCTATGAAACAAAGTCAACAAAGAGTTAGTTACACAATAATGACTCGAAAATGGTCCCCACGCGTACAAAGTCGCGGACGTTAAACTAGTCAAGTACAGTTGCGTGCAATAGTATGTACACATATCGACATTTTCAAAATTATGTTTTCATACTTAGTTACAATAATATGTACACACCAAAACACCTATATTATTATGTTGCCATCAACTTATGTCATAATATTGTCAACAAGTCGATGTCAGAAATAAGTAAACACTATTGACTACAGACTACAGACTGAATTACAAATATATGTAAACAAGTTGCAGTTGCATTAAAATGTAGTAATTCATTCCTTGGATCTTTATTAGTCCGAATTAAAATATTTTTCTTTTATACGTTAGTTTTGTTAGCTTTATATAATGAGAAAAAATCTTTCAACATATATAAAAATGAATTACCACTCACTGACTGATTGACTCATTGACATCATTGTTCTCCCAGATGCAGTTTTATTTTGAAAAATCTAATATGGGGAATACAAAGAGGAAGACGGGTTGAGTTGGGGAAAACCTCGACTTTTCACTTTTTTTTTACGCCCTAGGGATTAAACATGGTATCTCGTAAAGTATAAGACTTGGTGTATTACAAGTTTTGGTCAAAGGTATTTATTTTTGTTCCAATTTTGAAATTTTGAAAAATCCAGCGTAGAGCGTAGCGAAGGTTGACGGTTCGCACGTCCTCGGGGTTTTACATACAAAATTTTTAAACCTGAGCAAAGCGAAGGTTGAAAAATTTTGCAGGGAGGTGGCGAGCGCAGCGAGCCACCGACCTTCGAACCGCGAATCGTCAACCTGAGTGAAGCGAAGGTTGACGATTCGCACGTCCTCGGGGTTTTGCATACAAAATGTTTAAACCTGAGCAAAGCGAAGGTTGAAAAATTTTGCAGGGAGGTGGCGAGCGAAGCGAGCCACCGACCTCCGCACCGCGAAGCGGCAACCTGAGCGTAGCGAAGGTTGACGATTCGCACGTCCACCTTGGCACCTACATGCTATCTCGAAAAGTATTAGTCGTAGAGTGTTGCAGTTTTCGCCAAAAGTATTTATTTTTGTTCCAATTTTGAAATTTTTAAATATCCAATATGGCCTCCATACAAAAAAACATAACTGCCATACAAAACATATGTTTTTTCCATACAAAACTTTAAACGCCGATATCTCAGCAACGGTAAGAGATAGAGGCATGGTTCATAGACTCGAAACTGTATGTATTTTGATGGCAAAAATTTCAACTTATTTTTTTTTCGATTGGAAATACTTGGATGGATGGATATAGCGTGTTTAGACTCACTATTCGTTATAGAGGATGTTCCAAACTTTTTCTTAAGTGAGGGAGGGGGCGAGCGAAGCGAGCCACCGACCTTCGCATTGCGAAGCGGCAACCTGAGCGTAGCGAAGGTTGACGGTTCGCTGTTTGTGGGTCACATTGAGATGAGTTTAGGGAGGGGGCGAGCGAAGCGAGCTCCCGACCCGAGCGTAGCGAGGCAATTATCTGAGGGATAATAGTGTCGTTTTTAACTAATTCGGGGTTGAAAATTTAGATTTTGGTGTCAGAATTGAAATCCAAGATGGCGGAAATTTTTTTTTCAATCTTTTTTCATGGGTGTCGTTTTTGACTAATTAGGGGTTGAGGATAAAGAATTTTGTCTGGGATTTGAAATCCAAGATGGCGGACAATAAAAAAATTACAAAAAATTCTTCTTTGAAGGATAAAGATGTGGCGCTTAATAATATTGCCCCAATTATTTTTTGATATTCGGAAAATTAAAGAATACAACAATTTTTTTTTCTTTTCTAATTTCATAAAATATTAAAATAATAAAAAATAATAATAAATCACTCGCGAGCTGCTTGCAGCTCGCGCACCGCCCAAAAAACTAGTTATAAAATAAAGCTGCATTACCACTGACTGACTGATTTTTTTCCCAGATGCAGTCTGAATTTTAAAAATCTAACATCTGAAACGTATAGGAGTGTAGAGATGAGTTCAGGAAAAAAATGTATTTTCACCCTTCTTCACCCCCTTGGGGCGCAACATGGTATCTTGAAAAGTGTAAGTCGTACAGAGTTGAAACTTTCACCATAGGTATTGGTTTTTGTTCCAATTTCAAAATTTTGAAAACTCCAATACAGCCGCAATACAAAAATAAAATAAAATAAAATAAAATAAAATAAAATAAAATAAAATAAAATAAAATAAAATAAAATAAAATAAAATAAAATAAAATAAAATAAAATAAAATAAAATAAAATAAAATAAAATAAAATAAAATAAAATAAAATAAAATAAAATAAAATAAAATAAAATAAAATAAAATAAAATAAAATAAAATAAAATAAAATAAAATAAAATAAAATAAAATAAAATAAAATAAAATAAAATAAAATAAAATAAAATAAAATAAAATAAAATAAAATAAAATAAAATAAAATAAAATAAAATAAAATAAAATAAAATAAAATAAAATAAAATAAAATAAAATAAAATAAAAAAAAAATAAAAATAAAAAAAAAAATAAAAAAAAAAAAAAAAAAAAAAAAAAAACCAAATACCTATGGTGAAAGTTTCAACTCTGTACGACTTACACTTTTCTAGATACCATGTTGCACCCCGAGGGGGGGTGAACACTCAGGTTACTGCCTCGCTTCGTGGAAGTCGCTGGATTTACAATAACGCACATCTTCCAAAATAATAAGTACAAAAATCAGGCCTCTAGCTGCAACCGTTTACGAGATACAAGCGTTTAAAGTTTTTATGAAAAATATTTTTTTTTGTATGGCGGCCATATTGGATTTTTCAAAATTTTGAAATTGGAGCAATAAAAGTATTTATGGTGAAAGTTTCAACTTTGTACGACTTACACTTTTCGAGATACCATATTGCACCCCGAGGGGGTGAACACTCAGGTTACTGCCTTGCTTCGTGGAGGTCGCTGGCTTTGCAATAACGCACTTCATCCAAAATAATAAGTACAAAAATCAGGCCTCTAGCTGCAACCGTTTACGAGATACAAGCGTTTAAAGTTTTTATGAAAAATATTTTTTTTTGTATGGCGGCCATATTGGATTTTACATAATTTTGAAATTGGAACAATAAACGTACTTATGGTGAAAGTTTCAACTTTGTGAGACTTACACTTTTCGAGATACCATATTGCACCCCGAGGGGGGTGAACACTCAGGTTGCTGCCTTGCTTCGTGGAGGTTGCTGGCTTTGCAATAACGCACTTCATCCAAAATAATAAGTACAAAAATCAGGCCTCTAGCTGCAACCGTTTACGAGATACAAGCGTTTAAAGTTTTTATGAAAAATATTTTTTTTTGTATGGCGGCCATATTGGATTTTTCAAAATTTTGAAATCGGAGCAATAAAAGTACCTATGGTGAAAGTTTCAACTTTGTACGACTTACACTTTTCGAGATACCATATTGCACCCCGAGGGGGGGTGAACACTCAGGTTACTGCCTCGCTTCGTGGAGGTCGCTGGCTTTGCAATAACGCACCTCATCCAAAATAATAAGTACAAAAATCAGGCCTCTAGCTGCAACCGTTTACGAGATACAAGCGTTTAAAGTTTTTTATTATTTTTTTTTTTTTTTTGTATGGCAGCCATATTGGATTTTTCAAAAATTTTAAATTGGAACAAATAATTTACCTGTGGGTAAAGTTTTAACTTTGTACGACTTACACTTTTTGAGATACCATGTTGCACCTCAAAGGTGGGTGAAAGGGGGTGAAAAGTCGAGGTTTTTCTGATCTCACCCCCATACGCCCTATACGTTCCCAATGTTAGATTTTTAAAATTCAGACTGCATCTGGGTGAACAATAATGTAATTTTTTGTGTGTGTAATTTCCCGTATGTTTTCCATATCTACCTGAAATGGGTAGAAAAAAATTAGTAACGCTTTTTAAGGTACGTAAAAAAATGATAACAAAGCTCATTTACCTAGATCGTCTACTTAGTCGAAGGGTACATATTAGCATTTGTGTCCGATACTCCTGACGTCGCGACGCACCCTTAGTGTCATCCCAACCACAGATAAGTCATAGTCTACGTTTGATCTCAACGGACGTGCAGTCACCTTGAATACTAAGGGGGTACTGAATTTTTTGCGGGCACGTTGTCTATTTTATAGCGAGTCAAGTTTTTCATACTAAAATGTATGGACGGCGGGGATCGAAAAATCAATGATGTTTAAGCCTGGATTATTGCTTTTTGGTTGGAATTTCTGAAAAAAAGGCGTGGTGTCGGAAATATTTATACTTTTGTCTTACGATAACACCAAAGAATTTTCAAATATTCTCAATGATATAGCTTAAATCGTTCAAATACAAAAGGTCGATTTCGATGTTTTTGATCAATATAAAGAATTTTTTTCTCGTAAATTAAGAATAATTTTAGAAATATCACGCGGTGTAAGGGAACACTCGTCTATTAGGCAGTTGAGATATTTTTGTAGTGTCATTCAATGCAGAGAGTTCTTCAATATTTTTCAAACCAAAAGTGCCTATTCGGGCGTTTATTAGGGACAATCCTCTTAAGGAAAAATACTTAATTAATTATTGTGAATGCTAAACAGTTTGTTGGATATGGATTTGTCATTAGGTAGATAAGGTGCACATATCTGCCTACAACTTGATGGCTATTCATATCATTAAAATATTTAGTTAGGAGTTATAATCTTAAAAATGCATGATGACGAGCTTTCAATTTCCGATATGGCCTGGCCGACACACTTACCCCACTATACCATCGATACCATGTACAATGATTGTGACGAGACAAGTAAAACGCTCTCCTGATGTTAAGAGATCACGCCTACTCACGATCATGACACACCAGGGTTGAAAGTAATGAATATTGAGGTTTGAAAACGGGGTAGAACTGAACAGTTTATATGATGCTGAAAAATCTATAAAATCACGTTCAAATAGTAACATAAAATCGTAACCAAAAAACTGAAAACACCGAAGTTTTTCACGGCTGTAACTGAAAGCTACTTAAGAGCGAAGACAAGTTTGGCCCTATTTTAATTACCTCCTTATTACTTTTTGTATTGTTCATAAGGAATTTATTTACCTATAGTAATAAATTAATATTTTTTTTTGGTTCATTTTTTTTTTATATTAAGTATTAAGAGAGTTCCCATTGATTTTAAAATATCTTCAGAAACAGAATAAATAATTTCAAACATTTTTTTTAAAAGATGACTATTTTTTACACGACAAATTTTAAATAGTAAAAACAACCCGAAAAAAAACTATAAGTTTACCATAACTTGTAACAAAAAAGTTCTAATGTATGGACGTTACAACTTTGATTATTATTTTGAAACACGTGATTCGTTGCATTTTCAGCGAATAATCCAAATAATAAAATCCACATTATCACTCTTACCGTCGAAAAAACCAATAAAAAAAAACTTCACAATATCACAAAGAAAACTTCAAAAATCCACACTAGGTGAGTGCACTGCACAACTTATCACGTCAATCGCGAAGCTGACGAAAAGACGTCCGTACGCGGGGATGGCGCGCGAGCGACTGAGGGACCATGGCCGAAAGCACCGCTCACTTGGGAGTGTTGCTATCGTCCGTTGCATAATTTGCCGGGTATCGGGAGATTTGTATAGTAAGCGCTACGTGAGGCAAGAAATTATTTACAGACAATAGAAAATGCATGAAACAGGACTATCTACATATATTCTGAATCATTTTGAATCTAGCTCAATTAAGATTGATTAATAGCTTTTTTCGATCAAACTCAATCTTGTTATTGTTACAGAATACGACTAGCAAAACCCAAGAAAGGTAAGACTTAGGACATGTCCCATAAAACTTTCAAATCTGATTCGAATTAAATTACATACTTATTTATTAATGAAATACATAAAAATATTAATTTATTATAAAAATGCGCTTATGTAAAAAACCTTTTCTGTTTTTGAATTTTCCAAACTTCAGTTTCACATTTTATACTTCATTTTCTACATTTTATACTTCATTTTCTACATTTTATACTTCATTTTCTATCATTTTATACTTCATTTTCTATCATTTTATAATTTTTTTCATTGACTAAATTACCCCAAAAATGGGGAAGAAAAGCTCTCCCTCCACTGGGCACCCGCGCAACGGAAAGCGACGTTGCCAGCCCGCAGGCGCGGGGGGCGTACCACTCGTAACAAATAATGAGGTTAAAGTTTCCAAACCCAACTTTATTATTTATTTTTTAATTTTATGCTAAGGAGTTAGATAAAGGCGGCAATTAGTGGAGAAGTTTCAGCTTTATGGCCCTCAGCTCGAGGATATTGGGAGTTTTATGATTCTTTAGGGAAATAGGTACCTATATTAGGATGATGAAAAATCTTCGCTTACAGACAAGTCAACTTCAGAAATTATTATAGCGCGCATAGATGAATAACGATGTTCCTATAGAACAAGATGGACAGTATCAAACCAAAAGGGAATCGTAAGACAGGACCAAGAAATTTCAGACACCTTGTCAATTAAAATGAAATATCTCCATTTTCAAATAATGTTTGTTACTTTTTACGGTATATGGTGGCTTGGTTGTGTTGATTCAGAGAAAATAAATGTTTTGAGTTTTAAGTTTGTACCTATGTATGTTTCTGGAAAATATAATGGCATTTATAAATTTACTCGCCAACCGACAAAAATATCGATAACTCCTTAGACTATAATAATTAAGCGAATATACAACATCCTCCGCAAAGTGGGTAAATAAATCACACATATCATGGCAACACCGGTGCGAAAAACTAGCAAATTCCCTGGAATATTTATCGAAAACATCGCACGGGCGAAGTGTTTTGCCTATAAATCCACTATTATATATTCCGAGATGCTATATATTTTACAAATAGTTTGTAATACATATCTATATTTTCGTATTCTACTTGTATTAGCTATCTTTCTAGATTTATGTTGGCCTACATATTCCTAGAGTTTTACTATAATTATACAGTTTTCAAGAATTCAGTCTTCTTCTTATCGTGTCACTAGTTCTTTGGAACCCGGTGAAAGGATTTTAAGTGCGCCTCGAAGAGGCTCCTGATATTGACACATGTTTTCGAACTTAAGGACATGTCGGTTTTCTCACGATGTTTTCTTTCACCGTTAAGCACGTGTTTTAAATGCACACATAGATCTTTTTGAACACAAACATCCATTGGTGTACGACCGGATTCAAATCCACGACCTTCGGATATAAAGTCGAGGCACCATTCCGATACCACTTGCACTCGGCCAACACGGCTTTTGTCACGGATTTGAGTTATATGTATATTCTTTGATTTCAGTTTATATTCGAAAATGGTTCGTTATTACAATTTTTAAGAAACTAAGGTTAGACAGTCGTTTTCTGTCTTTGTAAGAAGTGTCATCCATGTTTCAGAGCCAAAAAGCCGCAAAAAAGGTGATTTCCTAGCACGCGGGCAAATTCAGCGCATAGCAGCGTCGTCGCGTCGTACAATAGGCAGATATTTAAGGGGAATCCTCAAGGCAAATTTCCATACAAAATGTTTCGGACAAATACTCAAAAAGTACGCCGTATTATAGTAATTTGTTCACACTATTCGTTTCGTCCATGTTTTTTGATTTCGTCAACAAAAAAGTGAAAGGTTTCATACTTTAATTTAGATTTTATACGTTGTTTAAAATTAACCCTACTAACTTAAAAACACGCATAAAATCTAAATTAAAGTATAAAACCTTTCACTTTTTTTGACGAAATCAAAAAACATGGACGAAACGAATAGTGTGAACAAATTACTATAATACGGCGTACTTTTTGAGTATTTGTCCGAAACATTTTGTATGGATTTCGGATTTGAGGATTAGCCTTAAGACCTGAGTTTTATACGCAAGCCTAGACGTCTCCTTGTCACATTTTAATGTAAACAAGTAACATATCGTCATGCATTGTGTGCGATATGTTATAACCGTGGAATTTCCTATTGGAATGACTTGTGCGAGGTTACGCAATGTTATTGTAAGGGATGCGTCCGACACGTTGCTGCCAACATTGCCAGCATCAGGTGGGAAGGTGTATGTTTTGATTAGGTATGCCTACTGCGGATTCTTCTTTGTTACATGATTATAGTGTTGAATAATCTTCTCTCTATTATATAAAAATGAAGTTTTACATTACAACATTTGAATGTTTTACTAGAATAAGAAAATAGACTACATACCGTACACTGTTGATTGCTGAAAACTGGTATTTAAGTTGTAACAATATACCTACTACTTATTACTTATTAAGTAGACTTATTAAGTTTTTGATTTTCATTTGTCAAATGGCTATAAAGTCCTTTTACATAAAATTGTCTAAGATTATTTGGTATGAAATATAATACACAATATATTCTTTGTATTTTATTTTTGTGCTGCTGAAATGTGCAAAAGTGATACGAATATTAGGCCATTCAGAATTTGATAAAATTATGTCGCGGTCCGTAATATCTAAAGTGATGACTGAAAACTATATTTACTTTTAATATTTTGTTAGTATTCTGTATCTTGACAATATGTATCGTGTCCCTGTTCAACTACATTATAAAACTATTCACGAAAAAAGGATGTATGTTAATACATAACATACATATACTTTCCTTGATAAAAAACTCAAAAGTATTTAAATTTTCTATGTACTATATAGGAAATGGAACTTTTCTATATAAATAAACATTATACTTCGTAATTGCTATGATCAATGTATTTCTAGACTCGATGTTGTGAAAGTGAGTATCGAAGTACATATAAATGTAGATGATACGGCCGGTTCTGATAAGGCATGCTCTAGCCAGATACCGAATATACTATCAACTATTGATCTAATATTATTATTGGTTATTGACATTTAACTATGAACACTAACGATGGATATAAAAGCCTAAAAGACATTGGGCAAAAATTTATGGAGCTTAGTTCTCGATTTTTTTTTACCTTCATGCTTGAATTGTATGTTGTGACACTGTACTAAGTTACTAACAGCGTATATTCTAAATATATATGCCATTTATGCTCTAAAGTAGCAGAAATAATAAGATATTGGCGATATAAAAGTGTAAACAATGAAAAAAAAATGGAAGAACTGTAATATATCTCAAGATTTGTCACATTAGCCTTTTAGCAATGGCTTTATAATTAAAACTTATGCAAGTTTTGTTGATAATTCCAGCGTAGATTGAATGCTAATGAAAAATATCAACTTCATAGTTTGAGTATTGATGATATAAATAAGTTTGCAAGATTGGGATGACACTATGCAAGTTTGTTACTCTTCCACGGAAAAACTACTGAATGGATTTTAATGAAACTTAAAATAATATAGCTTATACATGAGAATAACACAGGCTACAATTTATAAAGATACCGAAGACGAAGTAGCGGGCACCAGCTAGTATAACATGAAGCTGTTATCATTTGAAAACTTGCAAAAAAAATATAATTAATTATGATAAAAGCGATGACTTCATACAAACACCACACAAGTTCATGATAAATACTTGGACCTACTTAATATTATACACATAACGACAGCTACTAATTATCATAATTTTACAAATATTTAGTACTAGCTGGTGCCCGCGACTTCGTCTGCAGGTAGTAGCAGGTATCTTTATAAATTGTAGCCTATTTGTTATTCTGATGTATAACCTATATTATTGTAAAGTTTCATTAAAATCCATTCAGTAGTTTTTACGTGAAAGAGGAACAAACATCCATCCATTCATCCATCCTTACAAACTTTCGCGTTTATAATATTAGTAGGAGTCGGATAGTAGGAAGTAGGATAATTGCAGACAAACTAATATACAAATGAATCTTTTCGATAATGATAAAATAAGACTGATATTGGACATGCGTCAATGACATTTTTCGATAAACTTGCAATATAATGAGTTAATGACACATGATAATAAGACGTGTGGCGTGAATCATTAATAGCTAGCGATAGTCAATGAAATTGAAAATAAAGAAATGAGAGTGGACCTAGCAAAGCGCCTTAGGAGACACCTTCATTGAATTGATGATAACAGATACAATACACAGATAAACATTTTATTAATAAATCAAATTACACATCAGTAACAATATAGATTTCATTTAATTATTTATATTAAAATAACAAATACAATTGGTTACGAAACAAAAATACCTAAACCCCTAAAGATATAACGAGTTATAAGATTAAAACCCTGACTGGAAGGTAAAAGGCAACTCGAAAAGGGAGTGGTTGGAAGTCAAACGATTAATCACAATTCACGATCGGTGTTTGCAAAATCATTAATCAATGTCAAAGGCGTTCATTGAAATCTTTTATTTGAAGAGAGCTAGGTTATTAAATTCAGGACCTAGATTTTGCAAAACTAAGGCGAGAGAATATACAACTGCTTCTAAAATAATCTTATATCATTGTTAAGCTATCGTTAAGAGTAACGAAAATTTGCATAGTGATGTCTGAAAGCGTTTTGTCATGTTTTAAGACACCATCTTGGTTTGAAGTTGATTATTTTGGTGATATAGGAACAACATTATTTATCTCATCATCATCATCGACCTATAGCAGTCCACTGCTGGACGTAGGTCCCTCCCAAGGCGCGCCACTGAGCCCGATCTTCGGCTCTTCTCATCCACCTTCTGCCGGCTATAGCGCGTAGATCATCGCTCCATCTGGCCTAAGGTCGTCCTGCACTACGTTTGCCTAGACGCGGTCTCCACTCAAGAACACGTTTACCCCAAAGGTGGTCGGTTCTTCGGTAGATATGTTATTACCATATATGAATAACGATGTTCTTATAGAACAAGATGGACAGTATCAAACTAAAAGGGAATCGTAAGACAGGACCAAAAAGTTTCAGACACCTTGTCAATTAAAATGAAATATCTACATTTTCAAATAATGTGTGTAACTTTTTACGATGCAGTTTTATTAACAATGAATAAGCCTAGTAGTTTTAGCATATAATATTTGTCTAGCCCTGTTACTTCTCTTTTTCGAAAATCTGCATCGGATCAAAATGTACGTAGGTAGAAGTTAGCCAAAGTGGCTCCCTTTTACTGATATACTTACTATACTTTAATACTTCTGTGGTTCATCATCAGCCTATCGCAGTCCACTGCTGGACATAGGCCTCTCTCAATGAGCGCCATCGCGCCCTGTCTTCGGCTTGCCGCATCCATCTTCTGCCTGCAACCTTCCGCAGATCGTCACCCCACCTGGCCGGAGGGCGTCCTACACTACGTTTGCTTTACTTCTGTGGTTATTACTAATTAATCTATGCATCGAATATGATCGTTCTTCTCCTTATCGTGTCACTAGTTCTTTCGAAACAGTGTTGTTTAAAGGAGTTCAAGTGCGCCTCGAAGAAGCTTCTTAGTATCGTTGCTTGAGATTGTGACTAGATTCAAACTCGAAGTAGGTACGGTACATACGGTCCCAGAAGTGGTCCATTCATGTTTATTGTGACGTCATATAATAGGATACTCAATCTAGGTCGTCCTGTCCTTGACTGGACATTTAAGTTGACTAATGACTTACAGCGTCTGGAGTTTCAAAAACCTTTTGTACAAGTTTAGGAATATTAAGTGTAAAAAGTTACTTGAATTAATTTAACGAAATCCGTTTTTTATGTGTAACATCTTTCCTATCGCTTTCTGTCAATTTGTAGCAGTGATTTCGTGGAATGCATTGGAAGTGTTTAACAGGAAGTTAGCCGTCAGATGGTACCAACCTCTGAAAAATTAAGTAGTGGAATCCTTCCAAATTTTAATGAGATATCAGATGTTACACATCATATACGACTACTGTAAGGCTCGCGTTTTATTAGCAAATCATTTTTTTTCATTGCTAAATTTAAATTGAAAAATAATGTTATATGAACTGAAATGATTATATATTGATACTCAAGGATTACCGCAACGCTACTACTCTTTACGTAAATTAACAAAATTAGGTACTTTCTTAATAGGTTATGTACGCTGTACGCGCCTATACTTCTTGACAAACATACCATCCAAATTTCCATAGTCTTTTCGACCAGTGGTTTAACCTATGCGTTGTTTGTCATTCAGTTAGGACTATTTTTTATAACTCGCAACGCAAACGGTAGTCATCTAGTCAATACTTAACTATAATCATAAAGAAACTGACTAACAATAACAAGTAAACAATAACAATTGGATCTAGAAAATACAACAAAAATTTTCTCAATAAACTTTTCAAATTTTCTTTTAGTTCTCCAAACGAATTAAACATTAGAGCTATTTCTCGGACGTGTACAAAAAAAAACACAACATCTTTTCCATAAAATTATAAGCCGACCAAATTAGGAAGATACAATTTTGATACCAACTGCAAATTGAAATCATACTTCATTATAAGTGAGCATAATGCGTTGCTCATTGTGCGACGTTGCCAGCCCGCTCCCCCCTCGCGGGTGATAGAGACGGCGATATAAACAGAACAGAGATACGAGATAAGGGAGCTTTGCCTGTACTACGCGTGAATGAAAAAAAATGTTTGTAAAAGCTCGCGTCCTTTTGGAATTATGCTTACTTTTACCATATATATTAATACCAGTGTTTCTATACAACACTAAGATATAAGACAGTATCAACTCAACATGGATGCGGAATACAGGACAGAAAATTATCAGACCAGACACGCAGTCAATAAAAAATAAATATCTCTGTTTTCAAATAATGTTTGTTACTTTTTATGATGTAGTTTGATTAACAATGAAAAAGCCTAGTAATTTAGCCGTTTACTACTCTTTTTCGAAAATTAGCATCGGCCCAAAATGTACTAGAAATTCGCCAATGCGGCTCCCTTTTTTTGGCGCATTTATAATGAATTACAATGTGATTCTATATTTTAATACTTCTGTGACTTTTACTTACACACATTTATTAAAAGTAATATGTTTGTATTAGCTGTCATAATTTAATTTAAATTTTCAGACGATTTCTATAATGCCATAAAAATAAATAAGATACAAGTTTTAAGGATAACTCCATATACAATTATGTAAAAAAACCACAAGAACATAAACACAATTTGACGACACGGATGGTCGAATGGAAAGTGTATTGGACTGCCACGCGCCGCCGCCGGGCCGGTGTCGCTGTAGCGGGTTCGATTCTCGGTTCAGGACAATTCTGAGTCTGGGTTTTTTCTATGTATTCTATGTATGCATTTACAAAAAAAGTATTTGAGTATTGTATCAGTTATCTGGTTTCCATAGTACACAATACAAGCTCTGCTTAGTTTCGGGCTAGATGGCGTTGTGTGAAATGTTCTAAAACATAAAAAAAAACATATTTACAAAAGAACTTATTGAAGGGATGAAAACATCAATGAGGACGGTTGCGTGTTAGATTATATTAGGTACTTGATATACTAATGTTTTGTTACTAGATTCTTAAAAAAATAATCTGTCAGTAAAAAAACTAGGTATATGCTTCAAAAACATGTTCCACAAAACCATGAAAATGATATTTTCAAAATTGGAAAAGTTATCTCTCCTAATAAAAAAAAGTCCGAATTAGCCTTACCTTTTCATCAACCAAAGTGTCCCCTACCCATTTCGAGAGGCGGTATAATATAAGACAGTGCACATAAGCATAGTAGACTCCGTAGATCACGCAACACAATGGCCCGTCAAGGGCAGACCTTGGATTTATGGAGTCGCTGAGCTGATGTGCTGAATCTTAAGGTGTACTATGCTATTAAATTATTAGAATTGATTTATTCTTAGCCATATTATGTAGGTGAGGTAAATTTTGCCAGCGTTTTAAAATATTCATGTATTATACACTATCTGGTGCCCGCAACTTTGTTTGCGTTACGAATTTCTAAAATTCCTTTCTTTACGCACTTTCAGATCTTAACTGACACATCCTCCAAGTTTAAATTCTCAATGTCCACAACAAAATAACCGAGTGACAGCGGGGCGAGTGCGGCGCCCGAGCCGAGCTGAGCCGAGCTGCGGCGAGCTGGCTCGACCTAGTTACCTGGATTCTAATTATCAATGATGGGTACCGACCGACTGACGCTAAGCCATATGAAAACGACTAACGGTAATAGTTATCCATTTGTATCGAATTTATTTTGTCAAAAATTCAACACAATTTCTCCAAGTTTTTTTTCCATATCTGTGTTTAGTTACGGCAACTGATTATGAGTATTTTTTTTCTGGTGATTAGAAATTTACGGTGTATATTATGTTTCTTCATAAATAATTTATTTACGTAGAAAAATATAGGATTCCTCGATACTAAAGTAGAACACTAAAAGGTCACCCACAGTCTAATCGCGGAGAATGCAAGACGATCAAAGATTCAAGTGCCAATTATGAAGGAATCAATCGCTCAGGTATTCCACGATACACCATCGTACTTCCTAGTGATGTGAAGTGAAATGGTTTATTGAACATAAACATAGACATTCACACACTCACACCCCAGCACTAGGATTCCCTGTGTCGCAGGTGGCATGGACACATACAAGACATCACAACATCCAAGACCCGAGAACAAACATTTTTGTTCGTCACAAATATTCGGGGATCGAACCCGGAACACCAAACTTCTTAGGCAGAGTCACTACCAACTTAGCCACGGTGTCGTCAATCGTGTATCGTCAATGAAATCGGATATATGTAATATTTACAGAGATTTATATTAATTTATCTATTGCACCAGAGTTAGAACCGTAAATAAATAGGTAGGTTTTGTAAATTTATAGGTTTTTTATGGCCTGAAATATTTTGTTTAATTTTTGAATTTACTTTTATTTTAAAAAGGTGAGTTATTATAATTTAAGGTCTGTCGCAAACGAGCGACCAATCACATCAAACAGGCTGCGGCGGCCGGCGACAATCAGGTAAAATACATAGTTCAACGAGAGTTGACTCTCGTTTCGAACTTCGGCGAGTCCACACCTCCTGATGATGCCTCGTGTAGAGGCGAAACACGTGTCGTATCTTTAAACTTTGGTTTTCTGTTCGTTGACTCTTTGGTTTATAATATAGTAATATGTACTAAAGTTCTAAACTAAAGTTAAGTTAATTAAAACCTTTGTTTAGAAATCAAGCGGATTTATTACTAAATATATTTATATAATTTGTTGATATTTATGGATTTCCGCAAAGTAACGCCTGAATCAATCAATTAGGTAACATACATTTGTTGCTGTAGCGCGTCATGTGGACGACGAACATAGCTACACTCACTGCCCTAGATGTTATAGTTAGTGATAGTAACTGCGACTACTGCGAGATAAAACCCCTTTCAACACAAAATAAAAAAAATCACTAGAACCGTGCTACACTAGAATTTATATCAAAAAGGCGAATAACAACGCTACAGCGCTCGTCCACTATAAGACATTTTGATACTCAGTCTTGAAAGATCAATAAGCCTTCTTTTGATCTGATCGTAATTCGTCAAAGATCTCAAAATGTGAACTGAAAATAATGGTAAATTCCGTCCGCGAAAGAACATCACTACGAATTAATAATTCGTAGTGATTACACAATGATTGCTTTTATAATAGCAAAGCCATTGATATGTTTAAGTTCCTATTAATAACTAGCTTCAACCGCAATCTCATTTGTATCGTGTATTTATAAAATTCCTTGCAACTGCAAATTTGAAATCTCTACATTCAGTAGTTTGGTATGTACAGACAGCGTCATAGATAAGTATCCCCCTTGCATTATAATACCCAGCTTAAAATCCCTTTAAATCACCGCCGCGACGAATGGAGAAGTTTTGCCTTTAAAAAATAGATTATATTTGTGTAACCGTATGTAAGCCTAAAAATAATTTTCAGTATTTCATTTTTTTGAAAGGATTTATAGCTGGGTGTCTTGTGCAAGGGGGATACTTATCTCTGACGCTGTCTGTACGTTGTATATCAGTCAGGCAGGACCTAGCCTTTTCAACGGACTTCAAAAAAGGACCTCTTCCTTTTGTTTCTTATGTTTAGCATAATCATAATTGATTATGCTAAACATAAGAATTATTTTAATTTTAATTAGAAAGATTGGTCCCATAGTAATTTCATCAAAACCGGTTCAGTAGTTTAGTTTTTAAATCCAATATAACTGAAAAAAATATGTCGTCGAAGTAAACGAAATTGCGTATTTTGCTTCCCTGTGTCTATTCAGTGGTGTTTACGGTCACTATAACAGTCCGATTGAAGTCGGTTGTAGTATGTTTGTGTACCTTGATTTATTTGTCCTCATTACCCGCATTTCCTTTACCGGCAGTCGGGTAAGTATAATAGCCTATTCAATTAGGTTACCGCAAGGTTCACTCCTCGGACCCCTGCCATTCCGGAGGCTTCAAAAACGAAGCGTGCCGAGCTTTCCCGAAGACGCCCGATCGGAAACATCTGTCGGGTCGGCGCGTGCGTCTTTATTATTACAAAATACATTTTTGAAAGCGCGAGTGGGATTTCTTAATCGGAGGTTCCGTATACCTTCGCAAGTAAAAAATATATTTTTTGTGCCTACTTGCGCCGAACTGTCAAATTTCACAAGCAATTACTTTCAAGCTAGCAAGAGCTTAACTTTTCATTTAACCTTAATTTATTCGTAAAATTATTGACCTGTAAATTAATGTAATGTAACAAAGTTATAACATAAAATCTTATATAATTAAATTAAATTAAATTAATTTCTAAAAAAAATAATTGTAATTAATAAAAGCAAGCCACTATCGAGTACTGAATTCGAGCATTTGAGCTACGTATAGATCGTTTGCAACGGTCTATTTGTGGCCCAATTGTTTCTTTTTGTAAATTTTATAGTAGGTATGGATTTACGTAGTTATTTTATGCTGTAATGAACTAAAACAAACATTAAATGATACAGGTAGGAACCTACTAATTTTGGTAATTATTATCAGTGCCTTCCTTCACAGATTAGTAGGTCTGCTTGATGGTTCCCTGCGCATCAATTGCGGACCTCTAAAAACCTGTATGAACGTAGGTACCTTTACCATCGTGTGCCCGATATAAAGATTTGTACAGGTGGGCTCTGGGGTGGACGGCAACGCAGGCGCAGGGTAGATATGCGGGACGTTCTGTTTGTGTCGATGACCTTACAGAGGTTATCACTGAGGCGTTTGCAAATATTGGCTTGGGTAACCCTAAATTTTTTTTTTAATGTAAACTTGGGACGAGACGAGTGTAGCGCTCTCGTGATTCTTCTTCTTATCGTGTCACTAGTTCCTTCGAACCGGTGTGGTGAAAGGATTTCAAGTGCGCCTCGAAGAGGCTCCTTTCGTGCTCTCGTGATGGTAAGAGATCACGCCTGCTCATGACTAGAACAGTGCTACACACAGGACTTTGATTCACATAGGCCGGAATTAATATTGAGACTTAATTCACAACGCAAATGAAGTTGTGTCGCTACGCTATAGAGAAATATAAAACAAGCTTAAAGTTTTAAAAAGTGAAAAACCGACTACGAAATAATTATACATTCATTGTCAATTTATTATTCCAAATTAAATTTAAACATAACTGTTATATATTTGTGTAATCTCATTTAAAATACCTTCATTTCGCTACCCTACTCGATGGGTAACGGTCAACAAAAAATTATTAACGACTTACTACATATTTAGCTCTAAAAATCGGCCATTTTGATTACCAATTTTTTTAAAACCCATCTAAGATCACTCGGGTGATTGAGACGAATCTAACGATACCTTAACTGTCATAATCCATCCAGCCGTTTGGAAGATGCGAGGTAACCCAGAAATTTACATACATACATACAAGATACGCGTGAAAAACATAACCCTTCCTTGGCAGTCGAGTATTAAAATATACAATAAGGAATACAGAAATAAAAGAGGCGGTTAAACAGTAAAAAGTCCCATGTGTAGTACTCAAATCTAATTCATAGTGAATAGAACAGCGGGCCTGAATTACAGGCCTTCAGGATAGAACTATTATAGTCTGTGCTTGCAGCGATTTAAATGATTGCATAGCATAGGCGTACACCCCGTACGCCTATGCTATGCAATACGTTTTCTATATCTAGATTTTTTTTTAATGTATTGATGTATGTAAAGGAGATACAACACAGAAAATTCCATGTATATGTCAACGTTCAATAGCAAAGACAAGTTTACGAATATATACGTGAAATTTGTAAATGATCCTTTAATTTGCCTTTTTCGTAGCAGACTTTCGTAGTGTTTAAAATTCTCCGACAGTTTGTAATTTAACGTGTTAGAAAACCGTTAATTTATAAACTTACAGATTTACGGCTTACAAAATGACGGTAATATATCCATCTATCTTCTATCACTGTTAGTATAACACAGTTTTTTCAATTTGACTTTGTGACTGTTGGTTTTGTGGCCCCGAATCTAGTGAACAGAATAAGATAATTTTCGGTAACAAATTTCTTTTTCATGTCCATATGTGACATACTCGGTGCTCTCTGAATGCCAAGAAATCACGTCTGCCCATGACCAGAACAGAGCTACACAACTTAATTCCCATAGACCAGTGCATTATTGCGCACTCGTTCATTTTGATGTCTAAAAAAAAGCGTATATTTATTAATACCCAATAATAAAAAGTTTTTTTTTTTATATAGTGAGACCATCAAAAGAATATAAAAAACATACCATCAAACCAGTATAATGCTAATTCTGCCATTCATATTATACTCACAAAACCCTTCGACCTTATTCCCTCTACAATACAGTTCAGAATGGCACAGTGAATATGAATTTAATTTTTTTTTACTTGTACTTAATCCCCCTTCTATCGGCGCGCAGTAATAAAACGGTGTAAGTAAGTGATTTTGATAACAGCCTATAGGTGAGTTAAATTTTGAATTAAGGAGGGTTTCGTACATTGAATAATAATAATAATAAGAGTTTTAGTATTAATTTCAGAATTGCATACACTTGGTTTATCAATACCCTACCATCCAACCACCCAACCATATTTAGAGGATTAAAAAAAAAATAGTCACTATAACAAGTTGAGCAAAAATGTGACATGTTTTAAAATCTAAATTTTAATCTACACATTAATGTCTGTGCATAAATAAAATAATAATAAAAAATAATCGGACTGTTTTACACAACGCCATCTCTACCCTTTAACTAAGCAAGCTTGTATCATGGGAACCGGATAACTTATAGAATACTTTTTTTTATAAATAAATTCATAGTTAGCGTTGATGACACAGGGCTAGTTTACAAGCTACAAGCCAGCTTCGGAAAGGATTGTCAACTAGCAGATTATAAAAAATCCCACCAGCCCCTAAAGATGACACGGGGCGCGTTTACAACCTACAAGCAAGCTCACTGGCTTGTAGCTTGTAAACTAGCCGTGTCATCGACGCTGTATACACGGAAAACAAAATATGATCTTAATGTTTATTTTTAAATCACTACAGATTTTCAACAAATCTTTATTGACCCCTAAAACATTAATCAAAAGCACAAGTTGAACGACCCCGTCCGAAGCAGGGCTTCAATGGCGGATCCTGGATCCTATTGATCGGACCCTCGGGCTACGGACGGGGCTGCGCACGCGTCGGGAATGGAGCTCCAACGGGAGTATACAGATTATTTTGAAGGAGAGTTTCGTTGCTAAAGTAACAGAGTATGTAATTGTAAATGTATGTAGGTATGTCTCACTAAAGCGTCGATGACACCCGGCTTTTTTACACGCTGCTTGTTGGCGAGTTTAAAAGACAGCATGTGAGCGAGTTAGCTTTTGGGAAGGATTGTCAACAACCAGATTGTAAAAAAGCCGATGACACTGGGCGATTTTACAAGCTACAAGCGAACTCGCTGGCTTGTACTTGAAGCGTGTAAAAAAGCCTTAAGATATAAGTATAATGTATAGGAGAAGTAAGGGAGATTTTCGCTTAGCAGATACTGTTGCCTAACTATAAGACTACCATTTTTAAGTTATAAGTCGACGAAATAAAAAAGAAAGAGTATTCTCAGTTCCTCCCTTATATTATTATTTTGTTCACGCATTTTTTTACATAGAAAAGAGGGGAAAACTGTAAAGTCCTTATTACAAAATCATCCACGTAAAATTGAATAAAACTTTTTGAACTGAAAATTACACTAAAAAGTAACAAATGTAACAGATTATTTGTAATCGTTTTATTTATTGGTTAAAAAGGTATTTATACCCGACTGGTGGTTACTGTTAAAATTTTAACGCTGAAAAATATTATTTTCGTCACATAACAGTAATTTTGATTGCGTTACAAACCAACACATTAAAAAGTATACTACAAAAATCCAGTACCTCCGTGCTATTCCCTCAATTCCCTCGGGGGTGCGGGGAGGGGCGAGTGGGGTGCGGGGGGTGCGCCCGCGCACGGCAGGTGTTGCCTGTAACGGAATGCGAGGGAAAAGAAACGTAACGAGGGCTTTATATCATGATGTTCGATGTGTGCTTACATTTGGAACGTAATTTTGGGATGTCCCGTTTCAGAAAACGTTTCTAAATTGAAATTATTAAATACACCTGTTGGTGTGTTTGGAATGTCCCTGATTCTTCATCATCAGACTAGGACAAGAGGGTTACCAATCGAATAAACAGGTGCGGACCAAACCCTTAGTGGGTGTGCCCTTCCTTACTTACTCACGCTAGTAAAGAGATCTTTTAGTGAAGTTTCTGCTAATTACTTGGCATTTTTTTTTATTAATTTATTTATAGGAGAACCACTGTGGTGCTCAGAGGCAGCTCGAAGACGTCGTGGCAGACCAAGAACTAGGTGGCGAGATGAACTAACCAAGTTTGAAGCTGATTGGGCCACTCAAGCACAGGATCGAGGAGAGTGGAAGAAAGGGGGGGAGGCCTTTGCCCAGCTGTGGGACACTATATGCTAAAACTAATAATAATAATAATTTATTAATTAGTTACAAAATACATAGAAGTTTTAAAATACATTTAACACGTGGTTTTACATTTACGCGGTATTACTATTATACTCTTAGAAGTAAAATTGAAAATATTAAAACTCCCAAACCCCTCGGTATTGCATGACAGTAAAGCGGAGTCTTTGCTGCATCAGTATTTGAGAGCCGACAGTCAAAAAGTTATCCTTAAATTACGTTGCATTATTATCATAGCAAGTGAATTTAAATTTAAATTTAATGAAAAACAAAAAATGGGCGAACTTCCGATTGCATGGACCAAATCACATGCAATGCATGCATAAAGCTGCGAAAGGTTTTCATGCTGAAAAACGAAACTATAGCACAGATAGAGCTGACATTTTTCAAAAATATACTAGCACAATAACCTGGGTCATTCTCAGCTGCATCTGATCCATTGTTCTCAAAAAAAAAATCATACATTGATTCTCATCATCGGTTGCAAAATTTATGTACTAAAAAAATAAATAATATTTTTATTATCAACAAATTATATAAATATATTAAGTAATAAATCCGCTTGATTTCTAAACAAAGGTTTTAATTAACTTAACTTTAGTTCAACTAAACCAAAGAGTCAACGAACAGAAAACCAAAGTTCAAAGATACGACACGTGTTTCGCCTCTACACGAGGCATCATCAGGAGGTGTGGACTCGCCGAAGTTCGAAACGAGAGTTGTTCGTTGACTCTTTGGTTTATAATATAGTAATATGTACTAAAGTTCTAAACTAAAGTTAAGTTAATTAAAACCTTTGTTTAGAAATCAAGCGGATTTATTACTAAATATATTTATATAATTTGTTGATATTTATGGATTTCCGCAAAGTAACGCCTGAATCAATCAATTAATATTTTTATTCTCAAATTGCATCAGAAGCGTTCTAGTACAGTTAACAAGCAAAGTTTTTGTCTTCAACTCAAACCTTAGAAGTAACAAACTAGCAGCCGACTCTACTGGCATCCAAACCATCCCATGACTAGTTTAGACCTCCGCTGTTATTTATAGTCTTAATTACACCTCAATAAGCGACTGGTTCGACATCTGCCATCCTATACACATATTATTGAACTAATTACAGAAAAGTATTTTACGATTTAACTGGTCATATTGATTGCTGGTACGACGCTGTCAGGGCAGTTGTGATGGAAACTTGGTATTTGTGATGTTAGGTACAGTCAGCAGCACAAACATACTACACTCCCAACCTTTTACATTTATAATTTACTCTTAATTTTGTAAAGACATACTTCTTTCGACAAGTAAGATGACTACATTTATTTGAAAATTTAACTTGGAAATGTATACATGTCTGGGCAGCTGACTGTACACATATCGAGGCCTATCACTACTGACACAATATTTGATGCTAACCGTACGTGGGATTTTGAGCAGCGCGCTCTATAGTATGTAAATGTTTGTTCAAAATAGTCTTACTAAATTGGTCAGTTGACCCGACGATTCGTTAACGTACGAAAGTTAGATAGTTCTTGCTTATCAAACCGATACTAATGTTGATAAAGACTTGAGTTTTTGACTAAGAAGACCAAAGTTTTTCACAGATTTTCATGAAAAACTATCGTAATTGATGAAAACCTGTGAAAAACTCTGTGCTTGAGGCTCGAGGCAAACTCAACTTTTGATTAAAAGTACTGAGTTGAAGTTTAGATTTTATCTGAGTGGTTCTTCAGTATTATACGAGAATACAAACATATTCTAATAATTTAAAAACATGTCTGGCTTTTGACAATAATTTAGTCGATCGAGCTTTTTCCCTAGACCTTCAGAATCAGGCTCTCACGCAACAGGTGGCGAGCGGACACCCATAAAAAAAAAAGTATACGATCAAGTTATAGATGACTCAAAAGCACAAATTGTATATTTTTCACCGCATTATGATATAATTGCGTGTTTGGGGCCTCGGCGGGGGTCAACCTAAAGTCAATATACCCGCACACCTGGCAGATTTGCATATATCAGTGCTATACTGTTCTGGTTTAGAAGTTACTACTGGTAGTCGATCATAGATTGATGATCTCGAACTGAAACTATGTAGATGCAATATCGCAAGAGTTGAGTCGATGAAAAATCAGAAGTTAAACGTGACAATATACGTGAACCATAGGTTCTTGAAACAAGAGTATAAATGGCACTCTACTTTTCTTGACAAGCGTTTAGGACTAACCTCTGAATGTAGTGACGAGTACAGAGCGCATAAATACATAAATGAAGTTTCGTGACAAGCTTTTCGGACGAACCTCTGAATGTAGTGACGAGAAAAGAGCGCATTGTAGCTACATAATGGAGTGTCTTGACAAGCGTTTCGGACGATCCTCTGAATGTAGTGACGAGTAAAGAGCTCATTGTAGCTCTACTAATAATCGGGGAAGCTGGTGGTCAAACATAATGACTTGTAGTCCAAAAACTATCTACAATTACAAACTCGCAAGGAGTCTCACCGAAAACCGATAGTAGTAGGCTGGTGCCTCCTAGAGATGAGTCCAAGAAATAATTTATGCGGACTGGTGTAATACCATCGTTTATATGCCTTAGTGTCTCGCAGACAACAGTGTCGGGTTACCGAGAGGAACCGACGATATAGGGCTGACAGCTTCAACCATCGATTTAACATATTTTCCTGACCCGTATAGTCCCTTCGATGGCGTGGCTCAGTTAGTAGTGATGGTGCCAAGATTGGTACTCAGCTCAAATAAAGGATTAAAAACAGTCTAATGTCCGATGTCCTTTTTCCTTCTGATATATCAGATGAATCGACGTGGGAGAGCCCACTTTTGCTTTGATTGAAGATACGTGCCCTTCGTTATCCACTATCGTCTACAGGGAGGTTTATTCTAACAGCATCTTGGATTGATTGGCAACTTTGCCAATGAAAATGAAATATATATTTGAAATGAAAAAAAAATATAATAGCATGTTGGCAAGTCAGGTAACTTTGCCAGCGAAGCTCTGTAGCTTCTATCTAGCCTTTGGTCATTCATTTATTGTCTACAACTACTTTGTATACATGTTCACAAGAAAGGTTTATTTCAACGACTTAGCTTGCGAGGCTTGATGGTCTGTTTGATTCCCGGCATATGAATAACATCTTAGAGAATGTTAATACAGGTGATATGGGTTACTGTGTGATCATAGTCTTGCTGATGGAGAATTAGACATGTTTTAACTTTAAACATATCTCATTGTCCGTCACCAAGACTCATCTCAATGGAGTCATCATTCATCTCAGCGTAACAGCCCTATATCTCTTCAAATACTACAATTCGATACCAAGCAAATGATCAATTAAAAATATATAAAACAGCATGAGGTCGATTAATTGTCGTGAGTCAAAGGTGCAGGGGTCAAGGTTACTATGACCTCTGATCAAATGATTTATTGATTAGATCAAATATAGATTTTTCACTAAGATCCTCGGTTGGTTTTTACCACCTGTTGATATGCCACCTGGCAGACATTTTGTTTTCAATTTTCATATCAATTGAGGAAAAAACTAGTTAAGAAATACTTTTTCGTCTTATCGTGTCACCAATTCATTAGAACCAGTGTGGTGAAAGGATTTCAAGTGCGCCTCAAAGAGGCTCTTTTCGTGCACTTGACAAATATTTTCGAACTTTATGTTCTACGACATGCCGGTTTCCTCACGATGTTTTCCTTCACCGTTTAATCACGTGTTTTAAATGCACACATAGATCTTTTAACGTCTTTTACGTCTTTTAGAAATACTACCACCTTACAATGAAATCTTTATTTTATTGATTAAAATATTAACTTGACAAACACCTAAGCAGTGGCAAAATTAGCCCAGATCAAAATACCTTATGGTATATGTGGGTGCGCGTAAACATACCCTACGCTCGAGACAACTCTAAATCGATCCTTATTGCATCAAAATAAAGCATTCCATATCAATATGAAAAAAAAATCGCACAGGAGCTGAAGGCAAGCATAATCAAGTAAATCAGTTCTTATGGCAACGAAATAAGGCTGGTGCAGTCAGTGCGAATTTTTAGAAGGGTGCTTGACCGGGCTATTTCCGACACGGGAATCGAACGCGTTATATTCCCCAAAGGGGACGATCAGATAAGCAATGAGGAGATTGGTCTACAGGGAATTATTTGGCGTTTATCACTAACTGTTTCATGATGTTTTTTAAGCGTCGATGACACACGGCTTTTTTACACGCTGCTTGTTGGTGAGTTTAAAAGCTAGTGTGTGAGCGAGTTAGCTTTCGGGAAGGATTGTCAACAAGCAGATTGTAAAAAGCCGATGACACTGGGCGATTTTACAAGCTACAAGCGCACTCGCTGGCTTGTCGAGTGTAAAAAAGCCGTGTGTCATCGATGCTTTAGAAGTCAACTCTTCGGATAACAATATCTTAAGAGTAACGCAAACCTAAGCATGATTGGTTTAATTAGATGATATTGAAGAAAAAAATTATCTGGGTAAAATTCACATATTACATACACAGTAAATAAATTGCTACCGCTTATCGCTTATCCACTTACCGGATGCGTCGCCTATAGACGCTTCTCTACTCACATACGTGACACGTAAGCTCAGACTTCACTTACCTGTGAAGGAAACATAAATAAATTAGTATTTAATGAAATCAACCGGATATAAATTGACTTCCAGAGATTATCGGGTCAATTAATTGCCTTACTCAGAAGCTCAGAGCAAAACTTTTGGATTAAAGATCTATCTGAACAAAACCACATATAATATGTGAAAATAGCGAACCACGATCAGATGGATCGGATTATGATGAAGAAGTCGTTTTCCCCGAAAAAAGACTTAGATCTACATATATGGCTAGCCAAGTGGCTCGCTATTTTCACATATTATATGTGGTTTTGTTCAGATATCATTACTCTTTGTGAATAAATTTATTACTATTCAAAGGTATATAGGTTAGGTACCTACTATTTAATTATAATAGTTACCTACCTATTTATTTTCCTAATAAGGTAGTACCTTGACCCATGTGCCGGGAGATTAAAGTGTTTTGCGACAATTTGCTTGCATTCATCTGGGCTGTTGTAAATAATTTTTAAATTATAGAACGATAAAAACAAGATAAGATAAGATAAGATAAGATAATCATTTATTTGCTAGAAAGTAGGTACATAATAGGTTGTTACATGTCAATCAAGGGTCCTATACATTCTGCCTCCATTCGAGGCGTGCAAAATTATATTTAAACTAAAGAATGATTATGATTAATTGATTAAAATAATGAAATAGCAAATTAAAAAGTACTTAATGTCAATAAAAAATTCATACAATATTACTTAGAGTTAACTGCGTCATCCACAAAATTTATATATTCCTTGACGTCATAAAAACATTTTTCTATCAGCCACTCATTTACTTTGCGTTTAAATATATATAAAGGTAGGTCTTTGAATCTATTTGGCAGTTTGTTATATATGTTAATGGCACTAAAAAAGGCATTACTTTTTACAAGCTTGAGTCTACATGGTGGATGATATAAAATATTTCTGTGCCGTGGATTTCTTACTGACATGGTTTTAAAGTAGCTAGGGTTTTGCTTGACAAATACACACAAGTCCCTTATGTACATGCAAGGTAAGGGAAGAATGCGAAATTCCTGAAATATAGGTTTGCAACTATCCATAAACCACGCTCCACAGATAGCCCTAACACACTTCTTTTGTGCCCTAAAAGCTTTTTCAAAAAGAGTAGAGTCTCCCCACAGTATGAGTCCATAGGCTAGTACTGAGGAAACATATCCGTGATACGCCGCTAGTGCCGCTTCTTTGGACACGCGTAGTCTTAGGCTCCTAATCGCATAAACAAACCTGTCAACTTTGTCACACAATTGTTCCACATGAGCTTTCCAATTAAGATGGTGGTCAAGCCATATACCTAAGAATTTAGTTTTTTCTACTTCAGCTATAATTGATCCTTTATGCTGTATGAATAACTTTATAGCACTTTGGCGACACGTCGTGAATTGAATAATATTTGTTTTATTTAAATTAACTTTTAAATTATTGAGTGTCAGCCATTTAATTGTATTATCTAAAACATCATTAATTTCTCTTTCGAACGTCAATGTGTCTTTACCTTTAATAATAATTGTAGTGTCGTCAGCAAATAATATTGTCTTATGATTCGTTATGTTTGGAAGGTCATTTATGTACATGAGAAATAGAAAGGGGCCAAGGACGCTTCCCTGTGGTACCCCAGAGTTATTAGGCAAGAACTCTGATCTTATTACATTCTTTTTATTATTTTCAATTTTGGACAATTCAATACATTGCTTGCGGGAGCTTATGTAGCTCCTAATCCAATCGTTTGCTTTTCCTCGTATGCCATATTGTTCAAGCTTATAAAGTAATAATTTATGGTCAACAAAGTCAAATGCTTTTGACATATCGAGGAATAGAGCTGCGACTGGTGCTCGTTCATTAAGGGCATCAGTAACCAGTTTAATAACATTAAAACACGCTAGAGTTGTGCTACTATTGCGCCTAAAACCAAACTGTTCTGGTTTCAATATTTCGTTTACTGATACATAACTTTGCAGCCTGCTCAGCATTGCTCTCTCAAATATTTTTGAAAAAACCGGTATTAGAGTCACTGGTCGATAATTGTTCATATCAGTTTTGTCACCTTTCTTATATAGCGGTTTTACAATTGATTGTTTCAAGATATCAGGGAATACACCCTCCTCAAAAGACTTATTTATGATATGACATAATGGCTGAGCGATGTATCTTGCACTAATCTTAATAATCCTTGTATTTATGCCATCTTCCCCAACAGCATTTGTGTTTTTGAGGCTTTTGATTATTTTAACAATTTCTAACGGGTCTGTTGGTTTAATAAAAATTGAATGTTGGTAACTTAATTTCATATTCATATTTATGTCAGGATTATTAAATTTAAAGTTATTATTATTAGTTAGGTCAATGAAAAAATTATTAAAAATTGTACTTATGTCATGTGGGTGATTATATGTCGAATTATTAATTATTATGTTATCTATGTCATTACAAGCTTGATTTTCACCTACATTATCTCCTATTACTTTCCACACCGCTTTGCATGTATTTTTGCTATTATTTATGTATTTCATATTATTTTGCTGTTGTGACTTGTGAATACACTTTTTAAGTAGTTTACCATATTGTTTATATTTTCTATCTAATATTTTTTTATTTGTTTTAGTTAATTTTAATTTTAAATAAAGACACCTTTTCCTAATACTTGATCGCTTTATACCCTTCGTCAACCATCCAGTCTTTTTCTTGCTATTGCTTTTCCCTATTTTATACTCTGGAAAGCATAATTTGAAAAATAGGAGAAATAGCTCGTGGAATGACTCAAAGGCAGCGTTCATTTTATTTTTTTCAAAAACATCGGAAAATGATAGGGCTGACATACAGGTACAGAATTTTTTTATGTTTTCTTGGCAAAAGTCTCGTTTATACTCATACCATTTAATTATGTTACGCTTGTATCGAACCTTAAACTTAATTAACTGTCCAGTTTCATGGTCTGATAGTCCCAGATATTGAACTCTCGCTTCAACATTTTTAATATTGCTAGCGATGACATCTAAACATGATAATTGCCTAGTAGGTGACAACAACATGTCATCATGGAAATGAAAATATCCTGGAAAAATTTGCAAGGCAATTGCTCTCATAATTTGCAAGGCACTAAATTTACCTTATAAAATCGAATAATTTGAAAAAAAAAATAATCTTATAAATTTACTGTTTTCTGATTTTTTCCTTTGTATCCACACAATTACCTAGCTGGATGCCAAATTTGAACTTTCTAGGTCATCTGGAAGTGGGTTAGGTTTTACGTCTATATGTCAGTCATATCTAAATAGCCGTTTAAGCTGTGTTTATGAAATTTGAGGTACTTCATTAACTCCGGGCTTCTAATACATAAACCAAATTTGGTGTGTTTATATTAATTAGTTTTTTAGCTATGATAAGATCAAAAGTGGCCCCAAATGGTTCGTGTAAACTTACACACAGTGCTACTCGCCAGTTCGCTGGGCCTGACCGTGGCTTGACACACTGTCGTGTGTCGAGATAAAATAGTGAAAATTGAATATTAACATATTATTTTATTTAGCTGCTAGACTTATCATAATAATTAATAAGTTATTTTAATTATAACGGATCTACTGCGTTTACTTGTACTTATTACAACATAGTCACGGGCAGATGCCAGTCAAATTCAAATTCAAATTCAAAACTATTTATTGCGAATAAGGGTGGTTACAAAAATATCTTATAATAACATAAATGAATGAGGTTCTCCTTAGTCAGCTTATGATTAGCATGCAATACAAAACTGAAAAGCAAGCAAGGTACCTACTACTTACACGAGATATCGTAACAATTAAAAAAACCAAGCTTTCATCAACTACTCACGAATACACTACTCTACAAATTAACTAAAACTGGCGAATTCAGATAAATGATTAGCTAGCAAGCTAAGCTAGAACCTTGCAACGCTAATCTGGACAATTCTATTTTCTCAATAAAAGCTAAAATAAAAAAAGTAACAAAATCAGTAATAAAACTTGTCATCGATAAGTCGCAAGTCATATTCCCATTTCAAATTCGCATAACCTATAACCATAACGAAGCTACAAACAAAACAGCGTACCTGCGCCGGACCATATGTCTTCAAACGCTCAATCTTGAACATTGCCCATTGTTCGTATCGAGAACGAATCGAAATAAAAAAAAAAATGATCATTGGAACATCTGGCGTTTTACACCCCCGTAACCACCCCGGCGAGTGAGACGGAGATAGGAAGACGTGTCGAGAGGAAGAGAGACGGATAAGCACCCTAGAGGCGAAAGAGCAAAAAATCTAAATCGTGTGCGCGGACGCACAGCGTTTCGGAAATGGTAATTTCGGATTTGTATCTCTACAGGTTTTGTTTTAAATAGGTTTTTATACTGTTCTGTCACATTGTAGGGAAGTCTCTAAATAGTTTGATTCAGTAATTTGCGATTTCCCGTCATTCTTTCTCGCTTAAACGTCGATGACACTGGACGACTTTACAAGCTGATTGTTGGCGAGTTTAAAACTAGGATGTGAGCGAGTTAGCTTTTGGGAACGATTGTCAACAAGCAGATTATAAAAACGCCGATGACACTGGACGACTTTACAAGCTACAAGCGAACTCACTGGCTTGTAGGGTGTAAAAAAAGCCGTGTGTCATCGATGCTGTACGTTCATGATTTATGTAGATTGTAGACAGGCAAGGGTTTAGTCTACAAAATGTAACTTTTCAAAAAGAGAATGAGAAAGAATGAGAAAGAATGTAAGGAACTTTTTCAAAAGAGACTCAAGTCTATGGTTCTCAGCAAGGTTAAGATACAGGATCTAGATACCACGCGGGCGAAGCTGCGAACAGCGGCTAGTCAGTCGTATTATTGAACATATCGTACAAAATCCGTCATCTCGATCGCACATTTGTTAATTTTTGAATTTTAACAACAGCGAAGGAGATTCGGCCAAATCGTTTTTCCCAATCACCTTTGCTTATGTTAAACATGAAAACAAGAAATATACAAAAAAATTACGTAAGGTTTTAGTAGGTAACAATTTCAACGCTCCACTATTTTGAAATTTATACTCAGTCAATTCATATCTTCAAAATTGAAGTAATACGAGCGAGATAGCGGCAAGCGGGATTCAGGGCCTTAAAAATAAAATAAAATTCTACAAAAACGCATACTACCTACTTGTAGCGTCGATACAGGTTAAACAACTGAAATAGATACTAATCATGATAGTAGTCTAAGACAAAAGTTTTTGTAAATACTGCGTATACAATACAATAAACACGTTATAAAAGTGGGACTAAGATAAGGACTAACAAAAGTCCATTCAAAATTTGGCGGCACCTTGACAAACAAGATAACAGTAATGAGACCATCTGCGGAGGTGCGAATTAAACAATAGGAAGGTAAACACGATGGTAATGGAGTTACTTCAAGTTCCCACGACTGGACAGGAAGTGGATACAGGATCAGTGGGGTGTGGTTCGAGTGAGAGCAGATTTAACATTCCAAAAATTTACAAAATAACATACGAAATAGATGGTAACCATAATGTAAGCAAACAGTGATGAGTGGCGAGATAGGTAAGGCTTATAAGCAAGACCTTCTCCCGATGGTAAGAGATCACGCCTGCCCATGACCAAAACAGTTCTAATCATAATTATAGTCTTGCTCGCCTCAATGATTTTGCTCCCAAGTTGAAAAGCTATTTACTTTGCTACGACCCACCAAGATAGGGTACAGGAGCTGGGACAGGGTTAATTGTAGGTACTTATTTTTCAGGGGACAATGCACAATGCACCCTTCAACGGGACGCCAGCGCAGACCGCTGTACCCTCTACACATAATTAGAACAAGAATAAGATATGGTACACGTGACCAAACCAATTAAAAACCGAAAAGCGTAGTCCACCGTAGTTATTATCACGTAGTGTCACGTTTACGTAGGTGTGATCGCGCGACTACGTTGCGAAATCACGATTACGGACTGGAACGTGTTGGGACGACACGTGTTTCTCTAAAATATGATCAACTAGCTATTAACAACGGTGAAGGAAAACATCGTGAGAAAACCGGCATGCCATAGAACCTAAAAAATTCGAAAACATGTGTAAAGTGCACAAAAGGAGCCACTTCGAGCCGCACTTGAAATTCTTTTTTGAAATCCTAATCTCGCTACGATCAGCTTATGATCTCCCGCTACCCGCTCTCACACGCCTACACCGTGACTTCTAAAAACTCACCCGCATAAAGGCGCCACTTTCAGAACATCTGTCCTTGCTGGTCCACCTACTCCCTTACTCGGATGCGATTCGCATACCGCTGTCTCTTTCCGAGCTGCAGGTAGAAGCGTGACTGACTTTCGCAACCCATGAGAATGGATTTAGACTTCAAGGATTAAGGAATAAAGGTAAGAATTGCTTGAGATGATGGTGTCATAGAAAGTGGTTAAGGATTTTTGAGATTCAACAAGCGGCGCCCTCCGCTAGATGGAGTGATGAGCACTGAAGCTGAAAGATTGGAGGATGAGAGCCGAAGATTGGCATCTGGACCTGTCGACAGTTGACCGCTTTGGACTGATGATGATGATGAACTAGTTGTTGACTGATGTAAGTACTACTGGACTGATGTAATTGATGACAGATTTTTTAATGATGCTTTAGACATGCAAATGACCGTGCAAGGTGAAACCAAGACAAAAAAGGACATCTTTTCGCGTAGGCTAAAACGTGATAAAAAAAATTATAAATGGCCAATATTTTATAAGAGAGCTTATAACAAGCTTAACGTTGATGGTATAAGCAAAAGTTTAAGCAAGTAATGTAGGTAAGTAATTTTGATACAATTAAAGAAAATTATATATTCTAACGATTCCTTGTCGTAGTTGGGTAAATCGAGCTCATATCAATATTGACCAGCTAAGCTTGAAGCCCCCTCTTTTTCCAGCCATACATTAGGTGCGTTACTTGGGGTCAAACGAAGGGGCGCCCGCGCACCCCAACGATCAAACAACCCGTCCCTGTCATTCTCGCAGAGTCCTGCAGCTGTCTCTGTCGCGCAGTGAGAGGTGTGCTAAGTTTTATTTATAAAATTCACTTGTTAGATTGTCAGGTCGGTTTGAAACCCGTTTTAGTGGATGGTTTCGTAAAGGGTAATGCGTCTACAATAGATATATTTTTTATTCATACTACGCTCATCGATATTCAAAACAACATAATCAGAATGTTCAACTAAGTTTATTGCGACTTGAAAATATCCTAGCGAGAAAGTCGCACATTTGGGAATAAACTGGTGTAGATCAGAAATAGAAACGGTGTTAGAATACAACCTTGAGTGACACCAAATTTGACTACCCAAGTGCCTAAAAAACGAAACCCTTTCTTTTCTAACTCAACTTTAATTACTGAAATATTACTAACGAAAGCTAGTTGAACAAGGAATAATTCAAATAAACTCAGGGAAAGAACAAGGCAAGCCTTCATTCTCGAAGGGCAGATAAAAATCTTTCTCGAGTCGATATAGGTTCTCAGTGAGGTATATCAGGTCAGTACACTCTGCTATGGTCACAGGCCCAACAGCTGTTCGCACAGTTACGACCTCGAATCGTAATATACGCACGGAACCTGCGGGCGGGGAGTTGGGAGGACAGGACGATACACGGCTCATAGCTATGTATGCTAGGACATACGTTACGTTGTATGATGCTAGGACTGGGAATACTAAAAGGTTAATAGGTTTATTTTTGATGATTGAAGGTGCTATAGGACTCTACAAGGTCAAGGATGAAGACCAAACTGAAAGTCGTAAATCTAAATTATTTTGGTTGCGTAATTTTTTTTAATTACTTCCATATTATAAAAGGCTTAGACACTAACTAACTGACAACGTACTGGCCAAACTATTGAACGTATAGACTTAAAATTTGGAGGATGTGTTCTTTTTTATCTGAAAGTGCGTACTCAGTAGGAATTTTGGAGATGTTTTTAGAGGGTTACTGCTCTGTGCGCTACCCTGCTACGGATTTTGATAAATACAAAAAAATCGAATAAGGCACCAAAATGTTTAAAAATATATATGTTAAAAAAGCAAAACTTGATGGATTTCGGTAAATGAGGTATGTTTATATTCGTACAAAAAATAAATTGTCAAAAATCGAATTTGGCGATAATATTTCGGCAGTCGGGTTTTCAGTTTTTATAAAATTTAAGCTTGTTAAAACAGTAAATTCTAAAAGTAATTCTAAATTTTCGAAATCTCACTCAACGCTTCTTCAACAACACAGCCAAGAAAGCACGCGGCATAGCGGGGCGGGCGTCGATGGCGCGCGCTCCTATTGGCGCGGCGAGCCAGGTGCGACGCCCGCGCACCCTCGGGAACACACAGGAACGTAGGGATGGAAGACGGTCGATAGAGGTGTCGATGGCATTGTCCTAATAGAACGCGATCACGCGACCATCGCAAGTTCGCACGAACGTCGGTTGCGCGAATCCGCGATCAAACATACTAATGTCAAATAGGCGTCCCAATTGGCATCGCGTCGCGCGAACTTGCGATGGTCGCGTGATCGCGTTCTATTAGGACAACGCCGATGGATTTCAAAGGTGGTATATCAGTGATGAGGACGTGGTGGCCGAGTGGATGAGGCCCTTGCCTTGCGATCTGATGGTCGCGGGTTCGATTCCCGGTGTCAGTCATGCGTAAATAGGTTTTTCGGTCGAAACTATCTATGTATGCATCCCACGTTCTCGCAACGGTGAAGGAAAACATCGTGAGGAAACCGGCATGACAAAGGGCAGAAAAAAAACGTTCTATGGCATGTGACATCCACCCATTCGGTCTCCTGAGTACCAGCATCAGACTCTCAACGTCATGGAACCCAGTGATTGCTAAGTGCACGCGGAACGCTTTTAAAACACCGCTTAAGTGTCCGGATGTCGTCAGTGTGGTGTGCCGACCGAACATTTTTAACGACCAAAATGAGGGTAGTTCTCTCATTTCACCGCGACGGTAGCTCCAATACGCCAGTCAACCCGTGACCACGGCTGTTGCAATACAGTCGAAACGTCGGGACACAAAAACATACGAGGTGAGCGCGATAAATACCCGTTATAATCAAATAACTATCTATGTGCGCACACTGCAAGCTCACATCGGTGAAGGAAAAAATCATGAGGGAAGCAAAATGATGCTACATATCCACCAATTCTCATGAGCTCCGCGTGGTGGATCAAATTCACTAGCTACAGCACCGTCCAAACCGACTAAACACAGTAATGCCTACACATAGCCACAGAATATCTGGCGTTGTGTTGCTTTATCGAAAGATTGAACAAAACAAAGCTATAATGATCATTTAAAATCCTCAAGCTGTAAAAGCTCACAAGAGACAGGATTTTGCACCTTTTTGACATGATACCAGATGTTTCCCACTCGGTGTGGTACCTACTTAATTATGCATTTTAATATTCATGGAACAGTTCTGAACTCATCCACTTTCCATTTGGAGACGTTTAAATTGCGCACGAGCAAAAAGCTGCCAGCGATGACATTCGGACGGACGCGTGTGGTCCTACCATTTACATACTGTAAATAAAGGTATATCATCTTTTATTTCCCACTTGTATTTGAGAATATGAGTTGATTATTGACGAGTGGATTTATTAACTTCAGGTTTGAATCACATAACTTTTGCTAGCCCTTCAAATCAAAATATGTACATCAATCTGCGCAATCGGCAATCAGACGAAGAAGGGTTATGTTTTAGAGTATGTCTGTTCTTTGTGGCGTCATGCAGGCTAAACGGCTGAACAGACTTTAAAAATTGGATTCGTCTAGCTAGATCTTAAGAGTGACATATGTACATACATATGCTACCTTAAATAGAAAAAAAGCAATATGCAATAAAAAATGAGACAAAATAACCTTCAATAGTTGATTGAAATTCGACGGGGAATGGTGGGATACGGCTAAGGACCGTGAAAGGTGGAAGAATTTGGGGGAGGCCTTTGCCCAACAATGGGAAAGCATAGGCTGATAAAAAAAAAAGTTGATGAGAGATGGTAAATCAGGAATGTTTAGATTTGTTTTGATCTTGGGACTGTCACAGAACAAAAATCCACTCAAATATAGGTGTTTTTGAGTGGATTTTTGTTACATTATTACTATTAACATTATTGTTGTCGCAGTCGGTTTTCAGTTTTTATAAACTTTAAGCTTATTCTATCGATAGTTTGCCCCGTCCCTAGTGTAGCAAAAAAAAATGGCCCGTGCTCCCGCACGCAGGTATAAATGACAAGTACCCACTACCCAGTCGATGCATATCTCAGGGTCGGGATATCCACAAAAATAAGGGATTCCAAATGTGCAGTTTATTTTGATTCTCATTCGGCTAATTTTAGTCATTTTAGCATAAATTAGCTACAGGATTTTCCATTTTGTTTTATTTATCTTTTGACTTTGTCTGGCGGTTTTTATTAAATACTACGTCATTGCTTCTAATCAGACTATTTCGTGTTATAAAAAATCATAAACCAATACAAAAAATGAAAATCAAAATAAACTAGGCGAGAATAGACCAATTTATTTTACTAACTTCGATATTTCCACCCAATTGTGGAACCAAAATTAGGATTCGTTTCACTCGCCGCGATCAAATACTCGTATCTATTCTAGGTATGTTCAAGTTGCCCAGATACCTGTAGTCATTTTAGAAAACATAGTGATTGATTTTCATGGTCCTGTGATCACAAAATGAACACTACCTAATCTAGGACGATAGTGCACAAATCTAAAGTTACAATTTAATTAACAAAAAAAATATTTGATTGTTAAGATAAAGATAAATAAATATTTTTGGACATTTCACACAACGATGTCTAAAAGCCCAAAACCCCAAACTAGGCAGAGCTTGTACTAAGGGAACATGATAACTGATAGAATACTTAAATACTTTTTTTTTACATATATAATACACACATAGTATAACATAGAAAAACCTAGACTCAGGCCAATCACCGATGTTCATTACACAAGTGCTCGTCCTGAAGCGGGAATCGAACCCGCGACACAAGCGTGGCAGTCCAACACACTTGCCACTCGACCAATCGTGTCGTCAATATATATATATAGATGTTTATTTATTTATTTTAATTTGTCTTATTGTAACTAGGATTTCGAACTGAAGCGGTCAGTGCGGGTATCGAAATTTGATAGCCTACAGACGGCGAATTTATAAATCCGCGGGTTTGGTAAGCCTTACACCGTACGTATTAAATAAGTTCTAGTCAAGTAGGCCAATTAAAAATAACAAATAATTACATTTATCAACTTCCGTGCAAGAGTCGTGGTCCACACAATCTACAGAGTTTTGCAAGAGCGCTCCAAGAGGCGGATAGAACACGTTTGTTTGATAAACAGTTACAAACCTCATGAATGAATCTGCGTTTGAGACGTAACGAGAAGTATAAATCATTTAAAATATACACCCGGCGAATGAACATGACACCTGGCTCGAATGACGTTTGTGCAAAGCACAGCGTGGAATTGGATAATCTTGATAGAGAAAGGGGTCCTGTAATACTTGGTGATGATAAGTAATGATAAGGCAGAGCAATTAGAGGAAGAAGAAACACGGAGGACGCCGCGCGGGGGGCGGGGGACGCAGCAAGTTGCGAGCGAGAGTGGCAGCCAGGTGTCATGTTCATTCGCCCGAGTAGTACTAATAACTAGTTCATAGTTCATATTAATTAATACTGAAGGTAACCTAAAATACATATTAGGTTAGATTATTTAATTATTTGTGGAGAAAAGACAATACAATCAAGGTAGTCAATTTTTTTGTGGCTGTATATGGGTAAAGGCATGTTTTCACAACCACAGGATCTACTTTGTGTTTAGAGAAAGCTAAAAAACAACACAAAAACAAATGTGCAACAAAAACACAGGTTCAACAAACGTACAGTTAAATTAAGGATGGTAATCGTGTAACCATTACCTTAAAAACTACAGTCTTAACACACACATAGAAAAATAACTACACAAACACAAAGTGTAACAAATATAAAATGCAACGAACACAAAATGTAACAACAACATAAGTGCCGCTCACCAATTTCTGAAACATTGCGTGCCGATGATGATAATGATAGTAATGAAAGTGACACATTTAAACAAGGCACAGACAGTGACAAACACAGAAACAAGTGCAATGAACACAAAGTGTAACAATCACTAAACGCAACGTTACAAGCACTGCTCGCTCACCAATCGCGGCGGCACACCCACGTCACGTGTCAGCGCTTAAGATGATGATAATGATGATAATGATGATAATAAAGATGACAAATTAAAAAACTAGCTACAGACAGTCACTAACACAAAAACAAGTGCAACAAACACAAAGTGTAACAACATCAGACGTGCCGCACAACAATTAAGGCGGCACGCCTAGAAACTACCATACCGTAACATACAGTGACAAACACAGAAACAGTGCTACAAACAGTAAAAAACACAAAAACAAGAGCCACAAAGTGTAAAAACGTCACAAGTGCCGCTCACCCATTGCGGTAACACGTCCGCGTGCTAATATGGATATTAATAGTTACACTACACATAAAAAAACTAGCTACATACAGTGACAAACACAAACAAATGCTAAAATAAGTGACAAACACAGAAACAAGTACTACAAACAGTGACAAACACAAAAACAAGTGCTACAAAGAGTGACAAACACAGAAACAAGTGCAACAAACAGTGACAAACACAGAAACAAGTGCAACAAAGTGTTACAACGTCACAAGTGCCGCTCACCCATTGTGGCGGCACGTCCGCGTGCTGGTGATGATGATGGTGGTGCCTCCTGTCCTGGTGGTGGCCGTGTGCCGCCGAGCACGACGTCGCCGCGACGCCGTACTGGCACAGAACAACCATGTTACACGTGACACACAATGACACAGGTACAACCATGTTACACGTGACATATAATGACATAGGAACAACCATTTATATTATTTCTAAAAGCCGTGTTGGTCGAGTGGGAGATGCCTCGACATTCGATTCAAAGGTCGAATCCAAAGGTTGGTAAAATATAAGTATAGAATCTAAATTTTGACATAAATATAATTAATTATGTATTATTATTTTTGACTATTTGAAATTTATAATATAGGTAATTTTTAATTTGTAATGTAATAATTTTTATCTTTAATCTTTAATCTTTAAATAATGGAATTGGTTGTGTAACCGTTTTATTTAAAGTAAATAAATAAATACTAAATTTACATATATTATAGCCTGAGAAAATAAATGTAACTGTGAGTCTAATAAATAAAATAAATAACATAATGACATAGGAACAACTAGGTAATACGCGACACATAATGACATAGGAACAACCATTGTAACGAAGCAACGTTACACATTTTTTTATTAAATTAACTTTTTTAATTTAAATAAATAAAATGCAATAAATCACTAGTGTCTATTACATCTAGGTTTTACTAGTGCGTAATATGAAACGCCGATTTGTTCGCATGACATCAGCGGGGTCTACTGACTAGGGGAGAGGGGCGCACCGACAGGCTTTACTGCGTGCGCCCGCGCGCGTCTCGTCATTCGCTTTTAGATTGTTTCGAGGCCGGTCCGTGCGGCGTCTCTGCACGGACCCGGTATTTTCACTTTACTTTCTATCCCTGATGGCACATTTTTAGTCATTGTAATAGTCGCTAGGTACTTTAGCCGACGACTATAAATACGTAAAATCAGTTTTATTCCCGGATTAGAGTGAGTTTATAATTATAATTCGTTGTAAATGGCAAACAATTTCATAACTTTCATTTGTAATTTTAACTTTGGTATCATTGTGTTTTAGCATTCTTTTCATATCATTCGCATTTAGCTTCTTTCATTGTAACTTTTAACCGTTAGCTTGCATCTTTCTTTTTTTTTTAAAACTACCTTAAATTTTCCATTTTTTAACGTAATTATTTTTTTGTTTGAGTAAATTCACAATTTTGCTTTGTTCATTTATTGCCTTCAGCATTATTAGCTTTCTTTTGCTTGTAAACTCCGTTTGCAGAGACACCACTACCGACTCCTAGTCCTCCTGTCCTTGCTGTGGTCGCCAACACCTTCGGCCGGACTTCTTCGCACAGGAGAGTACGAACCTACCAAGGAGTACGAATAGACGGCCGAGCAACCACGACCGATAAATTTTATGTGCCCTCCTTCTGAGCTAGTAAATTCATCTTCCAAATTTTAACATATTTTTATCTTTGGTTTTTTTAAAATAAATTTTTATTGTAACCGATTACCCTAGTTTTATTTACTACCACTATAGGTAGGTTAAAACTAGGGGCCAAACGGCACACCATGTAACACGTGACACATAATGACATAGGAACAACTATGTAACGCATAACACATAATGACATAGGAACAACCATGTAACACGTGACACATAATGACATAGGAACAACCATGTAACACGTGACACATAATGACATAGGAACAACTATGTAACGCATAACACATAATGACATAGGAACAACCATGTAACACGTGACACATAATGACATAGGAACAACTATGTAACGCATAACACATAATGACATAGGAACAACCAGGTAATACGTGACACATAATGACATAGGAACAACCATGTTACACATGACACATAATGAATGACATAGAAACAACCATGTAACACGTGACACATAATGACATAGGAACAACTATGTAACTGCGTTTATTTTAAATGTGTAGAATAGTGCTTGGGCGCCTTGGAGTTTTCTGTAACGGAATCTTTCGGAGTTTTTTCGAAATAAATATCAAAAATAAAAATATCAAATGTAACACGGAATCCTGCAGGGGATGCCTCCCAAATGTTGATATTTAGCGGCAGCAAATTAGGACAGTAAGGTTTATAGCATGGCTAGATAGATTAAATGCGTCTTCACTTGTAAGTTACGGCTCGAACGAACGCCGCACTAAAACTAAGATACGAACCGAAGGACCACTTAACTAAATGGTGGGGAAAATAAAAGGGACGGTCGTTGACCTTCCGTAACGCAATAACGACCTTTTAGCGAAGTCGGCCGTTACTGTGAGTGTATTAATTGGGGTGCGTTTTCCTCTTGATTTTCTTACTAGTTTTTGGGTATTGGATTCCTTATGAAATTACTGAATTGTATAAAAAAAAAAAACATTTTCCACAACGCCATCTAGCCCCAAACCAAGTAAGCTTGTATTATGGGATCCAGTAAAATCCAGTAGTGGCTAATTCGGCGGTATCGTCTGCACTCTGCAGCTTGGTGGTCCAGGTTCGATTACTGGCCTAGACGAGGGTTTCTGTGATAAATACACAAATTTAAGTTCGAGGTTTTTATGGTTCTATCTTAGATATGTTGTGACGTATTAAAGTTTTTTTTTATTTAAAATTGTAATTATCGAGTTAGGCGTTCTCCTGATGGTAAGATAACACGCCTGCATTTCACTAGCTACAGTACCCTTCAAACCGAAACACAATAATGCTTACACACAACTAATTTGCGGCAGAATATCTGGCACTGTCTTGGTACACATCTAGACGGCATCCTGCAAGGAACGCCTCCCAATGATGAGTTTTAAACTGTCAAATGCACGAAAGGAGCCTCTTCGAGGCGCACCTGAAATCCTTTCACCACACTGGTTCGAAATAACTAGTGACACGACAAGAAGAACTTTCTTTAATCTCAGTCAGCCACTGGCTTACAATAGAAGGAAGACAGTCAAAGACATAGTCAATAAGCGATGGTCTTCTTTGAAATAAAATTCGTACAGGTAACAAGACAAAGAAAACTGTACAAATCTGTACAGTGTACAGTGGAGCAGACAACGCTTCAGCCGCTCCGCTGACTCGCGTCTCCAGTTTTATGGCTATCTGACTGTCTTTGTACAGTCGTGGAGACAAGTGGAACATTGTTTTGTGACAAAGCTACAATAGGGTACTAAGTTACAATAGGGTTGCCTGCTATCTTACAAACTTATAGGGACAGCAAAAATAAATTTTATAAAAAAAACGGTAAATTTTAGTTTATTTCAAAAGTTAATTAAACTTGGTATTTCAGGATTTGGTTAATAAATGTACCGTATTGTCGAATAAAGAATTCGTCATGTTTTGAATATAAATTGATGTTATTCAATTGTATGTAAAAAAAAATATAATTAAGCGCATTCAAAAAATTTAGTACTTATTAAAATCGCATCTGAAGGGAATGAATGAGGGTTTATTTTAATAAAACACAATTTTTCAAGCACATACATCCATACACTTTAATGTATGTAACTTGACAGCATGTTTGTATATCTGTTTTTTAATCATTCGACCTATAAACAAAACGGCTTAATTGATTCATAAAGTATAGCAAAAGATACGTAATTTTCTTTTGTTTTCTCGTCTTGTTCTAGCACTTTTGTGACTGATTGTACTATGTTGTGTACATTTAAGTTAAGAGGCAACAAAGGCGATGTCGCGAATTAAAAGCATCTTCCCCCCCACTCCCCCCCTCCTCACCCATCCCTTTCCCACCCTTTTCGGGTTACGACTATTTATTGCTTCTATCTCGTATCTTCGTAAAGCTGAATAGTATAGGTAGAAGTAGGTGTCCTTGCGTTACTCCGTCTAACAGTAATGTATTTTGAAATGTTAAAATATAGAAAAATATATTTTTCTTACAACAGACTAGTACTTAAAATAATTTAGGTTTTACAAAAACATACAACAACCGACTTCAATCGGCCTGTTCTAGTGACCGTAGGCACCACTGACAAGTCACAGGAAAGCAAAATACGCAATTTTTCGCAATGGTGTCGCGGGTTCGATTCCCGCTTCAGGACAAACATTTGTGTAATGAACATCGATTGTTTGCCTTGAGTCAGGGTATTTTCTATGTACGAGTATTTATAACATTTATATATTTACAAAAAAAAAGTATTCTATCAGTCATCTGCGTAACAGGACAATGAGCGTTACCGGACAATGACGTCAACGTTTTCGTGCATGCAGCCGGCGCGGCGGCATTCATCGATTTATTAGATGAAGTCACGTCAAAAAGTTTTGTTAGCTTATGTACGTGTAGGTAACGAAATAACCCTTCCTTGACAGTCGGGTAAAAAGCTAACAAAACTTATATGCCTATCTAAAATTACTTCTTTTGCTTACCTCTCCCCTCCCCAACCCCATGGAGACATAATCGAAGGCATATACATAATGATAAGCGAACACCTGTCCATCACTATGTCAGCGATACCAGAACAACTGGTTAGTCTCAACTGTAGTATCGGACGCGACAAGTGAATTGTATGTGACTGAACGCGACTTTACCACGCTTTTATTTTGAACTAGCTGACGCTATAATTGAATAAAATTCCTTTATTCGTCGAAGTCGTCGTGTGTGGCGCCTACACCGAACGAAATACCCTACAAATTTTAATTTTAAAGTTTTCCATTTCAGTAGTTTGGCCGGTGCGTTGCCTCCAGTCAGTCAGTTAGTCAAGACTAAGCCTTTTATAATATAGACCTTAAGGACTTGTTATAAAAGGTGTTGTCTGGTTTTGCTATACTTTATTGATAAAAAAAATTAAAAATATGTGAAGTTTTAAGTAGCAAATCACTTTAGACTCAATATTTTTTTGGATGACCTCTTTTACATAGATCTTCTCTCTTTTAGTTTCCCATAACTTTGTCGATATCGTCTACTCGGCGAAACTTGACTTGTTTTTGTTTTTCTTATAACGTGTATAGCCTAGATTTTAGTACATTTTGGTCGCGTTAAAAAGTCGCGTCCGCTAAAACCTGCCGCTAACTGGTTAGTGTCAAACGGTCTATGAGAGGCGCGCATAAATGACATGTTTATCACTTGTTATTTTTAGATGACGCTTGTTTTAACTTAATTTATGTTTTATCGCCATTTCTTATTGGTTTGGGGAACAAACACAATAAAAGGTAATTTTAGATATTTTAACTTAGTTTTAAGAACTGTGGTGGATTTTTAATTAATCTAAACTAAAAGTTTAAAGATAAAGATAAAAATGTTTTATTTCTAAAAAGGTCTTATAATAAGGTACATAGCATAATAATATATAACTAAGAAATACAATAAATCATAAAATTATAGGCAAACAATTTGAAAAGGGAAGGAGTAGAGTAGCCATTATACATGTAATATAATATAAATTGTTCACCGTGTGTGTATAATATATAATAATTCATATTCAATTTATTACGTTTAAAGCTGACTTGCACCAAACTTTCAAAGCTCCTAAGCAACAATTTTACTCGCTTGACAGTTCTTAACGGTCAGAATCTGTACTGTTAAGGCCAATCCTCAAATCCGAATTCCATACAAAATGATTCGGACAAATACTCAAAAAGTACGCCGTATTATAGTAATTTCTTCACACTATTCGTTTCGTCCATGTTTTATGATTTCGTCAACAAAAAAAGTGAAAGGTTTCATACTCTAATTTAGATTTTTTATATGTGTTTTAAAATTAACCCTACTAACTTAAAAACACGTATAAAATCTAAATTAAAGTATGAAAGCTTTCACTTTTTTTGTTGACGAAATCAAAAAACAGCTGGGTAGTCCCAGCGAGTAAAGTAATTGCTTAGGGACCTTGACAGTTTGGTGCAAGTAGTCATAAATGACCTTCATAAACATTAACCTTGATAGGTCGTATATGTTTGAGCCCTTTGGGGTCGAGAACCATGGGGAATTGGAGCCTTCCGCGTTTTCAAAATTTTGTCAGAGCGTCTGGTCGAAGCGACGCGTGATCAGAGGGCTGGCAGCTGTCTCGGCCAAAGAATAAGCCTTGCGATACAAACTAGAGGCAATGCAGCCAGTATCCTCGGCACGCTGCCATCGGGTATCGAGTTGGAGCAGTTGAGCTGCCTATAGATCGTTTGCAGCGGTCTATGGGTGGCCCAATTGTTTCCTTTTGTAAATTTTGTAATATAGATTGTTATACACTTCATGTTAATTTATTATCAGTATCTGTACGTTTATTGGCGGATGTTTATTATTACATAATAAAAGCCGTGTTGGCAGAGTGGAAGGTCCCTCGACTTTCGATCCGAAGGTCGTGAGTTTGAACCCGGTCGTACACCAATGGATTTTTCTGTTCAAAAAAGATCTATGTGTGTTAAAACACGGGCTTAACGGGGAAGGAAAACATCGTGAGGAAACCGGCATATCGTAGAACATAATGTTCGAAAAAATGTGTAAAGTTCACGAAAGGAGCCTCTTCGAGGCGCACTTGAAATCCTTTCACCACACTGTTTCGAAGGAACTAGTGACACGATAAGAAAAAGAAGCGGATATGTAATAAACTTTGATCGGAAGAAATTCCTATTTCATCAAAATAGTACAACTTTCTAAGCCTAAAATATACACAAGCTGAATTGACAAAAAGTCCTGCAAAAAGGGACAGAAATAAATCGAAATACCATAAAGATATGGAAGAGGATACACAGCATCAGCGGCTTTTTGTCCTGAGCTCGAACAAACTCGACCTTCCATAGGAAACTAATAAATCAAGTTTGGATATATGTATTTTTACCCGACTGCCAAGAAAGGGTTATATTTTTCGCGCGTATCTTATACATATGTTTGTATGTATGTTAATTTATTTGACAAATAAGGTATCGTAGATTCGTCTCAATCACCCAAGTGTTCTCAGCTATTTAAAAAAATAATCAAAATGGCGGATTTTTGAAGCTAAATAGTAAGTCATTAATAATATTTTTTTGATTACCAAACCTTCGAGTAGGGTATCAAAATGAAGGTATTTTAAAAAAGATTACAGAAATAAAAATTAAGGTATTTTAAAGGAGATTACAGAAATAAATTTAAATTATATATTAAAATTTTATTTGGAATAATGAATTGACAAAGGGTGTATAATTATTTCGCAGTCGGGTTTTCAGTTTTTTAAACTTTAAGCTTGTTACTTAAGTATTAATTAAATAAGTATTTGAGGTATACATTTAATTTTGTAACAATAAACATTTTGATCAGGATAAAATAGAGATATAGAGGGCAATTTTCATCGTGAGTTGGCGTTATTATAAAAGGGTCACGTTGAAGTATTTTTTTTAATAACGACCAGTTACAGGTCAGAATATGCATGCTGCTAATAGATACTCTTAAAAAAAAATCCTATTACTCTCCGCCAAATATTTTAGCTACCGTGGTAATTTTTAGCCAGTTTTCAGCCATGAATATTTTCTGTTAAAAGTTTGTGTATTTAAAGCTAATCCTCAAGGCAAATTTCCATACAAAATGTTTCGGACAAATACTTAAAAAGTACGCCGTATTATAGTAATTTCTTCACACTATTAGTTTCGTCTATATTTTCCGATTGTGTCAACAAAAATTAGTAAGGTTTCATACTTTAATTTAGATTTTATACGTGTTTTAAAATTAACACTACTAATTTAAAAACATAGACGAAACGTATAGTGTGAAGAAATTACTATAATACGCCGTACTTTTTGAGTATTTGTCCGAAACATTTTGTATGGAAATTTGCCTTGAGGATTAGCCTTAAGTTTAAAAAAAAACAAATTAATACTTAAAGTGTAAGTTATTTGTTTTTTACCATAGTATTATTGGGTTGAATGTAGGAGCAATCAAGTCCTGAGTCCGAACCGATCCACTGTAACCCTACAATACACTGTTATGCTGACTTGCGCCAAACTTTCAAATTTCCTAAGCAACAACTTTACTCGCTTGACAGTTCTTAACGGTCTTTGACAGTTTGGTGCAAGTAGGCATTAAGGATTTAGTGGACGGCTTAAGTGTAGGGTACAGAGCTCCAGTAGGTACAGTCATCTGCAGACATGTATACACTCCCAAACTTTAACATTTATATTATACTCTTAATTTTGCAAAGACATTCTTCTTCTCACAAGCAAGAGGACTACAATAATTTGAAAATGCTTGCGTGCACTTTTCTTTGCAAAATTAAGAGTTATATAAATGTGAAAGCTTGGGTGTCTATGAATGTCTGTGCAGCTGACTGTACATCTAAAATAAGTCTTAGAACTGCCACGGTATAAATATGCATAACAATGTACCCGATCCATATTTAATGTAACTAAACTCTTTATTAATTAAAAAAAACTCACCATTCCATTGTCCATCCCTCCATATGGTGATTGGTATCCAGCCTTTTCTGTTACTGAAAGAAGAATCATTATAGGTTAATAACTGAATTTAACACCAAAATTATGAAAACCCATCGCGTTCCTCAGACGAAGTGTTATTGGAAAATCGACCGTGTGTTATGCCATTCAAAATCGTATTTTCTTTAAAAAATTTGGTAAAAAAAAAGTTTTAAGAAAGTACTTCAAATGGCGCCCAACATGGATTATTTAGCCTGAAAACTGGCGCCCAACATGGTACCATCATTTTCATTAAGAGCATATGTGAAAATGTCAGAAATGACAGCGGCCGTATTGCAAGACAGTGATAGCGCAATTACACACCTTACCCCGAGGGAAGAGGTTACATATAGATTTTTGTCGCTCAAAAGTAATTGACGTAAGCGACAAACTATAAGACATCGTATTGCTTTAAAATTATTGAATTTATAAATCAATAGTAGGTATATAAAAATATCGTAAATATCCTCTTTGGATGTAAAACAGATTTTAAAGAGGGCCGATTTCAAAAATAAATCTATTGAGAAAAGTTTCACCAATCGTGTTTCTGTCTTACATTTATTTAGGTTATATCCTCAAGTAATCACTGTATTAACATTAAGTTTTTGACCTTTACCGTTTCTGATGAAGCGACTCCAAATTGTCACATATTAAGCAAAATATACGCATTGAAGAGTATTTTTTATTTTACAATAATCCAAAATGTGATCAATCTCGAACCCTGTGATAAAATCATTCTAAATAAATTACTCGGAAACTTATTCAAATAAAACTGTCATTCTGTTTGACCTATTACATACAATCATAAAAAAAATGTAAAAAAAATTGTATCTAATCTAGTGATGGGGTAAATGGTAATACAATGAGACGATGTACGATGATATGATGCCAAATATTGACTGTAGATCAAGATTCAAGATTCAAGATTTTTATTCGCCAGAACATAGTATACATAGTATGTTGTTAAAGAATATTATTAGTGCCTTATGTTCTACCTTTTAAGGTGTGCGAGTTACAGTGAATGAATATAATACTATCAAATGGTATTTAAATGTCAAAGTGAATTTAAATTTTAACGATACCTACTACTTAACTATAACAATATTAAACAGCACAATACACTAGCACATAAATCTGCCTACTTTTTTGCTAACTTTTGTAAATAGTATATTTTATTTTTCAGTATGATTCATAAATTCTTTTAAGTTATAGAAACAGTTTTCAGCTAGCCATTTTACCAGCCTTCGTTTAAACATTGATCAATGATGCTCACATCACATCTTTGCTTAGCTATCACACCTGTTACAATTTTTTTGAAAAATAGTAAAAAAATGTGAGACTTTAATACAGTCAGCAATGTATTATGTACGTCACATAAAACCGGCTTGAGAAGACTAGATAGAGGGCATACAAGCTATTATCACAATGGCAACGGGTTTTTTTTCCTTTTGTAATAACTTGAGAGAGAAAATATGAATTACAAAAATTAAGGAAAAATATACACCGTTAGCCAATTTTATATAGGTACTCTAAGTTTAAATGATAAATAGAAAAAAACCGTGAATCAAATTGCACACAAAGTATACTGATCGAATTAATGAATTAAATAACATTTTTAATAATACCTACATAAATTGCCATAAAACTTTCTTCTTCTTATCGTGTCACTAGTTCTTTCAAACCAGTGTGGTGAGAGGATTTCAAGTGCGCCACGAGGCTCCTTTAGTGCACTAATATACGTTAAAGGTTTTCTATTATTTATTCTCTGCATAATTTTCCTACAGAAGAAATTAAAGTTTCCATTTAATTAAAAAATATTAATTTATCAAATGATTGCAGTTTTCTACATAATAATTCAGTCGCTAACGTACGCCAGTCAGTCAGAGCGAAACGACTAATCCGAATTATACAGTGCGACAAACAGGGGTGGGCCCTTGCACATTAATGTCGACTTTTTGTCATTTTTTTTTAATTGCAGACAACGTTTGATGACTGCTTTTGAAATGAATGAATGAAAACGCATAGTAAAAAAAATAAAAAAAATATATGGATCTTTAGTAGTCCGAAATAATATTTTTTTATTTTTTATTTATAGTCATATAGACTATTTACTATTTATAACTATCTAACTATTTATAGTGATACAAAATATACTGAATAGTCATGATGGTTCAGCATATTTAGCAATTTAAAAAAAATGGCATCATGAAAGTTGTTATAAGCTAAGCTGGGCATCAAAAAATTTAAATTCATAAACAAAACTATGATGGATGAGAAGAGCCGGAGATCGGGCTCAGTGGCGCGCCTTGGTAGAGACCTACGTCCAGCAGTGGACTGCTATAGGCTGATGATGATGGTGATGATGATGTGGAAACAAAACTACGTACACCTAACACAAAACAATATTTTGACAAATCAATCAAGTTTTTCGAAACCACCCCCGACCCATGCTATTGTGTTGAGATTCGACCTACAAATTCAAACGGGTTAAAAATAAATCCTTATAAAAAAAACCGTCAACCGAAATGACAAAGCTTCATTTTAATTACACCCGACGCATCCCGCTGCAAATAGGGTTGTCAATAATTGTTTAGCGTCAAAGCTAAATGAATGCGGAATACAGGGCAGAAAATTTTCAGACACCCTGTCAATAAAAATGAAATATCTCTGTTTTAAAATAATTTGTGTTACTTTTTACAATGTAGTTTTATTCACAATAAAAAGCCTAGTAGTTTTAATAAATAATATTTATCTAGCCCTGTTACTTTACTTCTCTATTTGAAATTTTGTCTCGGATCAAAATGTACTAGAAGTTAGCCAAATTAGGTCGCATTTTCAATGTACTACTACATTGTGGTTCTTTACTTTTCACTTGTGTCTAAAAAATAGATAAAAATCCTTAAGATCCTCGGGCCAGGCCCGGTCTGTAGCAGGCATCGTGCTCCATTCTCGACCACACCGTCACTTTCCATCAGGGGAAGAGCAAACGCTTGACTATTTTTATAAAAAAAAAAAGCATTCAGGCAAACATAAGTACGATAATCGAAAAATTATTTCACGTTCATGCGATGTAACATTAATTGCCAACAAATCAAATAGAAATATCGCAACCCAGTTTGTCCAGTTGGAACCAAATCCGTTGCGCGTAAGTTTCCTGCTGAATGCTATCTGACAACCCTAGCTGCAAGCTACGTTGGTTGTTGTTACAATCACAGATTATAAAACGGGAACGCTGTATTGTTGCGCCTCTAATGCGCGCTGCACTAATCTGAATTATACGGTACCACTCACTCGCCGGAGGGTTGACTTGTACAATAGTATCGACACTTGTGTGTCGGAAAGCTGTTTTTTGACGACACTTTTGTGTCGGAAAGTTGTTTTTTTTATTCATATGGCCACTGGCTTGTACAGAAGGCAAGAACATGTCATACCTAAGTTGGATAGTTTGAAGAACACTGAAATAGTTCGAAGTACAGACAGCTGCACAGACATGTATACACTCCCAAGCTTTCACATTTTTACTATACTCTTAATTTTGCAAAGACATATTAATTTATAAATGCTTGCGTGCACTTTTCTTTGCTAAATTAAGAGTAATATAAATGTAAAAGCTTGGGAGTGTACACATCTCTGTGCAGCTGACTGTACATAAAATAAAACACACACTAATGGCCTGCGCAAACTGGCGGACGGTACGGCAAATATTTTTTAATAATGAGATTAGGATAAGTATTACATGCAATTGATTAATTCCGCCGTACCGTTCGTCTGCGCAGGCCATAGATGTTCTCAAATTAATATTCAGTCAGAACACGAAGTAATTGAAGGCAAGAGAGGTCTAATCAATGAAACTCGCCCAAAAGACGCAGTCCTTGAAGTGGAAGCACAAGGGGCAGATAAGGTTATTATGTAAATTAATTTCCTAATTGTCACAGTTACGCCATTGTTCGTCTGAATGTAGGACATTTATAATGAAAATGGCTTTAAAATGGAGACAACGGAGCCTTCTTTGTTTGTTTATGTGAATTTTAAGGAGTTTGGAGATATAATTGTGATGAATTAAAATAAAGGGGTGGCTGTGGCGTGAATTAGGGAAGTGTATTAATGCGGATGTCTATGAAGCCGGAGTTATTGCCAAGGATAATGAAGAACGTGCTGATGTAATACTGGAAAATGAAGAAGATGAGCCAAAGAAAACAACCACCCTATTGATGCGTAGGGATTCTACTCCAGAAGTATATTTTATAATTTTTGACGACACGGATGGTCGAATGGCAAGTACATTGGACTGCCACGCCCGGTGTCGCGGGTTCGATTCCCTCTTCATGACAAAAAAAACTGTGATGAACATCGGGTGTTTTTCCTGAGTCGGGTGTTTTCTATGTATCTATACATATAATAAAGCAGAAGACCCCGAATTTCTGTACATATGTTTTTTTTGTCGGAAACGTGTTCGGACGAGATTAATTAACATGCCCCAATTATTATTTTTTTAATTGGAAGACTTTGTTTGTTTGTTTGTGGGTTTGTGTGTTCGTCCATCACGTAAAAACTACCGAACGGATTTTAACTGAAACTTTATGATATCATAGCTACTAAGCCTGAAATGGTTATAGGCTATATAATATTACGCTACATTTTTTCAGAGGGTAGATATAGAAGTTTAAAGTTTGTATAGAAACAGTTTTTTTTATGAGTGTATACTTCTCAAACTTTGGAATTACATTTTACAAAACAAATAATTAGACACGGGTTTCACCGATTTAAAAATTAAAGTTAAAATATGTAAAAGTACGGATTGAAGGTGTTATTAGACCAATAGTTGAATGACCCTGTCTCCTCAGGTAAACACAATATTTAATCGAAAGTTGCATTTTTATAATCTCCGAAGATAATGATTTCAGTTTTCTACTAAATTCAATGTTTGAGTGGTTAAAAAGAGGGTTTGAAAATGTGCATGTTTTGATTGACTTGCTTAGTACTGACACTTTGCTATTCTGTGATTAGGGTTTGCAATATTCGTAAAATTTTACTATTCGAATAAAATTAATAATTGTAGAGCCAATTAATCGATTATTCGGATATTCGAATATTTTTTTAACATTTATTGAAAATAATGCAACATTAACTAAACACACACAAGAGCAGCTAGACTGGGCTTAAGTTTGATTTCAACATAGCTCTATTAAAATATAATCAAATATCTTAATTATTACCGACACTGACGTAGTTTTTCAAATGCTGCCTCTCTCCCCTTCACTTTGCCTCCTTCTAAAAATTGTTTCTAACAAACCACAAAATCTGCCTGAGGTACCTGTACTCTGGAACAATTTCAAGAAGGTGGTCTTTGTCAACGACGGGTCTCGGATGGTCAATTATCATGACTTTGGTTTTATCCAAATTCATGCCGAGACCGATCCGTCGCGAGGCCGTCCAGCATCGGTTGCAGCTTCTCCAGCGACTCTGCCATCAAGACTATGTCATCTCGCCGTTTATGTTAATGCCCTTACCTTTCCAGTCCATCGTCTTAAACACGTCCTCCAATGCGCTTGTGAACAATTTTGGGGATATGAAATCCCCCTGTCTCACACCTCGCGCTGTTGGATGGGCTTAGATTGCTGGTCCTGTACTCTGTCTGACACTAATGGTGGCAGCGTCATAAACGCATTTCAGCACTTCGATATAACGATAGCCTACTCGGCATCGCTGTAAGGGTTCCAGAACAGCCCAGATTTCAACAGAGTCGAATGCCTTCCCATTATGTCACAATAGCTAGCCACAGGGGCCAATTATACTCTTCGGACTTCCTTATAATCTACCTCATTAAGAACAGCTTATAGACGTTGCTCAGGAGTGCTTTATAAATTTTTGTATGCCTTTTTTAAAAAGAAAACTTCTATACTCCTGTTCTACGCCCTTGGAGTTATCCCACAGTGAATGTCAAAATTAAAGAGGCTTTGCAGATCTTGTACAACAGGAGGTCCTTCTGCCTTCAGAAGTTCTGAAGTAACTCCGTCTTCTTCACCGAGGGCCTCTAAATTTTAGCTATCTCACAGCCAACACGATCTAGTCTAGGCTAATGTCAGGCAGTTCGTCGGTATAGTGGAGTGTCAGGGTGGCTCTGAAGTCGTGGTCGTTATGTTCGGGAGAGGAGCATTTGCGGCGTACCAACTCGAAAATCTCCAGCTTTGACAAAGTGGTCCTGCTCTCATGAGTTTTCAACTTCGTAAGGTGGCTCCTTACAAGCTGCTGCAAAATCAATACTTTGGACCCTCAGTTTAGTTGCCTCCTCAATTTAGCGAGTATTGAAGGTCGTGCCGTATCATCTTCGCAATCTGTTTGTTCAGGTCTGACCTCTGACGAGGTGGCCTGGGTAGTTTCTCGCCATAAAGTCATCAGCCGAAGAGTTTCATCCGAGATTTTGGACTTCCTGCCTGTACGCTGCATTTAGCAGAACTTGATGCCCTCATACCTAAGACTTTCAACCACGGTATGTAGGGCCTCGTCAACATCTTCAGTACACCATTGCAACGAATCTTTCCCCGAGAGGCTTCTGGAGCTTCTGAAAGCACGCCATGATTTGGAGTGGATTAGGTCGGAGCGTGGACTTCATCAGACGGTTTCTCTCGAGCTTGATAATCTATATTCGAATATTGGTTACATTTTACCTACATAACATAACATTCATTCAGTCTTTATTATAGCTTCATACATAAACATTAATATTACAATTACTAATGTATAATCAACTCTCTTTTTTAAACTTTGATAATATGAACGTAAAAACTTAACGCGGCCAAACATCTTTGTTCTTAAGCGGTGACACAAGTAATTCGTCGAAGAAAATCACCTTCTTTGACACTGGAGGATGAGATAGAGAGCAGTTAATTATATGCTCACGTTAAATGTGTACCAGGTTGTCCACCGCTGTCAAAGAGAACCATCTCTACTTGGATTTTAGTGCCAAGATAAGTACTTTTATTACTTTATAAACTATTCGAATATTCGGATAACTTAAATGAATTATTCGAATTTGAAAATGGACCGGATATTCGAATAAAATGAATATTCGAATATCCGGATTGCAAACCCTATCTGTGATATTTATTTCGCGGGTGGAACAAACAACACCGACAATAAACAATTCTTCCACGGGTGACGAAGTCGCACGCGGGTACAGCTAGTTCTATATATATGTATTTACAAAAAAAAAGTATTTAAGTATTTTATCAGCATCTGGTTCCCATAGTACAAGCTTTGCTTAGTTTGGGGCTAGATGGCGTTGTGTGATATTATGTCCAAAATATTTATTATTATAATTCCTCATTCAAACAAAATCGACGCTGTTTAAACTTAAATAATAGGAACATTAGTATTAAACTGCGAGTACTTTTCGAACAAATTATAAATCGATGAAAATGTACAGAAACAATAAAAATGTCAACAAGTCATTGATGGAAAGGAAAAATCAAAATCATATATCAGAATATTAGACAATATACGATAAACGAATGATTCAATCAATCAAATTGAACGATTGGTTTGTAAAAGAGAGCACGTGAGCCAAAGTAGATATTAAATTACAGAGCTGAAACAATGACACGATAATGGGCTGATTATAGGACGGGCCAAGTTACAAGTGACAAGCGGGTTTACAAACAAGCAAGATTTTTATAAAACATAGAAGTTTAGTTTAATCGAACCCACTTACGTACCTACCTTATTTCAAAAAGAATCAGACAAACAATCAAACATAGGTACTACATGTATAATAGGCTTATGTATAAACTTAAACTTAGTTATTTTGATAGTGTAAGTACACTGGAAAAACATAACCCTCCTTCTCCGCAGTAAGGTAAAATTTTAGAGTACCTAAACTAACATAACATTGCTGTATCTAAGATAGACCATAGAGAATAAGAGGGGATGTTCTAACACAAGTTTATCAAACTTACCAGAAGAGCCTCTAAACCTTGTAAAAAAACTACATATTTGAATAAAAGATTTTCGATTTTGATTTTTTTGAAAGAAGTTCAGTGATGGAAAACTAATGTAGTTAGATTAAACGACTTAAAACATACTAGTTACTGTGAAGTACAAATAAATACTAAGTAAATGACTCCTTTATAATCACTTTACCAAAAATTATGTATTGGTGTGATTTGTGAATTACATCAGAAAATGTTTGTTTCAACTATAACTAGATATGCCTAATAAATTGATGAACGCCGCCGCACCGGCTGTTCACGAAAACGTTGACGTCATTGTCCCGTTACGCTGGTAGTCACGTTAAACTATCGTCCGTAATCCAGCTTTACAGACAACCATTTTTTTTTTAACTGACCAATGATATCGTAAAGCCTGACTTTTCAAATCTCTAGCAAACTTCTCCAACCGCTACATGTAGCAACTTGCGCGCGAAAAATCGATAGAAAATAACCAAGCATTACATATTTTCCTCAAACTCTATGGCATTTAACTCTTTATTACTCGGATTAGCCCGCCCTATCATCGACTCAAGCAATTATACAGCGTTTTAAAAACAAATGAAATATCAAATTACCCGTAATCACTGTTGAATTTTATATAAAGTAGACATATTTACACTACTCTTAAGCGTCGATGACACAGGGCTAGTTTATAAGCTACAAGCCGGGGAGTTTACTAGCTAGCGAGTGACCGAGTTAGCTTTCGGGAAGGATTGTCAACTAGCAGATTGTAAAAAAACCCGATGACACGTGCGAGTTTACAAGCAACACAGGCGAACTCGCTGGCTTGTATACTAGCTATGAGTCATCGACGCTTTAATTTTAGCCGACTTTTAGAAGGTGGAATATGTTTAAATGTTGGTGTTCATTAATGTAAGTTATAAAAAGTTTTGTCATTCTGTTAATTCTCATTTTTATCAACTCCATTTTCCAAAGCAGATAAATCGGCTTGAAAAACTCCGTGACGTACGTGTTTTCAACTAAACAAATATTACGCTTGTTGTCATATGTTTAACATAAATGTACATGTACCATGAAATCTAAAAACCGGCGGTTACTGAATGAGAAACGACAGTTTGTTCAGTCTCACCGACACCCGCCGTCGGCCACTCGAAGTCGCGTGGCTGGCACGCGTCATTGGGTGTATTTGCAGTATGTCGCTATATATTATTGGTGTTAATTAATAGGCTTAACCCCGGTTATAAATGTGACAACAAATTATAGCGTTCATTCGAGGAACAAAAATGCTCTTAATTTGCACCTAAACCATATCTACGTCTAAGCTCTCTAAGCATTGCTGTTTGCTCTTATCAATTCGTAAGTTAATAAAATTACGGATTACTAACTATAATACGAATGCAATGTACCGCTTCCCTCATCAACGGCAAATTATTTTATTTATTTATTTGTTGATGGACGAGCAGCTTTCACTGATGTGTCTATGTCACACAGTGTTGGATTTTTTAATAGTTTTGTGACACTTACTTTAACAAAGACTTGTTAATTAAAAACAATACTCAACGCGATGACCAAAATCAATTACTAGTAAACTAAAACATGTAAGGTTATATTCATATGCACAGCCAACAGTACCAGCCCTAGTGTCGCTCCCGCGGGCACGCCATAATCATCCCCATCTTTTCTCCGCACCAATCCACCGTGAAACGCCAGAGTTGATTTATAGACTTCTATAATACGACCGTAGATCATAGAGCCGATGGCCTGTTTAGGGTGAAACTTACATTTATTTGATAGGGGAATAAATTGTAGAGCTCGTCTCTTAGTGAACGCTGGACTGAATTCGATCGTGATTTAATTAAAAGGGTGGTATTGTGTTGTGGTAATTGTTGGTTGGTTTTTTTATTACTTCATGATAAAAAGATCTAATCAAGTTTTATTTAATCTGCATTCAAATATCATGCAAAATTGGCCGTGGTGCATAGTGCGGGCATATTATTATGTAGGTATTATTTTTTAAAATTAAATTGCGACAATAATCAACTAACGATTTTCACCAAACATAACACTTTCGAGGTAGTTTTTTTTAAAATTTATTATACCATTTTAGTTCTAATAAAAGAACACACAATTCATGTTTTTTAGATTAAATAAATAAAATAAAATAAAATTGAACATTAAAATTAATTCAGAGTTATGACAAGGAGTGAAGGAAGTGAGTTGAAGCTAAAGTTTGTATATATCTTGATTATTTTTTGCCAGTGCTCTTAAAATATTTGTCCTCTATTTTTGAAAGAGTTCTAAGATTTTCTAATAATTTCACATGAAAATTTTTACAATGTAATATATGACCCATCCCGTTCTATACCCCAAATTTCTCGCACAATAATACAAAAATATGACCGTACTAGTTCATGCCAATCTTGACAATTACACGCTTTCTAGCTACCTATCTCATTCCCACTAGATATTTGTTGGTGAATGGTGAGAGTGAGAGGGGTGTAGAGGGTGAGGGGGTATACAGATCCACCGTTAATGTTACAAATATTGTCTACCGTGAAGTGATTATTGAGGGTGGAACTCTCATTCATAATACGCTGAACCAACTGCGTCATGGGAGAGAAGGAAGCGTGCACGTACTTGAACATACGGTGACTCTTCAAAAATTAAATATAGAGGGCAAAAAATCAAATAAGGATGATGTTTGGCTAGACGACATGTAGTGAAATATTGATCAAACGCTCACAGCTTTTTACGCGTGCTTTTCCTCAAACATTTATTTCTCGCACTCGCAAATAAATGTAAAATGAACAATTATAGTACCGAATGGTTTTGAACAAGATAAAAGGAATTGAGTCAATTACCTACTATTGTAATAAAATAAGATGTCAGTAAAACGTCAATGACACAGGATTAGGTTACAAGCTGCAAGCCATCGAGTTAAGAAGCTAGCGAGTGAGCGAGAGGTTCGGAAAGATTTTCAACTAGCAGATTGTCAAAAAACCGGATGACACAGGGCGAGTTTACAAGCTACAAGCGAACTCGCTGACTTGTAGCTTATAAACTAACCCTGTGTCATCGACGCTTAAGCAGACAGATATGAATTTGTATCGATGTAGCAGCAAACACTAACTATCCAGCCAGCTACAATTTCCATAACATTGGATTTTAGGGCAAAATAGTGCACAAAGGAGCCTCTTCGAGACGCATTTGAAATCCTTTCACCACACTGGTTCGAAAGAACTAGTGACACGATAAGAAGAAGGGCAAAATATTAAGTTTTTTTTAAGCCGGCGTACACTTAAGGCAATCCAGTCAGGAACATATATAACGATTAATCGGGTAGAATTTAACGCCACGATGCGTTTCGAGGGGCCGACAGTTTTCGCGCTCGACTGTACTTCAGCTATTGGAGGGAGATTATCCTCATGATTGTACTTACTGAAGTGGATTTGGGAAATTATTTAACGGGGAAAAGGGATTTTATGGGCTGAAGGGCAGTTTCGGCTTTTGATGTGAGCTTTTGGACTTTCATAACCTTTTTTCAACTTGAAGTATTTACTATTCAATACATTTCCAACACCAATTGGCATTTGCGGTCGCGTGACGCGACGCGATGCCAATTGGGACGCCTATTTGACGTTAGTACGTTTGATCGCGGATCGCGCGACCGACGTTCGCGCGAACTTGCGATGGTGGCGTGATTGCGTTCTATTAGGACAACGCCTAAAACCTTCTAGATTAGAAATTTCGGACAATTCTAAAAATAATTGCTAATATATGATACGTAGGTATTGATTTTAATCCAATTTCGCCAGAGGACTACACAAGCTAGCTGAAAACTGTATAGGACTATACAAACTCAACATAATGTGATAAAGAACAGTGATAGCTCTGAATTCTATCATATCGAACGGAGGTACTCTATAAATCTAATCATTCACGACATCTAGGTCTTTTCCAGCAGTAGACAGAACAGACGCCTAACAGTCAGGAGAGAACTTTAGATGATGCATGAAATACAATCAGTCAGTGGATGGAAGCGGTACAGGTCGCTAACAAAAGCTGGCGCTGTCAAAGTGCTCACACTAATGCAATTTCACTACAAGGCATGTTAATGATTTGCTATTTTTATTTCATTGTCACATGGTTATATTATTTCATTTTGTAACAGCTCTATAACCGGTGATTTTTCATCAGTGGCCTAATGAATGTCACATTTTTTAAAAATAATTCATGCATGATGCAACATCACGCAATCACTCCCACTCACACTCAGCACACTACTGACTGTATGTTATTGTTATTTACGATATGAATGAAATTGTGAATGGTGACAAGTATCATGACATCACAGCGTACAAAATCGCCTATCGGGCGCGTCGGGTGGATATCAACGCTGATTTTTTAACATACTTGGTCTCAGAAAGTAACAAGTGTTATATGTGATGATGTGTTTTGTACCATGATAAATAACATGTTACTCAGTATACTTTCCATGGCTAGGCTACGAGGCCTATACCCAACAGTAGGCCCTATCTGGCTGATATGGTGTTGATGACGATTCCAGCTAAGGAAGCTTACAGTATGATATCGACTGCTCATTTATGACCACCATTAATGGCCATCGAACCACTCAATTACCCGCCATTTTACCACAAGATTCAGTTTCAAACACCCCATGTTTAGTTAGGACAAACAAACACACGGGCGACCGCTAGCTGTTTGCGCGGTAAATATTGGACGCGAGTTTGTTGTTTTACGGATTTCATTTTGTTATTCTTTTAATTGATTTTTTTGATTTGAATTGATAAAACTTCTAGGTACACCTCTAAGGCGTTGTCCTAATAGAACGCGATCACGCGATCGTCGCGCGAGCAAGCGACGCGACCGTCGTTCGAATCCGCGATCAAACGTACTAACGTCAAAAAGGCGTCCCGATTGGCAATCGCGCGATCGCGCGACGCGACGCGATGCCAATTGGGACGCCTATTTGACGTTAGTACGTTTGATCGCGTGATCGCGCGATCGACGTTCGCGCGAACTTGCGATGGTCGCGTCATCGCGTTCTATTAGGACACTGCCTCAAACTATATATTTTTCTGAATGAAAACATCGTGAGGAAACCGGCATGTCATAGAACCTAAAAAGTTCATGTTCATGTTCAAAACATGTGTCTAGTGCACGAAATCCTTTCACCACACTGGATCGAAAGAACAAGTTAAACGATAAGAAGACCGGCCTAAGTGAACCAAATTCCTGTGTAGCACTGTTCTAGTCATGAGCAGGCGATGACTCTTACCACCATTTTTAATGCACACATAGATTTTTTGAATTGAAAAATCCATTGTTGTACGACCGGGTTCGAACCAACGTCCTACGGATCGAAAGTCGAGGCACTTTCGGCCAACACGGCCAGAATAAGAAGACGTACTACTCGGGCGAATTAACATGCCACCTGGCTGCCACTCTCGCTCGGAACTTGATGCTTCCGCCGCTGCCCCGCGCAGCGCCCTCCGTGTTTCTTCTTCCTCTAATTGCGAAGCCTTATCATTACTTATCATTACCACGTATTACAGGACCTGTTCTCTATCAAGATTATCAAATTCCACGCTGTACTTTACACAAACGTCATTCGAGCCAGGTGTCATGTTTGTTCGCCCGAGTAGGACGTACGACGATATTAGACTCCGTGTTCGAGGTTTCCAGCCCGCCTGAAGGTCAACATTACGTAAATGCTCCCGTCTGTCACAAGTCTACTGTTTACATTAATTCCCGCTGTCAGATACAGGTACAGGAGCGGTGAGCTATCAAATGACGTCATCAACAGCTCGCTTTGGGGAGGGCGGACCGTCGCATTTCAGTTGACACTGTTCTGAATTTGGTAGCCTGTTATTTTTTTTTATGTTTCGCAACAATTTAGATCTCTTCTTCTTATCGTGTCACTAGTTCCTTCGAACCAGTGTGCGTGAAAGGATTTCAAGTTCGAAGAGGCTCCTTTCGTGCACTCGACACATGTTTTCAAACTTTAGGTTCTACGACATGCCGGTTTCCTCACGATGTTTTCCTTTACCGTTGCGGGAACGGGGGATGCATACATAGATTTTTTCGACCGAAAAAACCCAATTATGCATGACTGCCACCCGGATTCGAACCCACGACCCATCAGATCGCAAGGTAAGGGCCTTATCCACTCGGCCACCACGTCCTCATTTTACGGACTAAATCAATGTTATTTTTATGTTTATCTAAGGGTTAAATTTTGTCTTTATGTAGAATAGAATAGATAGGATATTTTACCAAATCACACAATTCACATAACAAAGCATAATTACAATTATAAGATACAAAAATGGTATTCACTCAGCATATTGCTGCACGCTGGTTTTCTGTGGAGCCGAGTAGTAGAGAGAAATATAAAGGTGGTTGTCGGTTTTAAATGAAAAAAAAATGGTTTAAAAAAAACAATTCACTTTAAAGTGCCCATCACAACATGTAATTTAAATACCTACTTTCCTATAATTATTAAAAATAATTTTTTTTCTTTTTTTTTTCTTAAAAACCAGTAATATCGGCCCGCCTCTATTGATTGCAACACTCCAAACGGGTAATATTGTGTAGCTGCTCTTAAATATAGAACTTATTAAGACCTGAGATGTAACCTACCTATACCTACCCAATATGGCAATAAATTACTGAATACTGGACTGTATAATAGCCGTTTCCGCCTCCAGCTGATGGATTTTGGCATTCATTTTCATCACGAGATATAAGTTTAAAAACGTTATTGGATTTTAGGATTTTTTGAACAGCGCTTCTCGTTTTTAAGTAAAATGGAAGTCCTAGTCTAGATAATTTTAGCGATGTTTTCCAGTGCGTCACTATAAACTAATTCATATCGTTTGTACGGTGAAATTATTTGATCAGCTGCGCGTACGACGCGCCCCATTGGTCGAGGCTTGACGGCCAATCAACAACGGCTTTTTCGAAATAATGTTTATTACGAACAAAAGTATATTTTTTTTTTGATAACGATATTGACGGTTTGATCTCACATCACCGAGGTGGATGAGAAGAACTAAAGATCGGGATCAGCAGCGCCCTGGGAGAGACCTACATCCAGCAGTGGACTTCTTCATACCGTATCACTAATTCTTTCGAACCAGTGGTCCTTTCGTGCATTTGACACATTATTTTGAACTTTTTAGGTTCCACAACATGCCAGTTTTCTCACGATGTTTTCCTTCACCGTTAAGCACGCGTTTATAATGCACACATACGTTTTTTGAACAGAAAAATCCATTGGTGTACGACCGGGTTTGAGCCCACGACTTTCGGATCGAAAGTCGAGGCACCTCCCACTCGGCCAACACGGTTTTTTTTCAGTAATGGATTGCTATAGGTAGATGATGAAGCTATCTAGCATAGATATATACACCACCAATTTTTAATTACCAAAAAAAAAATTAAATGGCAATGCAGACGGGGTACTACGTTGTATCTGTGCAGTCAAAATTTTGAATTTCAACAAAATGATAGAGTTACAGCGGCGCGAGTGCGGCGCCAGAGCAGAGCTTTTGCAAGTTTTTTTGCCATATCTGTGTTCAGTAACGGCAACTGACCATAGTGACCATGAGTATTTTTTTTAAGGTGAAAATAGACCGTGTATAGTTTACGTCCTAGAAAAGGACATAAAGCTAAATTTTTTCCCGAAAACCACGCAAGTTTTTTTGCCATATCTGTGTTCAGTAACGGCAACTGACCATAGTGACCATGTGTATTTTTTTTAAGGTGAAAATAGACCGTGTATAGATTACGTCCTAGAAAAGGACAAAAAGCTAAATTTTGTCCCGAAAACCACGCAGTATGGTTAAGATAAGATAATCATTTATTTGCCGGAATGTACTTGGAACATAATTACGTTGTTATAATGTAGTCATTATTCAAGCGGTTCCTATAAATTCTGCCTCCTCTCGAGGCGTGCAAAATTACACTTAAAACTAATAAATAATTATAATCTAATTGATTGTTAATAATGAAATAGCAAGTTGGAAAATAATATCAGAGATAATACTTAGTGTAATAATACCTACTCTGTAAAATAATATAAACACTGCACACCAAACACACATACTCATAACTTAGGCACAGTACTAATACCTGCTACAGTACACACACTGAAGTGCACAAATCTGTAAAAACAGCACACCTTGCGAGGCGGCTAGTTATACGCCCCGAGATACAGTTGTCCAAACTAGTTCGGAGTGTATAACAAAACCGACCCCGCTGGGTTAAATAATATACAGATATCAGCTACCAAAATTGTAAAATTTTAGACCTAAGATGTGTGTCTATTGAAATAAATATATTTTGAATTTGAATTTTTGAAGTGTAAATAATAATATACGAAATATTGGCAATCAAGTGTTTAAAAAGTAAATTTCTCACTATTACATTTAATTAGCTTCAAAATCGGTCTAGATTCATAAACGCTAGTACTATGAGTGACTGATAAAGATGACCCTAGGGTTATTACGTCTAGAATCGATGTTAGGTCAGAAGCCAGGCGATACAACTAGTGCAGTGCGCGACACTTCACTGTGACGTATGGATGGATAAAAATGTTAGACAACATAATTTTGTAACAAAAACCTTGTTTTAAAAAGTGAGAATATGTTATTGGAAATAAGATACGTTCAGATAAGTTATACCTATACACATTAAGTGCTGTTGATTCTATGATAATATAATCAAGTTTTACAAAAACATAGACAACCGTCTTCAATTGGACTGTTTTGATGACCGTAAACACCACTGAAAAGTCAAAGGGAAGCAAAATACGCAATTTCGTTTACTTAGACGACGTATTTCTTTCAGTTATTTTGATATAAAAACTTAACTACTGTACCGATTTTAATGTTTTTTTATGGGACCAATCTGAATTGTAAACAACAAAGTTCTAAACATAAAAAAAAAACATTCAAATCGAGAAACTCCTCCTTTTTAGAAGTCGGTTGAAAATAAAACTATCAGACATAAGATTTGAACTTTTAAGCAAATAAATTGATTCTCTCTCATAGCCCCTTGGACGATTTTACTAACAATAAAATATCACCATTTTATTTGGTAGTCTTGTAACGCAGTGGGCCGTGCATACTTTACTGTCGCGTACTATAACCAGTACGATCAGTAATTAATAGTAATACATTTCATTTCTCGTGTAGTGTCGACATTTGATCGACGTAATGATAAGACACCGACAATGATCGAATCTAGACTGCGTGGAACGGAATTTAATATAATGAGGTCATAGAAGTATTAAAGTACAGAATCACACTGTAGTACATTGCAAATGTGACAAAGAAAAGGGAGCCACATTGGCTAACTTCTAGTACAATATGGTCCGGTGCAAATGTGAATGCAAATTTTCAAAAAATGGTGCGGTGGCAAATTACTACTAACCCATATGATAGCGTAGTGTGATATATCCAAAATATTTATTTATTTATTCAAAATTATACACTGTAAATATTTAATCAACAGAAAAAAAAATACACATGGTCAGTTGCCTTTACTGAACACAGATATGCCAAAAAAACTTGAAAAAATTAAGTCGATTTTTTATCAATTTTATTTTTATTTAAAATGGATAACTGTTACCGTTAGTCGTTTTCCTATGGATGTGCATAAGGCGGTATCCTTTATTTATAATAATTTAAGTTTTATTCATCGTTTGGCAAACCCGGGTACCTAGCTCGAGCCAGCTCGCAAAATCTCGGCTCGGGCGCCGCACTCGCGCCGCTGTCATTCCGTCATTTTGTAGAAATTCAAAATTCTGACTGTACAGATACAACGTAGTACCCCGTCTGCATTGCCCATTAAATATTTTTTTGTAATGAAATATTGGTGGTGTATAACCAATATAATTAATAATATAATTAATACCAATATAATTAATTAATTTCGTTCGCGAAGTCGGTTATGGTATGGTATATGAAAAGTTATGCATAAACGAACATACATAAAAATTATAAACGTGTCGAACTGAGAACACTCCTCCATTTTTATTTTCGTCGGTTAAAAACAAGTCAAAATGTCATTGTTATCTTGAACACGAGTCACCGATAAATGTATCAATTAAACGTAAAATTGTAGTTATTTCGCGATTGTAACAATAACAATTAATTGACATATTGATTGCGGTATCTCTCGAATGTTGGTCGGTTGATAAAACGAGAGTATGTCCCTCACTCATCAAAAACATCATAATTTTATTGATTTTCAACCGAGTTCAAAAAGAAGACATACTTAAGACAAATAAATAATTCATTCATTCATTCAAGAAGGTTATCATTCGGTTATTTTTTTTTTCTTTTAAGGTTTGTAACCTCAGAACTTTGTTGTTCATAGACCGATTTGAAAAAAATATGTTTTTGTTTGAGAGGATATACTTTCAGATTGGTACCATACAAATTTCATCAAAATTTTAATAGAAGTAAACGAAATTGCGTATTTTGCTTTCCTGTCACATTTCACTGGTGTTTACGGTCACTAATACAGTCCAGTTGGAGTCGGTTGTCTATGTTTTTGTAAATAAAAATATTTTACTTAGTCATTATTTTATTTAATCGCTTTTATTTTAACTACACACTTTACAACATAATCAAGTTTTTTGAAACAGACTTCAACCGACTTCTTTTAGTGACCATAAACACCACTGAATGATCACAAGGAAGCTAAATACGCGAGTTCGTTACTGGATAACGTTATTTTACAGTTATTTGGTTTAAAAAAACTAAAGTACTCAACCGATTTTCATAAAATTTCTATAAAACCAATCTGGAAGTATATTCTTTTAAAACAAAAATTATAATAATAAAAAAAATCAAGTAGATTAAAATAAACTTCTGAGGTAACAAACATTAAAATTCAAGCGAATTGAGAACCTCCCGATTTTTGATGTCGGTTGAAAATGACTAACAAAAGTCATTTACAACGACTTCAAACATGAAAACTGTAGATTTTAGGTTCACACTTATTTTTTTTCTACAATGAGATACAGTGTTAGCCGCAATTACGTTCAGTAATATTGGAAACGAGTCAGTAAAAATGCGGACGAGGTCGATCGATACTAAACTATTTAATAAAATGTTATTAGAATTCCATTGAGCTTAGTTCGGTTATAAATTATGACAGAATTGGTGCAAAATTTTATTGACCACATCCAAAAAAGTATACGCGCTTTAGGTTCTTATGAGTATTAAGTAATTAAAACTGAATCCAAACTCGCACAGAGTTTCAAGTGTTCCTTTTCTCTATTCCCACTAAATCCTTATCGTAATCCTGAATATTAATATATTAATATTCCTTATAATAATAATGAAAAGTCTGTAAATGTAATGATAGATGTATGTATGTATGTTTCACGCAAAAAACACTACTAATTCAACTGGTTTGGTATAAGTATTGAGTATATTTAATGAACCGGAGATTTTTTATAGATAAATTTTATCAAAATCGATTCAATAGTTTAATATAGTATTTCAATTAAAATAACTGGAAAAAATATGTCGTCGATGTAAACGAAATTGCGTATGTGTATTGTTTCACATAATATACGCCTCCCAACTGTAAACCTAACCTATCTGCAGTGCCTAGTACCTACCTGCAGAACCTAATACCTACCTACCTACCTATCTATGTGGGTAATAATTATCTTCGAATAGATGCGGCGGGCGGGTATAAATCAACTTTACGCGATGGGTTTAATCGTAACCCGTTTAGACTGAGCTAGGGTTGTCGCGAGGGTATAAGGCGAGATATTTTTTTTTTTTTATTTATTACACATCAAACGGGGAATGGAGAACAACAGCGCAAGTTCGAGATAGTTAGCGAAAATGGGGGGAGGCCTTTGCCCTACAATGGGACAGCTCAGGCTGATAAATAATATTAATAATAATAATAAATGACACGTGAATAACAGCATTAAGCCTAAACCAAAGCACCGAGGAGTTACAATAAATAACACAACACGGATGGTCAAGTGGCAAGTGTGTTAGACTGCCGGTCCGGTGTCGCGAGTTCGATACCCGCTCAGGACAAATATTTGTGTGATGAACATCGATGTTTTGTTAGGGTGTTTTCTATGTATTCCATGTATGTATTTACAAAAAATAAGGTATAAAAGTATTTTATCAGATATCTGGTTCCCATATTACAAGCTTAGGTACTTAGTTTGGAGCTAGGTGGCGTTGTGTGGAATGTCCAAAAAATATTATTATTATAATTTCTAAGTGATATTATGGGACACCATAAGTTAAAAGAAGAGATAATAAATTCGAGAGATGTAGGTGTGTTAATTTAGCGAGTCTGTGAAAAACTTTTAATTGTTTCAACAATTATTTTTGTATACCAAGAGTGAAATTATTTTAGATCAAGTGCCAACCCTATAAGCCGCGTCTAGGTTTATTTTTTCTGTGACAAGATTGAAGACAAAAAATAATAGGTAGGTAGTTTAACTATAAACTTTCCTTTTTAACTTTTAACTATTACAAAATACCACTACATTGGATTAAGTAAAACAATATACAGGGTGAAATTACCAACTGGGCTTTGGATAGCCAAATCCGTAAGTATAATGATTATGAGCATGGCCGTAACCAGGAGGGGGCAGGGCGCACCCTGGAAATCTAAAATACTCTGTCTTGTAAGGGCAGGTAGAGAAAAAAGTGTTATAAAGTTTAATCTACTAAAGTCAGAAAAAAAACTGACTGATGAGTAGTAGCCCAAAACCCTTGTAAAAGACCATGGTTTGAGTTTTTCCTTATTAACTTATTGCTTAGAACAAGATGTCTAGCCTAGGAACATAGATATAGAAAATATTTTATAAGCTTATTTCAAACTGTAATAAATTTTGACTAACCAGGGTTATGCAATGTAAAATTTCGGCTAATAAATGATTGAATTGAATAAGAAATAGCGTTTTCATCAAAATCAGCCCCAAGACTCTTTTGAACGTTTTCGATACACTTCAATTCAGTTAAAAATTGTGCATAAAAGGAGCCTCTTCGAGGCGCACTTGAAATCCTTTCACCACACTGGTTCGAAAGACACGATAAAAAGAAGTTGAAAATTCACCCTGTATAAGCTACAATAACACGAACCAAACCGCGCTTAACAGTTACTGTTGGGGAGGAATCCCTTGCAGGATGCCGTCTAGATGGATACCAACACAGTGTCAGCTATTCTACCGCAAAGCAGTTATGTGTAATCAATACTGTGTTCCAGTTTGAATGGCACAGTAGCTTGTGAAATTACTGGGCTTTCAAGACTGACTATCAAAATGTTTCAATGTGGATGCTTTAGCAGTGTCACACGGGCATATGTGAATCAAAATCCTGCGTAGCACTGTTCTGGTCATGAGCAAGCGTGATCTCTTACCATCAGGAGAGCGCTTAGCTTGTCTCGTCCCATGTGTACAATACGGCCGACGTATCTTGGCGAGTCTGAACATAAGCTATGCGAACTATAGCGCATGAAAACACGCAATAGAAAACTGTTGATGCCAATTTCTTAACTTAACCTAGCATAAGCCCGCGCTTTCGCCCGCGTTTATATATTATACATATAAAACAATGTAATACGTGTGTATATGCGCTAAAGTTCGCATAGCCTATGTTCAGACTCGCCAAGATACGTCGGCCGTATTGTAAGTAAATAAAAAGGTATTCACAACAGGAACATTCGTAGGTACTAGCTTAGCTACTGTACCGGTCATTAGCTACTTTACACCTGTGTCAATAAAAAAAATGTATATTTAATTATTTGGAGCATTAATCGGTGTTTTTAACCAACACCAAAAACGGAGAAGATTCTCAATTATGTTGATTTTTTTTTTGTTACCTTAGAACTTTGTTGTTTATGACCCAATTTGAATTGTTTATGAAATGACTCGTGACCTTTATAAAATACAAATACCTCCCCATAAAATGGCTCTATTTTCTAAAACTATATAAGGCATGGCACATAAACTATACAATAAATTACTTAAATCCCTAAAATGTGTAGAAAGAAATCACTTATTTAAGAAGAAGCTTTCTGAACTGCTGGCAAGGAAAGCATACTATAGTATAAATTAATATATTTTGGACATAGAATTGAAATTAATAAAACTGATCTATATTTAGTACTTGTACCCAGTGGTAGAAGTAAGCTGGCAACACCATTTTTAGTATAAGATCATTTTATGTACCCTTATTTGATGCAAATAAATATTGATTGATTGAAAAATTATTGTTGTTTAAAAGAGGATATATTATCATATTGGTCCAATAAAAAAGGGGAGGTAGGGGAGGGGGGGGGGGTCGAAATATCGCCAAAATTACCTCACGTCATTAATAAATGCCCCCTTACACCCTGTGAGCTAGGTGTGTTTCGAATGATTTAGACAAAATGAGTGTTTTGTTCCTTCTCACATAATATAATAACACTCATATCACATAAAAATTGTTTCCTCATCATATATAGTACAGAATCATAGCGTAGTACATTGAAAACACGCCAAAACCAATTGGATAATTTAGCCAACTTCTAGTATGTATATTTTGGTCTGATGCAAAATTTTGAAAAGAAAGTGTAATAAAGCTAGAGTCAGAAATATTAAAGGTTTAAATTAGGCATTTACATAGTTTATAAAACTCCATCGTAAAAAGTAACAAAAATTATATGAAAATCGAGATAATTTATTTTTTATTGACACCCCATTCTAAAATATTTTTTTTGGCCTCCATCTTGCTTTAATATTGTCAATCTTGGTATTTAATAGAAACACCATTATCATCTATGATTTTCCTCTTCTATCTAACCACTGTCCTTTAGGCTTTAGAGCTTAGACTCGGCATCTAGGTTACGACAGTTGAAACTAGGCTACTTTGATGCGAGTCAATCAATGCAATTTATCATGATCGTAGTGCGGCCTTGTCATTAACTGTCAATGTAGGTCTTATACTCATCTAGTGAGTCTACTAATATTATCAATACTTGATGTAGACTTGAAATTTCAAAGGTATGTTTGTCAACAAGTGTAGGGCAGGGCGTACCTAAGAAAGGAATTTTGTTAATTCGCAATGCAAACAAAGTTGCGGGTGTCAACTAGTATTATTTTTGACTGTTGTGAGGATGAAAGCTTGTAACTAAATCGCGCCAAAACTACTGAACTGATTAAGTTGAAATTCAGTATGAGTAATCAATATGTATAAATGGCTTAGACCTGACAGACAGACAACACACAGTTCAAAAGGAAGTAGAGATTCAAAATTTGTAGGGTATGTTCATCAAAATGTGTATATGCAGACTAAAAAAGGATTTTGGTTAATCCACAATGCAAACAAAGTTGCGGGTGTCAACTAGTTAGTAGATGAAAAGTTCTCAGTAAAATATGGCTACATCTCATTTGGACAACATTTCATTTTGTAACCCTTGTTTAATACCTACGCAAATGTTTAGCTGAGAAGATTTAGCATGAATGAGTAACACATGTTTATTTTACAAACTTTACCAATAAAACTATTGAGCACTTTCTTAACAATTAACCATCACCAAAAAAAAAAATTTAAATAAGAAATATGTTTAGTTTCTTAGCAAAATCAATTAATCATAAGACCATTGAGTTAACCATTTAATTGTCTGGTGGACCCTAAGATAACCTTATTCTGCATTTCATATGCCGATAGGCTCTTTAGGGTAAGGATTGAATTATGAACTTAATCCAAGCTGGAGAAATCTCTAAATCTAAATTCATTGTCTTTTTAAAATCCTACACATAAGCCCCCTTTATAACTAGCATAATTATAAAAAAATAACATGGTTCTCAATGAGGTTAGTAAGTTTTTGGAAACAATGTATAAAGCACTCTTCAACAAGAAGCTATATGCATCTGCAGAATTAAGTTTCTCAATTTTATAGGGTTGTAAGTATAATGTTTACAACAGGTTGGTCCTAGGCCCATAACCTCTTTATAACACACAGAGGAGTTCCATACATGCCGTGTCCAAACAAACTTTAAATGAATAACTATACAGTACTCTAAATTTTCAGGAATTATTGTATGAAAGTTTATTTTAGTAAAGACTTGTAGGTACGTTGCGTAGGTACTTCACACGTCCGCGCTATACAGTGTAAATAAACAGTTTTCTGTAAACATAGACACAAAACGTTCATAAAAACGATTACTCGCCATTTTAGCCCGCGTTTGGAATGAAATGTGCTTCCAAAGCCATCCCAAAGCTGTCTTTACACACTGAAAAAAAATGTTGTGGCTTATTCAACCACACGCTAAATGGTACGAGAATGTGATAAAAAATCAATTTTCAGCCGATACAGCGATCGGATTACCTGATTACTGTGTCAACGAGGACGTCAAAGTAAATAAACCTATTGAAACAATTCAGAGCTTCGAATACAGCACAATGGTTAGCCCAATTTGATATCTGCTGCCTGATCAAAACATAGCCTTTGTACGCTTTTTGGGAAATAAAACGAGACTTTTTACACATAAAACACGTGCAACCGATATCGTGGAACATGTTTACAGGTGTTGTATACACGTAGGGCGTTCAATTTGGGCGTATTTTGAAAAAATGTTGTTGCTTTTACACTGGAATGGCATAACACGCAAACACTTTGGTCGTTTTTCACAATGAAACACTTCACTACACCACGATTGTTGGTTTGAGGAACGCGAGACGGGCCTCGGTATGCATTTTCTCACTCACCTTGTTGTTTATTTGCTATTTTATTGAAACAGTTTTGAAAAACTTCATATAAATGCATAGGCTCGTCATCGCTCGTCGCCATTTTGAATTTTACTGTCGAAAAAAGCATAGACAAGATAGAACACAAACTCGTCAGGAGCGTTCGAAACCACAAGTCACAGTACACATAAATCCTGACGGACCACAAGAAAAAATATAAAAAAGCAGCGTTTATCTTTCTGATGCACAAAAACACAGAAACGATGAAAAAATTAGTTGAAATAATTGTTTCGATATTACCCTAAAAAGTAGTTATCGATATATCATACCTACTTAAATATAAAAAAATACCATAACAGCGTTTTAAATTGAGTTATACCTACTTTATATAATTGAAATGTAGATTCTGAACATATAAACCACGGACAATATTTATCGTTTTAAAAATAGTGTTGGCCATTTGATCCAACAAATAATTCGATTTGGATAATAATATGTTAATAAATAATTGATAACGATCAGAGTTACTCGCTAGCTCCCATCGTGCGCGATTAACGGGTAGTAAAGCACCACGCTCAAGGCTCTTCCCACGGTGTGCAATTTTATGGATTTGAAGTTACCGACTCGCTCCGCTTCGTGGATAGGACGCACCGCGACGGACGGACGTCGTCGGTCGGTGTGGGCTAGACCCTAGTCCACATCCGTACGAAAAATTAAGTACTGAAGGAGACAACCTTACCCTATCGTGAATATGCACTAAACTCATCCACGTCCCACACCCACATCGCATGCTCATGGGAACTCAGAAAATTAACAATTTCGTAACTTATGGTTATATACCATTTCAAATGTTAGTGCATTGTAACCCCTAGGCCACCCTGTAGCCATAAGTGGGGTCATGAAGCCTTCCTTTGGGGGTTTGTCACATGCCTAAATAATGAGAGAAAGAGCTAGTGATAATCGATGTGGAAAATGTAGGAATCGAACGACATCTCGCCGGCTGCTGGGATAATCGATGTGGAAAATGTAGGAATCGAACGACATCTCGCCGGCTGCTGGTGACGAACATCACTAAACAACCGATATACTTTTTTTTTTACGAAAATTAAGTTTGACGTAAGAGCCTACAAAATTTTTGAGTGCACATCAAATAAAATAAAAACACAGGTCATCTTCATGTAACATGTTCTCATTGAACTCTATAAACAGTCAAAATCAGGTAAACCACATTCGAAACCAGTAAAATCATAATCCGATTGGAAAAGTGCTGAATTATAAATGGTATTGTCATTCAACATAACCTTTGTGTCATTGCAGATTTTAGTTAGTTTTAGTCAGTTATCCGCAAGATATTCGAGTTTATTCAAGCATAGAAAGCACGTTTGGAAAGAGAACCATGTGAGGGGAAAGGAAGGGAGCTGTGGGGGTCGCGACGCGGCTATATGCCGTCAAAGTTTGGAGGAATCTTTGCGCAATTTTGATAAGGATGTCTTAGCTGAGATGAGAGGTATAGACCTTCGGAGCCTGGTGGCGCTCCCGGCGATGTCCCGGCGCCCGCTCCACAGACTAGCGGAGGTCACTTCGGCTAGGAAGGTCTCATACATATCATCAGATTCCTTTGACAAGAATAAAAACGGCTGGACTGAAACCCCAACGGTTACTGTTGATTTACGCAAGAAAAACACCAGGTATTCCTTCACACTAAATAGTATTTATTCAAATTTTAATGTTTGTTAGTACATATATACTTTTATTGCATCATTCATAATGACTTGACTCTGTTTTTCGAGCTGTGTTGAAGATTTTTGTAATTTATAATTTGATCTTTTCAATAAATTGGTTAATAGATTAAATTTAATGTAGCAGAAACATTGTTTTCATTTTTTTGTGTGACTACAAGGTCATTGACTGATAACACTGAATCATGAGTGACTGATAATAATGTCATTATAGCGTGTCATATTTTAAGCTAGGCACATGATTTTCAAAATGCTGCTCTTAATTTAGAATAATTTTAGCCTATGCTATGGTTTCACATAAAAAGTAGCCTTTAGGTGTGTTTTCCAGCTCATAAATTATAACGATACCAAATGGCTCTATTGGTTTATTAGTTTTGATGTGATTGAGCAACAAATGGTCGTAGACACTACAACCATGTTTTGCTCAAACGGGGCACTAACTAAAATATAACATTTAATTGTCATAAAGCGGAGCGGACGTGCTAGCCTATGCCAGTTAAAAATTCTAAATCCTATTTCTTAGTGCCCCCTTAACAATGCTCTGTCCAAAACTTTATTCATTGGTAAATAAATAATATGTAGGTATATAGGAATATTGTAAAAAGGTCACTGATTGGTACCCCAGAGATGGCAAACGCAATAGAGGGCGTCAACAAACAAGATGGGAAGACGACCTAAAACTTACAGCTGGACAGCACTGGAGAAGGGTAGCACAAGACAGAACCCAGTGGAAGGGGTTAGAGGAGGCCTATGCCAAGAAGCACACTTTAATAGAACCTGAACTCATAATATTACAAAAAACATTTAAACCCAAAGTTTGGAATAAATGGCTTATAAAAAAAAATGTAGGAAGCCAGTGCAGACAGTTGTACCGCCTTTTTACAATTAGAAAATGAGTATGATTGTAATTTTTCAGACTTAGCCTGACGGACAACTTCCTAGGTCTCCTAGCCAACAGCGTCCATCACAGTTCCTTCAAATACAACATCCAGGTGCGAGGGTTCAAGACTGATCGTAGCATCGATGCCGACCTCAAGAGGAACCCCAACATCATGAACCGACTGCGTAAGTCCTTTGGTTAGTATTGTGACAACTACCGCTGCAAACAATGCAGCTGTCACTAAAGCATCGATTACACACAGCTTTTTTAACAGCTGAATGTTGGTGAGTTTAAAGCGTCAATTACACAGAGGTTTTTTTTTATTATTACTAGACAAGCGTTGGACCACTACCTCACCAGGTGGTAAGTGATGGTGTGGTCGAATATGAAGCATGCTTGGCTAGTATGAACTTATTCACTGTAGTCTTCAAAAAGGCTTTTTTACAAGCTGATTGTTGGCGAGTTTAAAGCGTCCATGACACACGGCCTTTATTACAAAGCTAGCGAGTGAGTGAGTTAGCTTTAAGAAGGATTGTCAACAAGCAGATTGTAAAAAAGCCATTGACACTGGGCGGGTTAACAAGCTACAAGCGTACTCGGTGACTTGAAGCATGTAAAAAAACCTTAGCCTGTGGTTTCACTTACATGTTATTCACATAAAAAGGAGCCTTTAGATGTGTTTTACAGCTCATAAATTATACCCATACCAAATGGCTCTATTGGTTAATTAGTTTTGATGTGATTGAGGAACAAACTGTCAAGATTGTAGCCATGTGTCATCGATGCTTTACTGGGGAGGCATATGTCCAGAATCTGTCATGATGATGATGACTAAACATAATGTTTATTTTCAGGATTGAGCGCGGACAGCACGGATAAGGGCGCGGCTGCGGCGGGCGGGGAGGCGGCGCCGCGGCTGGAGCGACTGCTGGCCGAGGAGTCGCCCCTCACGCGACACCAGAAGGATAAGATCAAGATCGCCTTCGCTGAGGGGTACCTGGCAGGTCAGTGGTAGGGGGGAGGGAGGTCAGTGGTAGGGGGGTGGTGAGTGAGGCAGGTCAGTGGTAGGAGGGTGGGTAGTGAAGCAGGTCAGTAGTAAGGGGAGGGGGGAGGTAGGTTAGTGGTGCGGCTGCGGCGGGCGGGGAGGCGGCGCCGCGGCTGGAGCGACTGCTGGCCGAGGAGTGGTGGGGGGGTGAAGCAGGTCAGAGGTAGTGGGGAAGGCAGGTCAGTGTTAGTTGTAGAAATGAGATGAGGGAGGTCAGTGGTAGAGGGATGATGGAGGCCAGTGGTAGGGGGGTGAGGGAGGTCAATAGTAGGGAGGCGAGGCAGGTCAATAGTAGGGGGTGAGGGTAGCCACCCTATATGACAAAAGAAATGATCGAAAAAAAAATCTTGTATATTATATTAAGATCCTCAAATCCGAATTCCATACAAAATGTTTCGGACAAATACTCAAAAAGTACGCCGTATTGTAGTAATTTCTTCAGACTATTCGTTTTGTCCATGTTTTTTGATTTCGTGAACAAAAAAAGTGAAAGGTTTCATACTTTAATTTAGATTTTATACGTGTTTTTAAGTTAGTAGCGTTAATTTTAAAAGACGTATAAAATCTAAAAAAATTGTATGGAATTCAGATTTGAGGTTGATGCTAAAACATAAGAAAACTAAAATTACTTAAATAAGTATAAATTATTTTTATACTTATTTAAAGAATATCTAAAATTACAAATAAAACACAGAATTTAGGTCACTGTCCACGGGCAAAGTACCCAAAAGGCTGGCGACGTTACCTCGTTGAATAGCGATGCTAATCCTTTGACCGAGGTAAGCGCCAGCCCTTTGGTCGTTTGATTTATCTATCAGCCGCGTTGCTAGCTCCTTGTACAAGAGCAAAGCGTCCGTCATAATATAATATCTTGTATATTAGCTATGTACTTGGTATTATACACAATATTAACTTTTAGCGTAACTTGTAACATTTTCTTCATTCGCAGGTTCGCATCCCGAGAACGCGCGCGGCACCAAAGCCTCGAAGTACCTGAAGCTGGTGCAACAACTGCTCACGATAGTGCTGTTCCTGGCCATATTCATCAGTCTGATGGCTTCAGTCAGCGGGACCATGTTCCGGTAACTATCATCATCATTATTGTCATTATTATCATCATTATTGTCATTATCATCATCATTTTAAATAATAAATAAAGATTATTTTCTAATAAAGATCTTGATACTAAGTTTACAACTTGTGATAAAAATACAGAACCTTTCTAATTTAATTAAGAACTAAGATCTTTGTACAGGTCTATTTAAAGACTTCTCGGTCTAAGCTAAGTATATAAGATATACTTGTGATATAGATTCATCATTATAGTCATTATCATCACCATTATCGTAATTATCATCATCATTATTGACATAGCCAACATCATTATATCATATAAGTGCAAGAAAGGAGCCACTTCGAGGCGCACTTGAAATCCATTCACCACACTGGTTCGAAAGGACTATCGACACGATCAGCAAAAATTTAATTATCAACATATTATATAAATATATTTAGTAATAAATCCGCTTGTTTTCTAAACAAAGGTTTTAATTAACTTAACTTTAGTTAAGAACTTTAGTACATATTACTATATTATAAACCAAAGAGTCAACGAACAGAAAACCAAAGTTTAAAGATACGACACGTGTTTCGCCTCTACACGAGGCATCATCAGGAGGTGTGGACTCGCCGAAGTTCGAAACGAGAGACTCTCTTATTTATTACTAAATATATTTATATAATTTGTTGATATTTATGGATTTCCGCAAAGTAACGCCTGAATCAATCAATTATCAGAAATTTAATTAATTAAATATGCCAGTAATGGCAGCGTGTACATAATAACCAGGGCTACTCTCCCAACATGCGCAGGATCCAGCTCGGCAGCCAGACGGAGGTGGATCCCGAGGACATCGCCGTCACCTTCGATGACGTCAAGGGTGCTGATGAAGCCAAGCAGGAGTTGAAGGATATTGTGAGTTGTTGTACCCTCTTTACGTTCATCCTGGTCTTGGCAGCAATCCGTAAGACCATTCTTCAGCATATACATGTTGGAATTTTAATTTCCTAAAGCGTCGATGACACAGGGCTAGTTTACAAGGTACAAGCCGGCGAGTTTAAAAACTAGCGAGTGGACGAGTTAGCGGTCCGGAAGGATTGTCAACTAGCAGATTGTAAGATAGCCGGCATTGGGCTAGTTAACAAGCTACAAGCCGGCGAGTTTGAAAACTAGCGAGTGAGTGAGTTAGCGGTTCGGAAGGATTGTCAACTAGCAGATTGTTAAAATGGCCGATGACATTGGGCAAGTTTACAAGCTACTAGCGAACTCGCTGGCTTGTAGCTTGTGTCATCGAGGCTTTACATCCTCACGATATACAATTATTATTATTCAGCCATCTGTGTCCCACTGCAGGGCAAAGGCCTCCCTCCTCTCCTTCCACTCCTTGCGGCCAAGGGCGTCGCTGGTCCATGTTGGCAGGTATCCGTCCAACTCGTCCCGCCATCTCCTTCTGGGCCTTCCACGTCGTCGCTTCGCGTTTGGTGGACTCCACTCCGTAGTGGTTTTTGCCCACAAGTCGCTGGACATGCGACAAACGTGTCCGGCCCAGTCCCACTTGAGGCTGGCGGCTTTCTGACCAACATCAGCAATTTGTGTTTTGGAGCGCAGTATGCTGTTCCGCATGCGGTCTGACAGCTTTATTTCTAGGATACTGCGCTCCATGGCTCGCTGGCATACCCCAAGAGCGGACTTCTGATGATTAGTCAAAGACCAAGTCTGGGCACCGTACGTGAGGATGGGATGGGATATATACAATACAATAAATAAAATATAATTCTTCTTTTTCTTATCGTGTCTCTAGTTCTTTCAAAAATACAATTGTTTCAGAATAAATGCCACTTTCTTATTTTCAATCTTAAATTTTGTCAAATTTCATCAAAATCCAATCTAAACTTTTGAAAGCAACAACCACTTTCGCATTTATAACATTCGGTTCTACTTCTGGTCCTTTTTTTTTCCTGTAATCCTGGAATAGGCCCATGTTGAGGCGGCTGGCTTTATGCATTTTGAGGATGCCCTCTCTCAATGCTGCACTCCGGACACATTCCACTAGTCATTGATAAACATCTTCCCTTCTGCAATCATCACAATTTGAGCTGTCAATGAGTTTCATCAAAAACTTAAAGCTATTTAATGGAATGTGTCCAAAACGCAGACGATGAGCAATCACAACCTCTTTTCTACTTAGTCTAGTATTGACAAGCCATGGTCAATACTATATGGGGAGGCTCACTCTGCATAGTTCTATACCATATGCCTTTCTCTCAGGAAACAACACCAAAGTACTCTTTCCACTTGGATTTTATTTTATTTCTATACTAGCTGACCCGGCGAACTTTGTTCCGCCTTAATGGCAATAAATAAACCACGTTTCATGTCAAGTCACACGGGAACGCTGTCGAACGGGATAAAAAGTATCTTATGTCCGTCTCCTGGCTCTAAGCTACCTCCATACCAATTTTCACCCAAATCTGTTCTGCCGTTCTTGAGTTATAAGTGGTGTAACTAACACGACTTTCTTTTATATATTTATTAATATTAATAATTAATATAATAGAATAATAGATAATAGATTTGTGTAAAACTTCAGAGTATTCTGGCTTCATACTTCTGGTCCTGAAATACGCCATTATCCGGCCAAACCCAAACCCCAACAGAAAAAGCAACAAATACCCATTGTCATGCCGCAGGTGGAATTCCTCAAAGACCCGGAGAAGTTCGCATCCCTGGGCGGCAAACTGCCCAAGGGCGTGCTACTGGTGGGGCCCCCGGGCACCGGCAAGACGCTGCTGGCGCGGGCGGTGGCGGGCGAAGCAAGGGTGCCCTTCTACCACGCCGCGGGGCCCGAGTTCGACGAGATCCTCGTGGGGCAAGGGGCCCGCCGCGTGCGGGACCTCTTCAGTGAGTGCTTATATCATTTTCATTTCATTTATTTCAGGAAGCAATTAATACATTGTGTTTGGTTATGTTCAAGTTGTTTCAAAATTAAAAAAAAAAATAACCTCGTTCCTAAACCCCATTTTATCCTTTACTCATAGAAGTATTATAGGAAGAAACTGAGTTCAGTACAACGAATATAGACCCTACAGAAAGTCGCCAAAGTGGCGCAATTATTACAAACATGGTTCAGTGTCAATGAGAACTACGCAACAGATTCTGGCGAAAATGGTTTATTGTTTGTAAAACGGATGCTAAACTACACGGCAAATAAACGATAATAATAATCTTCCATCGATTAAACTTACCTGTTAATTCTTATTGACTTGTAAAACTAAACGGAAAAAAAATTCACCAATTTTGATTGCCGCCATTGCGTCAAATGTTGCCACACGTATAAAAATAAAATACCTGGAAATTATTTTTGACTGATTCTGCTTAGAGTTAGAGAGCCTGAAAATCACCTAATTTTTGTATCTGTAAATAAATTATTGAGTAAGGTTAATTTTACCTAATTAAATTTATGATACCTATTTGATGAAATGTATGTAACTTTACTTCACTGGTCAAGAAAAAACTGACAATTAGGTACATAAGATAATTGATTGATTCAGGCGTTACTTTGCGGAAATCCATAAATATCAACAAATTATATAAATATATTTAGTAATAAATCCGCTTAATTTCTAAACAAAGGTTTTAATTAACTTAACTTTAGTTCAACTAAACCAAAGAGTCAACGAACAGAAAACCAAAGTTTAAAGATACGACACGTGTTTCGCCTCTACACGAGGCATCATCAGGAGGTGTGGACTCGCCGAAGTTTGAAACGAGAGAACTCGTTTCAAACTTCGGCGAGTCCAAGCGCGCGTTAAGCGGATTTATTACTAAATATATTTATATAATTTGTTGATAATTAGGTACATGAAACATTTTAATAGGTACCTACTTACATTTTTTATTATCCTTAATTCTGTCTGTTGGATTTGTATAATCTTTTATATACCTATATGGTACCTACTGTTGCGAATTAACAATTTACTTTATAAGTACCTACTCGCTTAACATTTGACGAACATAGGTACCCTTGAAATTTCAAGTCTCTACGTTCAGAGGTTTGACCAGTACGTTGTCTGTCAGTCAGTCAGTCAAAGCCTTTATTTATTGATTTGTGAGGAAAGTTATCTTGTATCTATCCATCCTCACAGAACATTAAATGAAGACCTTGTCCTTATATTTTTCCTCAATCCTGCCAAAACTACTGAGCCGATTGAGCTCTTGTATGGGGTATTGGGTATACTTTTATATATAGTATAAAAGTATACCCAATACCATGCATATATATATATACAGTATAGGTATACTTTTTGTTAGTTACAAGCTTTATATCACACCTATTTATTAAATGCGAAAGAATGTGTGGATGGCTAATAAATATTATGTTACTATCTTGGTAGAATCATAGATCGAAACCAGGTTAAGGACATAGGTATATTTGCCCCGAAACGAGATTGAAATCCTTACGCGCAGGGAAATTTCATTCGACTTGCAACACGCAATCCGTTCCTCCTGTCAGATGTAGGTCTCATATTTAGGAAGAAGTCACTATGGCCATTGTGTATCTATAGACAGTATGTCGTCATAATTCATCTATGCCTTTACTCAAATATCCACTCACGCCTTTACCTCGTGCTGATAAGTCTCGTATAAAATTGCTTGCTTTATTTCCACCTTGTCTGTGGGTGATAAACAGCCTTCTTTCATGACAAGTATGAAAAATGTACTAATTGTGTACAGAAGCGGCTAAAGAACGTGCTCCGTGCGTGATCTTCATCGATGAGATAGATTCTGTGGGAGCCAAGAGGACCAACAGTGTGCTACATCCATACGCCAATCAGGTATACTCATAAGAAAAAAAATGTCATTCACATAACCACTAACACTTACATAAAGGGCGAAGAGAACCACTAAATGGACACAAAGACAGCTCGAAGACGTAGTGGCAGACGGTGGAGGTTTTTTTTAAAAAAAATATCGGATAGACGTTTAATGCAGTTGGCCGTAGATGGCCGTTACTGCGTCCAGAACTAGGTGGCGAGATCAGCTCACCAAGTGCGAAGCAATGCGTCAAGCACAAGTTCGAAGAGAGTGGAAGAAAGGGAGGGGGGGGGGGAGGCCTTTGCCCAACAGTGGGACACTACAGGCTAAAAATAATAAATAATACTTAAATGTAAATAACTAAGAAGGTGGATCAAATGTGGATGATATTTGGTACTTTATTGTCATCAAGATATAAATGCAGACAAGGAAAATATATAAAAGATCCAACATAAAACTATGAATGGCCTACTTGCAGAGCATGTATTATATAAAAAAATATAATTTTCTGAAAAAAATAACACTTCTAATTTAAAAACATGTATAAAATCTAAATTAAAGTATGAAACCATACTAATTTTTGTTGACACAATCGGAAAACATAGACGAAACGAATTTGCCTTAAGGATTACCCTTAAATGACACTTTTCCGCCCTCCTCTATGTACTTACGGGATATTTATGACCTACCTCCAGAGCATGTATAACAAAAAAAGTGTATCAATGAATTATATAAATATATTTAGTAATAAATCCGCTTGATTTCTAAACAAAGGTTTTAATTAACTTAACTTAAGTTTAGAACTTTAGTACATATTACTATATTATAAACCAAAGAGTCAACGAACAGAAAACCAAAGTTTGAATATACGACACGTGTTTCGCCTCTACACGAGGCATCATCAGGAGGTGTGGACTCTCGACGAGAGTAATAAAACCTTTGTTTAGAAATCAAGCGGATTTATTACTAAATATATTTATATAATTTGTTGATATTTATGGATTTCCGCAAATTAACGCCTGAATCAATCAATTATCTTAAAAAAAGTGTATACTTTCAGACAATCAACCAGCTGCTGTCAGAAATGGACGGCTTCCACCAGAACGAGGGCGTGATCGTGTTGGGCGCCACCAACCGGCGGGACGACCTGGACCAGGCCTTGCTGCGGCCCGGGAGGTTCGACGTCGAGGTATAATAAATAAAAACCTTTATTGCAAGCATAAGCATAAGCATAATCAGCCTATAATGTTCCCACTGCTGGGACTCAGGCCTACTCTCGGCTGGAGAGTGAATGGGTCTTAATCCACCACGCGGACCCAATGCGGATTGGTGGATGTCACATGCTATAGAACATTTTTTTTTATTCTGTCCTTAGACATGCCGGTTTCCTCACGATGTTTTCCTTCACCGTTGCGAGAACGTGGGATGCATACAAAGATTTTTTCGACCGAAAAAACCCATTTACACCCATGACTGCCACTGGGATTCGTACCCGCGACCATCAGATCGCAATGCAAGGGTCTTATCCACTCGGCCACCACGTCCTCATTTATTGCAAAAACACATTTAACTAAGTACAATTATTGTTTTACAAAAGGCGGTCTTATCGTTTAATACGATCTCTTACAGACTACCTACCTAAATAAAACTAACTTAGCCTAATACTAAATGTAACGACTTTGCCGTTGGCCCCAACGCTGTGATTAGTATGTCAGTTGGACATCTCCCTCTGAACTAGTCGGAGACTATCTCAGAGGCCGATGTCCACCTTCAACACTTGCACGGCTGTATAAATCCACGTATTCATTGAGAAACCAACCAACTAACCAATAAACGCATTAGTTAAGCGTCGACTGATACATTCAACATAAATCTTGGTGAAATTGGCCCCTAGATAACAAGTTATGAGCACAGAAGTATTATAGTATAGAAACACAATATAGTACATTGAAAATGCAACCACTAAAAGGGAGCCACTTTGACTTGCTAATACATTTTGGTCCGATGGTAATTTTCGAAAAAGAGAAGCAACGGGGATAGATAAATATTATATGTTAAAACTACTAGGCTTATTCATTGTCAAAAAAACTACATCGTAATAAGTAACACACATTATTTGAAAATGGAGATATATCATTTTAATTGACAAGGTGTCTGAAACATTTTGGTCCTGTGTTACGATTCCCGTTTGGTTTGATACTGTCCATCTTGTTCTATAGGAAAGGAACATCGTTATTCATCTATGGTTAGGTTATGAGTTAAAATTCTATTGATGTTATGCGAGCACGCAGTATGTGTTTGATCCGCTGCGAACACATGACCAGTTGTATACAATAAATATTTCTATTAATTTAAAAATAATTCGTCGCTTGAAGTCCCTTATTTGTTTTTTTGTCTGTCTGTCTGTTGTTCCATAATTTTAACATATCGACTTAAGGCCAATCCTAAAATCCGAATTCCATACAAAATGATTCGGACAAATACTCAAAAAGTACGCCGTGTTATAGTTATTTCTTCACACTATTCGTTTCGTCCATGTTTTTTGATTTCGTCAACAAAAAAAGTGAAAGGTTTCATACTCTAATTTAGATTTTATACGTGTTTTAAAATTAACCCTACTAACTTAAAGAGATTGAGGATTCCCCTAAAATTTTAAACTTGCCCCCAGGTAAACGTACCTACCCCAGACTACGGGGGTCGCAAAGACATCCTGGATCTGTACCTGGCCAGGGTCAGGCACGCAGACATCAATGTGGAACTGCTCGCGCGGGGGACCACTGGCTTTACTGGCGCAGACCTGGAGAACATGGTCAACCAGGCCGCGCTCAAGTGAGACACAGTAATACTTGCCCCCCACTGACATCCAGAGGAGATAGTGTCATAACTGTTATCTAATTGATTGATTCAGGCGTTACTTTGTGGAAATCCATAAATATCAACAAATTAAATAAATATATTTAGTAAGAAATCCGCTTAATTTCTAAACAAAGGTTTTAATTAACTTAACTTTAGTTCAACTAAACCAAAGAGTCAACGAACAGAAAACCAAAGTTTAAAGATACGACACGTGTTTCGCCTCTACACGAGGCATCATCAGGAGGTGTGGACTCGCCGAAGTTTGAAACGAGAGTGAATAAGTTCTTTGACACTTGTTTAGTTGAACTAAAGTTAAGTTAATTAAAACCTTTGTTGAGAAATTAAGCGGATTTATTACTAAATATATATATATATATAATTTGTTGATGTTAACTGTTATCTACTCTCTGTACTATTGCTTCTCTAGTAACTGTTTCTGGCTTATAATTACTAGCTGGTGCCCGCGACTTCGTTTGCGCAGGTATCTTTATAAATTGTAGCCTATGTGTTATTCTGATGTATAAACTATATTATTGTAAAGTTTCATTAAAATCCATTCAGTAGTTTTTACGTGAAAGAGTAACATCCATCCATTCATCCTTACAAACTTTCGCGTTTATAATATTAGTAGGATATCGAGAAACGCTCTCCTCGCTCGTGTAAAATTAAAAATATTTATTCAGAACAATTACATATTAAAAGTTATCAAACTGTGTAGCAGTCTCAACGCCCTCCTCCCTGATACATTTAAGTTCTGTGTTTAAGAAAAAACATAGCTTAGAACATTAATGCTCACTTGCAACAAACTTTCTAAGTTCCTAAGCAATTACTTTACTCGCTTGGCAGTTCTTAATGGTCTGAATCTGGACTGTTAAAAACTATCAAGCGAGTAAAGTAATTGCTTGGGAAATTTGACATTTTGGTGCAAGTAGGCATATATAAGACTAAACGTTAAATTAACCCTAAAAATGCACTGAAAGTAACACACAAATCTTGCAATCTTCAAGATTCTCAACTCAAATCTCATTTGACTAGACTATGAAGAAATAGTTCTTTTCGGCTCTGTATGTAGGTAGTTTATAAATAACCCACTTTATGACCCGTTTAACTTTTTTTTTTGTCCGCAGGGCGGCAATAGATGGCGCTAAAACGGTATCGATGAAGTATCTCGAAGACGCTCGCGACAAAGTACTGATGGGGCCCGAGAGACGCTCCCGTCTGCCAGACGAGGAGGCCAACACCATCACCGCCTACCACGAGGGAGGCCACGCCGTGGTGGCCTACTACACCAAGGTAGGTCGCTCCGGCTGTCACAGTCCTGACGGGTCTGAGAGACACCCGTCTCCCAGACTACAATAAAGACAGTGCTACACCGGACTTTAAATTAGTAATTCCAGTGCAACACTGCTATAGCGCTTGTCTACTTTAATGGTTAGTCTCGAAAGCCCAGTAATTTCAACTACAGTGCCCTTCAAACCGGAAGACAGTAATGCTTATGTAAATTATGAAACCAAGAGCCCAAAAAGGTTTAAAAAAAATAGTAAATAGTATTAATATATTAAGTTATAAATCCGCTTAACTTCTAAACAAAGGTCTTAATTTACTTAACTCTAGTTTGTAATTTTAGTATCTAAACCAAAGCGCCGAAAACATAGAACCCAAGTCAGAACTCGACACGTGTTTCGCCTCTACACGAGGCATCCTCAGGAGATGTTGACTCGCCGAAATCTGAAACGAGAGATCTCTCGTCCTGAGGATGCCGATATATAAGAGTTAAGTTAATTAAGATCTTTGTTTAGAAGTTAAGCGGATTTATTACTAAATATATATATTTTTTTACTACTACTACTACATATATACGTATATATTATATACTATTTACTAATATTTATGGATTTCCGCAAAGTAACGCCTTCTCATCTGAAGAAATGAAAGACCCGGGATATATTTGATTGTTTATTTTAGATTTATAGCACATTAATCAAGAGCACAATGCTACGTTGATTTGAGATGAAATTGTAAGGGGAGTATTTTTCTACTGCCTACATTACACGAGCAATGTGAAACAAACGAGTCATTGCTATAATAAAATGATCAGGGGCTGCTTTGCGTTCTAATAATTCCAACACAATCAATTAGATTTTAAAATATTACGGAAGATTTTAAAATAATTAATTTATTTTATTATATAATTAATTATATACAAATTTTAGAAAATGAACAATGTTAGTTTTAGGACTTATACAAAGCGGTGAGCAGTGCCTAACTAGTACCTACCTATGTGTTGTGCGCGAATAGCCTGTGCCAATTACTGAACATGTCGTCAGAATAAACAGATTCAAATGCTCCAAAAATCAGTGTTGTTATTTACACCACTACAAATACAACAAAGAAATAGATGCCTAACGAGCAGTGCGTAAAGTGTGCATTTCCGCCCCGGTTGCAGGACTCGCACCCGCTACACAAGGTGACGATCATGCCGCGCGGCCCCTCGCTCGGACACACCGCCTACATCCCCGCCAAGGAGAGGTAAATCACACGAGACGGTCATACATCATCAAAAAATCACACTCGACGGTCATACATCATCAAAAAATCGCACTCGACGGTCATACATCATCAAAAAATCGCACTCGACGGTCATACATCATCAAAAAATCGCACTCGACGGTCATACATCATCAAAAAATCGCACTCGACGGTCATACATCATCAAAAAATCGCACTCGACGGTCATACATCATCAAAAAATCGCACTCGACGGTCATACATCATCAAAAAATCACACTCGACGGTCATACATCATCAAGAAAGAAATCTATGATTCTGCAATGAATATTAAATAATTACTTGTAGGTACACAAAGTGTTTTAAGCAAGCTATTTAATTAAATAATTATTTATATTTTTGCTTACAAATTACGGTTTTTCAAGCGTAAATATTTGAATGGCCCTTTGATTCATTCATTTATTTGACATACAATTCTTACATTGTGTCGCAATTTCTATCTAAGCGCATTTGTAAATACTTACATTAATTTATCATACGAAACATTCACTACCTATTATAATCGAACAATATACAATAAACATTAAAATTAATCAAAATTAAGAAAAAAAAAATATTGTATATCAGATTAGTGTATTTTATTAGACTTATTATTCATCGCAGACTTTCGTAGTGTTTACAAAATTTCAAAAACAAACAGTTGAATTAAGATCCTCTTTTTTTCTAAGTTCGGTTCTTTTTATCGTGTCACTAGTTCTTTCGAACCAGCGAGCGTTGTGAAGAAAAGTTATTAAGTAAAGTACATTAGTCACTCGGCCTACCGACTTTTATGCTAGTAGTAATGCTAGTAGTCATCTGGTATGTATGTTGTAGATACCACGTGACGAAGCAGCAGCTGCTGGCAATGATGGACACCATGATGGGTGGCCGCGCCGCCGAGGAGCTCATCTTCGGGCCCGACAAGATCACCTCTGGTCAGTACCCTACCCTACCTTTAGATTGGCAGTACCCTACCCTATTTTTAGATTGGCAGTACCCTACCCTACCCTACTCTACTTTTAGATCGGCAGTACCCTGCCCTACCCTACCCTACTCTACTTTTAGATTGGCAATAGCCTACCCTACTCTACTTTTAGATTGGCAGTACCCTACCCTCCTTTTAGATGGGCAGTACCCTACCTTCCTTTTAGATTGGCAGTACCCTACCCTCCTTTTAGATTGGCAGTACCCTACCCTCCTTTTAGATTGGCAGTACCCTACCCTCCTTTTAGATGGGCAGTACCCTACCTTCCTTTTAGATTGGCAGTACCCTACCCTCCTTTTAGATTGGCAGTACCCTACCCTCCTTTTAGATTGGCAGTACCCTACCCACTTTTAGATTGGCAGTACCCTACCCTACTTTTAGATAACTAGATTACTTTGGAGTAACTTATTAGGTAAATGTTTTCTTTGGATACCTACTATCAACATAATTTCATAATATACCTTACCTACCATACTTACCTAAATAAATAGCCCATTATGTTTAGTAATATATGTATAACGGGGTTGATTAAGCGTCGATGACACACGGCTAGTTCATACGTTCAATTCATTCATTAGTTTTTTTTTTTCATTCCAGGCGCGTCCTCAGATTTGAAGCAAGCCACTTCCATAGCGAGTCACATGGTCAGAGAATGGGGCATGAGCGAAAAGGTACCTTAACACCCATGCTATAAAAGTTCTCAGTTAGATTTCATCAGTTATCAGTTAGATTTCTCAAGTTAAAGTCTTATATCATAAGTTCTCAGTTTGATTTCATAAACTAAAGTCTTAATTCATAAGTTATCAGTTAGATTTCTCAAGTTAAAGTCTTATTTCATAAGTTCTCAGTTAGATTTCACAAGTTAAAGTTGCATTTCATCAATATTGCCGTACATATTGACGTACATTGCTAGATATGATGTTATTATATAACTTATTAAATAATAAGCTAGACTCGCCAATTTTGCTCGCTTCCATCAATTTTAATGTGCCTACAAAGCGAACGCGCCATACGAAACTTTTCTTACCTACCTTTAATAATACTAACTATGCTAAGCATTCTTTAGTTAATAGAATAAGTTCGGATTATAATAAAATATTCTCGAGTGTGGATATATTTTCTAACAGTAAATATACATACCGTAAGAAAGTAATTAGTTTGTTACTGCAAGATAATACGTAAATTTATTAATGGTACCTACTTACCTATTATTTATTTACTTATTACTTATTATATATATATATATATATATATATATATATATATATATATATATATATTCCTCTCCGTCAAATAGTATAAACCTACTTACCTATAATAATGTATCTGTAATTACTTTAATAAACAGTCTACGGCCGGTTCCATCATCCCGAGACAGCTTGTGTTTTACTGAATGAAAACTACAATACTACCTACCTATATAAATTATTTATTTCGGTTCATTCAATGACACCATATTTTGTTAGTACATAAGGCTTATTCCAAGGTTAGTATAGTAACATTTATTATATATTATGGTAAACTGTTATGATCTTTTGTATTAGACTAAATCTTACTATTATTCGTAGAACTTATACAGTCATCTATTTAGAGAGACCTGTAATTGGCTGTTTTATACATAACCTAGTTAAGTTACCCATAAACTATTATTGTAGCTGTTGGTCTTTTCAATAAAATAAAATAAAATATTCAATTGCATTTTATATGTTTCTGCCGTATTAACGTAGGTCGTTCGTTATTAATTGTTATTTTAATACATATTTTAAAGGTTTTGAGTTACATTTTGTAAGTTTTACTTATACAAAGAGGCAATGCGGCCAGTATCCTCGGCACGCTGCCATCAAGTATCGAGTTGGAGCAGTTGAGCTACCTATAGATCGTTTGCAACGGTCTATGGGTGGCCCAATTGTTTCCTTTTGTAAATTCTGTAATATAGATTGTAGTAGTTAGCTTATAATGGAATAAAAAAAATATCTTATTGTAATTATAAATTAATATTTGTTTGTAGGTCGGTCTGCGCGCGTTGGAGCAATCTAAAAATGCACTCGGACAGGGGGAACAACTCGGACCCTACACCAACGAACTGGTAAGGTGGACGAGCGTCATAGCAGTATGAATGAATGAATGAATGATTTGTCTCAAGTATGGTTAGTTACAGACTGGTCTTATGAATGTATAAAGTAGAGTCACATACTTCACTGTAAAAAGTAAAACTACATTTTAGGCCCTAGGAAAAAGTGATTGCTTATAAAATCTACAGGTTCAGTTTGTAATAGGTTTCGTGCCGGAAGTTGAGAACTTTCATAATTCGAACTTCGGTTCTTCATAATACCCACATATAAGATTACGGTATTATGTGAACTATTTCGAATATCGTGGTATCTTTAATTACGAAATTCTCATTCTCTCTTTCATTCCAGTTTAAAATTGTTTAATTTCATCGCAATTGAAGTGAAAAATCTTGTATTTTACTCGGTCCTGAAGCCCATTTTATACTCGACTGACTTTAATATCCGCCCTCGCTTTCGGCTCGGGCTGATAAAAGGCTCTTGGTGAACAAATAACTATAGACTTTGACTTTTGCCACTCGACCATCCGTGTCGTCAAAGATGTTACATAGCACTGTTTTGGTCAGGGGAGTGACGTATCTGTGGTCGCAGGTGGACGGTGAGATCAAGAAGTTGCTGTCGGAGAGTTATGAGCGCGCCAAGGCCATCCTGCGCGCGCACGCTAAGGAGCACAAGGCCTTGGCCGAGGCATTGCTCAAGTGAGTACAGACCATCCATTGAGCCGTTTAGGCTAAAGGAACTTATAGGCTTTATTGTATTTTTTACCCGACTGCCAAGAAATGGTCATGTTTTTCGCGTGTACCTTGTATGTATGTAAATTTTTTTGTTACCTCGTATTTTCCAAACGGCTGGATGGATTTTGACAGTTAATTCGATTCAATTCAAATCGTTTATTTCGGTACTATTACACCTAATTTTTTTAAGTTAAGGTATCGTTAGATTCGTCTCAATAACCCGAGTGTTTTTAGATGGGTTTTTAAAACAAATTACCAAAATGGCGGATTTTTGACGCTAAATAGTAATATATATATATATTTAGTTCTCATCTTAGTTCAATCAAAAACATTATTTTTCACGCACATATCGAGCCTAGCGAGCCACAATATTTTAAACGAATGAAGTTAAGCTAAAGAAAAATCACCAAGCCCGCCGTCGCAGCCGACCAAAGTACTGGCGGGCAAATTCGAATGCAATGGCGGGCCACTTCCTGACCCCGCGGGCATAGATTTGGCTATCCTTGCTTTAGGCTGGTCGCGCGAGTGGAGAGAAACATTTGTACTAGCTTATGTTGTGTTATTTTGCAGATACGAGACTTTAGACGCGGACGATATAAAGGCGATAATGGCGGGCGACAAGCTGAAGACGGAGCGCGCGGGGCGCAGCGCCAAGCCCGACGCCGCCGCCGCCGCCGCGCCCGCGCCCCCCGCGCCCCTGCTCGGGCCCAAGCCGCAGCCCGCGCCCGCATAGACAGGTACTGCACCGCCCCCCGCGCCCCTGCTCGGGCCCAAGCCGCAGCCCGCGCCCGCATAGACAGGTACTGCACCGCCCCCCGCGCCCCTGCTCGGGCCCAAGCCGCAGCCCGCGCCCGCATAGACAGGTACTGCACCGCCCCCCGCGCCCCTGCTCGGGCCCAAGCCGCAGCCCGCGCCCGCATAGACAGGTACTGCACCGCCCCCCGCGCCCCTGCTCGGGCCCAAGCCGCAGCCCGCGCCCGCATAGACAGGTACTGCACCGCCCCCCGCGCCCCTGCTCGGGCCCAAGCCGCAGCCCGCGCCCGCATAGACAGGTACTGCACCGCCCCCCGCGCCCCTGCTCGGGCCCAAGCCGCAGCCCGCGCCCGCATAGACAGGTACTGCACCGCCCCCCGCGCCCCTGCTCGGGCCCAAGCCGCAGCCCGCGCCCGCATAGACAGGTACTGCACCGCCCCCCGCGCCCCTGCTCGGGCCCAAGCCGCAGCCCGCGCCCGCATAGACAGGTACTGCACCGCCCCCCGCGCCCCTGCTCGGGCCCAAGCCGCAGCCCGCGCCCGCATAGACAGGTACTGCACCGCCCCCCGCGCCCCTGCTCGGGCCCAAGCCGCAGCCCGCGCCCGCATAGACAGGTACTGCACCGCCCCCCGCGCCCCTGCTCGGGCCCAAGCCGCAGCCCGCGCCCGCATAGACAGGTACTGCACCGCCCCCCGCGCCCCTGCTCGGGCCCAAGCCGCAGCCCGCGCCCGCATAGACAGGTACTGCACCGCCCCCCGCGCCCCTGCTCGGGCCCAAGCCGCAGCCCGCGCCCGCATAGACAGGTACTGCACCGCCCCCGCCCCTGCCTCCCCCCTCGCCCCTGCCGAAGTCCGCTCCGGCTCTAGTTACTGCGTCACCGGACTCTCCCGCCTTGCTCGCTCTTTTATACACCGGGTCCCATGGTCATTTTTACGTGTTCACATGAATGAATGAATGAATGATTTGTCTCAAATATGGTTAGTCACAGACTGGTCTTATGAATGTATAAAGAAGAGTCACATACTTCACTGTAGAATACAGTATACAAACTTTCATCTAATTTATACTGTTATATTTATCTAAAAATTACATGATCTCTAATAATAATTGATTGATTCAGGCGTTACTGTGGACTCGCCGAAGTTCGAAACGAGAGTCGATGATGCCTCGTGTAGAGGCGAAACACGTGTCGTATCTTGAAACTTTGGTTTTCTGTTCGTTGACTCTTTGGTTTATAATATAGTAATATGTACTTAAGTTCTAAACTAAAGTTAAGTTAATTAAAACCTTTGTTTAGAAATCAAGCGGATTTATTAATAAATATCCTACTAATATTATAAACGCGAAAGTTTGTAAGGATGGATGGATGGATGGATGGATGTTTGTTCCTCTTTCACGTAAAAACTACTGAATGGATTTTAATGAAACTTTACAATAATATAGCTTATACATCAGAATAACACATAGGCTACAAATTATAGAGATACCTGCGCAGACGAAACGCGGGCACCAGCTAGTAAATATATAATTTGTTGATATCTCTAATATTTTTTTTTTTCAGGTATATGAATTGAAACATAAAGAAACTTTTGGAAGTCAGGACAAACATGAATCAGTGCAAATAGAGTTTATCAGTGTTATTGAAAATTTGGCAGGCGAAATATAATTGTTAAACTAAAATATTAGATTGAAATAAAAAAATAAGTAAAATATGTAATCACAGTTTTCTTGTAGTATTAAAACAAACTTCCATAAATAGATTCAATACTTATTTTAAGTAAACTGCCAATTCTTGTTATCTTTACTTAGTTAACAAGTTATTTAAAAAAAACGTTAGATATGTTAACAAAGAATGTATTATGTATGGAATGAATTAATAAAAAATAACACGCCTTGAATGCCTTGATTTATATACAGAACCTATCTAGTTATAATATGTGATCTACGAATATGTATTTTTTATTTCTTAAAATTTCTATTAAACTCATATTTTTTCAAAAACCTCTAAAAATGTTACAGGTATCATTTTTCTGTTTAAATCTAATTTTACATTATTTAAGTTTTTGTTTGTTGGATTGGGGTAGCTTCAAGTTTGAAATTGTGAATTTGAAAGTTAGAAAAAAAATTAAGCTTCCTGTAGACTTTGAAAATGTGTAAAGTCACTTAAGGTAACCAAAATTTTATTTTATTGATTTAAATAAACTGATAAGAAATAACCAGAAAACCTTTTTTTCTACCTCATCGACCTGCTTCTTCTTGTCGTGTCACTAGTTCCTTCGAACCAGTGTGGTGAAAGGATTTCAAGTGCGCCTCGAAGCCTCTCGCCTTTCGTGCACTCGACACATGTTTTCGAACTTTTGGTTCTACGACATGCCGGTTTCCTCACGATGTTTTCCTTCACCGTTGCGAGAACGTGGGATGCATACATAGATTTTTTCGACCGAAAAAACCCATTTACGCATGACTGCCACCGGGATTCGAACCGGCGACCGTCAGATAGCAAGGCAAGGGCCTCATCCACCCGGCCACCACGTCCTCATTGACCTACTATACTAATAGACACGGTTTTTTTACAAGCTGATAGTTGGCGAGTTTAAAAGCTAGCGAGTTAGCTTTCGGGAAGGATTGTCAACAAGCAGATTCTAAAAAAGCCGATGATACTCAATTTCAATTTTTTTTTATTTATCAAAAAACAAGCTTTAAAATATATAGTAAAACATTATTACAACAATTACGCATTGGCTTGTAAGTATAATATCGGTGTGCAGATTCTACACTAAGTGTAAGATACAACTTGTGTTGTAGGCACTGCTTGACCTTCTGGATATAAAATTTGATGTGCCATAATCTGAGGAGTGCAATACAACAGAATAATGTAAGTTACTTTAAACAAGATTATTAAATTACATACATACATGCAAAGAAAAAAAAAAAATTGATTGATTTAGGCGTTACTTTGCGGCATCATCAGGAGGTGTGGACTCGCCGATGATGACTCTCGTTTCGAACTTCGGCGAGTCCACACCTCCTGATGATGCCTCGTGTAGAGGCGAAACACGTGTCGTATCTTTAAACTTTGGTTTTCTGTTCGTTGACTCTTTGGTTTATAATATAGTAATATGTACTAAAGTTAAGTTAATTAAAACCTTTGTTTAGAAATCAAGCGGATTTATTACTAAATATATTTATATAATTTGTTGAAAAAAAAAATTACATGTAAAATGTACTATTTCAAACTTTTTAAATTATGAAATATCATAATTATAACATATAATAACATTTTGCTCCAATGATTTGAATTTTTGAACATTACTTATATTATAGGTATAATTAGATATTTATATAGGAAAATTTTAGATTGTAGAGATTAATAACCATTTATTATTTCAGGTTTACAGAGCAGCGCAATACAGCTTAAAGATTTTACTAATTGGCATTTATTTTAGAGATGTTCAGCTGACGCAAAACTCTTGTAGGAAGAGCAGCTGCGTAGCGTAGTTTTTAGCGTCACCAACAGGCAGCTAGCACGGAACGGCCAGGCAAGCATAAGCAGCGAGGGTGTTTATTCTCTAAAACTTATTCAAACTTTATCCAGCTCTTGTACTCATAAGCAGCGAGAATACCAGGCCAGCAGCAGCGGCAGAGAGTATATTTCAATTAAGCCAGAGCAAACTCACAGTTCTTGCGAGTAAGTGGCGGTACACTATTTGCATCAAAAGTACCAGGCGAGCATGAGTTACACGGAGTTGCATCGTTTGAGTTGAGTGCACAGTACCTCTCTTTCGGTAACCGGTCGCCGCCCCGCCCCGCGCCCCGCTCCGCTGAGTGATGTTGTAGCATACACTACATAATGTGTTTAATTACTATTTAATAAGCTGTTACTCAATACGTCATTATACTCTAATACTAACTATAAGTCAATCTGTACAGCTCTTGTAAAAGCTCACGATGCTATTCAGTCTCGGTTCAAACGCGGTACGGTAAATACATCAGTATCAAATATTCGGTTTTTAATTTATCGAACCTAATTACCTATTTAATCAATTCAATTTAGGGTTTGATCACTACGAAATAAACATAAATCCTAAAGTAGTGACTACGTGAATCCTAAAGTGGTGACCCCGACAACTCTTTTTTTTATAACTTTCCGCGACCTTTTGTGAAAAAGTGACTTTAGTGGTGGTTATTTAAAAAAAACATTACGTGCCGTGACCATATATTCCATTCACTACGATGGAGCCCGAGACTCACACCACCGCCAGCGCGCATCAACCTCAAGCACCAGCGCCCATCCCTGCAACCACCGAATCTGCAGCCAACGCGATAACGGTGAACTCCAGGATCTCCGAGTTCTGGACCACCAAGCCGCGCCTGTGGTTTCATCACTTCGAGGCCATCGTCACACCACAAAAACCAGGTGACCTCCACACATATCAACTAGTTATAGCTAAACTAGGTAGGGATGAGCTAGGGCAGGTTAGCGACATCCTCGAGAATCCGCCCGCGACAAACAAATACGAAGCGATCAAAAATAGACTCATATCTGCATATGAAGAGTCAGAGACCAAACAGCTTCACAAATTACTAAATGACATAGAACTTGGTGACCAGAAACCCTCCCAGCTACTGAGAAAAATGAAGGAGCTAGGGAGAAACAAGATACCTGAAGATACTTTAAAGATTCTATGGATAACCCGGCTTCCGCAAGCCGTACGCGCCGTGATTACTGCGTGCGACATAAAATTAGAAGATACAGCTACTATTGCTGATAAAATTATGGAATCCGTGCGCCCAACTACTGAAATCTATAGCGCAACAAAGCCATCAACTAGCTCATTTAATACCGGCATTGAAAATCAGCTACAAAAAATTACGCAAGACATCGCCGCACTCAACAAAAAGTTCAATGAACTCGAAACCACCCGTCGTAACCCAGACCGACAGCCCGCACACTTGAGATCCCGGTCGAGCTCACGCAGCGCTAATCAAGAGCGCTACCGCCGCCAAACAGCTCAGCCCGGTGACGCTAACTTCAAGTGCTACTATCATTATATTTACGGCGAAAATGCATCAAAATGCGGCAATGACAAATGTACGATGTCGGAAAACTAAAATTGGCACCCACGATGGCGAGCGCAGGTGCCAACGCCAACCAAACACATCGCCTTTGTGTCACCGATCTGCAAAGTGGCACACGTTTTTTAATCGATACGGGGGCTGACGTATCGGTTCTCGCATTCAAGGGTCGTAATAAAAAAACATCAGACTATACCCTTTACGCAGCCAACGGGACTACAATTTCAACGTATGGCGTACAAACTATCACACTTGATTTAGGGCTGCGACGCCCATTTAAATGGACTTTCATTTTAGCGGATGTACAAAGATCGATTATCGGTGCTGACTTCTTGGCCAAGAACCAACTAATGGTTGATTTACACGGTAGGAAGTTGGTAGACAAGATCACAAGTTTAGCGAGGATAACGCAAATAACCTCGGATGATCAACACACGCCGATCATTCAAACAATCAACAATACAGATCCGTACCACAGAATATTAGCACATTATCCGGATATTACCAAACCGGAATCATTTAAGTCCATTCCCAAGCACAACGTCGTACACCATATTTGCACAAACGGACCACCTGTTTATGAAAAGGCAAGGCCACTCAATCCCGCCAAATATAAAGCGGCCAAACAAGAATTCGAGCGTATGGTAGAGCTCGGAATATGCAGACCTTCCACGAGTCCCTGGGCAAACGCTTTGCATTTAGTTAATAAAAAAAATGGCGAATTAAGACCGTGCGGAGATTACCGGCGACTAAACGCCATCACTGAGCCCGATCGATACCCCATTCCAAGACTTTTGGACTTTACTTATATACTAAGGGGGAAAACCGTATTTTCTAAAATTGATATTCGTCGAGCTTATCATCATATACCAATCGCACCGGAGGACATTAAGAAAACAACGATCGCCACACCTTTTGGAAGTTTTGAATTTAAAAAAATGATGTTTGGATTACGCAACGGTGCGCAAAGCTTCCAAAGATTTATCAATAAGGTCATGAAAGGCACCGACAACACTTTCAGCTACTTAGATGACATTTTGGTAGCTTCCACAGACATAGATTCCCATAAGAAAGATCTGGAATCAGTATTTCAACGTCTAGATCAATACGGAATCACAATCAATACAAACAAATGTGAATTCGGCAAAAACCAACTCAAGTTTCTCGGATACCAAATCACCTGTGACGGCGTCAAACCGGACGAAGAAAAGGTACGAGCCATCACAGAATATCCACAACCAATCACTATCGAGGAACTGCGACGCTTCTTAGGTTTTATAAATTTTTACCGAAGCAGTATACCAAAAGCAGCCGAATCTCAAATTATACTCAACAAATATTTACACAACTCAAAGAAAAAAGACAAGACCAAAATCGAATGGACTGAAGAAGCGATCCAGGCTTATCAAAAGTGCAAAACAGAAATTAGGCTATGCACATTATTAAATCACCCTGATGAAAATGCGCCACTAATTATGATGACTGATGCATCTGGTACATGCGTCGGAGCAGCATTGCAACAACTCGTCAGCAATCAACTTGAACCATTGGCTTATTATTCAAAAGGCCTGAGCGAAACTCAAAAACGCTACAGTACGTACGATCGCGAGTTACTAGCTATATACATGGCACTGAAGCATTTTCGGTACATGGTCGAAGGGCGCGAACTCACAGTCGTAACGGATCACAAACCACTTACTTTCGCTCTCACCAAGAAAAATTCAACAGCTGACACACCAAGACGTATCCGACAACTAGATTTTATAGCGCAATTTTGCAACAAAATAGAATACATACAAGGCGAAGAAAATTCAGTAGCAGACGCATTTTCACGAATTAACGAAATCAAAATGCCGAGTCTATTCGACTATCAACAATTAGCCGCCGCTCAAAGCGAAGACGAAGAACTGGAGGAGTTAAAAAATCAAGAAAATTTGTCCATCAAAATTATCAACATTCCTGGATCGGATCAACTGATAACGTGTGAAACATCGACACCATGCGCAAGACCCTACTTACCTCGAATCTATCGAAAAACTGCTATCAAGTCTATCCATGACGTCAGCCATCCTGGCGTACTCGCTACTAAACGTTTAATCACTAAACGATATTTTTGGTCGCGTATGAATGCAGATATCACTCAATACGTGAAAAACTGTATACAATGCCAAAAATCAAAGGTAAACAGACACACGATAACCCCGCTTGGAGAATTTGAAAACTCATCAAGATTCGACCACATACATATTGACATCATCGGTCCACTACCACCATCGGAAGACTACAATTACTGCATTACAATTATCGACCGACACACTAGATGGTTAGAAGTCGTTCCAATCAAAGAAATTAGCGCCGAAACGGTAGCGCAAGCTTTTCTAACACAATGGATTTCAAGATACGGCTGTCCATCTACTATAAGTACCGATCAGGGTCGTCAATTCGAATCACGCCTGTTTACCCAAATAACCAAATTACTCGGTATTGAGAAAATCCACACAACAGCTTATAACCCGAAAGCAAACGGAATGGTAGAGCGCAGTCATAGAACACTCAAAAGCGCAATAATGGCCCGATGCAAAGACACAACTCACTGGGCAAGAGAGTTACCTCTCATATTACTAGGACTTAGGTCAACCATCAAAGAAGACCTAGGTTTCAGCCCCGCTCAACTCGTCTACGGGAAATCATTAGCTCTACCTGGAGATTTTTTCATCGCATCCGAAAAGAAAATCAACGACACCGAGTACACAACGAAGCTCATGGAAACATTATCTACGCTACAAACATCCACACGTAATCAAGCTGATCATCGAAAGATTTTTATGCACAAAGATTTACAGAATTCTGAATACGTTTTCGTTAGGCGTGAAGCTAAGAAATCGTTAACCCCGCCTTATGAGGGGCCATTCAAAGTAATTCTCAGAAATTCCAAACACTACACAGTTCGGGTAGGTACTCGGGATGTCGTTATATCGCTCGATAGGCTCAAACCTGCTTATTTTAATGCTATTACTAACTTATCACCGGACGAGGCACCTAAGGTTTCAAACAATCGAATTGTTTCGTCGGACAAAGGACCTATTGCTCCCGAACCATTGACCATTGTACCCAAACAAACCACACTTCAAGGAACAAAGAACTTAACAACAGCCTCAAATGCAACGACGCCGCCAGTCGTTACGAGATCAGGTCGCACCGTAAAAAAAACAGTGAGATTTGATATATGAGTACCACTTCACACACAATACGTTGCTCATAACATAACGAGTTATTCATCACGCAGCATAAATCAACCAACGCATTTAGTGACTGTTTAGTAAATAGCCGTCAGATAAATGCGTCAATAGTTTTCCTGCGTCAACTATAATGGTACAATTGATTACACACAATCGCCTTCAACGACGCCTGCTACAGCAGCAGCGCGCTATCATCGTGCCAGCAACCATGCACATGCCCACGTCCAACAGTGTACTGTGTAAGTGTAAATGCAGTGAAGTGCAAAATCAATAAAAAAATAAAAACTTGAGTGCGGGTTAAACCAGTGAATAAAATGATATCGTACCATCTAAGGGACTATATTCTAAAAATAGAACTCAAAAATACGCAGACGCAACACGCGTCTCCCATCGTATTCCATTAACTCTATCGCTACCCATTCAAGTACCTTACCTACCTTTCCCTGTCAAAGAAAGGTCATAAACATTTTTATTATTTTATTACTATCTCTACGAGAACTAGCTTACTTTTATGTTAGCATTTTTCAATGAGTTTTATATTTTTAAGTCAATCAATTATGTCAAATTAATGTTTTTATACAATTTGCATTACATTTACATTAATCAAACTAAAATAATTTACATTAATATGTTATTTGAAACTATTTACTTACTTATTTTAACAAACAAATCATGTATCGTGTTTTTATAATCATTAAATTGTTTAGTTTTCAATTATAATTTACTACTTGTACTAATTTACATTTATATTTTTGATTACATTTTGCATCAATGTTTATTATTTGTACGAATCGAGATTTACTTAATTTCAATTTTTTTTCCAACCCATTCATGTTGGCTACATAATTGTTTTAAAATTTGTATTATTTTACGCTCATCGCCTTTACACTTTCTTTTCAATTGTATTTTTAAAACATTTTATTTTCAATTTTCATGTTGATTTAATTTTTTTTTAAGGGCGGTGTATATGTAGCATACACTACATAATGTGTTTAATTACTATTTAATAAGCTGTTACTCAATACGTCATTATACTCTAATACTAACTATAAGTCAATCTGTACAGCTCTTGTAAAAGCTCACGATGCTATTCAGTCTCGGTTCAAACGCGGTACGGTAAATACATCAGTATCAAATATTCGGTTTTTAATTTATCGAACCTAATTACCTATTTAATCAATTCAATTTAGGGTTTGATCACTACGAAATAAACATAAATCCTAAAGTAGTGACTACGTGAATCCTAAAATGTCGTTATGCCGATGTCCTTTTCCGGCGCGTGCTCTCAGCACGCGCCGGAAAAGGACATCGGTAGTTGTGTCAGTCGCACGCGTTGGGCTAGTTCTCGATGCGTATACACTACTCACGCACACGCGCGCTATCTTTGTATGCGCGCACAACTCGGAGATTCCAGTAGCCTCTTCACTGGTTATGCACGCCTATTTTTTCGAGAAGATTATTTGCGTTCAAATTGTTTATTTATTTGCGGAAAAATGTAATATGGATAACAATTTTAAACATGAACTCCTCAGGGGTCCGGGAGAACCCCGCTACTACACGCTAAAGCGAACTGTGTGTCATCGACGCTTTAGGTGGGTGTTGTCTCCTCTCCTTTTGATTTTCGATTTTAATCTTTTTTTTTACTATTGGTCGAGTGGTAAGTGTGTTGGACTGCCACGCCGGTGTTGCGGGTTCGATTCCCGCTTGTTTGTTCAGACTCTCGTTTCTGTTTTCTATGTATTCTATTTCCTAAAAAAAGTATGTGTATAAATATTCTATCAGTTATCTGGTTCCCATAGTACAAGGCTTACAAGCTCTGCTTAGCTCGGGGCTAGATGGCGCTGTATGAAATGTCCAAAAGTACTCGCTATAACTACTAAAGCAATATGATTGAAATTTAAGACAATTTAATATAAACAACTATATTTTAGCAACAAATTATATAAATATATTTAGTAATAAATCCGCTTAATTTCTAAACAAAGGTTTTAATTAACTTAACTTTAGTTCAACTAAACCAAAGAGTCAACGAACAGACAACCAAAGTTTAAAGATATGACACGTGTTTCGCCTCTACACGTGGCATCATCAGGAGGTGTGGACTCGCCGAAGTTCGAAACGAGAGTCGAGAGTGAGAGTGGCGAGTCCACACCTCGTCGTATCTTTAAACTTTGGTTTTCTGTTCGTTGACTCTTTGGTTTAGTTGAACTAAAGTTAAGTTAATTAAAACCTTTGTTTAGATAATAAGCGGATTTATTACTAAATATATTTATATAATTTGTTGATCTAAATGGATTTCCGCAAAGTAACGCCTGAATCAATCAATTATCTTATATTTTAGCAGTATTTTAGGTAGTAATCAAAATAAAACAAGTAGGTAATAAAACATATTTGAAGATATTTATTACATGTTTTCACTTATTTACAACACTTAGGCAAATAAAAAATACTGTTGCAGTTACTTGCAACATTTTTTTAAAGAATACCAAACAAAACTTCTACAATCATTGTAGGTTCCAACTAGATCAGAAAAAGTCTAAATAAGTACTTTCAAATAGAAAAACTATTCAAGAAATAATGCGTCTAATTTCGTGATAAGGCTATGTTTAGATGACCGCTAATGGTCGACGAGTTCGGCTTAATAAGTGTACGTTTACCTTAAAATCGAAGGTAATTTGAATGGTAGAAGAACTCAGCAAAACTTTATATTCCCTATAAATAAGATATATGAGCACATATAAGGTAAATCGCGTGGGCAAGACCGACCACTGGGAACAGGACCCTACTGGTGGTCGGTCTTGCCCACGCCGCGCTTGCCCTACCGGCGGTCGATCTTGCCCACGCCGCGCTTGCCCTACCGGCGGTCGGTCTTGCCCACGCCGCGCTTGCCCTACCGGCGGTCGGTCTTGCCCACGCCGCGCTTGCCCTACCGGCGGTCGGTCTTGCCCACGCCGCGCTTGCCCTACCGGCGGTCGGTCTTGCCCACGCCGCGCTTGCCCTACCGGCGGTCGGTCTTGCCCACGCCGCGCTTGCCCTACCGGCGGTCGGTCTTGCCCACGCCGCGCTTGCCCTACCGGCGGTCGGTCTTGCCCACGCCGCGCTTGCCCTACCGGCGGTCGGTCTTGCCCACGCCGCGCTTGCCCTACCGGCGGTCGGTCTTGCCCACGCCGCGCTTGCCCTACCGGCGGTCGGTCTTGCCCACGCCGCGCTTGCCCGAGAACAGATGTTTGGGCATCTTGGTGCCGATGAAGCGGTCGGCCTCGCCCTTGAGCCCCATCTTCTTGGTCTTGCGCGCGATGGCCACGTGTGCCATGTTCTTGGCTCGCTTTTGCATCTGGAAATTAACGTTATATTATTTTTCATTTCTAATGGTTGGTGCGAGGAGACTACATTTGCATCTTAGGCTCTTACTATAACTAGACTCTAACTTGCCGCGGTAACATTAACTATTTTCACTGTTTTTAAAATAACACAACGGGCGTTTATTACAGTTTTTCGTTTTATTTCCTTGCATTTTAAATTAAAAGCCAAGTCTATAGCTCGCATACAAACCTTTTTATCCTAGACTTAAATATCCACCCTCTCATTTAGCTTTGCTGATAAAAATCTCGGATAAAATGGCTTTCATTCTTCTTATTATGTCACTAGTTTCTTCGAACCAGTATTGTGAAAGGATTTCAAGTGCGCCTCGAGGCTTCTTTCCAAGCGGCTCCTTTCATGCACTCGAAGCATGTTTTCGAACTTTTGGTTTTACGACATGCCGGTTTCCTCACGATGTTTACCTTCACCGTTGCGAGAACGTGGGATACATACATAGATTTTTCGACCGAAAAAACCATTTACGCATAACTGCCACCGGGATTCGAACCCGCGACCGTCAGATTGCAAGGTAAGGGCCTCATCCACTCGGCCACCACGTCTGAGTCTGTGTTCTGAGGTAACAAACATTAAAAAAAAAACATTCAACCGAATTGATAACCTCCGTTTTTGAAGTCTGTTGAAAATGGCTTTCATTATGCTCTAGGTATTCAAAGAAGACTTTACGAAGAACCAACCATACAAGATACTTACAGCCACATCCTTAACGCCTTGTTCGTCTCTGGCGGGACGGGATACGGACCGCGAGCGCGACACGTCCACGCGCGCGCGCTTAGCGGCCGGCCCGCCGGCGGCAGCGGCAGCGGCAGCGGCAGCGGACTGCGAGCGCGAGCGGGAGCGGACGCGCGAGCGGGTGAAGTGAGCGGACTTCGTGTCCGACATGTCCACACCTGGGGGGAAATTAATTAGTTAAAACCAAATAAAACTAACACTAGTCAACAAATTATTTATATATATTTAAATTATTTAATATAATATTATTTAATATAATTGATTGATTCAGGCGTTACTTTGCGGAAATCCATTTAGATCAACAAATTATATAAATATATTTAGTAATAAATCCGCTTGATTTCTAAACAAAGGTTTTAATTAACTTAACTTTAGTTTAGAACTTTAGTACATATTACTATATTATAAACCAAAGAGTCAACGAACAGAAAACCAAAGACGAGAGTCTCGTTTCGAACTTCGGCGAGTCCACACCTCCTGATGATGCCTCGTGTAGAGGCGAAACACGTGTCGTATCTTTGAACTTTGGTTTTCTGTTCGTTGACTCTTTGGTTTATAATATAGTAATATGTACTATAGTTCTAAACTAAAGTTAAGTTAATTAAAACTGTTGTTTAGAAATCAAGCGGATTTATTACTAAATATATTTATATAATTTGTTGATATTATTTAATATTTAAATTATTTATATATTTAAAACCTTTGTTTAGAAATCAAGCGGATTAATTACTAAATATATTTAAATAATTTGTTGATATTTATGGATTTCCGCAAAGTAACGCCTGAATCAATCAATTATTATCTAACACTAGTCCTATACCTATTAAACATCATTTTGTAACATTCTTTCACAATCACACAAAACTAACAAATTAATTGAGTAAAAATTATTCCAAATTTTCTATTGAACCACTCACTGGGCTCTACCGTATTTCTCTATTTCCTGCTTATTTTCTCCACCACATACCGAATTTCCCCACCACATACCCAGTTTTTCCCGTCCCATGCCGAGTTTCTCCAGTCATATACCAACTTTCCCCACCACATACCCAGTTTTTCCCGTCCCATGCCGAATTTCTCCAGTCATATACCAACTTTCCCCACCACATACCCAGTTTTTCCCGTCCCATGCCGAATTTCTCCAGTCATATACCAACTTTCTCCACCACATACCCAGTTTTTCCCGTCCCATGCCGAATTTCTCCAGTCATATACCAACTTTCCCCACCACATACCCAGTTTTTCCCGTCCCATGCCGAGTTTCTGCAGTCATATACCAACTTTCCCCACCACATACCCAGTTTTTCCCGTCCCATGCCGAGTTTCTCCAGTCACATACCAACTTTCCCCACCACATACCGAGTTTCTCCATCTCGTCGCGCAGTTTCCCGGTGGTGCGGCCCTTGGCCCGCGCGCGCGAGGTGCGCGGCATGACGGGCTTGGTGGACTGCTTGGTGAGGAGAGACTCGTCTTTCAGGATCGCCTTCTTGTTGCTGAAATTACACGATTTCATTATAACAATGTATTCATCGTAATATAACTATTCGTTACGAATGCAAGGGTCGGTACACATCTGACGGAAAACGCGTCGCGTATTATCGGTCGCGTAACGCCAAAACAGACAAATATTATAATAAAACATTCAACCTTTCACACCTAACCGATGATGCGTTAGTGTGTGAAGCGTACTAACGCGTTTTATATTTTTTTTACTATATATAGGCTTGCGTTTGACCACCATCTCACCTGATGGTAAGTGACGATGTAGCACGCTTTCCTAGAATAATCATATTCACTCTTGCCTTGAAGACACCCAAATTATAGTGATCGGGAAACACTGACGTCGGCAGAGCATTCCATTCCTTGGCGGTTCGCATAATGAAAGTGGAAGCAAAGCGCTTTGTACTAACTATTATACAACTATGATACGCTCGACGCATCTTCCGTCAGATGTGTACCGACCCTAAGTTCGGCAAGGCAGCGCCTGAACAGAGACTTTTTCAGTGATAAGGTAGATATGTAAATGTTTAATCTGTTAGTATAGTCCTGAGGACTGTAGCGGAGTGTACGATATCACCGCTATGGAAGTGCCTTGTGCAGAGGATTATAAACGGGGGAAACTATTTCCCTTGCTGATAATCCTCGGCACAATGCACTTCCTTGTTTAATTTTATTTTAATTAAAATCCTCAATTTAGTCAATACATTTAATTCAATTTCATTCCATTTAATTCAATTTTATTTTATTTTTAATCGATTTAATTTAATTTTTATTCAATTTAATTTATTTTAATTAAATTTGTTTTATTTTTATTTTATTGTTTGTAATTTAATAATTTATTGTAATATGTCATGTGAAACTTTATATGGATCTTGTAGTCCGAAATAAAATATTTTTATTTTATTTTATTTTATTTATAGTACCTAATATTTTAATTTTTTTTACGTTGTAATTCACTGTGATCAGATAATTTGTTGACATTTTTGTTGTTACCATTCTGCTTGCTAATCTAGAATTAAGTTAGTAAATTTATAAGCCGTTGGTCCTTCCATATAATATAAATAAATAAATAAATATCATTAAAATCATCACAAATTACCATTATGAAAATAATAACGATGATAAAAATTATAATAATTGTGAAGATAATAATGATAATGGTGGGCGTTGAAACTGCTACACAATTTGATAACTTCTGTAGTTTCACCGTTTCTGCTGTAACATAGTTCCTATATGTAATTGTACTAAATAAAAAATATTGAATTAAAAAAAAACACAATAGTAATCACGATAATGGCAATAATGGTGTGTCTCACCGTATCTCCCGGGCCAGGTCGCGTATCTCGCGCATGGTTTGGTCCAACTCCACCTTGGGCACGGCGTACAGACCACCTTCCGCACGCAACTCCTCATCCTTCTCCAATTCTGCCAATTTCTGTCAAAATACAAATAATTAAATGTTTTGTCGTTTCAAGTGCTGTAATTGTAAATTTATAATGTATAATTCAAAAAGCATATTATTCTATTTGTGACTATTTAAATGATAAAAATGATAATTAGTAATTTTAACATAATGAATGTATGAAAATTGATTTGCACGCCACCTATAGGCTAAATATGGAGACACTTTCATTGCTATCATCACCTGTATCCGAATTACCCATGTTTTGCAAATAAAGATATTGATTGATTGATTAACTTGTCGCGGGGACGCTTCAAGTACTGCGACTTTCGCGGGAGGACTCTGTATTTCATTTAAACTATTTAAATTAATTGCCACTGTTTTATCTGTGAGTGATTTTTTAGAGGGGCGGTGATGGCTTAGTTCGAAACCACGGTAGTTAGAAAAAAGACATGTCATGCCCTTAATTAAAACAATAACTGCTAATTTCCTTTTTTTTTATATATATTTAACGTTTGACCGAAATCGATGTTACGATTTCATGGTATCAAATGCAGTAAGAACTTTAGAAATACATTTAAACATAAGCATTGGAGTCAATGGAAACCATTTTGAGTGCCAACTGTGCCGTATGGCTCGCACAAAAATGATTGTTTTTGCAAAAAAAAAATATCTTCAAAACAACTATGGCTTCTTTGTTTTATCAATTTCAAAACGAATTGATACGAAACGAAAGTGATAGCAAAAGCTTAAGAACATAGACATAAAAAATATTTTATAAGCTTATGTATTTCAAACTGTATAAAATTTTATTACTTACCAGAGTTATGCAATGTGACATTTAGGCCAATAAATGATTGAATTGAAATGAATTGAACCTAATGAAGTTAGGTTCAAAATTGATTGCAAACGTTCTGTGCCATACGACTTACTGGCAGTTTCAAAACGATGAAAATATGGACCGTCTAGCACGTGAAAGGATTCTGTTTTTTCGCAACGCAAACGATTTTTTTTTAAATAAATAGTTTTAAACTCACATCAAAGATTTCGGGGTCGATGTAGTCGGCCACGTTGTGTCCCTCCCAGAACTCGGGGATGGGGTCGTGACGCTCTTCTTCAGGTATCTCCGCGTAGTTCTTCTGCAGGTCTGTAGGGGGACATCTCTATTATAACAATGTTTTTTGGACATTACACAACAACGCCATCTTCCATCTAGCTCCAAACGAAGCAAATTTGTACAATGGGAAATTTTAATAATTTAAATAACAAAACTTTGACGTGACCACGTCTAATAAATCAATTAACGCCGGCTGCATGCTTGAAAACGCTGACATCATTGTCCGGTAACGTGCATTGTCCCGTTACGCTAGTAACGTTAAAATATTGTCCGTAGACCAACTTTACAGACAACTAATTTATAATCGGCGAAGATAAACTGGAATTTAATTTTAAACAACTCATCTACAGCAAAAACACGGTGCAAAATGTAAAACAAAATCAGCTTTATGAAATGTCAGACAAACACAAAGGAGGTGTTTCCACGACGAAAGCTGGCGATCGAATGTCCCGGCTTTTCTTCGGATGGACGTTTAATGCAGTTAGCCGCGGATGGCTGTTACTGCGTCACCGGACTCTCGGCGAGCGCAGGTGGCGCTCTACCTTAAAATTTAGGTTGGGGCAAACAGCACAAGGGTACCCAACGGTGGGTCGAACCTCGGCTTGGACTGTTGCCAGGGGGATGATTGGACTATTGACCCAAGGCACCGTTAGGAATCGAACCTAACGAAGTAGAGGGCCTGTAAGAGAGATTCCGATTCGGTAAGCGAATTGTGGAGTGTTACGTCTGTCGCGGGATGACTGCATTTCCGCCACCGGATTGGCGGCGGTGATGTCGTCATCTGGATCGCGTAGAATATATTTAGGCCTACGGAGGGATTTGACTACTGGCGGGTCTTTAGGATAGTCGGGGCCGTTCGAAATGAGAGGATTCGGATGGTGGGGCGCGAGGTCATAATGCCGCCGGCATGACCCGGCTTTTGCAGCGCGGCGCCTTTTATACAATACTTTTATACTATTGCGTGTTTTCATGCGCTAAAGTTAGGCTATGCTCAGACTCGCCAACATACGTCGGCCGCATTGTACTTTTCCGTGCGACTCATCGTGATATCCACAACAATACTATATTTACGACATCGTGGCGTAGTTGGTAGTGACCTTGCCTACGAAGCTTGGTATTCCGGGTTCGATCCCCGGCCGGAGCAAATATTTGTGTGACGAACACAAATGTTTGTTCTCGGGTCTTGGATGTTGTGATGTGTTGTATGTGTCCATGCCACCTGCGACACAGGGAATCCTAGTGCAGGGGTGTGAGTGTGTGAATGTTATGTTATGTTATGTTATGTTTTGTTATGTTATTTAGTTAGGACGTGGTAAAAAAAAAAAGGTTCATCTGATTCGGGTCTGTACTATAAGGTTTTTCATTAAGAGCGTTCGAACTTAAAAATAAAAGAAAAAAACTTGTTTCAGTGATATTGCCACAATTTTTATTTTATTTTAAAGGATATTCGCTGACATTATGTTTGGAATATAATTTCAACCAAATGGCCGCCGCGACTCCGCTGTAGGTGGAGTATCCTGGTGGGCCAATTTTGGATGACATTTTCGCATAAATGGGGCTCAATTTCACGAAGTTCACGAACAGGTTTTTTTATTAAATTTTTAAGTTCGAGCGCTCTTAATGAAAAATCCTATACTTAAGTAGTTTTTTTTTTATTTTAAGTAAATCGATAAAAGAGAACGAAAATTCTAAACTCAAACTTAAGCTTACATTAATTATATACCTAATTAGTTACAATAGTCTTAAATTTTATATTTTCATCATGTAATTTTAGCCTTCATTCATTTTATACTACGTTTAATTGTACCTACTACTATATACAAATTTATACATGGTATTTTTTGGCAAATATTTTATTGCAAAAGCTTGTATAACTCACCGAGCACATAGTCATCTCCCTCTTCAATCTCGATCTCCCTCTCCAGCCTGCGCTTCCTGGCCAGGCGGTCGGCCGCGGCCTGCTTCTTGGCCAGCGCGGCGGGGGGGATGCAGGGGGGGCGCTCCTTGCCGTCGCGGGGGGCGGGCAGCGCTACGTGGAGACGGTTTAGAATGCCGTCCACCTGGGGGAAAAGTTTTCTTTTAGTCTGTACAAAAAGAAGTTTTTTATTCAAACCAATTTGGGGTCTAAATTAAATTGCTTAAATGTTACCTATGTATGTGGTCCTCATCTTGTCCATAACCAACCACACTATTACCTTCTTGACCCTCAACTAAACTGTAAATGAATATTTTATGGACAATCTAAACAATATTGTTATCTAATTTTTTTTCAGTAAATTTGTATTGCATGTTAATCATAAGCTGACTAAGGAGAACCTCATTTATTTACGTAATTTTAAGATGTCTTTTGTAACCACCCTTATTTGCAATAAATAGTTTTGAATTCGACTTGGTCCTCAACTTATCTGTGACCCTACTTCAGTGTTACCTTCTTGGTCCTCATTTAGCCGTGAACCTACTTCAGTGTTACCTTCTCAGTCCTAAACTTATCTGTGACCCTACTTCAGTATTACCATCTTAGACCTCAACTTATCTATGACCCTACTTCATTGTTACCTTCTTGGTCCTCATCTTCTCCGTGACTCTGTGTCCGAGCAGCGTCTCGCAGGCTTGTATCTTCACCTCTTGCACCCCTTCTTCAGTGACGGTGGATGTTCGCATCACCGGGACTGCGCCCAGCTCGCCGCCTGAACCACTGAAACAAAACGGTTACATTTTATCAGAACGCCCAGCACTTTATGCAGTAGATTTAAAGGCCATCCTAACTGACTAACGACACATAGGCAAAACCACTGAACTTAGAAACTCTTAGAAACACCACATTCCGTGTTTTGCCAGTCCCATACTGAGTTTCTCCAGTCCTATACCGAGTTTCTCCACCATTTTGAGTGTGTTCATACTGCAGGGGAGGGCTTACTTGGCGTTCTTGGCGCAGTTCTGCTGCAGCTGGTCGATGAGTGTCCTCTTGTTGGGCGTCAGGTCCTCGGGAGTCATCACGTCCATCTTGTTCAGGACAACAATGAGTGGCTTGTTCGCAAATAGCGGCTTGATTGAGTCGAACAGGGAAATCTGAACAAAAACGTTTTGGTTCGTGACATTAGCAAAGTTAATTGAAACATTTTAGGCATGTTAAGAGTAGATTTAATTTGGTTTAATCTAATAAGTACTTATGTTAGACTGCCACAACGGTGAAGAAAAACATCGTGAGGGAACTGGCATGTCGTAGAACCTAAAAAGTTTGAAAACATGTGTCAAGTGCACGAAAGGAGCCTCTTCGAGGCGCACTTGAAATCATTTCACCACACTGGTTCGAAAGAACTAGTGATAAAATAAGAAGACTGCCACGCCGCCGGTGTCGCGGGTTCAATTCCCGCATTAATGAGTTGCCTCTCTAGTATTTATTGAAATCTTCTTACAAGTGTGTTGTGTTACATACTACAGTATGTTAAACTTACTTTAATTATTATTTAATTTTTATTTTATTACATAAGGTATGCAAAACAGAAAATAGCCGAATATAATATAGTTAAAATAATCTAAGGTAGGTTTTGTTCTAGACTACAATCCAAAGCATGCACACACAGAATTAACAATTTAAATTAACAGTTACCTGTGAGAACTAATGAAACAAAGTAAGTACCTTTCTCACAGTAAGTACTCACTAGAAAAAAAATAAGAAAAACTAAAAACATACACAAAAATCACTCTCTTAAGAGAGTGACCAAGATGGATTTTTTGAATTTTCGTAAATTATCAATAAAAATGTCTACGGAATCATAATGATTATCTAACAAGTTGTTGTACTGACGACACATTCTAACTAATGGATTGAAGAATGACGTGTTGTTCGTATAAACTTGAAGAGCAAAAGTGTTTGAGAATTGTTTACGAATTCTTGGTTTTATATTAATATTAATGTGAGATAGTTGAGCCGTAGAGTCAATGTGAGAATGGATGATCTTGAAAAGGTATGTCATATCAAATACTAATCGCCGTGATTCTAGGGATTGAATTTCAAACTTTTTAAGTCTATCAGAATAAAAAGGTAGTGCTCTGTTCCATCCACATCGGTAGCATAATATTCTAAGAAGTTTTTTCTGGACTTTTTCAATGTGATCAATATGGATGTTATAGTAAGGAGACCAAATGACAGAATTATATTCTAATACACTGCGAACAAGGGAAAAGTAGAGATAAATAAGACTCTCAGGGTTTTTAAATCCTTTAGTTGTTCTAGAGATAAATCCGAGTAATTGATTGCCTCTGGATATTATGCTATCATAATGGGCACGAAAGGTGAGCTTATCATCGAATAAGATACCTAGATCTTTCGCTATGAATTTTCTTTCTAAGGTTTGACCGCACAATTTGTACTCATAGTTAATTTTATTAATTTTATTAGTAAATGATATAACAAAGCACTTACTGGCATTGAGAAACATAAGGTTGTTCACACACCAAGTGTTAACGATGTCCAAATTATTTTGAAGATGCTGTGCATCGTCTATCGCTTTTACGGTAGTATAAATTTTTAGATCATCAGCATATAATAGACAAGGGCAGTTTAACTTATAAGTAAGATCGTTTATAAAAGCGATGAAGAATAAAGGCCCCAAATGTGAGCCCTGAGGCACACCCGAAGAGATCAGTGTAGGCGATGAAATAAAATGACTTACCTCAATTAATAGTTAAATTCTCTAGTACGTTCCGGTGTATTACCTGCTTCAATTATTACTTGCTTTAATGGATTACCTGAATTAACGGTTTATTTTTCTGGTTTGTTACCTGTTCTAGTGTATTACCTGCTTCAGTGGGTTACTTGCTTTAATAGGCTATCTGCTATAATGAGTTACCTGAATTACTGGTCTACTTCTCTAGTACGTTACCTGTTCCAGTGTATTACCTGCTTCAGTTGGTTCTTGCTTTAATAGGCTATCTGCTTTAATGAGTTACCTGAATTAATGGTTTACTTCTCTAGTAAGTTACCTGTTCCAGTGCATTACCAGCTTCAATAGGTTACATGCTTTAATTGGTTACCTGAATTAATGGGTTACCTGTTCCTCAATAGTGTGTCCGCACTGTTCGGATATGTCTATGAAGTACAGGACGGCCGCCCTGAGATGCGCCAGCGCGGTCACGGCTTGCATCTCGATCACGTTGCGCTCTTCCAGCGGGTGGTCTAATATACCCGGTGTGTCGATCACCTAAAAATCAAGGTTTTAAAAAAAAAAAAAAGAACAACCGCCTTCTTATCTCCGTGAACGTTTTGAATTTCATTTCATTTTTTTTTTTTTTTCATCAATTATGTATTGTATTTTCGTAGTTAATAACTTATATATGTAAGTGCAAGTAAGTGTACACAAACCTACCATTACAACACTGTCTCTTTATACTCAAAGGTTTGCTGAAAACTCTTTTAAGGGTTAAGCTCGCCTATGTACATGTCTTTTATTAATTACGTGTGTTAATAGTTTTTATATGTGCAATAAAGAATTTAAGAATTTAAGAAACAACCGACTTCAATTGGACTGTTCTAGCGACCGCAGGCACCACTGAATAATCACAGGGAAGCAAAATATGCTCACTTCAACTTCACTTCGTTTGTTCACTTGAATGACTTGTTTTGTCAATTATTTTAATTCCAACACCAAAGTACTGAACCGATTTTCATGAAATTTCTATAGGACCAATCTGAAAGTATATCCTTTCAAATAAATCTTTAAATCTGTTTATAAAAAACTAAGTTTGGAGGTAACAAATATAAAAAATACATCAACCGAATCGATGACCTCCTCCTTTTTTTGAAGTCAGTTGAAAATATATTAAATTTCATATCATAATCATAAAAATAAATATTAAATATAATCATAGAATTGAAATGAACACTGATCTGTATTTAGAACTTATTAATTTAATATGTTTAGGAAAAAAAATGTTTGCATGCCCCAGTGATAGAAGTAAGCTGGCAACACCATTATTAGTATAAGATCCTTTTATGTAACCTTATTTGATGCAAATAAAGATTTCTTGATTGATATTACAGGGTTCATGTGCATTGTGTACCTATAAGCCACTTACACCTAAGTTATATAACCTGTATACAAATGAAACAATAAATAAATGAATGAATGAATGAATGAATATTAAATTTTGTTTAAACTACGGAATAAAAGATGTGCATTGTTATGTTCGTCAAAAAGTGAGAGCTCGAAGAACTTCTTACCTGCCACCTCAGGTACTTGTAGTCAGTGTGTCCGACATACAGACTCTTTGTCGTGAACGCGTAGGGCTGGACTTCTACATCAGCCCGAGTAATCTGGTAGAAATCACTACATTACTACATATTTTTTTATAAATCGTTTAATAGTTTACAAAATTTCAGTTTATATTTATTTTCATAGCAGACTTTCGTAATATTTTAAATCATTCGACGGTTTGTAATTTAACGAGTTTGAAAAGCGTTAAATTATAAAATTACGGTGACATTTATAATGTTTAAGAAAGTAGATAATGATTTTACGTAAGAAAAGAGTTAATAAAATAAAATCGAGACCAAATCGGTTTTGTGGTGTAGGAGATAAGGAAAGCTAGTTACCTTGTTGATGAAGCTGGACTTGCCCACGTTGGGGAACCCACAGATGATGATGGTTCTCGTGTAGGGGTCGATGGAGGGCAGACGCGCCAAGTGTTGACGGACCTGAAATAATTTATTTCCTAAATAACTAACCAACATAAGTAGTTTCTTGTTTAAATAAATGTTGAGAACTTTTCACGAAACGCTATCTGGTCCCAAAATATGTAGAGTTTATAGGAGTATTAAGGACCAGATAACTACATAAAATATTTTTTTTATAACTACGAGCAAAAACGCGAGCAGCAGCTGGTAAATAAATAATAGACAATTAATGCAGTAAATAGGTATTCAATTGAATAAAGGAATTTTAAGTTTGGGTGGTGTTTATCAATATATTTAAATAGCTTTGTTTACTAATAGATAATGCACAGGCCAGACCATTTGATTTGATTTGATTATTTGCCAGGCAGCACAGTAAAAGTTTTTTTTTTGTTTGCTTATTTGCGATCAGTATCTTTACTATGGGCAAATGTTCTGTTTTGTTTTTGCTGTTTTTGCGTGGATCGCACATCTGCGAACTCACTGCTTTCTGTTAAGTATATGCTTTCTCCTTAATCTCCCTTTGTACTTCGGGTTGAGAAGTTCTCGGGCTAGTTCATTCGGGTGGCTCCAGTCTCGCCGAGTAAGTGCGAGCTATCGCTTTTATCTCGTCGGATACTGGGGTGATTGTGCTGGTTTTGAGTTCTTCGTACAATTCCGTGGTTTTTATGAACCATGGTGCGTTGGTTATGTTTCTCAGAATTCCATTTTGAGCTCTCTGTATGATGGATATATTGGAATTGCACGCTGACCCCCACAATTGGATGCCATATGTCCAGATCGGTTTTAGGATGACCTTGTATATGAGGAGCTTGTTGTCTGTGCTTAGTACCGAGTTCCTCCCAAGCAGCCAGTGTAAGTTTCGGTACCTCAGGTTCAGTTCGTCTCTTTTCTTAGGAGTTGTTTCATACTCTAGTAGAGTTGTGCTCATTAGGAGAAGTACCGGAGTGTGGTTCGATGATCCGTCTAGGCAAGGAGTAGTTTTGGTGAAATATTGTGACATTCCTTTACAGATGAAGAAGTCTATTACGTCGGGTTGTTTATTTGTATCTGTAGGCCAATGCGTTGGCTCAGCCGTAGATAGTGTTGTAAGTTACACAGTAAAAGTTAACAAACGAATTGTTTATTACAACTTACCTGTAAATAGTACACCTATTTCCAGGTAAGGTGTTAATTTCACAATTACCTGCTCCAAGTAGGTGAAGTTGGTGGCTTGTCGCTTCATAATGGGGGCCATGCGGTGGCCATGCCATATTTATCAACCACTTACCTGTAAATAGTGCACCTATTTCCAGGGAAGGCGTTAATTTTAGTTACCTGTTCCAAGTATGTGAGGTTGGCGGCCTGTCGCTTCATGATGGTGGCCATGCGACCCAGCGCGGCTCTCTTCAGCTGCTTGCAGCGGTACAGCGAGTCTCCATACTTTAGCAGGCGGCAGTAGTCTTTTGCCACACTGTGGGATAATGACAATCATTCTACCTAGCAACTCAGTGACAGTCAGTTTTCTAAGCTGGAGTTACGTGACAATTAGATTAAAACTATTTATTGGACACCACGGAGAAACATACACATTGAAACAAAAACTTATCCTAAACAGCAAAAAAAAAAAAGAGGTAACAATGGGCCGCCTTATCGCTAAAAGCGATTTCTTCCAGGCAACCTTAGAATTGACAGGAGTAAGATGAATTCCGCGTCTGGTCAGGTGAGTCATAATAGAAAAGTATACAATAAACATGTTTGCTTAGCCAGTTTAGCAAAGATGTTTATTGTATACTTTTACCCAGGTAGGTAAATCTTAGTAGAAAACAAACTGATCTTGATATTTAACAGTCTTTGCTGAGCTGGGTGAGTTATGTGACCATCTTTGCTAAACTGGGGAATTAAGGTGTCACTTAGCTCATGTGACAATCTACATCTTTGCTAAACTGGGGAACTAAGGTGTCCCTTAGCTCATGTGACAATCTACATCTTTGCTAAACTGGGTAACTTAACTTTGGTATGACTCAGTTCCCTTAGTAGTAAAAAAACTGATCTTGATGTTTACCCGTCTTTGCAAAGCTGGTTAAGTTAGTGACAGTCAGTGTGCTGTACTTTAATGCACGAAAGGAGCCTCTTAGACACGTATTTGAAATTCTTTCACCACCTTGGTTCAAAAGAACTAGTGACACGATAAGTAGAAGAAGAAGTGTGCTGTACTCACTTGTCAATGAGATGCCTGGCAGTGTTGAGCTGGCCGAGACCAAGTTTGTAATGGTCTTTGTCGTACAACACATTCATCAGATCTGCGTAGAATGGGTGCACATCATCCAATTTTGGGAATTCCTGGAATTTAGAGTAGATATTACTATACCATCTATGGTTAATTATTATCACCTGCATGGTATTAGGATAATTCAATTATTAATTTATTTGCTTAGTTTTATAAAAAAATCTACAAATATACTTCAAGTTTCAAGAACATAATTTATATCCTAGCACAGTGTTCCTATAGAACAAGATGGACAATACCAAACTAATATGGATGCGGTATATATAAAGAAAAATATTTTTTTTAAATAAATATCTCTATTTTAAAAAAATGTTTGTTACTTTTTATGATGTAGTTTTATTGACAATGAAAAAGCCTAGTAGTTTTAACATATAATAGTTATCTAGCCCTGTTACTTCTCTTTTTCGAAAATTTGCTTCGGACCAAAATGTACTAGAAGTTAGCCAATGTGGCTCCCTTTTCATGGTCGCATTTTCAATGTACTACATTGTGTTTCAGTACTTTAATACTTCGATGCCTAGCATGTATACCCAGAGCAGTGCAACTAAGGATTTTGCTGAGCAACAGATTTATTTACCTGAATAATCCGCGACAAACGATCATGGAAGTTCTGCTGAGTATATTTAACTTTTCTCATATAAAACGCACGAATCCTCGATATTTTATAGTGTTTGTGGACCACTGTGGGTGTCTTCCTCTGAGTTTTAGATAGAATTATATCTATAAAGTCCTGAAAGTTAAGAAAATACACTATTTATAGGTTACATATGCATTTTAAAAATAACCGGCTTGTATATGGGTTAATAAATTAAAAGTGTAGTTTACCTTTGCAGTGGGGACCACAGCGATCTTTTTAAAGTTGTACAAACTCATTTTGTGTGGGTTATAATATAATTTTCACGAAAATGAGCTCAAACGAGCTCTACACGTAAACACGTGTTAGAAAAGATCAACAAAAATAAATTTAATGTCAAAATTGACGGCTGACGTTCAGAAACAATATTTCAAACCACTGTGTATTGTATATTATTCGGGCTATTTTCTGTATATGTGTATTAAGCTTCTTACATATTGAACCAATAAAACACATCTTAAATAACAATTTGTATCTATCATCTTAACGCATCTTATGGACATTAATTAATCAATCCAAAATCAATCCCACTGAGATTAGGTACTCGCATACATAAGTTTCGTAAATCCTCATAAAGCATTCCGAACGTTATTTGTGTGTTGCAGGTAAATAAATAAAAATACTACTAATAAAGATTATCAAAATGTTTGAATTTGTAACGTAGAGCAAGAATATTTTTAAAACTACAATTATTATATATCCTAAGATTTATAGGTATCAGTTATTGGATAGTTCTTTAAATTAATTATTGTATAATAGTTCAGCCACGCAATAATTTAACACTAACTATTCTACCAGTTTAGTAGTTTTATACATTTTATGGTAACACTATTAAAAAATCCATGTCGAAAAATAAATGGTCGAAATTCGATGGCCGGTCGTTTGTCGAGGTTAAGAAATATTCTTCACGGAATTGGAAAACTATTGGCCTGAAAACCTAACATTCCACAGAAAAACTTAAAAATATTCCTAACTGCAATATCCTATCCCGCTCTTTTGTGTAAGTTTTCTTTATTGCATCATTTTATTTACATCTCTCATTTGTTTTTCTTCACCGCATCTACTTTTCGCGATTTCCGTCCGTAAATCGGCTTCATAACGTTAAAATACATTGAAAAAGTGTGTGAAAAGTGCTGTGTATCATTACAGGAGAAAAGTGGACTCAAATATAGAGAGATGTATTCGAGATTCAATTTTCTGTGGACTGGGGCTCACCATCGTATCGGCCAGCGGGGCTACAGCAACGGCATCCTCATAAAGAAAGAAAATGTCCCGAAGAACAACATACAACCTGGTAAAACCATTCATGGATTCTTGTGCACCGAAGTCGAACATATAAAAGAATACAACATGACCGCTTACTTACTCACCCATGAAAAAACAAAAACGGAGTACCTACATCTAGAAAGAGAAGACTCAAACAATGTATTCTCTGTTGGATTCCGTACTACACCACTAGATTCTATGGGTACTCCACATATTTTGGAACATACTGTATTATGTGGGTCGGAGAAATACCCGGTGCGCGACCCATTCTTCAAAATGCTAAACCGATCATTAGCTACATTCATGAATGCATTGACTGGCCCGGATTATACATTCTACCCATTCTCATCACAGAATGAAGTTGATTACCGAAATTTGCAGAAAGTTTACTTAGATGCAGTTTTCAAGCCGAATATATCGAGACTGGACTTTTTGCAGGAAGGATGGAGGTTGGAACACTCCAAATTGGAAGATAAGAATTCTGAATTAACTTTCAAAGGTGTCGTTTACAATGAGATGAAAGGAGCATTCTCCGAAACAAGTTCGTTGTTTGGTCAAAAATTCATTAATACGATCCTACCTAAAGGTACCTACGGCTATGTCTCAGGAGGAGACCCAATTCACATTCCAGAGCTAACTCACGAGTACTTGAGAAACTTCCATGCCACTTATTACCATCCGAGTAATGCAAGAATTTACTCTTATGGTAATTTTCCCCTCGATGCAAACTTAAAGTTTGTCAATGAAGCTTATCTAAACCAGTATCAATTTCTCGACCCGACCAACACCATTGTGTCGCCACAAGAAAGATGGAAATCACCACAAAGGTCTGAGATTTCTTGCCGACTGGATCAATATGGAGGGGCGATCGAGAAACAGAATCAGATTGCCATAGGCTATGTTATGTCAGACATAACGAATATCTACGACACATTCATGATTATGGCGTTAGCGGAACTAATGGTTATCGGACCAAATTCAGCGTTCTACAAAAGCCTGATAGAGAAAAATATATCTGGCGGTTACAACTCACTGACGGGTTACGATAACCAGATAAGGGATACTCTCTTTGTTGTGGGGTTACGAGATCTTGAAGAGTCTAAGTTTGAACATGTTGAAAATGTTGCCAACCAAACTGTACACGAGATTTTCGAAAAAGGATTCGAAAAAAACCATATTGAAAGCGTTTTGCATGGATTTGAGCTTTCGATCAAGCATCAATCGCCTAAGTTTGGACTGAACATGCTCTTCAATCTCATGCCTCTATGGAACCACAATGGACCGATACTAAATGCATTGAAAGTCAACGATTTGCTAGCCCATTTAAAGGAAAATTTACAGAATCCTAAAACTGTGAAAGAACTTATTGAAAAGTACTTCATTCGGAACAGCCATAAACTCATCATGACAATGAAACCAGATCTCAAATTCGATGATGCCTTCAATGAGGCAGAAGCACAACTGCTCAAAACTAAGGCAAGTGCGCTCACTCCACAACAAAAAGAGGATATTTACCAAGAAGGTCTAGAGCTCTCCAAAGCTCAGAAAAAGGTTGAGAGCTTAGAATCTCTGCCTTGTTTGAGGATCGATGAGATCACTCTAAATAAAACCGCGCCGCCGTTGTCTCACACGGTATCTGAAACCATACCGTTGCAGCTTTGTGAAGCCAACACGAATGAAGTCACGTATTTCAAAGGAATTCTCGGCACAGAGAGTTTAGACGCTAAACAGAGACAGCTTCTCCCGTACTTCAATTACGTCCTAGACAAGTTCGACACCAAGTCGTTCAATTACAGAGACTTCGACAAACACGTTAGCAAAACCACGTCCGGATTGAGCATTATCACGCACGTCACTGAACATATCGATCAACAAGGTCAATACGAGCAAGGCATTTTGATAGCTAGCCATTGCCTCGACCAAAACCTACCGAAAATGCTCGATATCTGGACAGAAATCTTTAGTAAACCAAACTTTGACAACAAAGAACGGATGAACATGCTTTTAAACAATTATTGTTCATCTCTGACTAATGGTGTTATCGATAGCGGGCATACCTACGCAATGCAGGCAGCAAGGTCGCTAGTTTCCTCCGTCGACGATTGCAAAGAAAACCTCACAGGATTGCATCACGTTATGAACATGCAAGACGTCCAAAAGAACTATAACATCGACCAATTAACCGAAATCGTAGACGGCATCGCAAAACAGCTCCTAACGGGCAGCAACCTACGCGCATCCTTTCACTACTCCAATACGAACAAAGACATCCACAAATCAGTAGACGAGTTTTGCAAAGAGCTCTGCAAAGCTGACGAGAACAAAGAACTGAATCGAATCGACTGGACGGACAACGAAGTAATGCCGAAAGAAACTCGCGGTCTGCAAATCGCAATGAACATACCGGTCAATTTTTGCGCTAAAGTGATTCCTGCAGTGCCGTATACAGACCCAGATTACCCTAAACTCAGAGTGCTGTCTAGATTCTTGACATCCAAATACTTGCATCCTATCGTTAGGGAGCAAAATGGGGCGTACGGTGGAGGTGCCATGCTAACTCTAGACGGAATCTTTAATTTCTATTCGTACAGGGACCCAAATTCCCGTGTAACTCTAGACGTTTTCGATGAAGCAGCGAACTGGATGGCACAAAACACGAGCTTAGTCGACGATCAAAACCTATTCGAAGCGAAGCTGTCTATCCTACAGCAGATGGACCAGCCTGTTGCCGAATACATGAAAGGAGTAGACCTGTTCTTGTATGGACTGTCTTATGACATTTGGAAGACGCAGAGGGAAAGGGTTTTAGCCGTTAAAAAGGAGGATTTAGTAGAAGTCTGCCAGAAATACTTGCAGAGTGATAAATGGGCGGGGAAGTGCGTAATCGGTGAGGGAAAAGACCAGGAGTTGAAGAAGGGAAGCGAGGTCTGGGAGAAGATCAGTGGGCCTCAGCAGTAGACCGAGGATAGAAGCCTTAGGCTTCCGCTGTCTGTCTAGTCGATGCATTTTAAATGCATTTGGATATTAGACTAGTTTAATCCAATGTGGAATTTGCAACTCACCAAGGGCAATGGTTTTGTGTCTTGTTGCGATAGCGTATGCCGATTCTGGCATTCAATCGAGAATTGATCCTTGTTTGCGCCTGGCCATTTCACCAAACCTAAACTACGTAGGTAATGCGCGCACTACTACTGATTTAGGTCAACAAATAAATGAGAGCGCTTGTGAATCAGCATTCCTAAAAACGCAATTCCTGCAGAGTGATAAATGGGCAATAAATCAATAAGTTAACTGATCAGCAACTTCCAATTGTGATTCAAGTCTTACCAGGCTTATCCCCGATAGCAGTTAACTATAACAACATTATAATATAATTTTCTATCAATTCAAATTTGTAACTAAAGCTACGATGACACGGGGCTAGTTTACGAGCTGCTTGTCGGCGAGTTTAATAGCTAGCGAGTTAGCGGTCCGGAATCCGGGCCCTGTGTCATCGAGGCTTAACTATGTACCTATTCAAAGTGTGCGTATGAAATAGAGAGTATTTTCGGAAATAACGAATGTTCGGGATTTTTCGTCAGCATCCACTCAGAAAAAGTGTTTACAGTTGCTTATAAATTAGTATTAAAATCTAAGGAGATTCTAAACTTAAAATATTCTAAAATCTCAAAGGCTCTGAGATATTGTTGTAGATTTTTTTTATAGGTACTATAACTTAATGTGTTGCTAGTTTAAAAGTATATAAGAATTATCAACTAACAAATTATTTATTTCTGAGTCTAATGTTGTTGAGACTGTTAGTGAATAAACTTTATTTTAATGTAAATCTTGTTTTATTACAAGTACCTACTACCTACCTACCTATATTACCTGAGTACATATTACTACTTACTTTTTGAGTATTTGTCCGAAACATTTTGTATGGAAATTTGCCTTGAGGATTCCCCTTAAGCTACAATGTATAGATAGTCGCTTCATCTAGCTAGAGGTAACCTTACGTTTGCCTGCCTAGGTCTAGGTTGCCGCGCGGTCTACTCAACCAACTGTTCTTACCATTTCAGATCAAAGATAAAATGAGTCAACCGGCATCATTCTCGACGGCAGAAGAATACTTCGAAGCCTGCATCTCATTCTTCAAACAATTCCAATTCTTGTACAATTTCCACAACACAGATGTTTTACTCAACAATGTGTTAGACAAACTACACGTTGAAAATCTTGAAGATTTAGAGTTTTTTGCTAATAGCTACTCTTTGCCGCCTGAAGATGAGGGTTTTATGAAAGACTATGCAATCAAATATAGCAGAATTCATGTGAACCACTGTGGTTATGTTTGGGATAAGAAGTTAGAGACTGTAGCTGTTCCATTGGGCCCAAAGAAGAAGCATGAAATTGTGTATTTGGCGAAGGAAATCAAAGGGTTGTGTCAGAAGGTTGGATGCGAGACTGTTGTGGACTTTGGGTCGGGATTGGTAAGACCTTTTCCATTTTATCCTAAGTACTTAGGTACAGTCAGCATCAAAAGTCGATGACCACATTAAGTTTTTTTTTTTTTAATCACTTGACTCCATTTATTATACCTAAATTGCTCAACATGACAAGCGCTAGTATTGATGAACATCATTACAGTTCAAAATTTTACTGTGCACCACGCTGTCGAAAATATAATTTTATAGCGATTTTGAAAATCTGAATGTGGTCATCGACTTTTGGTGCTGGCGGTACAACCTAATTGAGATTAACTTTTTTTTCTAGGAGTGCTTACTTATAGGAAAAAAAAGTATCTAAAAGTATTAATCGACTAAATACTAATGGATTAACGGTGCTCCTTAGAACACCAAGATGGAGGCGAAAAACGCCTCGGAGAGGACAAAAATGTCACTCGCAACTAAAAATGAATTAGGTAGGTATAACTATCTCCATTTTGAAATAAGTATTATGTAACTTTTTCATAATTTTACGATCAAGTTTTAATAACAACGGAAAAGCTTAGTAGGTACTCTTAACTTAAAAATACTAGCGCTGTTTCGACCAAAATGTAAGTACTAGAAGTTAGCACCTATGTATCTTCTACTAGTACCTACCTGTAACTACTACCTAGGTGCTTAATTCTAATTCTGCTCTTTTCCCTTCCAGGGCTATCTAGACCAACGGATTAACGAAACAACCAATTTCAAAGTCCTTGGCTTGGAATGCAATGAAAACCATTACGTTGCAGCTAAGAAGAGGCAAAGACAATACCATAAAAACTCATTAGAAAACGTGAAATTCATAAAATATACCATTAGTGGACAATCTCAAGGCGATATCCGAAGTTTTGTGATCGACAAATTCGGGATTGGAGAATTCTGTATTACAGGCCTTCATTCTTGCGCGGATTTATCAATAGACGCAATGAACATTTTTTTAAAAATGAAGGAAGCTAAATGTATGATAATAATGCCGTGCTGTTATCATAAAATGCACCAAGTGAATGGGCGTTTTGATAATTTTCCGTTGAGTAATTGTATGAAAGCGGTGTATGAAAAATATGAGGCTTGGGAGTTTTTAACTGTACCGTTTATGAGGCTAGGCGCTCAGCCGAGGCATAAGTATATGAGTTTGGAGAATTTGAGCTTCAATTTGATGGCACGGGCTGTTTTACAACTTTACGCGCATACTCGTAAGTATTATGCATTTGAGTACCTTTTTAGTTCAGTTATATTACAGTCTAAAATGCACGCACCTCTACTCGCGCGATCAGTCTAAAGTATCGATGACACAGGTATAGTTTACAAGTTACAAGCCAGCAAGTTCGCTAGCGTCTTGTAAACTAGCTCCGTGTCATCGGCTTTTTTAAAATCTGCTAATTAGTTGACTATCCTTCCGGTCCGCTAACTCGCTCTTGGCAGAAATGCTACCGCCAAGCCGTAATGTGTAAGATGTACTGTGTTCCGATTTAAGGGGCACTGTGTCGCTAGTGAAATAACTGGGTTTCAAGACTGACCATTAAAATGTCTCAACGTGGACGAGCGGTAGGTATAGCAGTGTTGCAAAGGCCTACGTAATTCAAAGTTCTGTGTTGTGCGCTGTTTCGGTTATGAAGGCATGATCCATCAGAAAAATGCCTTATTTCGTCACATGTTAACAATTTTTTTTAGGATAATGACGTGTTTATGATTGTTCTTCCAGACAACTGCAAAATACACAGGAACAAGCGGAAAGCAGTGAAAACCAACGCGATGGAGAATGATTTTGAGAACTACATCCAAAGCGCTTGCCAAGGATTTTCTCTACTCAATGATGACGATGAAACTGTGCAATTCGATTTGAACGAACTCCGAACTATTTGGCGCCAAATTACCACCTCATCGACAATGAATAAGGCGGGAGTTTTGATCTGCTTGCAAAATGTGCTACAAGTAGTGGTTGAAAACTTGATACTGTTTGATAGACTGATGTATTTGAGGGAGAATGGGATTGAGAAGTGTTATTGTAAGAAGATATTGAATGATGATATTTCGCCGAGGGCCTTAGCTTTGGTGGCGTATAAGTAAAAATGTACCTAACCTCCCTATACTACATACCTACTTACTTTAATAAAAGTTACCTACACGTACCTAAAGAAAGGAACAAATTTTATTTTAATTTTACTTAAATCTACGGTTTGCTATAATTGTCAATTTTTACAAAATTGGTTTTGATGGCATCTACGTATTACTAAAAGCTTTCCATTTTCAAAACCTATTCCCTAGCTTAGAACGCCATGTCATATAAATACGCATCTGCTGGCGCTGACACAATAGGCGGCCTTATCGCTAAGGATGATCTCTTCCTGGTTTAAAGACACTGGAGCACGCAAGCACAAGATAGGTCATATTATAGTTCATAGACCTCTCGGCATTACTAAGCTTACTCAAGTATAGTCGATAAGCTAAGTTGAATGCTTTCGGGTTGCTTGAAGACTCTGACACCATGATTCCCGGCACGAGAAAGAACCGTATTAAATTATTTAATCGATCGATTTCAATGATAAATGTTTACAAATTGCGATACGAACAACCCTAAAACCATAGACAGGCTGGCAGTCAACGTCAGACAAGACGTCAAAACCGAAAAATGGCTTCCTCCACTCTCATTTCAACAACTTGTTTACAATAGTGAATTTGTGAAAAAAACACCATTTTATTATGGATTTCGAGAATTCTTTCTGCCGACTATGTGCGGAATTAAAGCCACGCAGCAAGCAGGTGGATCTGCAGACCGAATCCGACACACGGGGGGAAGTTATCGAGAAACTTACACGTATAAACGCATCCACCGAATTCATCGATAACAAACTACCTACCACGGTCTGTTTCGAGTGCATATCTATTTTGAAACAATCTTTCGACTTCGTGGTGCGAATAGAAACCGCTCAAAGTTACCTGAACGATGTATTCTACTTGCGATCCGCTGTGAAGAAGGAAGTGTGCTCTGACGATGAAGGTTCGATGAGAAGCGTAGAAATAGAGACTTCGGGTATAGAAACAGGTCATGTGAAGACAGAATCAGACGACGCTGATAAGAAACCCGTTAAAAAACCCAGTAAGATCAAGAGAAGTACCTCTTTGGACTCTATGCCCCTGTCTCAACTGAAGCAAACCTGGTCCGACTACAACTGGCTCTGTACCTACTGTGAAACCATGTTCCCAACTATAGACGAACTACAAAGCCACTCCATGTCTGTCCATAGTATTTGTAATCCCTACCGTTGCACTGATTGTAAAATTCGAAAAGAAAAATTGGACAAATTTGTTCTTCATGTCCGAAGACATAATAAACATTTAAAATACTCATGCTATAAATGTTGCAAAAAGTTCAGACAGTTAACCTCGATCCGGAAACATGAGCTGGTTCATCTGAAAACGGAATTCAAGTGTCCGGGGTGTAATACTACATTTAAAGGGAATGAGGAACGAATAGAACACCAAGATAAATACTACAAAATAAAATTTGCAAGGGAATCGATGCAACTGCAATTGAAAGACTATACATGTCCAAAATGTAAGAAAACATATGCCAGTCGAAATGGTTTGAACCAACATCTATTGGTACATGAAGAGCGAAAACGAGAACACACCTGTGAAGTTTGTGGAAAGTGTTTCTTCCAAAAACACAATCTAGCCGGCCATATACTTCTACACAGCGGTGAGCGACCGTACAAATGTCAAATCTGCAAAAGCGGGTTCAAAACAAAAGCTCAGTTGAAATCTCACATTTCAGTACACAACAATGACAAACCATTTTCCTGTGACCAGTGTGGTCGACGTTTCAAATTGTTGAAACAACTTAAAAATCACAGTATTATTCACACAGATTTGCTACCATACCCGTGCCCGCATTGCGATAAGTGTTTCCGATTCAAAACTATCTTAAACAACCACGTAAGGTTACACACTGGGGAAAAACCATATTCGTGTGAAGCATGTCAACGAGACTTTTCCAACTGGTCAAATTTCAATAAACATATGAAACGTAAGCACAACCATGACCAAGCTAAGAAAAAGCATACCCCAGAAGGTGTGTATCCTATTGACCCAAATACTGGGGAAGTTATAATCCATGCGGTAACTAAACAGACAATGGAATGGAAACAGGAGATGTTGCAGCGAAGAAAACGAGGTAGACCGTTCAAATCTGATGATATTGTCAAAACGGAAAATAATGGGGAGAATTCTAGTTAGGAAATAGTTACATAGAACTGTAATCATAAAATAAAAAACATTCATAATTTTATCAAAATAAGTTAATATAGTTTATTTTATTTTATCATCAGGACATAGGTCTACATAATATATTAAAAAAAAAAATATGGTTTTGTAGTGAATGGATTTAGCAATAACAGTAAAGTGGTACCTAACTCTTTATTTTTTTTAACTCTAATTAGATTTCAACAAATTCTCATAGCAAATGCTACTGATATTTGTTATTGTAATTTGTGTGAAATAAAATAAATTGGCAACATTAAAAACTTTGAAATGGAGTTTTAAATACAGACCCCAGATACCTAACGATACTTGTCGCCCGTTGCTTAAGTACTTATTTACTCTTCATTGAAGGAAACTTAGATCTTCCTGCAAATAGGTACTTGAAAAAAAAATGTTTTTGGTTCTACTTACTGATTGATGTCTTTCAGTCAGTGTCGCAAATGAAACACTATCAAAAATAAATGGGAATTATTTTTTTTCACCAAAAAACAATAAACTACTTAAATCTACGGGGTCAGTGGTACAAAGGTCAATGACCTTGACACAAAGTGTTTGATCATAACGCATAAGACAATGACCTTGGACATGGGATGTTACTGGTAATGGTACCTGTCCTTTCTTTGCAGATTACCAATAATTTTTCGGTCATATGCTTCGGCAACTTCACATACTCGTCCAAGAAAGTGTTATATTGGAGTGTTTAGAATTGATGCTTTCGTTTTGTTGACGAGTGTATTTAGTTGGTTGGTGGGTGATGCTATTTATTTCAATTCAATACCACCCTCAATTTTGTCGGTCGTGTCATGAGCTTCGGCAATATTAGAAACTTCAAATGAAAGTGAAAGTATTATTATGAGGGTGTACCTAGTTTTGCACTGCAGTTTTCTTTTGTGACACCCACACCTTTGGCAACTTGACTTACCTTAACGATGAACTTTTACTAACCTAGGTAGCTAGTGTTTAAAATAATTGCTTTCGTTTTAGTCAAAGACAGAGTTCTTCGTTGGTGAGATTATTTGATTCCCTTCAACGGTATCGTACCTATGCCAGTTCTATATTCTGCCTATAATTGTTCAGGCATTTTATTTTCGCCTGCAGTTTCGAAAGCTTTAATTATTTTTTTTGTACGAAACCATACGCAGGCAAGACTTTTCTGACACTGATGTAGAGAGAGACCAGATAAATTTTGGACTTTTGAATCAAGATCAAATAGACGTTCGACGTACCTACAATCTATTACTTTTAAGCATAGGTCAAAGCGAACAAATAGGTGTTTAAAATAATGTAAGGTTAATTGGAGTCAAGGTCAATGACCTTTGCGTCAATTTATCAGTCGCATCCCGTGTCAAGGTCATTGACCTATGTGTCACGATCAATGACCTTTAGTTTTGGGCTTAGAATCATGAAGAATAATAGTTTCGTGTCGATTTTTGTCTATACAAAAATTCTTAATTTCGAGTTGTAAATGTGTTGTATTTTGTAATTGTAAATAAATAAATTTGTTAAATTATTAGTAATACCTACTTATATTTTAAGTTTTTATTTATAAATATTCTTTTAATGCAGCAGAAAATTGTTGATAATTAGGTATTTCTTGATAATATCAATGTTATGTTAATTTTAACGTCAAACTGTTGGTGTAATAAATTATTGTTATAAGTGAACACTTTTTTAATAATCCTTGTCCTAAACTGGAACATACCCAACAAGCAACATTTATTAGAATTTCTCATAAGCAGAAACAGACAACGATTTAATTTTTTTAAATGGTGAGCAAGTATCGAAGTAGGTACTAGGTATATGCCAGAATAAAACAAATCATTACAAAATATTTAAATTTATTTTAGTGTAAGTACCTACATTAGAAAATATTCTATTACACTAATGCCTACTTGCACCAAACTATCAAAGTTCCTAAGCAATAATTTAGTTGCTTGGCAGATCTTAGCAGTCTGAATTTGGACCATTAATAACTGCAAAGCGAGTAAAGTAAATGCTCAAGAACTTAAACAGTTTTGTACAAGTCAGCATAAAACTATTTATTAACATAAAATTACCTAAGTACCTATTTCTTAAGCAAGTATTGCAATAATCTTATTGATTTTTCTATCAATACCATAAAGATGTTGTAATTGTAGGTAGGTACCTATACTGGAACACCTAAGTGCTTAAATTTCCAGTTACAAAAACTGGTCTAGCTTTGTTTAGTTAATTGGTACAAATATAGTAATTATCTACCTACATACATAAACATAATATTACTTACAAAACAAAAAATATGTACATACCTACATAATTAATAAACAAAAACATATTAATTCATCTACCTTAAAAGTACCTACATCATACGTGAAAATTACTTACTATTATTAGTTGAAGGCACAAATAACTATTTCATATAGATACTAACTAAATAATAATCTTAAAATATAACTATGGTACAAGTGTATGTAGATTGTAGGTACATTGTTGCCAAAATCCATGTAATTAATTTTAATATACCTTGAAATAAATGGCAACTCTTAAAATAATTAAGAATTAATGTAGGTATTTAATACTGATACAACAAACTTTTTCTTATAACTGTCTTGGTAGTAGGTTCAAATCCAATAGCATGTACATATGAGCGTTCCTCTTTACTGTTATTTCACTATTTTTCCTACTTCTCACAATCACAACAATGTCATTGGTTCATCAAATGAGAAATGTCCCGCACTACAATAACCTGATAAGTTTCTACAATTCACGGTACATTTTCTTCTTTAATAACTTTTTTCTTGCCACGTTTGCCAGGTATCATGATTTTACTCTTCCACTCAGCTGTTCCCTCGGGATCTCCTATTTGTATAATCTGCCCTGTTTCGGGATTGATTGGAAAAACCCCTTCTGGAGTAATTTTTTTCTTCGACGTATCTGTGCCATGTCTACGTTTCATATGCTTGTTATAATTTGACCAATTCGTGAACTCCATTCCACAATTTTGACAGGAGTACGGTTTCATGCCAGTATGTTGTCGTTCATGATTTTTCAAAATCTGCTTGAAACGGAACGCTTTGTTACAATATTGACATACATAAGGCATTGAGTCTGTGTGTACGATTTTATGAGCGTTTAATTGATATTGTAGTCTGAAGCAACGACCACACTGCTCACAAGAAAATGGTTTAACACCTGAATGCATTTCAACGTGTCGCCTCAACATATTTGGGAACAGAAAAGTCTTGTTGCAAATGCGACAAAGGTGCGGCCGGACTTTGTCGTGCGACATTATATGTGACATCAACGTTCCTTTGGTGTAAAACATTTTCCCACACCGTTCGCATGTATAGTCCTTAGTTCTATCTATTGTATGTAACTTCATGTGGTCTCGTAGACTGTTCGGGTTCTTATACACTTTTTTGCAAAATTCGCAAGTAAGTTCTTCAATTGTTATGGGTTCGCCGGCTTTTCTGCGAGGCCTTCGTTTCTGTTTGACGGCACCGTATTGTCGAATGTGTAGTTTCAGGTCCTCATCGTTTTTGAAGACCTCACCACAGAGAGGACATGGGGTTTGTGGCTTGGAGTAATGTTCCTTGATGTGGGCTTTCAGTTCAATCACATTGTCATTATATGCATTACAATAGTAGCAGTAATTTCTGAAAATAAAGAAGATTTTTTGTTTACTTTACAACAGGGTTCGAAAATATCCGATATTTATTATAAATATCAAAATATCCGATATTTATTATAAATATCAAAATATCGGATATTTATGATATATATCAAGTTTGTATTTAAGCCATACTATTACTTTATTGTATTATTTATGAATATATTTGCATGTGTTACAAAAACATACTAAAATTATAAAAAATCTAAAATGTTTTTAATGTTTTATATATTTAGGTACTTAAAATCAGACAAATTAAACCAAAACACAAAATTATCTTTAAGATCAGGCAAATCAACGAAAAAACATAAAATATTTTATATCAAAAATACAACTTTTTTTTTTTTAAATATAAAACCTTTTTTTTATTAATCCTTATCAGTCAATAGTCGTTTTTTTATTTCAAAGCGCTTCAACGGTTAGAGAGTATGTTTTAACTGTACTTCCACGCCATCTACATTTGAGAAGTAGAAATACAGTAACAAACGCTAAAAATTACATAATAATATGGTTTTTTTAACCATTTTTGTATTGCAATATTTTATAAAAAAAACATTTGATATATATTGGATATTTTAGTTGGATATATATCGGATATGATATATATACATTAATATATTATATCCTCGAACCCTGCTTTACAACAAGTAGCACAATTATAACTACAATATTATTTATTTTACACAGAGTGATAAGTGCCATAACTAAAAGTGAATGAACTGCTCCAAGAATATTCTGGACAAATAATGATATTTTAAACTAAAGTAATTTGTGAATGAGGTATGTATCAATATAAAAAAATTTTTTTAGTTTATTCAGCTTTGATAGACAATACGTTATGATAGTTTTCGCTGATGTGTCTGTGTCACAGTGTTGGATTTTTAAATAAATTTCTGTCACGTTTTTTAACATTATTTTGTTGGTTCGTGACCAAGTGTAGAGTTTGTTCTTGAACAAGTTCTTAAGAACATAACCTCTTTCACATTGGAATTTTTTGGATAAAAATTAGTCTATGTTCTTTCTCAGCTCTAAACCTATACCCATACTGAATAGAATTCCAGTTCAATCAGTTCAGTATATTTGGCGTGATTGTTCTTCTTATTGTGTCACTAGTGTTTTTGAACCAGTGAGGTGAAAGGATTTCAAGTGCGTCTCAAAGAGGCTCCTTTCGTGCACTAAGAAGCATGATTTTACATCAAAAATTGATTCATCAACTTTCAGAATATTATTAGTAGGGTATGGTATTGCTATAATAGTAATTATTCTTACCTCAGACATTCATGATGTTTTCTGACATGTTTAATGAATGCACAGAAGTCATCCTTCCTTGTTTGTTTGCAAACTACACATAAAAAAGCCGAGCATTTCCCATGAACCATGCTAACATGGGATCGTAGCATTACCACACTCATGAACTCAATGCCGCAGAACGCACAGATCCAAGGGTAATCCTCCCACGACAGGATATCCTTCTTCGTCATATCATCTACTTCCTTCGCATAGATCGTAACGTTTGAGTTATAATGTAACGCAGCATCCAAAATCTCAGCAACATTTAGAGAATTACCGAAATCATCCTCCTTTTCTTCCTTAAGCTCCTCTTTCACAAGAACACTGGTAGACTCGGCGCTTTCCAGCTCAGTTTTCACTGGAACTTCCTCGATATTCGACAGAAAATCATCGTAATTCTCATCGTCAGATGGTTCTTTGCTGACTTCTACTGGCGTGAATAGAGTTGATAGCACGTGTTGGGCGCGCTTTACTCTTTCGAAGAAGTCGTAAGCTTTGTTTAGAGAGTCGTAGCAGACGAGGCAAATAGTTTTCGGCAAGGAATCTCGGTTTAGAATGTCGATATACATAGCGTTCATGACTGAAAGCTTGGTGATTATTTCGCCCTGTTTTTTCACGTCACTTTGTAGGTCCAGCAGCTTTTCGCAACTCTTGGGCTCGGCGCAAAAGCGGCAGTATAGGTTTTCATTGGAATTCATGGCGATTACCCCATAGAATTAATTGATTTTGGATTTTGTTAACAACACAACATCCAAAGCAAAAAGTAATCAATCAAAATCACAGATTAGTCAGAGTACTGATCCAAACCAAATTGTCTGTCTTGTCTTCATATCGTTGTGTCAAAAAAAATCAAAACCGAAGCAAGCAGAATAATGAACCATTTAGACCAGTCGACCGATGGCCATTCTACTAAGCCAAACCATTTCGTACACACGTACTTTAACTGGTATAAAATAAGGATCCATTCAAATCATCTCCATGTGTGATGAATTTTTCTAGTCTTCAGGTTATCAAATTGGATCTATTACCATCTAGCTAGAATCATCTTGAAGAATTGATATGACTGGCCCAGAACTTCCAAGGTGAGTTTTTAGCATCTGACCTGGTGTGGTGTAAGCACAGCGGGGCTATTTGTTAAGCTGTCATTAGTTCTCGATATCGAATGGTACGTCAAATCTGACAGAAAATGGCCGACCTCTCGAAGCCGATAGCGACAGAAATCCTATGGTGACGTCATTTTTTTCCCAGTCTTGACCATCAAATTCGATATCGAGAACTAATGACAGCTTAACAAATAGCCCTGCTGCTGGTTGTAAGCGTCCCGAATGCAATGAAACAAGCAAGGCCAAGCAAGCAAAATACACCATAGATAATAACTTTACTTTTTTCAAAACAGATGGTTTCATAAATCGACCCAATAGTACTTTGTTCCTCCATGCCAATAGTGCGAAAATGCTGATTTTAAGGAAGTACATCACTTAACAATTGTCTATGAATGATTGTTGTGAAGTTGTCAAAATACAGCTGATCTTATCGGGTTTTTTTTTTTTTCTTTCGAAGAACCTAAGTTCTGCGGTTTTGGCTTCACATCAAAGGTATATAGCCAGTGTCAAGTAATTGGAGAGATTATTAGAGTCCGGTGACGCAGTAACAGCCATCTGCGGCTAACTGAATTAAACGTCCATCCGAAAAAAAATAAAAAATGGAGAGATTATTTTGTCATAAGTCAGAGTCGATAAGTCAAGTCATGCACCTGTAAAGTAGTGGTGGTTGCGACTTTACTACATAGCTTTACTAGAGGCTTCTATGGAGTTTTGGAGGCAACACGAAAAGTCACGTTTTACAGCATTGCACTATTCACCAACACTCATACACGTTCACGAGCACTTAATGGATAAAAAACCACCGTTTTTACACTTAAACACTCAAAGTTATACAAGTTTTGTCAATTAATTTAATGCCGCCAATGCGCCACTTTTCATGTTCCCGCCAAAACTCTCTTATCGGGTTCGTGTGTTGTTTTTATTTATTAATCTAAACGTAGTGGTATATTCTCTTTGTATTAATCGGTGTCGTATTTTAGTGCAACTAAAGGTGGTAAAATGTCGACAATTAATTGCCGTTTCTGCGCCAAAGAAAAACTCCCGGAAGATGTATTTGTTCTTACATCAAAGAAATCCCGAAGAACCATAATTGAAAAGTTAACATTTATTGGTGTGTTTTTCGTCGATTTCTCAAACAAAATCCTACCAGAGGCAGTTTGTGAGGATTGCAATAAACAAATTAATACTTCCTACGATTTCTTTCTGAAAGTGAAGCAGTCTCAAGCACTTTTGAGCGAGTTGTATGAAACTAAAAGTCAAGTTGATTTAGTTGAAGACAAGAGGACCATTTTTGTACCGATTAAGGAAGAAAGCCGCGGGAACGACATCACAAATGGTAAGAAAGCTAAAAATAAATAAATGTTTTGTACATTTCACCTAGCCCCAAATTAAGCGAAGCTTCTAGTATACTATACTAGAAGCTTCGCTTAATATTGTAATATAATATATAAATAAAATTGTTAATATTGTATTAGTTATCTATACTAAGTATAGGAACCAGATAACTGATACAATACATATATTACTTTTATTTTGTAAATACATACATAGAATACAACCAGACTCAAGACAAATATTGATGTACATGACAAATGTTTGTCCTGAAGTGGGAATCGAACCACTGACACTAGCTCGGCAGTCCAACATACTTTCCACTCAACCATCGTGTTCTGCTGAATTCCTATTATTATAGCTCTTATAACAATTTTCAGATGACAATTCAATAGACTACACTGAAATAATCCAGGATCTTTCATGGGCGTCTTACTCGTGCCAATGTTCCATTTGTGGCCACAATGCTGAATCCATCTACACTGTACGGCAACATAGTCAGTCCGTTCATTCCAAATGTTGTGCATTCAAGTGTGTAGATTGTACGATGGACGTCGCTGGGTTCGAAGAATTTGTGGAACATGCTAGGAAGCATAGAGACTGGTTGAGGTGAGTTCTAATTCTAATTTGGGGAAGGGGTTACATGTGGTCTGCACCGACGTCCCGCTGTGGGGTGTATTGTGCATTGACCCTTATTGTACTAACTCTACCCCAGCCAGCCCAGCTCCCCAAAATAGCGGAGCAGGGCCCTGGGTTGATGGATGGTGTGTTCCAGTTTCCCGGTAGGGTCATCTGGGCCCGTATCCAGGATTTTCCTCAGCCCAGTCTTCTTTCTGGCCTCTTCTGTAGCTGTGCAGTGCACAACCACAAATTCTACGGTTTACTCCTCTGCGAAGCAACCGCGGCAGATCACGCTGTCCGTCGCACCCATCTTGAACAGATGGTGATTCAGGTCGCAGTGGCCGGTTATAATTCCTACCATTGTACGTAGTTCTTCTCTTCTCAACTTCATGAGTGTGTTTGTCAGTTTCTTATCAATATTCGGTAGAAGCATCTTTGTGTGCTTGCAGTCCGTTCTTTTGTTCCAAAATTTTTGGTGTTCTTGTACTGAATGTTGATTCAGTCTAGCTTTTATTTCCGCTGTTGGCGGTTGTTTTAGGCTTTTGTCCGATGAACTAGGGACTAGTTTCGCCCCCTGTTTTGCCAAAGAGTCGGCTTTGACGTTTCCTGGGCAGGATCCATTGTTCTTAGACCACTTTATATTGACCTTATTAGCGGTTGCTAGGTTTTGTAGTGCTATATGGCATTCTGCCACCGCTTTCGATCTTGTGTCAGGACTCTGAATAAAGGTTTTTTTGTATAAATAAGTAACTCAACAATCATAGAACTCTTTTAATAATAGATGTGGGTTCAATTATCCAAGGTACAATTATCCATATATCTATCCATCCCTACAAACTTTTCCATTTATAATATTTGTACAATTATAATCAAGGTTTTACAAAAACATAGACAACCGACTTCAAATGGACTGTTTTAGTGACCGTAAACACCACTGAAAAGTCACAGGGAAGCAAAATACGCAATTTCGTTTACTTCGACGACATTCTCTTTTTCAGTTATTTGGATATAAAAACTAAACTACTGAATCGATTTTGATGAAATTTGTATGGGACTAATCTGAAAGTATACCCTCTTAAACAAAAAAAAATATTTTATAAATCGGTTCATAAACAACAAAGTTCAGAGGTAACAAACATTAAAAAAAGAAAAAGAAAAAAAAAAAAAAAAAAAAAAAAAAAAAAAACATTCCTTCGAATTGATAACGTCCTCCTTTTTGAAGTCGGTTGAAAAAACTTTGTGTGTCCATATTTTTACAGAAAGTACTGTGAATTCTGCAATATAAAAATGGAAAACCGCTCCCATAGAGACATCCACTTAATGGCTGATTATTGCACTTTCTGCGGACAAATCTTCGACAGCAATAGCTCATTGCACACCCATCTCAAGAAGTACACTGCAAAGTCCAACGGTCTTCTCACTTTTGACGTAGAAATAGCCAATTTGGATGAAAATCACATCTTCAATTGGACAGAATATCCTATGATATGCAAATTCTGTGGAATCAAAGTCATAGATAAGGAATTACTGTCGTACCATTGCATTGAAGTTCACAAGAAATGTTTTGGGATGAAATGTATTGATTGTGATGAAGATGTGGGCAGTTTTAAAGATTTTGTGGAGCATGTGAAGGAACATCGACCTGTTTTGAAGTAAGTTGTGTTGTTCTTCTCTTGCTTATAATGTTTGCACAACTCACACAACGCCATCTAGCCCCAAACTAAGCAAGCTTGTACTATGAGAACCAGACAATTGATAAAATGCATAACGTCACTGGAAAGGCAAAAGTACTAAAGCGCCAAGCTCAATGGCGTTTTAGTACTTTTGCATAGCGCTTTAGTACTCTTGCCTTTCCCTTGATGATATATACTTTTTTTTTTTGTAAATACCTAGGATACATAGAAAACACCCAGACTCAAGACAAACACCGATGTTCATCGCACTAATGTTTGTCTTGAAGCGGGAATCGAACCCGCGACACTCAGCGTAGCAGTCTATCGCACTTGCCACTTGACTATTCGTGTCGTGGTATGATGCTCTTTTTCAGATCTTATACTATATTCGTACAGAATTTTAGTAAAACCGGTTCAGTAGTTTTAGCGTGATTGAGGAGCAAACGCCCATCTAAGACAGTTACGTTCGGTAGGTTGGTTACTTACCAGCATTTGAGGCGGGAATTCTTTCCGGTAGATACTTTTCAGGAGCTTATATTACTTTCCATTTTTTTTTTTGGTACTATAGGTACGTTGTGTTAATTTCAATGATAGTATATAAATTTAAGGGCATAAAATGCAAATTAAAGTATTGGAGATCTACAGAAGCAAAGTACCTACAGACAGACTGACGGACATGCCAAAATTACATGGATTTTGTAAATTTAACTAATATTTTCAGAACCGTCTGTCCATACTGCGATATCGATATGGAACACGAAGACATCGTCCACATAAACACACACTCGACTTTCAAATACACATGCTCTATTTGTGGCGCAATATTCCCTTCTAAGTCAAAGTTAAGAGCTCATAAATCTGGACTCAAAATAGCCTCGATTTCACCAAAGAAAAGACGAAAAGGTCCCATTACTATTAAAGATTTGACTTGTCAAAATTGTGGTATTCTAATGAAAACTCCAGCGTCTTTAAAAACTCATTTGCTCACACACACGGCGAGACAACGCGATCATACGTGTGATCGGTGTGGCAAAGCATTCTACACTAAAAGTTCTTTAGATGCTCACAATAAAACACATCAAGACTACTTAAATGAGACCTGCAAAATATGTCACAAGTCATTCCTCACTCTGACTCGGTTGAGGAAGCACGTCAAAACGCACAACTTAGAAATGCCATATCAATGCGATGAATGTAAAAGATTTTTCAGCTCAAAAGACAGATTGCGTGAACATGTTAAAGTTCATATGAACATAAAACCGTTTGAATGCCAGTATTGTCCAAAGAGATTTCGGTTTAAAAACATGTTGAAAACACATCAACATCAACACACTGGGGCAAAACCGTATAGCTGCAATATTTGTTGCATGGAATTCACAGATTGGTCGAATTGTAATAAGCATATGAAACGCAAGCATGGCACAACATTAGCTAAAGCTGTGAGAACCCCGCATGGGAAGCTGGCTCTTAATCCTCATACGGGGAAACCAGAATCACTAGTAATGGACAATGTGGTCAAAGAATGGTCTGAGAAAATAATGATGGCCGTCAAAGAGAAGAGGACAAATGGAACGTACAAGCAGAGTGTAGAATTATGTAACGTTAAGCAAGTAGAGTAGAGTGTACGAAATAAAATGTATTATGACAAATAAAAAGTGGTTGTTCGATCTTTGCTCAGTTTAGAAATGCAGGGTAGGATAATTTGTTGTCATCCGCCTTTTCTACGACTACCGTCATTTCCGAAATGTTGGATCGGCCAGCCTGCTCGCCGCGCCACCTACGGCGGCTAGAGCCTAACACGACCAGTTGCCCTTTGGTTGTCGCATACACCACACGTATTCATTCATCGCCTGCCGCGTGAGACGTTCTCAGTGACTGTGCTTGTGTTGTCGTGTTGATTGACTTGGTAGCTACCATCACACTACTCTGGATTGGACTGCTGAAGCCGTGCTTAGCTGGTCTGCATCAGGAGTGTCGAGTGGAAGTGGCAGAGGTAGGTGGCTACACTTTATCTTCCCTGTGTCGGCTGAGCAAGATTCTTTGTATCATTAAGGTCCTTCGATATTTTAATTTTCATATTACCAGCACCTATAAGTCCCCCACAGTGGTTTAGATAAAGATTTTTATTTTGCAGAAAACACGATAGTTTAAATCAATATTCAGGGTGTCCCTTAATTCAACGATAAGCGGGTAGTAGATGGTGGCTCTGGTCGGGACCACTCCAGAAAATGAAAAACATTTTTTTTTATTACAGTATAATTTATTTTTTCTGGCATTCTGGTATTTTTAAGGGTTGTGGTGAATACCATTTGTACTATTTGTACAGTACTATTTAGGTTGCTGATGCAAAAAACAATTCAATAGGTATTATTTGAAGAAATGCGGTCATGGTAGTTAAAAGTATCATAAGTGGAAGGATTTTCGAAAGATTTCATAAATTGATACTGTAATAAAAAAAAAGTTTTTTTTTTCTTATTTTTTGGTAATTAAATTACATAGGTAGGGTAAACCAACCTATAATTATTGGCACCCCTGCCTATTATTTAATTTACAATATATTTTAAAAGTAATAAAAGCATATTGAAATTGCATAATCTATGGTTTCCTTGTTTTCGCACCAAACTCTAGGGTGCCATTAATAGGTTGGTTTACCCTACATTATTATAGATACTTGAAAATACCTAGACTCAGGACAAACATCGATGTTCACCACACAAATGTTGGTCCTGAAGCGGGAATCGAACCCGCGACACCGGGCGTGGCAGTCCAGCACTTGCCACTCGACCATCCGTGTCGTCAGTTAGTTGCTAAGGGTAGAATAAAGATACATACCATACCAACATAAACCTACTTACTTTTTAAACTTACATACACGATGTTAGTAGATATGTGGTATACCAACTAAGATAGTTATGCCTAGATCACACGTACCGAGTACTCGGCCGAGACAGGGAAAGCTTACGTCACTCGCTCAGCCGAGCATTCGGCGCTATGTTTATACGTACCGAGTACTCGGCCGAGAGCACTGTGTCGGCCGAGTACTCGGTAGGTACGTGTGATCTAGGCATTAGGTTGCAAAGAACAGAGTGCTACATAATCATATTGAAGGTAGGTAGTGTAATAAAAAGACTTTAGAGCACCCGCAAACGCGTCGCCAACTATAACGACCAGTGGCCAGCATCCGTCAGTTTTCATACATTTTGTTGATGTAGCGCATGGCCACTCGGCGACACGTGTAGCCGGCTACTAGTAGCTGGTAGTCAGCGACGCGTTTGCGGGTGCAATTATGTACGAGTACATTATATTTATTCAATTATAATTAAGAAGATATTTTTTATTGTCTCCACAACAGATTTTAAGTAAGTACTTACTTAATTAGTTACATTTATACTGGAGCTAGGTCTTATCTTTCGTGACTTTAATGCCGACTTGCACCAAACTTTTAAAGTTCCTAAGCAATAACTTTACTCGCTTGGCTGTTCTTAACGGTCAGAATCTGGACTGTTAAGAACTACCAAGCTAGTAAAGTAATTGCTTAGGGACTTTGACAGTTTGGTGCAAGTAGTCATAAAGAACCTACAAGTAAAAATATATTAAAATTAATTTATTTTATATGCTCAACTAATGTAAACGCGTCAATGGGGTTTTGCGACTTTTTGAAAAAGTACAGAAAAGTCTAATAATTTGTTTCTTTAAGTGAAATAAACAGCACCAGATAGGTAACAGATTTTGCTGTGTTTTGACAGATTTTGAGAATTTCAAAATTTCGATTTAGCCCCTTTGACGCATTTACCTACCTCAGGTAACCCTACTTAGGTAATTTTAAACGTACCTACGTAGGTACTACTTATCAATTAATTCTGAAATGTTATAGTATACATGGTAGGTATTTTTTTAAGGGTGAACCATTGCGTAATCTACAAGTACCTTAGCTGTTAATGCTGCTATCAGTAGAACTATAATAATTAAAAAGTAAAAAACTTACTCATCAATAAGAATAGAAAATAACCATAAATTTTTAAAAACCGCAAGTTTACAATTTAACTGGTTTTAAATACGTTAAATTACAGACAGACTTGAAAAATTGTAAACACTACGAAAGTCTGCTATGAAATCAAAGGATCGTTCACAAATTAACGGTTTTGAAATCGTTTTGTAAATGATCATCAAATAGGAAGTGCGCACTTTGTGTTCACAATTTTTCGACCGTTTACAAGTTAACGTTTTTCGAACCGTTAAATTGTAAACTATCCGTTTTTACTAAATTACGCTGACATTATACAAGAATATTTTATAAAATTTTCTCTGTGACAGCAAAAAATTGCACTGCACTTAGGTACTCATTATATGTATAGCTACTTACTACATTCTTGTTACTTATCTATAACGAATACCTACCTACATACTTAAGCACTAGATGAGTAGGTACTAACCTAAATTTTAACATTTTAAATTTATTTTAGTGATATTTTGATATGGTAACGATTAACGCAATGTATTTTTAATCTAAATACTTACTAGAAATAACAATATTCTAGAATACTCGGTAGAACAATTTTAAACCATAAATACTTGTAACAAAAATAATCAATTACGCGCAGATAATGTACTAGTTATTTTGTTTTCTTAGTGCACGAAAAGAGCCTCTTCGAGGCGCACTTGGAATGCTTTCACCACACTGGTTCGAAAGAATTAGTGACACGATATGTATAAGATTTTGTTATCTACTGGTTTATCGTTCATCATCAACCTATAGCAGTCCACTGCTGGACGTAGGTCTCTCCCAAGGCGCGCCACTGAGCCCGATCTTCGGCTCTTCTCATCCACCTTCTGCCAGCTATAGCGCGCAAATCATCGCTCTATCTAGCCGGAGGTCGATCTGCACTGCGCTTGCCTAGACGCGGTCTCCACTCAAGAAGACGTTTACCCCAACGGTTGTCGGTGCTTCAAAAGATGTCGCCGGCCCGCCACGTAGTAACCAAAATTACCAAAGTACCTATGTGTTGGTAATGTAAAAACATACTTAATTGTTTTTACAGTAAGCAAAATTGGTAACAATAACTATCTAAATATGTGTAGGTAATGTAAAAACATAGCTATTTTTTCAGTAAGCACAGTAGGTTGGTAACATAGTCAATTTTGAAACCATTTCAAAATTACTGTTGTAATAGATATATCCCATAAAAAATATTGAAGTTGATTTTTACGACTTAATATACCTAATAATTTGTAATACACGTAGATATAGCTTGACGATGACGAAGACTCGTTAAAACAATACAAAAGGGTAGTTTTTTAAGATAGTAGATAAGTTTTTGACGACACCGTGGCTTAGTTGGTAGTGATCCTGCCTACGAAGCTTGGTGTTCAGGGTTCGATCCCCGGCCGGGGCGAATATTTGTGACGAACACAAATGTTTGTTCTCGGGTGTTGGATGTTGTGATGTGTTGAATGTGTCCATGCCGCCTGCGACACAGGGAATCCTAGTGCAGGGGTGTGAGTGTGTGAATGTTTGTTTTTTCAAAAAGAGATAGGTACTACCAAATATTGCTGCTTACTGCACATACATACATACATAATATCCAACACATATTATACACTCCAACAATAATATAAAACACGATAGTTACCTACTTAGTGAAAAGAGTAACAGTATAATTTTGCGAGTTAAAATTAAAATAATCTAATAATTTTTACATTTTGTGCGTCACATTTTCAAAAAGTACAAGTAAAGCGCTTTTTTTTACTAAATGGAGAGCATTATATATTTACATGAAAATATTTCGAAAAGAGTACACAAACTATTAAGTACTTAATTTGTTATAACTTTGGGTACTCTTTTCTTATTTTTAGATTTAGTATTTTTAATTTACCTAATTATAACTTATTTATATTTTACACTAGTATCACTTAGCTAATGGAAGACTTTTGTGATATTGTTTGTTACGATATTTCTTGGTTGTCCTATTACTAAGTTATTTCTTAAATTAACATTCATACACACATTAACATCCTTTCATATACACACATTCTCATTTGATAATTCGAAATACATTTTTCAGTAACTTTAAATAAAGAACCGGCCAAGTGCGAGTCGAACTGCGCACCAGATAACTGGAACTGGACTAGACTTATTGAATGTTGATTGATTTGTATAAAAAAAAATGCCAGAATTTAAATACATAAGTTAAATAACATGAAACTCTCAGAATTTCTCATTCTCTTATAAATACTCACGAAAATGTTATATTTAATAGGTGATAATAACAATTATTACCTAATTAATTTATTTTATTTATATTATTATCAAATCTACTGATAGAAAACACCAATTTTGTGCACTAAAATTGAAAAATTTAGGGAGTCAAACTAATTTTTAATTGACTCGTAGGTTTTAAATGGGTTAAATAAATATAAAAAATAAAACAAACAAAAAATAAATTGAAATCAAAATTTAATTAATTAGGTATCTACCAAAATAAATAAAAACAGGATAAAAAATAGCTAAAAGATTATTACATTACTTTAAACGAATACATTTTTAAAATTACTATTAATTACTACGTATATTAATTTCCATATTAAAAATACTGTATTTTAAGACTTACGAAATTAACCAATAATAGCCATAAATACCTCTTCTTTAATACCTAAGTACTTAATCTAATTAATCCTAGATATAAATTGTTATTGTAAGCGGTTATAATAAACAACAATAAACATGACTTTTTAACATGAAACAACTTATACTATTATAATAAAATTATTAAGTTAACTTTTAAAGAGGGAGGAAAATAAATTTCAAACGAGCCATTAGGTTGCAGTGTTTCGAAAGAGCCATTAGTTGCATAAGAGCCATAGAGGTCGGAGTGTTTCTAAGGAGCCATATAGGTCGGAGTGTTTCAAAGGAGCCATTAGGTCGGAGCGATTCAAAATAGCCATAATTTGCAAAGGAGCCATATACGTCGGAATCTTTCAAAGTAAGGTCGGAGTGTTTCAAAAGAGCCATAAGTTGCAAAGGAGCCATATAGGTCGGAGCGTTTCAAAGGAGTCATAAGTTGCAAAGGAGCCATAAAGGTTGAAGTGTTTCAAAGTAAGGTTGGAATATTTCAATGGAGCCATTAGGTCGAAGTGTTTCAAAGGAGTTTTATAGGTTGTCGGAGTTAGAAAGGTGTCCGATCGCAGTTGCAGGCGGCGCCGCCATGCCCCTGGCGGCATTGCACGTCGCACCACGCCGCCCACCCGTCAGCCGTGTTCAGCACGCGGAACAGCGACTCTGGGGCTGCTGTAGGAGTCTCGCAGTTGGGGCAGCCTACAATCCAATGATTATTATTAAACATTTTCTCGTAGATATATATGTATATTATTTTATTTGTATTTTGTAAAATGTTTATTTGTTTGTAAACAAAAATTGCAAGCCAGAGACGGCAGGATACATTGAAACTATATTTATTTTTGTCAACTTACACACATGTATTTCAGCAATAAATATACTTTGACTTAGACTTTTGCGATTATCACACATAGTTATTAGATTGTAATGGGTTTTTATCGCATCCACCTTAACTATTTTTGTCCTGACGTTTCAATACAGCCGAAACGTCAGGACAAAAATAGATAAGTTGAGCGCAAATACACGATATACAGACGTTTCGAAAAAGTAAAGTAATTTATCCACTACAAGCAGGCTGGTAGCATAATCTACCAAAATTATTAAACTACTTGTTTGTTTTTTTTTATTCTGTATTTCTCTTAGATAACAAAATTTCTTTCTTTCTTTGTATGGATCCATGTACCTACCTCCTAGCACGTATCTGTCTTGGCAGAACGCTTCGCAGACGGCCGCCCAGTCCACCGCCTTGCCCACTTCCTGCTTCTGACACTGGCACAGCGGAGAACCTGCAGGACACAGCCGATCATAGTTACTTACTTCTTTTGATAGTTCTGTCCACTACCTTGTCGCGTTCAATGAACGGAGCGAGTCAGCACAGGCTAAATATAAAATTGCATGGACCGCGACAGTCGGTGATGGAACAGTGTGATGGGCATAGTGTCATACTTTTCAATACAAACAATATTTTTTTTGCCTGATACGGTTCTATATATACTTATTCACGTTCATAGTAAGATACGGGATAGTGGGCAAAAAGCTTTAGGTATGAATAAACAAAACCAATGGTGTGCGAACTTACTTTCCAAATTATTTATTTTGTTCATTAACTAGTTGGTCTGTGACTACTTAGATACTACGCAAGTTTATAAACTAGATACATACCTAGTTTATAAACTAGATACATACCTAGTTTATAAACTAGATACATACCTAGTTTATAAACTAGATACATACCTAGTTTATAAACTAGATACATACCTAGTTTATAAACTAGATACATACCTAGTTATAAATTCCTTGTTACGTACTTTCTGTCTGTCAGTTAGTCAAGAAGGCTAACCGTGACTCAGTGAGCCAATCTTTCCAATCCCGTTTCAGTCTATATCGTATATAAACTAGGTATGTATCTAGTTTATAAACTAGGTATATATCTAGTTTATAAACTAGATACATACCTAGTTTATAAACTAGATACATACCTAGTTTATAAACTAGATACATACCTAGTTTATAAACTAGATACATACCTAGTTATAAATTCCTTGTTACGTACTTTCTGTCTGTCAGTTAGTCAAGAAGGCTAACCGTGACTAAGTGAGCCAATCTTTTCAATCCCGTTTCAGTCTATATCGTATCGGTGCAATTTGACCCTCATACACGGATAAAAAAAATGGGATAGCAATTCATAATTAATAATTCATAATTCATTTATTCCATAACAAGCATAATAATAAATCACATTTTCAAATAAGTTAATTAGATTAAATTAACGTGGCTTGCTTGTACAAAAAAATTAGGGTCACAACACCTACACTAAGTGGTTAGACTTGTGTTGTAGATGTTGCGTGCCTTCCAGGAACGTTACATTATTATTCAAAGCCAGTTGTTCGGTAGAGATCGGTGACTACGGAATATTATAATGGAAATCTAAAGTAAGTACAATACATAGCATTTGTATTAATTGCTCAAAAATAATAATAATAGTAATTGAGTTTTTATATCATATTATTAGGTACTTACACTGATTATAAATTTTATATATTTCAGTAATTTGGATCTGTTTGTGATTAATGATGCTGGTGTGTGTACATGGGTGTGAAGTGTAGAGTGTGAAGTGTGTGTGGAGTGTGAATGTGTGTGTGTGAGATTGTGTGAGAGTTGGTATGAAATGGAGGGGTGAATGTTTGTCTGTTGGGTGATTATGTAGGTGTTTTGTGTGTTTATTTTACAATGTTAAGTAAGTTTTCAGTCTCATCATAATTCATTTTTAATAACCATTTAATAATAGCTGTCTTACATTCTAATACATTAAACTTTACTAAATTTGGATTATATTTGTTGGATAAGTTGTACAAAAATGGTCCAAGGAAATATTGCTGTCTGTGTGCGAAAAAGGAGTTACATTTAGGAATAGTCATAATAATGTCTTTTCTTCTCTTTGAGGTTGAACGATTATTCTTTATGTCTACCTTTTTGTGATGAGAGAGGACAATATTAAGAATGTAAAGTTGCCGGACAGTTAATACACTACACTCAGAAAATAAGGTGGTAGTAGGAAATCTGTAGGGTTTAAAGGTAGCTACCTTTAAAACTGATCGCTGTGCTCGTTCTAATTGCAGTAAATGAGTTTTACAGGCTCCTCCCCATGCAGTGTTACAGTAGGAGAGTAAAGGTTTACAAAGGGCAGTATATATATCCATAATTAACTTAACATCAGCCACTTCTCTCAGATTTTTAAAGACAAATATCAGCTTTCTTACTCGCTTAGTCAGTGTTTCAATATGAGTTTTCCAATTAATTTTGTCGTCAATAGTAAGACCCAAATATTTTATATAGGAAACTTGATCCAGAGATTGACAGTCACAACAATCTGTTAAGCAGTTAACATGAGCTTTAATATAAAGTTTTGGTTTAATAGTACGACTGTTGGTAAAAACCATATATTTTGTCTTTTCTATATTTAGGGACAATAGGTTAGACTGAAGCCACTTTATGACAATCTTAAGTCCCATCTCAGCATGGTCCCTCACCTCCTCCCAGGTATTGCCTTCAAAGATTAGTGCTGTGTCATCAGCGTAAGAAAAATTTTTACCATTAGTCAATTCTAGGTTACATAGGTCATTTACATACACTAGGAAAAGAGTCGGTCCTAGAACGCTGCCTTGAGGGACTCCATAGTTCATGGGCTCTTCACAACTAATGACATCACCGATCTTTGTTCTTTGAGTTCTATTTGATAAGTAATCGGTTAACAGACTCAATGATGTATCACGTATACCAATCTTTTCCAGTTTTCTTATTAGGATAGGAGTAGAAACAGTATCAAAAGCTTTAGCAAGGTCTAAAAATATACCGATAATTTTTTTTCTTTTGTCTATTTTAGAGACAACAAGATCTATTAAACTCGTAACTGCAGTTTCAGTTGATCTAGCCGCTCGAAAACCAAATTGATTAGGTGACAAAATATTATATTTTTCCAAATAGGCAGTAAGGCGTTTATTAATAATCTTTTCCAGAATTTTCGATAGCGAGGTTAGGACTGAAATTGGCCTGTAATTTGTGACACTGTCTCCACTCCCACCCTTATGAATTGGTGTAATTATCGAGACTTTAAGATCGTTAGGAAACTTGCCTGTTTCGAGGCTAGAGTTAAAAATATGGGTGAGCAATGGAATGACTGTATGGCTTGCCATTTTTAAAATTTTTGTCGATATTCCGTCATATCCTACAGCGCAGTCAGTTTTCAATCCATTAAGAATGCTAAGCACTTCTGCCTCGTCGGTTGATAAGAGACCGAGCGTATTAACCTGAGATGGAAGCTGAGAGATGTAAAGAGAAATATCTTGTGCAGGAATTTTAGACGCCAGGTTCTTACCAACATTCGCAAAATAGTGATTTACGTAATCGACTGATTGCTGGTGATTTGTCTTAATATTAAGTAATAGTTCATTATTAGACTTAGTTTTTTCTGTATATGTAATTCTTCGAATTGTCTGCCATGTCTTCTTTGTATTATGTTTATTTCTAGCTAGTTCAGATTTTTCATAATTAATTTTGACTTTTTTTAACAATTTGTTACAAAAGTTTCTATACCTAGAATAAGTAATTTTTAATGTTTTATTTTGCGGGGACTGTTTCAAGCTTATATGCATCCTATCGCGTGTCCTTATGCAGCGAAGCAGACCAGGGGTTATCCATGGTTTTTTTATACGCTGTGTGTGCGGTACTTTAAGAATTTTTGTGCTCACTTTAATGAGGTTCATCATTGTATTCATAAAAAGTTTAGTTGCATAGTTTGCATCCTTATTTTCAATCACTTGAGTAAAATTTTCGAGTTTAACTTGAGCAATTATATTATTTATGTTCACCTTTGCAGTAACTTTCATTGATGAATCTATACTTACTAGTTGGTTCTTTATGTTAAGAAGCACAGGGCAGTGATCGGTTATGTAAGTCTGAAGCACAACCACGGTGGATTGGCTTTTGGTTTTTAACATGACATGATCCAGACAACTGTTCCCTCTGGTATGGAGTGTGTGACCAGGAAGTAGTCCGTGCGTAGCTAGGAGTTCTATGTAATCTGGAGAGTGCCTATCGGTGTTATCTGGTTGTATGTCAATGTTAATGTCACCAATGACCGTAATAGTCGTAAAGGTTCGTACTGAGTGTAATACTTTATCTAGCGAGTTCAGAAAATTATCAGTACTAGTAAATGAAGGGGATCTATAGAGCGCAATAATCGCCTTGTTTCCTATTTTTATCACAAGGCAGTTGGCATTTTGAAACTCTGGTTCTTCTATAAAACAGTCTATGTTAGATTTATAATAAACAATTATACCACCATTTTTGTTAATGCAGTTTTTAGTGAAGGCTTTATCATAGTTAACCATTGCTGGGATCGGTTTATCGTCATGAATCCAGCATTCTGTCAGCACTACAAAGTCACAACTTAATTGCAATCTACAAAGTAGCAGCTCGAGTGACCCGAAGTTTTTGTAAATACTTCTAATATTTTGGCATAATACATTTAAAGCTTTGACATTAGCATCAATTATTGAACTGCACTCATCTGGATTACATGTATGGACTTTTGCAACAGAAAGTTCGTCTATGAGAGAGTCTATTTCATTGGTATGGGTTTCTTTATCCATACTCAAGCGTAAGTATGCGGGCACTAACAGTGGTCATACTAACCATGAGTAAGTGTAGGCACAGGTAAGTCTTAACATTGTTCATGTGATATGATTTGTGTGTGTTTTGTGAGGAATGTGTGTTACTTTTTCGTGTGAGACTGTGCAAGACTAAATAGTTAACTGTAATATATTTTCTTGTACCATTAAATAGCTTTTGTTAGTTAGAACTAATATATTGTACCTAATCGTTACTAAATTTCGCTAGCAGGAATTATTTTATTATAACTAATCGTTACTAAATTTGGTTAGCAAGAATTATTATTATTGAAATCGTTACTAATTATTCTCGTTCTCACAAATTCAAACATAATTATAGTAACTATAACGAGATTTGTTTCTCCGTGTAAATACGATACTAGCGTAGTTTTGATTTAGGATTTGGTGGAATGTCGAACTAAACAAAATCCGGAGCTGCTTAGTTTTGGGAATCCTGACGCGATTTGACGCTTGGAGCTTGGATTTTGTTTAAGAGTGCCAACAAAATCTGAAACTCAATTGGAATTGATAATGGATTGGGATTTGTTTTAGATTCTGGGGGTGGAAACCTTATTTTTGGAGCGAACTACTGGTTTATAGAATTCAATTCTTACCCATAGAGTTGTCGCAGAGGGTAGGACACACGGCGACCCTGGGCTGCCCAAACTCAGCTTCAGTGGAGTTCCCGTCATGCAGGGCAGATTGGAGCCCCACTGGAATCATCTGCATGCACGAGGATCCGCACACGGTGCCTCCTAGACCTGTGGGATTTTTGTAGGTTTTGAACTGTTATAGGTTGATTTAGGTTGTACCCGTAAAAAAGACTCTGGAGGCTACCCTGACTCACGAATCCAATCGTATCTTAATCCTATTTCAGTCTGAATCCGTGGAATTTGGTACTCTAGATCTAGAATACGATACTAACCCGGATTTAAATTTGGATTTGGCTGGAACATGGATTTTGTTCAAACTGTATTAGAATTGGTACTGTATTGGGAGTTTAATTGGATTCAACGATAGTCCTCCTAGTCGTGGTTCGTGCGTCGACATTTTGGGTAAAAAACTAATTTGGTCGCGATTCCTGGCGTTCTATAAAACGAAGAAGAATTTGGTCGTGATTCCTGCGTTTTCTAAAACGACGAACAATAACCTACTCAGTGAAGCGTTTCGTGATCTACATAGACCTGGGCTATAATTCTGTTTGTTATATCACACATTTTATTGAATGATCTGCGCGCTATAGCTGGCAGAAGTTGGATGAGAAAGAAAGAACTTATGTTAGCAATACTTAACGCGTGGATTTTTCGCGAGAGAGGTAAAAGGAATTAAGTTACAACCTACATTGTCATTTTCCAGAGCCATTAACTATGTTTAAGTTTATAATTAACATTATTACAATGAAAATTATCAAAAAAAATTAACTTACCCGAAGAATCCTGAATCGCACATAATTTTCCGTAGATATACAAATAGATAGAAACACAAAATATTAAAACATTTATCAAAACACAAAACGTAACGTCACCGACAAAATTAATAAAGAATATTTGAAAATCACTTAGAAAACGTAACCGCTTTTCACGCAACAAAATAAAAACGTCACATTTCGGAAAAGAAACGTATCTACCGTCACCAACAGAAATATAAACACAAAAGCATTAGGGAAAATGTCACATTTTGAAAACAGAACACACGTCACATTCTGTTAAATAAAAAAAGACCTGCGTGGCAGAGGTCCGCGCACAGATTCGACCGATCTGACACTGACGGACTCCAAGCCTTCTCCGGCTTCCGAAACTGCGCCAAATATATCCTATTCAGTTCCCCGCCATCATATTTCAACTGTAAAACCACCTCGGGGGTTTCCAATCGTCTCTTTCCCACATTTTCCGACTCTCCGATTGGCTGTTCGTAAGGGATGGCGACCTCTGATTGGTCCGTCTCCGCTGTCGCAACCCCCAGTAAGGCTACGCCTACAAGGGTCGCAAGAATTTTCATTTTCTGAAACAAAAAGGTATTGGATATTTGAAGTCCTTTTTATTTTCAAGAACATTCTTTATGCTTTAACAATGTGTCCTGATTGCAGCTCGCTTAGTTTCATCAAAGAGACTTTAATTTTAAATGTTTTTTATTCCAGAGCAACAATTATTCATTTAAATGAAAATGCTAAGCCCTAAATTAAAGCATTTTTCTTAAACTTCAGCGCTTGTTATAATTTAATAAGTGGTTACTTTTGCACCTGACGGTTCCTATTTAAGGATAAACTTAAATAATCTAACTTTCTTGCTCTACCTATTATTTCACTACCTACAGGTCGAACCATTTTGGGAAGAATTACTTCCCAAAATGGTTCGACTTGTAGTACTTGACAAACAAAGTCACAAAATATGAAGAAGGTAGTGCAAAACGAGTAGATAAATAAAGGTAATATATGTATTCTAAAAATCCTGTGGACCAAACCATTTTTAGATGCAAAATCTAAATCCGTGTCTGTGGTAGAGCTAAGTTTGTTCGCTGTTTGGGAACAGCTGTCAAAATATAGTTTATCTAAGGACCTTAGATACGTAGTTTGAAAGTTCTTTGAATTTATCTTATTCGAACAGAGAAGCACTAATGTTTTTCAAAATCGTATCTACTTTTCTTTATACCATACATAAATCGCTGCAACGGACTTAGCAGGCACAAGTGTCGCGAAATCATCGCGATTTAAATTCCACCTGTGGCAACACAGTATTTTTTCGATCATTATTTTACAAGAGGGTAGGTAGGCGACGCGAGCCGGGTCAACGAGGCGTGACGCAGAGAAAAGTGGGATGGTGAGCTGAAAGCGCGTGTCCGAGGAATAATTGGTGAGTGATTGATATATACCTATTTTACCATGTTTAAATGTTCCTCACATACTACTATAATGTGTTTCTACCTCTGTGCTTTCATATTATGTGAATTTCATCCTTGAATCCAAACAGGTATACTTAAGCATTTCTAGGTTACTCGGTAATCGGTATCACGTTCAGACTCTCAGCTCAACAGTACGTTCTAGGTATCGACTCAGTCTCAGTAAGGTAATATAATGCATAAACTAAGTTGTGAGGTTATTCATGGGGCTTTGATCCCCCTACTCAGACGGTCATCATAAGAAAGGTTCAGAGATGTTCAGGAAGATCTTTTCTAGTTATTCAGATATTATCATAAGTAGGTACGGATAGGTTCAAGCGTACATACTATTACATCACTCGGCTTGACCTATCCAGCTTTGGACGGTCAGCCGCTGCTGTCTTCGCGTTGCTTCCTACAGTGTACGGCATCGTCGTCATCGGGTCCACGGGAACTCGTCGGGCTACACCTACATCGTCGCTACTGACAGCCTACGCGTATCTATTCTTAGAACTATCTACATATTGTATAGGTATGTACCTACCTACCTACTTATTTTTTATCCTTTACGTGATGATGCTTGCCTACATACTTATTCTAGGTACTTGCTTAATGAACGTCACTAACTCGCGATCACTTAGGTAGGAGGGTGATTCGCGACAACAAGTTCATGTACACAGTTATCAATATACATAAAAAGCTTGGACCTGACTAAGTAACAGACAACGTACAGGCGAAACCGCTGAACGTAGAGACTTGAAACTTGGAATGTGTGTTCGTCAAGAAGTGCAGGCGCATACTAAGAAAAGATTTTAATAAATAATTAAGTATAATTTAATTTTAATCAATTATACTTAATTATGTAAGAGAAGAGAAGGGAGGCCTTTGCCCTACGGTGGGACGATAATGGCTGAAAAATAAATAAATGAATAATATACCTAATTGTGTACTTTTTAATTTTAATTTAGTCAGTTTGACATTTAATGGATTTTAGTAATATGATTATTAGTAGATTATGCACTGAGGGGATAAAGCAGTGTCTTATGTCGCGGGTGGCATATTGAACCCTGAGCTAACGAGGGACTCAGTTAACTCCTGAGCGAAGCGAGGGAGTTATGTAGAGTCCTGAGTGACGGAGTGGTTCAAGCTGTCCAAGACGAAGACAGGCTTTATCCCAGAGGAGCATACTCTACTTTTCACCTTCTGCGAGGCAATATAAAGCCAGGGCTCCAGCAGCGAACATCGTCTTTTGTTTCACAATCTTTGAAGTCTCGCCTTTTTTCTTTTTTTTTATGAGTGACCAGTTCGATTTTCGAACAAACCTTTTTACAATGCCATATTGGCGTTCTTTTACTTACAGTTTTCCACGAGTTTCCACACGAATTTCACGTTCCAAATTCAAATCACATTACAACCCTAAGGAGTTTCATACAACATTACCTCCCTAGAGAGGTAATGCTCTGCTTTACCTTGATGATAGCATGATATGTAATTGGACATTGTCGAGCAGGTGGTGTGAAAACATATTTATTAGTAAGTATTATGATTAAGTCACAATGCAAACGAAGTTGCTGGCATCAGCAACTTGCAACAATAAACGTTCTTATTCTTAAAAAAAAAAACAGAGAACACTTTTGTAAGCGACATTACTCCATCACGCCGAAGTAAGATAAGTTTGCTGAACTTCTGAAAAGTTGTCAAAGATTCTTCAAGCGTCTCTTTCATCAAACTTTGCTTATTTCAACTGCTTTTATGATTGTGTGAAATCTTTGCCCGAATATCATCCCTTCTTTGCCCGTATACTTACTGAAAACTTAGAAAATAGCTCGCAAATCGTGTCCTAATTTAAAAGAATATTATGATAGTGAGTGAGTAACTAATGCCGACTTGCACCAAACTTTCACCAAAGTTCTTAAGCAATTAATTTAATGGCTTGGCAGTTCTTAACGGTCAGAATCTGGACTGTTAAGAACTACCAAGCGAGTAAAGTAATTGCTTAACGACATTGACAGTTTGGTGCAAGTAGGCATAAGTCTTTTAATGTAGGTACCTATTGATCTCTTATTTTTATGGAATGTATAAATACTTATTTTTTAGGCTAAAAGCTTTAACCAATTGCCTAAAGGCATATTGTATGTCCATACTGGATAAACTGTTGTTTCCATACAATAATTTATGGTCTTTGTGTACACAGTTTTATACAATAAAATATTCTGATTCTGATTCTGAATCAAGTTTCAATGTTTAGATTGAGATTTAATCATATTCAAAAAGTTCAAAATAATCTATACTTAATACATAGATTAATAACGGTGTACCTATAGAACACCAAGATAGGCAGTATCTGCATAGGTATATAATCAAGGTTTAAAACATAGACAACCGACTTCAATTGGACTGTTCTAGTGACCGTAAACACCACTGAAAAGTCACAGGGAAGCAAAATACGCAATTTCGTTTACTTCGACGACATTCTCTTTTTCAGTTATTTGGATATAAAAACTAAACTACTGAATCGATTTTGATGAAATTTGTATGGAACCAATCTGAAAGTATATCCTCCTTAACAATAAAATATTTTTTTAAATCGGTTTATAAATAACGAAGTTCTGAAATAACAAAATTAAAAAATAAAAAAAAATTTAACCGATTTGATAACCTCCTCCTTTTTGAAGTCGGTTGAAAATTATTTCTATCGTAAATCAAGCGAACCCGCGGGCTGCAGCTAGGTCTTCTATAAAATCTCTTTAGGTACAATTTATGTACTAGATACACATAGTAGAATCGCAATGTAGTCTATTGACAATGCGCCAAGAAAAGGGAGCCACATTGGCTAACTTCTAGTTAATTTTGGTCCGATGCTACTTTTCGAAAAATAGAAGTAACAGGGCTAGATAAATATTATATATAAAAAGAACTAGAGATTTTCGTTGTTAATAAAACTCCATCGTAAAAAGTAAAAAAAACATTATTTAGAAATAGAGATTTTCATTTTTATTGACAGGGTGTCTGAATATGTTCTGTCCTGTATTCCGCATCCATTTTGATTTCATACTGTCTGTCTTAGTGTTCTATACCGTTATTCATCTATGTGTTATCCTAGATACATAACTCACGAACTAAACACATAGTTACATAACAGTTCGATCAATACTATATTCCCTGTCTCTCGCACAACGTTTATCTCTTTCTTACTACCCCCTATACCCCCCTACACCCCCCGACCCTAGGCAGGCTCTGTCTTTGTCTAACAAGCTTTCATTTTATAATGCCAAAATATTAATGGAATATTAGATTTTTGACACTTTAATTTTACTTTATGACATTCCTATGATTAAAACGAATTTAAAGAATTCCTCATTAACCGAAATCCATCAAGTTTTCATGGTTTTATGACACTTTTTAACACATTTTGTTGGCTTACAGCCGCCATATTAGATTGCTTGACAGTCGCGTGACCTACACAAATCCAAAGACTCATTTATCAAAATCCGTTCAGCCGTTTAGCCTGCAGGGTGGCGTATAGAGTCAGACATACATACACTCGAAAAACATAGCCCTCTTTCTCGCAATCGGGTAAAAACAAGAATACTAATTATCTAATAAGCTAAAGTTTATAATTAACTACTGAAAACCCGACTGCGAAAGATTATACTTATATTGATTACAATTATTGAATGTTTATGTTTATGTTTTAATTTTCTTCAATCTGATACCCTACTCGATAGGTTTGGTAAACAAAAATAATTCAACGACCTACTAAGTATTTAGCGCTAAAAATCCGACATTTTGATTATTTTTTTAATAAAAATTAAAAATAACCTTAACTGTCAAAATCCATCCAGCCGTTTGGAAGATACGAGGTAACAAAGAAATTTACATATACATATATTTACAAGATACGCGCGAAAAACATAACCCTTCCTTGGCAGTCGGGTAAAAAGGTTTACCATTTTAACCTATTATTACTCGTAAAATAAACGGTGGTCCTTACCTGTAAAATGTCCGTTACGCTGGACATTCTGGCTGGATGTGGCGAAATCAGTAGATACTTATCTACGTTAGAAGTGATATCTAAATCCATCAAAATGCTACTGATGGATTCGGTAGCCATATTGGATTGGATAGAGAGATGAATATTCAGAGATTTGATATTGGGGCGAGCGCTTTAGCAATGCTATGATTGTATGTAGAGAGATAGATAGAATATCCTTTTTTGAAAAAATAAATCGATGAACGCCGGCTGCATGCACGAAAACGTTGACGTCATTATCCGGTAACGCTGTCATTGTCCGGTAACGCCCATTGTCCCGTTACACTGGTAATCACGTTAAACTATTGTCCGTAAACCAAATTTATAGACAACCATTTTTTTTTGTATGGATTTTATAGATGTTTATTTCACTACATACAATAATTAGGTGCATGCATATAACAAAAAAATAACCTGCTTATATAAAACTATCTTTAATATTTATCTATTTAATAGTAAATTATCGGTATATTAACTTCACAATACGGTAAGTGAATTGACTGACACATCAATTTATTTATATATTTTTTGAAAGACCTTTGGTTTCTCTGCTCTACAATTTTTTACTTGATATTTTATCGTTATCATATACCCTGTAAAAGCTTTTAGCATATGTTTTCTGATAACCGTTATCTAGTTCGTGTTTTTGTTTTGATTGACTGTACGCTTTTACTTACTTTACTAACTTCCAAAAAGGTGGGTAATGTTGTTTGAAGAAAATATATGAAAATTGGCCGTTCGCGTTTTCGTAAGAAACTTAATTTGGATAAGTGTATGCAAGTAGCATTGAAAATGCGAATAGGAAAAGGAGCCACATTGGCTAACTTCTAGCACATTTTGATGTGATCCAAATTTTCGAAATAGAGAAGTAACAAGGCTAGATAAATAATAGGTACAGACAGCGTCATAGATAAGTATCCCCTTTGCATTATAATACCCAGCTTCAAATCCCTTTAAATCACCGTCGCGATAAACGGAGAAGTTTTGTCTTGAAAAAATAGATTATATATGTATAACTGTATATAAGCCTAAAAATAATTTTAAGAATTACAATTTTTTTAAAGGATTTATAGCTGGGTGTCTTGTGCAAGGGGGATACTTATCTCTGATGCTGTCTGTACATACTCAAGTTAAAACTACTAGGATTTTTCATTCTCAATGAAACTAGATCGTAAAAAGTAGCAAATATTATGTATTTGAAATTAGAGATATATAATATTTATTGACAGGGTCTGAAAATGTTCTATCCTGTATTCCGCATCCATTTTGATTTGATACTATTTTAGTGTTCTAGGAACACCGCACAGAAGTATTAAAGTATAGAAACAAAATATAGTACATTGAAAATGCAACCACTAAAAGAGAGCCACTTTGGCTACTTTTTTCTAATACATTTTGGTCCGATGGTAATTTTCGAAAAAGAGAAGTAACAGGGCTAGATAAATATTATATGTTAAAATCACTAGGCTTTTTCATTGTAAACAAAACTACATCATAAAAAAAAGTAACAAACATTATTTGAAAATGGAGATATTTCATTTTTATTGACAAAGTGGCTGAATTTTTTTGGTCCTGTCTTACGATTCCCTTTTGGTGTGATACTGTCCATCTTGTTCATAGGAACATCGTTATTCATCTATGGAACACCGTTATTCATCTATGCCGAGGGTATGTTTCAAGTCTCTACGTTCAGTGGTTTGGCGTGTGTGTTGTATATCAGTCAGTCAGTTGTAGACTTTGGTTTTTTATACCATATCAGATTTATTACATAATTAATGTATTTTCCATCTATTCTTATTTGTGTAATAAGTGAAACTATTCACACACACGTTAATACAAAAGAGAACTAATTCACGCCCGAATAGTTTTTACATTACAGAATAGTTAAAACATAAGTATAAATGATTAAAAATGTTAAATGGCTTGAAATAAAACGGATTTCATAAATGTATTTTACTTGCTTTATTCAAGATTATATATTTCTACTGCAAGCATACCTACGAGGATCTCAAGATATTTTTCAGTCACACGCAATTTTGAGTTCTGTTGCGTTGCGTCGCAGTTTTGTACTGGCATTTGGAACTTCTTCTTCACTTTAAATTTGGCACTGAATGGGTCCAATTGTAGCGCTGGATTTTGATGAATTTAGTGCCAAATGCCAGTTCAAAACTGCCACACATCGCAACGAATAGCAGCGTGGCTTCGCTCTACGCGCTTAAACTTTTTAACCCTCGAAATTTTAAGTCTCTATTCAGTGATTTAGCCAGTGCGTTATCTGCTTATCAGTTATTTTAATATTTTGAGTGTATGTTCAAGTGACGAGCTCAAGCATTTATAATGGTAAGCGACATAATTAAGCGACTTTTAACTAAGTTTAGCAAGATTAAATAAATTGGGATACTACGGGAAGTACGGGACCTCGGGGATCGGGGTACTCAGGGAATAACCCGATTAAAAACGGTGTTCCTAAAATATATTAATAATAGATTACTATTAACTTATACCTGGCACTGAGTGTGCTGCTGTCTATACTATCTCTACTTAATCTTATAATAATAGTAACCATATATCTCGAACATTTTTATATTCAATTATATATTTGGCACATTTAAAATAAATATTTATTTTTGTATAATGCTTATCTTAGTGCCTAGTTTTGAAGATCACCTATATCACCTATGGTCTGAATAATTTTTATTTAATTTTTATTAAACCATAATGGAGGCAGACTACAGGACAAAAAACTCGAACACTCGGTCAAAAATAATGAAATATTTCGTCAACTAGTAATACTATTATATTAGTAGAATAGAACCTATATAAATTCTTATTAGTTTATAATCTGTGGTTCGACCCCCACCACAGGGCGTGGTCCGCTGACGTCATACGCCCCCGAACCACCCCCACACAACCCCATAGATTATGTGACCGGGGTGGAGGGGTGGGGGTCTGTTCGTGATGGCTCGGTATTAAAATTATGGCTCGCTCTAGTTGAGTTTGATTAAGATGAGCTGTTTGCTTAGGATTTTACCCGACTTAAATGAGATAATGTTACCCGACTTGAAAAATGAAAGAGATCGTTGATTAAGAAGGTATGAAAGGATAACTGACACTTTGGAAGTAGAATTAGGAATGGCATTTTGTTCATATTCATTCATTTCATATTCGCCCATTGTGCAATGTAATTTATATTTTGTGCATTAAAGAATTTTAATAATACTTAATAATAATAATATTATTGTAAAAAATATATTTGAATGAGAAAAAATGATACGTAAATGATATAATAATAATTGTTTTGATAAGAAGTACTAAGTAGTAAGTATTCATATTGAAAGGAGCCTCTTTGAGGCGCACTTGAAATCCTTTTACCACACTGGCTCGAAAGAACTAGTGACATGCTAAGAAGAAGATTTCTAGTTTTATTATCTGATACACTAGATGAATATGGGTGTTCCTATAGAACACCAAAATAGACAGTATCAAATCAAAATTGAGTCAATAAACAGGGCAAAAAAAATCAGACATCTCTTGAATAAAAATGAAATATCCATTTTCTAATAATTTTTGTTATTTTTACGGCGGAGTTTTATTATTAATAATTAAAAAGACCAAAATTTATCAGAAGATGGGAAACAAAAATTGGGCAACTTTTTATGCGCCTTTTCAATCAACTAAGTACATTATGATTCTATACTTTAATATGTATTTACCTTCTTATATGTCTGACACCTATAAAATCGTTTGCGTTGCGAACTAAAAAAAAAACCTTTCCTTGTCCGCATTTTTCAGGAACAGGAACCCTAAAAAGGAGCGTTCTTATCAAAGTTATGACAGCTGACCTTTGAAACAAAACCCTTGGGGGATGAAACTAAGCAAGAACCAAAAGGTCGAAGGTTAGGTCGCCCTCACAACACCTACACAGAAACACTCATAATTAGGGCTCTCATCATTATTATATGGGTTGGCTCTAAAAAACTAGTAACACGATAAGAAGAAGAAGATTACTAGTTTTATTATACACTAGATGAATAACCTGTTACTATAGAATACTAAGGTATACAGTCAATTCAAATGTTCAAATTTTAATAAAGTCGTAAAACAGGGCGAAAAAAAAATTCAGACACCTCTTCAATAAAAATGAAGTATCTAATGTGTCTTCATTTTCAAATATTGCAGTTTCATAGTTCTTAACAGTCCAGATTCTGACAATAACCTAAGAACTGCCAAGCGAGTAAAGTAATTGCTTAGGAACTTTGAAAGTTTGATGCAAGTTGGCATTAATGTTGCAAAGAAAAAAGCACGCAGGTATTTTCAAATTAATGTTTTCACCTTACTTATCAGAATTATTTTCAGAAGAAGAATGTCCTGGCAAAATTAATATTCATATTCATATTCATTTATTTATTATTTCATTTGCATACAGGTAATAGTATAAATTAAATTGAAAGCTTGGGAGTGTATACATCGTGTACTTAAATTCAACGATAGCTGGTAGCGGATAGTGGGCCTGGTCGTGACTACTCGAGAAAAAATAAGAAAAAAACGTAAACTTTTTTTTTAATTACAGTACAATTTATGAAATCGTTCGAAAATTGACACCCCTTATGATACTTTTAACTACCCATTTCTTCAAATAATACTGAATTGTGTTTTGTATCCGCAACCTAAATAGTGAATAACATTTACCGTATTAACCTTAAAAATACCAGAATGCCAAAACTATAAATTTACTGTATAATAATAAAAAAAATCTTTTATTTTCTGGAGTGGTCCCGACCAGACCCACCATCCACTACCCGCTTATCGTTGAATTTAGAGACACCCTGTACACGTCTGTGTAGCTGACTGTACCTACGTTAGCTTTGGCCTCCGCCCAGTGCCTAAAATCGATTGTAACCCAGATGGGGAGGGGGTGACCTAATTTCCACCCCCCAACCTTACCTTCGACCTTTCCTCTGCGCAGCCGTGGAACCTACCCCTGAAAGTCCACCCTGAAAGCCTCAGTCTACATCCAGGCCCGCTGGTGACCGCCAGCCTTAAGTTCCAAAATATTTCAAATTTTCTTCATATATGAAAAACATATATAAAATTTCAGTATTTCGCAGTCACACCCTGTTCATTTATAATTGCATATCTGACCCCTTGAGGCATATTTTGATTTGTTTCTCGACAAAAAATATATCTTACAAGTAGTGAAGAATTATCTCTCTTTGTTTCTTCGTAGCTACAGTTTTATAAGGTTGGTATCATTTTGTTTAAAGAATGTAGTAGAGTCATCCATTTCCTCTAGTTTTTCTATCACAATCAATTTTTTTTACGACCATATCTATTAAAAATAGACAAATTCTATTTTTTTTTACAATTTCTAATCCATAAGTGTGATTAATCTAATTTTAACTGCCAAAAATGTAACGTCCGCAAATTCAATCTGCCAATATCATGGTAGATAGTATTATTAACATATTTTTCTTTCTGTTCACAGAATTAGAGTTTAGCTAATGTCTAAGCTAACTCTGGACGGTTTTTTTTCATACTGCAAGCAAATAGCCGATCACATACAATTGGTTAGTTCATATCCATAGCCGCCATCTTGTGAAGCCATCTTGACCCGCCGCCATTTTGCATTATACGTGCTTGATCTACGCTATGCATCATTTAAATCACGCATTAAAGTAGAATACTGAAGTACTTGCCTAAAATTACTTCACGATATACAAGATTCACTGTAAAAATTATACTTATTAGTATTCTAGTAGAGCATAGAATTTTTATACTGCTTATTGCTTTTAGCTAGCCTATTTATCAATTTCCATCGTGTAATTTTGGATTATATTTCATAATTTATCATTAAATCCTTGTTTTTGTACTGAATTTTTGTCTCTATCATTATGTAGATTTAGTATTAAACCATTTAAATGTAAGGAAGATAGAGACGTACCCGAATCTAAAAAAACTCTACCATAATTATTAGAAAAGTAGGTGTTTTCTATTCAAGTACTTTTTATAAAAATATCAACGATTTTAGATAAAAAAAAATGATAACGTCATTATTTCGGACATTTTACTTTCATTATTGAATATTATCTTTAATCTTTAAACAGTAAATAAGGAGTATCTTGTATTCTATAAAATATAAATATATAATTCAAGCTATAACCTCTATCTCCGGGGCATAAAGTCCATAATCTCTGAACTACTTTTCTGCTGACCGTACGTGGGCGATCGATGGATTCGCGCACGCGCACTACATCGTGGGAAAATCGGGTTGACCTCAATCTCATCTCGAAGATAGGGTTGACTTTAATCTCACATTAGCATTCGTGATATTACTGATTTATCTTTAAAAATATGTATTAAGTTTATTCAAAGAAACGTTACAATAATTTATAATGTATTCTAACTAGGCAAACTGGTGCCTAGAATTTCCTTTTACCCTTTGCTACAACATTTCGGGTTTTCACATTAAATTTTAATTAATTTTCACAATAAAATTGGTCATCATAAAAACTAAATACAGAAATCGACTTGATGCCGAGTCAGAATTAAGGTTAAAATTGTCCAAAATTAATCCTAAAATTGACTCTATTTGTGACAAAAAACAAGCACACCCATCACATTAATATTAATATAAATATATTTCTTTTGGCAATTTATTTGTTACCTTTTATTGAGATAAAAAGCTTATTTTCTTCAACAGTCAATTTTATTGTTTTTTGGAAATGGATTTAATAAGTTATTTGTTTATTTCATTTGCTTACATGTAAGATCGTCTTATTAGCTTAGGTTCTAATATAGTAGCTAGCGGTGTACATGACCCTGTCAGGGCACTGCAAACAGTCTGTCCTATTAAATTATTTTAAATATTTTAGATTACATACAAATTCTAAATGTCATTTTAAATAAAATTGGTTAATTCAGGGGTTCGCTGTGACTTTTAACAGGGGTAGGTACATGGAGCCGAAAGTTTGAGAAACCCTGGCCTAGGCAACAGCTAGACTATATCATTATTATCTAAGACTGATTTAAGTAAAATCATAAAATACAACTTGCAATTTCTGTCACAGGGCGAAAGAATGGCGTCGCTCTCTGGCCAAGGCACTCCCAAGCTGACTTCCGGAGTCGGAAACCTCTACTATGACTGTAAGTAGACATAGATACTGTATTCACTACCTAGGTCTACACCCTTAACTATTTACCTAATTTTTAAAACAAATTATATGGTTTATTGTAAATAGGAAGGTACTTTTTAATTACAGCATAAGCTAACTACTACAATCTATATTACAAAATTTACAAAATGAAACAATTGGGCCACCCATAGACCGTTGCGAGCGATCTATAGTTAAAACACCGCTTAAGTGTCCGGATGTCGTCAGTGTGGTGTGCCGACCGAACATTTTTAACGACCAAAATGAGGGTAGTTCCCTCATTTCACCGCGACGGTAGCTCCAATACGCCAGTCAACCCGTGACCACGGCTGTTGCAATACAGTCGAAACGTCGGGACACAAAAACATACGAGGTTAGCGCGATAAATACCCGTTATAATCAAAAAACTATGATCTATAGTTAGCTCAACTGTTCCAACTCGATACCCGATGGCAGCGTGCCGAGGATACTGGCTGCATTGCCTCTTTGTATTGCAAGGCTTATTCTTTATTAACTAGATTTCACAAATTATGGTTTATGTGACGTGTAAACGTATCCCATTAACATGCGAGCATGCAACATCATTACTTTTGGCTCATTCAGAGCACAGATGGTAAAATCATGAATGAATAAATGAAAGATTTATTTGTCTCAAGTAGGTATAGACGGGTCTTATGAATGTATAAAGTAGAGTCACATACTTCACTGAAGAATACAGTATACAAATTTTCTTTTCATTGACATGGCATGTTACTTTGGTTGGCTTTAATCCATGTTAAATAAATACAATTAATTTGGAGCGGCCAGTGGTTTCCACGACAAGGAAGGAAGAAAACACACCCTCCAAAGTGTTGCGAAATGACCAAAGCCGCGTACGAACCCTAGTTTAAATCGCACACCATTGTAATCCCGCAATAAAAAGCTATCAATTAGTTGAAACACGAAATCCCACTTCCGTTAATCCTGCAGGGGGGGGGGTCCCACCGCTGGGCCCACTAAAGCAGTCTTAATTGCTTTTAAAGTGAAAAAAGTTTGTAATTGATTGAGGTTTAAACTTTATGGTGTGTGGAATTTCAAATTCAGCATGATTTTACGAAAGTTTACTTTCTAACATAGATGAATAACGATGTTCCTATAGAACAAGATGGACAGTATCAAACCAAAAGGGAATCGTATGACAGGACCAAAAAATTTCAGACTTACTTACTACTTTCAGAGTACTCGGTACGTGTGATCTAGGCATTAATGATACCAAAACTACAGAACGGATAAGGCTAAAGACAAGGAATTTTTTTACAGAAAAATCCACATCAAAGATCTCGAAATAAGCTTAAGCAATATTATTTTATTCAACAGACTTTGTCCTTACTGACTTACAGACAACGCACAAACCGAACCACTGAACGTAGAGACACACAAATTTAAACGGTACAAATATTCGTCAAGAGTGTCGACTAAAACTCTCTCTCTCATAAAACATGCCTAAATTTTTTAACAAAATGAATTTTAATAATAAACAAAGCAAACGAAGTCGTGGGTGTCAGTAAGTAGATAATAGATATAATCAAAAGATTGATAAATTTTATCGTAATGTTCCAAATTAACCATCAATTAAGCATTATTTCGCGGTAACCCTCCGGCAGCGGCGCCGCGGGCGGTCGTAAATACCGCGGGTTGGGACAACTTGATCCAAGACGAGCTCGATGGGTCTCGGGGGCCTTTCGCGGTAATGACCGGGATACAGCTGATCCCTCATTTGTGAGACTACTCTCTGATATATTTATTAGGTTGGTTAAATAGACATGTACATTTTTTAATGTTAGGTGGGATAAGAACTCAAATAATAATGAATTTTAACTGAATTTAACCTTATTTTTTTCAATTAATAATACAAGGTTGTATAATTGTGTTAATATTTTCTTATAAAAATTAATTTAAATAACTAAAAAATCTAGCTAAAGGTAAACATACCTAAAACAGCGTTCCCAAAAATCGGTTTATTTACTCAGAAACACTCAAATATTCTTAAAATACTCAAATTTTCCTCAAAACAATTCCACCCTAACAGATAAAGAAACATTCAATTTCATCCACAAATCCCTTGATCCCACACTCTATCAATTGTGCTTAATGCTTGGAAAAATGAAGAGGCACTGACTGGATATATGTGAAATATGGATGGATGTGGCGGGAGAGCCAGATGGGACTGAGATGCCCCAGTCGGGATTTGGTGGTTAAGCTAAGAAGACCCCGAGGATTTAACCCTCAATGTTTTATAGGTCTATCACCTATATAATACGTATCTTTCTTTTATTTCTACATTTAAATAGCACAGTATTTCTTTGATTTAGATTAATAAGTAGTATAAAATACAAAATTAATTAAATTTAAGATATTTTTTTAAGTAATTCTATGCTGTAACTGAAAAAAAAGAACTAGTTACCGAAGCGAAATAGATAGTTTAAAAGCCAATAAAGTTATTTATTTCATTGTTTTTTTAATTAAGTATCACTATACTGATTAGTGATTTTAGATTATGAATACTATTTAAATAAAATTGGATTTTTTTTAGGAGTCTAGTGTTGATTCATATTTCCCAAAAACGCATAAACATCATAGGGTCACTGCTTTATGCACATTATCTGCAGTCGGAATGTTTAATTAAAATCCCGATACGCGGCAACCCTAGCAGCTGCGTTATTTGTTTGTTTATTGCGCCGCGGAAGCTGGACTAGGGTTGTCGATCAGTACTAAAAAAACATAATTATAAAAAATCACGAGATGGTTGCCTGAGGACGGGCAACGCCGCCGACGTCGAGGCGGACCAATGCCTACCAGGCAAATTGTCGAGAAGAGGCTAGTCACCGCAAAAACCAGAAAATAAAAATAGGTTAAACTGTTCAAAATGGTTAATTTGGAAAACTAATACACTCCCATTTTAATATTGACTCATCTAGAGATGTAAAAAGACTAAAACTTATAAAAAACACATGATAATTTAATACCTATTGATAAAAGTAAACAAATAACAAGTGACAGCTCATCAACATGCACAAAATAATCAACGCACTTGATAGTCGCGACAGCCCTGCATTACGCCCGCGCTCGGTGAAGTGTAACAAATCGGAGGGGCTTTGAGGGCCCTAAGTGAAATTCCGAGCATACGCGAGGGTTGGAGGGTTAAATCGAAGCGTAGAGACTGCGCGAATTTCATGAAGCATATTTTTAAATCGAGACTTTCGATTAATTACAAAAACAGAAATATTTTATAAAACGACTGTATTATGTAGTATGTTATTGACTGAAATAATCATAGATTTTTTTAGTTAGTCAGGCTGTGTGGCTATAATATCAATTCACTTCTAACGCAATGATTGCAGGATCAACTATAAATACCTATACTTAAAATAGTATTCTGAATTTTAGGTAAAAAATTGACACATCAAGTAATCCACGGATACAAAAGGTCCCTAAAATGTACCATTCATTGACAATCGGCTTATGACATCAAAAACATAAGTTCGCTTAAATCTCCACCACTTTGCCCCCAACCAAATTACTTATAGCATCACTCTCAACCTTATTCACAAGTTTATAAGGTTTAAAATGCGTTGAAAGATGTTCCAGGTTACGTTGGATGTCGTGACATCTGGAATGTGATGTACTGTTTGACAAATAAATGCTTCTGTAGGGCACTTATGGTATTTGCCAGGGAAAGTTTTGTGGGGATTTTGGATGTTATTGCGTTTCATTAGAGTTGTTTTTATTTTAAAAGATTTTAAAGTAACATTTTTTATAAGTATTTAAATCTTCTTAATGAAATGTGATATGTGAGGAAAGTAGTATTTTCCATTACCTATATTCAATGATTAAGTTAAAAAATCATTAAAAGATCAAGGAAGTACGAACTATAAGCCTGACTCTATAAAAAAACATTTCGTCTAGAAATCCCGTTAAAAAACATAAAAGTTGCAGTTGTGCACTAATAATTTTTTACAATAAAAAAAAGTTAAAAAAAGGTAGGACCAAAATTTTACTAGTATTTTCACTGTAAGTGTATGATAAAATCACAAAATCTATATCAGTAAATATATTTCTCTCAAAGAGGACGTCACATGCGACTGACAGTGACAGCTGACAGGGATTATATCGCCTGCCGCGTTCGACCCACGCGCGCGGTGGAGGGTTAAGTGAGTTCCGATGTACGAGTATGATGGTTCTCACGGGTTTCTGAGTTTGTTTCAACTTTGCTATTGAAGTTTAAAATTATTATTGAACGTCATTTTCAAGGAAGGATTTATTTTTAAGTGTGTCAGTTTTCTTTAGCCTTAAAATTTAAGAGCAACACGATTTCAGATTTAATTTCAGATAACATTTATTTGACCAATATAACAAAGACCGTTATACAAGGCAAGTCAAAGATACATACAGACGTTCTTGTGGTAAGTGACAGCTAATCTAGATTATGTGTAAGCATAACTGTGTTTCAGTCGAAAAGGCTCTGTAACTAATGAAATTACTGGGTTTTAGAGACAATAAAAATATCTCAAAGGTAACAATGATGCACCGGGCTATCTGGTTCAAAGTACTGTGCATCCATGATTTAGTTATAGGCAGATGTGTAATCACTCAACATTAGGAAAGCCCTTTATTTGCCTCAAAATTTATAGGTAGGTACAGACAGCGTCATAGATAAGTATCCCAATTGCACAAGACACCTAGCTTCAAATTCAAGGGGGACACTTATCTATGACGCTGTCTGTACATAAAAAAAGCAAACTAAATCACTACAAAATAACTTTATTAAGAATTTTCATTCATGCATGTAGGTCTACTAAAAAGTTAAGGGGTTAAAAAATAAAAAAAAAACAATGTCAAATGCTCCGACTGATTAAAAACAGCTCAACCTGTGATTTTCTTTTAATTTCCGTCTGACAGATCATTCTGAAAACCCATTGTTACCCTCTGAAAGGGTGCTCCGTCGAAAGGGCAAGCAATCCTTCAACGAAAACGCTGATCAACAAACAATAGACTTTACAACAACGAATATTCTTCCAATAACTTTTTTTACTTACTAAAAGCTAAGATAAGTCTTATTACTGAAAGAATACGGTTGAAACTTGAAAGATAAACTAGAGAATTTAGACAGAGTATGTTTTTTCTTTGATATTGAAAATCTAGCATTGTTATGAGAAGACGGTCCTATATTACTTCTTAACATTGCCAAAGTATTTTGTATATTATTATGAAGGAATTGGGTAGAAATTCCTACGTTTTTGTGCGATTTGGGATTGAAATCAAACACATCTGTTGCACAAATTGCTGATATTCCTTTTTATTTTTTGCGTAATATATTTTTTACCTAATATGGCATGTTTACTGAAACTTTCAGATTTCTTGATAATTATAGTGGAAAGATTAATTAATATTTAAGAAACCTCACACGTAAGAATATCGAATTAAAAAATATTTACGAAAAGGTATATAGGAATATTTTATTAATTATATATTTACTAAATTAAATGACAAATAAGTACCAAAAAGTCACTCACCTTCAGGCGTATTATATCATAGATGCGATATTATATCAAATAAAACAAAATACTGCTGTTTGCTCAGGCAAAGCAGCGGACGGTAGCTAGTAACATGGCAACATTACAAAAAGCCCTCTCAATCACATGCATTCTTACACACGAGGGTAGCTTTAACCAGGGGTCGTTTAGACCGCGCGCGCTCTCGAGGGTTAGATAAAACTGGGATGATAATAAAAAAACTATAATTTATTTTTTGCGAGAAATCTGATAGTTGGTCGTTTTGACAACCCGTCGGTGTCTGAGGGTTAGGAAATTATTTTCAGTAGCTTTAAAAAAAAGTAGCTCGTATCTCCTCTACGCCGCCGTAGCACAGCGTAGCAGTTCTCGTAGCAGCTCTACGAAGCTTTCGTAGTGCCATAGTAGCGCTGAAATTCTCTTCGTAATTTATGTGAGCCTAGTACTTTGCTAGTACTTAGAAAGAGTTAATCATTTACTAGTATTAGCCAGTGGCTGCGCTCGCGTTTTTGTACCAAAATAAGTAGACCAGATTGTACATGTACATTGTACACGTACCCTCAGATGGTACTTGGTCTTACTTGTCCTATTGCAATCGCCAGAGTAGACATCATTCGTCTTGACGTTGAAACAATAATAGACGTCACAGTTTTTACAATGACGTCACAGCTCTGACGATGTCGTCACAGTTATAATGATGGTGTTTCAGTGACGTTAATTAAGGTAACTGTGCGGCACTGTAATGCACAATGTACGACACAAAATATATTTTTCTTGTCAACTCACTAAAGCAAACAATAAATGTTAAAACATAAAAATATTTGCGCATATCTGTATATTATGTAAATCGCTGCACACTATTTTGGTGGAATCCTACCTTAACAAGCATAACAATTCGTCACAGTTGCAGAACTGTCACAGTTCTTTGTGCGAACTGTTAAAACAATAACGTCACGAATCTGACAATGTTGTCACAGCTTTGACGATGTCGTCAAAGCTATGACAATGTCGTCACAGTTCTGACGCCGGTGTCATTGTTGCAGCCATCCTCCCATACCGCGAGGATGCGGCTCCTCAAACCCGCGAGTTCCTATCGCGGGTGGTGGATGTTCTGCTCGACTTCGTGCAGCAGGTCAACGACCGGAATGAGAAGGTAAGAACATAGTACAACCGACTTCAATCGGACTGTTATAGTGACCGTAAACACCACTGAATAGTCACAGGGATGCAAAATACGCAAGTTCTTTGTCTTGGATTGGATGACTGAACAGAGAATGAAACATTGTAACTGTGTGTATAGCGCTTTATAAATAAGTATTCCCCAGCTCATATGGTCTTTGTAACGTTGGAATCTTCGCCCCAGATCCTGGAGTTCAAGATGCCGGACGAGATGGTGAAGCTCCTCGACCTGGAGCTCCGCGACGAGCCGCTGCCGCTGAAGCAGTTGCTGGAGGACTGCAAGACCACGCTCAAGTACCAAGTCAAGACTGGTGAGTGGACTGTACCATATCGATCTATATGTATATGTCGCAGGCATTTTGTATAACTCGGCATTTTACAAACGGCGTCTTCTGTTTAAAAACGCTCGCTGTTTTGTAATATGCCGATGGCAAATTGACAACTCGTTCAATCAGACATAAGTTGAAATTGTAGGGTGACAATCATTTAAAAAGTAAGTACCTTTGATGATTTTCTGTCATTAGTCTGTGTACGCTCGCTTCGTTCGCGTGCAGGCGCAAAAAAAAACCTAATAACCTCTTATCAGCAATAGATGGTTTTCTGTCATTAGGCTGTGCACGCTCGCTACGCTCGCGTGTAGGGGCACAAAGAAAAAAACCTAATAACCTACCGTCACCCAACTTTTATCTGGATCGAAATTTTAATCATTCTAATCCTCTTGCTTGACGGTCGTGTCAACTCGTGTCCTTTGAAAGCACCAGATTCCATGGATAACTTTGTGATTTTTTTTAGGCCGATTACTTCTCTTTTTCGAAACATCGGACCAAAATGTACGAGATGTTAGCCAATGTGACTCCCTTTCTCTACATTGTGACTCTAATCTATACTCTGATACTTCTGTGAAGCAGAAATATCACTCCAAATAAATTATCCTCCTTCTTCGTTGTTGGATAAAAATAAAAGAAGTACCTACTTATTTTCACCAAAAGAATCCAGGACCCCATCGTATAGTAGCGGTATTCTTTCCAACCGGCCAAGCGCGAGTTTAACCATCATTCCGCGCCATTTCAACGAGTAATTGAATTGTTTGGGACGTGGTCGGGTGCGGCAGGCCGCGCGAAGGGTCCGTCATTAAACACATTGTGGCGGAATTAATAGGTATAAGTACATACATTGACTAATAAGAAATGTAGCTTAAAATCTAAAGCCCGCGTTTTTAATGCTTTTGCTTCTATCTAGCTTCTGTTACGCGGTTTTTATGTTTTAGAATACATTTTTCATCGAGTTGTGCGCGATGAAAGTTTCATTCAGATAGCTAATCAGGAAGTGCGAGACATTTGAGTTGCAAGTTTACCGGAACGTTAACCGGTTTTCACCCGGAATGACAGACTGATGGACAAATAAAACACCGATCTAATCTTCTTCTTATCGTCTCACTAGTTACTTCGAACCAGTGTGCAGTGTGGTGAAAGGATTTCAAGCGCGCCTCGAAAAGGCTCCTTTCGTGCACCGATCTAATAAAAACGTGATAATAAAAATATCTTGTAGTTTTTTTAAGCCCTAAAACCGACCGGTGTTTGATACCGACTATTTAAAAAAATCCTACTGTACAACACAAAATATTTCACAAATAAAATATTGGGAATTGGGTATGCAGATTTAAACCCACGACACACGAATAGCCAGCCAAGTTACCACTAGTCCGATAGGTCTCGAATCCCCCTCCAAAGAGGGTAGACTGTCAATTTTCCATGACATTTGTCAGCGCGGCGGCGCGCGGTAATCGCTTGTTCGCGTCCGGCCTGCGTTTGATGAGTTGGTGGTAGAAATGTGGAAATGGTAGAATTTGGTAGTGAGAATAATCAAGGTTTTAAAAAAGTTTCAAAAACATACTACAACCGACTTCAATAGGACTGTTCTAGTGACCGTAAACACCAATGAAAAGTCAATTCAATTCAATTCAATTCAATATTTTTATTGCAGTCAATAAGTCTTAGTTTTAATTGTTTACAAGTTACACAGAACATACTCATAGAACATATTGAACCCTAAAATAGGGCATGGCAACATTAGAGCAGGAGCGGACCGAATCATAAATTAATTTTACATATCTAATTATATAATTAAATCTAATCTCAAATTTGTCGTTAAAAAATTCTTGTATACTGTAATAACTTTTTTTAAAAATAATGTGTTTCAGTTTTCTTTCAAAATTGACTTCTTTCTCTTCGTCTTTTAATTGTTCAGGGATTTTGTTGTATATTTTTACTGCCATTACAATTTTTACAGTCAAAGGGAAGCCAAACTACTTCGACTCTTTCTTATCTTTTTCTTTTCAGTTTTTTTATTTTAAAAATTAAATTACTGAACTGACTTTGATAAAATTTGTGTGGGATCAAACTGAAAGTATTTTATTTCAAAGAAAAAAATAATTTTCTAAATCGGTTGTTAAATGACGAAGTTAACAAAGTTAAGGTAACAAACATAAAAAAACAACCGAATTGAGAACCGCCTCCGGAGTCGGTTGAAAATTATACACACTGATGTTCTATTTTTGTACTGCTAATACTAACTGATAACTTCGTATGTGTAGAAAATTTTGTTGATTTTCTACAAATAAAATTTAAAATTTAAAAAATATCAAAATTTAAGTTCTGTGATTTGCCATGGTTCATGTTTGTCAGTCGCTCAGGATAAATTATCTTTTATTAGCTAGTTGAAGGTATTTTTTTTTGTACAAAAATCCGAAAAACAATCGCAGTTCTACTAAAAGCTCCGGTTTTGGATATATTTAGATTATTCCTGAAGAAAAAACGAGTTTTAATTTAAAATCTTGCCCTCCATCATAAAATTAACAATAAATAAAATTGTAAAGTCGTGTTATAAAGCGTGATCCACGCCCGCGGAATGGCCCTTCAAAAACGCAAATCATAGGATTACCGCCATAATGGGTAGGGTAGCCATCTTTGCCCAATTTAGAAAATATCAATACAAAAAATCTAATTACCTATAGGATTTGCATTAGGCCAAAATTTAAGAAGTTAGCTAACTAAATAAACAAAAATAGATTAGGTTAGCTCGATAAATACCTGTTATAATAGATTGTAACAGGTATTTATCGAGCCTAATACTATAACTAGATGTAAGCTAATTTAAAATTAGCCAACCTCAAATAAAAATTGTTCAAAATTAGGTACTAATTTTAAACAATAAATTGTCCAAAATTTTTGGCACGTTTAATAATTTAATGCCGACTTGCACCAAACTTTCAAAGATTTTAAGCAATTACTTTACTCGCTTGGCAGTTATTAACGGTCAGAATCTGGACTGTTAATTGCTTAGGGACTTTGACAGTTTGGTGCAAATAGGCATAATACTTCTATGCCTGTAAACCACACAAAACATGGTCACCCTATTGTCCCTCCATCCAAACCCGTATTACCATAGTTTGATAGATCATCCGTCCGTCCGCACAGATACCCACACTGTTCTGTTATGGATTGATTTTATGGAGTGCAGGATTACGAGGGTGGATAAGTCTTGGGTCTTAAACACCCCTATGGGTATTTTATCTATTTTCATACTGACAAGGGATTTACGTTTTAGTGGTATATTTTTAAAGATTTAAAACTAATCACATCAGAATAATCTTAACATGGCGAAATGGTGGATATTGAAGGATATTTGTTGCTATATCACGGAAAAACTACATAGCCGATTGAGATAGAATTTAGTATGGTTATAGACAAAAGATATATAAGTACTTAGGTCACTCAGGTCACTCAGCGGAGTTTTTAGTTTATCTCTATTCTTAGGTGTGGTAAATGTAGTCTTTGGTTGTTGTATTATTGATATTAACCAAGGTAATATGAAAACAAAATTAGTATTACCATCACAAATCAAATATAATTACAAATCAACCATATTGATTCAATAGAACGTGAACCACAAACTCAGTTATAACCGGTTCAAAGCGGTAATCAACCGCAGTTTCCACAGAATACGCAACACCGAGCGAGTGAATAGCGAACCAGATTAGATGAACCGCGGACGTGACCTGTATAATTCGTGGCCACCCTAGCTATTCAAAAACACTACGAATAAAATATGTCATAGTGAAATTGTTTTTTTGAGAGTCCGAAAAAATATTACGTGGCCGGATAGATGGCGGTTTTTTTTTCCGATCATGCCGAAATTACAGAACCGATTGAGGTTGAATTTGGTATGTATATAAATATGACCTGGAAACAATAATATGAAAGCTACTTTTTGTAACGATTGATTATACCATGAGGTAGAGCCGCGGAAAGCTTACAAAATACAAAATAATATAATATTTTTTTTACTAGGAATGGTGTTGAGCTAAGTAACAAAAAAACAAAAGTCCTAAGAGTATGGAACTTATTATAATTAATATTTTGAATATTATCAAGTTGTTCACAAACTATGTTTATTAATTAATTGAGGTTATTTATGGTTGCGCCCACTGGCCTGGCGCACAACTTTTAATATTTCGAAGTTATCATTTATAAATTGCACAAAATCCCCGTTAAAATTGTGTCTTTTTCCCATTTTTAACGCCGTTAAGTATGTGTTCAACGTCAAAAACATCCATATCTTCAGTATGGTCAAATAAACAGTATAAAAAGTACTTATCTCCCGTCATTCCCAGCCCACTTATCTTTATCTACCCATCTCCCTCGAGAGTCAGCCCTCAGTGTCAAAATAGATAAAATATTGAATAACGCCTACACTGTTCACGATAACAGATATAGATAGGAAATTAAATTGAAATCGGGAAAATATTATTTTTATAGATTTTTTGGACCTGAAAAATACATATATCCTAGCCCTCCCTGTTATAATAAGCTCCTATCTAACACTATACTCAAATCATCGTCATATTTAGTTTTACAAACAAAACGCAAAAGCAGAAACTAGGAAGTAGGTAGGTAATATAAAAGGAAGTAGTAGGTTTTCTTTAATTTAAATTGAATTTCAGTATGTTAACTTAATTTTTAATGTAGGTAATGTACATTAGTTAATTGTTAATTTTAAAAGTTAATTAGTTAAGTGCTTGATTTGAGCCCAAAATTAGTCTTTTGATAATTTATTCAACCATTCATATAAAAATAATTTCTAATATCATAAAAATATCTAATAGATTCTAACTGAATGTCACGTTGTTGGCATCGCTACAGATTACAGACAATACGAAGAGTACACAAAATACAAACCCACAGATAAAAAAGTGTGAATTGATACACCCCCGTCCCAAGGGAGGGGGAGGAGGGGTTATCGCGACGCACAGATGTTATTCAGCGTTTAAGGCAGGTTGAGGGTGGTTTTGCAAACAGAATTAAATCACGCCATTGTGGGAATATAAATTAGCCCTTTTGTCATTCTGATGCAATGAAGATGTTTGGTTTTGATGCACCTATCTCTATTGTAAAGTATATTTTTTCATCTGTGTATGATGTACGCAGAAACATTCTTATTGAATTCTATATTTAAAGTTTTAGGGTAAAAATAAGCATTGATGGAATACCCCAGCTTTCTTTCCATCTATTAAAGTAAGTAAAAAGTCTTAGCTTAGTCTAAGCGATTCTTGATAGTAAAGAGCCTACCTATGACAAATTGTGGTAATAAAATATAAAAAATTGCCATATTGGTCAATCATAATTTTTTTCTGCTTTTGGTTATAAAAACTTCTGCTTAATTTTGTTTTTCAAACAAATTAATCAAAACATACTCCAGTCGCCCCTCAAAACTACAGATTGCCCAAGCTCCGCACCTGACTTCCCTCGCGCCGGCCCAGCTGTGCGGATTATATTTAATTCCTTTTGACGTATTGATATTACTTGGGGTGAGTGTTGTTTACTCTGTGGGCTGAGTACTTTGGAATTTGAATGAGATTACGGACGAAACCAAATGGGGCAATGTGTATGTCGAAGATTTAAAGCAGTGGTTACCTTTAAAAATTAAAACAACTGTTTTATTGAATGTTATACAGTTTTGTACGCAATTTGTTATAGAAATCCAAAAATAAACACTATATCTGAATGGAATTTTCAAAGTTGCTAATATGTTAAGGTTTTTAAAACAATCGACATTTTTTTTTCTATAAATGGTCATTCTTTTTTATTATGTCCTTTATTATTTTATTACGATAATCGTAAATTGAATCGCTAACGCCTCGATGATAACTCTATTTGTAAATATCATGTTACAAACCACTGAGATAGGCGTATTTCCGGCACGGAGCTAACCGGAAATAGTGGGGTCGATGGCGCGTGTTATTAACTTCCGGTGGTTTTATCTGTGGAAATGAAAATTTTCTTTTTCTATGCAGTTGTCCTATACACACTAATGTCAGTATCTTTGATATTTGAGACCAAATAAGCAAAGGTCAGTTTTTCTACCTAAATTTTCCTAGAGTCTGAGTAGATATTTGTTTAAACTTTCCATTTTATTTTGATTGAATTAAGCCTAATAATTAATTATTATACTACTATATATACTATTAATATTTATATATACTAGAGAGAAACATAGATCTTTAAAGATAATGATGAGAAAGTGCTTCAACGTAACGACTTTTCCGACATGGCGGTTCGCGCCAAAACGACCAAGATGGCGGACTTTATAGCGGAATTACTCCATAAATAGGGATTGTGCAAGGATTGAAGCGAGATCGACAATTGATTTAGATAGAGCATGCGGTGATAAAGGGGCCAGCTTATATTCAATAGATGACAAAGTTTTTATTTGGGTCTAGCGTAGGTATTACTAAACTTTTTGAAAAGCGAATACGTATCAAATCCGTAACAGAAAGGTTATCAGTTTGTACCAAAAAAACTTATTTTAAAACGCTATACAACTGTTAACATCAAGTTACGTAGGGAAACTTATTAATTTTAAGAATTTGTACAACCTTTAACATTGAAATAACCACTAAAAGATACATTTTGGAAAGGAAACAGTGCTATTTCTAAGGGCAGTGATACGTGTTTGTCAGCTTGCCGCAAATGATTATTTGTTTTTTTTTTTAATATTATGTTTTAGCATTTAGTTAGTAGTTAGTTACTTGACAACTAAATGTAAAACCTATGTTTGAATTTGATTTTGAATCAATTAAAGTAGGATAGTAAGTAATAAGTAGGATTAAAGAATAAGGAATAAATAAATCTAAGGAATAAATAAATCTAAGGAAATAAGAAGGAAGTAGTGTAAACATTAAACATTCACACACTCACACCCCCGCACTAGGATTCCCTGTAACGCAGGTGGCATGGACACATACAAGACATCACAACACCCAAGACCCGAGATCCCTTCCGAGGATCGAACCCGGAACACCAAGCTTCGTAGACAGGGTCACTACCAACTAAGCCACGGTGTCGTCCACTAGTAGAGATAAGAGATACAAATAGCGGCACGTAACTTTAGCGCTGACCGTTATTACGCATAAGTAAAAAGTAAGGTAAGTTACCTTGTTTTTAATTAGTCAGATTACATACCAACTTTCTCTGCTGCCTTCAAAGTCAGTTTTAGGGTGCCCTTCACAAAAGTAGAAAGCAATTGATTGTTGTCATTTGTAAACTGCTCCTCATAGCAAGAATTCATAGTTTAATCACAATAATATGTGTTCCTGGTAACTGAGGAGGACTACACATACAATAAACATGCGCAGTAACACCCCCGCATAGCGTTCAGCGCTAAACTTACGTGCCGCTACTTATAATAGTTGTATTCTTAAACAGTCATCCCTCTTCCCAGGGCACCCCCACTTCTTCAACCAGCTATCCTGCGGACTGGACATCATCTCACTGGCCGGCGAGTGGCTGACGGCAGCTGCCAACACCAACATGTTCACGTATGAGATCGCGCCCGTCTTCATCCTCATGGAGAACGTGGTACTGGAGAAGATGAGGCAGATGATCGGGTGGAGCACTGGCGACAGCATCCTGGCTCCTGGTGAGAATCATCATTAACATATTTATTAATTAATTTAACGTAAACATAAGCATAAAAATAAACATAGGCGTAAACAAACATAAACATAAACCAAGGTATACATATATAAAACTACTAGTACCTATTATTATAGTTTAACTCACCGTCACATTCGTCAACTAATGCCGACTTGCACCAAACTTTTAAAGATCTTAAGCAATTACTTTACTCGCTTAACAGTTCTTAACGGTTAGAATCGGGACTGTTAAGAACTACCAAGCGAGTAAAGTAATTGATTAGGGACTTTGACGGTTTGGTGCAAGTAGCCATAAGGCCACTTTTTTTTACTTAAATCTAATATATACTTACCTTATGACTTCTAAAGGGTGGGTACCTACCTACCTACTTCTCTGTCGATTGACTCTAGTTGTTTTCGGACTTGTCGGAAGAACGAAAATTTTGCAATTTTCATATTGATCATAATGGACCACTGCAAAACTGCTGTAGCGCGAGATATTTGAATCAGAATCAGAAAATATTTATTGCTTGAGGGGAATCCTCAAGGCAAATTTCTATACAAAATTATTCGGACAAATACTCAAAAAGTACGCCGTACTATAGTAATTTCTTCACACTATTCGTTTTGTTAATTTTTTTTGATTTCGTCAACAAAAAAGTGAAAGATTTCATACTTTAATGTAGATTTTATACGTGTTTTAAAATTAACCCTACTAACTTAAAAAACACGTATAAAATCTAAATTAAAGTATGAAACCTTTCACTTTTTTTGTAGACGAAATCAAAAAATATGGACGAAACGAATAGTGTGAATAAATTACTATAATACGGCGTACTTTTTGAGTATTTGTCCGAAACATTTTGTATGGAATTCGGATTTGATGATTAGCCTTAAACTGTAGTTGGTACAATAAAGATCTTATGTAAATAGGTACAAGTAATTTTACAGTCTTATCCATTACGGATGTACAATAAATTTACTTTGTTAATCTACTAACAATTAACAAATTAATTTGGTCAGTCTCGAAAGCCCAGTAATATCACTATCACTTCAAACCGAAACACAGTAATGCTGAGACATTACCGCTTAGCAGCAGTGTGCTTGCCCAGTTAAGACGTCACTTGTGGTCACATCCAAAGTATAAGCTCCACTCTTCCCCCAGGTGGTTCCGTATCGAACCTGTACGCGTTCCTGGCGGCGCGCCACCACAAGTTTCCGCAGTACAAAGAGAAGGGGCTCTCCAGCATACCTGGACACCTCGTCATGTTCACCTCCGACCAGGTACCACCACCACCTCTTCTTATCGTGTCACTAGTTTATATTTTTTAGGTTTTGTCTTTGTTATGTATAATATTTGAACTTGAACCCATTAACATTTTATGCGACTTTACCGATAAAATCGATATTGACTATGAATTTTGCATGCTCCTGTTAGTTGAAAGAAGTTGATACTATTTAGTAGATTTTAGAACAACATTGTACCTCTTGTTTCTGCAAATAAATGAATTGGAATTGGAATAGTTCTTTCGAACCAGTGTGGTGAAAGGATTTCAAGTGCGCCCCGAAGAAGCTCCTTTCATGCACTTGATACCATGTTTTCGGATTATTTTAAGGTTATAATGACATGCCGGTTTCCTGACGATGTTTTCCTTCACCGTTAAGCGCGTGTTTTAATGCACACATTGAACTTTTGAACAGAAATATCCATTGGTGTACAGAAAGATTGATTGTTCACAATTATTTCTTTAATTACATTCACACACTCACACCCCTGCACTACTAATTATAGTAGATATTCTTTTCTAATCTATTAGACTTGTTTTCTACCGACTTAAAAAAAAAAGGAGTTCTCAATTCAGTTTTTTTTAATGTCTCTATAAATACCTCAGAACTTTGTTGTTTATAAACCGTTTTGTTTTTTTTTATTATTGTATATTTGAAAGGATGTAATTTCAGATTGGTCCCATAAAAAAATCATAAAAATCGGTTCAGCTTTTGATTTTATTCAAAATAACTGAATTAATGACGTCATCCAAGTAAACGAAATTGCGTATTTTGATTCCCTGTAACTTATATTCAGTGGTGTTTACGGTCACTAAAACAGTCCAATTGAACTTAGTTATAGTATACTATTTTTGATAAATTCTTTATTTATCAAAAATAGTAGTATACAAAAAACAAATATGGTATTTTTTTTTGTTTGACGAAATATCAAACAAAAAAAAATATTGAATTAAATTGAATAGGTACTGATCATTATCTAAAATAAGAATTCAACTATTTGTGATTAAAGGCTTTACAGTCGAGGCAAACCCTGTACATCGCATAAAACGGCTATTTAGGGATGGCTCCATCTCTATATTTAACATAAACATAAACATTCACACACTCACACCCCTGCACTAGGATTCCCTGTGTCGCAGGTGGCATGGACACATACAAGATATCACAACATCCAAGACCCGAGAACAAATATTTGTGTTCGTCACAAATATTTGCCCCGGCCGGGGATCGAACTCGGAACATCAAGCTTCGTAGGCAGGGACACTACCAACTAAGCCACGGTGTCGTCATTTGTAACCCTATAACGTCATGAGCGTTGCTGGTTGATGTGAATCCATTTTCCTCCAGTGCCACTACTCGGTAAAGTCGTGTGCCTCGGTTTGCGGCCTCGGCACCGACTACTGCGTGGCGGTGCCGTCCGACGAAAACGGGAAGATGATCCCACAGGAGCTGGAGAGACTCGTGCGCTACCACAAGGACAGGGGCAATGTGAGTACATCACAGTATCACACAGGGGCAATGTGAGTATATCACACAGGGGCAATGTGAGTATGTCACACTATCACATAAGGGCAATGTGAGTACATTACACTTTCACATAAGGGCAATATGAGTACATCAGCAATCAAATGTGAGTACATACATCAAAATATCACACGGATAGGGGTAATGGGACTCGTTAAAGCTCTGAATAATGGCAGTTATCAGCAAATCTAGAAAGCATACTTTGTCCAACTTCGCTGTCCAAGACTGGAATAAGTTGTCAGTTGTCACAGATAGTGATTAGTGTCCCTTCAGTGAACTTGTTCAAAAATAGACTGAACAAACATTTAAAGTTCACACTATCACACAGGGGCAATGTGAGTACATCACACTATCTCACAGGGGCAATGTTAGTATATCGCACTATCACACAGGGTAATTTCAGTATATCACACTTTCACACAGGGGCAATGTTATTACATCGCACTATCACACAGGGGTAATCTGATTACATCACAAACGGGCAGTGTGTTTATTTTATCTGTACAATGTACTACATTCAGCTGCACAGACAATACACTCCCAAGCTTTCACATTTACGAGTATATTATTCTCTTAATTTTGTAAAGACATTCTACTTCTTACGATGATTCTGACAAGTAAGAAGACTCAAACTCGGCTCCACAGAAAACCAGCGCTCAGCAGCATTTCATGCTGCTGAGAGAGAGAAATGCAGAGTGGATACCATTTTTGTATTAATAAATTATTGTAATATTATCCTACGTTGTGAGCTGTGTGATTTGGTACAAAATAAAATGTATTCTATTCTTTTCTACTACATTAATTTGAAAATGCTTGCGTGCACTCTTTATTGCAAAATTAAGAGTAATATAAATGTAAAAGCTTGGGAGTGTATACATACATGTCTGTACAGCTGACTGTACCATGATTATCGTTTTATGTTTAACGGCATTTACAGCGCTGCAGCATGTACCTAGTCTTATATCATGCAGCGCTGAATTTCTGTTGTTAACTTGACACCCTTGTGTTCTCCAGACACCGTTCTTCGTGAATGCGACATCCGGTACCACGGTACTGGGCGCTTTCGACCCACTCATGGAGATCGCTGACATCTGCCAGAAGTATGACATGTGGATGCATGTCGATGTAAGTATCTCTTATCAAACCCTGGGGACAGGCAGGAATAAAATAGTTATGTCTGGAACTTTTTCAAATACTTAATAATAAATTGTTCCCTTTTGCTGAAAGTGGGACTGATCACAGAATAGCTAGTCACATGCCAACTAATTATAAATATATAATTTCGACTAATTTTAAAACCAGTATAAACTCTAATCTAAATTAAAGTATGAAACCTTACGAATTTTTGTTCACACAATCGGAAGACATAGACGAAACGAATAATGTGAAGAAATTACTATAATACGGCGTACTTTTTGAGTGTTTGTTCGAAACACTTTGTATGGAAATTTGCCTTGAAGATTACCCTTAAGTTGCATTTAATTTCAATTATAAATTACCACATTGTGTCATGCACAATGTGGTAATTTATAATTGAAATAAACTTAAAGTACACAAACAATAATTGGCCATAGCAGTAAAAAAGTAAATTCTCAAAGGGATTCGTCAAAAAATCGACAGCGGGTGAAGATCTCTAAACGAGCGGCTCCTTGCTCGTTGTTCTACGTACTGACTATACGAATACTCGCTTTGTAACGTGTTACATTACGCCCCGTAACACTGGTCAGTACATCGTGTGCATAAAGAAGATTGGTTCAATAGAGTATGGTTTTAAGACAAAACTTTTGTCGCAGGCTGCGTGGGGAGGAGGTCTGCTCTTCTCGAAGAAGTATCGTCATCCTCGTCTCACCGGGATCGAGAGGTAAGTGACGACCTATTCATTCCAGTATTCCAGTAACCAAATAGGATAAGATCCTCAACGAAATTGTCCGATAGAGAACTAATGTAACCGACAAAGCTTAAAGAATTAGCAAGTTGAAGTGGCAGGCATCATATTGAAGAGTTATGTAATAGTAGATTATGCACCAAGGGGATAAAGCAGTGTCATAAGTCGCGGGTGGCATATTGAATTAAACCCTGAGAGCAACGAGGGACTCAGTTATATGTAGAGTCCTGAGTGAAGCGAAGGGTTCCAGCTGCCCAAGACAAAGACAGGCTTTATCCCAGAGGGGCATACTCTACTTTCACACCACCTGCTCGAAAATGTCCAATTACATATCATGCTATCATCAAGGTAAAGCAAAGCATTACTTACCAAGGGAGGTAATGTTGTATGAAAATCCCTAGGGTATAATGTGATTTGAATTTGGAACGTCAAATTCGTGTGGAAACTCGTGGAAAACTCTAAGTAAAATAACGGCCATATGGCATTGTAAAAAGGGTTGTTCTAAAATCGAACTAGTCACTCATAAAAAAAAAGAAAAAAGGCGCAACTTCAAAGATTGTGAAATAAAAGACGGTGTTAGGTGCTGAGTTCGGAGCCCTGGCTTTTTATTGCCTCGCAGAAGGTGTGAAAGGTAGAGTATGCTCCTCTGGGATAAAGCCTGTCTTCGTCTTGGGCAGCTTGAACCCCTCGCGTCACTCAGGACTCTACATAACTACCTCGCTTCGCTCAGGAGTTAACTGAGTCCCTCGTTAGCTCAGGTTCAATATGCCACCCGCGACATAAGATACTGCTTTATCCCCTTAGTGCATAATCTACTATTTCACACCTTCTGCTAGACAATAAAAAGCCAGGGCTCCAGCAGCGAACACCGTCTTTTGTTTCACGTTCTTTGAAATTGCGCCTTTTTATTTTATTTCGAGTTGTGCTTATAATGGCCAGTTGGATTTTAGAACAAACCTCTTTACAATGCCATATGGGTATTCTTTTACTTAGAGTTTTCTAAAAGTTCCCACACGAATTTGACATTCCAAATTCTAATCACATAACGACCCTAGGGAGTTTCATACAATATTACCTCCCTTGGGAGGTAATGCTTTGCTTTACCTTTATGATAGCATGTTATATAATTGGATATTGTCGAGCAAGTGGTGTGAAAAATTATATAATTACGTACCATTTGATTACACTGCAATTCGTCTTATTCGGTTCGCTCCTGTTCTAAATTTTCTGTTGCTGTGCCTTAAATAGGGTTCAATATGTTCACTGTAACTTTTTAAACAAACATGACTTATTGACTGCTATACTGAATACTGAAAAAAAAAACTGAATACTAAATTCATAGGAAATGCTGAAAATGATGAATGAATTGAAACCAATGTTTTTCACCCTGTGAATACAAGCTCTCTCCTCCGACACCGTTCGCGCTCTAATCCGCCATTAGCGTCCATCCATCAAGCGCTAAATACTCCTTCACCCCGCCCCCGCTGCCCCCGCTCCTGCCGCGGGCACTGGACCGAGTGACAACGACACAGGGCTGACACCCACCTCATAATTATTGAAAATACTCAATTATAATCAAAGTTTTTGAACCAAATAATCAAGGTTTTACAAAAACATACAACCGACTTCAATCGGACTGTTCTAGTGACCGTATGCACCACTGAAAAGTCACAGGGAAGCAAAATACGCAATTTTGTTCACTTCAACGACTTTTTTTCCAGTTATTTTGATTTAAAACCTAAAGTACTGAACCGATTTTAATAAAATTTATATGGGACTGATCTGAAAGTACATTCTCTCAAACATTTTTTTTTTAAATAAACGCAACTATAAGTCGGAGGAAAGCATAAAAGTTATTTCAATTTAAAAGTTAAAGTACTGTACCAATTTTGATGAAATTCGTCTATGGGGATCTAATCTAAAACTATTACATTTCAAATATTATTTTATTTTATTCAATTAGGCTGTGGTTGATAAATAACGCATTACTGGGGTTACAAACAAACGAAAACATTCGATTTCGGACCTCTTCCTTTTTTGGAGTCTGTTACAAATAATACATGATTGCATCCATGACATTGTAAAAAGGTGAGCTTATTTATCTATCCATTCCTCCATACAATCATTTTGTCTTTCATATTAGAAGATGTAGGTATTGTAATCAAAGTCAGACGACATGGATGGTCGAGTGGCAATTGCATTGGACTGCTACGCCGAGTGGTGTCGCGGGTTCGATTCCCGCTTCAGGACAAACATTTATGGATCAAGATCGGTGTTTGTCCTGAGTCTGGGTGTTTTTTATGTATTCTACGTATGTATTTACAAAAAAAAAGTATTTTAGTGTTCTATCAGTCATCTGGTTCCCATAGTACAAGTCCTGCTTATTTTGGGGCTAGATGGCATCGTGTGAAATGTCCAAAATATTTTTTTATTTATTTTAAAGTCTAGGAAACACAATATTTAATGCAGTAGGCAACCCTAGCTGCCGTCAAAGATTACTCCAGCAGCGTATACGTACGTAGCGGCGGCGTAGCACTCCGCAGCGCCGCTCTACGTCACTCCGCCTGTCGGGCGCGATTAGAAACTAGATAGGGGATAGACTAGGGTTTATCAAGATGGTTGAAAATACGTTTACGGAAAAACAGTTTTCTGGCTATGATGTTCTCAATAGTATAGATTTAATATGTACAGTCAGCTGCACAGACGTGTATACACTCTCCCAAGCTTTCGCATTAATATTGCTCTTAATTTTAATGCAAACAAAAGTGCACGCAAGTATTTTCAAATAAATTTAGTCATCCATCTTTCTTGTCAGAAGAAGAATGTCTTTGACACGTAAAGAGTAGAATCTAAATGTGAAAGCTTGGGAGTGTATCATGTCAGTGCAGCTGACTGTACCTACAAGTTTCGACCGAACGAAAGATCTCTGAGAGAAAGGTAGAGCAAAGGATTGATTTCTGAGAAGTAACACGTCCAAATTAAACGTTTCTTATATAAAAATCGTTTTTCTCATGTGGTAAAACAACACTTGATTTATTTCTCAAATTAATTAGAAAAGTAAAAAACAATAGCTCTCCGCAACTAATCCTGCCCTGAGCCGAGTTTAACTAAGGGTAAGTGAGGGTTGTTTTAACTGAGGGCAGTACGATTAATAAGAAGGGCTCTCTCGACAAAAAGATTGGCAAAAAACGTACATTCCTCCGCACTCAGACATTAACCCCTCGCGACTATTCTGTAGCGAAATCAACTTTAAAAGGTTGTGCAATATTTACGTTGTTCGATAATTATGCTATTTGATATAAAAGGTTTTTAGTATTATTTCGTTCACACCAGGCTTTTTATCTTTCAAACCCGTCATCATATCTGGCGCATTCACGGAGTCAAAAAATACACCGCAAATTTTTAATCACCAGAAAAAAAATACGTATAATCAATTGCTGTAACTGAAAACGGATATGGCAAAAAATCTTGAAAAAATTAAGTCTAATGTTTGCCAAAATAAATTCGGTAAAAATTGAATAACTGTTACCGTTAATCGTTTTCCTATGGCTTTGCGTCAATCGGTACCCATCATTGACAATATTTTAAATTTAATTGGTTACATTCATCGTTTGGAAAACCCGGTTACCTACCTAGCTCGAGCCAGCTCGCTGCAGCTCGGCTCGGGTGCCGCTTCTGTCATTCGGCCATTTTGTAGAAACCCAAAATTCTGACTGAACAGATACAACGTAGTACCCCTTCTGCATTGACCATTTAAGTATTATTGGTAATTAAAAATTTGTGGTGTATACTTAATAAAATTCATCGATTGACAGATTGTAGAAATTCTGTAAAAGAAGATTTTAACATTTTCAATAATAGATTTAACAGTTTTGTCTATTGACTGGAAAAAAAAATTACAAATCATGTAAACGATGTTAAATTGATTATAAATTATAATAAAATTATTATTGGGCAGTGCATTGTCAGGCTGTGGAATACGGGCGCGATCGTTTTAAATGGGGAAAGCCCTGCTGTGTTCGGTCGGCGAGTGCCCCTCGTCTAAGCCGGGATTACATGAGCGACAACTGAGTCAATAGCTGATCATTCACATGTTTTATCTTTAGTTATGCAGCGTGTGTATAAATTGTTGAAAATATTAGGACGTATACCTACAGTTTCTTTTAAATCAGGCGAGTATTCTTTAAACGTAACTAAGCCTGTTTTTAAATATAGTTTTTATTGAAAAACTTGACATCGTAAGTTGATAGAAATTATTTTTATTTGACTTACCTACTTCAAAAAAAAAAAATGTTTTAGATATTATTGGTCCGAGTTTCCATATTTTCACCACCATATCGAATCATTTACAGGCAATTTTTTATAAACTTTCTTAATCTGTGATATTTATCAATTCGGTTGAATGTTTTTTTTTATGTTACCTAAGAACTTTGTGGTTTATGAACCGAAAAAATAAAGTACCTACCTAAACAAATCTTTTTTTGTTTGAGAGAATATACTTTCAGATTGGTCCCATAGAAATTATTTCAAAATCGGTTCAGTACTTAAGTTTTATATCAAAATAACTGAAAAAAAATATGTCGTCGAATTAAACAAAATTGCGTATGTTGCTTCCCTGTGACTTATCAGTGGTGCCTATGGTCATTTGAACCGTCTCCCATTGAATTCGGCTGTTGTATGTTTTTTTAAAACCTATATTATGTATGTTTGTATGTTTGTCAGGGCGGACTCGGTGACGTGGAACCCGCACAAGCTGATGGGAACTCTCCTGCAGTGCTCCACGGTGCACTTCAAGTACGAGGTGAGTCTTTAGACGTACTACGGCACTGCTGAACGAACTCATCAGCCACAATGTACCCATAGCTTCCCAGCTGTGCTCAGGCCTACTCTCGACTAGGAGAGTGAATGGGTGTTAGTCCACCACGCGGATCCAATGCGGATTAGTTGATGTCACATGACATACAACATTCTTTTCTCTATTCTACGATATGTCGGTTTTCTCACTTTTCCCTTTACCGTTGTAAGTACGTAGATCCTTAAAAGTTCGAAAACATGTGTCAAGTACACGAAAGGAGCCTCTTCGAGGGGCACTTGAAATCCTTCCACCACAATGGTCCGAAAGAACTAGTGACACGATAAAAAGAAGTACGTGGTATGCGCGCATAGATTTATTTGACTACCGTTGGGAGACATCCCCTGCAGGATACCGTCAAGATGGGTAGGTAAGTACTAACACAGCGCCAGATACATTCTGTCACAAAGCAGTTATGTATTAGCATTACTGTGTTCCGGTCAGAAGTACACTGAAATTCGAGAATGAGTATCAAAATGTCTCAAGGTAGACGAGCGCTATAACAATGTTGCACTGGCCTATCGGAATCACAGACCTATGTAGCACCGTTATGGTTATGGGCAAGCATGATCTCTTGCCATCAGGAGAGAGCCATAAGCAAGCCTCGCAGCTTCTTTACATAAAAAACCGTTTCCTCCTGACTGCCTGATTTGAACCCGCGATCATCAGATCGCAAACCCTTACACCTCAGCAACTCCGTCCTCGACGTTGGGACTCTACTGTAGGTAGCCTGTAACTTTTTGACAAGTGTATTGGTATCGAAATCGTAACTTGTTTTTATTTTGCTCGTAAAACAATAAGTTACGCGATAACTTACCTATATATTTTTATTTTATTTTATTTATTTGGGACAACAAACAACTATAATATATACATTTTCTTAATAATTATAACATCTTACATTATAGTAGATTATGCACTAAGGGGATAAAGCAGTGTCTTATGTCGCGGGTGGCATATTGAACCCTGAGCTAACGACGGACTCAGTTAACTCCTGAGCGAAGCGAGGGAGTTATGTAGAGTCCTGAGTGACGCGAGGGGTTCAAGCTACCCAAGACGAAGACAAGCTTTATCCCAGAGGAGCATACTCTACTTTTCACACCATCTGCGAGGCAATAAAAAGCCAGGGCTCCGAACTCAGCAGCCAACACCGTCTTTTGTTTCACAATCTTTGAAGTCGCGCCTTTTTTCTTTTTTTATGAGTGACCAGTTCGATTTTAGAACAAACCTTTTTACAATGCCATATGGGCGTTCTTTTACTTAGAGTTTTCCACGAGTTTCCACACGAATTTGACGTTCCAAATTCAAATCACATTACTACCCTAGGTAGTTTCATACAACATTACCTCCCTTGGTAGGTAATGCTTTGCTTTACCTTGATGATAGCATGATATGTAATTGGATATTGTCGAGCATGTGGTGTGAAAAACAATTTTACATAGGTATGAAGACCACTAGCGGGTCGGGTCTATTTATGTATGAGGGCGTGCATTTTAGACTGAAAAATCTCTAATGCCTAGATCACACGTATCGAGTACTCGGCCGAGACAGTAAAATGTTACTCGGTCGAGACAGTGAAAGCTTACATCACTCGCTCAGCCGAGCACTCGGCGCTATGTTTATACGTACCGAGTACTCGACCGAGAGCACTGTCTCAGCCGAGTATTCGGTACGTGTGATCTAGGCATAACAGAGTATATCTTTTGTCTACTCGACTACATATTTGTAAGGACTATAGATTATTATTTATTTAAATTATTCTCAAGCAAAGAAATAAGCTTCATAATCCACCATAAAAACGCCATCACATGCAGCCTTCTGCAAATAACGACCTCTACCCACACTTCTAAAAACCACCTTATCCCCTAGGCATAAAACTCAATTCCCCTAGTCGGTAAATTTCATAGAAGTCGGGTTATTTTGTCAAAGGATTTTAAAACTAATTCCAATGGGATAAGGTTGAAAATGAGTGGTTGAAAGTATGAATAGGGGTAAATTGGCAACATATGTTTCAAAGTGTCGGGAAGAAGAATTTAATTAAATGTGGCACGTGCCGGCGTCACTGGACTAGGGAAGGGACAATGTCGATGCGTTTTGTCGATGTTTTCAGTTTTACTTGAATTAAGTTTACAATAATATTTTAAATAGGGCTAAAATTTTTAGTTGTTCTAAAGTTTCTTTTGTTTTTGATGGAATAATTTAAAAATGTTAAGTAAGTGCTTAACGGTGAAGGAAAACATCGTGAGGAAACCGGCATGCCATAGAGATGGGTTCCCATCGAGTAACACCCAAACGAGTAAAATGTTCGTAAACATGTATCAAGTGCACGAAAGAAGTTTCTTCGAGGCGCACTTGAAATCCTTTCACCACTCTGTTCCTAAAGAACTAGTGACTCGATAAGAAGAAGTGCGGATTCAGATTAGCGGATTAACCAAGTGGATTCGCCGCTTGTGTTTCTTTTTTTGCGCGTTCAGATTTAAACGTTTCTTGACTATCAATCCGCCCGGTACGCGCGACAAAAATACGCTAGTCTAAAACCGCCTTTAAGAAAAATACCGACCGAGATGTTACCGTTTTTCAGGTGACTTTTGACGCCGAAGACCTTTATCGATACTTCAGTCCATATTCGGTATATTATATTTTTATCGATATAGTCCCTGCTCTATACAAAACTTCGCGAGGGGGCGGTGCGCCCGCGAATTTATTACCGCCGTATTGTACTGACAGTGATACAATCTATCAACACACAATCAACCTTACTACTACATATAAGGGTCTATATTCCCTTGACAGTGGAATAGAGGGTAGGTTTGTGAAGGAATGCGGGTACTCGCAAATATTGAATGTTTGAAATTCTAATGGTAAGTTATTGATTTAAAGTAGTCAAGTGAATAATTTAAAGGATAATTTTTTATTTTTTTTAAGCGAGAGCAAACCAAGTTGAGTGGTGTGGTCAGTAAAATAGGCTTTAATTTTAATAGGTAATTTTTACTGTCCATAAATTCCATAGAGCACGAAAGGAGCCTCTTCGAGGCGCACCTGAAATCCTTACAGCACACTGGTTTGAAAGAACTAATGACACGATAAGAAGAAGAAGACTTTCAGTACGGTATTTTCGTATTTTAGGAATGAGTTGAAACAAGAACAGAATAAACGTATTTTTTTTAGTCGAATCGCATCAAGATAAGTTTCTATTGTATCAAATTGCTGACTGTTCCTATTATGTCAATATTAACCCTAAAAATATTTTACGTAAAGAATTTTTATACCATCAAATTATTTGATTGTCGTAAGAGCTACGGAGCTACGGAGCTACGTAGCTACGTGTCGTAGATCTTCGTAGCAGCCGCTACGCTGCAGAGTAACGGCGTAGCGACTACAACGAAACGGCTACGCCCGAATGCTTTGAATTTGTTTGCATCGCTTGTGAATTATTCAAATGTGTTATAAATAGGCTTTTATAAATATTAAATATTTAATTTGTATTATTTTATAAATAGGCGCCAAAGTAACACCTTAACATTTTACGAATATTAATAAATATTATAATGCGATTTAAAGATAGCGTTAAACGCAATATGACTGCGTTCTAGATTGAGCATACTACATACTTGGGAAAGCAAAGCAGAAGATCGTGATGCATGGAGAAAAACCGAAGATGTTGCCGCTCATGACAATGCTTGGAGATGAACCGCTCATGAACACTTAGCTTATTCAATTCAATTATTTATTTGTATAAATATAACATTTCAGGATATCCAATGCGTTATATTAAGATATTTATAAATAAATCAACAATCACAACAAAAAAAAAGAAGAAAAACGTCGAATTTATAAGTGGACTTTAAGACATCGACGTGCCGCTAACCCTGAAATACCTGCAGGGACATTTATTTGTCAAAAATGTGGTCATGGCTGCCGCTCCCGCATAGACCTTTTTAGCCACGTAAAAAACGTGCCTAACATATCAACAAACTGACGCCACCTAAATCATATTTTAAATAGATGGAAAAAGGCCAATGATGGTACGAATAAAATATGTAGGAACTTACATTTAAAAAAACATTACTCTACTTCTTTACAGTCGGGTAAAAAGAAAATAAATAGGGCAGTTATGGTAAAACGCCGTTTGTGTGATGAATTGAATTTCAAAACAGTGTCAACAGTGCATTAACTGATAAGTTCACACACCAAACATTGCACTTTGCATAAAGCCTATCTGTGTTGGTTCAGGGATTCGGTCGCTATATTAAAATTAGCATTTTAATGGTAGGGTTGGAGATGTTTGAAAAATGCGGTGTTCATGATTGATCGAGGATTAAATGTGGTGTTTCTCCGACGAGAGACAATATTTATGAATTTCGCTGTCCTTGTGAATTTAACCGCAAAAAAAAGTGGGAGAAATAGAGCTTTATAAACACGTTACTGAAAATTTATAATCACCAGAAAAAAAAATGCGCATAATCATATGCCGTTACACAACACAGATATGGCAAAAAACTATAAAAATTAAGTCACATTTTTGTCAAAATAAATTTGATAAAAATTGGATACCGTTAGTCGTTTTCCAATAGATTTTCGTCAGGCGGTACCCATCATTGATAAATATTTAAGTTGTATTCATCGTCTGGCAAACCCTGTGTGCAAACCCGAGTTCCTAGCTCGCAAAAGCTCAGCTCAGGCGCCGCACTCGCGCCGCTGTCACTCTGTCATTCTATAGAAACCCAAAATTCCGACTGCACAGAAACAACGTAGTACCTAACCTACTGCATTATCCATTAAAATTTTTTTGGTAATTAAAAATGTATGGTGCATAAAATCAGCCTGAATTTTTAGTAGGACAGCTTGGTAAGACTTAGACCTAATCTCGACAATCGCCCAGGGTGGATTATATTAGTAAAATAGGTATCTAAAGATTGACAGAAAAATTATCCGAAATATTTGCATAGAACTTATTGTGTGACATGTCGATATGCGCCGCCTTGGTCCTAGGTATTATGAATGAATTAATGAACCTTTATTTGCGTAATACAGGTACATTGGCACCGCTAGGACCTAATTAAATAATGTATTTTAACTTAAGTCTACTCATGGTCTCAATTGTTTACGCCACGCCACGCCACGCCAGTGTCGCGTATTCGATTCCCGCTTCAGGACAAACATTTGTGTGATGAACCATCGGTGATTGTCCTGAGTCTGGGTGTTTTATAAGTATGTAGGTATTCTATGATGTGTGTATTTACAAAATAAAGTATTTTAGTAATCTGTCAGTCATCTGGTTCCTAAAATACAATGGAGCTAGATGGCGTTGTGTGAAATGTACAAAATTTTTATTTATTTAAAAAAATTCTCTAAATCCAATGAAGCGTATTTGATAGCTAATAATTGTTTGTCCGTTAGGGTATTCTGCTGAGCTGCAACGCGATGTCGGCCGAGTATCTGTTCATGACGGACAAGATCTACGACCCGCGCTTTGACACCGGCGACAAGGTCATCCAGTGCGGCCGCCACAACGACATCTTCAAGCTGTGGCTGCAGTGGCGCGGGAAGGTAGGCCGACACGCGACAACACAGACCGACCTACCTTAGACAGTGGTCGCTAGTGCGGCCGCCACAACGACATCTTCAAGCTGTGGCTGCAGTGGCGCGGGAAGGTAGGCCGACACGCGACAACACAGACCGACCTACCTTAGACAGTGGTCGCTAGTGCGGCCGCCACAACGACATCTTCAAGCTGTGGCTGCAGTGGCGCGGGAAGGTAGGCCGACACGCGACAACACAGACGGACCTACCTTAGACAGTGGTCGCTAGTGCGGCCGCCACAACGACATCTTCAAGCTGTGGCTGCAGTGGAGCGGGAAGGTAGGCCGACACGCGACAACACAGACCGACCTACCTTAGACAGTGGTCGCTAGTGCGGCCGCCACAACGACATCTTCAAGTTGTGGCTGCAGTGGAGCGGGAAGGTAAGCCGACACGCGACAACACAGACCGACCTACCTTAGACAGTGGTCGCTAGTGCGGCCGCCACAACGACATCTTCAAGCTGTGGCTGCAGTGGCGCGGGAAGGCAGGCCGACACGCGACAACACAGATCGACCTCCCTTAGACAACAGACTCTAAACACTACGATTATGTGTCGGTCTTGTGATTGTCGAAATGAAATAAAATGTTTTCTTGCATGATTGATTTTAGTGCCAGTTTTGCCGCTAGGGGGTTATAAACTGATTGGATTTATAGTTATAAGCAAAATTCATATAAGTACGATTTGTAAATGAATATAATAATTTAAACAGAGATGCAATAGGCCCATAGAAATATATACCTTACAGACTAACATAAGTACATTCAATAAATACACAATACAACATGCCTAGTTAGGATTTTTTCTTCGTCGACGCCATCCTGTAGCGACGGAACACGACCCAGAAGTCAGGTGCGAGGAACGTCTCCTTGTGCTAATGACTGATTATAATATAAAATGAAACACGACTCTGGCAGGATTACCTATCACCGTGTTGGTTAGTTACTTGGTGCCTATCAGGTTTCCTTGTCCTCAGGGTACGTCCGGGTTCGAGCGCCTCATGGACCGGCTCATGGAACTGTCGGAGTACATGGTGCGCCGCATCAAGGAACAGCCCGACAAGTTCCGCCTGGTGCTCGAGCCGCAGATGGTGAACGTTTCCTTCTGGTGAGTTTATGAGACCGGGTGTGGGTTTGAGAGACAGGGGCCTACTTGCATCAAACTATCAAAGTCCCTAAGCAATTACTTTACTCACTTGGTAGTTCTTAACAGTAGGTACCTACAGATTCTGACCGTTAAGAACTGTGAAGCGAGTAAAGTTGTTGCTTAGGAACTTTGAAAGCTTGGTACAAGTCAGCATGTGTGTGTCGTTATTCTACTCAGATAATATCGGAACACGCTCGAGCCGTTCAGTCAGTTCTTCGTATCAGTGCGTCTTAAGAATTAAAGAAATTATACCTATATCATTGTTTTTTTTATTATTCTATTACAGTTTATAACAGGGCTTTAGAAAACTATGATTCTTTGCAGGTACTTGCCGAAGCAGCTGCGTGACGTTCCTCACGACAGGAACAAGGAGGTCCAGCTCGGGAAGGTAAGCTACTTGCTGAAAATTAGACATGTGCCGCCATCTATTGGTTCAAATATTTTTGTATCACAACGCTAAATAGGCGCTTTTTTATTTATTTATTTATAAAGGGTAATCCTCAAATCCGAATTCCATACAAAATGTTTCGGACAAATACTCAAAAAGTACGCCGTATTATAGTAATTTCTTCACACTATTCGTTTCGTCCATGTATTCTGATTTCGTCAACAAAAAAAGTGAAAGGTTTCATACCTTAATTTAGATTTTATACGTGTTTTTAAGTTAGTGGGGTTAATTTTAAAACACGTATAAAATCTAAATTAAAGTATGAAACCTTTCACTTTTTTTGTTCACGAAATCAAAAAACATTGACGAAAATTTTTGAGTATTTGTCGGAAAAAAATTGTATGGAATTCAGATTTGAGGATGCCCCTTAAGGCAAATGCCAACAGCACACATACTACACTCAAAAATATAAATATCTAAAATGTGGACCAGTACCAGTACCAGTTTGAGTGTTGTGGCTTGCACAACACTCAAAAATATACAGACAACAGCTAAAATAAAAATAATTCTGGTGCTGTAATTTACCAGATTATGCTACTCGCCGCTAGATGTCACTTTAGTTTGTGGGTTACGCGTATAGATGGCGCTGTTTTAAGCTTCTTACAATTCGCTCGTTGTGGAAAAAGCACTGTTTTTTTTATTGGATCACAGGCAGGAATAAATAGATTCTGATATTATCGTTAGATGGCGCTCAAATACAGTTTGTTTCCAGGTGTGCGCTAAGCTGAAGGGCAAGATGATGCAGTCAGGAACCCTGATGGTGGGCTACCAGCCTGATGACCGTCATCCTAACTTCTTCAGGTAATAAAAATCAAAATCTATGAATTTGATATTTTTAGATAGGCTTTAATATTCTATACATGATTAATATGTTTTTATTCATAAATATACTACCTACCTAGGTATACATTTTGCACTCTTTTGACAAAAAGTAGATTTTCTCGAAATAGACCTGCTGTGGATTGGCCCCTTTGCGCATAAATGGGTCCAATTAGCATTATTGTGTTCTGGTTTTAAGGGCACTGTAGCTAGTGAAATTACTGCGCTTTCGAGACTTACCAACAAAATATCTCAATGTGACAACAGTTGCACTGGCCAAGCAATGTTTCGTGTAGCACTGTTCTGGTCATAGACTGATCCTTATATGTCTTATAATCAAAAGAGTGGCTTACTTGTCTCGACACTAGTTTGCATTAAAAAAAAACTGGCTGACTCGGCCTCTATCATATAGGTACAGTCAGCTGCACAGACATATATGTATAAACTCCCAAACTTTCACACATATATTATACTCCTAATTTTTCAAAGACATTCTTTTTTTGAAGAAATTTGACAAGTAAGACGACTACAAAAATTTGAAAATGCTTGCGTGCACTTTACTTTGCAAAATTAGGAGTAATTTAAATGTGAAAGCTTGGGAGTGTATACATGTCTGTGCAGCTGACTGTACCTACGATGATAATAACTTGAATGAACGCTTATTGAATGAATGAATAACACTTTATTGTACTGGTAAACAAGTGACTTGATGAGTGATGCCCTTCCAGGAACATCATATCGTCAGCGGCGGTGACGGAGAAGGACGTGGACTTCTTGCTGGCCGAGATGGACCGCCTCGGGCACGACATCCTTGTAGACTAAACTTTTGACAGGTTTTTAAATATTTTGAGGTTATCTTATGCCTGGCGTCCATTACTTGAACCACACATTGATACAGGTTTTACGCGGAATTGATACAGGTTGGTCAACGAAAGCTGGCGCTGAAAATAACTATCTCCTTCATAGTCATAAGCGTGAGCATGCGCAAGAGAAATGAAATGAAATGATCAAATTAGAATGACAGACAGACTTTTTAAGATGCGCATGCAGTGTGACGTCACGCCGCGCTCTTATTCACAGACACTAAACAAGCGCACAGTGTGAATATGTTGTACGTACATGTCAGCTTTCGGTGATAGACCTGTGCCTACACATTTATTCTTTTTTACATCACAGAATTTATAATCACTAAAAGCCATAAAAGATATTCCAAAAAATTTGAAAAATAAGGTGATACAGAAAGTATGCTATTCCATAATGAAAGAAATAAAAAAGTGACTCGGTTCAGCGCGTTTCGTGTAGTGGACGCCTGGCTTTACTTGTCGTGGCGTTTATAACCTTGGGTGTTGCCTGTGTATCGTAGAGTAGGGTTAGATTTTCGGTTGGAACTTGGAATTAGACCTCTTGGTAAAATATATACTCTAGTGACATCTATTGATAACACTTTTATAAACGGTTCAAACAACGCCATCTATTGATGAATAGCGTAACTAAGTTTAATGTGACTTTTTTATTTTTATTTTAAAAAACTAGGAAAATTATTTTCTATTTTTTATTTTCCTCTATCGATCAACGAGATATATTTTTTTAACTTAAATGCTTTCCAAATATACCTAGAGGTCCATAAATATACTGTCTTCCTAATGAATTGTTTAGATAAACAAAATTTATGAGCAATCAATAGCAAAAATATTGTTAAATGTTTGAAAATAATAAATGTATTTAATGCTGTTTGACAATGAAAATATATTTATAAAATGTGTATTATTATATAAATTCAGATGCTTTATATGTTCGCTGTCAATGCAGTGAGTGAGAGAATAATTAGTGAGTGAGTTAGTAGATAATATGATTGAGTGAGTAAGTTTAATTTCGTTACGTGATCATCAGTACCCATAATACGAGTTTGATAGTTTCCAAAACTCAATAGTTTTGGTGAGCTCGCTCAAATGAATAGTTTACGTTGTAATCGGCAGTACGGGCTAAATTTTTCGTATTAAGTTTACACGATATCAACCATCGAATAGCTCGATTGAACGAACTTAATGGTATATACTTCTAACTCTTTTACACGTCGGCAAAAGAAAGAGACGAACATATCCTTTACGTTAAGCGCTTTGTACCACGTTTTGTTTTTTTTTTAATTTGCGCATAGTGTTGGCTAAAGTCATATGACCATACTGTCTTGTCATACGTTTTTTTTTTTATGGAGGCATCGTTTTTTGATAGGAAAAATGAGCCCATCACAATTTAAAATTAAGGATAGATTTCATAGAGTGGTAATTATTTCTCTCTCTGGGAAAAAGTTTACAAGATGTGTCTCGAAATTTGTATAATAACCCTACCCATATCCATAATTTTAGAAATGGTGACTTAAATAAACCGGCCGAAGGCCCTCATGTCAGGCTGAGAGTAATAAAATGTGACAGGATTTACAAATATTTACAAATTCTAGCTTGTTCGCATAGCTCTCACCGAATTTTATCTAGTGAGTGCAAATACCACAAAAGTTTTCGTAAACGTCATAGTTTACTACCGCTGACTTGTCAAAGTTAGAACTCGTACTACCTGTTATTTTTAGGATGTCTGATGTGTAAAGTAGTTGGTTGATTGATGAAAAAAATCTAAGTTATTTACGAATGAATGAAAACACTAAATGGTAGTAATTTAAGAAATCTATGATTATATCATTGAGTTAGGCTAGAACTTACTATAAGAGTTACGGTAATGATAAAATTTCAAATAACTAAAACATATCTCCCGTTTTGCCAATTAAATCGTTAAAAATACTAGTTACGTTGTAAAATTCAAAGTAGTCGGTGTTTTCTTAGAAGGAGAATCGAAATGTATTTGAAATAAATATTTTTATGTTGACTGATTTATAGTAAATAAGTTATATAGAACAAGACCCAAGCTACCACCTGCTTCATTATCTCTTTTAGGTAATACAATAGGAAAATTGTAAATAGAATTAAAAAATTGGTATATCGCTCGCTGTCACTTTAAATAGCTTCAACTAATTTTTTTTTTTTAATGCAAATTATGTAAAACTCTAAGCTCTTCTGTCACTTTTACGGTAATTGTTTCAGATAACTTTGTAATTTTTATCTGTATAGACGTATAGAAAACTTATGTATCAATTGTTTTGTAAGTACATTCTTACTAATTTAATAATAAGTAGGTACTTTTTATTTTTTAAATTTGCTAATCCCTATGTTATGCTTAAGTGAATTTTAAGTTTACATAATGAGATAAGTTTTGTGAATGTAACGTATTTTTTATTTAAATTTAATTATTTTTATTATATTATTATAAAGAAATAGTATTAAGATCTTGTAAATATGAAACTCGATGTGACAATGACAATAATTGAATTAGATAATAACTTGTAATAAGGAATACTATATAAAAGTATGTGTGTAACTTTTTTAGTTTCGTTATTCCAATATTTAATTTTTGGAAAAAAATTTGGGCAATTATTAGGTCAAAAAAATAATTGACCTCCGAGAACAGCTTCAAATAATCAAACTATGCAACAGTGCTGTCATAATATGAATTTCATAACACCACTAGACTAGAAACGCCATCTATGGGTGAGTAGCGTCATTCTCCCAAATGGGATATTGCCAGATTTGCAGTAGTTGGATGAAATGAGGACAGAAGGAAGAACCCTGAATAATATTTTTTTAACGTTGGAAATAAAACTATGAGTCAAATTATGGAGTAAATGTAAATAAATAAATGTGTTGTTTATGTAGAATGTGTGAATTGTGATGCTTATTTTAATTCGCAAAAATGTTATTTACGAACGTCCGTAAACGTAACTGATTGATATCTCGTTCATAGAACAATTGTATTATTGCTTGTAGAACAAGCCGAAATATGTAATGTTTTTTATTGTTTAAATAATAAGTACCTATGTATTTAAAAAATATATTAAATGTACTGTAGGTGTGTATCAGTGTATGATAGTTAAAAGTGGCGATTGTGGCTATGCCCGTTGGAATTCAATTATGAAGTTTGACTTTTCGACAAAAGATGGCAGCATTGTATTTTAAATAAAATGCCACACCGTGCACAGCTACAATAATAGTTAAATTTACCAACAAAAAGTCAAAGTGCTTCCATTTTGAGTAGTTTTAAGAGATTATAATATATTTTCAATGTCAAATGAGCCGCGCTCATTTTGAATCGTGTCTTCCAAGGTCTTCCAGTTAAACATTTTTGTGTTCAAATGTATTTATTCCCTGTTAGTGTATGTAGAAGCAATATTTTAGGTGTAGATTACACGTTCAATCTAACGTCAAGCAATCTATGACATGACAGGACTGACGCCAAAAAAATTCAAAAACATTGCTTGATCGTGTATTCTCCACCTTATTATTTCATCATGTGTATGATGGGTTAGCCAAGTTATAACTGTTGCTATATGTAAGAACCTATATTCAAATAAATGGTATTGTTGTTAGTTTGTCTTAGTTTTATTTTGACCTAAACTTACAAAGCTCACAACCTAAACGCTGTATAAAACTAAAATTTCTAATCACTCGTACCTACCTACCTCGTAGTACCTAATAATACTAAGTTAAATAAAAACACTTTTTTTCCGATTTTCAATACTTTTATTGGAAACAAAATAATAATTATGCTATAAATATTGCACGTGACTTCCACTCTTGAGCAAAACCCACTTTCACTTACAATAATGCATTCCGGACTCTATTACGTACAACATAGAGTACAATTTGTTATACAAGTACAGTCAATGACTCAAGTGTCTAAACATTAAAATATTTCGACTTAGGCGTCCCTTAGACGATCAATTATATTGCACAATATGACGAATTGTGCAATATTATTGACCGTAATCTAATTGTACAATTAATATAAGAGTACAATATTATTGTAGGAGACGCCTTACTGCCACACTCTACAATATTATTAAAAATGTTCAGCACTTTTGTCGTTAACTGTTCGTAAAATTAAATAATGTAATCTATTTAATAGAATGAGATTCAAAATGCTTTTACCAACAATCTAAAACAGTAAAAACATTTTTAGGGTTCAACAATTTCAAAGAACGAAAAACTTTCTCCAACATTTTTAAACGCTGAGGTCAATCAAAAATATTGTCGAATTTCATTCGTTGCACAAGAGATGGTAAAATTGTAGGCATTGGGTTTTGGACAAAAAAAGATCAATTTTCACTATGGTCCCTTCACCATTGCGGGAAAAATAGTAGTTTTTTTTAATTCTTACTGCTGATTCGGGTTTATGGTAGAAGTTGGTAGAAAATTCAAGTACCTAACTTACCATAGTAGTTTTCTACAAAATGAAGTAATGTCAGAACGGTCAGAATAATTAAGGTTCAATAAAACTAAGTATACTAATTTCTACCATCAACCACAAGTCAGTAGGATTTTAGATCAACAAAAGTTCAAACTTAATAATCCATGACATTTCCAAAAATCCTATCTCAACGCATCCAACATGATTTCATTCAACAAATACAATACAAAAATCAAAAACGCTACTTAAACTAGTAGAAAACCTACCGAATTTCGATATTAATAGTCCTAGTTGCCAGCCACTCACGAAAGCTACCAAAATGGTAGAAAAATGTGTCAGATTTAGTAAAAGATTTCATGTTAGTAGATTTCGACAGATTCGTGAGTTGACGGCGACTTTTTAACATTTTTTTTATTCATCAAAAATAATATCATTGGTAAAAACTGGCTACTGTGATATGACTTTGTTTCTACTTTTGAAAAATAGTTTTGTTTCAAATAAAAAAAACTCTTTTCGTCAAGTTATACGCTGACTTCATCTACAAAAACTATATTTTTATATAGTTTTCAAAAACCATAATTCTTATCAGAGAACTAAATCATAACAAATCAAAAAGTCACGGAGATATAGCGAAAAATTTCATCAAAATCAGTTCAATAAATTAAGTCTTCAAATAACTGAGATTCTGTTACGGCTTAGAAAATAACGTTGACAAGCCCAAATTCATGAAATTATAGCCACTAAGGTTTCAAAAAGTATGGCATACTAAAATAGAAGTCTTTACAATCGAAAATATAAAAAAGTGACTTCTACTATTTAGTTGTATACTGGCAAGACCGGACTAAGTTTGCCACAAAAAACATCAAAATAAAAAAACCCTTAGAACCTACAATAAAACTCTAGTGCCTTGTTGCACCAAACTGTTAAAGTGCCTAAGCAACTACTTTACTCGCTTGGTAGGTCTTAACAGTCCAAATTGTGACCATTAAGAACTGCCAAGCGAGTAAAGTAAATACTTAGGAACTTTGAAAGTTTGGTTCAAGTCGGCATAGATCTTTCAATTATATTACAAGTCACCGTTCGACACTTACCGGGTGTCAGGTCCAACAAAATGTCGGGTGGTTCATTTTATATGAACCCTTGTCGTAGCTGACAAAAAGTCGTGTCGGATAAATATGAACAGCTTTATATAAAACGTTCAGAGCATCCGATATTTCGTCGGGCCCGACACCCGATAAGTGGGAACGGGCTCTGACGGTGTTGTCTTATGGCTTCAAGATTGACATCAGCAAAACTAATTCATTGAGTTGTCATCGATAGTCGTTATCGATTGTTAAGTCAATTTAGGCACAAAATGGGAGACCTAAATACCCCTTTCATTCTTCACTAATGAGATTGTAGTGATTCCCCAATGCCTTGCAAGGCAATGGGAGGCAATGCCAAAATTGACGTACCATTTGATAACGAGAGTCGATGACAGCCTAATTAATTGGTCCTCTGACGACTGATTAGTGAATTAGGCTCATAAAGGCTTCAGTCTAGACTTTATGACTGACATTAGACTATAAGCCTTTGAAACAACATCACATCAGTCATGACTGACCCATGCATGATCGTCTAACACCCGCCTAATAATCAGTTTTATTGTAAGACCCAAGTTATTTTATGTTAAACATTTATTTCAAGGTATTGTAATATAACCCCTCACTCGCACATTCGCCGTCTCGCTCGCGCCACGCACAACCGCTATACATATCATTTATTATTGTAATAATTATTATAATTATTAATTACTAACGTACAGATGCGATCTTACTGTCCGAAATTCCTGTTTTACTGACGAAAATAACTAGATCAGGGGTGGAAAACCTTTTTCTACCCACGTGCCATTTTTTCTGAATAAATGTTAAATAGGCCACGAATAAATGTTAAATAGGCCACGAATAAATGTTAAATAGGCCGACACTGTGAGCTGTATTTTTTTTAAGTTGAGTTCGAGGATTTTTTTTTGTCCCAAGAAACAACGTTTATTCTTACATCGATATGAACTCAATTATTATTGTGCCACAAAAATCATGTTCCTCGTGTTCAGTAAAAATCATGCTAACAAAATCATTGTATTTCTCTCTGAATGAAATTTAAGATTTTCGAGCTGCTGAAGCTTTATAGTACTTTACCTTTTTTTCTCAGTGCTTTTAACTTAGTAGGTAATCTACATCTCATCTCATAGTGAACTTTGTGATCGGTGGCGTGCCCAAAATATTGTGTCGCGTGCCATCCTTGGCACGCGTGCTATTGGTTGGCCGTCCCTGAACTAGAAGTTTGTTTTCAGTTCGACCCGTAAGTATATTTTTTGGAATAATTATAAAGAGTCAACTGAAGTAAATGAGTCAATGGTAAATTTTTGTGAAAATAAACAGCACCAGATGGCAGAATTTGCTGTACTTTTCATAGATTTTCGCAATAAATTGATTTACGTTTTGCAGTTGGTTTTAAAGCAACCCAAACCCTTGACTTAAGGGATAGACGGACAGTAAGAGCGTATTTGTACATAACTAGTCTTACGATGAGGGCAGGCGCCTGAAGACTATAATACTAAGTTGTCCGAACATAGTCGGGCGATTGGACTAGTGTTCACTTTATATGGAGTATTGCTTGTTATAAAAATGATTTATTAGAGAGCTGTATGTATGTTTTTTATACAAAAACATAGTCATCAGTCGACTTTTTAAAAAATATATGAATAAGTCGTTACCCTCAATGGAAGTCGGGTAAAGTCACCCTGTTGCTGAAAGGGGGACAGATAGAACTTTTTTGGGCCATCTGTCACCCTAGGCGGACAGAGCAGGGTGACAGATGGGAATAATTCAAACTTTTTGAATTATATTTTCTCCGCCTTCATATTATATTTTATATATTTTCGCAGGTTCGAATACCACGCACGGCAATTTTTTTGGTTGTATTATTTCTTCTACTTATCTTATAGAAACTGACACATATTTGGGTAAATATGTATGTATGTATGTAAACACTAGTCCAATTATAAAAAGACATCACAGTCAAATATAGGGCTAAGATACACACCGACATACGCGACCGGAAGTATAAATATATGTAATTAGCTTTACTTCATATACTTTTATATGAAAATTTCATATGGGCACTATTAACCCATAAAATATGATATTTTATAAGGCTACATTTCATATCATTTTTTCAAACTTTACGAAGATACCGACCATCTTTGGTTTTCATTCCATTTTGTCATAGTTTTGGCCATTTTCACCAAAATACATATAAATTTACTTCACATATATTCTGAAATGCTATTAATGGAAAAATCGAGGCAAAATATAACAAAAAGTTTTGCGACTCGACTAAAGAGATCTTGATTAGATTCAATGTTTGAGTAATTTGTTTTTAACATGTTGCCAATATTATACGGTATTTTTTTTTTTACTAGAAATTAGTATTTAAAGCATGGGCTTATAATATCTTTAATTAACACAGTAATGCTTGCCCCATGCTTGCTTCGAGTTTTCCAGCTGCTAAGATGTGTAAGCATTACGTTGCTCCGATTTAAATGTCACTGGAATTTCGTGAAACTACTGAGCTTTCAATTCTACCAAAATGTATCGAGTAGACGCGCGCTATACCAATACATCGATATTTCTGTTTTTTTTTAAGTGACGGGACGAAGTAAACGTTCTCCTGATGGTAAGTGATCACGCCTTTCCGTGACCAGATTATTGCTGCACAGGTCCAGCGCAAAACTGCTATTAGCGCATTTTGATGGTCAGTCTCGAAAGCCCAGTAATAACACTGGCTACAGTGCCCTCCGAACCGGAACACAGTAATGCTTACACATTACTGCTTTGCGGCAGAGCATCTGGCACTGTGTTGGTACCCATGTAGATGTTTGTTTATAGAATACTAGAGTTTGTCCGTATAAGATTGGCTCGTGGTGTCGCCGGCTCCGCGCGGGTGTCGGGAGCCGAAGATCGCTGCCGGTGCACTCCGCCGTTTAGTTGGTCGTTAACGCCATCTATTTACAAAAAAACTAATTAAAATATGTGATAATTAATTTTTTTATAAGTCACTTTGTTGAAGTACCCTATGTAAAATCAATAGTGACTTTGAAGTTCACTATGGAATGCAAATAGTGGCTTCTAATTTCACTATTGAATGTCAGTATACTTTGAAGTTCACTATTGAAAGAAAAAAGAGAAAAAAATTTTTGTTTTGACTTAAAAACTGTATAAGCACACAATGACATAAAAAAATTATAAAAGTAAGTAAGTAGGTTGAATGTCAGTATACTTTAAAGTTCACTACTGAATGCCAGTAGTGGCTTCGAAGTTCGCTTTATTCAACAAATAGAGACTTTGAAGTTCACTATTACATAAACTTTTGTGTTGTGTACCTGTATAGGGATTAGTACGTAAGGATATACAGGGTCAGCCAAAAAATGACGTCAAAAATTTTTTTTTAGATTTCTCACACCATGTGTATCCGAAAATACCCCATGTATGTTCCGCGATTTTTAGTAGTTTAGAAGTTATTTTTTTTTTATGTGTATTTTTGAATTAACTTCCGGGGCACCTTATAAAAATCATAACTTAATTAATAGTAAGTTTTTTTTTTTTCCTTAAACATGATTGCCTTGAATTACTCTTTCATACGTTATAATCAACTACACAACATTCTTCATTACAAGTTACCGAAAAAAGGGTCGAAAGTGAATATTTTAGGTTTGAGTTAACGGAGTAAAATTTTCAAAATTTTCTCAACAGTACAAAATTGTTGTTTTATAGGTTCAAACTACTTTTAAAAACTTCAGCACTTTGTCAGCTTGCCAAATAATAATAAAAATGTTGCTCTTAATAGGCAATTTTCGATGAATTTGGCACCGAACTTAGTTAGGTGAGCATGCGTAAAGTAAAAAATTGTCCGAAAAAAAAGTTTTAGCTTATTTATTTAATTTTTATGGTCTACATCATTTGTAAGGCATCATCAAAAGTAGTCTAATTATCTCAAATTAAACAATCAGTGATACATTAAAAAACAGTTTACTCTAAAAAAGTTACGTTAGTGGTTTATTATACATTAATACGGTTATTTTGCTTTGTTTAAGTATCAATAAAAAATAACACACAAATTAAGATACATTACTTTATTTAATTTTTTAAAATGAGCCTTTCAACTTCAATACAGACGGCATCGTCTTAAAAAAATATCTTTTAGTCTACGGAAACCACTTGAATTTTCTATGACTATCACAGCTGGGCAATTGAAAACCCACATCTTTCAAGAGCATCAAATTTCCAACATCGATAGAGCATTGACTAAAAGATATTTTTTAATACGTTGCCGACTGTGTATCGAACTTGACGGGCGTCATTTTGAAAATCTAATAAAATAATGTAACTTAATTTGTGTGTTATTGTTTATTGATACTAAAACAAAGCAAAATAACCGTATTAATGTACCTATAATAAACCAAACTTTTTTAGAGTAAACTGTTTTTTAATGTATCACTGATTGTTTGATTTGATTTTTAACAAATGATGTAGACGATAAAAAATAAATAAATAAGCTAAAACCTTTTTTTCTTTACGCATACTCACCTAACTAAGTTCGGTGCCAAATTCATCGTAAAATTGCTTATTAAGAGCAACATTATTTTATTACTTGGCAAGCTGACAAAGTGCTGAAGTTTTTAAAAGTAGTTTGAACCTATGAAACAACAATTTTGTACTGATGAAAAAATTTTGAAAATTTTACTCCTTTTTTTTGACGTCACTTTTTGGCTGACCCTGTATATTATTAGGATTTGTGTAGTTGCGTGTGCGTGTGTGTGTGGGTGTGTGTGTATGAATATTTGTAAGAGACACTCACAGCACTTGGTGCGGCTGCAGCGCGGCGAGGTGCGCGGGGGAGGGCGGCACGGCGGTGGGCGCGGGGGGCAGCAGCGTCTGCGCCAGACCCTCAAAGCGGCCGCCCGCCTCGAACCCACCCTGCTGTTAATATGAAATAAATAATATGAAATATGTAATTGGAGAACATGAATTAATTAAAATCATTTTTCTCCGCTTTTTCTTCTTATCATGTCACTAGTTCCTTCGAACCAGTGTGGTTAAATGATTTCAAGTGCGCCTCGAAGAGGTTCCTTTCGTGCACTTGACACATGTTTTCGAACTTTAGGTTCTAGGACATGCCGGTTTCCTCACGATGTTTTCCTTCACCGTTGCGAGAATGTGGGATGCATACATAGATTCGAGTCGCGGGATTCGAACCCGCGACCATCAGATCGCAAGGTAAGGGCCTCATTACATACAGTTTTAAATTAAAGTGAAAAGTAAAGTAACAGTAATAGTGATTTCTAAAGTGAAAAAGTTACAGTGAAGACCAAATTATAGCAAATTTAGGGGCGCTATATCCCATAATACAAGCTTACTGTTTGGGACTGAAAAGCGTGTTAGAAAGGCTTTGACTTGACTAACTGACAGAGAACGCGTAGTCCAAACCCCTGGACGTTAGAAAATTGAACTTTCGACAAAAAGTGTAAGCGTACTGAGGTGTCAGCAATTTTTATAAAAAAGTTTGAAGAATCGTTGGTAAGGGTTAGCTACAAATTTTTTACTAGTCTTTATTTGTTTTAATCAGAACGGTTACAGACCACTTACACTAATTAATTGTTAATATATATCAATATCACACATAAAATATATACAGTTCTTGTTAAATTAAAATTCATGTTCATAAAATTAAAAAATCATTAAACAATACACAAAAGTATCACATGTCAATAATAGAATGCATTAGCTACGTAGCTAGCTACTTACCGGGATCATGATGGTGGGGCGCAGGGGCTGGATGGAGGGCTGCATGGCGCTGGGGTAGTAGGGGTAGTACTGCACGGGGTAGCCGATGTACCCCGGGTAGCCGGCCGCCGCCGCCGCGTACATCGCCGCCGCCGGGCTGTACATCTGCTGAGGGAGTACAAACTGATATAAGTACACAACATTACATAGACATTGATCTATTCTGCACCAGCACCCCCTCGGCCCGAGCGCGGCTGAGCAGGGAGTTCTTCTCTTCTTCTTAGCGTACAATTAATGTCTAAATAACATGCCAGTGGCATTCATTTGTTTATTAGTTAAGTATTGAGTTGCTTTATATTGTTGTTCTCCTTTTCTTTATTTTTTATGTAAGCACTAATCTTAAGTTAGTTTACCATCATTTTCTTATGTCTATCCGTGGGAACCTGTAATTGGCTCTCTAAAGCTAATCTATTGTCTACTTAGAAGTATAAAGGTGTTGGTTCACCAATAAATAAATAAATAAACATATTCAAATTAGATATGTTTTAGGAAAATGTAAGATTTAAATCAAGTGTTTTTACATGCATAAATAATATGGGTATGAAGCCTAGTGTTAGAATGAAGCCTGTTACAATAGTTAATAAGTAGGTGTTACCATTTTTATAGTTCATACCACTGCTGGGCAAAGACCCTCCCTTCTTTTTCCACTCAGTTTTATTTAGTGTTGAGGGGTGCCGTAGCGTTTAACATAATATTTTATTTCATCTCTCTCCCACTGATATAATAAATATAAAAGTTTAATGATTTGAATAGAATGGATAGATGGATGTTTGTTGCTCAATCTCGCCAAATTCACGAAAAAGAAAGTCCACTTTACATCCCAACACCACGCGGGCTAAACCTTAATGATTCGGCTGGCGCACATAATGGGTACAACAAATTACCCGACTGTGTAAAAGATGCACCGAATATCGTTATTTGTAAGGTTAAATTAAAAAAAATGACTCGATCGAAAGGACGTTCTACAGTTATGATGAATTTATAAATTATAAAGAACCAGATAGCTGCCACACTAAACCCACTTCAAGGTTGGGTATGATTATTAACTAATATAGATATAAATATTTTAAGCTAATACAATTTAATCTCGATTTTTCCTATAATTTATTATTAATTTAATTATCTAATTGAATGGATTTATTTAAATCAAATTGCTATATTTTGACTTATAATTGAACAGATTATAAATAAAATGTTTATACTGTTTATAGTTTTTGCTCCCCCCCCCCCCCCCCCTAAATGCTGTGTACGCAAGCCCATGGTTAGAGCCCCTAGTGTGTGCTATGCGTTAGTGTTGCGGGTACTCACGGGCAGCTGGTGCGAGAGCGCGGGCATGGCCTGGTGGTGCTGCAGCTGGTCGTAGGGGGGCGGCGCGTACATGCCTCCCGCGCCCGCACCCGCGCCGCCGAACGTCATGCCGTACGGGGACCCGCCCGCCACTGGAATATTCCACACCGTCACATCACACGACCCCACCACACCACACAAAGGAGGATGTGGGATGGAGAATCGCTTGTGGGGAACTAACATATAACTCGGGCGAATGAACATGACATCAGGCTCGAATGACGTTTGTGCAAAGTACAGCGTTGAATTGGATAATGTTGATAGAGAAGAGGTCCTGTAATACTTGGTAATGATAAGTAATGATAAGGCAGAGCAATTAGAGGGAATAGAAACACGGAGGGCGCCGCGCGGGGCAGCGGGGCAAGCATCAAGTTCCGAGCCACGTGACAGCCAAGTGTCATGTTCATTCGCCCGAGTAGTACTTTGCCTCGTATGATATACCCATAGGCACTTACACACAGACCGAGCATTTCCATCAGCCCGTGCGCTCTGTGGAGATCCAGCTAATCTTGAATCTTAAACTGTAGCACTGGAGTTTCAATTTGAATCTTCTTTCATGGTTGTATTATTTATTAACTGTTTACTGTCACAATAGCTTTCATAAGGAAGTCATTAGAAAATATATCATGAAAACTTATACTTCATGAACATATAAATTTTATTTCAGTAGGGTTAGTGTACCATACCACGGAAATATAATGCAGGCCGCTATAGTATTTTTGTTAATATCAACTAACCTCCATATTCAGGAGACGGAAGGAAAGACCTCTGCAGCTGTAACGCCTGGCTGGACACTAGAAATTACAATTTTGTTACAACACCACACCAACATCTCTCTTCCCTCAGGTTCTACTTATCTATCTATCAAGTTATACATGAAGCATGTAGGTTTATATTATAAACCCTGGTTACCCCGTATACCAACCTCCATACTGGGGCGCAGGGGGATGCGGGGGCGCGGGCAGGAAGGGCCCTTGCGGCGGCTGCGGCTGCGGGTAGGCGCCAAGAGGGGGCGTCACTGGAACAACTACCAGTTATACCAGCTGTCTTACAAGGGGGAAAGAAAGTATGGCGGTGTGACGCAGACACGTTTGAGGAGATTGTTGACTTGAATGCATATTTTTGATACGATCTTTTTCAAGTTTCTATCGCAATCTCTTCTACAACTTTTGTTGAGTTTGCAAATTGTGAAACTTTCAGTTACTTAGATTTTTCTCAATCTTTTCGAGAGTTTTAGAAAAATATGGCGACAATGTTTTTTAATATGTAAGATAAATTGTTTATTTGTCAAATTATAATTAAAAACCCAAGATTTTAAAATAAATCCTCAAAATGTACTCCATCACATCGTCAGTACTGTTCGAGCGCAGTGCGCCGCAACCCAAGCCCGAGCATTCACGCTTGACGCTGTGTTGCCGCACCGAATAATGTTGCCAGAGCTACTTTACTGTACTTCAATAATAATATAAAAGGCAGCAAGGGTTTTTGTTTTTTTTTGCATTGCAAGTAATTAATAAATTATAATAAAGCGTTCTATCTAAACTCTAGCAACTCTATTTGGCAGGCCGCGTGGATGAACTATAAAAGAAATGCCAATAGATCTAAAATATTAAAATTTTGTTTTCATCCAAGCGTTTCAACACAGACGCCAGTGTTAACGACAAGCGATAATCATACAATGCACCACCATTTGGAGTCGATCGAGTAAAACGGAACGACACCGAATAGGGTGACTGCACTTCAGACCAGAAAAAAGACATGTCCCAAACTTCCTTTTCTAAGGTCTAAAGACATAAAGTACACTGATTTGGTAGGTAGTTAAAAATCAACACGATGTGAGGGTGCTGAGTCCTACCAAACGTTATATACAGAGCATTCAGTCAATGGTCACACCAACTTTGGACTGATTTTATGAATATTCGTAAAAACAGTCTAGTTTTAGTAAAGCTTTGTGCAGTGGTGGAGTTGGTGTGACCATTATAAATGGAAAAAGGTCTTTATCATAACAATCATCACACGGAATCTCCTGAAAAAACATTCATTTATTAAGTTTTCATCATAGTTTGGCTTTGAACTTAGACTTGCAGAATACTGCTAAATTCAATTCTCGTCTTCCTTAAAAAAGCAGGTATAATTTATTATTTAGTGTACAACAGTTTAGGTGTACCAAGTTCAAAGCCTCAATTCGGCCACCAGAGAGCAGCAGTAGCCAACGTGTTTACAGTGAACATTCCTTACGTAAAAAATAACGTATTCTAACCAAATGTCTAGCTAACAACAAGTGTACCAAGATTTTATGTAAATCTTCTAGTAATCTCAAGTCATATGATATTTTGCTGTTCAATTCTCGAAGCGTTGAGTATGCGAAGAAGCGAAATAACGAAAAACTATGATATGAGTGCAGTTGAAGGACAAAGAAACATGCTAGTGCGACGTCACAAATAAAAAAAAAGCATGCTTCGACACTCCTACAAAATCTTAACAAAACGAATACAACCTATCTTACAAAAAGCGTTATCGACCTAGCAACGTAAAATAACATTGAATAAAACATGCCTGTTATTGAAATAAATATAATTAGCTGCGGCAAACAGCAAAATTTAATATGATTATCCCAATTGAACCACAAAAATCCTGGTAGTAACCATTTCCAATTGATTAGTTCTACAATAACTACGCTAAAGTCGTGTTTTTATATGACAATATTCCACCGAAACAATCGATAACGAGAAGCTGTAGTCAGCAAAAGCTTGTTCGATGCTATAGTAAAATCTTATTACTCTAGCAAGAAACATTCAAAAATACTTCACATAAATGAATATGCTGGATCCCTGAAAGAGATGTGTCATAAAAATGCTGGAATATATAAAATACGATAAGATATCCTAGAAACTGTGTTGATCGAGCTGTCTAGACCCAGAGAACATCACACCTGACACACTTCCCTGTCCTTCGAAGCTTAGATAGCATGCAATATTGTCTACGGATATGGAATAATGGAGCCGTAGACAACGTATAACAAGGACTGACTGATCAGTTTATATTACACTTTAAGTTGTTTTAGAAATCTGTACAGTCGGTCTTTGTTTTCTTAAATGTATTCAATCACACACGTTCTAACATTATCATTCCCTTTTATCCTTCCAGCATTGACATAAACTCCTTTTGTTCTCTTTTTAATTTATTTTAAATCATCAGTTTTGAATGTAATCCTTGAGTTTATGTCAATTTTGTATTAAACTGATAGGAATCAATTTAATAATAAACGTACAAGGTGTCAAACAACATACGGATTGAAAACTGGCACTCGAAGTTCTCAATAAAAATACTGATTAGAAATTTACACAACAACAAACAAGTGCCAATTTTACCTTCACCTTAAAATAACATGATCATGAAAAGTTGGGTTAGGAAAGAACAAAACAGATCCAATAAAGGTATTCATAAATTGAATTTCTAGTGACAATTGAACAATAAGTAAAAGAAGAAAAATATTTCACTGTTTTGTCCTATCTGTTAGCAATACACACACTTATGACTAAGGCGGACTTTCAAAGACAAGAACAAAAATTTCATAGAAATGGGAATTGTTGTGTTCTTGAAAATTCGCATCGAGACACAAAACTATCCATACCGATTATGTGTCTATAAAAACTGAGTTAATATCGTTAAAAAATATATGACACCACCATAATAAATAATTTTACAGCATACAAACGTTGGAATCCATCAACTTCACCACAAACCAAACTACAAATATTTACACATTGTGTGATGTCATGTACTTTTCAATTATTCTAATGAGTTAGTTCGTACTTATTTATAGTAAGAAAAACAGATCAAACGAAAGTCCCAATTATTAGTGATGCTAATAATAGGATATCTTCAGTTCAGTGAGACTTACAGTAAGATTCATCTCCTTGCCATAAGGTAATTGGCCAGTATTGGCATAATAGAAAACATTTATGTGGCCCGGTAACTTCGACATTCTGTCACTAGCTCATACGCACACGAAAATAATATCACTTGAATAAGGTTAAGTCTAAACAAACGGATGATATTCTTTTCAGAGTCTCGTTGAAACCGTGCATTAGATTCTAGCAATATCAAATGATTACTGATGGAGACCGAAATAAGATTCAATTCGATCAGTAATCGTTCTTGTCTTATAGTTAATGTGTTAAAAAAGAAAAAAATATGTAAAAAATAAGCTGTGAACGAAATATAAAAGAAAATAATGAGAAATAAAATGTAGCTAGTAAAAAATAATTTGGATTTCAGAAGTGCTGCCTCCTTAGATACTATTGTAAAGAGGCAGGTCTTAGAACAACTTATTTTTTAAGTGAGATCTAAGATCTATTGAGTGTTCACGTTTTATGTTATCTGCAAGAAGTTTTTAATAACACTATACAATTTCAAGCCAAAAAACAACTACTGTACAGCCAACCATATAGTTTTTCAAAATATTCTTGCAGTGCATACTAACGATAAACCAGAAAAAAAAAATTACTAAAATACTTTAACCAAACATGTACACTCCGTAGATATTTATCGAAAATAAAAAGTCATAGTTTGATTGCTATATTTATTTAGAGAATGTTTTTCCTCTTTTTTTTTATTTTGATTTATTTAGGTATAGCAGTCAATCCATTTCCATGTTACATTACTCCAAAACATACGGTCGTCCACACTCCGGTACGCACATATCAAGTCTTTCTAACCAAAAAAAGAAAAGAGTTAACTGATGGTCTGAGAAAGCCAAATCGTCAACTCCTGAACTCGGTTTTGATCCAAAACTATGCCACAGCCATAATATTTAGACAGCTGGTATCATGAAGACAGAGATTTTACAAATTGTAGCTTATCTGTTCAAGTAAATCATGTAACATTCAGCAATTGAATGGGTGACCGTTAATGACAAATACTAATTAAATTCATAAATACGAAAAGTTTATCTAGAAATTAAATCAAGTTAATTTGGAAAAACAGAAATATTTTGAAATGATTGTTGAATTACCAGAGTTAGGCAATTTAACATTTTGGCGAATAAATGATTGAATTGAATGAAAGTTTTTATATCAATACTGTCACCCATTCAAAGTGTTAACCCATAGTGAATGTCCGATTGCAAAATTTTGACCAGTCAAGCTACATAAAAATATAGACATCAGTCAATAGTGAACTTCAAAGTCAGTACTGACTGAAGTCAATAATGACAATCAAAGTGGCCAGAGAAATCTTCATGACCAATATAAGCATTGACCAGAGTCACTACTAGCTAGGTAAACTTCAAAGTCGCAAAGTGAATGCCAAAGTGGCGAAGTGAATGGTAAAGTGACATAGTGTTGTATCTCCGCAGGAGGGGATGACGTGGCCCCTGAGAGCAAGAGTGAACCAATGATTACATGACGTCGGCGGCGGCTGGCTTGCGCGGCTCCTGTGTGGGATCTGGGAGTGGGAGTAGGACGTTATTTGTCGTCTCTTTCTATCACGTGGCATATGTTTGTGTTGGCTCCAATTTTTTTTTTAAAATAGGCTTAGGTTTGACCATTTCTCTATGATGGTCTATTTTTAAGTAAGGCTAGTTATTAGAATAAGATTTCCCATTATCGTAGAATTTTAATTATATAAAAAAATATTTTTAAGTTTACTTTCTGCTTTGTGAAATAAATATATAAAAAAAATCATTAGTGTAAATGCTATAAGACAAATACAATGCACCCCACAGCGGGACGTCAGTGCAGACCACTTGTAACCCCTTACCCAAATTAGATTAAATTAGAATGCTATAAGAATCAATGTTTGTTCCTCAATCACGCCATAACTACTGCACTGATTATGCTTTGAATATGTTTTAGACTAGTGTAGGAGTTTGAATAACACCGGCTACGTTTATTCTTATACTTACCACATGGTTAGAGCCCGAGACGGTACGGAGCAGTTTTTATTATGATAAATAAACTCTGATCATCATCTCCCTGCCCTTATCCCACACTTAGGTGGGGTCGGCAGAACACGTCTTCTTCTTCCATTTGATATTCAGATTTTAGTGTATGATTGAGAGACAAACATCCATAAATTCAATGTTAGCAATTGTATGCAAATTGATTTAATAAAATCTGATTGTAATAAAATACCAGATTGTCTAATAGGTACTATGTTTTGAAAAGTAATGAATATAACATTCATGGAGCCAACACTTTACACATTCAAATAGTCGATTTTAAAACATCCTAAAGAAAGAAATATTTTCTATCATTCTTAGGTAATAAGATAGACATAGGCGCCTGATTGGATTATTTAAATAACTCTAAAAATCGCCAATCTTTAGCTGTTTAGAGCTGAAAATAACTTAAGTTTCTCAAAATTCCTTTGCACAGCTTCAAGGCAGTCAAAATCCAATCACTTTTGAAACCTTCTTTCAATCCAATATATTAACCCCATAGAATAAGGCACTGTTGGATTCTGCCAATCATTGCAGGCTGGTTGAGTTGACATGTGTTAACAAGGTTTTTTTAGAATTGAATTGAATACATTTGTATTTATAAGCCGCAGCCTACATATTTTGAATTATGCCATTGAATATATTTGAAATTTCATTTAAATTGGTTCAGTAGTTTAGTTTTTTTTTTAAAATTGTGTATTTTGCTTTCCTGTGACTTTTCAGTGGTATTTAAATACTTATGGTCACTAAAATAGTTCGAACGAACTTTAAAACCTTTAATTATTTTTTTTTAGTAAATTCAGTTATATTCCATCATTCAAAACAATGGTAACATAGCTCGAAATTCTTAAAAATCAACCCAGCAATCCTACTAATTATGTAAGGAAAAAATATTTGGTCTAGTTAACGGACACATTGTTTTATAAAAGCATGAATTTTTGGGGGCTGAGAATCTACTTTTGAGGGCAACTGAAGGTTTTGTAATAATAATATGCATGACAGAAAACAGATGTTTTACATTTATATACAGATGGTCTCAAATGCTGATTTCACTGTGAACTGTATTCGAGAGAATACTATTGCATTGAAATAAGCATTACCTACATGACGTGGTATTTTAGAAACACCAACACAAAGGGTAGTAAAGAGGTACAATCATTGGAGTGAAGATTGAATAAGATTCACTTTCTTGGTGGAAACTGAGAGAAAATAAATGCTATTTCAGAACTTATTCAGCTATTACAGGAGGTAAATAAGCTGTAGCGGCGAATGAAGCTAACATAACAGCATCAACTCGCGGATCTCGGCTCCGCCTTTGATCTCTTCGAGCATTTGGTATGAGCATCCATGTTGGATTTCTATCGATCGACACGGCGCCTTTGGCACCCAAAATCTACCAAAACTGCTGATAAACGGATGATTTGGGTTCGCTTAGCGCGTCTAACAGTTTTATGATGATAATAACAACGTAAATGCATATTTCAAGGCTATAACGAACCCTTACACATGTCAACTCATAGATCGAATCGAAACAAAGAAATATGTAAAAAATATGCATAAATACCTTTTTTGTCAGCCATTTCGATAACTATTATGTTTTTAAGGTAAAAACGCAAGTAATTATCAGTTTTGAGAACGATTTGAGCAGTTTTACAAGGAAATTCTACGACACAGCCCACAATTTGCAACTCGCTCAAGACTAGTGATGGGATAAGGATGGCAGATGGTTAACTCGACTGACAGCACCGCTGTCATAGCAATCGATTCCAAATATACCGCTAAAATCGAATAGAAGTAGATTTGCACTAGAGCATGCACAAGTAAAGTATTTCATCCAGTAAAACAATAAAACAGTTTAAGAAATATTTATTTAAATTATTTACATATAATTAAAATTTAATATACATACTTAGCTTACCATAAATCGAGTTAATATAAAATTTAAAACAGCATTACAAATCAAAGCTTACTCTTAAATTATAATTTCAAATATTTGAGCATAAAGTCCATTTCCCACCGCATCTGTTAACAAAAAAAAGAACACACATTAAAAAAAAAAAAAATACCAACAGTCATTTTTTTTATTTATAATGTCATGTATAAATACCTATATCTTTTTTGCAAATCTTTGGTTAGAGCGACAAAGCATCTGTAAATAGTAGTAACCTGCAATTGGAGAGAAACCGGGAGTCGTAGGCTTTCTGCAGCGGATGGCGTGCGGTGTGCGCGGCAGGAAGCGCGCGCGAGCCACATCGCCCGCACTGCCGCCAGCGCGCCGGCCGCCAGCCGCCGCCCAGGTACATGTACCTGCGTGAACCACATATCAAACTTACCACATACTTATTCTCAGAATCACACTCATCATTATCAGTGGGTGGAAGCTTAAGTAATTGCCTACTGTTAGGCAGCTTCCTACACCAAACACCGCTCTAATCTTTTTTTTGATACTAAAGGGGAATTTTTGTGAAGGCAGATGGTTAAAAAAATGTTTATTCTCGAATAAACAAATGAACTGTTTTGAAGATGGAAAAGGACTTGGCTACTTTTTATCCATTCTACGCGGGCAAGGACGAATGTTGGTGAGAATAGATAAGGAATAGATATTTGTTACATTACAACACCGACACTATTGCTTTCATCAATCACGCTGAAATTGGTATATTACCTTATTGAATCCATGGCCAATGACGGTGTAGTTTCACATTGGGCGTAAGCTGGTGCTTCCGGGGTGTATCGTAGTGCTTCCGGTTCCACTCCATATTCGAACTGTCAAAAACCGAATAAATTTTACAAAACAATCGAGCACAGGTTTCGTTTCCTGATTGACCAACTAAAGCTTGAAGTGTGTCCCAACACTAGCAAGTAACCTTCGAAGAAATGTCAATCAATACTATGTTCCAGAGAACATTGTGCTTGCTTCTAAGCATGAGAGACAGAAAGAGAAACAAACAAAAGTAGACTATATTTGCTTGAAAGAGACGTAACATGAAGAAATGTCATGCTAAAAATTCGGAGAATACTACGAAATAATTAGATCTAACAATAATGGCGGGACAAAATAAAATACAAAAATTTTGTAAACTTATAAACTAAACTATTTCAGAAAGTGAGTAAAAGATCTATCCACATATCCATTTAAGACAACCACAATAACGTCAATTTCTGATAAATAAAAGCTATACAAAAAGAAACGAGGTAAGTACTCACATAGAGCGGCCACGGCCTGCCGTGCGGGGAGGACACGCAGCATCGCGGGAGGGACTCCCACACACGGGGGGAGGATGACTGCGCCGCCAGCGTCGTGCACTCATCTGTAACGTACCTACGCGTTAGGATCTATTACAATAAAGGGTCGATCCCACACGGTGCGCGATAATGCGGACGGACGCGTCTTTCGCGTTGGAAGAGGTTTGTGTGCGGCGCGTGGCTGTCTGTGGTCGTCGGCCATTTGCGTCTGTACGCAATAGCGTGCATTGCAAGAACGACCCTCAATACAAGCGCATGGTGTTATATTGGATTTTGGAACTTTGTGCAGCTAGCTTTAGGTCGGGCGCAGAGAGCGAAGCGAGCCGCAATAATAATAATAATAATTTAATTTTAGACACAAGAAAAGTACAGTGTAGCTTAACTAGAGCCCATATGATACCTTAGAGACTAACATATATATTTATTTAAACTTATCAGTTAGCGTGCACTGGCACTGGGGCAATGATGTTTTTCTAAATTTACCGAACCTCGCTTGGTTGGTAGCGGCGAGCGTAGCGAGCCGCAAAAGCCTAGATTAAAAGCCTTGAAGTTTTTGATCTAGGGAAAATACATTAACCTTCTTCGTTGCAGTCACAATGCACAGTGTGACTAGAATGTGTTATTAATGAGATTAGTCCAGTGGGTGCGTGTCTCACCGATGAGCTCCTGCTTGTTGTGCGGCGTGGGGTGCGCGGGGTGCGCGAGGCGCGCCAGCACGCGCGACAGCAGCTCGGCGCCGCGCCCGCACGCGCGCCACGCCACCACCAGCCGCCGCAGCACCGACAGCGCCACGCTGTCCGCCCAGATCTCGTACCTGCGGACACACTACTAGCTGGCACACTTCGTTTGCGTCGCAAAGGATCTAGCGCTTCAGCCTGGCTTTTACTTCGGAGGGGGGGCTACCTCCGAGTCATGTCACGGGGCCCCGGAGTGGTGTCTGCGTACCATCCTGGCTTTAGCCGCGCTGCAGCAGCATGCTCACCCGTGCGGCGGCTGCTGCGCCACGGCCGTGATGGCCACGTCGAGCGCGCGCTGCAGCCCGAGCCGCAGCGCCGACAGCGGCGCCGCGTCCGCTATCAGCTCGGGGGCAGCCTCCAACGTCGATATGCTCTGCAACACGTATCATTACCTAGTACTTCCTTCTAAAGGGAAGCATACGAACTACATGGCAAACTACGTTTACACTACACTACATGTTTACACTTACGTACGATGCGTCCGATACGTCCGATGCTGGCCTATGGACGCAAGCCTTAAATCCGTGGTTTGACAGACCACTACATCTGCACTCGTCAGTGACGAGTACACCGCGCGGTGACGTACCTTGTCACTGTCGTCATCCAGCAGAGGTGCGGCGAGATCGGGCCGCAAGGCCGCGCTGCACGCCGCAAGTACCGCGCAGCACATCTGCACGCACGTCAGGGACGACGCGCTGCCTTGCAGCGAGCCGCACATCCTGCATATGAAGAACAAATTAAAATATTATGTCGAAAGATATTTAAAAAGAATTTAGTTAGATTTTAATTCTAAAAAGACCATCATTAGAAATTAATTTAATCGTTCGCGGCTTGGTAATCAAGAAGCATATAGGGAAGTAGCGAGCGAAGCTAACCTCCGATACAAGCGTAGCGAGCCTCCGATACGAACGTAGCGAGCCACCCATCAAAACGTAGAGTAAATTGATGTTGAGCATTTTGTAAATCATACATGGCCTCCAAACCGATCGTCTAAATACTAAACATTCAGATGCAGAACAGACCAAAATATTAAATTAAATTATTACAAAGAACTTAGTTTAGATTTGAATTCAGAAAAAGACCATTATCAGAAATTAATTTAATCGTTTCGTGATAGTTCGCGGCTTGGTAATCAATCAAGAAGCATATAAAGAGGTAGAGAGCTGAGCGACCCTTCGATACAAGCGTAGCGAGCCACCCATCTAAGCGTAGTGAAAATTGGTGTTGAGCATTTTGCGAACCAACATGGCTTCCAAACCGATCGTCTTATTACTAAACATCTGGATTACCCCTTACATAATCCATATTTTTTTATATAAATAAACTTTGAGGGTTACCACTTGGGTGGGTTTATATGGACATTTAAACTAAGTGCTAACATTCACTCCAAGCAACCAACCAACAGAACCAACAAAATCTCCAAGTAAAACAAAATGAAGTTATTAGTTAAAAATTCAATTTGTATATTATGAATAATAATATCACCTGGTGAGCGCGATCCGCAGCTTCATCCAGCTGTGGTAGTAGAACTGCTGCAGCGCAGCCGGCTGCCGCTGGAACGACTCCGTCAGCCTGCGACAACACCCACGTATAGCCGAAACCACAGGAATTACGGTCATTTTAACATGCTTTAAATATGCTCAAGAATTATAACATGACAACGTACAGATATTATCAAAATAAATAAAATTATGAATGTTGATTAATACATAGGTATTATGTATATACCTATTACTTATTTATCAAGTATTTCAATTGAATGAATAATTTTTAATTATGAATGTAAAAATAAACTGTGACCGTGGGCACCACTGAAAAGTCACAGGAAAAAAAGGGGCAAAATACGCAATTTTGTTCACTTCAACAACTGTTTTATTCAGTTATTTCGATTTAAAAACTAAACGAACTAATCGAAACGATTTTGATAAAACTTGTAAAGGAACAATCTAAAAGTAGGTATAATAACCAAAAAGATTTTTCTAATCTGACAATTATAATAATTTGCATAACACTAAGAAAAGTGAGATTTTAGTATTTAAGGGGTAAAATAAGCCTCCAGATTGTATCCCACCTATCAAAATAAACGGACAGGAGCTACAGGTTGTTAAACAATTTAAATATCTGGGGCATATTGTAACAGAAGATCTAAAAGACGATTTAGATATTGAACGAGAACGTAGGACCTTGGCTGTCAGAGGCAATATGGTGGCCCGTAGATTTGCGCGTTGTTCCTTCCCGGTAAAGGTGACACTTTTCAAAGCATACTGTCAATGTCTTTACACAAGCAGTCTATGGGTTTAACATACACAAAAGTCTCTGAGTGCTATAAGGGTCCAATATAACAACATCTTCCGTATGCTATTGGGATTGCCGCGATACTGTAGTGCCTCTGAGATGTTTGCGAGGGAGCGCACTGACGGTTTTGCGGCAACACTAAGAAAGAGAACGGCATCAAGCATGAAGAGAGTGCGATGCAGTACCAATAGCATACTGCATGCTGTATCCCAAACATTTGACTGTCCCATTCTTCTACATTGGGTAAACCTAGTGATAATTTGATTTTTATGATTTTATGTCTGTGTTTAGTTTTAAGTTCTATAGTCTGATATATGTTTTTTATATGGACCTCGATGTCTGAAAAGTTAAAAAAAAAAAAAAAAAATACAACAAAGTTCTGAGGTTTACAACATTATAGAAAAAACATTGAATTGTTATAACCTCTTCCTTTTTTGTAGTCGGTTGAAAACTAAAGAAAAGGGAATGCCCTTTTCAAACGACTGCTATTTCTCGTGTAAAAATGTGTATGAATATGTTCCACAGTAATGCTTGCCTCTCGTAGAGCGGCTCGAGGGCCTGCGGCTTGAGCGTCAGCAGCACGTCGAGGCAGTCGGCGCCCGACACCAGCGCGTACTCCAGCAGCGCGTGCGCCGGCTGCACGCACGCCGCCAGCGCTGCGGGTACGAATGAATGAATGAATGATTTGACAGACGAGTTTTATCTAACGTTAGGCTGAAAAGTTCGTTGGCTAGCGTAGAAAAAAATCTTTTTTTGGTATAATTTTATTTTATTGTGCAATATAGTTGCCTTCGAGGGTATTACTTTTCAATTTATTACGATTGAACAGCTCCAAACACTGCTCAGAATCATCAATTCGTTGTTGTTTTTGATCGATTGTGAGCTCGCGCGGCACCCAATTTAAACAAAGCTTTTGCATACCCAATATTCATTCACGATAATTATGTCCAACACGTTCCTATCTTAAGGGTCTCAGCTATCTCAATCAGCTTCACTTTACGGTTATCCGAAATTATTTTGTGGGCTTTTTTAATGTTTTCGTCGGTGACAGCCTCTTTGGGGCGTTTTTGGAGTGTGTGTCCACGCACGCGCACGCGCCGCCCGCGTGTGTACTCACGTGCGTCCTGCGAGGCCGCGGTGGTGTGCGGCAGCGCGTACACGTGCAGCTGCGAGTGTGTGTCCACGCACGCGCACACGCCGCCCAGCGCCGACACCGCCGCGTGCGACACTGCGGCACACGCGGCACCCGCCTGCCGACAGCGGGGGGCAAGCATTCGTATGACATTCTTAAGCCGCGTACAGATTTGCGAAACATAGCATGCAATTTCCCACATTGTCGCAATGTAACAGAATTCGCAGTGTGGACGGCTTGCGCGCACGAACCGTGCTCAATACGCGCACGAACAGAACATTTCAACTACTGCGCGCCGCGATCCAACTCGATATAAGCACAAGTTAGAATTACCATGCTCAAAGTTGAAATAACACAGTTCCGGTCCAAACGTAATGGCAGTAAAAATATACAACAAAATCCCTGAACAATTTAAAAACGAAGAGAAAGAAGTAAGTTAAGTTATTATAGTATACAAGATTTTTTTAACGACAAATTTGACATTCAATACTTGAAAAATTATTTAATTAGGTACGTAAAATTGATTTATTAGTTTTATTACACGGCAATATGTTGATTCGGTCCGCTCCTGCTCTAATGTTGCTATGCCCTATTTTAGGGTTCAATATGTTCTATGAGTATGTTCTAAACAATGAAAACTAAGACTTATTGATTGCAATCTCTTCGCGTGTTCTCAACAGACTGACGCTACATTCGCGCGCACGCCGGAAACAGATGTGTACGTACATGCTCGGTTCGTGCGCGCCCTGCGTCCACACTTATGAAATGCTCAATGCAAATCTGTACGCGGCTTTATACTTGATGTAAAATATATTGCTGTCAATCGCCAAAACTAAACTAATCTGACAGCACTAAAAATTATAGCATCTTTTTTTATTTCAATCGTTATAAAAGGGACAGCAACATTTTAGTGTTGTCAAATTAGTTTAGTTTAGTTTGGGAAAAATCAGGGACCATTGTCTATCTATATTTTAAGGGTAATCCTCAAGGCAAATGTTTCGGACAAATACTCAAAAAATACGCCGTATTATAGTAATTTCTTCACACTTTTCGTTTCGTCTATGTTTTCAGATTCCACAAAAATTAGTAAGGTTTCATACTTTAGTTTAGATTTTATACGTGTTTTTAAATTAGTAGTGTTAATTTTAAGGTCTTTTTTAACACAGTATCTAATGCTAGTACAAGACGTTGTATTTTGAAATCACAGATCCTTATGTTGAATTAATTTAGGGTTCAACTTTGACAGGAACGGTTAAAATGTTGCTAAAATACTCACAGGTAGTCCAGGGCCGTACTTAGGTTTCTTTGGGGGCGAAGCGGCCGGGGGCGCTTCTTGGGCGAAGCCGGGCGTGCCGCTAGTCACGACAGGGCGACTCGATAACTGGCGATATTTTTATACATACTTTTAATTATAAATAATATTTTTTTAGCAACGATATTTATATTGATACAATTACAATACACTTAATATCAAATATTACAATTTTTTTTAAATAATGTCTTATTTTCAAAGGCCTTGATGATTCATGAGCCTTTGAAAGCCTTTGAAAATTTTTACATTTACGTTTTTCACTTTATTTACTTGCACATAGTAGTCGTAAAAATTTAAACACATAATGAAAAATTCCGCCAAGTAAAAAGTTATTTAGTCCTAGTTAGGGTTTTTTTCAATGAACAAGTGAAAAGGTCTTTATTAGTTATTTCTCACGCCTTGTTAGGGCGCAGCAAAACACAGCATATGGTTAAATTTTCTAGTAATTAAATGTATAACGTGTATTAAACTCACCAGATGTAGCGTGTCCCTTGTCAGCAGCGTAAGATGGCCGCTGTGCGCCAGCACGATTTGCCCCCCGGCGCCCGCGAACCGTGCCGTGGCCACACAAACCGCTCGACCCCCACTCGCCCCCGCCCCGCCCCAGGATGCAACCTTGTGCCATACCTGGAGATATCGAATGTGATAAAAACTTCATACCTATTGATGCACTCTTGGCTAAGCACCCGTACACATTTGAATCCGATCGAAACCCCGTGATCTGTGTTTTTAGCGTTAAAATTTGGTACACGTACAGATTAATTAGATTTTTTTATTGATTTAATTACGACAAACGCGGTTCCAAAGTCTTTCATAAAAATTAAATAAAAATCAAGGACCAAACGAATTGGCGTGATATGAAAAGTTTGTTTATGTAGGCATATTTGTTTGTCCGACGATACTTTAGAAGCGCTCATTAGATTTGCATGTAATTTGGTAGACACGTAAGAATTTTAATTATATTTATTGAGATTTTCTCAATTTTTTTCCGGGGTTTAAGAGATAGGAGGCACGTAAACGGAGCAACCTGTTAGTTATATTTACAAATAGACTTACGACAGTACTAAAAGTGTCGGATCCCGGTTTCTGTCCGCCCCCGGGGGTAGTGCTGCCTTGCAACGGCCCTGTACACAACCACACCACAATCTATACAATTTAGAATAAGAATATTTCGACATTTATAATTATAGTAAAATATCGACCTTTGCCCAAAAGTGGGTCACAATAATAATAGGTTAAAATAAAAAAAATATATAAAAAATTGTTTTGAAATAACCAAACAGACGGGTACACAGAGCCACATACCTTTAGCTAGAAGTTTATGTACAGGATGCGCTCTTTCCATACATTTCCAGAGCGTGAGAGTGGAGCCCCCTATAAGTAACGAGTCGGGTTCCTCTCGTTGGCACCACGCCACTGTCGCTGCAATACAAATAATATATGGTTATTATTAAAATTACAATACTATATGTTACTTACAACCGCCATTACCATTTCTTTGAGCATGGCATAGAATAAAGAATCTATAGAAAATTCTTAATATCTTAAGATTTAAAGTCTAATTTAGCTTGCATGTGTGCGTGCCACGGCCGCGGTCGTGTAAGCTAATATGTACCGTAACGCGGGGCACGAGAGCTGGGTTTGCTCTGACCTTTCCGAACTGATACTAGCTGTCTCTTTTGGGTACACTCACGCACGCCGTACATAGGTACACTCACACTCACTGGGTACACTCACTGGGTATATCGTTGTCCAGCAGGTAGACGGCGGGCAGCGGCTGCGCGCTCAGCGCGGGCGGGGCTCTGGACGCCGTACACAGGTACACGCGCACTCACTGGGTACACTCACTGACGCCACCGTACACAGGTACACTCACTGACGCCGCCGTACACAGGTACACTCACACTCACTGGGTACACTCACTGGGTATATCGTTGTCCAGCAGGTAGACGGCGGGCAGCGGCTGCGCGCTCAGCGCGGGCGGGGCTCTGGACGCCGTGCACAGGTACACGCGCACTCACTGGGTACACTCACTGACGCCACCGTACACAGGTACACTCACTGACGCCGCCGTACACAGGTACACTCACACTCACTGGGTACACTCACTGGGTATATCGTTGTCCAGCAGGTAGACGGCGGGCAGCGGCTGCGCGCTCAGCGCGGGCGGGGCTCTGGACGCCGTGCACAGGTACACGCGCACTCACTGGGTACACTCACTGACGCCACCGTACACAGGTACACTCACTGACGCCGCCGTACACAGGTACACTCACACTCACTGGGTACACTCACTGGGTATATCGTTGTCCAGCAGGTAGACGGCGGGCAGCGGCTGCGCGCTCAGCGCGGGCGGGGCTCTGGACGCCGTGCACAGGTACACGCGCACGCAGCCGCGGCCGCCGCTCCTACACGCCGCCGCGATCAGCAGGCTTCCATCTGCAACAAGATATACATAACCATAACAATAAACTTAAACTATATATACACCACCAATTTTTTAAAACAAAAAAAAAAATGGCCAATACAGACGGGGTACTACGTTTTATCTGCGCAGTCAGAATTTTGGATTTCTACAAAATGTGCGAGTGACAGCGGCGCGAGTGCGGCGCCCGAGCCGAGGTTTTGCGAGCTGGCTCGAGCTAGGTACCCGGGTTTGCCAAACGATGAATAAAACTTAAATTATTATCAATTAAAGGTACCGCCTGACGCAAATCCATAGGAAAATGACCAATTAGTTATCCAATTTTAATCAAATTTATTTTGACAAAAAAACGACTTAATTTTTTCAAGTGTTTTTACCATAATATCTGTGTTCAGTAACGGCAAATGACTATGCGTATTTTTCTTTTCTAGTGATTAAAAGGACGGTGACGGTGAAGTTTACAATACTTTTTTTTAGCTAATTATGTGTGTAAAAATTGGTATTACTCCTGTACGCGATGGCGGCGGCGGTGAGCTGGTCGCGTACACAGTCGGCCGTGGCGGTGGCGGCGGGGGCGGGGGTAGTGGGGGCGGCCTCGGCCGGCAGCACCGCGCCAATTAGCCCCGTCGCCGTGATGAGGCACACGCCGGGGCACGCCACGCCGCTAAAAACACCCTTATGCTATATTTAAACTGTTTATTGCACATTTAAATGACATTGCACATAGGGAGGGCGTAATAGCCAATAGTTATTTGTACACCAAGGGACTGAAGTAAGCTATTTTATACGAGACTTTTAGCAGCCCGAGCCGAAGGTGAGAGTAGAGGTTCAAGTCAAGTATAAAATGGGCTTCCGGACTAAAGTATACACAAGATTTTTCACTTTAATGGCCAGGAAATTAAACAAACTTAAACTGAAATAAGGGCACATTTCGTAATTCATCAGCGACTGTCATCAAATGGTACCACAATATTTGAAATCGATCAAATCGATCAATGGGTATACCTAAGGACGGAAATTCGAAAATATGAATAAAGTTCTCAACTTCCAGCATGAAACCTATTATAAACTGAACCTCTTTGAACAGATTTTATAAACTATCACTTTTATTTCTTACATCGGATTTCTTTTATTTTTATTTAGGATAAGAAAGTCAAAGATATAAAAGTTACTGCTAGATAGCACACTTCACTATGTGCTAGCCGAGGACACAGTTCTGCTCTCAACTCACCCGAACCCCCGCAGTGTGGGCGCACACCGCAGCGCCTGTATCCGGTCAGTGAGGAGAGCGTCCGCCTTCTTCTCCAGCATCACCACGCGTCGCCCCGGGTGGAAGAACGCACACTTCACTATGTGCTCACCTGAGGGCATCGTGGTATGAACTAGTTCACAGTGTGCTCTTCTGACTAAACAGTGATACTCCCATTATCATGCCTAGATCACACGTACCGAGTAAGGTTACATTCCGAGTCACGCAAAAAGGACCGCCTAACGAGTCCAATTGCAGAAAACGGAGTCACCACACATCACACGTACCGAGTACTCGGCCGAAACAATAAAATGTTACTCGGCCGAGACAGTGAAAGCTTACGTCACTCGCTCAGCCGAGCAGTTGGTGCTATGTTATACATACTGAGTACTCAGTATGTGTGATCTAGGCATCAATATTAGAAGAAATAATAGATTACTTTTATTACCTATGTATTTACTTTGTGCTTTTTATGCTTTACCAAATAAATTTCATAAAATTAACTGATACAAACTTAAACAATTATTATTCTTTTATCTACTACCTGGAAAGCTAGCGGTGTACAGACACTGCCACTCGTTCAGTAGATGATCCTTCTGTCCGTGTGTTGACACCTCTCCGACAGTTGTCGCTATAACCAGCTGTTTGCCGTCCAAGTCCCATTCCAGTGCTGACACCTAGAATATATCATATCACACTTATATTAAGGATATTACTGTGAGAATGGACAGATGTTAGGCCTACTCACGTTCTCAGCACTGAGATCATAGATCATGCTAAAACTACACCAACTTATTTGGCAACATTTTATACTGGACAATTGAAGTTAATCACATGTAGGAGGTTCCTTAGGTAGTGGAATGGTGCGGGAGAAGCATATGACGTATCATCAATGTCGCACCATACTAATAAAATCCGTGACTTCATCCTGATGCCTGAGGCAGGTAAACTAATACAATACTCACGGGATGAGCCGTGCTGGCGACTTTGTGGCTGTCCCAGGGGGTGTCGAGATCACACACGTACACATGACCTCCCCACGTGTCTCCGTCGACATCGGTGAGCTCCGTTGGAGACGAGAAGGCGATGATATTCGCCGAGGATATCGTACAAATAGGCCTTACTGTCTCCGTGTCAGATGCACTGAAACGTATAGGAAATGCATGGATTTTGATTTAAATATTGATAGAACTGTAATAAGAATCGTGGAGGATGAATGTTTATTCGTTCTGGTTTACGTATTTATAGGACAACAGTAATATTTATCGTAGAAAATGTAGTTACCTGTCGAAGCGAGGTGGTTCGCATTTCAGAGGCTTCCGCCTCATTGAATAGATTAACTCCATTGCTGAATCACGTATTTAGTTTTGGAAGCTTTATTGTTGCTCTAGTTTTGAAGACTTCGTGATTTTTAGAGCAAAATAACCGGATAACATCACAAAAGCACAAACGAAAACACAAACTTACAAGATAGTGTTCCAAAACTTAAAGTTTCTTCTAGCTTAACTTTTAGAAAAAGACGCACAAAGTTGTGTACTAGTTAGACAAAGACAACACGTTATAAGCTTAACATGTGATAGTTCACACTACAACTGATCGAATAATGAATTACTTGAATGAACAAATTCTATGAGTTGGCTACATTCTAAAATGGCAGTACTTCCGGTTGAATAAATGACGTTTGATGTTTTGCGGCTAACTTCAGTCGATATGCAGCTCCGGCCATTGCCCTTTCGCTATTGAGCAGTGTTTTCTGTACGCGCCGGTCCTCGCCCTCGAAAATGGCGGATTGTCTTACTGCTCTATCAAACGTATAGTGAAATATTCGCGCAAAATTGTGATTTTTGTGTGAAAATGTGTAAACGATGAATTAAAAAACGCCGTGCAGTAAACATAAAGTTCGTTCCACTATGTGCCGGGGCGGGAAGTGCCGATTCGGCATCAAAAACTGGATTTTCTTGTTGGTGTGCCTGCAATTGTTTACATACGCTCAAGGTAATCTCGTTGTACATAAATATGGTTGTTTTATCGATCGTGAGAGCGGTGGGGCTTTTTTAATTGGAGTGTTTTAATTCGATGCAAATTACAGTGGTCTTGGAGGAATTTAAATGACCCCACAATTGCCCCAGAGCCCGTAATTCGTTTATTTATTGTGCGTGGGACGAATTTAGAAAATTAATGTCTGGTAATGGCCCGCTGCAACGCCGTTGTTGGTGGATGCGATGTGGAGAGCCGAGGCAGTCGGTGCATCGTCAGATTTATTGCGATACAAGCGCATTTAATGGCGAGTTAGTGCCTCTCACTGCAATTTACTATCATTGGAATCGTTAAACTATTCTGGTTTCTGGTATTTGAGGGCAAATGGTTCACGCACGTACTTTTGTTTAGTTGCTTACTGCTGATTGGAACTTCTTGGGAACATTATTATCAAGTTTTGTTTACTTTAGCTCCTAATAAATTAATAGGTACCAATTATCAAAAACAAATATAATATAAGTATACTTGGTACCCACATAACCATCTACTTGTTATTGTTACCCACATATCATTTTTTTATTTAAAAAAGTACTTCTACTAAACACATAATCACTAAAATTAAATAATTGGGATATATTACAGTCATGTCATGCCATCTCTTCCAATTTAAAAATATTTTGAGTTTTTTCCCACTACTGGTAATTTTGATATTCATCTGACCCAAAAAACATTTTAATTGTACCTGCCTGCCTGAGATCCAAATAAATTGTAATAGCCAGAGATCTAAAATCCAGTTAAGTATGTACTTAAGAAAGTACTTACATAATTTATTTAATGAAAGTAATCATTAAGATCTAATTCGATAACAAACTAATTAAAAATGGACCCAAGATTATCTCAAAATAATCATTCCGCTAACATAAACATTTTATGTAAACATAAAAAAATTATAAAAAATTGGTTGTCATAAAAGTTGGTTTACGGACGATAGTTTAACGTGACTATCAGCGTAACGGCACATTTCATTTCATTTATTCACAAACAATTTTTACGATGAGCGTTACCGGACAATGACAGCGTTACCGGACAATGACGTCCGCGTTTTCGTGCATGCAGCCGGCGCTCATCGATTTATTAGACGTAGTCACGTCAAAATGTTTGAGTTTAGTAACAAAATATCTCATATACCTCCATTGAAATTGTAGTTAATCATGATATTTTTAAAAACATCCTACCATTATAAATATCTTTAAATATTTTATTTTATAAAACTTTTAGAATCAAACTAACACCTATTAAATATCTCTACATTTTCCCCAAACAGCAAATTCCTAAGCTAGGTATGGCTAGTAGCATTTTCATAAGAAGTAGGCTGTTTGGAGCAAAAGTTGAGATATTTAATAGGTTTTAGTTTGATTCTAAAACAATATGAAAGTGGATGGATTTACGGGAAGAGGAAGACCAAGGAAAAGATGGATGGACTGTGTGAAAGAGGATATGAACAAAGCAGGCGTAAGTACAGAGATGACGGCTGATAGAGACGAATGGAAGAAGAAGACATGTTGTGCCGACCCCACCTAAGTGTGGGATAAGGGCAGGGATATAATGGTTAGTTTGAGTCTAAAATTTTTTTTTTTTTATAAATATACTTTGTTTTATAAATAAAATTTTAGAATCTAACTTAGGTTAGTTAGTTTAAATATCTCTACATTTTCCCCAAATAGCTTACTTCCCAAGCTAGGTATGGGTTATTAGCATTTTCCGTACGTCTGTGGCGCGCGCGCAGCTATGCGCTAACTACCAGCCATCTAGTTAGCTATAATTAATGTGCTGGATGTCGCTTCATTAAAATACTGAGGCTCGTGAGCGCAGAGTCGTAAGGAGCGATAGGGCGCAGGCAACATTCAGGTAGAGATCTTTCAAATCTGAAATCCACGCCCCTCCTCCACTCGCGCGATCAGTTTAAGTGAGGGCATTTGCATGGGTAAGGTTTTGGTAAAAGCCTGTATTCTTAGACTGAAAATGATAAATGTCTATCCAGATAGGTTCTAGGTCACCATTGCGCGTGAAGGATAGCATAAAATAAGAGTACCAAAAATGATAACTGTATTAAGGACTTAAAAGCTCCGACTGTGTACCACTTGTCTACACGAGAGAGAAGAAACGTACTGCGATTCCTTAGCAAAAATTCGAAACATTTAATTTCGAAAGCATCATACTCGAGACTATAGACTAGGTTTTAATTATACCTACTAGACGTAGATTTTATTATCTTACTTTATATGTGGCCACCTACCTCGTTATTATGGTTTTACTCTATTAACGATACTCGTAGATCAATGTTCATACCTTAGTCTCGCATCTTGCTCATTACTCTGCCCAGTTTTTCCATTAACGTGAAAGATGCTGTAAAAAGTTGACGCGAGCTGATGGATGGACCAGGTTCTTACCCCTGACTTCGCCTGAACTTCCTCTCTCGAATGGAATCTTTCTATTTGTAGCCACTACAAAGTAATCTTGCTTATAATACTAAAGGGGAAATCTGACTAATTATATAACACCTAAGTAAGTCTAAGTTGTACTTATACCTAAAGTAATATGGTATTTTATTTTCATTTGCTAAAAAATTTTTCTCGTACCTACCTACATAACTGAGAATGCATAGTGTTTTTAGATTTTTAAGTATTTTTTTTGTTTTTAGATTTCTTATGCCGACTTGCACCAAACTTTCAAAGTTCCTAAGCAATTACTTTACTCGCTTGGCAGTTCTTAACGGTCAGAATCTGGTCTGTTAAGAACTATCAAGCGAGTAAGTAATTGCTTAGGGACTTTGACAGTTTGGTGCAAGTAGGCATTTAATCTCGTATTACGGATGATGTTTACATAAACTAGGCCCTAGGGCAGGGATGGCAACATTTCTTTAGACAAATGGCACTTTGGTAAAAAAAGGTTCGCCAAAAGTATTATCGAACATTTTTATTTTATTTTTTATAACACAAAATCCACAGCTCTTAGAAGTAATATAACTAAGACTTATTATTTAGACTTGCAGCCAATAACGGATTTATTATTATATGGAGCCTGCGCTGTCCCACTGCTGGGCAAAGGCCTCCCCCCATTTCCTCCACTCTTCCCTGTCCTGTGCCAAACTGGTCCAGTCTGGGCGGAACGCGATGAGCTCGTCCCGCCACCTTCTCCTCGGTCTGCCGCGTCGTCGCCGTGTCGCGTCAGGGCACCATTCGGTGGTCATCTTAGCCCAAAGATCGTTCGACATGCGGCAGACATGACCAGCCCAATCCCATTTGAGCTTGGCGGCTTTCGAAGCTACGTCGGCGATTTGTGTTTGGGAGCGCAGCTCGGTGTTCCGGATTTACATTTATTAGGTATATTATATTTTGGCTAAAACCTTGACTTCACGCGTTGTAGTATAGTCGCGTCCGCCACCTCTTTCCTTTTCCCATCTAGATAATATTTATCTCAATGCCTACCTAACCAAATATCTCAGTCACTATGTTGAGTTTTTTTTTTAACTAGCTATAAAATGGTGTGTTTGCTCTCTAAACATCCGACCCACGAAGCCAAAGATTCGAACTCTAAGTAGCTAATTCACGTGGACATATTTTTATCCCCTTTTATTTTTTAATTCACATATTTAATATACTATGTGAATTAAAAATCTCACATATATATTTTTAGGCAAGCATTTATCAAGGATTTAAGGATTATATGATTAAGCATTATAATGATCTGAATAAATAATTCTTGTACGTATTTGTATTGTTTTTGTTTATTAGGTAGGATCGATAGATTTTGTAGTTATTCAATAACGCTGAAACTGCTGACCTAATTTGAAGAAAAAGAATAAATAAAAAAGTTTATTGCTGTGATAAACTACTACATAATGATAAATAAATATACCTACTAAGTAATTTATTGCAGCGTACTGAAAGCACATTTGTTTAAAGTTCGGTGTAGGTTTAATACATACATTATACAGTAGTATTTAGTTCTAGAAAAGTGTTTCATAAGTTATCCTAAAAAAACATAATTAAGTCAATTTAAAAGTACTGTAGTAAGTTAGTAAAGAGATTTTTTTCAAGTCGTAACTTGACGACTTTTAGCTTATGAAACAGACTCTTCTAGGTCTCAACTCTGTCGGAAGCTTTGAAACGGATCTAAGTTTCCCTCCCTTCACAGATCACTAAGTACCTCCTAACCGACACACAGCAATGTATCTTATCTATGTCCCGCCTTATCTCCGCCCAAGGAATGGCATTTGATACGAAAACGTTTTTCAATGAAGTTGAGCATTTGTTATACGCTCACACCCGGCACTATTTTCTCTATCTCTCAGGACATAAAATAGCACAGGCATAAATCAATCACCCAATTATAAAATCATTTACTTATTTCAGATAAAAATCATCCAATCAATAATAACTCGCATCTTCTTCTTTCTTATCGTGTCACTAGTTCTTTCGACGAAACAGAGTGGTGAAAGGATTTCAAGTGCGCCTCGAAGAGGCTCCTTTTGTGCACTTGTCACCTATTTTCGAACTTTTTAGGTTCTATGACAGGCCGATTTGTTCACGATGTCTTCCTTCACCGGTTAACTCACATAATATAACATTTGAAATATAAAATAAAAGTACAATAGAGATGTTTTCAAAACTGCACCTTACCCAATAACATTTTCATCCATTTACTGGATGGGGCAGTCCAGTTTTGAGACAATCATCTGTAGGATGCTGTTGCTGCTTGCTGTAAGTGCGTAAGTGCGTATTCGTATTGAAGCCGTCATAGAGAAGTCAACAGTTCGTATGACGTTTAGAAACATTTCATTCTTCAGTGATGGTTTCGATACGAATACTTCACGCCGTGGCGGGGTTACGGCTACGGCAGATGTATGATTTCCACGCCCCAACCTCGTGGCAAAGCACAGACGCTAGACTGCCAGATTAGGTCGCTCGGAATGAGAATGCGTTTCTTACCATAATATTGGACGCACGGCCAGAATACTGATCTCGTGTAGAACTAGACAAGTAACTAAGAAAGCGCGTGTAACTTAACTGCGGCACAAGTAACGAGGTTCTCGTCTTCTCATCGTGTCACTAGTTCTTTGGAACCAGTGTGGTGAAAGGATTTCAAGTGCGGCTCGAAGAGGCTCCTTTCGTGCACTTGACACAGGTTTTCGAACTTTTTTTTAGGTTCTATGACATGCCGGTTTCCTCACGATGTTTTCCTTCACCGTTAAGCACGTGTTTACATGCACACATCGATTTTTCGAACAGAAAAATCTATTGGTGTACGACCGGGTTCGAACCCTTTAGGCACCTCCCACTCGGCCAGCACGGCTTTTTACGAGTTTTTTTTAAGTAACGAGGTGACGAGGTGGTAGAGATCACGACTGTCATGACCAGAACAGTGCTACACAATACTTTGAACCTCATGGGTACACACACTACACTACACCTTTAAATACTCTCAAACATTTTGATGGTCAAGTCTTGAAAGCGCTGTAATATCACAAGCTTCAGTATTCTGGAACTTACTGCTTGGTGGTTTATAACTTTTTTATGCTTACACATTACTGCTTTGCGACAAAATATCTGGTACTGTCTTGGTACCCATCTAGACGGCAGGGGATGCCTCCCAACGGAGGATCCCACCTTAAAAACAATCGGTTCGATTCCCGTGGCATGACAATTAAAGATTTTTCAGTTTAAAAAATGCACGCATACCAATCGCGCGATGGATCTATGTAAAACCATTTTTATTTGTAAGATATTGGAAGCTTTGGACAACGTGCATTTTTAAACTGAAAGACGTTAAATCCTAATTTGAGCCGCTACACCAAAGTCAATAACAATGGAAGTAAGCTTAAGCCGCATTCACACCGTCACGAGCACGCAGTTAATCAGCCAGTCCGCTCGCTCGCCTGCGTGTCACTGCACTATGTAACGGCGGTCACGGGAGGCATTCATCAAATTATATTAAGTATTTTGAAAATAAAAAAAACTGGGATTTGGATAACCCGTGAGTAATTAAAATAACGCGTTTCGTAGATTCGTATTCTGAATTGCGAATTGAGATATACCTAAGAAACACTAAAGTAAATCGAGATTCGAAACCCTTTTGACTTAGGTGAGTTCTCATTAAAAATGTCACAAAGTCCTAGCTTGACTCGCTCAAATTGAATTAGCAAGTACAAACACAAATTACTCACACAAAAAAAAAAACTTTAAAAAATTTAGAGGCGTATTAGTAAAATGTAGAGTTGCGTATAAAATATGTAAAACCCTCTGCATTTCGACATCAAAATTATATAAAAATGGATTCTGAATTTCAATAGCAATCAGTGAACTGCATGGTTCGGGGGGAAAAGTGTAACTCGCCGCCATTTTTATAAAAGCTTTTTCAGACTCAACACTTTTCAGCCACACCACACTATTAATATATTCTACATTCTGTAGTTAGTTTTATTCTATATGCGCTTGTAGCGTTTCAAGATGAACACTAGTTTATTTATTGTATACAACGTACAAACCAAACCACTGAACGTAGAGTCTCGAAATTTGGAGACCATTTTCTTCAAGAAGTGTTCGCATGTACTAAGAAAGGAGTTCTGCTAATGAGCAACGCAAAGAAGTTGTGGGTGTCAGCTAGTTTATTAATAGTATAAATAAGCTTAAAGGTTAAATAACTGAAAACCCGACTGCGAAATAATTATACATTCATTGTTAATTCATTATTCCAAATTAAATTAAAACATATAACTTATAAATTTTTGTAATCTCCTTTAAAATACCTTCATTTTGATACCCTACTCGATGGGTTTGGCAAACAAAAACTATATTAACGACTTACTATTTAGCCCAAAAATTCTCCATTTTGTTTTTTTTTTTAAACCCTCTAAGAACACTCGGGTGATTGAGACGAATCTAACGATACCTTAACTGTCAAAATCTATCCAGCCGTTTGGAAGATACGAGGTAACACAGTAATTTACATACATAGATAGATAGATACACCAACAAGAACACATACATATATACATACAAGATACGCGCGAAATAAATAACCCTTCCTTGGCAGTCGTGTAAAGAAGACTTCTTTCATCTCTTAAAACCTGACTTGGAAGGTAACCGGTTGTATAAAATGCACTTAGCAACTTTATTTTATTCGCTAGCTTTGAAATAGAAAGGTTTTATCTAACATGATGGTGCATGTGAAGCGTACCATGTGTTTCCTTCATATCGCACCATTCTGGCTCTGTATTGAGAGTGTGGAAAAGCCCTAAAGCGCCGCCATTTTCTCTAATGGAGGTTTCCCGCCAATGCTCGGGAAACGCTTCCGGTGCGTTCCGTTTTACGCGTTTTTAGTCACATTCGATAAATATGTCAAGGGTGAGTGCACGCCTGGGGGATACCTGTTCTATTCTAAGGAATGGATTTTCTTTTCTGTGATTACAATAAAAAAATATTAACCTAAATGATATCTAGTAAGAGATCATTGCCAATGATTGGAACAGTGTTAACAAGCTTTACAATACTACCATAAAAATATAACAAATAATGAAAATATGAAATGTGAGAATGAATGGACATTTGTTAGTTACACAATCATGCCTCAATTACCAAATGATGTTTAAGGCGCGGGCAAACCCGCTTACGAAAGCTAGTATGTCTATTGGCTACAAAGCTAATAAGGCTAGGCCATTCATATCCAATATGCAAAAAAGACCTTGTTTTCTTAGCACTGAAGAAATTATCATAATGGAATACGAAATGGAACTACTTAATACATTTGAAGCACTCTTTTTCCATTATGTTCCATTCAGACAGACGACTACAATAGTTGACACAAGTGACAGATGGACAGACGTCCATTAGTTTAAGCGGCTTTCCCGATTCCACGTACGGAACCCTGGACACAAGTTCCGAATACCGTAAAAGGTTTATTTCGGGTCGGCGCCGCCATGTTGGATTTTAGAGATTTCTAGAGGTTTTATTTAAAACCCAGTTTAGAACTTTGACCTAATCCGGCCGAGTGGCGCAGCGTTGCCAGGTGGCGAGGTTAAAGATCTATTTTATGAGAATAACCTAAAACCCGGGTTTTATACATTTTTTTACTGAAATAAGCTCACGTTAAATTAGAAACGAATTGTTTCGGTGGTGGTATCTTTGTAGGCGTAATCTTTTGCCATCATGAGAGCGTTCCGACTTAAATTTGGACTGTTCTAGTGTACGTAAACACCACTGAACAGTCATAGCGAAGCAAAATACGCAATTGCATTTACTTCGCCAACACATTTTTTTAGTTATTTTGATTTTAAAACTAATTTACTAAAATATTTTGATATAATTTAAGACTAAATCGAAAGTATTTTCTTTCAAACAAAAAAATAACTTTACAAATCGGTTGATACCTATGGGACAAAGTTCTGAGGTAACAAACATTAAAAAAAAAACAACCGAATTGAGAACCTCCTTCTGTTTTTGAAGTCAGTTGATATTTTTATTTAAATAGATAAATAAATATGGCTCTTTCCCTTAGGCTCCACACAAAGGGCCTATCCCGTCTGTCCCCGATCGCGCGAGCCCCCGCCTCTGTCCCCGCGAGTCACGTCCGACCACGCTTCTCTTATAATAACCGAGTAATCGCTTCACGTCTATTGCTCAAGTACAGTTCGCGATACAAGTGCTGATAAACAAAAAGTTTCTTGAGTGGCGCCTCTTTTCAACAGACTTCAAAAAAAGGTTTATTGAAGTCGGTAGGGTTTTTTTTTTCCTTTTTTTTTAAACTCTTTTTTGTTTTATATGAAAGGTTTTATATATATTCTCAGATTGGTCCCATAGAAATTTTATGAAAATCGGTTCATTACTTCGGTTATGAAATCAAAATAACAGAAAATAATATGTCGTCGAAGTAAATGAAATTGCGTATTTAGCTTTCCTGTGACTATTCAGTGGTGTTTACGGTCACTAAATCAGTCCAATTGAAGTCGTTTGTAGTATGTTTTTATAAAACTTTTTTGGTAGTGAAAAATTCTTTAGGCGCGCTGAGGAAAATATGTGGTGGGTATTGAATGTGTCTGGGCTCGTAACGCTCGGTCTTGTAACGCTCCTTCGGGTAAAGTCGGCTTGAGTCGACTTGAAGTTTTCGCTTCTGTCATGTGGTCACACTGTTATTTTTATGCTATACAAGATCTGGTTAACGACGTCATTTTTTCAGTTATTTTGATTCAAAACTAAAGTACTAAACCGATTTTAAAGAAATTTATAAGGGACCAATCTGGAAGTGTATCCTTTCAAATACTAAGAGAATTTTAAAAATCGGTTGATCAATGAGGAAATACTGAGGTAACAAACATTAAAAAAAAACCTTCGAAGTCTGTTGAAAAGTGGATCTAAGCTAGAAGGTTGGAGTTCTGTCAGTGACTGTACGACAGCTTTTCCTAATGGTTTTAACACATCATAGTAACGCCGCCATAAGCCACTAACTTTTGCCGTAAATGAGTCCACGGCAAATGGTTCAGGCATGATGCAAACGCACCAGGTATGCTACTCCGGTAACCAGATGTTACGTGGACACGGGATTCGCCGCCATATTGTCGCTGTCAAGGCTCGAAAGAAAGTAGATTGATATGTCCTTTTCTAGTTGATAAGCCATGCTCTAAACCGAAATTTAGAGTAATCGGTTTAGTGGTTTTGTCGTGATTGAGGAACGAACATCTATCTATTTGTCTAGTTTTTTTTTTCTTTCTATATTCTTTCTTAATGTGTCCCATCCATCCTCACAAGTAGGAACAGGATGATAAAATTTAAATCGAAGTCCTTGTCCAGTCCTGTTTGTTTTGGCCATGGACACTGGACAGGCGTTATTTGTTACTTTCAGGAGAGATGTGATTCTACCACTTTATTGTGTACCTATTCGTTAGCATTTTTACCATGTGAAGACAGACCATAAATGTATTGAGTATTGAGAGCGATAAGCCAAAAAGTTTAAACAAATTCATCTGATAAGTGCTTACATTGGTCTCCGGAATAGCATACCTTATAGAAATGTCCTATGGGTTCAACAATCTCTTAGATGTGGTGATAAGAGGCGGGTGTCGGCGACGTGTGAAGTGAACCATTAATATTCCTCTTTTATGTAGATTTAGGCTTTAGCGTTGAAGGTTTATCGTTAGATGTTTACAAACGGGTTTAGTGTGTGAATTATTTCTTAAAAATGAGACAATTCCATAAATAAGCCATTAAACATTACTTCCCAGATTTTGATCCTAATATGTGACTCTATATTGTAACAAATAATACAGGGTGTGATTTTTTGACGTGACTACGTCTAAAAAATCATTGTCCGGTAACGCTCATTGTCCGGTAACGTTGTCATTGCCCGGTAACGCTGTCATTGTCCGGTAACGCTCATTGTCCGGTAACGTTGTCTTGCCCGGTAACGCTGTCATTGTCCGGTAACGTTGTCATTGCCCGGTAACGCTGTCATTGTCCGGTAACGTTCATTGTCCGGTAGCGCTTATTCGCCGGTAACGCTGTCATTGTCCCGTAGTCACGTTAAACTATCGTCCGTAAACCAACTTTACAGACAACCAATTTCTTTTTCTAAATCAACTGGTTTGATTCCCAGCTAGGGTAATTGATTTTTATAAATTCTGAGTCTGCAGTGAAATCTGCCCCCGCGGGTCCTTTAGGCGTTTTTTGACAAAACCAACATACATGCATTCTCAGGCTATTTAATTAAACCCATTTGAAAATTTCACACCCGCAACACAAACGTACTAATATAGGAATTTTGTAAATTCGCAATGCAAACGAATGTGTAGGCGTCGTCGGTTTGTTCAAATAGAAAATCTCTAGCAAGACTTTTACGTTTCACAAACCCATTTTCCGCGATGCGCTTCCAAAGTTGAACATAGAACAGAACTGTTTCCGACGTTTTAATTAACTTTCAAAGGCGTGCATTTTCATACAATGCATCGAAGGTCGCAGCTGCCCCCCCTGCCGTCTAGGGGGGGTAGGTAGGTAGGGGGGGGGGGGTAAACCAAGGCGTTTAATTAAGCAACACTTGCCGGAGCCATCCGGTGCGGTGTGCGGGACGCGGAGCGTACTTCTCGATACTTGAAAATTAATTCTGTCTCAGAAGAAACCTTGATGTTTCTATGGCTTGATGTACTAACACGTAACACACAACAAATAAATACATTTCAACATACAAATAGACTCTTTAGTGCACCCGTAACGAAAACCAACGTTTCATATTTTAGTATCGCTACTTAGCGATATGGCCGCTCATTGTACTAAATGCTCCATAATGTGTATCTGTATCTGTAAGTTCTTTGTCACAGTAAAGAGTTCTCATTCATTCATTCATAGATACACAAATCCTAATCACCCTTTTTTTCCACGGCTAAAACTCAGGCCCAATCTTCTCGATCAAGTCTTGCACTCATACAATATTTTCTTTAAAAAAATTGTGTCACTCAATGTGTACCATTCAGAATTCGCCTAGACGTGTTTCAATACCGTGCCAGTTTATTGTGAAAACATTATTGTGTTCAAGTTTGAAGTGCATTTAGCTAGTGAAATTATTGAGCTTTCGAGACTGAAGCATTGGTGCACCGGCCGAAGTCGTCAAGCTAAGTCGGAGGTCTTCAAGACAAGAGCCAGCCACTGGCTTACGCGAGAAGAAGTCCGGCCAAAGTCCTGTGTAGCACTTTTATGGTCATGGGCAGGCTTGATCCTTATGTCGCCTCTATCAATATATTATCATAGCTCCGTGCTTCAGCCTCATTAGATACCCATCAATAAGCTCCTCATTATCTCGTTAGATCTTCATTGAAATGTCTTCGCTGTCATCTGCGGATTGGTCCTGGCGCGGATGCAGCCGATTAGTACTACAATGTAGTACTACATCTTTAATGAGAATCCAATATGGTGGCAGGATTATTAAGGGTTTTTAAATGTCAATGACAACATAACGACCTTTTCTACCAGCATATCTCTTAAAGATTCAAGATTCGTTTATATAACGTACCAATATTTAGCAGATAAACAATCTAATATATTACAATTTCATGCTTGTAATGTAGGTAATTGATTTTGTTGTTCTTAATTTATGTATTACAAATTTATTACTATGTAATAAATAATATTTTTTTTATAATACAAATTTATTACATTACGTATAAATTTTGGCATACTGTGATAGTTATCCCGAAGGCCAAAAGCAGTACCTACAACACAAGTACCATACTGAGTGTAGACACTGCACACCAATTTTAATGCAATACAAGCCATTCATTAATGTTTAAGATTATCATAATGTTTAAATAATGATGCTTGTTTTTGATCGAATAAATAAGATATCTTTATCTATATTAATACATGCGCTAAGATAAGATAATAGAGTAGGTACATCTTTCAGTTTAAAAATGCACGCATACTCGCGCGAGGGAGATTTTTGCATTCTTCGTGCAGTCTTACAGTAAAAGATCTTCTTCTCTTCCAAAATAAATTAGTTACACGAATATGTAGAGTAGCACTGTTCTGGTCATAGGTAAACTCTAACCACGAGGAAAGCGTATTATAACTTAGGTTATAGTCTCGACATTTAGTTCAAAGAGTAGACAAGTTGAAATCTAAACTTATGGACATAATATGGACAATCTCATAAAAGTTACAATGTTGGCGAGTTGGTATGCGGTCTGTACTCAGTATCTACCTACTATCCGCATTTCCACATCAAAACTGACGCAAGTTCCTATTTGACTTTTAGAATTTATCAAATGCCAGGTTCCCACTGGTGCCTTATCGATAACAGTGATGCCCGAGACACACAAGGCTAGTTTTTCAAGCCGGGATAGCAAGATAGTGATAGTGTGCTATCAAGCTCTAGCTTTATTTCTAGGCTATTAAGCTAATGAAAAAATAAGCTGGTTCTGTTTACACGAAGCCAGAGATGCTAGCTTGTTAGCTTACTATAACTATCTTGCTATCCTAGCTTGAAAAACTAGCCTCGTGTATCGAGAGCATGAAGGACGTATCTTTTCATTGCAGAAACTTATTTAAATAGCGATTGCTCCCACAATGCCTGGACATAAATAAATTAAGTTATATGTTTAATGGCTAACTCAAGGAAAAGTATTATTTTTAGGAAAATCAAGGTGATATTTAATTGGAACTTGTTTGATTGACATTAGGTATACAGGGTGTATTAATCTACGGGTTTGACCACCCAAGTCTAGTTTTAAACGCACCCTTTTGCAAATGTACTCTCACAACACCCTCTTTCTCCGCAGTCAGTTTAAAAACACAAAAATACCGAACTTATTGTCTCTATCCAATTCTACAAAAGGCATCACACCACCCTTTTCCTTCGCAGTCGGGTAAATTACCTATCTAATGATACCCAATTCCACAAAAGGCACTTTATTCAGCGATCCGGTAGCCATACTAACCAAGTTGATTACACACGCACCAGCGACGTGGTTAGACCTCCAATGTCCTGCCTCCTCTCAGGGACCTCCCTCGTCGATATCCGCCCGAAGATCGTGCGCGCCGCTGGTTTCTTTGACAGTGACAATTGCGTGGCGGGAAATTGAATTTGAAGTCTCTTGGGATTTGTCACGTATTCCCGTTACCATCGAGTCAAGTGGCACAATAACCGCAGACTGGACGATGAAAAGTCCAATGAAGCCAAGACGGCACGAAGGAATAAGCCCAATGACCCGAGGACTCCTGAGAGTTGAAGTTAGGGCGAAGGGTTAACACCTGAGGCCCTTACCTGCAGTCAAACCGGACTGTGGAGTAACCGATGATGATGTGATGACGTATTCCCGTTAGAGCACCTATGTTTATCATAATAAACCGCTGCAAATAGCACTAATCCTTTAGTTACCTATAGAAACTTTATATTCAATAATTTTCGCGCCTGGTTAAGTATTATGTATGTTTTTCTTAAAATATGAAATACTGTTTGAATTTTTCGAAGCTTTCACCTTGAAATTCATTGTCTTCGTTTTATATGAATTGTTAATTTACTATTTTGTTATTTATGAACTAAATTATTCATGCAGTTCATTTCTAGGCAATTTCAACTGTATCTTTGGTAAATAGGGTCACATAGTAGTGACGAATTCAATATTCAATTCTAGTTCGAAGTTTCAGATGTGAGCAAGCGAATCTGTGTTTTATCTCAAGTAAGCAAAGATCAATTTTTAATAGTTTATTACTTACAGTGTCAGATGAAAGTGAGTTTTGTATTTTATTTCAAAGGAATAAGGTTACATTTGTGTTAAATATTTAAATGCAGTTTCACTGCGTCTGCCTGCCTCGGGCTTGAAATTATATATTGTAGAAATGAAATGAAAATATCTGCTTTTGATGGCGCCACTGGCGCTTTGATACTGATCAATATTTTATTAATATATCCCAAATTAATAAGTGTATGAATGATTTATTTGTGACAAGTATGGTTAGTTACAGACGTGTCTTATAAATGTATATAGTAGAGTCACATGTATAGGTATACTTCTCAGTCGCGAAGGCCACAATCAAGAATTGAATTAAAATTTAATTGAGTCTCATACTTCACTGAAGAATACAGTATACAAATATTATTTTAATTGATATTTTAATTTCCTAATCTCGATCAATGTAAATATCACAATAAATACCCGATCATCTGGTAGGGTTGGGGTGTTCGGTTTAGAGCACCGATTTGAATAGCACCGCGAGTAACCAAACTCGAAGAGCAACTATCCAACTGCCACTTATCATATCATTTTCATCATTCATCATTTTCGGGTCCTATTCCCACTAAATTTATTTATATGGAAATATTTTTAAGCAGATTTTTTTATATACTAGGTGTAAGTTTTCAATCTTGTTACAATAAAATCAATATAAGATACCTAAGTATCTACCTGAAAGAATACTTTTATTTCAACACAAAAAATATAAAATTTTTCGCGCGCAATTAGTTGAAATCGATCCCCTTCATACCATACATTGGCTTCGTTTAATTAAAAACTTGAATCGGTAGCTTCATCCGTGCGTGTGGAGTACGAGTAGGTACTGGTCGGTACACAAGGGGAACTTACTCATACTTAATGAAAAAAGTCTATGAAATTATATCTGTCCCAATATTACTCAGGTACTTATTTTAATTTTTAGATTAAATATTTGACGCAGTTTAAAAACGTATTGTATTAGGAATATCAGTATAACTGATAAAGCTGTGATTAAAATTATTCAACATTAACGATGTGCTACATATTATTTAACCTGACTGTACTATTCAAGCAAAAGTTTGCTAAATGAAACAAAATACACGCTACTTTGAAAAATTGTCTAAATGCTACTAACTGAATGAAAAATAAAAAGTTTACCAAATGCCACTTTTGCGTAGGTGTTAAACGTGGGTTACGATATGAAACGTTGTCCAAATGGGATGTATCTGGGATGTATCTATAATGGGCCTTCTAAATTACGCATCGTAGTTTTTATGTTTCGATACCTATTGTATCTACCTTATAAAAAATAAATGTAAATGTGAAACAAAATCATGAATAAACCATCTTTAACTTAAAAGATTTTGCAGTAATTTGACTTTTTACTCTTAGACGTTATTTGCGAATTTTTGGAGAGAAAACTGAACAATGAAATAAATGTTTCAATCTTTAATTGTTATCCATGCTCACTTTACTTATAAAAACCGTTTAACATTTTGTATTGCACTGTACCATAAACAAACATTTTGCAAAATATTAGGGTACCATACGTACGCCGCCCGCGGGCTCCGTTTGATGTTCCCTAATTAGTGAGAGGCATAAATCCGGACTCACTGGCTTAGGGTTCCTCTTGTTGAGACATGACATCATTTACGTTATTATAATTTGAGTTACTTTCACACGCCATTTCACACAACGCCATCTAGCCCCAAACTAAGCAGAGCTTATACTATAGGAACCAATAAAATATCTGATAGAATACTTAATAACTTTTTTTTTGTAAACATCCAGACTCAGATCAAACACCGACAGTACCGCAGTGAACTTTGTTTTCCACTAAGTTAAAAAACAATCTATAATCGACTTACATTCGTTTATAAAAAGGCGTCAGTTTAATTTCGTCAGTATTTCTCCTCAATAAATTCATTGACATAAATTAAATAAATAACAACGTTTGACCTACGAAAGGTAGTTAGCGAAAATGGATGCGGAGAGCGAAAACTAAACTCGTGGCGTGATGAAAAAGGCTTACGTTCAGTATTACGTACAGATTAAATTCAGCTGATTTGTGATGTAAGGTTGTCAATGTAAGCAAAAGTTTGGCGGAACCCTTCGGACTTGGGTATCACTCTGACTTGACCATTTATTCGGTTGACCCTCGTTAGTGATCGTCAATGGTTATCGACTTATTGTACGGGTTTGTATGGATGTTTGTATGAGTGTAGGTATCTCTGTGCGGTCCAGTAAGGACTCATATTTGGCCTGGAATTTAATTTGGGGACATTCATTCGTTTTATTATAGAAGTTTGGGACTCATAACTATACTTTCGACAAATAAATCTCATATCTTTTCAGTTCAACAATTTATCGCATAGCTAAATAAATTATAGTACTTTTGTAAATTATAATTTTGGACATTATATGAGATTAAAAAGAGATATAAAAAGAGAAAAGTGAAGAAAATAAACATTTTTTGAACAATGCCTTCATTAGCTGTTCGAAAAGTATAACCAGAAATATGTCCAATTAGCAGAGGGCGGCCATTTTGTTCGAAAAACTTCCTCATTGTACCTATTAATAAACTTTTCAAAAAAGTAATATCCTTGCTTATATATTTTTCTGACGAACGTATTATTATACCTTATCGATGTCTATATTTGGCTTGGTACCATAAGTTCTTTGAAGCAAGTGGTGCGGGTTCGATTCCCGACGCAGGGAATATAAAGTATTGCGTCACTTATCTATTAATGCCTACTTGTACCAAACTGTCAAAGTCCCTAAGCAATTACTTTACTCGCTTGGTAGTTCTTTACAGTCCAGATTATGACCGTTAAGAACTGCCAAGCGAGTAAAGTGATTGCTTAGGAACTTTGAAAGTTTGGTGCAAGTAGGCAAATATCTATTTTAATATGAATTAGTCGAGCTCTTTGAACCCTTCACTAAGCATTTTACTTGACTTGTTTTTGCATCACATCTTTCAATACATATCTAACTAAAATAAGCCTTATCTCAACTTATTAGAGCTTAAAATATATTATGTTGAGATGGTAGAGTCGCCCCGGGTAGCGGGTGTGTCTTGACTCATATACAAGTTTAGACTCTCATCCATTTAAAGGTGTTTGTGTGTATGTTACGTTTATAATAACTATCAGTTGTGGTTGTTATGATAAAGTGGTCAATGTCATATTCTAGTTAAAAAAAAAAACAAATTATTAATCAACATTTTATGACTGCTAGTCGGCCCCGGATCTAGGATTTTTTCGACTGTTTATTTTTTGTTAGTCCTACCCAAAAACAAGCAATAGCAATAAAACCCCCAATTTTTTTCAGGGTATTAGATTACTAGGGAAAATCGCTTTATATAGACCCAAAAACACAATAATACGAAATTATATAGCGGCGAGCGAATCGAGCCGCAATTTTTTTTTAGGCAAAATTTTGCACGCCTTAAATTTAGTTCGAAAAATCGCTTGATCGCTTTATGACCCATCAAATCTTTTGGATTTGCCGCCCCCTGAATTTGGCGTATGGGGCGCCCTGGCTGGGCAGCCAGGGTTTCGCGCCCCCTAGATCCGGGGCTGCTGCTAGTAGCATTTATTGTAAATTGCTTTTTAACGAGGAAAGAAACTTATTGTTGAAAATCCGAAAAATATGTCGATCTTTTGTGCTGTGTAAAATTCATTTGTAAAGCGCTAATATTACTAAGTCACGTGCATGTTATATGATAGATTGAGTAGAGATATATGTTAATAATAATTTAGAGTGTTGAGAGATATTCAAAACATAAAACGCCTAATGTTTTATGTTTATTTAATCAATTTCTCTAGGTTTTTTTATCTATCGTGGAAACCTCGTAATAAGTTGAGTAACTGCTTTTCTAAGCTACTTTAGTACAATTAAAAGCAGTGTTTGTGTACGTCTGGCTGTAAATGCATTGAACTGCACTAAATACGGTTTACGGTTTACGGTTTAAGATATTTATTCTCCAAAGATTTATACATAAATCGCTTACAGAGAATACTTAATATTTCTAAATTATTTACATTATTGAGCATTGGACACTTTGTACATTTACATGATACTATTTAATAGTGCAATAGTATTAGTTACCTACATACATACTCACAGATCATATCATCTTAATAGAACATTAAATAGTGGGTTTTATTCGAACAGAGCCCTGCGTTGATTAGAATACTTAAATGGTATTTTATTGGTGTATTGTGTAGAAAGGTAAATGTTTATTGGCACTTAGACAGTCTTATCGCTGCGACCTCTGCCAGACAACGTAACTGCTACTTCTTGTGATGTAGCAGTGAGCTTGATTCTTGGTTTTTATGTATATTCTGTACATGTGTACACTGTACGTAGTCGTACGTGCAATGTATGTGCGTACATTGTATAGTGAACTAACTTTTGTCATGTCAAATGTATGTTCTAATTTCGGTTTAGAGATATTTTTTTTCTCTAAAGAACTTAAGAAAATAAAGTTCACTTAAATGAGAATTTATAACTAATTATTAATACTGATGTAGGTATTAAAATATAGTATTTAACGTTAATGTCAAAGTATATCTTAAAGTTTGTACAAATAATTTCATATCATTCTTATCATAACTTAAATTTCGAGCAAATAACTTATTTAATTTGAATTATAATTTACTCGTTTATTTCTCATTTTCGCATTAAGAAAATATAATATTTTAATATACCTTTACTGAATACCTCCATATTTCATCCAGCCTTAATTAAATTTATCCATTTTCTCGTAAAACATGATAAAACTTCGCAATAAGCCAAATTGTAAGCTCTCGAGATAGCATGGTTTTAGATCTAAGAGTAAACACAGACACGTAGCTGTAGGACAAACAAATAACAAACATGACCAGAATATCCTTGAAAGTAACTTTGTATTGTTTAGCTCATAAAACGTAAAGTTACAAAAACGGTAAAAATGAAAAACAAAAGTAAAAACAGACGTTCAAAAGTGAAATACAAATTGATAAAATTAAACATTTCGAATATGTAACTTGTTTTAAATATGTATAATGTCAGGTACCTACTTCATGTTAATCTAATACTTATCCAACTCTTCTTTCGATCCGAAAGTAGTGGGTTTGAACCTGGTCGCTCATCAATGGATTTTTCTGTTTCAAAAAATCTACTGTGCATTCCCATTCACACACCGAAATTTACACCTGAAATGATTAAAAATCGAAACCGGCATACCGGTTTTTCAAGTCATAGAGCCTAAAGGTTCGAAAACATTGTGTCTAGTGCACGAAAGAAGCCTCTTCGAGGCGCACTTGAAATCCTTTCACCACACTGGGTCGAAAGAACTAGTGACACGATAAGAAGAAGACTTCAGATCCCAATCTTCGGCTCTCCTAGTCAACACGGAGCCAGATCATTTATTGGTCTGACTACATCATGTTATTCTGAGCAGACCCTTTTAAGTAATGCCTACTTAATTATGTATACATACCGCCGTTTAGACCTTCAGGTAATATTTAATCGTGTACTTGAATTACGAAGTAGATAACGTTTCTTTGAGCTAAAAAATAAATATGTGGTCATGTTGTTGTTTTTTTTTTCTGTACATCAATCGACATTAATAATAACATAATAATTAATATTAATATTTAGGGAGTTTTAGGGAGGATAATTAACAAAATTTTAAATTAATTTTATATGAATCTTAATATTTTAGAAACACTTTTAAGTCTTTACCTGACTGATTATAGAACACTAGTTCAATTTTAAACCATATTCTCGTTTTCTAAACAGGAGATAGGAATAATAGGGAAAATGTTCTCCTGATCGTAACTAGTTGTAAAAACCCACAAAATATTTTTCCTGATCGTACCTAGTAAGATCGTGCTAGTCCCGATTGATCCTAGTAAGAATGCAGGAGGTAGGGACAATCAGGAATAGACGGTTTTTAATTATAATAATAATACTTTTTATTTCAGACCAAGATCAAAGTAGAATTTAATGTCAACACTAAAATGAAAAAATATTACAAATAAATATGTATTATTCTTTAAACCTTTTATTTATTATTTTCTCCTGTTACTTTAAGAAAGACGCCAACGCCCATCCGTCAATTAGCACAAAGCACGCAACGGTTACTATACGGTGTTCACACGGACTTGGCTAATTGATGCTGAAACATTCGAGAGGTTAAATAAGGCTTTAACAGTAAATTTGTTTTTAAAATATATGTATGTTTATTGTTTTTTTTTTTGTTACAGGTACTGTGAATGTGTTTTAAACAAAGCTGAGTAAGTTGCTAAATATACAAATAAGTTCAAAGTTTTACAGAAACCAGACTGAATAATGCCTACTTGCACCAAACTGTCAAAGTTCCTAAGCAATTACTTTACTCGCTTGTATGTTGTGTAGTTCTTAATAGTCTAGATTCTGACCATTAAGAACTGCCAAGCGAGGAAAGTAGCTTAGGAACTTTGAAAGTTTGGTGCAAGTCTGCATACGAGCATTAACTTTTTGTATAGGCCATAGTAGACTAAAATTTTGGTAATTTGTAAGTCACTCCCCGGGGCCAAAAATAATCCAATGACACCTCATTTTCCAAAATCCAACATTTGTATTGTACAGCCATTTAAACAATTCATTTAAAAGACGAAGAAGAAAGCTTATTCGCAGTTGAGTAAAAAGTTATGTTATAACTTTATATTGATCGTTAATGTTGTAAGCTCCTGTACGCGTCTATTTTGAATCTCTATAAAAGGAATTATTTGTCTGATGTGTCTTCAATTAGCGACTCAATTAACGTTTTATGCCGGCCCCGGGCTTGTTCCCTTAATGCCGTCCCGGGCACAGGGACGGTGCAAGGGCCGGGAGGTGGGGGCATCAAATAAACTCCTAATGTCAAAAATTGGAAATTAAAAGTGATAGTAAAAATAATTTCACTGATTGACAATAAAAGTGAGTAGAGATAGAGACTAAAAGTGAGCTAAAATAAATGATAATTACAAATAGCACCTAACTTTGCAAGAATCCTAAAAATAATATTGGTGATATTTGCTGTAGTGCTATTGAAATAGATGTTCCGCCCTACTAAGTCAGAAATTCGAAAGTTTTGTATGTCCTACACAAACCGGATATCTGATTGCAAATATGTGAAGCATTTTACAAAATCATTTATTGAGACCCTTATTTTACCCTCGTCCTTAGTCCATCCCTGTCGCAGGTTATATCTGGATGCCGCAGATGTTCATAAATAAATATAGACGCGAGGGTGGGGCGCGTGTGTCGGCGGCTCGAGATAACGCGACTTGTGCAGTCTGATTGGGATCGGCTACTGTACTGGGTAAACTTTGATCTTATTTCATTTGTCATAGCTATTTTAGGAAAACATACTCCTTTTGATTTAACCCTTTTATTTTTCGACGAGGATCTTGGTTTTAATTTTAATTGATTTACTTTGAGTCATTTGTAAGCGTAGGCTGGATACGGACTGGATTTTTCATTTAGTATTGGCATAACAAGTTGTCTTTTTCAGCCCATAAATCATAATACCTATTTTACAACTGACTGAATCGTTTTTTTAGTTTCGGTGTCATAGAGCAACAAATATCTTATATACATCCTCCCAGAGTTGCGAATTTTAAGTGGATTAAAACTGATACAGCCTTAACTGATATAGTGCACGAAAGAAGCATCTTCGAGGCGATATGGTTCGAAAGAACTATTGATACGATAAGAATAAGAAGACTGATATCTTGTCGCTATAAAACTTTACCTCTTTGGCTCTGATCTTATTACCGTGTCACTAGTTTTGAACCAGTGTAGTGAAAGGATTTGAAGTGCGCCTCGAAGAGGCTCTGATTTATAGTAAATGGCTACCCATTTACTATAAATCAGCTGTATAGTCTTATGTGTACGAAAGTAAACAATGCAATCGCTCCGTTTTATAACATAGAAACTAAATTCGGCTTATAAATAGACTACCATTTAGTACCACACTCGCACCACACCCTACTACGCTGTATGATGGATGTGTGACAATATGACAGGCGCACAGGCCGCTCGCAGTCGCACGTGGCCCGTAGGCGGCGAGTTGATGTATGGCGCGAGATGGAACGTTTCATATGTCTCGAGATTGGAACAAAATGTGAGGGGAGCGTGGGGTGCGAGTTATAGCGACATTCAGGACCTCTGTCTGGAATGTGCAGAGATTTCATATTACTGTAGAGATATTTCAGTTCAAAAATGCATTTTTAGGCTGAAATAACTCTTTCATAATAACTTTTTAACAAAAATTCATAGACAAAAGCGATTCTCTTCAAGATCTTCTGTGTAAAATTCCTATAAAATAGGCTACATTAACAGTGAATGCAGTATTCCTATGACCAAGATAAATGAAATGACACAAAAATTTACAAAATTCATTTCATTCCAACACAAATGACAAGAAAGTTCTTCCAAGTTTGTGAGCTACGAATGGCTATGTGCAAAAGGTAATTATTTAATGAGAAAAGAAAAAAAAACTTATTCTACCCCAAAATTTGAGGGAATTATCTAAAAAAAATAACGTACCCTAATCCAACTTATTACGTTAGGAATATAATGAGAACTTAATTGACATCACTTGTTCACCTCAACTTGAGATTTAAGTTTTAGGTTCCGGGTTAAAAGGGTCTGGAAAATCACATTTTGGTACGAACTCGGATGGAACTTACAAGTTATCAGAAGTTGGGCGGGTTGAAAAGTTAACTTGATGAGTCTTGGAAAAAAAATACAAATTTAACTTAGATTGAGCTTGAGATTATCTACAAAGATATAGCTTTTAAACATCTGTTTTCAATCATATTCGTCGTAAGTAATTTTATTTATTAGGGATGATAAAAAACTGTAATAAAAATCTTACTTAATAATTATAGTACTTAGATTAACAACATTACAGCCCACTACGTTATCAAGAACACATATTTATAAACACATATTTATAAAGAAATTTTACATAATTTCGATTACAGGTTACTTGCAGAAATCAGGGCTCGAACTCAAGGAGAATCAGAGAGCATAGTAATTTACCTCTCAATTATGTCAGGTCTTTTTGCACGATTGTCAAAAACGCTGACGGAATCTGACAAATTGGAAATTCTACTCCATAACATTCGGCCATCTTATGCAGGTAGTATCGCCTCTGCTCCTGAAGTCAAAACCATCTCTGAACTTCGTGACTTGTGCCGCAATTATGAGAATGTGCAAGCTCGTCTTTCTCAATTCAGAGAATCTCCTCGTCAGACATCATATACTCTGGCGCCGGAGTTTGCATATGCTGGTCCGTCAAATTTTCAGAATAGAAACAAGTTCTCCAATCATTACAGCAATAATCAAAATAAACCTAATAACATTAGCAATTTTGTTCATGCTATTGATTCCACTAATGTAAAACCGCGTTATTGTCCTCGCTGTCGCACAGACACTCATAATCTGAGGCAGTGTAGGGCCAAGCAGAACGTGGTCTGCTTCGTTTGCGGTCGCGAGGGAGTAAAGACTCCAGACTGCCCTACTTGCAGCCAAAATAAGAATACAATTTCAAAAAACTGATTCGCGAGGATTGTGCGAATAATAAAGAAGACCCTGAGATCTGGCAAGAGTGGTTACGCACGATAGGTCTTTTCTTTAAAACATACAATGTTCACACAATTCTCGACGATAGGCATGTTTTCGATAACAGACCCTTTGTCTCTGTTAAAATAAATGAGTTTACTGTTGCGGGACTCTTAGATTCTGGTTCAGCTGTCACAATTCTAGGGAACGGTGCCCACTCCTTCTTTGACAGTAAAGGGTTTCCCGTGATCAAGGACCAATCTATTCAGTAATTTTATTTATTAGGGATGATAAAAAACTGTAATAAAAATCTTACTTAATAATTATAGTACTTAGATTAACAATATTACAGCCCACTACGTTATCAAGAACACATATTTATAAACACACATTTATAAATAAATTTTACATAAGAAGACCACTAGAGGATCTGTATTATTTATCAAAGTAATTTCGATAAGTTTTTTTGTAAGAGTTCATGCATGTCTATGACCAAAATAGAGCTACGGCTTTGATTTACTTTGCTCAACGCATCATTGCTAATAGCGCTCGTCCACTTTGAGTTATTAAATTTATGTTTAGTCTCGAAAGCGCAGTTATTTGTTATTTTATTGTTATGTTGGCTACAGTGCCTTCAAATCGAAACACAATAATGCTTGCACACTAATGATTTGAATAGGTGCCACTGTACTGGTAACCGTCTATTCGAAATCCAGCCGGGGGCTTCGTCCAAAGATTGCTTTTCATGAATTTGGACTGTTTTTAAAACACGTATAAAATCTAAATTAGAGTATGAAACCTAACTAATTTTTGTTCACACCATCGGAAAATATGGATTGAACGAATAGTGTGTAGAAATGACTATAATACAGCGTACTGTTTGAGTGTAAGTCCATAACACTTTGTATGAAGATTCACCTTATAGATCCACCTTAATAGGATAATCAAGCTATTATGTAGGTACTCATATGTTGAAAGATATGTGAGTCATTGAAGCGTGTCGGATGCGTCGAGCGGAACTCACTGCATCTCAATGGAAGATAATTATAGCAGTTAATGGATTAATGGGCGCGCACGTGGACTATACAATACATTTAAGTTTTTAACTTATTTATAAGTAATATTAAGTAATATTTATTTCATATCTAAGTGTAGTAAAAATTTTCCTATGTGTAGTGCCTACTATACTACTCCTGCCTAGGAGTACCTAGTGTACGAAAATTTACGGCTAGATAGAGCGACGATCTGCGCGCTATACCTGGCAGAAGATGGGTGAGAAGAGCCGAACATCGGGCTTAGTGGGGCGCCTTGGGAGTGATCTACATCCAACAGTAACTGCTTTAGGTTTAAATTAATTAAATCGCACCAAACTAAGTAAGTGAGGCAACATTACAATTTTAAAACAAAAATAGACAAATCTGTTTTGTTTTTGTGCCTTAACGTACCTAAATATAGTCAAATCGTAATGTCAATTAGTTAATGTGATTTGTGGAGTACAAAAAAAAACTATCAAGTTTTTTTTTATGTCAACAAAAAGACTTGTAAGCCATACATTTTCAAATCTCTCTACGCATGAGATATTTGGGTGTCCTTCGCTGCGCTGCGCCGACGCACCTCCGAACGGAATCTAATTATAATGCGTAATGGATTCATTGTGAATGAATTATCGTGTTTGGACGCGGCCGTTCATCTCTGCGAGATGCATCAACGGCGATGTGATTGTTAATGCAGCTTCGAAACGGGAACTGCTTCCTTTATAATTTTGAATATGTTACTAACTTTAGAATAAGCCTTATGTACTAACAAAATATGGTGTCATTAAATGAACCGAATTAAACAAATTTGATTTGATTTGATTTATAACAGATACTGAATGAATGAATCTCTATTGCAAAGGACTTCGATTCGGTATTAGCCTTTGACCTCAATTAGACATCTGGCAACATACCTACCTATTGACTATACGAATAGGAGAGACTATCTTATAATTTAGGTATACTTTAAATTATAATTATCTTATCTTATTTAACAGAGTTAGTGCTCTGAATTTCGGGTTGAGGGTATGTTTGTCAATAATTACGCTGAATGATTTTGCAATACAACCAATTTACCATTGCCTCTTTCTATCCTCAAAGGTTTGCTGGAAGAAAACTCTTATTAGGGTTAAGCTCGCCTTTTTTCATGTCTTTTCTTTTATGTTTTATTCTTTAACTAGTTCGTATGTAGAATAAAGAATAAAGTTGTGGGTATCAAACATCATCATTATCAGCCTATCGCAGTCCACTGCTGGACATAGGCCTCGCCCAATGAGCGCCATCGCGCCCTGTCTTCGGCTTGCCGCATCCATCTTCTGCCCGCAACCTTCCGCAGATCGTCACCCCACCTGGCCGGAGGGCGTCCTACACTACGTTTGCCGATTCGCGGTCTCCACTCAAGAACTCGTTTACCCCAGCGGTTATCGGTTCTTCGGCAGATAAGACCAGCCCACTGCCACTTCAGCTTGCTAATTCTCTGAGCTAAGTCGGTAACCTTGGTCCTTTAGGGTGACAGCTAGTATATTTCACGGGTATATCCACAACCTTGACGTATTTTACGTTCGACCCGCTGCAGTATTCAGCGGCCGGCGCGGCGGCGGCGCGTCTGCTAATATTCCTAATGGGCATTAATTATTCAGCGGACGGTTCGTGCTTATCGGTTTCTTTAAATTTGTGATTGGGCGGCCTTCCGCGGAGATGTACAACGGTAATGGCTAATGGGCGATTGGCTTTTAATAAACTGATACGTTATCCATTATCGTAACTTTGAGGTTTTTAATTTATTGAATTATCAAAAGAAACTTGACTCTTGCAATTACGATTTTTTTATTATTGTAAAACCTTTATTATTCAAATTCAATTACCAGGTCGCTAAATGCTGCCCCCTCGGGGAGTGGCTCTCGAGACTTCAAAGCGTCTGAGGGGATGTATGTAGAGTTCACATCGTGTAACTGTACACTGTTCTAGCTGCCGCCCGCGACTTCGCTTGCGTGGCATCGGGATGAAAAGTAGTTTATCTGTATTCCCAGCTCAGAAACTATACCCATACTGAATTTCAGCTCGATCGGTTTTGTAGTTTTGGCGTGATTGAGGACCAAACATACATCCATCCTCACAAACTTTTCCTTTTCTAGTACTGATTCGAAGAGCACTGTAGTTTGTGATATTACTGGGATTTCAAGACTGACGCCAAAACTGTTCAGTAGACGAGAGCTATCAGCAGAGCTGCACCTGCCTACTTGATTGAACGTCCTGTATAGCTCGGTTTCGGTCATAGGAAGACGTCATACCATCAGGAGAATTGAAATGGGATTTTCTGCTTTGATTTGAGAGCTCCTTGCTCGCATATAATTATTAACGTTTGTTATAAATAAAAAACTATCATAAATAATAAGATTAAATGAAAATGCTGAATATTTACAACCAAAATAAAGCATTTTGTCAAAACAAACTTTTTGAAGCGAGTGTAATGAAGTAAATACGACCCACTCTTAACGATAAACAATTTCAACCACCCTGTATAAACAGCCGCCATCCATTCTGAACCTTATTTATACGCTAATAGCGGCGCAAATACATTACTCAACCTCCCCTACATTTTCAAATGGTACGAAATAATTACTCCTAAACTCTTCAACAGAAAATGAACCTTATTAATTTCGTAACAACGTTCATTATTTGATCACAATTTATAGAATTTTTAACTTTTTATTGTTTGCGCGTTCGATTTTGAAGCTAATGTATAGGTAGTTAAAGTTAATTTTCCTATGATGGTTCTGTTAGGGTGTCTTGTGTAAATATTGAAACTCCTTGGGAAACAAGGAGTAATTATCACACGTGTTAAAAGAATATAAAATACATCGTTAAACTAATTTAATGTTCTTGTTGAGTGACCATATGTCGGATCTCATAAAGTGATGAAGTTCAGTACATCTTTTTATTTATTTTTATGTTTTCTGAACGAGGATATTAAAACATAATGTACTGTACTTACGTCATGCTATAACAAAGTCTACACCCCACGAAACAATTCTGTGTCTAAATTAAGATATTTAAATAAAGCAATTATTGTACCATTTAAAGAAATAAAAAATAATGTTGTATAAATTAGCTTATAATAACCCATCATACTTAATCCATACTTTTTAAAATAATGCTGTTTGTTTTCCAAATACTGTAAAAAAAAAAAAAAAAAAAAAATTTTATTTAGTTCATTAGCTGTTTTTTTTTCTGAAATATGTTGGTTTGAAAAAGAAAAAACAATAGTAGCATGGTTGTGTTTCAGCTTCGCCATCGAGAGTGAGACAGGGGTGAGATAGCTTTCAAACGACATCCTGAATGAAAAAAAAGGATTAGTCACAAAATCGCAAAAAACAAATTATGTGCAAGAATTTTAAAGTAAAAAGTAAAATTTGGGATCAGCGATGCTCAGCGCGCCTAAAGAAGTTTTCACTTTTTTACCCAACGTGTGAGTAAAACCTCAGGCGACGGGTAGTATCACAAACAACGACAAATTCTCGTTATTGGGTCAAAGCACTTCCGAAGTGGCCCCTAACGGCAGAATAGCGGCGTTAGTTCGTAATTATAACACTCGGGCGGACGTTACGCAGGCCAGCCACACCATCACCTACGAAAAAAAACCAAAATATAAAGATCAAGTAGGTAGGTTACAGATTGAGCATTGCTGATAATGTAAATCACAAATTTTTCAGACCTAATTTTATTTCTACTCTCTAAGAATAAACATTTTATTACTTTGTTTCAATATATTTCTCTTTTACGACAAAAGTTTGAACCAAAATCGTTCAAAAACCACTTTGCTCTCTCCTAAGTAAAATATACGAGCACACTGAATCCCATACTCATATTTTCTTGCAAATTATTAATTTTTTTAGCAAAACAAAAATGAATCCACAATGCAAATATGTTCAGTGGGCAGACGTGAGTAGAGGCCAAAAATACAAAAATATATGCCTTAAAAAATTATAAAAACATCGAACCTAACATTAAACTAATATAAACTGTATTACTTCACTCATAAATATCATATCTCTTTGAATATGGATGTAAGGTTTTTAAGAAAATGTCGTGTATTTTTTATTTTATAAAAATTGTACACGAAAAATTATCTTTATTTTTATGGAAATAAGACTTAAATTGGAATAACATCGCGTGGGTGTTAAGGGCCCATATTAGCACATATTTCACGAACTTATGTTAATTTAGTGAAATGCGTTACATTTGGTAATGTCTGATGCGAATCCACTCCATTTTGTATAATTTTACTGAATTTGGATGTGAATTCTTTTGAAAAGCAATTTCACGCCTAATCCAGTAATCGAATTTATTTGAATCGCCCAATGGAATAAAACAAGACTTTCCTTATGTTATTTTTATCCATTCTAGAGGCTGGTTGTCATCAAAACAAACTGGTAAAGAAAAAATTAAATAGAAAAAATTTCTATTCTAAAAGTTCCTTATAAAATTATAAAAAAATAAAATTTTGAAAATGTGGTAAGTACGTAAGTATAAATACCAGTGTAGATTTTATCCTAGATGTCAATGCAACTGTCAATGCTTGAACTTTCGCTACTTTCCTAAAGCCATCTCCCACTCATATTATTATAAATGCGATGACTAAATTTTTTGAGGATAGCTGAATATATAGATGTTTTTTGTTTAGTAACGCCGAAACAACTAAACTGATTTAGCTGAAATTCCCTATGAGCATGGTCTTTAAGCGGGCGAAGTCTCGGGCCGCACCAAGTCTAAAATAAAATTAAGCAGTGAAGGTGATATTCAAACATTCACACACTCACACCCCAGCACTAGGATTCCCTGTGTCGCAGGTGGCATGGACACATACAAGACATCACAACATCCAAGACCCGAGAACAAACATTTGTGTTCGTCACAAATATTTGCCCCGGCCGGGAATCGAACCCGGAACACGAAGCTTCGTAGGCAGGGTCACTACCAACTAAGCCACGGTGTCGTCATATCAGGCGGTTCACTAGAGTGATTATTCACTTGAATGAATCTTCGTTTTCCTTTCATTCTATGTTCACACAGCTAAGAGGGAATGATATAGAAAAGAACATTCACTGTTATTTTCTTTTAATGTGTCATCCAATGAAGTTGTGCGACCGGTGCAACACAACGCAGAAAAAAATATAAACACGTGACGTCGCGCGTCGTTCGGCTACGGGACTCGAGACAAAATGGCGAATGACGAATGAACGTTCTCTCAGTGCTCAGACTGTTCATTTCTCGATCATTCGGAGTGGGAGTGAAAGATGCGAATGCCAATTTCCAACACTGTTGGATCGGTTCACTACTGAATTCATTCGGCACTTATGTTTCATTTTGTGTTTAGATGCGTCACTTGGAGTGAAGGATGCAAAATGAAAGACGAAAATGAACAAAAAATTACTCGTCTGATATCACCTTTAGGTAATAGTGTGAGCTTGAAGTGAGCATAAAAAAAGACCAATTATTTCAAACTAATTCACCCTCCATTCTCAATTAAACAATTTGTGAAATCATGTCGTCATAATGGTTACGGCCGTCATCCGTAATGTATCATAATGTGACACTCCGTCATGATGGGTGACCGGTGCCAGAGGGCCATTCCCCATTCCCCACTCCCCACTCCTCAATGACCATCAAATGATGACCAGCACAATCACTAATTAAACTTTACATGTTTATATTAGTTTAGTTATACTTTTTTTCAAAGAATGAATTCCGTTTTTAAGATTTTATCAATTTCAAAAATTACGCTGCTTTGATCTATTTTGGTGCATCATCCATATAGCCGACTTTGGGATATTTGATAATTTATTTATTTGCTCATCATTAATTACAACCACTCTTAGTGCACCCGCAAACGAGTCGTCGACTACAGCAATCGGTAGCCGGCGTCAGTCAGTTTTCATGGTGCACTTATTTAGCTAAACTTACTATGACAGAAAAATACATAGTAATTTGGTAGAGATCATTCTCTTAAAAATGCATGGCTCTCAATTTGCGCGATTCTTGGGCATTGTATGAAAATATTTTATAAGCTTATCTGTAATAAATATTTGACTAACCAGATTTATGCAATTTAACATTTTGGTTAATAATAATAAATTATTTATTGAATTAAATATGGCGGCGTTATTAGAGGGGCGAGCATTCTTACAATATACCTTTTATGGCAGGACAGTTACCAGTAGTATTTCTGTAGGAGAGTTTTTCTACCCACTGCATAAGATATTATTTTCTTTCTCCATTTGCAGTGTCGATAAAATATGATAAAGCTAGACGAGTCACGCGTAGCGGTGCTACGCCGCGTAGTACGTGACTACGTCGTAGCCGTTAGCGCTACGAGAATACCATGAGCTGAATAAACTACGTATTTGCGTGGTATTTGTGAGATTATTTTTTTCTTTTGTTGATCGACATAAGAAATGGAACGCAAGAGAGAGATACAATCCTTTGGCCGTAGAATGCCTTAGTAGTTTTGTAGTGTAGCGAGAGGTAGCCTCAATGGCTTAGTGAATGAATGAAATTAAATGAAATTGTTTATTGCATTAAAAATATTAAATAAGTTAAATTACAAAAACATGAAAGTGGATGGATTTACGAGAAGAGGAAGACCAAGGAAAATATGGATGGACTGTGTGAAAGAGGATATCATAGATTAACAACGGTGTTCCTACAGAACACCAAGACGGAGAGTACCAAATTGAAAGCGGAATACAGGATCGATAATTTTCAGACAACCTGTCAATATAAATGAAATATCTCCATTTTCAACTAATGTTTGTTACTTTTTAAGATGTAGTTTTATTGACAATGAAAAAGCCTAGTAGTTTAAACATATAATAGTTATTTAACCCTATTAACTAAAAAAAAATTGGTTGCCTGTAAAGTTGATTTACGGACGATAGTTTAACGTTACTACCAGCGTAACGGTACAATGAGCGTTACCGGACAATGACAGCGTTACCGGACAACGACATCAACGTTTTCGTGGATGCAGCCGGCGTTCATCGATTTATTCTGTAATTCTTTATTGTACACACAAACATATTAGAATACAAATCATAAAAGAAAAGACATGTACAAAGGCGAGCTTAACCTTAATAAGAGTTTTCTTCCAGCAAACCTTCTGAGGTTAGAGAGATGCCATGGGAAGTGTGGGGGCGTGTACAGTAATATAAATATTAATGGATAAATTAAAATTATGAAGAAGAAAATATATATAATGTTTGAATAAATATATCTAAATACATATAATAAATACTACTAAATAAACTAGAATTAACACCTATACATAAATAATAAATACTAACATAAATACTGAATATATCACAGTGATAAGTAGTGCTCTTTGACTCTGCTTCTGAAAATGTTTAGTGACTGACTGGCTCTAATAGTGTGAGGAAGAGTGTTCCACAGTTGGACAGCATGGACAGTGAATGAATCACCGTAGCAGCGGGAGGAATGAACTGGGGTTCTGAGAAGAAGCGACGTCGTAGACCGGCATGGCTGACCGCGAGGGACAAGATAGTTAAAACGCTCACGGAGGTAAAGAGGAGATAGAGGATTAAAAAGAGTGTTATAAAGAAGAGTGAGAATATGAAGGTCACGTCGACGACGGATAGGGAGCCATTTTAACTGAGACCGGAATTGGGAAACGTGATCAAACTTGCGCAAACCGAAAATGAAACGGATGCACAGGTTCTGAAGGCGTTCCAGTTTATTAACAAGTTCCTCCGTGGCATCAAGAAAACAGACATCAGCGTAGTCGATGATAGGTAAAAGCAAAGATTGAGCGAGATAGACTTTAGTCTCAAATGGTAAAAACTTTTGGAGACGCTTGAGGGACTGAAAAGAAAAATTCACACGTTTGCTAATCTGATTAATGTGAGAACCCCACGATAGCTTCCTGTCGAAAATGACGCCCAGATTCTTAGCGTTGTTAGAGAATTCAATCGGCACACAGTCATACACAACTGAAGGAATGGAAGATTGTTCTATTATGTTTAACATATAGGGAGTACCTAAAATCAAGGTTTGAGACTTTGTAGGATTGACTAGGAGACCAAAGGCCTTCGCCCAATTACTAACGTTATGAAGGACACTGTTCATTTGGGCAATGCCATCAGAAATCTCCACAGCTTTGAAATGGATTTGATTTATTAGGCGTAGTCACGTCTCAATCAAACACATTCAACCGAATAGAGAAACTGTCCTTTTTTGAAGTCGGTTGGGGCCACCCATAGACCGTTGCAAACGATCTATAGGTAGCTCAACTGTTCCAACTCGATAACAGTAGACTGTTATTTTATATATTTCTCTACTGTTTAAATTCTTTATCTATATTACTTAATTTGTCTTTATATTTAAAGTTCTATTTCAGTGGAATTTTAGGTTTCATTTAACGTCTAGTCTTATATTCTAGTTCTTAGCTATGTTTTTTTCTTTAACGCAGAACGTAAATATGTCCGAGAGGAGGGCGTTGAGACTGCTATACAGTTTTTAACTTTTGTAGTCTCACCATTTCTACTGTGACATAGTTCCTTTATGTTTAATTGTTCTGAATAAATAATTTTGAATTCGAATTAGATTTATGAGGATGAAGTAATGTCTTAGGTTCAGTGTTGTGGGCGGGTCGTAGCGGAGCATAGTTCAATGTTATACTCTGTGGCCGAACAATGGAACATCTGTATCAGTATCTCCTGTTTCTCATAACATAGGTACGCATAGCTCTGATGTGTTTTATCATAACATGGAATTAATATTATTAGGTACTTGTGCAAACGGGATATTTATCGTGATTCCTTTCAAGTTCTTTGAGCTATATTTCAAAAACTTTTATAAATGAAAACAAATAAAGGAGAACGTGCTCAATTCGGTTGTTTTTTTTTTTTAATTTATGTTACACCTCAGAACTTGGTTGCTTATAAACCGATTTGAAAAATTATTTTATTTGATAGGATTTATACTTCCAGATAGGTCCCATAGAAATTTCATGAAAATCGGTTCGAAACTTTGGTTTTGAAATCAAAATAACTAAAACGTCATCCAAGTAAACGAAAAAATTACGTATTTTTCTTCCCTGTGACTACTCAGTGGTGTTTACGGTCACTAAAACAGTCCAATTGAAGTCGATTGTAGTATTTATTTGTAAAACCATGATTATTTTATGTTAAATAAACATCAATTATATTTTGAAAATATCATTATCTTTTCAAGTACCGCACATCCTCACTTCACCCCCACAAGCGCGCTCCACACGGCCAGCTGTGCGCACACCTGGCGCGCGCGTTGACGGACTGACACCGAGATTTATGTCACGTGACACCAATGACAATGTATCCAATGTGACATTAGTGGTTTATTGCTCCGTCCGTAGCTCCATTTAGGTGTTTTGTTATTTATGGATGTTGCAAAATAGAAATGCGCTGACTGGTTTGTTTTGAAATAAGAAAATATTCTGTAAATTATGTATAGATTAAATATTAAATAAGTGTCAAAGAAGATGATTTCCGATAGTTAGTAATCACACTTTCGTGTGAATAAATAAAACATTGCAATAAAAGTGTTCAATTTCATAAACTGAAGAAACATGGCCTTAAATGGTGGTCAGTTTCGAAAGCCTATTATTTTAATTACAATTAATTGACTCTAGTAATGAAAATACGTAAAACGTGCATTTCAAAGTGTTTCCAGTATTCTGAAAACAAAATGTTTTCTTCACTTTAATCAGTTTGGTGCGTGTTTAAGTAACTAGATTCCACCGCGATTGCGCTAGTGTCAGATGTCAGATTCATCCTCGGCTGTCAATGTGTCAATCAGAGACAGACGCGCGTCAGCTGTCAGGTGGCGCTCGAATCAGCCGCGTGCACCTGCCCTTTATTTGGTTAGTGGACGGATTGCTCGGAATTTTGAGGTGCCTAATTTGGGACTCGGTTACTTATGCGGTTATCACGAATTGTTATTTCAACCTTTGCGTTTATAGATTGGAAAGATTTTTATTATTTATTTTATTAACTCTAATTAGAACGGCTTACACCATTTATACTAATTAAAGATACTTAGTTAACATTTGTCAATAGATAATTTTAGATGTTAGCTCCTTAAGGGTCCGGTCTGCAAGCGTGGGAACTTTTGATTGAACACACACATAGATATTTTCTACTCATACAGACTCATCGCGCACTCATAGTATACCCCCCTGGAAAGAAACAAATATACTTTCGGTGCTACGCACAAGTTACATTTTCATAACACCTTTATCTTTGTAGGATGCTGAAGAATGTCATAAAAAACACGCAATGTATTGAGCCATTAGCTTGACATCGCGACGCCCGTTGGCCAGTAGTGAGTACTACTTATTAGCCAGCGGCAAAGGGTGGGGTCAGAGTGTACGATTTTTGGATATTATCTCAATCTATGAAACAAAGTCAACAAAGAGTTAGTTACACAATAATGACTCGAAAATGGTCCCCACGCGTACAAAGTCGCGGACGTTAAACTAGTCAAGTACAGTCGCGTGCAATAGTATGTACACATATCGACATTTTCAAAATTATGTCTTCATACTTAGTTACAATAATATGTACACACCAAAACACCCATATTATTATGTTGCCATCAACTTATGTCATAATATTGTCAACAAGTCGATGTCAGAAATAAGTAAACACTATTGACTACAGACTACAAATATACTGACTGACTGAATTACAAATATATGTAAACAAGTTGCAGTTGCATTAAAATGTAGTAATTCATTCCTTGGATCTTTATTAGTCTTTATTAAAATATTTTTCTTTTATAAGTTAGTTTCGTTAGCTTTAGATAATGAGAAAAATCTTTTTCTTTTTCAACATATGAATTACCACTCACTGACTGATTGACTCATTGACATCATTGTTCTCCCAGATGCAGTTTTATTTTGAAAAATCTAATATGGGGAATACAAAGAGGAAGACGGGTTGAGTTGGGGAAAACCTCGACTTTTCACTTTTTTTTTACGCCCTAGGGATTAAACATGGTATCTCGTAAAGTATAAGACTTGGTGTATTACAAGTTTTGGTCAAAGGTATTTATTTTTGTTCCAATTTTGAAATTTTTAAATATCCAATATGGCCTCCATACAAAAAAACATAACTGTCATACAAAACATATGTTTTTTCCATACAAAACTTTAAACGCCGATATCTCAGCAACGGTAAGAGATAGAGGCATGGTTCATAGACTCGAAACTGTATGTATTTTGATGGCAAAAATTTCAACTTATTTTTTTTTTCGATTGGAAATACTTGGATGGATGGATATAGCGTGTTTAGACTCACTATTCGTTATAGAGGATGTTCCAAACTTTTTCTTAAGTGAGGGAGGGGGCGAGCGAAGCGAGCCACCGACCTTCGCATTGCGAAGCGGCAACCTGAGCGTAGCGAAGGTTGACGGTTCGCTGTTTGTGGGTCACATTGAGATGAGTTTAGGGAGGGGGCGAGCGAAGCGAGCTCCCGACCCGAGCGTAGCGAGGCAATTATCTGAGGGATAATAGTGTCGTTTTTAACTAATTCGGGGTTGAAAATTTAGATTTTGGTGTCAGAATTGAAATCCAAGATGGCGGAAATTTTTTTTTCAATCTTTTTTCATGGGTGTCGTTTTTGACTAATTAGGGGTTGAGGATAAAGAATTTTGTCTCGGATTTGAAATCCAAGATGGCGGACAATAAAAAAATTACAAAAAATTCTTCTTTGAAGGATAAAGATGTGGCGCTTAATAATATTGCCCCAATTATTTTTTGATATTCGGAAAATTAAAGAATACAACAATTTTTTTTTCGTTTCTAATTTCATAAAATATTAAAATAATAAAAAATAATAATAAATCACTCGCGAGCTGCTTGCAGCTCGCGCACCGCCCAAAAAACTAGTTATAAAATAAAGCTGCATTACCACTGACTGACTGATTTTTTTCCCAGATGCAGTCTGAATTTTAAAAATCTAACATAGGAAACGTATAGGAGTGTAGAGATGAGTTCAGGAAAAAAATGTATTTTCACCCTTCTTCACCCCCTTGGGGCGCAACATGGTATCTTGAAAAGTGTAAGTCGTACAGAGTTGAAACTTTCACCATAGGTATTGGTTTTTGTTCCAATTTCAAAATTTTGAAAACTCCAATACAGGCAATACAAAAATAAAATAAAATAAAATAAAATAAAATAAAATAAAATAAAATAAAATAAAATAAAATAAAATAAAATAAAATAAAATAAAATAAAATAAAATAAAATAAAATAAAATAAAATAAAATAAAATAAAATAAAATAAAATAAAATAAAATAAAATAAAATAAAATAAAATAAAATAAAATAAAATAAAATAAAATAAAATAAAATAAAATAAAATAAAATAAAATAAAATAAAATAAAATAAAATAAAATAAAATAAAATAAAATAAAATAAAATAAAATAAAATAAAATAAAATAAAATAAAATAAAATAAAATAAAATAAAATAAAATAAAATAAAATAAAATAAAATAAAATAAAATAAAATAAAATAAAATAAAATAAAATAAAATAAAATAAAATAAAATAAAATAAAATAAAATAAAATAAAATAAAATAAAATAAAATAAAATAAAATAAAATAAAATAAAATAAAATAAAATAAAATAAAATAAAATAAAATAAAAAAAAATAACCAAATACCTATGGTGAAAGTTTCAACTCTGTACGACTTACACTTTTCTAGATACCATGTTGCACCCCGAGGGGGGGTGAACACTCAGGTTACTGCCTCGCTTCGTGGAGGTCGCTGGCTTTGCAATAACGCACCTCATCCAAAATAATAAGTACAAAAATCAGGCCTCTAGCTGCAACCGTTTACGAGATACAAGCGTTTAAAGTTTTTTATTATTTTTTTATTATTTTTGTATGGCAGCCATATTGGATTTTTCAAAAATTTTAAATTAGAACAAATAATTTACCTGTGGGTAAAGTTTTAACTTTGTACGACTTACACTTTTTGAGATACCATGTTGCACCTCAAAGGTGGGTGAAAGGGGGTGAAAAGTCGAGGTTTTTCTGATCTCACCCCCATACGCCCTATACGTTCCCAATGTTAGATTTTTAAAATTCAGACTGCATCTGGGTGAACAATAATGTAATTTTTTGTGTGTGTAATTTCCCATATGTTTTCCATATCTACCTGAAATGGGTAGAAAAAAATTAGTAACGCTTTTTAAGGTACGTAAAAAAATGATAACAAAGCTCATTTACCTAGATCGTCTACTTAGTCGAAGGGTACATATTAGCATTTGTGTCCGATACTCCTGACGTCGCGACGCACCCTTAGTGTCATCCCAACCACAGATAAGTCATAGTCTACGTTTGATCTCAACGGACGTGCAGTCACCTTGAATACTAAGGGGGTACTGAATTTTTTGCGGGCACGTTGTCTATTTTATAGCGAGTCAAGTTTTTCATACTAAAATGTATGGACGGCGGGGATCGAAAAATCAATGATGTTTAAGCCTGGATTATTGCTTTTTGGTTGGAATTTCTGAAAAAAAGGCGTGGTGTCGGAAATATTTATACTTTTGTCTTACGATAACACCAAAGAATTTTCAAATATTCTCAATGATATAGCTTAAATCGTTCAAATACAAAAGGTCGATTTCGATGTTTTTGATCAATATAAAGAATTTTTTTCTCGTAAACTAAGAATAATTTTAGAAATATCACGCGGTGTAAGGGAACACTCGTCTATTAGGCAGTTGAGATATTTTTGTAGTGTCATTAAATGCAGAGAGTTCTTCAATATTATTCAAACCAAAAGTGCCTATTCGCGCGTTTATTAGGGACAATCCTCTTAATCACGTCAAAAGCGTATTTAACTCGCCAGTGTTACTCGTTGGGAAAAAAATCCCAACACTCTGACGGAGGGTGTTACTCCATCAATTGGCATTGGGTCCGCGTTGTGGAGTGGGCCTGATTCCCAGCAGCTATAAATACCTTGTAATTTTGTATTTAAAGTATTTTTCACTTCAACTTCATTACTTTTTTCGATCTGTTCTATGTAATCCTCGCACTAAATACTTTCCTGTCTCTCAGTAAACGCGTACCCAAGCCTCGTCACTGATAACCCAGTCCCCCCCCACCCTTCCATCCCCATTTCCCCGCGCCCCCCGGCGTCGCTACTGATAACATAAATCAACAGGGTACCGATTAGCGGATGAGTTATGCGACCGATCCCGGGCTCGCTCAGCTCATCATTAATGCAACTCTCATAGATACCCAAATAAACAGGTTAATTTTACTTTAGAGTATAATCAGTTTTAGTCATCCGTTTGTGCACGAAAGGAGCCTCTTCGAGGCGCACTTGTGATCCTTTCACCAGCCTGGTTAGAAAGAATTAGTGACACGATAAGAAGAAGTTATCCATTGTTAATTAGGGGCTGGAGTAAAATTATCATCGGGTATAATGGTTATCATAAAAAAAACTGGTGTAAATTGGTCATTGCTGAATTTATTTTAATATTTTTAAGGTAAATTTCAGGTATTTTTAAAAACAAGTTACATATTACGTTTAATTTAACTAAATATCCTCAGTGTGACTCTACTCTAAACTTAATCAGCTTTATTTAGAAACGAGTTTTACGCCAACCAGGATTTATCATTGTTGTTCCAATATGCGCAAAATTATATCGTCGTAGTTATAGGAAGATGATATGAATTTATATGTCATTTATTTATATTTCATCTATGGTTACGTATGTAGTTTACTAAGGAGCAAACGGAACGTAAGTAAATAATACGCTCAAAAAGGTTTTGTTATGCTGATGGCCGTGTTGCCTAGCAACTGTCAGATAACATGTCAAAAATCTGCCATAGGTAGTCCTTGCCCAAACTAGGGGGCCACTAGGTTTAGAGAAATAAGCAGATTTTTCCCGTAAGTCATGAATAAAGATGCTCGTTTGGTTAGTCTCTGCTAGTCCTCCTTGTGAAATTTCTTAATTGTAAGAGGAAAACTAGTCTAGAACTGGGAAAGTCAGGGGGTGACCTCGAGTCTAGTCTAAAAAACTAATTCAGCTTTATTTAGAAACGAACTAAATAAAGCTGAATTAGTTTTTTACCATTCACTATTTTGGTTATGGGTATGTGTGCTCTGCTCTTGTCATCCTCAATTCAATTCATCATTTATTTGCTAAAATGTTACATTGCATAACTCTGGTAAGTCAAAAAATCATTACAGTTTCATGAAATACGCTTATAAAATATTTTTTTTTTTATTTTTTTTTTATTTATTTATTTTATATCTATGTTTCTAGGCTAGATAGTTAACATTCTAAACAAGATGTCTCTTGTTCCAAGCAATAAGGTTATAAGGAAAAACTTAATTTATGGTTTTTGCAAGGGTTTGGTTTTAGGCTATTTCTCATAATCAAGAAAATGTACAGCTCATCAATTCATTTATATGGTAAAATGGAAGAGATTAAAAAGAGTTTAACTTTTGACATCCTTAGCCTTGCTCGGTCCTTGTTACCAGTTTATTAAGAACAGACTTTTCTCTTTCTTGCCTTAAAATATCGAGTTGGTTTTGTGATGCTATATGTGGCTAAACTTGATTCTGAATCTGAAACAGGACACAAGCGAAGACTGCAAGCAGGGGCTAGTCAATATATAGATAAGGCTTTATCCTAACTGTCTGATAACGCATTATGTCAAACCGCTGAACGTAAAGCCTAGGAATTTGGAGTACCTAAATGTTAGTCAAGAAATGTTAGCGCATATTACGAAAGGAATTTTGTAAATTCGCAAGGCAAATTAAGTTGGGGGTTCCAGTCAGCTTGTTCAATATGTAGGCTCTGGCGCCACGAGAAGCTAGTTATAAAAATAAAATTAAATGTAGAGCATTCTATTAACAAGCTTAAAGTTTAAAAAAACTGAATACCCGACTGCGAAATAATTATATGTTCATTTCATCATCAATTCATTATTCCAAATTAAATAATAGAATAGCTTTGTAATCTTCATTAAAATACATTCATTTTGATACCCTATTCGATAGGTTTGTTCAACAAAAAATTATTTACGACTTACTATTTAGCTCCAAAAACCCGCCATTTTTTTTTTTTTTTAAATCCATCTAAGGACACTCGGGTGATTGAGACGAATGTAACGATACCTTAACTGTCAAAATCCATCCAGCCGTTTGAAAGATACCAGGTAACCCAGTACTACAAGATACGCGCGAAAAATATAACCCTTCCTTGGCAGTCGGGTAAAAACATGTAGAGCATTTTTGCGACAAATTGGGTTACTAAAAATGTTCATCAACCGTTTTTGAGATACAGGGCGGAGATCGAAATACCACAGACTGACTCACTCGTCACCATAAAAGCTAAGACCTTGAAATTTGGCACTAACATTTTTAAGAGGTTGAAGCTATAAGGAAGTTTAGTAAATTCCATCTCTAATGCCTAGATCACACGTACCGAGTACTCGGCCGAGACAGTGCTCTCGGCCGAGTACCATTGAGTCCGAGTACTCAGTACGTATAAACATAGCGCTGAGTGCTCGGTTGAGCGAGTGACTTAAGCTTTCACTGTCTCGGCCGAGTAACATTTTACGGTCTCGGCCGAGTACTCGGTACGTGTGATCTAGGCATAAGGGGGATTTGATTTGCTTATTTGACTAGACTATAGTCTCTCCGTGACAGGCATGACAGGGACCCGACCCTGGGGTGCGGGGGGCGCGGTATCGGCTTACATCGCATTACGCGCGGCGGATTACGCGGGCTTACGTTACGCAGTCTGTGACGCGGACGCAGCTTTGCAAGACACGCTGCTTTGCCGGATACCCACTGCACCACTCGCCACTAGACAGATATGATTATCTATACTCTATACTCAATAATACATTTATTGTCTTCACATGGTAAAAGTGCTAACAAATAGGTTCACAATAAAGTGGTAGAATCACATGTGAGCCCCTTTGGGGCACTACAATATCTATTTGCTCATAATATATCCATAACGAATTTCAGCTCGATCTGAGTTTTAGTCATCCTCTCATTTTGTAGTAATCATAAATTCCGACTGCACGCAATATACAATGTATAACTCGGTCGAATTAACATGTCACCTGGCTCGAATGACGTTTGTGCAAAGAACAGCGTGGAATAGGATAATGTTGATAGAGAAGAGGTTTTATAATGATAAGGCTTCGCAATTAGAGGAAGAAGAAACACGAAGGGCGCAGCGCGGGGTAGCGGGGGACGCATCAAGCTCCGAGCGAGAGTGTCAGCCAGGTGTCATGTTCATTCGCCCGAGTAGCAGTACCACTCTCTTAAGATCCGTGTTTTTAAGTTGCTAGAATCAGACTAGTCGTGTCAGTTTGGTGTCGTATCTGCTCGCTCGAGCTAGGTTCCTAGGAGTGCACAACCATGGTACCTACAACTAGGGTTGCCATCCGTCCGGGTTTCCCCGGATTTGTCCTAGTTTAGAGGGCGTCCGGGGAGCGTCCGGGCCCGACTTCTTTTGTAGTCCGGGTTTGAAAAAGTCTTGAGCCGCCCGCGACACACGCACTGTGCCCGCACGCCGCGATCAACCGACCGTTTTGATTTAAAAACGAAAATACTGAACCGATTTTTTTTTAATCTCCTTGGTATCTTGCGATCTGCCCCTACGAACATTGAGTTGTGGCGGTTTAGTTGAATAATATGACATGTAGCGTGCACTACCAGTGGAGTACCCATTTCTAAATTTCTCCTAATCGATGAATTACGAGAACCGATTTTGATGAAATTTCTATGGAACCAAAATGAAAGTATATCCGCTCAAATATTTTTTATTTTTCCAAATAGGTTGATCTATGACGAAGTTCTGAGGTCACAAACATTAAAAGAAAAGCAACCGAATTGAGAACCTACTCCGTTTTTGAAAACCTGTTGACATGTCTGGTTTCTGGGCTCTAAAATCCGGGGTATTTCACGCGTTTTGTCCTGGTTCCCAAATTTTTGAGATGGCAACCCTACCTACTACAATATCTGTAAGCCAGGCCATACTGCGATGTCCGTCCTTTCTCACCGGTCCGCCCACGCGCACCTCGCGGTCCACATTCACTGCAGGAATGCGTCTCGCGGAGGAAACTCATCACACCTAAGGTCGTCTGGGAGAGATTGCTTCATAGCGATAACCCATTCAACACATTTTTTTTCGTGTAAAGTTTCCGTTGTCATTAAAAAAAACATCATCATTTCCCCGCCCTTATCCCACACTTGGGTCGGGTGAAAAAAACATCCATTCAATTTATATACAGATGTCTTCTGCAGGATTCCGTCTAGGTAAACTAGCCCTGTATTATCGACGCTTTAATCACTCATGTCATCACTCATGTCATTTTTCATTCATCCCACAGTCCCACTAATATACTAATACACTAGGTTAGGTACTACTACTGGGAAAGTTTGTGAGGCTGGATTAAAGGGTAAATTGATGTTTGTTGCTCAGCCACGCTGAACTTACTGAACCGATTGATATAGTTATAAGCTGAACCTTAACAGTAATACCTTAGTACTCTGTGGTAATACTTACATTACTGCTCATTTACTTACATTAATAACGGCAACGCTAATAACCTTTTCAAAAAGGGGTCCAGCTGAAAATCAGCGTTGTGTGGCCATTGAGGTCGTCCAACAAATTGCTGAGCTGTACGCCTTTTTGGCATAAACTTTAATTCACCTATATATGATAAGTGTATAAGTATATGCCAAATAAATACTTTTTCTTTCTTTCTTTAACCATGGATAGAATCTGAAAATCAGCATGATGAAAACACCATCAGGGGCTATTCCCGTCGTCCCCCACACGGCTCCGCTCATCGAAGTGCGTCATAAATCTCAACTGTCATTGGTATCGGCCGCGGGCTCATCCGCTAATCTGCATTTGATTTATGGCGCCATCTCTCGGGGACTGGCGGCATTAACCTCCTAACAGGATTAACCTCTGTTTGATCATTGTCGATGTTGTACGATTCTCTGACTCTACCACTAACTACTCAAGTAGGGCAAAAAACTTCTTGTCCTTCGTTGAAAAATCAAATCAGTCATTATGTTAATCGCCTATACTTAATCTAAGATTAAAAACCAGCCAGCTCATTAGAGTTAATATCCAAGGCAGCTTACTCTTAATTTCCCGATGCATATAAACGTCCGCTCCGCGCGGCGGTTGGCGCGCGACTCATGGCAGAGCGCCAAAACTGCGGGTACCCGAACAATTTATGTCATGTTTTGTCTGTGGTCTTATTTTTCTTCTTTTGTTCCAGGTATGTCGATGGAGCGAATTGATTCTGCTCGGTGAAGTATTGTTAAACTATTTTGTTCTTAACTTTTCAAGAAGATTGTGGCAAAGCCGCGTTCGCCGCTCGTATCGAGTTCGATTGAACTTTGTGAACTTTTTGATGGAAATAGATCTAATTTTGGCTACTTTCGCTCCGCGCTTTATAACTTTTGAAGAATTCCAATTTTTTATACAGTTTGTAGTGATTTAGCCTACGTGTTACGCAAGCTGCATTATACAATCTAAAATCACTTAGCCGTTAGCGCCACCCAGGGTTCCACCACGACCGAGTAGCTAAGTCCAATCCTAGCTGTTTTTCACAATTCACTTGCTTTTGGTATTTTCTCTACAAAATCACTTTTCTAACAGCCGAAGAATTCTAGTCAACTTTCTTATACTTAGACTAGATAAGTATACTCGTGATAGATGCAAGGTATGTTAGCTCTATATACCTCTTTACCTGCAGGACATAACAGCGATATTGTGGCACAGGGAAAAATAACTTTATTTGACTACAAAAAAAAAAAAAATTGTTGAAGTAATTAGTAGAAGAACAGATAAAATAAAACATACTAAAGTACAAATAGTGAGCGTAGGATTATGAAACCACTAGCTCTTCATGTTCGAGAGTGCCTTAAAAGCTCTTAGCGGCCAGACCGCACGTTTAGAAGTGAGGAGGTCACGGAGACGAGGCGAGACGAGTATTCTAATGCGGACCTAATTGCTTCCTAGACCGCCACACCGCGGTCGTAGTGCGAGCGAGTAGCGAGCTTTTAAGCATTGGATGCAATGGAGTATCTGTATGTAGTGTTAACAAGAATTGACTCTCTAATACTTTAAAATAACATGCTCTGTTTGAGTGTAGCCACAGTTTATTGCATAGCTGTAAAAAAATGCATTAATTACTGTTGTATGACGTAATATTATGAATGAAACACTCAGATATATTTATATCTATCCAATTACTGCTTTACCTTGGCAACAATATATTATTGTCTCGCTGAATTGAAATGTCGCGCGGGGAAAATAAATGTAAGAAGATGTGTAGTTAGTTGTAGAACACTTTATTATTTGAAATAGAGCAATATCATTGCTACTACACAAAATATCTAAGAATAAAAAATGTTATACTGAAATAAAGAACTGCTGTAAATTATAAATGTGCAGACTGAGGTTTAAACTTCTAAACTGACTTGGCTGAAATTTAGTATGAGAAAAAGTAAATAGGCTACTTTTAAATACCTCGCGGCGAAACCGCAGCCAGCAAAAAAAATACTTTCAGGCGATGATAATCTCAACATATTTACTCTTAGAATACACAATTGCTCGTAACGACGTATCTCCCAGCTCGGCGAGTCCTCTCATTATCACGTCTAGACATTTATGTGCCGGAGCTAATCCCATCGGCATCGTACAGAACCACTGAAATTACAAATTTACATGAGATATATACATATATAGTAATTATTTTAAAACCCCCAATTTCTCAATACACATGCCACTTCATTTTGTATTAAGTCAAAAAAATAAATTGCCCGCCAACATTTTAAATTTATTGGCTTATTTGATGTAAAATACTAGTTTATTCTCATATAAAACAATTCAATTGAATTCAATCATTTACTAGCCAAAATGTAACTATATTGCATAACTCTGGTAAGTCAACAATTTATTACAGTTTGAAATAGATAGGTAGATAGATAGATGTAATCTTTATTGCACACCTTGAAATAAAAATACACGAAGAAGAAATATACTGAAGAAAAAGTGGTACAATGGGCGGCCTTATCGCTAAAAGCGATCTCTTCCAGGCAACCTTGGGATGGACTCTGAAATAAGCTTATAAAATATTCTATACTAGCTGGTGCCCGCGACTTCGTCTGCGCAGGTATCTTTATAAATTGTAGCCTATGTGTTATTCTAATGTATATGCTATATTATTGTAAAGTTTCATTAAAATCCATTCAGTAGTTTTTCCCTTACCTTACAAACTTTCGCGTTTGTAATATTAGTAGGATCTATTTTTCTAGTTTTCCTAACATACTTTATGTCATTGACTGTACAGAAGCCACCTCGCATCAAGGTCATCAAATTAATCATTCGAGCTGAACTTCGCCGCCACTCGCGCCACACCTCATTAATAACCTGACAAGCCAAATTGGACTTTAAAAATTGATGCTAAGGTTGAATGTCGCTGTGACCTCCACCACAATGGAATAATATAATGTGTGCTAGTAGGGACTCGTATAATGTGTCGGGTAGGTACAGGTACTAGGTAGGTAAGGTAGGCTCTGGCTGGGGAGAGAGATTAGGGAAGTGGGGAAGTTTCATCATTATTAACCCAATAACTTATTACAAATAAGTAAAGTAAGTACTTAACTAAAAATCTCCACCGTTTTTACTTCTTATATTTTTGTTTAAAAAAATCTGAACAAAACACATATAATATGTGAAAATAGAAGCCACGATCGAGAAGTCGTTTTCCCCGAAAACAGACTATAGATCTACATATATGGCTTTCCAAGGTCTACTATAATAGACATTCGTAAATTTATATAAGAACGTATTACTTTATTTATAACGTAGACCTTGGCTAGCCATATATGTAGATCTATAGTCTGATTTCGGGGAAAACAAATTCTCGATCGTGGCTTCTATTTTCACATATTATATGTGTTTTGTTCAGATATCATTACTTTTTCTAAATAAATTTATTACTATTCAAAGGTATATAGGTTAGGTACCCACTATAATTATAATAGTTACCTACCTATTTGTTTTCCTTACTTACACACCACCACCATCGCCTCTAAATGTATGTAGGTAGGTAAAAATACAATAAGTTAAGTACCTAACCTACCTAAATAGCGTAAATAAGGTGTAGGTACCTGCCTTTGTAGGTAGTAAGTACATATGTGCCGGGAGATTAAAGTGTTTTCCGACAATTTGCATTTCCACTAGCTGGCGTTTATGTTTGCTTTTGTAAATATTTTTTAAATTATTGATATTAAAGTAAGTACATAAAACGATAAAAACAATCTTTCATCATGGAAATGGAAATATCCTGCAAAAATATTTATATTTAATAATATTTAAAAAAAAAAACAAATATTATAAATTAACTGTTTTCTGATTTTTTCCTTTGTATACACACAAATACCTAGCTGGATGCCAAATTTGAACTTTCTAGGTCATCTGGAAGTGGGTTAGGTTTTACGTCTATATGTCAGTCAATCAGTGATAAAAATGATAATTTTTCAACGTTAATATCTAAATAACCGTATAAGCTGTGTTTATGAAATTTGAGTTACTTCCTTAACTCCGGGCTTTCAATACATAAATCAAATTTGGTGTGTTTATATTGATTAGTTTTTTAGCTATGACAAGGTCAAAAGTGGCTCCAAATGGTTCGTGTAAACTTACACACAGTGCTACCCGCCAGTTCGCTGGGCCTGACCGTGGCTGGACACACTGTCGTGTGTCGAGATCACAATCCGTCTGGATCCCATGACCAAAATAGTAACAAAAGCTTTGTTAGCTAGAGATGTTTAAGTCTAAATATGCACGGCATTTACTGTCTCCGCCATAAAAATTCCATCACTTAGATTGATCGCGCGAGTGGAGGGAGGGGCTTCCATTTTTAAACTGAAAGACCCCTAATCTAAAGACCTACCTATTTAACCAGAAGAGAGCTAAAAATATAGAGCTCGAGAGTTGAGTTTTTACAATGGAAACTCCACAGCAAGATATTAAAAAGCTTCAGTTGAGAAACATCCTAAAACAGCACCTCAAACAATGTGTGTCACGGAGGCACAGGAGTGCAGGTAGCACCGAGCAGTAGGGACACTCCGCTCAGTTCAGTAGGCAGATAACGAAACTAAATGCATTATCTGACGCTTACTGTACGATACTATGTAAAATCTATTCTTTGTATCACTAGCTGACGCCCGCAACTTCATTTGCATTGTGAATTAGCTAAATTTATTTCTTACTACGCGCCTACTCTACTTGACGTAAACGTCTCCAAAAAACTACTTCAAATACTTCTCCAGTGAAGTATGTGTGTCTACTTTATGCATTCATAAGACCAGTCTGTAGTGAACCATACTTGAGACAAATAAATCATTCACGCATTCATTCAAAATAAAATATTTTTTAAATATATAAACGTTTACGTAACAAAAATTTGATTCCTTCGAACTCAAAAATCTATTTAATTTACTTTTTCGTAAGATTTCATAAGGGATAAAGTTATAGTTGAACATACATAAAACACACCAGAAGACTCGGAAGTTTTCACTTCGCTCGGTCACTATAAATGATGATGAAGTTGAAGAGTTTGGTTATGTCGAAAGTTTAGATCTTAATGCACCTCCAAAAATAGAGTGAGCAAGCAACTTGGATTATTGAGTGTTGCTAGTGTAAATAACATATTCTGTGCCACAAAAGCACTGTCTGAAAAGCCTTGATTGCGACTTGAAAAGGGAACTGCTGGCGATTTGAAAAAGGAACAGAGCTGTCAAACAGTTTCCCGCGCTGATTGAAAAATAGCGGGCGGAAGTGGAGCGAGAGGATCGTTGTGATGACGTCACGGGTGTGAGTAGAGCCGGAGATTGGGATGAGTGGTGTATGAGTGGCCATTGTTCCTGGGATGGCTTGTTTTTTCTTCGAGGATTCTGTCATTTCGGGGATAGTAAAGTAAACTTGGAGTAGTGTTGGAAAAGTAGAGACTAGAGACAAAGTCTGAGAAGCCATTTTAATCCTTCCTACTAATATTATAAACGCGAAAGTTTGTAAGGATGGATGGATGGATGGATGGATGGATGTTTGTTACTCTTTCACGTAAAAACTACTGAATGGATTTTAATGAAACTTAACAATAATATAGCTTATACATCAGAATAACACATAGGCTACAATTTATGAAGATACCTGCGCAGACGAAGTCGCGGGCACCAGCTAGACTGAATGACTGACTCATTGTTCTCCTAGATGAAGTTGAAAAAAGTAAAATGTAAATACGGGAATGTATAGGGGGGTTGGTGGGAGTTCAGGAAAACTTCAAACTTCTTTTTTTGCCCCAATTTTTTTTGCCACTTTTCTTTTATATCCCTTTTTTTAGCCTCATTATTTTTTTGCCCCAATTTTTTTTGCTCTAATTTTTTGCTTCAATTTATTTTGCCCTAATTATTTTTCGACCCAATTATATTTTGCCCCAATTTTTTGATTTTTTTTTTGCCCTATTTTTTTTTGCCCGTTTTTCTAGCCTCAATTTTTTTTGCCCCTTTTTTGGCCTATTTTTTTTGACTCAATTTTACTGCCTCGGTTTTAATGTGCCTCATTTTTTTTTTTGCACTTTTTTTTTGCCCCAATTTTTTTTGGCCCAATTCTTTTTGCCCCATTTTTTTTGCCCCAATTTTTATTTTGCCTTATTTTTTTTTTGCTCCAATTTTTTTTCTGCCCGACATCAGAATAACACAGGTTACAATTTATAAAGATACCTGCGCAGACGAAGTTGCGGGCACCAGCTAGACTGAATGACTGACTCATTGACATTGTTCTCCTAGATGGAGTTGAAAAATGTTAAATGTATATACGGGAATGTATAGGGGAGGTTAGTGGGAGTCCAGGAAAACTTCAACTTTACTCCCCCCTCCACCCCCTCTATACCCCCCATATGGTATCTCGGGAGTATACGCAGGTTGACGATTCGCACGTCCATCTCGGGACCTACTACGTGCTATCTCGAAAAGTACATGTCGAATCGACATGCAGTTTTTACTAAAGTATATAATTAATAAGTATATATTTTTGCCCCAAGTTTTTTCGTCTTAATTTTTTTGCCCCAATTTAGGTAGGAAGGTAGGTAGGTAGGTAGGTAGACAGGTTGGTAGGTAGGAAGGTAGTTAGGTAGGTAGGTAGACAGGTTGGTAGGTAGGTAGCTGTATAATCCTACTAATATTATAAACGCGAAAGTTTGTAAGAATGTATGGATGGATGTTTGTTACTCTTTCACGTAAAAACTACTGAATGGATTTTAATGAAACTTTACAATAATAGGTATAACTTATACATCAGAATTAACTTGTACTTACAACTTAGGCTACAATTTATAAAGATACTGAGCAGACGAAGTCGCGGGCACCAGCTAGTTGATAATATATTAAGTATGGGTCCTGACAGACCGAGCAGCCTACAGGCTGAACCAGTGGATGTATGCCTACTTGTAACAAACTGTCAAAATTTCCTAAGCTATTATTTTACTCTGTTGGAAACTTTTAGCGGTCCAGATTCAGACCGTTAAGATCTTCCTAGCGAGTAAAGTAATTGCTAAGGTTTAGTGTAAGAGGGTAGTAGAGTCTTGAAACTTAGGTGATGTGTTCGTCTAGAGCTGAAAGTGCGTAAAAAGAAAGGAATTTAGGAACTTCACATCGCAAATGATGTTTTGTGTATCAGTTAGTTGACGGTGAAATAGTTTTAATTTATTGTCAACCGACTTCAAAAAAGGAGGAGGTTAAATAAATTCAGTTGAATATTTTTTTGTATGTTTGTTACCAGAACTTTGTTGTTTATAAACCGATTTGAAAATATATTTTTATGTTTGATAGATATACTTTCAGATTGGTATGGTAGGTACCATAGAACTCATCAAGATCGACGAAATTGCATATTTTCCTTCCCTGTGACTTTTCTGTGGTTTTTACGGTCAGTAGAACAGTCCAATTGTAGTCGGTTGTACAATATTTTTTGTAAAACCTTGTGTAATCTCCTTTTTTCTAGCTTATTTAGGTACATACTTACTCAGTTTTCAGATTATAGAAATGTCTCAAAGTGAGCGAGTGTGCTGCACCGGACTTAGGAACTCCAACTCATGCGTAGCACTGTATAATCAGCCTATAATGTTCCCACCTGCTGGGACTCAGGCCTACTCTCGGCAGGAGAGCGGATGGGTCTTAATCCACCACGCGGACCCAATGCGGTTTGGTGGATGTCACATGCCATACATACAATACAACATTATTTTTATTCTGTCCTTTGACATGCCGGTTTCCTGACGATGTTTTCCTTTACCGTTGGTTTAAGTCATAGGCAGGCATAACTCTTACCCACATCCGTCGATCCTCTATTCGAATTCAACTAAACTAGTTTGTAGTGAGATTGAGGCCAAAGCGATAAGGTCCCGTGCAATATGGAGGAGTCCTTGAGGCCGCGCGGAGGCCGTGACCTTTTATATTATTCATACGAAGATTTACAAGTTGAGGCCACTTGTTTATCCCGAGACTTTGAAGTTTCGCCAACTTTGAAAAGATCTTTGGTATGTTGAATTTCTTTAATATGTTGAAGCCTGTTTTATCCTGTCTACATGTTCTTATGTCAATCTTTAGTTCATTTTACGAAAATAAATATCCCATTTAAAATATAAATTGATGTAAAAAGTGCGAAAGCCAAGTAGTAGTTACTATAATATTGGAAAAATTCAAAATTTTTGAAGATTTTTTTCTTTAAAAATATTTGGCTAGATTCGAATCATATTATAGTGCATGGCCTATTAAACATTTATTTAAAAAAAACGGCACGCGTTGGTTTGGTACAAAAAGGTTGGCGATCCCTGCACAATACTAATACTTAATGAACAAATAGAGGAACAACCGTAACACATTTATTTATCGCCTCCCGAACAGATAACTGAATTAGCACCTCCCACTAATATAACTTGTAACCGATTGTCTCACCTATTTACTGATTTATCGTTTCAAGTAAGTTGGTAACTTAATATACTGTTTATCCAGTTTTGGTCGAGTGGCATTTTAGACGTAAAGCGTTTTTTAAAAGCGCAAAGTAAAAGAGTGAAGTGTGCATAAGAGCTTTTGTCAAAAATTAAAACGACTATAATTTAAACTGAAAAGTAAGCAATAACGAACGCTTTCCTTCAATCTTTGTTATACCAAATTTGGCTGTTTAAAAAAAATCATTCAAAAAAATTCTCATAAAAGACACAACTTGACGTCATTGTCCGGTAACGTTAATTGTCCCGTCACGGTCCGGTAACGCTCTTTGTCCCGTTACGCTGGTACTCACGTTAAACTATCGTCCGTAAACCAACTTTATAGACAACCAATGTTTTCCAATGTACGATGTTCATACCCTCAACGCGCCCTAAGCCTGATCAGGGGCTCCCGGGACTAATAGAGTTATTACTGAAAAGGTGCGAATAGGACTGAAGGGAATTCCGCAGGTGTGACGGGCGCGACTATTTGATTACCGTCCCATTGTAGCCAGGTGGAGGTCTTAATTCTAGTGAAGGTGGCTGAAGATAGTTTGAAATGGTAGAAGTTACTTACACTTACTTACTCTTACTTACTTTACTTACTCTGAAATTCTACATGTTATTCTAGAGATAGTTTGAAGAACAAGATAGGTAGTTCTTGTGACTTTTTTGTGGAGGCTATCTATTTAAAAAAAAAAAACATCAGTCTGGTTATGGATGGATACGTGTAACCATGTCCCGAAGAACGTATACCTTTGTAAATATGTCCCAAATAAATTTTATTTTTGTGTGGAGTGACAAAGGTTACCTACCATAAATTGATACCATATTGGCCATTGATGTCAAGAAACCCAAAATGACAGCTGCGAGCAGCAGTTTTGTTTCAATCGAATCTTAATGGATTTTGACAAATGATTTGACAATGGATTTGTCTGGTTCTTAGTAGTGTGTATTTAAAATTTTTGTGTAAAAAATCCAATATGGCGATGGTATCTTAGCAGGATACTAGACACTGCGTATTGTTTATCGGACGGAATCCTGCAAGGGCTTCCCAACACTAAAAGCAAAAGCTTTGAGAATAAATAATTCAATTTGAAAACTTCATCTTTGCGAGGCGCGGGCTAATGGCCGACAAATTAAATAAGGCTTCGCAGGACATCGCTTGCTCTCGAACGGGAAGTATCGACAGGAAACTACAATTAGCTATGTTCCAGTGACTCGGTTATGGGACTTCCGCTATTTTTGTTCAGTATTTTTACCCGACTTGAAGAAGAGGAGTGGTTTTGCTAAAGATGTATTTTCCTATGTGTAACCTTGTCCCATAAATTCCTGCTTAGAATTCTTCAAGTGTCGTTGTGCCCCGTATTTGCGACAGATTATCGAAATCGGTTTTCACTTTTTACCATTTAATTATAAAACTCGTTTTTATTGATGAATGGAAGAAGCTGATGGTAGAGTGTCTGATTTTCTGTGAGAGCGATGAATGAAAGTTATTTTATATTTTGAGACTTATCTTTTTTATTATATTTCTGTAATTAATTTTTTCATTGTCATTTTCTTTTTGACTTTATTTTATCAATTACGTCCATGAAGTTTTATTTTTTAAATGATTTTAATTTTTATATGTGACTCTATATGTAATGATTTTTTTCTGTAATGGTTAATATAATATTAGTTAGTGTAAGTGGTGTAAAACCGTTCTAATTAATTAAATAAATAATAATAATAATAGATAATAAAAATAAAGAAATCCAAAAACAAAGTTAAAGTTATTAGGTTGGAGATAGCTTTTAGTTTAACTGTCTTTTAAAAATATAAATGTCCCGTAAGTGTAATTACTGGGGCAGTACCGGCTCCGTCTAGACGGGACGGCCCAGACGGTACCAACCGGTGTAATTGCGCTCGTCTACACAGATATACATACACAGTTATAGTACAGATAAGTACAACTGATGATGATGGTGGCCAAAACCGCAGATATAACCGACCGTTATTTAAAACAGAACTTTGTTATTTAAAAACCGATTTTTAAATGTTGTTTAAAGGGGTACTTTCAGATTAGTCACATCGAAACATCAAAATCGATTCAGTAGTTTAATTTTTATACCAAAACAACTGAAAAAAATATGTTATAAAGTTACGTAAAATATGGTGTTTACGTTCACTAAAAAAGTCTAAATAAAGTCGGTTGTCTATGTTTTTGTAAGACCTTGTTTTTGCTCTATTTTAGTTAAAGAGTAGAGAAAAGACCAAATACCAAGTTGAAGTATTTTACAAACACTAAAACCTGTGCTCAAGCTTAAGATTTTTAAGATTTTTTGCAATATTGGCAACCCCCGCATATTGCAACTAATTAGTTTACAAAAATAACCATGTCAACGAAAATGGAAGTCATCAATCTGCAAGTAGGCGGACAGAGCAGGGTGACAAATGGGAATAATTCGTCTTGAGCACAACAATAAGTTCCATCTGTCACCCTTTCAGCAACGGTGGGACAGATATAACTTTTTTGTCCCATTTGTCATCCTAGGCGGACAGAACAGGGTGACAGATAGGAATATTTCAAGTGTAGGGCTGAAACGAGGCTTCAATGCCGCGGCGTCCAATTTGCAATCTGATTACCATTCAACCCTTGCCCGGTCCGGTCAACTGGCCACTTCCGGCCCGGACCGGAAGGCCCACTCTCGCGCCGGAAGTGCACGCGGCGGGAAATTGCCCGCGTCATGTCCTGACGACAGTCTGGTCTCCACACCGTTACAACCGTTACTGAAGAGCTCTTTACAAATGTAGCTTTTATAGTATTAAAACTCAGGCTTTACTTACAGCCTTACAGACAGCTTAGTTTTTTTTTTTATTGTTAATTTTATTAACGTGACTTTTAAATATAACAAGAGTATAAATTTGATGTTTGATATCTTAACAATTACATAATATAAGTGGTCTGTGACCGTACTAATTAAAATAAATAAATACAAAATACAATAAATTTGTCAAACTGTAAGTGTGCCATCATTATTAGTTAATTCGCCCCCACTCAACCCGAGGGGCGAAGACGCTCTCTCCATGTTAGCAAGTTACCAAGTTATCAAGTTGCGAGTCGCTCCACTTAGCCAAGTTTAATGTAAGTCCCGGCCGAGTCGTGTTTGATGGAACATTACATTATGACTTGGGACTTTGGGCTGTGATTGTGTATGAAGTCATTCATTCAGTCATTTATGGCCCTATTGGGTAGGTTGGGTAGAGGACGTGGTAGCCGAGTGGATGAGGCCATTGTCTTGCGATCTGATGGTCGCGAGTCCCAGTGGCAGTCATGCGTAAATGGGTTTTTTCGGTCGAAAAAATCTATGTATGCATCCCACGTTCTCGCAACGGTGAAGGAAAACATTGTGAGGAAACCGGCAAAGGACAGAAAAAAAATGTTCTATGGCATGTGACATTTGAAAGAATTCATCTTCTCTGTTATTCGATTTAGAACTCCCGCGATACAGACTTGCCCTAGTGCGCAGTCCACTGTGCACTATTGTGTAATATCTGTGTTTTTGGAAATAATATTGAGTGATTTAATTTTAATTTTATTATTTTCTTCATATACAAAATCCACATCTCTTAAGAGGAATATAACTTAGACTTACAGCATAACTTGGATTGATTGATTGATTTATTCATCCTCGCAAATTTTACATTTATAAGATTACATTAGTCATTGTCATTATTGAGTACCTACTGACTTATTTCTTCTACGAATACTACTTCTACGCAATTTTTTTATGTAAACAGCGAAGCACATTGTTCTTCTCGACATTATCGTGAAAACGAAACGCTTTCCTGATGGCTTTTAACATCCATCAGCAGAAAATAGTTTCGTTCTTCACGTCTGCCCATGACCAGGACAGGAATTTGAATACACACGCAAAAGTGTCTCCAGTCCGTTATCAATGACTTTGGCTACTCCAAATCTAATGAACTTTAGTGGACGAGATGACAAACGACTCGGTATTTCTAGCACTTCTTCTTTTTATCGTGTCACTAGTTCTTTCGAACCAGTGCGGTGAAAGGATTTCAAGTGCGCCTCGAAGAGGCTCTGTTCGTGCATTTGACACATGTTTTCGAACTTTAGGTTCTATGACATGCCGGTTTCCTCACGATGTTTTCCTTCACCGTTAAGCATGTGTTTTGAATGCACACATCTTCTAGATTCCCGAAGGCACAAAGCCTTAGCACTAGAATCATTCGTTCATATTTGTCGCGGTTAATTGACAATTTAATATGAAGGATTAATACGAGAAGTCTTGCTTTAATATTAAACTTAATAATAAGCTTTTATAAGAAAACGAAAATGAACCTGCCAAATTTTCGGAAAACATTTTGATACTCGCTAGAGAGGAGGAAAGATCCCTGTGAGTAAGTTCGCATCCTCATGAAGGGCAGCACGTGCCTTCAATATTTAATCACGCCAATTTGGACCATAAATCTTCATTATCAGGGGCCATAGTCCGTTACCGAGGGGCGCACCCCTAGATACAGGGGGCGAATGTGCAATTTGCTGATAATATTTTGGAGGAATGTTGGTGAAACATAAAATGCCCAATAGGCTGGTTAAGTCTTTAGTTAAGTCAATTTCTCAAGTTAAGTTCTGATTTTTCTGTTCAAAAAATCTATGTGTGCATTAAAACACGTGCTTAAAGGTGAAGGAAAACATCGTGAGGAACCCGGCATATCATAGAACCTAAAATAAGTTCGAAAACATGTGTCAAGTGCACGAAAGGAGACTCTTCGAGGCGCACTTGAAATCCTTTCACTACACTGATTCGAAATAACTAGTGACACGATAAGAAGAAGAAGACTGTAGAGTCGAGAGTAAGCTATTGCCCCTGGCTTTAAAATCTATCAGCAAAGAATCCCAGTTTTCGGGCCATTGCTTAGATTCCTTCCTTGATTTAGGGGCGGAAATATGCATGGGTGTCGGAAACATCGATGGAAAAGACACTTTCGATGTTTCTGATAATTAGTAGGAGGTACTGGGAACCCCAGTAGGTAAAGCCGGATGTACAAGTCCTGGTTCAAATTAAAGGCTGTAGGTGCATAAAACCTATTTCTTTAAATTAGTGGTTGTATACAAAAAATAAGTTGGCACAAGAAAATTACATTTTAATGATTTCTTTTCATAACACCAATCCCGTTTCCATTAAAAGTACATTATTTTTCATTGCTTCCTTAGTACTTTGATCCTTAAATCACCTCTTGAAAAATCATTCAAATCTCATCTGTATTCCTTACTGGAAACGAAATTTTTGAAAGCAAATTCAAACATAATATTTCATTTCCATTAATTTTGCTGAAAAATATACCTTGTTCGATTGACATACGGTTGCCTTTCAAACGTCAAAATAACATCATTAGTACGCAAATAAGGGCGTTATTTTTTCTTTACGTGCACAAGATTGATAGGATCTGCCACAGCTCATACACATTTGGTTCCTTTTCGTCAATTGAGCTGTAACTTCACGTGCTACCATGAGCCACAACTCACCACAAAGAGAAATGTATCTTATTATTAATCTGTTGATTAGAAATCGCTGGTCGAATACTATTTTGTTTAAAAATTCGCTATTACCACTATTAAATTTATTAAATTGTTACGATCTCTTTATCGCGTTTACTTTTTTCAACATAATATGTCCCGACACGACATTTCAGCTCCATCGCTACGATATTGGACTCAAAGATGTGAAACTACTCGTCTCTATTTAGGTGCTGAAACTTTAAAGGTTACAATGCAAGGCTATATAGTTTGCCAGTGCCCGGACACGGTCTTGTACTCCGCTGGCTACTAAGCATACTTATAAGATCATAAGCTGTTTAGACGATCACACGTATAACTCGGTCGAATGAAGTTTGTGCAAAGTACAGTGTGGAATTGGATAATCTTGATAGAGAAGAGGTCCTGTAATACTTGGTAATGATAAGTTATGATAAGGCTTCGCAATTAGAGGAAGAAGAAACACGGAGGGCGCCGCGCAGCGGGGGAAGCATCGAGTGCGAGAGTGTCAGCCAGGTGTCATGTTAATTCAAAGTAGTAAGCAAAATGAAATACAAAACATAGCCAGCTGTCCTGTTAGCGCTGTAGCTCGTGAGCTGTATGTGATCTCGGGACTCTGCAGTGGCGGCAGGCGTTGCTAATTACGCCTGTCAATCTGACACACGACAGTTCACCTCGTAGTGTGTCGGACAGGAATCATATTAATCACGTGAATTTTCGGGAAATTCATGCTAATAGGCTTTTAATAGAATATTTTCATCAGCAGTGCTATTCCCATCGCTGTTATCGGCTCTCGTTATCGAGTCGTACGTCAATTTCGACATTTTGGTCTCTCATTTTGTGCCAAAAGTGACGTTTACTACGGCCGGCGGATCTCGGCCGGCTTGAAGTTAGGTGATGATACTGTACAGCGAGATAAGCGACACGAACACCAACGAATGCTGAATGATTCGAACGCGTACTTCAAGCCGGCATAGTTCCGTCGGAAGTGGGTACTTTACCATTCGATATTGAGAGCCGATGACTGCTTAGCGAATCAGGGTGCTGGAACCATCTTTAGAGTGTTACCGTTTCTTATCCAAATAACAAGCGGTCTAGAGCCGCGTCTCTACCGCCGCCATCCGACACACAGCACATGATTTTATAATCATTTATTTGCGAGCGAGGGCTCGACGACCGCGACCTCACCATAAGCTTTCGTTAACAAACATACAAAAAAATATAAACGTACAGTCGAATTGAGAAACTCCTTTTTGAAATTAGTTGAAAACATAGCAGCCCTCATTCTTCACAGTCGGATAACAATTGAAAAGTATAGAAAATACGGTCTCTGATGTATTGCATATTTTTTACTGGTGCACGAAAGGAGCCTCTTCGAGGCGAACAGGAAATCCTTTCACCATACTGGTTCGCAAGAACTAGTGACATGATAAGAAGAATTATTTTTTACTCATGATAAGAACACTTGGGTCTTTATAAAAGTCAATTATATTTTAGACTGTACTTGACTATATTAGTGTAATACTTATATTTTTAGTAATAAAGTGGATGAGTAATATTTCCCTACTGACCTACCCCAAGCTTGTTTCGCACGTGTCAGACCGCAGTATGATGCAGTACGCCAGACGGACGGACAGACAGACGGACGGCGCGTTACGACGCAACTTGACTAGGGGCTACACTTGTCTCCCCTCGCATTGCCTTCTAATGGGGTTCTTGTGCAGTGTATAGTGTACACGCAGTAGGGTAACTAGGCCAATTCGCTTTTTTTTTATTGTTTTTATGGACTCGTGTTTGATCACTATCTTACCTGATGGTAGGAGACGATGCAGTCCGCGATGTACCTCACTTGCTTAGAAGATACTAATTCACTGTTCCCTTAAAGAAATCTTAATTATAACGAACGAAAAACACAGGCAACAACGACGCGGCGACGGACAGCAGAGCATTTTTTGTTCGTTTCGCAACTTAAAAGTAGATCTATTGTAATTCATCATTAAGGCTAATCCTCAAATCCAATTCCATACAAAATGTTTCGGACAAATACTCAAAAATTACGCCGTATTATAGTAATTTCTTCACACTATTAGTTTCGTCCATGTTTTTTGATTTTGTCAACTAAAAAAGTGAAAGGTTTCATACTTTAATTTAGATTTTATACGTGTTTTTAAGTTAGTAGGGTTAATTTTAGAACACGTATAAAATCTAAATTATTTATTATTAATCTCTGTTATAAATATAAGTATTTAGTAAATAAAATCCAAAAAAAAACCTAGTTACAAATTAAGTTATCTTGTCTAATAAATATTCATTTACGCTTAAATCTTAATTAAAGTATGGAACCTAACTAATTTTTGTTGACACTATCGGAAAACATAGACGAAACGTATAATGTGAAGACATTACTATAATACGGCGTACTTTTTGAGTATATGTCCGAAACATTTTGTATCGAAATTTGCCTTGAGGATTCCCCTTAATCCTCATCTTAACACTGCTGAACGCAGGTTTTTCCAAAGCATGCCACTGAGTCTGATCTGAGGCTCCTCGCATTCACTACCAGCTTTTAGGGTACTAATCGTCCCTCAATTTTGCTAAAAGTCATACATTGCCTAGACGGTCTCCTCTTTAGAACACGTTAACCTCAAAACTAGTGTTTTTAGTGTTACCATTTAAAACAATTTTAAGATCATGTATTTCGTCAGTTAATAGGTATTTTATAAGATTTGCAGTTTAACAATATGTTGAAAAATCTGTGTTAGTTTGTCTGTAGTAGTACGTAGATGTTGTACTGTGTGTATTTGCACTGTGTCGCTCCAATAACACAGTGGCACAGTGCACCGCTCGCGCGTGAAATTAATATAATGTCATCTATGAAGTAATGCATTTGATGTACACCTCGCTTGCCAAGGCGCCCCGTGTGGATTGCATGGGGACTGGCGGTACGAATGGCGCCATTAGGCTAGTTAAAATCCAAAAAAGATAGGACATAATTCGTACATTTGTAGAACGTTGCGGGATCGATAGAGGATACCACCAGGAGTCACCACCTAATTTGCACCGATTCTAGCACCTACGGAACCCTGTTAAATACTCAGTTGAAACTTTGAAAACGGTATAAAATGTAAACGGGTAAAGTCTATCTCATGAAATTTGTACCACACATTATGACTATCCTAATGTACCTCTACAATAAATTTCAAAGTTTTAGAATTAGAATGACCAGGTAAAAATTATTTTATGTAGTTATATATGCAGTTATTAGCTCGGAAAACATTGGCACAGTCGGTGCAAATAAATACAAGGTTTCTACAACTATGATAAACCTTTCGGTGCATTTGCACCATCCTTCCTCATACGGAACATGGTTTTTTTCACCAACTTATGAATCGATGAACTGTGCTTCGGAGAAAAGGAATTTATTCGTGATTTTTTTTCTGTTATAACTACTAGTAGTTAGTTACAATCACCACTTATATACTATACTACTATACTACTTCTTAAAATATACAAGTTTCTCTCAGAAAAATCCAGAAACTTGAGGTTATTTATCACCAATATTACAGATTAATTAATAGTAGACCCACATAAAACTGCAGTGGTGTGCGTAAATTGAGTTATTCTCTCAATAGCAACATGAGCACCGGCTATATAGTCGGTGCTCATTTTGAGCACCAAGCCAATACCTTTCAATCAGACCTATGGTGGAATACAGTGGGGGGGGGGGGGGGGGGTTGGGGTTTCAAGCCTCCCCTCCCCCCCCCCCCCCCTGAAATGTCTAAGTCTAAGAATTTCATACATTAAACGCACAAGTTCTACAAAAAGTAGAATTTTAACTTGCTCGATAATTGCTCTACATAAAGGTCTTTGTCTATTTTTATCTGAGACTTACAATCTAGATAATTTTTATATTAATTAATCATACATTCAACTCTGCCTTCGTCCATGGGTGGCCCAATTGTTGGGCAGCTGCTCGTGTTTTCTCATCCCACGACGTAAAAAGTAAAGCTTTGGTTATTTTGGATTTCGGTTCATATTGGAGAATTTTGAATCTAACAATCTAATCCAGAGTTATCTTTTCAATCGTGCAATATTATTATCTTCTTTTGATTGTGATTTTCTAGTAAACGTCTAATCTACAAAAGGCTTTGGTTATTTCGGATTTCATCACAACAGCCCAATGAATAAATGTCAATTGAGTTACTGAAATATATCCGACAGAGGACCAAGGTTACCGACATAGCTCAGAGAATTAGCAAGCTGAAGTGGCAGTGGGCTGGTCATATCTGCCGAAGAACCGATAACCGCTGGGGTAAACAGAAAACCAAAGTTCAAAGATACGACACGTGTTTCGCCTCTACACGAGGCATCATCAGGAGGTGTGGACTCGCCGAAGTTCGAAACGAGAGACTCTCATTTCGAATATACGTGGTTTTCTGTTCGTTGACTCTTTGGTTTATAATATAGTAATATGTACTAAAGTTCTAAACTAAAGTTAAGTTAATTAAAACCTTTGTTTAGAAATCAAGCGGATTTATTACTAAATATATTTATATAATTTGTTGATATTTATGGATTTCCGACATTAGTAAAATTAATTGCTACCAAGCTAAACTGATTGGCATGGAATCAATAAAAAAACATATTGGAAAGGAAGTTTATGAAGTTAAATAACAGAGAAAAAACAGAGTCTTGTTACTTTCAGCAAACTATGCTACTTTGAAAAATAAAAATAATGAAATCATGATAGAACCTTTTTGTTGGTGCTATTGATAAATCGTCTTGTTATTTAGGTGCAGTAGCATGAAATTCAAGAATTGAATGGCATTCGAGTGGCATTTTGACAACTGCTTGAGGTTCTATTTTCGTTTTAAAGTTTGAACGATCTACATGTTTAGTAGACATTTGTCACGTCAAACAGCATTTTCCTTATTATAAATAAATGACGTATTTATGCGCTTTTAATTAATAGACATAAGTCGTTTGGTGTCAAAATCGAACCTGTAAAACTTGCAAACGATGACGCGTTCAATTTTTCATAGATGGAAAAGCTTGTGGAAGAGACTTATTTTGTTTATCTGACGTGAAATGCAACTGTCGCTTCTGTTGGCTAAGTTCCTATGTTATTTACCTATAATACCCAATAAATACTTGTTCCGTATTAGAATCCGAAAGTTTTTTAACTGGCAAATGTTACATTTACCTCGTTAATATATTTGAGATAAGTTTTGAAACTGTGTCGATTTTGCTTGTAGAATTGTGGTTTAAAACCTCTCAAAAAATGCGTAAATCTAAGGATATACTCCTTTTTAGAAGACGTAGGCAGCTGAAAATTTGGGAGAGCATTGTGGCAAAGACCTTGACTATTACATCAAAATGTACAACAACAGGAGTTGACCCAGATATATTTATCTGCTACCAACGTATTGTAATTGCTATCACAATCCAAAGGTGTTCCCGGTTTCGGATTTAGCTGAAACTTGGTGGGAACGTGGAGCATGGTGTCGTACAAAATATATCACACTGCACCAACTGTATAGAAACGCCTCATCAAGCTATGGCCTTATGAAGGTATCTCCGGATCCAGCCATCTCCGGAGGTTGAAATTGATATATGGTAGGGGCAAATTCATTTGAAATCGATTTATGTAAAAATTAAAGCTTTAAACAAATGTGTTCAATTATGTCCTATCTTTGCTCAAAACACGCCTAATTTGACTGCACTACATCTTTAATCAGCCGACTTCGAATAATAACGTGTATGTATTTATTACAGCATAAGCTAACTACTACAATCTATATATAGGTATATTACAAAATTTACAAAAGGAAACAATTGGGCCACCCATAGACCGTTGCAAACGATCTATAGGTAGCTCAACTGCTCCAACTCGATACCCGATGGCAGCGTGCCGAGGATACTGGCTGCATTGCCTCTTTGTATAGCAATATATATATATATATATATATATATATACGTGTATGTTATTTATACTTCGAACAATATACTAATTATATCATAAAATATCTTACTCAATTTAAACTGATTGTAAATAAACCTTTTTCTTCACATTTAACTGGCTCCTACAAAGCATACAATGTAAGCGCACAAAGGCGTGACCGTACCCTCGGGCGCGCGGGGGTCGCGGGTTCGACTCTCGTGCCGGGACACGTGGCCGCTCCGACTGCAACTAATCATCGGGAGATGGCGGTGGAATGGGGATTTTAATGGTGTAGGTCATGTTAGAGTCGCTTTTGTTACGGTTATTGTAAAAAACCCTGTTATGAAAAAGTGTTTTGCATGAAACTGTTATATTAGCAAATTTTAAAATTAATGATTTGCAACGGTCTATGGGTGGTCCAATTGTTTCCCTTTTGTAAATTTTGTAATATAGATTGTAGTAGTTAGCTTATGCTGTAATACAGTTCTTGATCATTTTTTTATTAGCTAAAATAATCAAGTAGGTAATTATGTATATATAATGTATTTTTGACTAATAAATCGATGAACGCCGCGCCGGCTGCATGCACAAAAACGTTGACGTCATTGTCCGGTAACGCTCATTGTTCCGTTACGCTGGTAGTCACGTTAAACGATCGTCCGTAAACAAACTACCAATACAGACAACCAATTTTTTTTTCGATCTGTTTTCAGTTTTATTTACACAAAAATACTATCTATATAATAGTGCATAAAGAATTCTGTAACTGAAACTGACTATGGATTTTAAAAATGTCAGTATTTTTTCTCATTTTATTGAAAAGCTCATTTTGTGTCATTGAAGCGAGCGCTCGGATTTGCATTATAACTGAATCCGCATTATTCGTTTCCATTTCGCGCTGCACGCTGAGTGCACGGCGACACCGCATTATTGTGATGAGCACGGATTTGATGTGATGAAAATAGCTCTAATGTGATGAACACGCTTCATTACCGATAACGCAGTAACTAAAAGTTTAAAGGCAAGAGGTTGGATCAGATGAAACGCAATGTAAGGTTCTGATTCACCCGCACTTGTAACTTAATCGCTAAAACTATAATAGTATAAACAGTTACGTTGTACGAGTAGCTATACCTTATACATATAACACCCCTCTTGATCATCGCGGGTTCCAAACGCACGTTTTTCATCCATTTTCCTTACGAGGCGGGCGTTGTAGCTCCCGAACGAATCAACTGATTTTATGAGGACGTGGTGGCCGAGTGGAGGCCCTTGCCTTGCGATCCGATGGTCGCGGGTTCGAATCCCGGTGGCAGTCATGCGTAAATGGGTTTTTTCGGTCGAAAAAATCATAAGAAGAAGAACTGATTTTATTGCTGATTCCTATTTGGTTTTTCAAATTGTACCTGCACCAAATCAAAGTGAGATTTGTGCATTCATCCATTCTTGTATCAAGGACGCCGACGCTACGACGCGCTTGCATATTATGCAAATAGGGCAGACTCAATACCTCCCATTCTTCTCCTTCCCCCCCCCCAGCAGGTACCATCATCTACCTGCACCCAACACCCTACATTCAATACTCAGTATTCAGAACCTAGATATACATACGTAGGTACATACTTAATTTTTTGCAGGAAATATAGAACTTAAACTCAATAATCAGTTTTTAGCTTTCCCGCTAAGCAAGGAAAGAGGGATGTATAATTGAGCTTTCCGTGCTTCTAAGTCACGTCAAAACTACTAATCTAATCGAGCTAAAGTTCGATATAGGTATGGTTTATGAACTGAGAAAGGCCATAAACTACTTTTTATCCCGCAATACCTTGTGGCTGCAGCTAGTATGACATATCTACGGAGTCAAATGTTCAATATTTGCGTTGAATATGGAACCGCGGTGAATGGATGCTGCCCGCAGGCTGCACATCTTCAAAACCCCGCACCCCACACTTAACCTGTGGCCCCATCACGTCACAGAGAAGTCAACAGTGTGTAGACGTTTTGAAACTGTTGATTTGCCTGTGCTGTGAAGGATACGATACTATTTCGATTGATTTATAGAAATATTCGTGATCTCTGAGCATCTCGAATTCTCGATGCGAGCTTATATAGAAATTATTAAATTATTTATTGCGGTAAATTTACGACTTAAAAATAATAAATAAAGATATTTTATGTCAATTTTAATGTCTTTGCTTTTGTGGTATAGGGCCTAACGTAGCCTATGTCCTTTATGACAAACTTTTTATCGAATATTATACGGCGTTACGCAAGCAAAGCCGCGAACAACTCTGCTAGTTGCTTTTCTAAAATTTCTCATCTGAATTACAAACTAAATACTAACTTGAGAACTTATATAATGAAAGAAGGGTTTAAACTGTAATCAATCAATATTCCATTCCATCCCAACACTTAAATCTGAATATTCTATCAGAACTTGAGACCCTCAAAAACCCTATAAATATTTATAAACAGGGGTACTTGCTTACTAGCCACTCGAATGAGGGGCTCGTTGTCTGCAGCAAGGCGAGGTAGTCCGTAATAGTATATATTTCATAGCTTATATAAAAAATTAAAAATTCAAATGACCCAATTGAGTGATCTTGCGTATATAGGTAATCTGAACAAAACCACATATAATATGTGAAAATGGAGGAGCCACGGTTCGATGGACCGGATTATGATGTCGTTTTCCCCGAAAAAAGACTTGAGATCTACATAGATGGCTAGCCAAGGTCCATTTTCACATATTATATGTGGTTTTGTTCAGATATCAATGCTTTTTGTAAATAAATTTATTACTATTCAAAGGTATATAGGTTAGGTACCTACTATAATTATAATAGTTACCTACCTATTTATTTTCCTTACTTACACACCACCATCATCGCCTCTAAATGTATGGAGGTAAGTAAAAGTACAATAAGTTAAGTACCTAAGCTACCTAAAGAGCGTAGATAAGGTGTTTTCCGACAATTTGCATTTCCACTAGCTTGCGTTCATCTGGGCTTCTTTCGCTTTCGCTGGGCCTGACCGTGGCTTGACACACTGTCGTGTGTCGAGATGTTGCCAGTAAGATAAAACTTGTATAGTATTATTAAGTCTCTTAAAAAGTTTTTTGTCTTATTTTAGTAGTTTTTAGTTTTAGTTTTTTGGATAGATATACGTTCCGTGTCGTCGCCACTGGGGTCTAGCAGAACTCCAGCGCTGCAGCGTGCTGCCAGTACGCTGCAGCATTTAAGCTGAGCTAGGCCCCCATTGTATGGAGGACTCTTTTTTGCTGTAATTTAACCTTTTTTGTTCATTTATTTTTCCATGACAATAAAATTATTTCTTTTCTTTTCTTTTCTTTTTTCTTTTATAAGAAAAAAAATGTAACTGTGAGTCTAATGTTAAATAAATAATATATTCTAAGTGATCGTGAACAAAAAATATTTAGTACATACTTAAGTATATTTTAGTTTTAATTTTACCAAAAGTAAAACCTAAGTACAGGCAATGTTTACCTAGTTTAAAATCCGTTGCAATATATAAATCCGTAAATCGTTGCCTGAGTAATTATTTAGTTAACAAAATTATTTTCTAAAATTTAAGAATAACAAGCTTAATCTTTGCTCTGAACTAAATTATTTTTACTTACATAGTTTATTATTATTATTGAATAAGGTTCTAGCAGCTTTAAAGTTGGGTTTGATTTCTCGTGTCTAAAATCTGTACAATATTTTAATATCACAGGTAGGCCTCGCCTTTCTGTCATAGATTATCAAAGCTATAATGTTTCACATTATAGTAAGTTCGCACGCGCGTGTCGACACGAGCGATGCCCCGCGTTGGGCGCCAAGTTATGGGTGGAGGCAATCAGGTACATTGAAAATGCGACCAAGAAAAGGGAGCCACATTGGCTAACTTCTAGCACAATTTGGTCCGATGCTAATTTTCGAAAAATTGTATATGTTAAAACTACTAGGCTTTTTCATTGTCAATACAACTACATCGTAAAAAGTAACAAACATTATTTGAAAATAGAGATATTTCATTTTTATTGACAGGGTGTCTAAAAATGTTGGTCCTAGTATATACCGCATCCATTTTAGTTTGGTACTGTCCAGTGTCCATCTTGTTCTATAGGAACACCGTTATTTATCTATGGAGCACAGACACTCCGTGTTGCGCACTTTGTATGGAAATATTTTAAATAGAAAGCGCCCTTGGGATCTACAGACTTTGATGGAAACATAGTGTCTGTATGTAAAGGTTTCATAAACATTGTGTCCGTGAAAGAACGTGAGTTATTGCTACTGGAGATTTAATTGGATGTTACATTGTAACATCAGACTATTTCAGAAGTGTATTTTTAGTGAAATTAATTTTCGTACGACTACGATATAATTATTCATTTAGGCAGCAAAAGTAATTTAAGACTATAGTTATGAACTGTATCTACGTTTATACCTACTTATAAAAAAGTTTAAATACACAAAGCTTTAATTATTTGAGCTTTGAAGTACCCGAAGCGAATAAACTTCTGAAATTGTTCTCGAAAACTAATTAGAGACAACCTTAGAAGTTAGTATCGGTCGCTAAGTTAATTAAGTAAGGAATGCTAACCCGAGGCTCCTGAAAACTGAATGAAGTCGGCGACAAGCGAGCGACTACGGTCCGGGGAATTATTAAACAGCTGACACGGTGTGACCGAGGTAACCTGTGCGACCGAGGCGACCAGTCTTCTTCTTATCGTGTCACTAGTTCTTTCGAACCAGTTTCAAGTGCGCCCCGAAGAGGCTCCTTTTGTGCACTTGACACATGTTTTCGAACTTTTTAGGTTCTATGACATGCCGGTTTCCTCACGATGTTTTTCTTCACCGTTAAGCACGTGTTTTAATGCACACAGATTTATTGAACAGAAAAATCCATTGGTGTACGATCGGGTTCGAACTCACGACCTTCGGATCGAGAGTCAAGGCACCTCCCACTCCGCCAACACGGCTTGGTGGTGAGGAGAGAGAGAGTAGCTTGTCTCGGTCAAATACTCTAAACTCAATTATTAATGTTACAATGGTAGGAAGATCAAGGACTTGGTCGAGGACAACAATATAAGGTAAGTAATTATAAATGTTGTAGAGCTTTTACAACGGTCATTAGTTTAATTGCTCTTACACTTGAGTTCGTTCAGTATCGTGTGGAATTTTTATGGCAAAAGATATGAAAACTGTTCTATTGTACTCACTCACCCAATGCAATACTCCACCTCACATATTGTGACGATTAGACAAGTCATGAACCAGACAGACACATCTAAGAACCGTCACATCAAACTTCTATAATAAATGATACATTTTGTGGATGTTTGTTACTCTACCCTCGGTGTGGTTATAGGGCATCAATAACGGCATTTGTTCCTTTTCCCGATTGCGAAGGTGGGATATTAACTACAAACCACGCAGGGAAAACCCCGGGTATCAGTTATTTGTAGACAAGCTAAAGCACTCGTAGTTAACAAAAGAGATGTTGATATTTCTTTTAATAGAAAATAACTTTAGTCCTACTACATTATTGGCATTATCGAGTGCCTTTTGACCGGCTCACTCACTCACAATCCACGCACCAATAACAAATGATCTCTCTCGCATAGACAAGAACTTTCCTTTTATCTGTAACGACTTATGATTGAAACCCTTGTTTTCAATCCGTAATTACTTTGCTTTTAAGCTTAAAGCTTTATTGATTGAATTGTTTGTTTTCTGTACGATTTTTGAGTGTCTTCTTTGGATGTAGAGTTGTTTAGGAGATTGGAATTAACTTGATGACAAAACTCCTTTGAACGAAATAGACAATGATCGTTGAATATAAATATTATTTTTGTTGTTATAATATTTAGCATTTGTACATAATAATTAGTACATAATCAATTTAGAAAACTAAAAAAAATCCAGATCGTCCTATGATATGTACAGCTTGTGAACGTGATCTAAAACCAGATACTGAAGTACCACAGCGCCTAAAAGATCACACAGCACATAGAGCGCACAGCGGCTGCTATGCAAATGTCAAGGGTCACGCGAAATACAATCAACTATAAAAATAAATAAAATCGTACAGCGCTCGTCCCGTAAATAAAACTGAATAAAACGTAACCCGCCCGCGCCGAACCGTATCATCCGATTTTATATCGAAAACGTATTTTGCGAAATGTCATAGTTTGTTTTTCGTAGTTTATTTTTCGCCTACCCGCAATCACCATCGAATCGCGCGCGGCGGCCGCGTTACGACGTCCCAACAATCGGAATAGCAGTTATGTTTTTATGATGTTGATGTGGGGAAAATACTTGGATATTGAATTTGTACTGCTGTTGAATTGCTGTGTTTATACGATGTTTTGTTTTCCTGGAACAAGTTGATAGAGTTATATTTATGTTCGTATGTAACGTTAGGTATCATTCTCCCGTCCAATTTTCTCTTAAAACTCGCAACTGAATTGTTGGATAAATGTTGCACTACAAGCCGCATTAATTGAGCTTATCCACTATGCAGCAAGCTTTTAATTATTTTACTCGATAACTTTTCCACATACTGTTATGTATCATGTTCCTGAAAAATGTATTAGTGTAGTGTGTGATGGTGATCAATAAATAAAATAAAATAGAGTTCCGGAAATCTAAAAAAACTATTTCATTTCATTGAATTTGTAGGTAACTATGCAGATTATTCCAACTAAAAATATTCCCACAAAGTTACACGATAACTCAAAACAAATTCACGTGACCCAAAACCGAACCCGCCGGTACGAAAGGAAATGGAAAGATTTCGTAGGGCCCTGATAGAGCTTTCAACAGAACTGGTATTGTCCTCAATATTAGTTCGTGATGGCTGGTAATCCACTATTACCAGCATAAATAATAATTTAAATCGTGATGGAGCTTTCGTGCAACCTGTAGGTAATAAAGTGACAGCAGACAATCATGACACAGTGACTAAGAATGTATGCAGTATGCAATGTATATGCTACACCATGTCTTGCATTCTTCATATAAACATGGCATTGTAATAGATTCCTAAATTGTAAGCACAGAGCCTATGATTTTCCTAGCTCTACGAATATAAAAGTAGAAAGAAAAGGTCATTGAAGAAAGTCAAGAAGTTCCTGTTCTATTGATTTTTTTTATCGTATTCGACAATTGGACATTTCCTTTAATGGAGTCCGACCAGGGACCGTTGACTGGCGCCCAACTAGGGGCAGGTTCATATATTGGCGCCCAACTATGTCCCCCTACAAAAACAACGAACCTCGGTGAAAGTGCCCGTGGGAGCGATGAAACCTGCGACCCTAAGCATAGAATGTCGGCATTTCAATAACTCACTGACGTTGTTCAAATACATTTTGGGATTCCTTTGATATTACTTGATGGCTTACTTGATAAAAGTTTGTTGGCTGACTACAAACATTCCTTAGTAAACAATAAAGTTTACGTTAAGAGTTTTATAATTTTCTTTGTAGAATTTTATTTCACAGAATTGGTGATTTGTTAATGATATGAAAAGAAGAACCATGTTTTAATCAGCTTGGTTGATTTTATTTTTATTTGATTAACATACCTACTTACATTCTTTTTACGTTTAATGATGTATTTTTAAGTATTATTTTTTACCCGACTGCCACGAAAGGTTTATGTTTTCTCTTCTCACCTCCGTCTGCCTGCCCTGAGAGAATCTAACGTTGTATTATCCATAGTGCATAAAACCGACATCAATTTTCCAAATGAAAGCTATAATGATTCCCTCCCTCCATTCCCGGCGTGGCCATCCCACCGTGAACTATAAACAAAGGGACGACTGCCTGTTCGGTGGGCACGTGCGAATCTGCAGTCCCAGCACATTGGGTATGGAGGGTCAGGTGTCCGGGGACTCTGCCCCACGGCGGGCGCCACTCTCCCCGAAGCGCACACTCCCGATGTTACGGCGAGGCTAGTGAACTATCGTGGATTATGCTTCAGGGAAAACATAACACAAAAACTATGGTGCTCAATTCATTGTTTGTGTTAGTCCCGGTAGTAGTAGTGTTAGAGTATGTAATAGACGGAAATCAAAAGACTTTCGGCAAAAAAAAAACTTTGGCAAAGGTGCTAGCTAAGAAATTTAGAAGAGATCTAAGTGATGATATATGTTGAATGTGATGATAGATAAGTTAATAGTGGAATACAAATACAAAATACAAAATTGTTTATATCTAAAACATTTGTCCAAAGTTATGGTACAGTCGCTGTTTTCCATTTTAGTTTTTATAAACTGTATTACAGAATTCAGAGCCCTTCCCGTTACAAGTTAATAGGATAAAAATAATAACTGTTACTTTAGCCTTTCCGTTACCTTTCGTGTTTCGTGCTAAATAAAATAATCCCTATCTAAGATTTAATAGCAAACAATGAATATCCTTTGTGAAATAGATGTTACTATTTCTGCTGTAGAAGTTTAATTCTACGTACACGAGTACGTATGAGCAATTTCCTGGTGATAAAAGTGAGATGAATCTTGCACAAGCAGAGACGTTCCCAATCGGAAAAGCTTTCCATTCAGGAATAAAACACAATAAAACTCATAACAAAACTCGAGCAACAAAAGAAATCTCGACGTCTGCCAGACATTACAGCGTCTAGTCGCAATATCTGATGGAAAGCTGCGATAATAAGCCTATTCAGCCAGACAAGTATTTCGTGAGTGAAGCGGACGTGTTACAATAAGGATGATTCAGGATCTCGTTAGAGCGAAAACTCCTAGAATAATATCTAGGGTTGTAAGACATTTCTTGCTTGATATTTGTTTTCCCAGAAAGATATGCTGATTTAGGTTTGTTATTCAGGAAAAATAGATCAGCCATTGTTCTCTCTGCATTGGGACATAGGCGCCTACTGTGGAATAGCTGAAATGATGTCGCTAATTGAGGAATATTCAAGGCATTGCATAAAATCGACTTCTTTTATGCCTTCGTTTGAAGGAACTTTTATGTTCTAAAATCTAAAATGCTATGCACTTCAGTACATGTTGGTAGTGCTCCAATCGCCACTTTAGGAACGTATCATAAACTAAAGGAAATTATTCGTAGAGAGTGGTAGTTTTACGAGTTGTGTTCGTTTTTGTAAATAATTGATCCGATTGAGTGTCGGCGGCGATTGGACACAGCCCACGGCCATCGGACTTTTACAGGGAGGTTTAATGGGCCCGGGTTTATTTACCTACGACGTTGTGCTACTCCCACCTGTCTTTGCTGGGCAACCTAAGTACAGATATTAAGCAAATAATACCTGAATATACGTAAATTACGTAAGTAACTTCAATAAAAACCGAATCTAAATATTCTCTGACTCGGAAAGCATTAATTATCTTGTATGAATTACTACATTAATAAGCTTGCCTACTTAAAGCGTTTTATTTATCCGTGAATTTAATAAATAGCCAAAATCCACACTATGCATTTGTCGCTCCACGTGGGGCATTTTTTCATAATTATCTTATTTTCGTCAAACGCAAATTTTGTATTATTCATGATGAGTCGGCACATTACATGCGCACAACACATCAGGCCTATTTACAATTCCAGTCCAGTGTCAGCTTAAAATGTCGGTGACATTGGGCGCCCGACGTGGGGCAAAGGTGTCGCATTACTAAAAGCGAAAAGCCTGAGCCGAGAGGCGGCTGATAGCTTTTGATGTGACTTTGCGGAGCTCAAACACTTTGAATAACATTTGCAGATATCAAGCAAATGTCACTTCAGAGGTAACAAGTTGTTTTAGGACTTGGACCTGATAAGGGTGATGTTTTAATGGAATAGTTGTTTAAACTTAAATGAAATTTTAACATTTAAAGAGCAAGCTGCCTATTATCAAAAATTTACTAATAAGTTATAACTTAATCTAGAACACGAAACTTCGATGCAAGAAGTTGCAGAAATGGTTTTTTTTTTTTTTTTTTATTCGGTCCACCAAACTGGATGTTACACAGAGTTACAATAAAATGAAAATAAATAATTATTAAAATAAATGGTTGTATGTTTTATAAGAGAAACTCTGATCTAAATTGACACGGCATGTCTTAATCCAAATTAAACTCAAACATCTCACCCCAGCAGAAGTTCCAATTAAAACATGATAGGTACTTGCAAAAACAAACTTATTCCATAACCTCTCGGCAGGAAAGGCGTAGTCACAAACAATACGTAATTGCTTAATACAAGCCCGGACGATCCATAACACAATATTTGCTGACCATTACTGCACTATTTCCCCTGAGACGCCCCTTTATCCTCCCTTCCCCGAAAACCTACTCTACTTCACTAGACATAGAATTTTTTTACAATGGGTTTGCTTACTTGTAGAAAAACGCACCGTTGTTCTTTGATGATAAAGTTTGAATTTAAATAAAAGGATTTTAAAAACTGAAGTGTGTGTTTATGTAAATCGCTTCGCTGGCTCTACAAAATAAGAGCTTAGCTTCTTGAGGATAAAGTGCGGGATCTCCCGTGGCTGTTTCTGTAGTTAAAATATAAAGCAGGGTGTTGGAACAATAAGGTTTTGTTGGCGATCACATTAAGAGCGCTCTTGTACGCTCCTTGCTTTCATGCCGCCCTGGTACTTCGCATGATATTGTGGCCCGGGTACAGGTGATGTGTCCTTTAATGCGGTGATTAAAGTGTACTTGGACCCTTTAGAATATAAACAAAGGGATCTTTTATTGGCATTGTTTGACTCCAGCGATACTGTCGAAACACAAAAACACATACACAGAGCAAAACATTAACTTAGCAATGTTACCAATTAACTTAATTTTGATTATCATCACGTTCAGCCGCAGAGAATTTTCGATTGTATAATTACAGTCGCGTTTGTCGAGAATGCGCGAAATAATAAATAGTACTGCCAGTCGCATCATGATTCGACTCGTGATTGGCGCTTTAAGTTTTTAATGAAATCACTGAAGTGGAAAACGTTAAACGAATAATATTTCGCTTTACTGAAAATTGATTTTAAAAGAGTACGCCGTATTTTTAGAAATATAGCAAATGTTTAGAAGATTTTATTGATTCTCGTCGCAGCGTCGCGCGTCGTCATGCTACATACATATTTCATAATATAATATCGTCGTCCCACAAAAATGCACATTTTTACGACTTCGCAAACCCGTTTCGCGTTTTAAACTTGCCATTCTTCAAATAAATAAAGCGCTGATGAAATCTGAAACAATCATGAAATTGATTTCTAGTATGAGTATGGCACTATATTTTTTTATTAAAGCATAAGCTAACTACTACAATCTATATTACAAGTTTACAAATGGAAACAATTGGGCCATCCATAGACCGTTGCAAACGATCTATAGGTAGCTCAACTGCAACTCGATACCCGATGGCAGCGTGCCGAGGATACTGGCTGCATTGCCTCTTTGTATTGTAAGGCTTATTCTTTGGCCGGAATAGCTGCCAGCCCTCACGATCACGCGTCGATTCGACCAGATACTCAGACAAAATTTTGAAAAAGCGGAATGAGTTTTTGTTCACGGCACCTCAATAAAAATAAAGAGCATCCAGTGTCATGGTTACTTGTTAGAAACCCACTTGGTGCTGTACCTCGGTTGTACTCGTAGAGTTCGACGAAGATAAGTTTTCGGCAACATGAGTCATGAACTCGTAACTACGAGTAAAAGTAACTACGAGTATAATCGTATCTTTCAAGATACTTGCAACACTGTTTAAATCTAGCGAGCGATCATAATCTCAAAACTGTTGTTCCATTTCTCTCAATAATTTATGCTATCATTATTATTTTCAACTAACGGAATATATTTAGTTGTAATTTTGAATTTTTTATCCGGTAAATATACGTAGTAGCATGATACAGAGAGCCACAATGATGATCAATCAATCACTGTATTTGATCCAGTCAGCAATTTATAAATATAAACTTCTACTTTAATCATAGTGAAAATTGCGAGTGGTGAAGAACTGCAGTATGCAAGAGTATGTCTTCCGAACCTCACCTCGCTCACAAGTAACATCGCTGCGGATACTCGCCCGGCACGGCCGGTGCGGTCGAGAGCCGTCAATGGATTGCTAATTGACCTGATTGCTATACGCTCGCTGACTCGTCGCTCCACTCGCCCGTTGCACACTGCAGGCTAGAGCTTCACTCATAGCTTAGAAGCCTGTTTGCAGAATTTCTTTTTTAAGATTTTAGTGCTCGCCTGTACTTGTTTTTTACATTGTGCAATCAAGAATGTTCTACATAGATAGGTATATAATATACCTAACTTCTTGTTAAAAACACGTTATATCTAAGTACTTCGTTAGTCTTTTACTACTCCACTTTGTGGAACGGATTCTAGTAGTTTAATGATGTTATTGCGTATGCATTTGGCTAGTTATAGCCGCTCTGCTTCTAAAATTTATTATTTAGATCTAAGTCGCTTCTAGGATTCAGGATAGAGCGTCCGAGATACACGGGCGAAGCAAAGCAACTCACTCGCACTCCGGAGAATACAAAGAGGTCATTATATGGACAGTTTCTACATCAACACCATTGTTAGAACACCATCTGCTGTTATAAAATATCACTAGGATTTTGTTATGTCCACAAAAGGCAGCTGCTTCAAATACTGACACAACTGCAGATACGTGTCAAGTGGTCAAACACAATCCATGTGGCTGCATCCGTTTGGAATCCATTAATCACGTGGATGTGGGCTGAGGGCCCGCGGGTGGAACCCAGCTCGATGGCCATCGGTATCGATAAGCCATCTGCCCTCTATTTGTTATCTGATCTACGTTCGTTTGACCTATGTGTAGGTATAATAACTGGCGCTACAATCGGGTCGTTTGGGATCCGAAAGCAGGTGGTTTTTATTGTTCTTCCTTTGTAGTTATACAATGTTACTGTGGGTTTAATGTTTAATCCTACCAATATTATAAACGCGAAAGTTTGTAAGTATGGATGGATGGATGTTTGTTACTCTTTCACGTAAAAACTACTGAATGGATTTTAATTAAACTTTACAATAATAAAGCTTATACATCAGAATAACACATAGGCTACAATTTATAAAGATTCCTGTGCAGACGAAGTCGCGGGCACCAGTTAGTAATATATAAATATATTCTATTATATGCAATATGTAGACAGATGGAAATATTTTTCTGTGTTCAATTTGTACGAAAATGATATGAATGAAACGAAAATGAAGGCTTACTCTATCTACGAGTATGTATCTATTTTCAGCTGTAGCTGTAAATGTAGATATAGTCACGACGTACGTTGAGGAAAGTACCCCGAAGCTAACAAAAGAACAACATTAAGAAAATAAGTAGTTTTCTTAAAACTAGATAATGTTTACACTAAACTTGGCGAATGACTTTTAGAATGCGGTCAAAACATAAAACAAACACGAATAAAACTGGCATTACTATAACATTCGAATATGTATATGATTCTTAACATTACCCAATCTTATGCCCAGTAGCATCAGAAGATTGCACAAACATTTGTCTCCACCCCCCGTCCCCACGTCCCCCGCGGCCCCGCGCGGCATCGAACCTACCCTATCCTGTCAGCCAGCCGAACACTAGCCAAGTCTCGGAGACCATACGTTAACTTATAACACAGCACGTTGAACCTTGCTTCGATTCCCGTACGACCGGACCGACATTCATTATAATTTATAGTTATAGTATTGTGCCATGGGTTATGGGTTGACCTTCGGCTCGCGTCGATACGGGTCGGATGGTGTGTTGCCCGATTTGTGGCCATTGTTCCTTTTGATGGTTATACGCTGGTTGATGTGTATCAGTGACATCCATAAATGGTATTTTATTATTAGACCTTTGATTTATTTGGTAGTAAATAAAATTAAATGAGTATAGTACGGCCGGCGGATCTAGGCCGGCTTGAAGTTAGGCGACGATACCTTTTAGAGCGAGGTAAGCGACACGAACGCCAAGAAAGCTAAAGTGAGACTGAATGATTTAAGCGCAACTTCAAGCCGGTCTATCGAATCTAAAGAAATGAATAGATTGTAGTAACCCTGTCGAGGCAGACCATTTCAGTGTATTTTTTTTTTTCACCTCATTCCGAAATCAATATTCACACCAGATATGTGCCTCAAAGGAGTTCAGGGACTTGGGTATGAACTCGTATGCCAATGGGTTAAAGTTTATAATTGCTCGGCTCGGATTCAATTTAACTCGCATAATTGAGGTGAACTAGTGAGCACTTGCGACTTCGACTTCGAATTTCGACTAATGAAGTTGGGACAAACAATAAATGGAAAGGAAATTGTGGAAATGTATGTATGTGGAATGGACGATCGACTCTATCCTCGTACTTATATTGATTTAACTTTAATTTATGAAAGGAGCCTCTTTGAGGCACACTTGAAATCCTTTCACCACACTGGTTCAAAAGAACTAGTGACACGATATGAATATGACTTTAATACACGGCTAAGTATTTTAATCAAACTTGAATGCATATTGTTTTATTTCATGCTCGATTCTAGAGTGTTTTTTTTTTTCCAGTGAGTTAGCTTTCAGAGTCTTTTATGCCTCCGGCTGTAGGCGGCTTTGTGTTTCGCCTTCAATCCACTCACACACAATCTGAACCAGTAGGTAATTTAATTAAAGCTCGAGCTTTCAGCACAAAATGTTCATTCTATCGAGACTCTACAATGTCATTTACGCGTATCTACCTACCTATTATAGAACTCCCAAACCAAATCGCACATCACTCGTATATCGGGGGAATAAAGTTTATAACCCAATAGCATTAATGCGGTACTTTGTGAAGCTTTTATAAGTATCGAGGATTCGATAAAGGAGAGCGTTTTATATAACACGTATGCGGTTGTAATGAAGTTGGTTATCGAACGGCAGAATCGTATCCCAAATTTGTGGAAACCTTTGTATTTGTAAGGATAGAGGTTTAATTTACAAAAGGTTTTTGTGAATATTGTGGAACGATTGAGATGTGCTCGAGATGTGGGTCGGGATGCTGCGAGATCAAATGAACAGGCTCGATAACATGATTTTGTGGAATATTGAGAATGAGAAGCCTTACTATAAAATAAGCCTTTATCCTAAGGACTTCTAATAAAAACATCCATAACACCTGATATATGTTTAAATCGACCGGAACTTACTTAGGTCGGCATTCACATAAATTCATAAAAATTGTGTAACGTTAAATTCCGAAGTTCTTGAGGTAGGTGTTGATGTTGTGACTAAACTTAATTGTTGCTAAATTCTGGGCAAAATCAATTTAAGTCAAGGTCACTTTGTTAGTTAGTGCATCGACACGAAGAAGAAGATGAAAGATATCAACCATCTGCGCGAACTCATGTCTAGTAGGTCTCACATTCTAGTCCTTTAGTGCATTATTTGGTCCAATCTTCATTTACAGTCTGCCAATACATCTGTCGCCCTTTTAGCAACGGGGGGACAGATATTACTTTTATGCCCCACCTGTCACCCTCGAGGGACAGAGCATTAAAAAAACATTCGCATTAAAACATTCACACACTCACACCCCTGCACTAGGATTCCCTGTGTCGCAGGTGGCATGGACACATACAACACATCACAACATCCAAGACGCGAGAACAAACATTTGTGTTCGTCACACAAATATTTGCCCCGGCCAGGGATCGAACCCTGAACACCAAGCTTCGTAGGCAGGGTCACTACCAACTAAGCCACGGTGTCGTAAAGAGCAGGGTGACAGATGGGAATAATTCATACTATCACCTTCTAACAATGTTATTGTCAAAATCACGTATTGTAAGCTTCACTTGTTCGCGCAGGTGGTGAGGAGCAGCTAGATCCAGGCGTGCGGTTCACGACGGAGCCGCAGGACGCGGTGGCGGCGCCGGGCGCGCCCGTCGTGCTGCCCTGCGCCGCCATGACGCGCCACGCCAGCCGCCTCGCCTGGCGACACAACGTGGGCGCCATGCCCACGAGGGACCACGCGCTGTCTGCCGACGACAAGTACAGGTGGGTCGGCCACGACCGACGCCTTCGGGCAGAACTACTCGGGCGAATAAACATGACACATGGCTCGAATGACGTTTGTGCAAAAAACAGCGTGGAATTGGATAATGTTGATAGAGAAGCTAGAGAAGAGGTCCTGTTATACTTGGTAATGATAAGGCTTCGCAATTAGAGGAAGAAGAAACGCCGCGCGGGGCAGCGGGGGAAGCATCAAGTTCCGAGCCACGTGGCAGCCAGGTGTCATGTTTACTCGCCCGAGTTGTAAGTTCTGTTAATCTTAAGGGGAATCCAAAAATGCGAATTATTAATTAAAATAAAATTAACCCTACTAACTTAAAAACACGTATAAAATCTAAATTAAAGTATGAAACCTTTCACTTTTTTTGTTCACGAAATCAAAAAACATGGACGAAACGAATAGTGTGAAAAAAAATTACTATAATACGGCGTACTTTTTGAGTATTTGTCCGAAACATTTTGTATGGAATTCGGATTTGAGGATTGGCCTTAAAGTGGAAAAGATACGCCAACTCCATTGAGGTCATTAGTTTCTTTTGCTCTCTCATTCGGTGTCTTGGTGTATGTTTCAGGAAGCAGCTTCCGAACGGGTCGCTGGTTATCGACAGCATGTCGGCGTCGCTGGCGGGGCAGTACCAGTGCGTCATCAGTGTCGATGGAGTCGGCACTATCGTATCCAGGGTCGCTACCGTCTTCCTAGCCGGTACGTTGCACAATACGGACGTTAGTTTTTTTTTAATGTAAACGTGGGGCTAGGCGAGCTAAGCGCTTTATATCCATTGTAAGGAAGATACACAGTCGAAAGCTTTTTCAGAAACTAAAAAGACTCATGCCTATTTGCACCAATCTTTCAAATTAAAAAGTAAAGTAAAACATCATTTATTTATGACAATTAGATAAGTTACTAACAATTTTATGCACTATGCTATGTAATAATACTATACTAATCAGACCGTTAAGAACTGTCAAGCGAGTTAAGTAATTGCATAGGAACTTTGTCAGTTTGGTGCAAGTCAGCATAAGGATCATACTGACACACAAACTGAGGCATAAGCGATCTCCTGATGGTAAAAGATCGCCTGCTTATGACCAGAACAGTGCTACACAGCACTTTGATTGACATAAAAAATGTCGATAGCCTTTTCAGAATCAACCGACACAAGAGTAACACCGTGACATGGGTGTTACGCGTTGGGAAAACAATATTACCAAGTAACACCCTGATGATGGGTGTTACACGATGGGAATGCTTAAAGTAGCTAAAGCTTGCCTTAGACACAGTGAGACATAGATGAATGTAACGTTTTATATATTAAGTTAAGATTAATAATATTATAGTCTCTGTGTTATTTTGTCTTGGTTTTTTTTTATTAGTACTATATTTTTTTTTTAACTTTTCTTGTATTTGTATTGTACTATATTTTGTGCGTATTTGTGTTTTTTGTTCTGTTACGTATAGATAAAATATACCGATTTGGTGCAATAGTTACTGTAATGTTATAGTCTAATGTCAATAAATCTTTGAAATCTTAAATCTTTTAAAAGTAAAAAGTAAAGTATAAGTGTGAATAAAGTGGTGTGTGTATGTAGATATGTGTGTATGTTCTATGTAGAGATGTATGATGTATGTAGTATGTAGATAGGTGTGTTTGTAAAGTTTTTTGTATGTAGAGAAGTGTGTATGTAGAGATGTGTGTATGTAGATATGTGTGTATGTAGAGAAGTGTGTATGTAGAGATGTGTGTATGTAGATATGTGTGTATATTCTATGTAGAGATGTATGATGTATGTAGTATGTAGATAGGTGTGTTTGTAGAGTTGTTTGTATGTATAGAAGTGTGTATGTAGAGATGTGTGTATGTAGATATGTGTGTATGTAGAGAAGTGTGTATGTAGAGATGTGTGTATGTAGAGAAGTGTGTATGTAGAGATGTGTGTATGTAGATATGTGTGTATGTAGATGTGTGTATGTAGAGCAGGTGAGGTAGAAATTTTGTTACAGATTAGTGTCTTAGTAATAAAAAGTCTTATACTTCCTACTCAGTGGTATGGAGAAGACTTTCAGTTTCCACGTAAGATAGGTTTTGTAGATAATCCTATATTATATTTTATAGTTCATTATAGTATGATTTTCTGGCAAATTTTGTTCTTGATTTTCCAATTTGGAAAATTGTGTCCTTTCTACGCCTGTTCTTAGATTTATGTTATACAGTAGCATTTCTTTGAAATCGAATTGAGCACTAAGAGGGAAAATATTGTACGTTTGCAGAGGTGCCGGAGCTGGTGGCGGGTCCGCGCTCGGTGCTGGGCGCGGCGGGCGGCGTGGCGCTGCTGACGTGCGGCATGCGCGCCTCGCCGCGCGTGGCGCTGCGCGTGGCCTCCGCGCCCACGCCCGACCGCCGCGTGTACGGCACGGCCCGGCTGCACCACGCGCCGCCCACGCTCAAGCTCAATGTAAGCCTGCTGCCTGCTGCCTGCTGCCTACTGCCTGGACCAGTGTTCTATCATCATCAATTTTGTTTAGTCCACCTTCCATGACCTCATGTAAGGCATGATCTTTGGCTCTTTTTACCCGACTGCCAAGGAAGGGTTATGTTTTTCGCGCGTATCTTGTATGTGTGTATGTAAATTTCTGGGTTACCTTATATCTTCCAAACTGCTGAATGGATTTAGACAGTTAAGGTATCGTTAAATTCGTCTCACTAACCCGAGTGTTCTTACAATATGGCGGATTTTTGGAGCTAAATAGTAAGTCGTTAATATTTTTTATTTACCAAACCTATCGAGTAGATTATCAAAATGAAGGTATTTTAAAGGAAATTACAAAAATATATATTTTAAGATAGGTTTATGTTTAAATTTAATTTGGAATAATCAACTGACAAAGAATGTATAATTATTTCGCAGTCGGGTTTTCAGTTTTTTTTAAACTTTAAGCTTGTTGTCGAACTCTTTTTAGTTACAGTGCTCAATAGCCAGCAAACACTACGCGATAAAATGTTGCCTGCAAAAACACGTTTACTTCAAAGTTTGTCGCTTCCTCCGTTGATGGTCAACTGCCGCTTCAGCTTACTGATCCTCTCACTAAGCTATACCTATATGAAGCTGGTTTTCTATGTTCTTAAAGTGATAACCTCTTTCCATCTTCATGGTTCCAGGTGACGTGGCTAAAGAACAGTTCTCCGGTCCGTTTGGAAAGCGCCCGAGTGTCGCTGACCCCGAGCGGCGCCCTCGAGATAGAGCCCCTGCAGCCGCACGACGCCGCCGTCTACCGCTGCCGCGTCGCGCTGCTGCACTCGCCTGATATATTCAAGTCAGTCTTCTTATTGAAAGTCGAAACGTTTTGACCTCGACAGCGTTGCCAGTCCAAAGCAGATTTTCTTAAAGATAATCAGGCATTTGACTATAATCTTACTTGAATGACTGATTAATTCACTCTCATCTAAATTGAAGGGGATGCGTTGAGCATAAATTAATAGCAAATTCGTGCAAGCGACCAATAATAATTTGCAAACATTTAAATTGCAAAACTTAAAAAACCTTAAAGGCTACGAAATAAAATAATTACGTGGGTTCAATAATAATGATTGTAGAGATGGGGAGGAGATAGAGCTGCGCGTTAGCACCGAAGTAGGCAACGTGGAGTCGCCGCCGCGGTTCATCGCCACGCCGCAGCCGGTCACCATCATGGAGGGAGCTTCCGTCACCTTCGACTGCGCCGCCACCGGCAACCCCAAGCCCGAAATCACCTGGCTCAACAACGGAGTGGCCATCGATCTAAGGTACCAATTAAACATAACATAAACATTCACACACTCACACCCCTGCACTCGGGTTCCCTGTGTCGCAGGTGGCATGGACACATACAAGACCCAAACATTTGTGTTCGTCACACAAATATTAACCCCGGCCGGGGATCGAACCCGTAACACCAAGCTTCGTAGGCAGGGTCACTATCAACTAAGCCACGGTGTCTTTTATTAATTATTATCATGACAAAATTTATAAAAATACATTAATATGGATTTTAATCTAGCTTTTTACACTGTCAACATCGAATCTGAATTACTTTTTTCTGGAAAACATATGAGTGACACCTGTGAGTTCGAATTGTTATAAATCACAGTCTGATTAAATAATTTTAAGTTGTTTCGTAAAACTTTGCGAAGCAATCGTATGCCATGTATGCGACGGTGTTCCACAAGGATGTAGTTTCGGACCAATTTTGTTTTCCTTGTATACAGCGAACTCATGTTATTATAAAAGATATTTTGAAAATAAGTTTGACACTATATAATACGAAAACATTGTGGTAAAAATGTATTGATACCCAAATGTTATGTTATGTGTTATGTGTGGTGACTCCGTTTTCCGTAATTGGACTCGTTAGGCGGCCCTTTTTATATTGATACCCAAAATTGTAACTTTGATTTGAACAATGACTATATAGCAATTTTGTTGTGGCAGCGACCTGGACTCGCGGTTCTACCTGGCGGGGTCGGGCTCGCTGCGCGTGCAGTCGGCGCGCGCGCTGGACGCCGGCGCCTACACCTGCCGCGCGCACTCCCGCACCGACTCCGCCGACCACACCACGCAGCTGCACGTGCAGGTTGCTATACCACCCCCGTCCCCCCTTACCAGACGTAGGCGGTAGGACTTTCAGTCTCGATGACTTTCTGAGTCTCGGGAAAACAAATTGAGACTCGATGCGGTCTCGAAATTCCCGGGAAAATGAGACTTTCAAGACTATTTCAATAGTACTTATAGGCACACTCATAGGATCGGCATTTAGGCATTTTATGGCTTATTAGCGAACACATCACAGTTTAACTTTATATATACAAAATCCTCGTTTTTCTTCGAAATGGTTCGACATTCCACAGCAGTAATTATTTTTTTAATTTGCCTTTTTTTAGCAGGCCAAAATCATAAGACTATACCGCACCTTGTCTTATCCTTGTTTTAGATTATACTAAGGGCTACTTCTACTGAATATTGTTAAGATTTTTCCAAGTATCACAAGTCTCGTTATTCCCGGTACCGAAACCATCAGTCTCGGGTCTCAGAAATAATAATAAATCGTCGAGACTCGAAATTTTCGAGACCGAGACTCCCGGAATGAAAGCCTTAGTAGGCAGGTAGTGTAACGGTCGGGAGCTTTGGCGGGAACGTGATAATGAAAGGATGGCGGCACTGGAATAATTGCGAAAACTTGTGTTACTTTGAGAGTTAAAGTGTAAAAATGGTGGCTTTTACCCATTAAATGCTCGTGAACTAAATAAATAATTAAATGAGTGTTGGTGAATAGTGTAATGCTTTAAAACGTGACTTTTCGTGCTGCTTCCAAAACTCCATAGAAGCCTCTAGTAAAGTCGCAACCACTTTACAGGGACGTGACTTGACTTAACGACTATCTTAAACTTAGACTTGACTTAAAAACAAACAATAATTCTAGTATGAAATATTTATATTACTATAAAAATAATAAACGTATGACATGGCAGTATGGTCGTAATAAGACTTTAGCCTCCCATGAGGACGTGGTGGTCGAGTGGATGTGCGATCTGATGGTCGCGGGTTCGAAGCCCGGAGGCAGTCGTGCGTAAATGGGTTTTTTCGGTCGAACAAATCTATGTATACATCCCACGTTCTCGTAACGGTGAAGGAAAACATCGTGAGGAAACCGGCATGTCGTAGAACCTAAAAAGTTTGAAAACATGTGTCGAGTGCACGAAAAGAGCTTCTTCGAGGCGCACTTGAAATCCTTTCACTACACTGGTTCTAAGGAACTAGTGACACGATAAGAAGAAGAATCCTCACTAAATGGGGAAATAAGAAAAAAAAAGTGTAACGGTCCGGTGTCCGGTGTCGGGTGTCCGGTGTCCGCAGACGGCGCCGCGCGTGACGGTGGAGCGCGCGGCGGTGGCGGCGCGCGCGCGCGGCGAGGCGCTGCTGCGCTGCAGCGTGCGCGGCCGCCCGCCGCCCGCCGCGCTCTGGCTCAAGGACGGCGACCCGCTCTCGCCCAACAACCACGACATCGCCATCGTGGACGGGTGAGACTACATTCACATTTAAAACTCTAATGGCTACTTGCACCAACCATAAAAAAATCCTAAACAATCATTTTACTCTCGCTAGGGAGATCTTTACGATCCAAATTCATTGCACCAACTATAAGTATTCATCTAACGCCTAAAGAATTCCTTAACTTTGGGAGCCCGTTGCTCGACCTCATAGCACTTAGAAATTCCCTATCCCAATGAGCCGTCATGTCATTTCTGTCAGTATACATATTTGTCTCTTTCACTCTTATTGAGCATACCTACTATATCAGTACTACTCTAACCCAGCAATGCCAGTACGTACTAAAAAGTTAGATTTACGCACCTTTTACTCTTATTATAATTAAATTAAGTATCTTTCAGTCAAATAACGTACCTTTTAGAGCAGTTTTTTGTAAGTACATTTTTATGCATTAGTACTGGCAGCACTGTATCTACTTATCTACCCATATGAAATGACCACCATAACCAGAACTCATAAAAAATGGAAAAAAAGTGCGACAAGATTGTGAAACAAGCAAAAGACGATGTTTGCTGCTAGAGCCCTGGCTTTATATTGCCTCGCAGAAGGTGAAAAGTAGAGTATGCTCCTCTGGGATAAAGCCTGTCTTCGTCTTGGGTAGCTTGAACCCCTCGCGTCACTCAGGACTCTACATAACTGAGTCCCTCGTTAGCTCAGGGTTCAATATGCCACCCGCGACATAAGACACTACTTTATCCCCTTAGTGCATAATGTACTATTGGGAGTCGTAAAGTATGTATGACAATGTTGCGCGCAGGTGGTCGCTGCGCATCAGCGGCGTGCTGCGCGTGGACGCGGGCATGTTCCAGTGCGCCGCCACCTCGCCCGCCGGCGCCGCCGCGCAGCCCGTGCGCCTGCTCGTGGCGCCCGCGCCCGACGGTAACTACCTGCCACAACAACCTCACAACCTACCACTACAACCTACCACACCAACCTAACAACCTACCACACCAACCTAACAACCTACCACAACAACCTATCAAATGGTCTATCAGGTGTCTGAAATTGTTTTGGTCCTGTCTTACGATTCCCTTTTGGTTTGATACTGTCCATCTTGTTCTATAGGAACATCGTTATTTATTTGTATTTATTTATTCATCTCTGCCAACACCCAACACCTGCTCTTTACAGAATTTCGTTTAGTTTTACTTGATACAGGCTCGCACAAGTTTTCTATAGGCTTGCATTGAACCACAATTTCGCCCGGGAGCGGCGATTCTGTCAACCGACGGTGTAGTACGCTTGCCCTCAATATTCATATTCGCTGTTGCCTGGAAGATATTGTTTTCAACTGTATTTCATTTAAAAATATTCATACTTTTATAGATCATCAACTCTCTTAGCTGAGTCGGCCATTTTGCGTGTTTTTCTTTTACTTTCCGCTTTATATTTAATTTGCCTTACGTTAAATTCACACACATTTCAGAGCATGCCAACACAACCGATCATAGTTTGACTCACGACGTCTTCAACTCGCTCGCCACCGGAGACTCGACCTTCGACACCTCGCCCGAAGATCCAGATTTCCTCGGCGAGACCTCTTCGGCTTACACCTCGGGCCCCGAATACGACTACTCCGACTCTGACGTTCCGTTTCACTCCGACACTGACGTTCCGTTTCACGCCGACGGTGACGATTCTAACGTTGACGTTCCGTTTCACGCTGCCGAAGGCCTGGAGGATGAGTTGAGTGGTAACGCCAGCGTGGCCTCCGCCCCGCGGCGGCTGCGCGCCGTCATCGTGAAGCACAGGTTCGTGACACTGAGCTGGGAGGCCCCGGAGGCCGCGGACGAGGACATCACTGGTTACGGCGTCATCTACAAGGCGAAGGGAAGCGAACGGTGAGTTTTCTGACCGTTCATCTACTGTAATTTTACTTATGTGTCTTGTGTCTGTATTATTAATATGCCACAGTGTGTGATCTATGAGGATGGATTGATATAAAGATGGATGTTTGTTTCACAATCACGCTTGCATCACTGGACCAATTTGTCTGAACTTCGTCAGTTGGTTACGCCCTTACGCGATGCTTCATTCCGGGATGTGTTAGATTCTCAAAATAATCCTCGTAGGTATTTTCAGAGAACGGCTCCTGAGAGGAAGCGCGCAGAGACACGAGATGAACGTGGCCTCCCTGCAGCCCGCCACCAGCTACCAGTTCCAGGTGCTGGCCTACACGCCGCGCGGCCTCTCCGCCAGGACCCCGGTGAGTGGTTGAGGTTGCTGTGCAGAGGACTATTTTCGACCCATCATCTGTGGCAGTGGCCTGCTCCCAATGCTGACCTGATCCTTAGCCCTTCCTGCAGCCCCAAGACCACCAGCGCAGCCCGACACCATCGGAGCAATAATAACACAGGTCATGCTCCGCTATTTTGGGGAGCTGGGCTGGCTGGGGTAAAGTTAGTGTAAAAAGGGGTATTATGTATTATGTCCCATAGCGGGACGTCAGTGCAGACCATTTTTACGTTTGTTTTTTTTTATTTATTTTATAAGATATATAACGATACATAACGATAAAACAAAACATCTAAAAAGCCACGAATAGTTTGTCCTAGATGTAAGCTGGTTCTCCTAATACATATAGATTTAGGTTAAACTTTAAAATTACTTTAAAGTTGCGTAAACAGGTTACTTTCTAACCCCTTAACCTAATTTGTAATTAGAAATACAGATCAATGATAACCTTCAGGTGCTGGAGGTGCAGACGGCGGCCGAAGAGCTGACGCACGGGCCCCCGCAGCACGTGCACGCGGAGGCGCTGGGCCCCCACGCGGTGCGCGTGTCGTGGGGCCCCCCCGCGGCCCCCCCGCTCGGGGCCCCCGCCAACAGGCCTACCAAGTACACCGTGCATTATACTGAGGTGTGATATTCGTATAATCAGCTTCTACCTGCGGCTTTGCTTCAAATATACATTAGTCTTTCACGATCTTTAAAAGCTCCCACACTGTGTAGTGAGAAGTGTTATTGTCCTCAGTTTAAACCATAAAATCAGTGTTTTTACCCGACTGCCAAGGAAGGGTTATGTTTTTCGCGCGTATGCTGCATGTATGTATGTAAATTACTTCAACAAATTTTATAAATGTATGTAGTAATAAATCCGCTTAATTTCTAAACAAAGGTTATAATTAACTTAACTTTAGTTCAACTCGGGAAGCAGTCGGGTTTTCAGTTTTTTTAAACTTTAAGCTTGTTGTAGAAACTGAAAGCGAAAAGTATTTATGATTTTTGATGTTATTTTGATAAGTGCGATGTCGGCAGGTGGAGAGCGGCCGCGAGCAGTTCCAGCAGGTCGAGGTGGACCCCACCATCGACCTGATCTCGCACACGTGAGTCAACTCTGACCTGATACCTATGATTGTTCTATATTTGTAATTGTCAAATAACTGCCTAGTGTTGCCAATATGAATTTCCAAAACTTGGCATTAGGCATGGAAATGATTGCTACTTCTATTTCATTGTCACATGAAGGTATGATTTCATTATGTACCGGTGATTTATCATCAGTAGCCTAATGTGATAATGTCACATTTTGTTAAAATTATTCACGCATGACGCGACGTCACGCCATCACTATCACTCACAGTCAGCACACATGTCTGTTATTATAATTATTTACGATACGAATGAACTTTTGTGAATGGTTGAACAAGGATCATGACATCACAGCGTACCTAATCGCCTGCGCCGCCGGGCGGATATTACCGGTGATTTTGTGACAGACTTTGTATCAGAAAGTAACAAGTGTGATCAGTTTTTATACCATTATAAATAAATTTTTATTCGGTTTACTTTCTATGCTTACTTCATAGTAAAAAAGCCGATTTGGAGTACTGTGTATTACCGTGTATTGCAGTAATATAATAATATTAATATAATGCTGAGTCGGCGAGCTGTTTGCGTCGCACACTCTTTCTTTGCTTTCATTTTAATTTTTTTCAGTATATCGGGTCTCCGCGCGGCCACGCTGTACTCGGTGGGCGTGGGGGGCGGCGGGGGCGGGGGCGCGGCGGCCGTGTCCGTGCGCACCGCCAGCGCGCCCCCCGCCGCCGCGCCCCCCAACGTCACCGCCCTGCCCGCCGGCGCCACGGTACGTCCACCTACACACACCCCCCCTCTCATCACTGCAGACACCCCCCCTCACCCTGCCAGTTTGTATTAACATAATCAAGGTTTTACAAAAACATACAACAACCGACTTCAATCGGACTGTTCTAGTGACCGTAGGCACCACTGACAAGTCACAGGGAGCAAATTACGCCATTTTGTTCACTTCAAAGACTTTTTGGTCATTTATTTTGATTAAAAACCCAAACTACTCAACCGATTTTGATAAAATTTATATGAGACTAATCTGGAAGCATATTCTCTCAATCACATTCTCTCATAAACAACAATGTTCTGAGGTAACAAACATAAAAAAAAGAAACCAAATTAATAACCCCTCCTTTACTGAAGTCGATTGAAAAAACCTTGCTTTTATGAAACCATCGCAATATCTAACTATTTTTTTTAATCCTACCATTGTCCCCGAATTTAATAGTTCTCGAAGAATAAAAAATAAACAAATTTTTTTTTTGCGATACTATTATAAATATTTCATATTGCATTGGTTATCTGGTTACTTTATTACAATACTTTATTATAATTACAAGCTGTGCTTCAACATATGATGATAACCATGATTATATGTATTGTGTTCAGTCGATCCTGGTGCGGTGGGAGGCGCCCCCCTCGCGCACCCACGGGGGCGCGCTGACGGGGTACAAGCTGCGTTACCGCCCCCTGCCCTCGCCCCCCGCCGCCGCGGCCCCCGCGCCCCCGCCCCCGCGCCGCCGCGCCGACTCGCTCACCACGCCCGCCAACACGCGCCGCGCGGAGCTCACCGACCTCGACACCGCCACCACCTACCAGGTAACACTCACCACCTTCCAGGTAACACTCACCACCTTTCAGGTTACACTCACCACCTTCCAGGTAACACTCACCACCTTCCAGGTAACATTCACCACCTTCCAGGTAACACTCACCACCTTCCAGGTAACACTCACCACCTTCCAGGTTACACTCATCACCTACCAGATAACACTCACCATTTAACAGGTAACACACACCACTTAGCAGGTTACATTCACCACCTACCAGGTTACACTCATCACCTACCAGGTAACACTTAGCAGGTAACACTCACCACCTACCAGGTATTTTTGTATCTGTCGGTTAATAAGCTAATGGAGTATGTGTTGTGTAGATCCGCGTAGCGGCCATCAACGCGAACGGCTCGGGGCCCTTCAGCGAGTGGGTGACCGCCGCGACGCTGGCGCACCAGCGGGACGAGGCCAGCGTGCCGCCGCAGCCGCCGCCCCTCACCAGTGAGTACCGGGGGGAGGGGTGGGGGAGGGGAAGGGTGTACATAACCCTGTCAGGGCACTGCAAACATTCTGTCCTTCTGAATTATTTTAAATATTTTATATTACAGTGTTTCTGCCATCCAAAAAAAAACCTGATTTTATAATAGTTATATCTTTGAATAAGTATTTTTTTTTTTGTAAAATATATTGTCAATTTTTTCATTCTTAATTATTATGTTATGGGATTTTGTTATAGATATGAATCTACTGTTAGGGCTTTTTCATGCTACACGTAGAAACTATACGGGGGATGACGTGCACGTTCGTGTTGCAGCTCGGTCGGGCCGCGACTGGATCTCGGTGTGGTGGTCGGAGGAGGGGGGCGCGGCGGGCGCGGGGGTGGTGGTGCGCGGCTACCTGCTGGGCTGGGGGCTGGGCGTGCCCGACGAGATGTCACGCAACCTGCCCGCGCACGCGCACAGCCACGTCATCCGCGGTCTGGGTGAGTGGGGGGGGTGGGGGGGACCCACTCAGACCTCCCTGACATCACCCATCATCATCATCCACCTATAGCAGTCCGCTGCTGGACGTAGGTCTCTCCCAAGACGCGCCACTGAGGGCCAGAGCCCTACCGTAAGTGTCCACGTTTCAGCAGCATGGGTCACAACCGGTAGTACACACAGGTTAAAGACTTTGGTCTTCGGGCATTGAGGGACGGGCGCTGAGAAGACTTGACGAAGTTTTCCAAGACATCACCTGATCGTCTCTAACATTAGTGTGACGTTCCCTTCAGAGTCGAACTCGGAGTACGTGATATCGCTGCGCGCCAGCAACTCGCGCGGCCTGGGGCCCGCCGTGTACGGCACCGTGCGCACGCGCGCCGCCGCCCCCGAGGGGGACGACCTACCCGACGACACCGAGGGGGAGGGGGACGACGAGGGAGAGGGGGAGGGGGATGAAGAGGGGGAGGGGGACCCCGCGCCGCTCATACCGCCCGTTGGAGTCAAGGTACCACGCTAGTCATGAAGTATTGACGAAAAATTTTAAAGTTAGTGCGAAATTTAAAGGAAAAAGAGGCATATATATGTATGTACCGTTGATATATGACATTTATTTAAAATACGTGTATTTTCTTATTGTAAACTATTATTTTTAAGTTACTTTCCTAAATTAATATAATAAGTTAATGAATAAATACAAAATATTCGTACAAACACAAATGTGTGTCCGCAGGCCATAATGCTGAGCGGTTCTACGGCCGTCGTGTACTGGACCGACCCCACACTGCCCAAGGGACAGGTGAGCGACACAGGCTGGCCATACATAGTGGCCATCACACGGCATATGGGGGGGGGCCATGTGTGACCACTGCACCATGCGATGGTGGCGGGACCGCGTGAGCGATAGTGTCACATATACTCGATAAATGCAGGGTCAGACAATTCAGGGGACCAATTCACGATTCACGCGATATATTAGTGATATGATAAATATCCTGCCATGTAGATATCGCGTTTCAAAAATATCAAATCTACCAAATTCATCTTAAATTTATCGATCATGTGAGAAAATCCGTATTCTCGAAACATTATAATTCACAAAACTTATCTTGCGTGGATGTCATATGTCTGTATCGACTGCTCCGTACCACTCGATGCATATCGAACGCTTTGCCATAGATATATATCTACAGTGACTTCTCGAGAATACCACATTCAATCGATATTTTGTTAGTTTTTGTGATATTTATCAAATGTGATATATTATGATATCGAATCCGTGAGAATCAGGCCCTCAGGGCCTGCCACAGAACGATACGTATATTTATCTTGCATGATTCTCTGAATGAATTCGCAAAGGCCACATTACATATTTTATGTTATTCAATTTGTAATATGTTTTTGACATAATTTCTGTAATAATGGTTGTAAGATGATTTCAATAAATACTAAAATAAAATACTTCACTCTGACAAATGTCGGTATAAATATTCGAATGAAACTAATTTTATCGACTTGACCCCGCGGAATACTTTCGTTCAAAATTTTTCGTGCAAAATAAAAAATCTTTATCTTTATCTTTGTCCCACGACAGCAGGTGGCGGACGGTCGCCGCTACGTGGTGCGGTGGGCGGCGTCGGGGGGTGCGGCGGGGAATGGGGGGGCTGCAGTGGGCGCCGGGGGGGCCGGGGGGGCGGGCAAGGTGCGCTACTTCAACGCCACCGACCTCAACTGCATGCTCGACGAACTCAAGCCCTACACCAACTACGAGTTCAGCGTCAAACTTATCAAAGGTGACGACGGCCATTTTGAAACACATCTAACCATATCTTTATAATTATTATAGTTTCCCGTAGTAATGGAGTTACACGAAAAAGGAACGTATAAATATGAAAAATAATCTAATTTCAAGCTAAAAAGTAATTCATTAGACTAATTTTGTTTATTGATAACGTTACATAAATCTAGTCTAATTGACTCTTACTCAAACTAAGCATATCAAATTACTGTAATGGATGTACTTTAATGTTTAAAAATAATGTAATTTTTAATACAATATGAGAATACTAAAATATATCATTAATTTTATAATAATAATGAAAACGGTGTGTGTGTACGTGCAGGCGGGCGCGAGTCAGCGTGGTCGATGTTGGTGTGGAACCGCACGCTGGAGTCCCCCCCCGCGTCCCCCCCGCGCGAGCTGCGCGTGTCCCCCGCGCCGCCCCCCGCGCGCGCCGTCGAGCTCGCCTGGCACCCCCCCGCCAAGCCCAACGGAGCCATCACCGGTAAGTACTGACCCCCCTTCTCACGTTATGCACTCGTAACAACCCCCGCTTGTACTAACTCGGACGAATTAACATAACACCTGGCTCGAATAACATTTGTGCAAAGGACAACGTGGAATTGGATAATGTTGATAGAGAAGAGATCCTGCATTACTTGGTAATGATAAGTAATGATAAGGCAGAGCAATTAGAGGAAGAACAAAAACGGCGGGCGCCGCGCGGGGGGCGGGGGACGCAGTGTCAGACAGGTGTCATGTTTACTCGCCCGAGTTGTACCTGTTTCAGAATATATAAAAATAATTTGTTAAACATTGAATTTCATTTTGTAATGTTGCAAAAGGTTTGATTTGAACCAAACTTGGATTTGGTATATTTTGACATGTAAATAAATAAATCGAAAATAAAAACATTTAATGGTTTATTTATGCATCTAGTCTGCGTGGCGGATAAAGTCCACTCTCCTAGTAGTGAGAAGGCCCGAGTCCCAGCAGTGGGAACATAGAAGGTCTTCTAACTGTTGCACTGTGGGCAGGCTACCTGGTGATGTATGCGGCGCAGCGCAGCGGGGTGGCGGGGGGAGGGGGCGAGGAGTGGACCACGCTGACCGTGACGGGGGAGCGAACCCGCGCGCGCGTGGACCGCCTGCGCGCGCGCACCACCTACCTGTTCAAGCTGCAGGCGCGCAACGGCAAGGGCATGGGGCCCGTGTGCGCGCCCGTCGCCTACACCACCGCTATGGGTGAGTATCGCACACACAAAGTAGCTCGTCCCGACTAATATAGACATTTATAGCCTCTTCTCTTTGACATTATCTAAATTGATGGGGCCTGCAAAGTCTGCACCAAATAGCACAAACTCCTTGGTCGATGTGACCCTAAAAGATTGTAACTGACCCATTAACTAAGTTGCAAAAACTACCTAACCGATTGCGCTCAACTCATATCCCGAACATTCCACGTGCGGTCGCCGGTTCTGATGGTGCGTTATCCTTGCAGAGACCGGCGAGGGCGGCGGGCTGGCGAGCGCCACGTCTGCCTGGCTGTGGGCGAGTGCGGGCGGCGCGTGTGCAGTGCTGGCTCTCGCCGCCGCGCTCGCGCTGTCGCTGTGCTGCCGGCGTAGCCATCCCCCCCTCTCCCCCGACACCAGGTAACAGGTTATACCCACAACCACTCCGCTCTAGCAGGCAAATGTTAAATAAATAAATATATTTTGGACAATTCACACAACACATCTAACCCTCAAACTAAGCAGAGTTTGTATTATGGGAACCAGAAACTGATAGAATACTTCTGTAATGATTTTTTTTTAAATACATACTCTACATAAAATACATAGAAAACACAGACTCAGGACAAATACCGATGTTCATTACAAAAATGTTTGTCCTGATGCGGAAATCGAACCCGCAACTCTGGCGTGGCAGTCCTTCACTCTTGCCACTCGACCATCCGTGTCGTCAATCAATGTGATTTTGATAGTAATAATAAAATTCACACACTCACACCCCTGCACTAGGATTCCCTGTGTTGCAGGCATGGACACATACAACACATCACAACATAAAAATAGTTGTAAAAATATTTGAATAAATACTAAATACTAAATTACTAAACATCCAAGACCCGAGAACAAATATTTGTGTTCGTCACACAAATATTTGCCCCGGCCGGGGATCGAACCCGGAACACCAAGCTTCGCAGGCAGGGTCACAACCAACTAAGCCACGGTGTCTTCTAAACGATAAGAGTAAGAGTCCCTGTCCAGCACTCTGCTATAGTTCCATCGGTATGTGTTCTCACGGCGGCGCTCCCTCTCACAGTGCGATGGTTTCCAGCACGTACCAGAAGTCGTCCGCCTCCGCCGCCATCAAGCCGCCCGACCTCTGGATCCACCACGACCAGATGGAGCTGAAGCATCTCGACAAGGGACTGCACAGCTCCGCCAGCAAGAGTGAGTACACCCTCACACGCACACACACCCACACACACGCACACATCTACACCTTGTAAGTTGTATCTACTAGAGCTTCCCGTAACAAGTGGCCGTAGACATAACCACCTTCGACGTGAATACTCGCCCCTTCCACTCACACACGCTAAATCCCGCCCCCTCCCTCAACCATATAATCCCCCCTAATATAAAAACCATCACACTACATCCAACATTTAGAGTCCGGTGAAGCAGTAACAGCCATCAGCGGCTAACTGCATTAAACGTCCATCCGAAAAAAAAAAACATCCAACATTTTCACACACTGTACACTATCACACCCCCCTCTATACAACTTTACTATTACTAATCTATTTGTTTGCATTGAACATGATTTTAATTTTAATTTTATTTATTGGGACAGCAAACAGCTGCAATATACATTTTACTTAACAGTTATAACATCTTAAGCATATTAATTATATTTCAGCCTACTACGTTATCCACAGAGTTTTAAGAAAATTATTTACTTATGAAGACCACTAGAGGGTCGGTAGGTATTATCTATAAGGTGAGGAGCTACTATCAGTGTTGTAACAATAGTACCTCCTAAACTGATATCCGAAGAACCTATAGAATTTCTTTTTTTTTTTCCTACCCCCTGAACATTAATAGTGGTATTGCAATGGACAATCGAACCCCCATCTACAGTTTAAGGAGAGTATCGAAACTCCATTAACAGTGACAGTAGTTTGAATGTGGAGATGCGAGTTCCTCTACAGTGCGAGTGTTGGTGTTGACGTGTGTGTGTGGTTGTGTGCAGTATCGGCGGGCAGCGAAGGGGGTGGGCTGATGTCGTCCACGCTGACGCTGGGCCGCGCGCCCCCCGCCGAGTACGAGCCCGCGCCCCCGCCGCACCCCGCACACCCCGCACACCCCGCACACCCCGCCTCGCTTGACCGCAGGCACTATGTACCCACTTATGTCGGTGAGTCGCACACACACAACACATTGTACTGTATATGTCAATACACAGTCTCGTGCGAGACTCAAACTGATCTAAAAAGTACTTATTTATTTGTTATTTATTTTTGGTGTTTATTTTTGTAATAAAGTTGCATGAAATAAAATGTTTTTAATATAAAACACCCAGTTGTTAAACTTAGATATCAACTAATGCGATAGTTATTATCTTTTTGCATCAGACAAACTATTTACGATTTAAAAACATTACAATAATCATTGAAAACACATTTATTTTTCTTTATTTTGCTTCCTTATTATAATTTGTATCCAGTTATTTTATTAGTTCTTTTTATTTCCGCCCCCCCTAGACTACCGCGCGCCGTCCCTGGCGGGCAGCGACGACACGGCGGTGCTGCGCGCGTCCCCCTCGCTGTCCCCCTCCCCGCTGCACCTGGCTCCCTCCCCCCCGCTGCACCTGGCCCCCCTGTTACCGCCTGCCACGCGCAACGACGATTATACCTACAAACGTAAGGGGGTTTTTCTTTTATTTTTATTTGCCAATTCTTAATTTTTTTTTTCTTTTTTTCGTCATACATTAAGCGTTTGTATGCACTACTCGGGCGAGTGAACATGCAACCTGGCTGCAATTCTCGCTCGGCACTTGCTGCGTCCGCCGCCCCCCACGCGGCACCCTCCGTGTTTGTTCTACCTCTAATTGCGAAGCCTTATCATTACTTATCATTACCAAGTATTGCAGGACCTCTTCTCTATCAAGAAATTCTAATTCCACGCTGTACTTTGCACAAACGTCATTCGAGCCAGGTGTCGTGTTAATTCGTCCGAGTAGTATATTGCTCATTACTATTATCGTGAGGTTGTCTTGTGTAATATAGACGTCCAAACATGTTAATTATGACTATATTGTGAATGTTGTGCGTGTGCGCAGCGATGACGGGGCTGGGCGCGCCGCCGGGCTGCGCCGCCTCCTGCGAGCGCCGCCACCGCGCGCCGCTGCCCGACCAGGTCAGTGCCAAACAGGACTTGATTGTTTATCTTTATAATATTGTAATAATCAAAAGTGATTTAAAGATAAAACAAACTCATTGGTCAACCTAACCTTATTCTAATTCACAATTTAAAGAGCCAAAATTATGCAAACAAAACAATCAACCTTTACACAAATAACACCAGAAAACACAATGAAAAATAGAACAACAAGAAAAGTGGCTCGATATGCCCAATACGTATCGTTGTCTATGATGTTTACAAGTCGAACGCCAACGAGTGAATGAGCCCGCTCATTTTTTTTTTTTTTTTTTTTTTTCGGATGGACGTTTAATGCAGTTAGCCGCAGATGGCTGTTACTGCGTCACCGGACTCATAAGCCCGCTCAAGTGGCGCTCCTGTATGTTTACGAAATCGTCCGCCATTTTGTAGCCTTCTTGATATTCGGCTAATAATATGTATACACCACCAATTTTGAATTAGGTACCAAAAAAAAATTATATAGGGTATTTTTTTATATCTGTGCAGTCAGAATTTTGAATTTCTACAAAATGACGGAGTGACAGCGGCGCGAGTGCGGCGCCCGAGCCGAGCTTTTGCGAGCTGGCTCGAGCTAGTCACCCCGGTTTGCCAAATGATGAATAAAACTTAAATTATTATCAATAAAGGGTACCGCCTTATGCAAATCCATAGGAAAACGACTAACGGTAACAGTTATCCATTTTTAATAAAACAAAAATTGACAAAAACTCGATTTAATTTTTTAAGTTTTTTTTCCATATTTGTATTCAGTAACGGCAACTGACTATGTGTTTTTTTTATTCTGGTGAATAAAAATTGACCGTGTAGAAGAAATATGATTTGAATGACAATAATGGCATATAGATCAATATTGTGTGTCCATTGTTTCAGAGCACCCCCCTGCTGGGCGGCATGGGGGGCGCGTGTGGGGGCGTCGGGGGGGGCGCGCTGTCGCCGCAGTCGTCGCTGGCGTCGCTGGCGCACCACCACGCGCACGCGCACGCGCCGCCGCCGCACTGTACGTACACGTGATGCCTCACATACCCCCTTCACACAGTTCATCGTATCATCATACTAATTCTCTTTTCGCCCACCCAATGTCATAGTCAGGACATTGTATAAAATTTTTGGACTTAACAGAGTTATGCAATGTAACATTTTGGCCAATAAATGATTGAATTGAATTGAATTGATATTGCATCTATCGTTAGGATACATAAGGATAATTATTTACAAGTAATGATAAACTAACTAATGTTGCTCGAAATGGGCTCCATTTTCTTGGAAAGAAAAAAAAGTATTAAGAGTACTTTCCCTTCAGGTGGCATTACAAAATTCCACTCTGTATATTATAATCATATAGCCTACACTTTTTTCACGCAATCTCATTACCAATAATATATTTTTTTTTATCTGTATAAATAATGGTAATGACGTGTATCTCTGATGCAGGTGGATCGAGCACGTGTCCCCTGGGCGCGGCGTGCGGGGGCGGGGGCCCTATGCCGCTGCCCCCCGGGGGGGACATCTACGCGTGCGCGCAACGTGAGCGGGGGCACTACGTCGCGTACGAGCCGCTCGGACACTACACACAGTCAGTACTTATTTCTACACAACTTATGAGCTAATGGGGGGGAGTGAGGTAAGGGGGGTCTGTGTAGTGGAAGGGTAAATTGTATTTTGCTAGCTAGCGTGACTCCGGCCCCCCTCGAGACGCCCGCAGTACGAGTCGTATCTCATAAGCCAATGACAACATTTAAATAAGAAATTTTGGGAGTTTTACATCGGGATATAAGTCTTAAGTCCGTCTCCTAGTTCAAGCTACTTCCCCACCAATTTTCGGCCAAATCGGTTCAGCCGTTCTTGAGTTATAAATAGTGTATCTAACACGCCTTTTTTTAATTATATTCATGATTTAATGATCTGAATATACAATTTTTTTTTTATATTTTTAATAACTATAATTTTAGCACTTCTGATCATCTGATCGTTGGATAGAACATGAAATATAATTAACTTCACTTGTATTTTGGCAAATAAATGTATTTATGCTACCCGACAGCCGCGACTCGGTGAGCAGCGAGGCGGGCACGCTGGGGGGCGGCGGGGGCGCCCCCCCTGTGGGGGCGGGGTCGCTGGGGCGCGGGGGCGCGCGCGGGGGGGCGCCGCTGCACAGCTTCACCCTCAGCGACACCCCCTCCGCGCACTCCACACCCACGCACTCACATAGTCGAGGTCAGTCTTAGGTTTTTTATTAGTACATACTTATATGCGATTGCAAATTTGAAAATCTTATACAGGGTATAATAAGAATGCTTCTGAAAACTCATGGTACGGGTACAGTATCCCATGATAGAAATGGATAAATAGCATAATAGCTGAAAAATGTTTAACCGTATATACCTAAACAAATAATAACACGGCCGTTTATTTTTCCACAAGACGAATAAACCCTCACCACGTCGGGTCGTTGACCGCAACGCTGAGGGTCTGTTCTACGGGTCATTGATCCAAAGTGTTTCGTATCAGCTGATTCTATTTAGCGGTCAAGTTGCTGCCTTGTTTTGTATTTTATATATTTTTTTTTGTTTTCGGAGTAGTTTTGTTACACCCGGTATTTTTGCTTAATTATAATTATATTACCTTAAACTTACTAGATATGGAATATTTGATCCATGAGGTTGTTGTTCAGTATGTGAAATTAATGTTTATATTTACTAAATCAATTACTTTACGAACTTTTACGAAATACTTATTGAATTGAATTTGCGGTTTTTTCAAATACCTACTATTGTCTGTCGGTATTGAGAAGATAAAACCATTTTATCAAAAGTAATAATACCCTCTCGGATCAGACAGAGTTAACGTAACATAACATATTTCTCAACTCGTTGTCTCGCTCTAACTGTGGCCCGGGGGCGGGGCGTGGGGGTGTGTCGGCAGGCGGCGCGCGCGAGACGTCGCCCTACAAGAAGAGCGCCGGCTCGTCGCCCGGACACGCGCCCAACCGGCTGCAGCTGGGCGGCGCGGGCGGGGGGGGCGGGGCGGGCTCGGTGGCGCACTGCCCCGAAGAGCTGGAGCCGCTGACGCCATCGCGCTCCACGGAGCGGCTACAGCGCGAGATGCAGAACCTGGAGGGGCTCATGAAGGACCTCTCCGCCATCACGCAGCACCAGTTCCACTGCTAGCACAACTCCCCCTGCTAGCACTACACAAGTCGCGCCAGATGCCAGTGGTCCAATGCTACCTTCCATATCCTCGATCGCACGAGCGAAGCGAGCGTACCGCGGTAGTGACCAATCTGTGGATGCTCACCTATTAAGTTATGCACCGCAAATTTTTAATCACCAGAAAAAAAATACGCATAATCAGTTGCCGTTACTGAAAACGAATATGGCAAAAAAACGTGAAAAATAAATCGTTTTTTTTTTTTTAAATAAATATAATAACAATTGACATCTGTTACCGTTAGTCGTTTTTCTATGGCCTCGCGTCAGTTGGTACTAATCATTGATAATAATTTAAGTTTCATCGTTTGTCAAACCCGGGTACCGAGCTGACTCGCAGCTCGCCGCAGCTCGGCTCGGGCGCCGCACTCGCGCCGCTGTCACTCGCACATTTTGTAAAAACCCAACATTCTGACTGCACAGATACAATGTAGTACCCCTTCTGCATTGTCCATTAAAATTTTTTTGGTGGTTAAAAATTTGTGGTGTATATTTAGCAAATAAATGGATTACAATTTATGTCTATAAATACTTTAAAAGACCACGATATTTTTAAACTTACACTATATGAGATTTTCACCTGTTTTAGAGAGCAACCGTTTGGACACCCTGTATACCTTGTACCCATACACCCTGTATTGTATGTAATGTACCTTGTGATCAGTAACTAGAGAATAAACAAATGTACATAGATTAAATAAGCTTATACATAAACATTTTTGAAATTCTTTTTACTAATTTATTGTAGGAAATGAAAAGACAACGTTAATGCGCTATAGCAGTGCCGCACCACACTTGTGGTTAGGGCCGGTTCACACGCATCCAGTCGATAGGACAGGACAGTGGTGAATGGTAAGGTGGATAGATCCTGGCAAGTGGCCCCATCCCTGACCCCGTGTGAGCCGCGCCTTAGGGTGCGTCTCCACTGACGCGGAGCTGGCCGGAGTGGAGAGGAGCGAACCGTGAATTGACCAATCAAAGTGCTCGAAATCTCATCTTCATATTGTAGGTATGTACTTTACATACATACATAATACCCACTTCCACTTCTAGCACTGTGATTGGCCAATTGACGGTCCGCTCCTCTCCACCCCTCTAGCTCCCCGCACCCCGCACCCCCGCTCCACCGCTCCCCCGCTCAACCGCGAATCACCACGTCCGGGATCGTGAGCTCAATGACAGACGGTGGTAGCCTAAACGAGTGTATCAATATCACACATTTATGTAAACAGCTAGTCAATAATTCCGCGTATACATAGTTAGGGGTTTTGTATAAAGTAACTAAGGGCGTGGACACACTTTACACTTTTGTAAAAAATGTTTGCCTTTAAAAACTTTTTTTACAAATAATAAATGTGTCACAAATAAGTGTTTAGTGACTTTTGTGTATCAAAAGTGGTGCATTGTTGCGCCCAGACACAATTTTTCATAGTTAAAAAATTACAATTAATAATAATAAGTCACAATTTTTTCACTTATTGTATTGTAATTTATCGTTATTAAGGAATTGTAAAAAATTTGATACGATGTATGGAGCTAAACCTAACTAACATCTACATATATTAGATTTTCTATATTTTTTACGAATAATTTATGGTATATTTGAGCATAATTTTGATTTATACTTTATTTGTACTCGGCAGCAATGCTTTGTTACAATGGCGTCGCACTTGACTTAACATTTTCTCAAATAAGTATAAGTATTTTCATTTGCATTAGAGCTATTTATAAACTCCCTTCCCCAGTGTAAATAGTCCTTATTTTGTAATTAATAATTAATTGTAATTAATGAATATTAAAAAATCGACACTATACAAGGAATTGCACTAGAATTTGAAATACAGGGTCGGGTCACACTGTGAGCGATTGTCATTCAAATTAAAATTTCTTAAGAAAGTAAACTCCAATCGTCTAGTGTCTTTAAATAGAGGTATAAAATGTATAAAGAGGTGGCTCGCTCGCAGTGTGGCCGCGCCCTTACCATGCCTTCCCTTCTCTTCCGTATTTCTTATTTAAAGTTAATTAAATAACAATATAATAAACAATTGTGTGCTCATTGATGTGCCGATGTCGGTCCCGCACAGAGATGCACAGTGCGACACACAAATAATGACATTATTCACACAAAAGTTGTATTATTTTAATGAAATGAACTATTAGAGCCCCCGCGGCCGGCGGGCGTTTGTACTGACTTTATTAGTTTTAGGAACTTTAGACTGATTTCATTGAATTTACGTGTTGTATGTTCATATTTTGATCACGTTCATGCTTCCTCGGGAATTGTAAATGATATTGTCAAGATGATGGAGCTCATTATGACAAATAACTGACTATCCACCACCATAGAAGAATAACGGTGTTCCTGTAGAATACCAAGATGGACAGTATCAAACCAAAATGGAGTCGTAAGACAGGACCAAAAAATTTCAGAAATGTCAATAAATATGAAATATCTCCATTTTCAAATAATGTTTGTTACTTTTTACGATGTTGTTTTATTGACAATGAAAAAGCCTAGTAGTTTTAACATATACCTAATATTTATCTAGCATTGTTAATTCTCTTTTTCGAAAATTAGCAACGGATCAAAATGTACCAGAAGTTAGCCATTGTGGCTCCCTTTTACTTGTCGCATTTTTATGTACTACATTGTGTTTCTCTTCTTTAATACTTCTGTGCTATCCACTCTTTCTGTGCCTTATGACTTATATTGATGGAAGTCTAATAGAGTGTTGGTTTATTCGCAGAAAAAAATAATGCTTCAACTAAAAAATACCTACTACACAACTACCTAATAAAGGTACTGTAGAAATACGCAGGTTCTATGGGTACTCGTAGCTACGCGAATTTTCCGCATTTCAAATCGCATCGGGATCATAAAGAACAAAACAATAAAGTAGGTATAATAATTCATTCATATTTAAAACCTTAATAAAATCTCGTTAAATTAATAATAGAAAAAGTTGTGACAGCATTAATAATTGATAAGTATTGATCGACAGAATATCTGATACCTCATTTGCAATTCCTGATGATGAGTGAGGTACCGCGGTCATCTCGTTGTAGGGTTGCCATCCGTCCTGGTTTCCCCGGATTTGTCCTAGTTTAGGGGCGTCCGGGGAGCGTCCGGGCCGGACTTCATTTCTAGTCTGGGTTAGAAGTCTTGGGCCGCAACACACGCACTTGACTGTGCCCGCACTAGGGTAGAGTGAAAAAAATTTTTTGAGCTACCGATATCCTCTCAAATAAAAAATAATTTTCCAAATCGGTTGATCTACGAAGAAGTTCTGAGTAACAAACATTAAAAAAAACATGCAACCGACTTGAGAACCTCCTCCTTGTTTTAAATCGGTTCAAAACCTGTTGACATGTCCGGGTTCTGGGCTCTTACATCCGGGGTTTTCACGCGTCTTGTCCTGGTTTCCAAATTTTAGAGATGGCAACCCTATCTCGTTGCTTGTTACTACAACGATGCTATCGGCCTATTTATTGAATTATACAGAAATGGGGACCCTGTGTTTATTTGAATGTATTCTAATCAAATTCTTCGATCGCGGTATGTGTGTTTGTGTTCCCACCAACACGAGACTGCATATTGTTTATTCTAAACTGTGTATGTATGTATATTTCGAGTACTTCTCGTTGTGTTCGCCCGTTTGTGTATCTAGGTACATATATGACCATAAAATCCTTGTACAATATACTTGTATTTATTGAAATTACTTACTTGTTTTATTCATTTCATACATTTCGTACATTGGAACAGTAGTGAGGACGTGGTGGCCGAGTGGATGAGGTCCTTACCTTGCGATCTGACGGTCGCGAGTTCGAATGCCGGTGGCAGTCATGCGTAAATGGGTTTTTTCGGTCGAAAAAATCTATGTATGCATCCCACGTTCTCGCAACGGTGAAGGAAAACATCGTGAGAAAACCGGCATGTCGTAGAACCTAAAGTTCGAAAACATGTGTCGAGTGCACGAAAGGAGCCTCTTCGAGGCGCATTTGAAATCCTTTCACCACACTGGTTCGAAGGAACTAGTGACACGATAAGAAGAAGATTGGAACAGTTCTGTTAGTTTCGTATGCAGAAAGTTGCTTAGATCCTTAACCCACCAAATGAACGTACAGCCTCGCACACGAGCTTAGCGCTCTCCTGATGGTAAGAGAACACGCCTGCTCATGACCAGAACAGTGCTACACAGGACTTTGATGTACATAGGCCGCTGCAACATGTCTACTTATAGCGCTCGTCCACATTTTGATGCTCAGTCTCGAAAATAACAAGTACTTATTTAAATGTATTTACTTACAAGTAAGAGGAGTACCTAGGTAGTAGGTAGGTACTGGTGAGTAATTAAATTATAATAATTTAAATAAAAAACGTACAGATTCTTATACAGGAAATGAATCTAATGAAAGCTAGTAAATACGTTAATGGCTTCCATTTAGGGAACTAAAACGGTAAACTAGATTGATGAATAAATGAAAAAAGTACCAATGCCTATAAGTATACATTGAAGTTTAAAATAAGTAGGTAAGTTTCCCTCGTAACGAACAAGATTGATGTCACCGCCGATTGCCGATGCAATCACGAATGTCGATCTCTGCCGCCGTAATTACGACGATATTAACCGACTGCTAGCAGCTAACCTACCTTTCATTATAAGTACCTAGGCCACGGAGGAAAAAAGTACCTAGGCTAATCTGTGAAGACGAATGGATGGATGGATAGTTACTCAATACGCCGAAACTACTGGCATCGATTGCACGGATTCAGTTAAGAGTGAATACCTGTAGTGTTTGAACTGGAAAAGGATAGTAGGCCACTTGGTATCCCGATTAAGCGCGAACGAAGCCGCGGGCCGCAACTTATCAATAATAGTGAGATGAAGAGCAGAGATCAAATGTCATCACGGGCACGCTTGCTATTGTTCGCCATCCCTAATCCATGCCACGTATTCTATGATAAAGTTGAAATACTCTTCGAGGAGTTGGAGGTAATGAATTTGAAACGGTACAACTCATAGTTGTTCAAGCCTGCCTCGCGCCTCGCCACGCGTCTCAAGACACATCACAAACACAAGAGCAAAAAGAAGGAAAGAATAGTAGTACGGTACATTCATCATCTGAACGTAATAAATACGTAGCGCCGCCCGCCCGCGCGGTTAGTGGCGGATATAAGCGGCGGGCGGGCGCCTCGCGCCACAGTGTACCCCCAACCGCCCGCCCACGACCAGGTCAGTTCAGATCTTTCCATTAATTGTCTTTGGTTCAGTCTAATCACTCACTGATTTTTTATGATAATGAAGGACTCCGCGTCGCCCCCTATGATAAAACGGATATTCAAATTATTGTACGAGTAACTTAATTATGTAGCACCTACCTATTTCCATGACATTTGATAATAATTGATAAATATCTTTACGTAGGTATTTCGTAAAATTAAATCAAATATTAAAAAAAACATAATAATAGTATCTATAATGAGTGCTTAAAAAATAAATAATGTTGTGTGCAATAAGACTACAATTTAGACTGTAGGATTCTCAAGAGAATCTCGGCTAGTCGAGTCGAGAAGTGTTCTCCTACCCAGGTTTTCATTATTTAGTTTAAAACCTTAAAATAATTGTAAACCTTAATATTAATTTATTTTCTTCATACCTGCTTATAATTAAAAGAAAAACTCCATGATGGTTACTCCTCCATAGTGGTTTTATTAGTTTTAGTAGTGGCGTAGTGGCGTAGTGGCGGGGCGCGCGTTCAACTCTTTAGTACGGAGCGTTGTGCTCTCATACGTACTCTCATAAAACTGCTATCAATTGAACTGTGATTTACCGATCCACTAGTGGCTCTGTAGCCGTAGACCTCGCCAGTCTAGTAGTATAAGTCCGTATTAGTCTGTGGAGTGGTAGTAGTAGTCTAGTACCTATTTATTTATTTACCTATGTTTATTTATAATTTCTCGAAAAAAAACTATGAGTATCTATGACGTATGGGGTCCCCAGAAAATATAAGGCATAGTTTATATTCCGAAAGCTGATGAAATTCCCTTAAGATTTGATGAGACAGGTTTTTTTTCATTATTTCCTACATAGGTACTATGAATTTTAAAAAAAAGTTTTCTCGTAATCTTTTACCTATAATAATTTACGGTGTTCTAGAAACATTTATAAAATAAACCTATCTTCGTACGTCCGAAATGGACAAAAATTTTTGCTCCTAACATTTAAATAATATAAATACCATCTTTTGTATCTACCAGTTTTCTCAATTTTCTTATTATTATTCGGACGCACTGAATTAGTCATCTTCCAAAGAGTCGCAGCCATCCGAGTCAATTCCTAAAATAGATCGTTTCGTTTGAAATCAATTAGTATGAAGTTAATGTTTATTGCACATCACTGTAACGGGTTGGGGCGGGCGGCGCCCACTCCGCGGACAGAATCTTATAGAAATCACTTTCAAATTAAACGATTCGAGATTTTTATTTTATTTATACTCAAATACCTTTACTTTGTTTAGAAGTATACGCGATTGTCCGCGGATTCGCCCACGTAGTAGGTACAGTCACCTATACATGTATACACTCCCAAGCTTTCATATTTATATTACTCTTACATGTCTGTGCAGCTGACTGTACCAGCTAGTCTTTGACCTTTTCTCGTTCCTAATATACTGAATTTCAACCAAATCTGTTCAGTAGTTTTACCGTGGTTGAGACAAAACATCAAATTGTCCGTCCATCCATCCTCACAAACTATTATAATATTAGAGTGATGTGTTTAAGTTGTGTTTAAGATGTGATGTGACGCGCTCGGGGCTCGGGCAGCGAGACAACTTTTGAGCAAAAACCTATTTGACATTTTAGTGAGAAAGTTTCGATACGAATAATATAAGATCGAAGATCAGTCAATATACCTAACCTAGTAGGTAATAGCGGCGTAATAGAAGCCGCGGGCGTCGGCTAGCGCGCGGCTCGGGGCAACGTCAATACTGCGAGGAAAGCGGGTTTCGTTAAAAATACACGAGCGACGGGGAAGTGGTGGTCTGCGCCCCTGCAGGAGACCTACTGTCGCCCCTGACTCTGCCTGCCTTCAGTAACATTCACCTACGGTACGGTTACAGTTACTTGAACGTAAGGTAACCTCTGAATTAATTAATAGGTCAGTATAAAAATTAAGTTTACTTAATTTCGTGTTTAAGTTTATTTACTGAAAAATCACGCTCTAAAAAGTATTAAACAAGATAGTATTCTCATCTGAAATTGTTATGTGGGTCCTTTCCTTGGTCGTGAGCCTATACCTATAACCAGCGGACGAACGAGACGCTTCTAACGATAGTTGACGATAGGTCCCTACCTCATTTGTCAAATTATGATAAGTAGATTGTATGGAACAGATGAAAATACATACATATCCACACACCGGTGTATACATACATACATACCGGTCAAAATCATAACCCAACTTTTTGCTTCGCCGTAGCCGGGTAAAAATAAAAATCATTTTTATTATATTAAATTTATCAGTAACATTTTCGTAATCTCCGTCGCGGCAAATGGAGAAGTTTTGCCTTTAAAAACTAAATTATATTTGTGTAACCGTATGTAAGCCTAAAAATAATTTTAAGTATTACAATTATTTTAAAGGATTTATAGCTGGGTGTCTTGTGCAAGGGGGATACTTAACTCTGACGCTGTCTGTACATTGACAATACAATCCCATGCAAGAATCTTACACGTTGTCGTCCCCATCATACGCTCGTCACGAAACTATGTTTTATGAATACGTGTCTAGAATGTGTGTTTGTTTATTATTGTTTCTTTGAGCAATCAGTAGGTGTCCTTTTCAGGCGGGTGGGTGGCTTCGAAAGTAGGCACCTACTCAACTTATTCGAAGCATGTTCATAAATTGGCTCCGAGAATACTTATTTAATTTTCATTTAATAGGTAGGAACATTCTTCTTTTTGAACATTATTTTATTAGTAACTATAGTTGACAACCGCAATTTTGTTTAAATTGCGGGTTTTCTTTTGTTGGCGCGCGTCTACACGCTTGTCGAACATACCCTCAAATTACAAGCCTCTACGTTCAGTGGTTCAGGCCTAGCTACTAAATGTAGAGGCACGTTGTCTGTCAGTCAGTCAGTAAGCCTTATACCTATATAGGTAATAATATAATTGCCTAGCTGTTGTCCTGGAATTTATTAACTTCTTCGAATTTCAGCTAATCGGTTTAGAAGTTACATCGCAAAAATTGTGGAATCTATAATCTATCTCTACAGTTATTGTGCCGAGGCCTATCTTGTTGTAGTAGAGTCCTGGATCCTTGAACGAAAGAAAATATGCATATCAGTCCACCGATAGTTACTGCTCGTTCGAACGGCGTTGTCCTGATTTATCGGCGGCACGTCGTTGTCCGTCTGTGGCGCCTCCAATCACCGCCGCCGCTTCCGGATCCGGACTCCGGACTCCGGACACCGGGCCGGACACGGCCCTACGCCGGCGCCGATCAGGAAGCTTTGAGAAGGCTTTGAGCTTTTGCTATATTTGCTTTGATTTTACAAAGACAATGTTTCTTTGTAACATGTTCAGGAGAACGTGTTAATTAAATAGTTTTTTGTATTGACTTGAAAGGTAATGCTCTTGACGTTATACTCGTAATTAGTTGTTAGTCAAAGTTGTTCGAGGATTGTGGCATTCTCACACTTGCAGGCTGATAGTCTATCGTAGGAGAGAGAGGGCATTGGCCTAAGTTAGTTCCCATGTCGGCACCACCTTCCCGCGGCGACACGCGTGCGGCTCCCGGAGACCACGCCTCGGCAGCCGCAAGAGCCACACCACACTTACTCGCGTTGGAGTCTTGCTTCCAGCGTGGCCTGCTGGGGTTCCAAGGTGATGTCGCAGTGGCTTCTCTATAGTGTCATCTGTATGCAGGTCGTCACTGGCAGCGGCTCGATCTCCCCTCGTTCGAGCGGGTCCCGACAGCGAGGCGTGCTGCGTGCAGAGGTCATGGCGCTGCCGGCGCGTGCGATGGCGCTGCTGGCCGCACTGGTCGCGTGCCAAGCGCTACACAAGCGAGCGGAGAGTGAGCACCCCTTAATCAGGACATACTCAAAATACAAACCTCATATCAACCTCAACGAACGCTTTCGTTCGAAGTCCATTTATTCAATGTGTGTTTGTTCTGACGGCGTGTTTGTGCGCAGTGTCACCGATGCCGTTCGTGCTGGGCTCGCGCTACGGCCGCTCCCCGGACCGCCTCATCACGCCCCGGAACGACAGGTGCCACTCCACACCACACACACCTCTCTACTTCACTAGTCTCGACTCCACCTTCGGGGTGTCTTCCGGCTCCAGCATCCTAGCATAAAACTGACGATAAAGCTCGTCTGCAGGCTTGAGTTTTGCTTCTCTAAAGCAAATATGATTATTGTGTTTGATGCAGATTCTTCATGGGTGGGCGATACGGCAAGCGGTCGGAGCCGCCCACCACGCAGCGGGAGGCTCCCGCGGTGGGTTCATCCCTCGCGCGGCAGGGGGCCGAGCAGGGGGCCGCGCGGGGGGCACGCGAGAGGGACAGGGGGCCGCTCATCTGCCGGTACACGGGCGTGCTCAGCCTCTACTCCTGCGCCAGGCGAGCTGAGCCTCACGCGCGACGTCTCTACCAGAGGTACTACTTACTTCATTTCCACTAAGTATTGATGACCGGTGACCGAAGGCATTTTTCGAGCGTCCAGTTCCTATGTAGATGCGTGGTGCCAGGTTACTCATCTACTCAATTGATAAGCACACTTTCTTCATCGTTCTCTCTGGCTGCGACTATGAGCTCGAAGCCTTTCTCAGATTCAACTTTAAATGGTTTACCTAAGTTCCAAGGCCTCGAGCGCCTTCAGCGTGCTACTGTATCTGTTCATTCCACCAGGACCAATGGGCACCCTGCGTCGGCGTCGGCGGCGCTGAGCGAACAACAATAGGCCTCCCGGACCGGACAACCCCACTACCCCCCGACCACCGCCTGCCTCGAGGCAGTCGCTGGAGGCACCACCGCAAGTGGCGCCTGGAGCGAGCCGCTTGATTCGGAGTAACGACGGCTGCTTCACACAACAAGGCCCATTGCAGCCGCAGCCAGCTCTGCAGCCGTCAGAGAACGAGCGCTCTTAGCCGTGCTGCACCTGACTCTATTATTCAAAGCCATGCGTAGCTCTGATTAGGTCATGGGCAGATCTCTTACTCACTGGAACTACAAAATGTCACATACATTCTTCTCAGCTCATTCTTACTGAGGACGAAAATGCATTTTACATAAATATAGTGTAAACATTGTCTTCTGTGTATACTGGTTTCGATGTATAGTTTTCTATTCCGAGCATCAATCAATATACCTATAGGTACGAGTTGGACCTGACTGAACAGACAACGTACAGGCCAAACCGCTGAACGTATTGACTTGAAACTTGGAGGTTGTGATCGTCGAGAGCTGAAAGTTAGACTATGAAAGGAATTTTATATGTTCTCACTCCAAGGGGAACAAACGGGGGGTCAAAGTTTTAACATAAATGCCGTATCTCTGAAACCACTTGTTTTAGAAGCTTGAAAATTTATATGTAAAGTCTCTGACTAAAAAAATGAGCTACTATTGGAGCGGTCGCGCGGGCCGGCTGGGGGCCCGGCGCGACGCGGCGTTGGCGGGGCGCGACGCGGCGATGGCGGGGCGCGACGCGGACTAGCGGCTACTTGGAACCACGCACTTAGGCTCTTCTATGTCAAAAAAATATCGTATCTGCCGTTACAACTATACATCTAGATTATTATAATTACTTACTTCTATTCCTACTAGTGTACTTTTTACCATGTTTTCGGTATTTTGAAAAAAAAGTGGCTGGTTGTCAAGTTGACTGGACTATTTACATTTTAGATAGAGAGTATTTAATTGTTAACTTATTAAGTATTTAAATATGGTATCACTACTTATTAAGAATTAAGAGATTTGAAACTTTGTTCTTTATTTTTATTTCATAAAACCCTGCTAGATAATGTCTAGGTAGTTATGTGAATTACTTACTATCTAGGTAATAAAAATAGGTTCGTCCCAAATTTCTCTTCAAATTTCCCCTTGGATTTTAAAACCGCAATGCAAAATGCAGTTATACCTATACCTAGTCTGTCTGTCGTTTAGGGAGCTGTATTTATCACAGTGCAAGGACAGAAGGACAAAGGCTATTTCACGCACGCACCAGCCAGGCCAGGCCAGGCCGCCGGCGGCAGCTAGTTGCATGTCACTGACGCCGAGTGGGACCAAGTGGGACCAAGTGGGACCAAGTGGGACTAAGTGGGACCAAGTGGGACCGGGTGGAACGGTACTTATAATAAGCAGCTCTGCTCGTATCTGTGCTGCCCACAGAGCCGCTCTACCAAGCTAAAATACTGTCGTTCGTCGGCATCGAGTTGGACGATGTTCGTCGGTCATATTTCTGAAATAGTTAATCAAACAATTAGCGTGTAAATACTGTGCGTGGACTCTTCTCGTTGTTGTTGTTGGTCCAACAATAATCGCCCCTTTACCGTCGCCCGGGGCCCGGGGGCCGGGGGCCGAGGGGGGAGGTAGCAAATATTGTTGGACACCTACTTAAGGATCGACTCCTGTCTCGCGGGTGTGTGCGTGGGATCGATTCCTTCTCGATACCTAAGACCTACTCCAGAAAAAAAAGTTGTTGTTGACGTTGTTGTGGACGTTGTTGTCCACGGCATCATCAGTGAGACGAGGTTATCCTAGAATAGGGATGGCGAAAAAATAGCACGCGTGCCAAGGATGACACGCGACACAATATTTTGGGCACGCCACCGATCACAAAGTTCACTATGAGATGAGATGTAGATTTACCTTCTAAGAAAAAATACTAAAAAAAGTACTTAGTACCTACCTAGTAGGTACTAAAAAAAGTAAAGTACTACGAAAAAAAATCGCGGTTTATGCTTGTCTTCAGCAGCTCAAAAATCTTAAATATCACCCGGAGAAAAATACATAGGAATGCGTTGCTTCATGGGTCTTCTTGGCATAATAACGCGCGAATAATACATGTAGGACATTGCCATCATATGAGTTTAGAATGACTCATTACAAGGTACAACAACTTAGCACTCGACGTAAAGTGTCCGATATTCTCTTTCTCTATAAGATCATTCATAGTCTTATAGACTGTCCAGATATGTTACAGAACATCAACATAGAGGTGCCCCGACCTGGTAGCCGCCTAGTAAACAGAAAAGGCTTCAGACTACCCCTCTGTCGCACGAACGTCGGACAACATTCACCGTTACATAGAATGCTTAGTTATTATATCGGAATACGAAATCATTATGACATTTTCTTTGGTTCTCTGGCCTCTGCCAAAACAAATATTCTAAAAGCCATTATGTAAACCTCTTTTAATTTTCTTTTTTTGTTTTTACTATACTATCGTTGTCTTTCTTTTGTACTTATTTAATTAGAAACTAATTATTGTTTAATACAATTTTTTTTTTATGCCTAAATTTAAATAGTTTTACATACTAAACATGTCCACACAACGCATGCAGTGTTCACTGTTTCTTAGAAATAACACTGATTTCTTTTATAAGTAGTTAAGTAAAAAAAAATGTATGTTTTAGTGATTATTTCAATTAGTGAACCTAATAATTAAAAAAAAAAAAAATAATAATAAAGACTTTTACGAAGTCAAAATTATTTGTCGGGCACGCTAACGGCCTTTTTTTTTAGAAAAAGTGGCACGTTGGTACACAAATTATGTTCGCCATCCATGACCTAGACTAGATATTGATGTTCGTGCTACTCGACCTTCTTATGTATACGTAGGTGGTAGGTAGTAGTAAGCAGGTATTGATTATTATAATTATTGTAAGTTAATTTTGTTTTATTTTGCATGCGATTATTTTATTGGACATTGTAATAAGAAATGTAATTGATGCACCTAGCTGCTAATTTTTAGACACATTGATCGAGATCGAGATTATGAGAAACAAGCCAAATAAACTAAAAGAATAATTTTATGCTGGTCTGTATTGTATTCAGTGAAGTTCGTGACTCTACGAGTACTTTATACATTTCTGTAACTACCTCACCATACTTGAGACAAATAAATCAATCATTCATTCATTATATTATTATAATGTTATTGTCATCGCTGAAGCGGCAGCGTGCTGCTGACACGCATAGCTCTTCTAGTTAAAGTACCTAGATAAATACAAATACGCCTGCGACGTGTGTGTCACGTAACATCCGGTTCTGGACCGGAAGTGCGTTCAACGGAGAGTTTGTTCGCCGGAGCGAGCGGCTACTGTTGCCTCCACTCAAACAACGGCGTTATTTAGCGACCGTTTGATGGATCACATCTATTTTCTAATTACCTGGGAAATTGTCTTCCAGACTGGGCATTTTTCACTTTATTCGCTGATGACACCCACGGCCATGTAGGTATCAGAGACAATGAAGCAGAAAGTGTAGAAATAAAGGAATTATTCATAATGAAGACAAAACCACTATCATAAATTACAGATCCAAAAGTAGTAAGGATGAAAGAAACCAAGAAGTAAAATTTTTAGGATGTACATTAGACTCAAATTTAAATTTTACAACTTTATTATGACACATATAACAAAATGTTACAAATAGTATATTTTTTATTTTGTAACATCAATTCAATTCAATCATTTATTGGCCAAAATGTTACAAATAGTACCTATATTCGTAACATTTTGGCCAATAAATGATTGAATTGAATTGAATATTGGGCTACCCACAGTACCTACCCACGGCCCACGGGTCACTCAGGAGTGTCAGCGCCGGTGGCGGTTACTACTAACTGTGTGATCCTCTCCTCTCGCTGGAACAACTCAACCGGCAGGGTGTCCAAGTGTACTTAGGTACTGTAGGTACATCGAGTAACGTGTGGGCACCTGGCGCGATAGTCGCGCTCCACGCTCGCGCCCCGCCCGCCCCGCGCCCCCGCCTACAGGATGGACGCACTCGACACGCACCATTCATCCATAACGTCGACGCAATCTGAGCCGGTCACTTCACCTCCCAACATTAGTAGGTACTTCCTACTGATACCACGTTAACAACGTTATGCGGTTAGTGGAACAGCGTCAATAAAAAAAATGATTGGAAATGGACAGAGGCTACTTGTCCGATAGCACTTCGGCTACAGCTACCAAGGGGCTGTAAGAAATTACGAAAAGTTATCAAAGCAGCCACGATGGATGGATGCCGCGATGACCAGAATTAAGCCTATCTGTCACCCTGCTCTGTCCCCCTAGGATGACAGATGTTGTCGCGAAACGTAATCGCGATTATCATTAATTTCACAGCGAGTGATATGACGTAGACGCATACACAGGTAGAATTATAGATATAGATATAACATAGCAACACCGGCCAGACCACTTTGAGTAGTAACAAGCCTCGGCGCCAGTCTGTCGTGAGCCGCAAGCGCGGGTAGACTTGCGCCAGTCTAGCGGGTACGTTCGAATAGCGTGGTCAGTTCTCGTGGTTTTGTTCGCAGAATTATCAAGTCGGTGTTCAGTGCTGTGTTTTCACCTCAGGATATTTGGTGAGTGCTAGATAATAGTTCTTATTAGGTCCTACAGGTATAACTTTCCTCATAATCCTGTTATTCTCGTGTTCAACGGCATATTCCAGATATTAACGTGTAAAAGGATTGCTTTAGCGCCCTGGGCTCATTTAGATACCTAGGTAAGTACTATCAGAAGAAAGCGCATACGCATCTGTAGGTATCTCACGGTATGTCGCGATTTACTATAAGTACCTATAATAACGTGTTCGGTAATGATGCCGTTCATTCATAGGTATCACTGCTATAATTACTATTAGGTGTTGTGTCTTACATTATAAGTTCGTATGTTCTTGTTGATGTCTAATAACGTGTTCGGTAGTGACACCGTCCACGCATGTTGCTATCAAGGTATAATATTAATGTGTTTCTATTTGCGTTGTGTTTTAGAATGTAAGTACATACGTTTCCTCGGATGAATTACGTGGCATTATAAGTGGCGTATTTTATATCATATCCGCAGGTAAATTACGTTCAGATACAGATACAGAGATACTTTATTCGTAACATACATTACAGTACCGGTCAGTTTTCATTTTATAGTTGGAATAGATTTTGTATAATTAAGTAATTAATAATAATAAATTAATGGCTTAACATTATTAGATACCTTAAGTATAATTAAATTTTGGTTGCGTCACCTTTATCATTTAAAAAATCACTAACAGTGTAGTAGGCTTTTTAATTAAAAAGTTTTTTTAACTTTTTTTGAAGAGGGTCGGTAGCAGCATTTACAATCTCATTCGGAAGTTGATTGAAAATAGTAGTTCCCGCCAAATAAACAGATTTCTTAGTGTTAGTTAGTCTATGAGTATGCATTAGTAGTCTATCTCTGTGTCTGGTTGCATACTGATGGGACGCCCCTTGCTTCGCGAATTTATCTGAGTTTGTGCGTACAAACCAGCTTATCTGGTAGATGTAGATCGATGGCACTGTTAAGATGTTAAGGTCAATAAAGTAAGGTTTGGCTGAAATGTCAGATGCTACGCGAACCATGGCACGAATTGCTCTTTTTTGTAGTATTAGGGCCCTCTCACACTCGGCGGCTGATCCCCACAACTCAGTTCCGTACGCGAGTATGGAATGTTCCACAGGTTTATCACTGCGTTACACAACTACGTTATACAGATTTATCACTGTGTTAATCAACTGCGTTACACAGATCTATCAGGCGATAGGTACACTGTTATGCTACACTCAGTTGCGATACTGGTCTGTTGTGTGACCGGTCTCATGTGATACTTTAGGTTTAAGGTGCGTTGGTAAATAAGGACATTTACGATATGTTGTGAGGTAAAGGAATGACTAATAAAGCAGAGGTTGGAGGTCATTCGTGGGGTTTTAACCCCAACCCAAATTACTACAACGCCCGGCCAGTTCCGATGATACGCTCAGTGTGTTCTCACTTTTAGGTGCTCAGATAATTACGGAAGTTACATGGTCTGACCGAGACCATGCTCAGACATATATCTAGATATAGGTACGTCGATCCGATCTACAAAGCATCACACCGGGTCTTCGTGTTCTCTTATTTATAACCGTCACCACATCGCGACATGGTCGTCGTGTCGATGTCTTCATCCTCGCATCATGCCGGATGATGCTGAGTCGTACGAGACGTCACGCACCGTGACTATGTGGTCATTCTCATCGGTCTACCCTCATCTGACACCAAGGTAACATAATTTACTATTTATTTTACACTACCTACCATTCCACTGTTATGTTTATGGATCTAGATATGGACAGAGGCTACTTGCCCGATAGTACGCCATCCGCCCGCCGCGCGCCGGCTGCAAGACTAAGAACTACCTACGTACGACGAACTAAGACTACGACTATGAAAATACAGAAAGTTAGGCATGGAAATAATGGTTTAGGCGCAAAATGGCCAATTCTCTGCTACTTCTATTTCATTGCCGCATGATGATACGATTTAATTTTTTAACAGTGAAATTTTTCATCAGAGGCCTAATGTGATACCTAATGACACATTTTGTTAAAATAATTCACGCATGACGCGACGTCACGCAATCACCCCCGCTCACAGTCAGCACACCACACTATAACTGACTGTCTGTTATAATATCGTTATTTACGATACGAATGAAATTGTGAATGGTGACAAGTATCATGACATCACAGCGCAGCGTATAAAATCACCTGCCCTGGCGGGCGGATGGATGCATGCCGCGATGACCGCGGCCGCGGGGGCGCGGGGGCGCGGGCGGCCGCTTGCGAGTAGCAGCTATCTATGATAATGATATTCATGTTTGCGACCCGCTGAAGCGTGCCTCCGCCGCCTGCCCCGCGGCACCCGCGCGACCTACACCTGCCTACCGAGTACCGGCCTGCCGCTCGCAGACAACTTACTCTAAACATGCCTATCACAACACAACGAACCAAATTACACACAAAACCACCACCCGCATGGGTTGATATGCATAATATCATACCCTCGGGGAAAATATTTAAATAGCTAGTACCGAGGGCAAAATACCTTAATATTATTCGAAAAAAAATAGATGTGCAATGAGTCCTATAATAAGACTCTTAAATCTTAATGGGAATATTTTATGAGCTAGAAATGGAGAGAGGCTAGGTAATTATTCTTATCCAAATAGGACATAATTTCAGGTAGTCAGGTATCTATTGTAATACAGATAGGTAATGTAATGAAGTAGGTGTGGGTAGGTAGCGGTGGTCGCGGAGGATTAGCGCACAGATCCGTCACCGTGAGCGATGGCCGCAGCGCCGACCCGCGACCCCCGACCGCACCCCGCACCCCCCGGCTGATGACGGGTTCCGCCGACACCTGTAGCAGCAGGCCACACGCCGCTGGCTCCGCAGTTTCACTAACAAGTTACAAGTTTAGAAATACTGAAAACCCGACCGCCAAATTTCATTTTTGTATGACACCCCATGAACAAAACGAATCTCATTTACCGAAATACTTACATCAAGTTTTAATAGATTTTGTAATTTTTTCACACATTTTGTAGGTACCGCCATGGTACAATATGCCTACCATGCCTGGCTGCTATATTTTGTATTTTTTTATATTTAAGGTAGCCTTAAATTAGGTAGGTAGGTACTGGGGACGCCGGCTGCCCACGTCCGTAGGAGGATACCCTTTGATACCCTACACGTGTTTTCCCCGGGTGGTGCTAAGAGGCAGTCAGCCTCTCCACGTGTCTCTCTGACTTGGCAGAGAGCGTGGTGGATGGAGGCGGGCGGAGGCAGGAAGCCTGTTCCGTCGGGAGGAGGCAGTGATGGGCCTGGTGTGTACTCATACTACCGCCGGGCAGACATGGGGTCTCCATCCTGCAAACCGTAAACCCGGGAGTGGAAGGGAACGGGGGTCTTGCCTTCATTGGCCGGGCCGCGAGGAAATAACCTCTATAATCAATTCTTAAACTTAAGCCGCGGACGCAGGGCGATGGGTTGCATGGTCGGCAAGCAGGTCGGCAGATACTGCGTCCCCTGTCAGAGCGCCAGCCGAACGCTCGTGGCAGGTTAAAGGGCTAGGCTTATCCACCCTAGTCCACACTGGGCTTATCTTGTTGCAGGGGGCACCAACTTGATGGACCACATATATCCGCCATAATCGTGGGAACAAAATGGAAAAACCTATTAAAAACTTAAATAAAAAAGTGGGAAGTGGCCAAAGTGGCCGCGAAGGAGAGAAGGAGATAGGAAAGGAGAAGGAGAAGAGAGGGATAGAGGTCTTAGAGAGACCTGCGGGCCCATCAGGGTCCCATGTGCCGGCAACAACGGCAAGTGACGGGAACGAGTCGGACTGTTCATTCATGTCCGTCTCGTCAATAGCATCGACGGCCTCGTCTATGACGCGCGCGAGTAAGAGGCGTGTCCAAAAACAGGCTGTGGATTTAGCGAAGGAACAAGAGGCCAAGAAAGCGATGTTCCTCAAAGAGAAGGCTGACGAGGAGGATGAGTTCCTCACCGTCACTACCACGCGGGCGAAAAAGAACTTGCCTAAAGTCGAGGACATTATAGGAGGTGAGATGCAGGATAAGCCGACTGAAGATCTTGGCGCCTGCATCACAGAATGTCTACTGGACGTAGAAAAGGTGGCCGATAACTCTGGCCACCTTCAAGGAAAATACGTCCACCGACTACGCATGGCCGTGCGACGGGCACAAGCTGCTAGCGTGGTAGTGACGAAGCGGGCTTCAGCAGACCCAGAGGTGGAGCAATTGCGGAACGAGAATGCGGTGATGCAGTCGCAGATCGCCGGCCTCGTTCAGCAATTGGCGGAGGTGACCGCGGAACTCAGCCGGCAACGCGAAGTGCAGGCACAGTTGGCTATGCCACCACCAGGGTCGGCAAAGGCCACAGCAGTGGCAGTGGCAACCAAACCAGCGGCGGTAACGGCCAAGGCAGCGGTGGTAGCGGCCAGACCAGTGGCGGTGGCAGCCAAGTCGGCAGGGGCGGCAGCCCGGCTGGTGGCGGCGGCTCAGTCGGCCGATATACCGTCGACCTCGGCAGTGGTAGCCACAGCTGAGGAGAAGAGGATGGAACGCTTCATGGAGCGTGTGGAAGCGATGATGGATGCTAAGTTGAAAGCCCATCTTCCATCCTCTTCTGGCGGTATGCATTCAGTGGCAGCGGTGGTCACAGGACCCGCTCCTGTGACAGGAAAAGGAAAGGGGAAGGGAAAGGCCACTCGTGCCCAACCGCCAATGCCACCACAGATGGCACTCCAGCCGGTAGCGACAGCGACGGTGTCGGCTTCGGACGGCTCGTGGTCCAAAGTCGTGGGCAGGAAGGCAAAGAAGCCCAAGACGCAGGCCGCACCCCAGTCCAAAACTGGGCCGAAGATTGTGGTGGTCCCTGCCACCAAGCCGACCAAGCCGAAACCTACTAGGATTCCTACATCAGCCGCCATTTCGGTGACGAGGATAGAGGGCACGGAGACAACCTACGCCGCCGTGATGGCTGCTGCAAAGCAGCGCATACAACTGGTGACGCTCGGAATTGAGAGCGTCCAGTTCAAGCGTGCCATCACGGGCGGCCTGCTCATGGAAATCTCGGGTCCGGAGTGCGCCTCCAAAGCCGATGCCTTGGCGGCCAAGATGAGGGAGGTCCTAACAGACATGGGAGTGAAGATTGTTCGTCCGGTGAAGATGGGTGACCTACGGGTCCTTGATCTGGACGACGGTGTGACCCCCCAGGAGGTCGCTGATGCAGTAGCTGCGGCCGGAGGTTGCTTGGTGGAGGAGGTAAAGGTGGGAGAGATCCGCCGCTCACCTTCCACCCTCGGCACCATATGGGTGCGGTGCCCGCTGGCCGCTATGCGGAAAGTAGCGGAGGGGAGGCGCCTGTTGGTTGGCTGGGTGTCAGCTAGAGTAGAGGCCCTACAAGATCGGCCTCTACAATGCTATCGGTGCCTTGAGGTAGGGCATGTCAGGGCTACCTGCACCAGCGAGGTGGACCGCAGCACTCTGTGCTACGCATGTGGGCAGCCGGACCATCGGGCAGCCCAGTGTACGGGCCCACTGAAGTGTGCAGTTTGCGCTGACCTCGGCCGGCCAGCCAACCACCGGATGGGAAGCAAATCCTGTACCCCTCCGAAGCGGAACAGGAAGAAGGCGCCTCCGCCCACCCCGCCAGCAGCGGCGGCGGGAAGAAATGCGGCCCCCGCAACATCTGGGGTGCCGAGCCAGACGGGACATCAGGTCCCGCCTGTAGAGGAAATGGACGTCCAAAATGTCTAGGACGTCCAAAGTACTCCAGGGCAATCTAAACCACTGCCGGGGGGCTCAGGATCTTTTCCTGCAGTCCCTCGCGCAGTGGTCGATTGCTCTGGCTATTGTAGCCGAGCCCTACCGCGTCCCGGACCACCCACGCTGGTTCAGTGACGCCGGGGGCTCGGTGGCGATCTACTGGGGTGGAGGACAGGGTGACCCCCACTGTGCCCTCCTTGACCAAGGACAGGGTTTCGTGGCAGTGGAATGGGGTCGCATAGCTGTCGTGGGCTGCTACGTTTCTCCCAACTGTACCCTCGCCGTATACGAGGCGTACCTGGACGGGGTGGGAAACTGCATTCGCAGGTGTCTGCCTCGTCCTGTGCTCGCCCTGGGAGACTTCAACGCTCACTCTTGTGAGTGGGGGAGTCCTCGGGATAACCGCAGGGGAGAAGCCATGGTGGAATGGGCGGCTGCAATGGACCTCCGACTGGTGAATCGGGGGTCTGTTAGCACCTGCGTGAGGTGGCAGGGGGAGTCCATCGTCGATCTGACGTGGGCGACTCCGTCCGCCATGCGCATGGTGTCGGGGTGGAGAGTTGCGGAGGAGATGGTCACACTATCCGACCATCGCCACATCGTGTTCGATGTGGCCAACCGCACTCTCGGCCACGGCACCCGCCGCCGTAGCAGTCCGCCGCGTCGTTGGTCCCTGAAACGGCTCAACAGAGATCTGTTGGAGGCCACGGCCATCGGCGCGGCCTGGTCGAACCACGCTGGAGAGGTCTTGCTCGACCCCGAGGGGGAGGCAACCTGGTTCCGGGACACGATGACATCGATCTGCGATGTATCGATGCCCCGGGCTAGGCCCACCAAGCTCAGGCAGGTGTACTGGTGGTCGGAAGAGATCGCGGAGCTGCGTGGGGCATGCTTGCGGTCTCACCGCCAGTTCACCAGAAGCCGTAGGAGAAGGCGAGCTACAGCCGAAGAGACGGATAGAGCATACGAGGTATACCGGGACGATACAAAGTCGCTCCAAGTGGCCATCAGCGAGGCAAAGGCCCGCTCTTGGAGCGAACTCCTCGAGGGACTGGAGAGGGATCCATGGGGGCGCCCGTACAAGATTGTACTGGGCAAGCTCAGACCGTGGGTTCCTCCTTTGACGGAAACCCTGGACCCTACCTTCGTGGAGAGCGTAGTTGACACGCTCTTCCCTAGGGTTCAGGACAGTCCCTCATCCTCCGAGATACCATCTGGACCGAACATCTGGTCAGATGAGTTGAGGGTTACTGAGGAGGAGCTGAAACACGCCATGCAGCGTCTCAGGGCTCGTAACACTGCACCTGGCCCGGATGGGATTCCGGGTCGGGCGTGGGTGTTGGCTCTATCCGTCGGATTGGGGGACAAGCTGCGGCAGCTGTTTGACAGCTGTTTGCGCTGCGGAGTGTTCCCCGAGGGCTGGAAAGAAGCGAGGTTGGTCCTCTTGAAGAAAGACGGAAGGCCCGCAGATTCTCCCTCTGCGTACCGTCCCATCTGCTTATTGGACGAGGCCGGCAAATTGTTCGAAAGAATAATAGCCGCTCGTCTCAATGAGCACCTGTGTGGCGTCGGCCCTGATTTGTCGGATGACCAGTTTGGTTTCCGACGGGCCCGTTCGACAGTGGACGCGATTCGACGCGTCCGAGTGCTGTCGGACCGGGCGGTGTCCCGGGGTGGAGTGGCGTTGGCGGTGAGTTTGGACATCGTCAACGCCTTTAATTCGCTTCCCTGGGAAGCAATCAGGAGGGCTTTGGCGCACCACGGGGTGCCCCTGTATCTGCAGCGCATCGTCGGCGCATATTTGCGAGACAGATGCGTGCAGTACATGGGCCGGGACGGGACATTGCACCGGAGGGAGGTTTGTTGTGGGGTTCCGCAAGGGTCCGTGTTGGGACCGCTACTGTGGAACCTCGCATACGATGCGGTCTTGCGCGTCGATCTCCCCGTCGGAGTCCGCGTTGTGTGTTACGCGGACGACACCCTGGTGTTGGCGGACGGGGGACCTTTCGAGGAGACCAACCGGCTCGCCGAGCTTGGTGTGGCACGCGTGGTGGATGAGATCCACGAGCTGGGTTTGCAGATAGCGCCTGCCAAGACGGAGGCTCTATGGTTCCATAAGGTACCACGAACCAGGAACCTACCCAGCTCGTCGGTTCGCGTAGGTGACGTAGACGTCCAGGTGGGGCAGTACCTCAAGTACTTGGGCCTCACTCTGGATGGGCGATGGGGCTTTGAGGAGCACTTCAGTCGCCTGGTCCCCCGAGTCCAGAGGGTAGTGGGTGCTTTGCATCGGATCCTACCGAATCTCGGGGGGCCACAGGAAGGAGTTCGTCGCCTCTATGCGGGGGTAGTGCGGTCCATGGCACTCTACGGAGCGCCCGTCTGGTCCACCAGATTGACGGGTGTTAGGCGCTGTAGAACGCTCTTTGAGCGCCTGCAGCGTACTATGGCCTTACGGATCGCACGAGGATATAGGACGATATCCTTTGAGGCGGCGACTATCCTGGCGCGCTTTCCTCCTCTGGACATCCTAGCGGAGATGGACTGTCGTGTTTACGACCGTCTCCGCAGCGCCGAGGAGGAATTCGCGCCCGCTGAAGTGAGGGTGCAAGAACACCGGCGCGCGTTTGACAAGTGGCGCGAACGGCTCTTGGAACCGCATCGTTTGCGCCAGCGCGTTGTTGGTGCGATTGTGCCGCTCTTCAAGGAGTGGATGCAGAGGAAGGAATACGTCACCTACAGACTGACTCAGGTGCTCACCGGACATGGGTGCTTCGGTGCGTACCTGAATCGGATCGGCCGCGAACCGACCGCGGAGTGCCACCACTGTGGGAGGGACCAGGACTCTGCCCAGCACACGCTCGAGGAGTGCTCGGCGTGGAGCTCTGAACGGCGGGTCCTGATGGACCAAATTGGGCAAGACCTCGCCCTGCCTAGCGTTGTTGCGGCAATGCTGGCAGAGGCGACAGCGTGGAGGGCAGTAGCCTCTTTCTGTGAGACCGTCATGGTTCAGAAAGAGGCTGCTGAGCGGGATCGCGAGAGATCCGATCCCACTCGGAGACGGCGGGGCCGGGGTGTCCAGGTGGGACATCCCGGGCCGTCCGCCCCATGAGGGGCGGCGGTGTCTCCTGCCAATGAGGGAGATCTTGCTGGGTTCGAGAGCGGTCGGAGTGGGGGCTCTGGCTGCATTGTACTCGAATCCGGGACGGCTGCAGTGCACGGGTAGGCATGCACTGCACGCGGAGCTCGGGGTCGGTGCAAGCCTTCCCTGGGATGGGCCTCACAGCAACGTGCGTGAGGGACACCGGTACGTGTTCTTCGGATATCCCGGGGTCCCTCTAATGCGCAGAGGTCGGCCACCATGGGGTTTTAGTCGGTATGAGTCCGACATACCCCTCCGCCCTCCCTCAAGGGCGGTGGGCATCCATGAGGATTTCCCCATGTAAAAAAAAAAAAAAAAAAAAAAAAAAAAAAAAAAAGGTAGGTAGGTACTAGGTATAGTACTCGCGTGGCCGAGACGAGTCCGACGACACCACATTTATCAAAATCCATCAATCTGTTTAGGCTGTAGGCGGCGCAGAGTCGTGCGTTACCCTCCTTCTTAGATGGGAAAGAATTTACCTACATAAAAACTTAATTTTTTAATTAAGTTTTGCAATTTTAAAATACCTACCTACTTAGGTAATTACCGTAGTTATTTTTGGATGGATGACCAAGTTCCCGAGCATTCCTGTGTTAGTGTGTAAACACGGTCGGAGCATGTAGTGTAGGTACTCGTATGTAACGTTCTTCTTTCGAGTGGAGCCAGCTACGGACAAAGCACTTATTAAGATGGAACGAAGCGATCTTGCCAGGTAACCACATTTGCAGGCCGGCGTCGCATCTGCGCGGGCGGAGCGACGAGCGGAGCGGTCCTCGCACCCGCACCCTGCCCTGGGTTGGGCATCCCCAGCCGAGTCGTGCTTCGTCTTTCTGCAACTCCGATCCCACGTGGACGCCCGCACGCACGGGCCCTCCGCTCGCTCGTGATCCCTGGGAGTCAGACCGCTCGGCTTGTCGCTCCGCTCGTGACCACACGTTCCCTTAGCTAGGCGAGACCGAGCTTAAAGGTCGATCGCATCGCATCACACGAGACGAGCCACAGACTACATACACACTCGTTATACAGGGTGGCCCGCGGCATGGCACGTGTAGGGCGAGTACTTTGAAATGAGAGATAGGTTTGCATAATGGAGACTCACCTTGATTTTCATTGAAATTGAGCAATACTGTATTTAAATATTTTCAAGAATACGCTTCCCCAAACATGGGCTCGAACCCGCTAAATGTGATATAAAATCATTTTGAATATTTATGATGCTGGTCGAAAGGGTACGTCACAAGGACCAATTCCTTGTATGTTACTCTATTATTGAAAGTACTTGCCGTACCCTGTATTGCATAGTTGTCGCAGTGTGTGCAGCGCCGCAGCACCGGCTCGAGGTGCACGGCGCGCCGCGGCGCGGGCGGAGCGCGACTGCACACGACTGTAGCTCCGGTCTCCGGGTAACAGTAACAGTAACAGTAACAGGGCGCTGCTCAAATAATACTCAACACAATTTCCACATTGTATATTTGTAACAAAACTAGGTATGTGCGACAAGTGTTGTGATTGTGAACTAAATTATACTGAACGTGAACGTCGGGTACCTAGCCTAAACACAAAATAGGCATTACTTATCTTATACCACAGAGTAGGTCAGCATCATAAGTCGATGACCATATTCAGATTTTAAAAATCGATATACCTACACCATATTATATGCTTGACAAAGTGGTGTTCACTTAATTTTGAACTTTAATGATGTTCATTCAATACTGGCACTTGAAATGTTGAGCAATTCAGGCATAATATAATGTGAATTTGAAAATCTGAATGTGGTCATCGACTTATGATGCTGACTGTACTACTTATACTTATACTCGTTAAACTTTAAAATTATAAGTCACAGTTAACGGACACTTGTAGTGCGGTTTCAGACTATCCTAGCGTAAGTACTTTTGTCGGTTTTCGCGAAACTTCAAAAGCCGATCGCGCGTGTACGCGTGTGTACGCGCGTGTACCGGCGTTTACGGTCGGTTTTTACTAGCGAGTGTCGGCATGTTGAAGCGTCGCTCGCGGCTTGTCGCGCCTGTTGTCGCGCATGTTGTCGCGCATGTTGTCGCGCCTGTTGTCCCGCATGTTGTCGCGCCTACACGCGCTGCAAAATACCAGTCACGAGCGACGAATCGGCTCGGTTAATCCGCTCTGAAGCTGCACTTACGGACAAACAAACTTATATTGATATTATTAAAGCTTCACTATTGTTACCTACTAACTAAGGCAGACATTTATATGAATGATCAAAACATAATTATGCTCCAGCTCATATTCTGAACGACTAGAGTGCTCGGGCGGTTTGCTCGAGGTCGAGTCGACGGTCCAGTGACCGGGCCAGTGCGACTGACCCGCCAACTGGTCGTCCGACCACTCGACTACGAGTAAACCTCACAAACCCGACTCTAATTACTTACTGTCGTTGCCCGACTAGATTCATGTCAGAATTCAAGCCTTCGTCCTCACATCAAACAATATCAGGTATAAGCAACTTAACTATTAGGGGTCAATTCAATTTCATTATATTTAAATTTATCTACATAACAGTAATGTAATTCTTGGGAGAATTAAGGAATTGATCATGAGAAACATAATGTTACTAACTTATACATACTCTTAGATCTCTCAAAGACTTTAGTAAACTAGATCCTCAATAAACTACAAAAAGAGTAATAACACACATTTAATACAAGTACTTATAGTTAAACATGAATACGATCACTTTGGTAAACCTTATGAAATACTCTAAATCCTTGCAGTAAAAAGTATTTTCAACCGACTCCAAAAAAGGAGTTGCGAGGGAAATTTGTTTTTTTTTTTTGGTTTGTCACTTCGTTATTTATCAACGGGTTTTGAAAATTCGCCAATAGAATTAGAGGTATTTTTATTACGGAGCAACTGACCATTTCCGAGACGTGATGTCGCGTCGATGCGGCCGCGATGGAAAGCAGGCTCCAGTCGAACTAGAATCTGACACATTAGTCGGGTGCGTCCACTGGCGGGATCTGCCATGTCTATGTCTACGTCTACGTCTACGTCTACCGCAGACCCCACCACCCCGGAGCGGCCACTCTCCGACAAACTAATAATAATACTTTGTTATTTAATATTTTCAACTTTCCTAAAAGTAACAAGCTTCTACTGTTTTTTTTTTTATAAATTATATGTTCGTGATAATTATATTCTGTTTTGGTTCAAATAAAAATGATGTAAACTTACTTTCGCCGGCCACCGGCCGCTATGGTCGGTGGCTTGTTTGCGACTGACCTAAACTGACTCACTGGCCTGGTATTATGTTTTGGTTCAAATTGTAATGTTTGGACGATTCATGCGTCGTCTTTTGGACAATTCCCCGAACTGAGCGAGCCTGAACTATGGGAACCAGATATCTGATAGAATCATCAAAAAAAATGTCTCAGTAAACAAGTTCGGGTTTCGAGAAAAGTACCCAAGTTTCAACCGCGATAGCGCAAATCGAGTCAGTGTTATTTCGGAACAAAATCCTAATGAGTAACACCCATTGTCAGTGTTACTCGCTGGGACAACTCCCAACACTATCTCGACCCGCCGGGCGTGACTCGCTGCAGCCGGGGGCCGCACCCACTCGTCCGCCCCCACGCCGCGGGGGCCTTCGTGGGCGGCCGGCGTGGGCGGCTAGGGCCGGCGTCACAAGTCGAACTCATCCAGATCCTCAAAGTTCTCGAGGCCCTTGAAGTCCTGCCGGCGGCGCCCCTCGTCGTCGCTGTCGATGTCCACCATTTCGATGGGGCGCCGGTTCACGTTGTTGAGCAGCATGACGACGTCCGCGCGCGCGTTGGCGCGGCGACGCGGGGGCGCCGGCACCGCGCCCCCCGCGCCGCCCGCGCCCGCCGCACTCAGCAGCCGCCCCAGCTCCTGCGGGGGGACGGGTGCGCGTGTAGCGTGCGGTGTGCGGGGTGCGGCGGGGAGGTGTGGGGTGGGGGTGGGGTACGTACCAGCGCGGCGTCGGGCACGGCGCAGCAGACGGCGAGCGCGGGCGGCGGCTGCGAGCGGTCGCGCGCCAGCGGCCCCAGCACGCCGCCGCGCACGCTGGCCAGCTGCAGCGGCACGTCGCGCGCCAGCAGCGCGCCGCACTCCTGCGCCGAGCGCACCGCGAACACCACGCGCGCGTAGATGATGGGCTCGTCCTTGATCTTGACGTACACCTTGTTGTCGAGGCACATGCGCTCGGGCGCCGCCCCCGCGCCCGCGCCCGCCCCCGCCCCCGCGGCCGGCAGCGCCAGGCGGCGCGGCGCGGCGCCCGCCGTCCAGTAGCGCGCGTCACGCAGGCCGGGGTCGGCGTCGCTCAGCACGAAGTAGCGACCCAGCACGGCCAGCAGGGGCGCGTCCGGCTCCAGCGCCACCACCACCAGGCTGGTGGGGTCGCGCCCGCACAAGAACTTCTCCACCGACACCGTCGCGTCTGCAACCGGCCAGTCAAAAAAAAATGTTTTAATGATTATTTCAATTAGTGAACCTTATAAAAAAAAACAAATGTGTGTAACTCAAAACCGAAACAGTTAAGTATTCAAAATGCGTAGCGCCGGCTCACCCGTGCGCGCAAAGTGCTGCTGCGGCGCGTCGGCGGGTGGCGCGGCGGGCGCGGGGGGCGCCGCGGGCACGGGGGGCGCCGGGGGCACCGCGGGCGCGGGGGCCGGCAGCACCCGCCGCACGCGCAGAGCGCCGCCACCCGGCCGCAGCAGCGAGGGCGCGGCACCTCCGCCCTCTGCACACGCACACACGCACAGTAACGCAACTATAATACCCGACATACTTCAGTAACTACAATAACAAGCTTAAAGTTAAAAAAAAACTGAAAACCCGACTGCGAAATATGTATATATTCACTGCCGATTCACTATTCCAATTTAAATTTAAAAAAACATTGAAAGTACTCAAAACATTGTAACGTGACAACAGAAAGTAACGTGAAGGTAGCTCAGCGAATAGGCTGTGGAGGAACTCTACTACTACTAACTATGCTCGAGGTTTCCAAAATTCAAAATGAACTCATCTAACAGAACGGAGAACTAAAGTGGTGGACATAGCTCAGACGAGACGATCAAGAAGGTAGCGGTTGGCCGACCACATCTACCAAAGAACCGACAGCCGTTGGGGTCAACGAGTTCTAGAGGGAAGATCGCGTCTCATCTTCGCAAGCGCAGTGTAGGGCGATCTCTGGCTAAAAAGAGCCATAACCTGCGCGTGATAGCTGGCAGAAGGTGGATGAGAATTTCCAAAGATTGCGCTCAATGCCCTAGAGAGAGACTTAAATTGCGTCCAGCAGAAAACTGCTGTATATTTATATGTGTGATGAACACTAGCCACTCTCTGGGTACCTGAAGACGGACGGCGGCGTAGGGGTCGGCCGAGAAAGCGTTGGCGGGACGATCTGGACGGATTCGAGAGGGAATGGTGGGAGGCCGCAAAAGACCACGACAAGTGTAAGGATTTGGGGGAGACCTTTGCCCAACAATGGGTTATTACCTGGAATAAACTTTTTTTCTATATCTCTACTTAAGCTCGTGAAGTTCTTGCTTCTGCCCGAAGTAATTGTTCTAAAACTACATTAAAGATACTAGTGCATGAATACCTACTTCTTTAAATCTTTTTATGAAGTACAGTTTGTAAAATAAACTAGACGCAGCTAAAACGCTCTTCTGATCGTATTACCCCAGAAATTTATATACATACATACATACAAGATACGCGCGAAAAACAAAACCCTTCCTTGGCAGTCGGGTAAAAAGAAAAGATCCAGCAGCGCCATTTAGCGGTAAGTAGTGAAAGTGCAGATTTTAATAATTATTTACTTATTTTCAATTTTAATTTATAATTACAGATAAAATGCGTAATACGATGCCCAACACACACGTGGCCGAATGTTACGCTACCTTTACTTACCGCTTTATAGTTTTTGATTAGGTAGCGTAAAATTCAAATGAATCCCTTAATTGCCCATTATTTTACCCAAACATATGATTTATATATATTTTTGTAATCTCCTTCTAATTTCCTTCATTTTAATACCCTACTCGATAGGTTTGGTAAACCAATTTTTTTCAACGACCAACTATTTAGTGTCAAAAATCTGCCCGCCATTTTGTTTTTTTTTTCTAAAAACCCATCTAAGAACACTCGGGTTATTGAAACGAATCTAACGATACGTTAATTGTCAATATCCATCGAGCCGTTCGGGAGATATGAGGTAACCCAGAAATTTACATACATACATACAAGATACGCGCGTGATAGATTATTGTAAACAGTAGGTATTTATTATGAAGTAAGTATTGTAATTTTGATGTTATTAATTGTTCGTTAAAATCCTTTATCTATTGTTGAATTATCATAATAAGCTTGGACATTTTAAACAACGCCATCTATCTCCAAACTTGGCAAACATGTTTTATGGGAACAGATAACTGATAGATATTGGAACGTTTTTCATAATTCTCTTTTACCGTATAATGAAACGTAATGTTGTCTTGGATTGTGTACAACTTCATTTTTTAAATTGGTTTTAGGATAAGTTCGGTCGGTTGTTCATTATAGACTACCTTCATTGTAAATGAGACTGCGTTAAAAGCAGCTGTGTGTCCATTATCGGGCTAGTCTTCGTCTGGCAGCTAAAGTGAATAACTACTTGAAAAAGGTGATGTACCTACCTACCTCTTACCTAGTATCTACCTTTTTAATTGAGAGAACTAAACATTTTTAGACATCTATTTTCTTGGCTTCTCCAGTGTTTCAATTTATTGAATATTTCATAGAAAACTAATAATATTTCCTAGTTTTATGTTTCGTAGTTCCTGTCTTATTTCTTGTAACCTCATTTTAAAATATTTAGCGTAAAAGTAGATTAATACTCCATCAAGTGTAATAATTTGCGAGACAAGCGGTAGTTTTAAAATAAATTGTGCACATTCTGTAAAACTTCATGATAGTGATTTGAGGTAGACAATAAAATGCTATAACGGAATGTTTTGTCTTGGTAAATAACTTATTTAGCATTATTTTGATAAGATTTCTTGATGGTTCAAATATATTTAGATATTTAAACTTTTGGAACCTAAAAACGCCCTGATAATTATTGCTTTGGTAATTTAAATAAATAATTTTATTAATTTTATATTTATTTTCATTATTTCACTAATATTCTTTACATTTAAGATCCCTTTTCTAACACGCGCAAAACATAACCCTTCCTTGGCAGTCGGGTAAAAAGACTATTTGATAATAATGAGTCCTCACCCGCGAGCGTCATCTCCTGTGCCGAGCCATCCTTGGACACGAGCAGCAGGCGCGGCGCGGGGCGCGCGGCCGGCGCCGACAGCGCGCGCACCACGGCGGGGGGCGCCGCAATGGGCGCGGGGGCCGCGGGGGGCGCCGCCGGGCGCAGCAGGCTGCGGCTGTCCGCGCCGCCGCCGCCCGTGGACGAGATCTTCACCACCTGCGCGCGGCGCCGTCACCGACCGACACGCATCATTATCACGTCCATTGTGTAAATAGTGCAATCAACCAAATTTTATGTATTTTCGAGAAGAGAGAGTCACGAGTATTATTTGAAAAAGGTGTACCTTAACACGAGTGGGTTACCTTGAGGCCGGTGCCGCGCAGGAGGCTGAGCATTTGTTGTTGGGCGTAAGGGGGGGCGGGGGGCGCGGACGGGCCGGGGCGTTGGAGCGCCACCCGCACCACGTTGCTAAGCCTCACGGGGGGCGCAACGCGGCGCGGGGCGAGCGGGCGAGGGGGTGGGCCCGGCTTCTTGGTGATGGTGATGCTGGCGACCGGCCGCGGCGGCGGGGCGGCGGGCGGGGGCGCCGCGCGCAGGCTCGCGATGGGCACGGTGGCTAGGCCGGCGCCCAGCACCCGCGCGGGCGGCCGGGGGGGCGCCGCGCGCAGTCTCGTGATGGGCACGGGGGAGAGGCCGGCATTCAGCACGCGGGGGGGCGGCCGGTGGGGCGGCCGGGGGGGCGCACCGCTGTGCACTACCACGGGACTCATTTCTTTCTTCGGAATTAAATTTATTCCCGTCGGTGGTTTGTTGTCAGCTTCCTAAAATGAAAAAATTAAACGTCAAAGAATTGCGACGGCCAATGCTAACTGAGCAACTCATTTGATACGTATATTTGTAATTATAAATATATGTATATATGTGGCAATAAAACAATCTAAAGTACAATAGTCTAATAGCACCTTCTAACCGTACGTTTACATCTTTTGACTTGGAATGAGATAATTAGCTGAAGCCCTACTTGGACTAATTGGACTGTGAGCACCATATCCATTATCCACCACATGGAAAAATCACAGTAAATCAAAATACGCAATTTACGTTACTTCATTACTTTTTATATTTTTCTGTTATTTTGATTTAAAAACTAAACTGCAAAAGTGATTTTAATAAAATGTCTTTGAGACAAATCCGAAAGTATATCTTTTCAAACATAAATAAACCAAATTGAGATCCTACTCCTCGTTTAAAGTGATGATCATATGTGATATTGTGACGACGGACACTGCTCACCTCGGGCGGGGGCGCGGGGGGCGGGGGCGCGGGCGGGGGCGCCGCCTTCAGGTTCAGGTTGAAGTACTGCGAGTTGAGGTTCTTCTGCCGGATCCACTCCTGCAGCGGGTCTGCGGACGCGCGGTGTTACTCGTGGTGCACACTCGTGGTGCACACTCGTGGTGCACACTCGTGGTGCACACTCGTGGTGCACACACGTGGTGCACACACGTGGTGCACACACGTGGCGTGAATACAGTTACTTAGTGTGCACATCAATACCATTATAATCCTACTATCTACATATATTATAAACGCGAAAGTTTGTAAGGATGGATGGATGGATGTTTGTTACTCTTTCACGTAAAAACTACTGAATGGATTTTAATGAAACTTTAAAATAATATAGCTTTTTAATATAAATATATATATAATATAATTTATTTATTTATTGGAGAACCAACAGCTTTATACTTCTAAGTATACAATAGTTTAGCTTTAGAGAGCCAATTACAGGTTCCCACGGATATACATAAGAACATTAAGAAAATTATGGTAAACTAACTTAAGATTACATAAGAATAAAGAAAATTACCATACATCAGAATAACACATAGGCTACAATTTATAAAGATACCTGCGCAGACGAAGTCGCGGGCACCAGCTAGTAATATCTAAATGTCAAATTTAGTATTGATGAATGTATACATGAATTATTTGTACATTTCTATAAAATAAGGTTTAAAAATTAATAGTAAATTTTAGTGTTATTGCATATACTGTTGTTATATGAAACCTGAAATTAGTATTTCAGGTTTCGTATAACAATATTAGTATTTGTTTATACGAAAGTGCGGCGCGCGGCGTGCGGCGTGCGCGTGCGCGTGCGCGTGCGCGTGCGGCGCGGGAGTAGATTGTCCATAAAAAAGGTAGGACAACGAAGAAACACTCACAATCATGGATTAACTCGGTGAGTTTTAAAAATTTTAATATTAATTTTTCGGTTCTTTGCTCAGTTTAAAAATGCAGGGTAGGATAATTTGTTTGTCATCCGCCTTTTCTACGACTACCGTCATTTCCGAAATGTTGGATCAGCAAGCCCGCGGCCGCGCCACGCTGCCGGCGGCGACAGCCTGACGACCGGTTGCCCTTCGGTGGTCGCACACACGGCACACACGGCACACACGGCACACCACTGTTCACGGTTCATTCATCGCCTGCCGCGTGAGACGTTCTCATAGTGACTGTGCTTGTGTCGTGCTGACTGACCTACCTACTGTTGGTAGCTACCGCCATAACACTCTGGATTGGACTACCGAAGCCGTGCTTAGCTGCTCTGCATCAGGAGTCTGCATCGAGTGGAAGTGGCAGAGGTAGGTGGCTACATTTCATCTACCCTGTGTCGGCTGAGCAAGATTATTCATAGTATTAAGGTCCTTTGATATTTTAATTTTCATTTTACCAGCACCTATGAGTCCCCCCATATTCATTAATATATTTTCGTGACTAAAAAAAAATAAAAATAAACGGCTCTCGGCTTTCGCATAAACAAATACAAACCCAACAGACTACATAAATTACAAATAAACTGGTGTACATGTATGTAAGGTGCATACCTGGTGCAGCTCGGGGCGCGGCGTCGGCGGGGGCGGTGGGGGCGGCGGGGGCGTCGGCGGGGGGCTTCCTCTTCCTGGGCTTGGGGCCGCCGTCGGCGTCGGGGCGGCGCGCCTGCCCCGCGGCTGCACACACGGCACGGTACAGTACACACGCACACACACACACACACTTCACCAGTCGTGACCGCAGGCCACAGCTGACAAACTGTTGTACAATATAACTATGTACTTACCTGAAGTGTCCGTCGTGGAGCCATTCTGAAAATAAACATACAAATACTATATGAAAACGAACAATATTGCAAAGTAGGTCGAATCATGCGGGTTAGGGCGCGCGTGTGCGTACCGGGTCGAGCAGCGCGGCGAGCGTGTGCCGGATGTCCGCGGCCTCCTGCTGCAGCCGCGCGGCCGCACGCCCCTCCTCCAGCAGGTGGCGGCAGCAGCAGCGGCAGCGCGCGCCGTCCCCGCAGCTCTTGCTGCAACACCCCGGGCGTGTACCGAGCGTGTGTGTGTGGTGTGTCGTGTGTGGTGGAGTGTGTGGGGCGGCACTCACGTGTGTATGTCGATGGGCGTGGGCGGCGCGCGCGAGGCGCGGGCGGCCACGCGGCGGCGCGCGGCGTTGAGCGCGCGCTCGCGCCGCGCCGTGCAGCAGTGGCTCTGCGGGTGCCGCCGCTTCGCACCGCGGTACTGCAAACGACACGCACGTGAGCCGGCGCCGCGGCGGAGGGGCGCGGAGAGGCGCGCGCGTTACCTTGATGCTGCGTATCTCGCGCAGCTCTCGGTGGAGCTCCTCGGCGGTGATGACGTCGCCGGTCGACTCGTCGATGTGCAGCGAGCCCGAGCCCGTCGACTCTGCACATAAACGCAGGGTGAGTCAGCGCGAGTGCGGCGCGCGGCCGTGCGAGTGGCGTTCGCGTGCGTCCGCGTGCGTACCCGTGGAGAGGCGCCTGTCCCCCGCGCCCCCGCCCTCGCCCCCGCCGGCGAGCGGCGCCACCTGCGCGGTGAGCATGGCCCGCTTGGTGCGCCGCACCTCGTCGATGTCCTGCAGCCGCACCTGCAACATGCCGCCCCGCACTATGCAACACGTCGCGTCACTCGCTACTATGCAACACGTCGTGAGCGCTACCTTCTTGGTGGGCAGCTTGGGCGCCGGGTAGTCGGCGTCAGCGTCGGCGTCGGCGTCGGCGTCGGCGTCGGCGTCGGCGTCGGCGTCGGCGTCGGCGGCGTGCAGCAGGCGCGCGACGCGCTCGGCGGCGGCGCCGGCCTCGTCGCGAGACATCTCGGTGATGAGGCGGCGCGCCAAGCTCTTGACGCGCCGCTCGCGCCCCCCGCCGCCCCCGCCTCCGCCCTCACCGCCCCCGACACCCGCGCTGTTCGACACCGACGTTACACATATTATTGTACAGTGTGGCGCATTTTATCTTGAACAAAATGTTCACGGACCGGACCGCACGCCCTGGGATCGTACGACACCGGAATCCAAGTTCCAGCTAAAAGCCTTAATTCATGTTATCCATTATATACTTAACAAAATAAAGGGGTGGGTTCCTATCGAGTAACACTACTCGTTTAGGTGTTACTCGATGGTAACCCGTCATATGAAGAATTAGGGTTACAACGTATCGCAAGACTCACGCGTCCGCTTCGTCCACCTTCTCCTGCTTGACGGTGACGCTGGGCGGCAGGTCCCCCCGCTGTCCCTCCCCCTGCCTCTGCCCCCGCTGCCCCTGCCCCTGCCCCTCCGGCCGCTCCACTCTGTCACAGCAGTTGCAACGGTCAGGGGACGCTAACGCACCACTGTACCACCAATTGCTCTCCTCCCTTGTTTCTCATTTTTTTTTTTAAAAGTCATTTACTTTAGATTCACTTCATACCTTAACAAATATAACATAATAAACCCTAACCAGATTGGGTTTTAAAAAGAAAAATATAATATGATGGCTATTTTCAAGTCACTTAAACTGGTATGGGAACAAATAAATAATAAAAAGCCCGGAATAGCATTGTCTTTAGATTTATCAAAGGCTTTTGATTGCGATTGGTACATGAGGTTCTGTTACACAAATTACAGCAAATCGGAATACGAGGCCTACAAATTAATTAGTCCTATTTAAGTAACAGAAGTCAATCAACGATGATAGATTTGTATGTAACAAGAATACAAAATGTATACAAAAAGTAGAATCTAGCAATTAAAATATCTTACTTGGATTTCCTCAAGGGAGCATTCTTGGCCCATTGCTGTTTCTGATATATGTAAACAATTTACCTGATATAACCAAACATCTTTGCGTAATGTTTGCCGATGATGCCACAGTATTTACTTCCCAAGAATATACGAAATAAATTAATAACACCTTAACGGTTGCCAACCTTGCCTATAGATTGGCTATCATTGATTCAGTACACCTCAAAGTAAATGTAGACAAGACCTTATTCAATTTAAAAATGACTAAACTCGTTCACTTGACATTAATGTATCACACAAAGGTAACAAAATAGAGGAAGTATCTGAAATAACTCTGAGAGAACTCATATCACAAAAATAAATGCAAAAATAGCTAAGTATTGCTATGCTCTTTCAGTTTTTAGCAATGTGTCATCCAAATCAATCGCAATAAATGCCTATTATGACCATGTTTTTCCTCACTTAACGTATGGGATAATTTTCTGGGGAAATTCAGTTGACATTCAGTCTACATTTATAGGGCAAAATAAATGCTTAAGAGCGATCTTTAAAAATAATATTTTGGTTTGGTCTGAGAATATTTGTGAATAAATGTAATTATTTTAAAGTTTATACTTAGCGCTCAGGTCTTCTTCCAATTATATTTGTATTAAAATCAAATGTTACGCATAAAAAATATATTGTACGTCCAAAATGCGCAAACTTACTTTTAAGATCTTGTAATTCACACAGTTTTTACAATAAACATTAGGGTGGAGCGAAAATCGTTTTTTTGATGAAGCGATTTCTAATAGCGGGGGAAAGTTGTTGCATAGGCTCAAACTGCATCATGTAAAATATTATCTGAATCGGTCATGGGTAAGAGCCTCCGCAAGACCATTGAAATTTTCCAAAGGAAATAATATTTCATTTTTTTCGACATCGACTTCAGCCCACATTAATGTATTTATTTAATTTAATATTATTAATTATGTGATCGATTAATAATATAGCAAGTTATTTAATACGATAAACAACACCTAAAGGAGTTCAGATTAGTGCTTTGATACGCTATGCTGCCACCTAGTTTGCGAACTGATTGCTGCATCAATATTATTAACTATTTTGACATTGCGATGTTTCTACAACCAATCTCTTAACGTTTTTCTTATCAATAATCATTAAAGACTTATTGATACTTTAAAAATCCCTGTTTAAAGTGATATTATAAATCACTTTAAACAGCTGCTTTAAATTAATTAATTAAATTTAAATGGCTGAAAGATTGTGTTCATTATAGTCTGAACGAATACTATGATACCTAATTTATGTCAACCATAATTCCTAAAATAAAGTAGAAAAAAAAATGTCAGTTTCTTTGTTTATTTTGGTATGTAAAAAAAAAAAAAACTTAGATAATAGGTAATTTGCCAATGTAAAAATATTGTACGTCCGAAACGGACAAAACTGTTTGCTCCTAACGTTTAAAAATATCAGAATGATTTAAGATCAATACAAATAAGTTTTTTTTAAGAAAACTGCAAAAGTTGCGATGAACTCATGCCTGAGGTCAAAAATGTCAGAAACTTCAAGTAAAATCGATTTCAGTGGATTATCTTACAGTTTTATAGACACAACACCTAATAGACCCTCTGCAGCAAGTGCATTATGGTTATGAGAGCAACATAAAACCTGATTTGAATTAATTGTCTTGGTTAAATTGCGATCGAAATCTCATAAAAATGTTCTGAAGGCAGCATGGATTTCGTAAGATTTCTGTGTATTATGTAAAGACAAAGAAGGAAATTACGCTGAAAATTTCGATATACAGTGAAATAACAATAGTATAACAGTTAATGACACATTTCATATAAAAAAAAACCAAAATAATCTGTATAGTTCGGTTACACATTTTTCACACATTACACTCACAAGTGGTACCTGAATTATGCTTGTTTTTAAGGCTTTAGCTGTTCCATTTTATCTAAAATATCAGTTTTGTAGATATTGGTGTTGATTCGGTTCATAATTGTAACAATAAACAATAATTTTCAAAATTTGATGGGGTCGACTTTGAGGGCAGATTTTATATGTATGAAAAAAGTTCAAAGGCGATGCGGAGGCTCTAGATGTCATCTCAGGAATATGAAAATTTGCATGGGATAGTAGTTTAGTATGGAACAACTTTCCCCCACTATTAGAAAACGATTTAAAAAAAAAACTCCATACAACCGCGCTCCACCTTAATAAACATATTCTATTCTAAACAGGTGAAATAAAAAAGAAGACCACGTACTCGACCGTAACCGCGGTGCGGGGGGCGGTGCGGGGGGCGGTGCGGGGGGCGGTGCGGGGGGCGAGCGGGCGGCGCGGCAGGCGACGCGCGTCGATAGCGCCGCGCCGTGCGTAGCGCCGCCACGCCGGCAGCGTGCACACGCGCACCAGCGACACGCGCGTCTCCATCAGCAGCATCGGGTCTGGTGTACGAATCATCATTTTGAAAACAACATAGAATACACTACTTTGAAAACAGTTTAAGCTCACTATTTTACTACAACTCACCGATTTGCCCGTCCCCCTCGACCTCGGCGTCCCCCCCGGCGGACGCATCCCCCTCGTCCCCGCCGTCCTCGGGCTCGCTGCGCAGGGTGTCGTCGATCTCCCGCTTGATCTGCAACGCCATGTCCTGCACGCGGATCTCGGCCGCGATGCAGTCGATGTTCCGCTTCCTGCGCCACATGCAACCCCCCACCGGCGTGAGTGACGCGCGCACGTGCGGGTAGGGGAAGGGGGAGGGGATGGCTCACCTGTCCTCCTGGCACTCGATCTCCTCGTCCGACTCGTAGATGAGCAGCGGCGCGCCGGCCGGGGCCACGCCCAGCGCCGTCTCGCCCCTCCCGCCTCCTGCGCCGTCCGCGTCCAGCGCGCGCAGCTGCCGGCCCAGCTCCCGGTTCAGCTGCGCCGCCAGCTCGCTCCGCTGGCTCCGCAGCTGCGAGCAACGACGCGATAGAGTCCCTGACCCCGGCCCCGGCGGCGGGGTCGGGGGCGGGGGCGGGGGCGGCGGCGCACGTACCTGGTCGGGCTCGTCGTCCGGCTCGGCGCGGATCAGGTCGATGGTCTCGATCTCCTTCTCGATCAGCACCAGGTCGTCCTCCTCGTCGCGCGCTGCTGCGGACACACAACACGAGTAATACAGGGGCGGGCGCGGGGCGCGGGGCGCGGGGCGGGGGTACTCACAGTGCGGGTGCCGAGTGAGCTCCTCGGCGGACAGCAGGTTGAGGCGCTCCGGCGGCTCCCCCTCGTCGCGCTCGTCCTCCCCGCCCGCCCCCGCCGCCTCATCCTACGATGGACACACGCGAGTGAGTGAACGAGTGAAGGAATGAGCGAGGGTCGCGATGAGTGAGTGCGCGGCGGTCACCTCGTCTGGGTCCTCGACGACCTTCCCAGCGGCGACGAGCTCCCGCCACGAGGGCAGCGGCGCCGTCGCCACGTGCGCGTACGTGTTCAGCACGGCGACGTGCAGCGGCTCGGGCGGCTGCAGGCGCGCGCGCCGGTAGCCGCGCAGCGCGTCGCGCGCCGCGCGCTTCAGCTCCAGCCAGCGCCGCTGCAGCAGCAGCACGGACGCGAACAGGCCGCGCGCGCGCGCGTACCGCTGCTCGTAGGCGGCGCGCGCGGCCCGCCAGCGGCGCAGCGGCGCGGGCAACGCGGGCGGCGGCGCCTCCAGCGCGTGCAGCTGCACCAGGTTGAAGAGCGCCACCACGCCGTGCAAGCTGTCGTAGTCGGCGGCGTGCGACAGCGTCGCCAGCGAGTCGTCCAGCAGCAGCAGCAGGTCGGCCAGCGCCGCCTCCGCGCCCGCCGCCACGCGCACACCGCTGCCGGCGCCCGTCTCGCGCTGCGCGCTCAGCTTCTGGCGCACCACGTCCAGCATGCGCCACCACACGTACTGCAGCTCCTCGCGCCGCGCCGCCGCCGGCCCCAGCGCGCGCGCATCCACGCCGCGGCACACCGCGCCCGCGTCCAGCGTCCGCAGCCGCCGCGCGCTGTCCACCAACGCCAGCGCCAGCGCCGCCCCGCCATCCGCCCCGCCGGCGGGCGGGGCCGGGGGCGCGGGCGCGGGCGGCGGGGGGCGCGCCGCCTTCGCCGCCTCGCGCGTGCGCTGCACACGACGGATTGTGACACGACGCGCGCGGACCGAGCGGGGTTGGGGTGGGGGTGGGGGAGGAGGCTGTACTCACGAGGCTGTGGATGGCGCGCGGCAGCACGCCGAGCTGCGGCTCCAGCTCCCGCAGCCAGCGCGGCGCCGCCTGCAGAATGAGCCGGGGGTCCGCGTCCGCGTCGCACTTCTGCGCCACGCTGCGCATCTGCACACGAACGACACCGCGTGAGGAGCGGGGCGGGGGCGGGGGAGGGGACGGTGGCGGGGGGAGGTGCGCCGTGCGGTACCTTGTTTTGCGCAAACTTCTTGAAGAGCACGATGCAGCGCTGCACCTCGTCCGTGTGCGCAAAGTCCAGGCCGGCGCGCACCGCCTCCAGCGCCGCGCGCCGCCGCTCCAGCATCACGCGCGCGGGCGCGGGCCCCCCGCTGCCGGCGGCGGCGGGGTCGCGCGGCTGGCTGTGCAGCGGCTGCAGCAGCGCGGGGTGCGCGCGCACCAGCGCGGTAAAGCGCCGCACGAAGGCCGGCGTCCACAGCCCGCGCCGCGCGCCCCCGTGTTGCGCGCGCCCGCCGCCCCACTCATCCTCCTCGCCCTCCCCCTCGCTCGTTGCCGCGTCTCGCTCTGGAACCTGTGGGAAGCAGGCAACTTTACGATTACGGTGTGCACAGACATCTGGCTAAGGGATGTATTGTGCATTGACCCCTTATATAACTAACTTTATCCCAGCCGGCCCAGCTCCCCCAAAATAGGGGAGCGGGACCCTAGGATGGAGTGTTCCAGTTTTCCACTGAACACAGATATGGAAAAAAATCTTGAAATAATTATTATTATTATTTGTTGATAGACGAGCAGCTTCCGCTGATGTGTCTGTGTCACACAGTGTTGGATTTTTTAATAGTTTTGTGTCACTTTTTTTAACATAGTCTTGTTGGTTCGTAAACAAGTGTCGAGTTTGTTCTTGAACGAGTTAGTGGATGCTGCAGAAACAACATCTTCTGGCAGTATATTCCAGTTGTGCCCCACTCTGTTGCTGAGGAAGTGATGAGAGTGAGGGTGTTGGGTAGATCACAATTTAATCGGAGTCGGTGCCCACAAGACGATTTTTGTGGTTTCTTTGTTGTGAGAATTAAGTAGAACTTTTTTTCTAAAATTTGGTTTTAACTTGTTTGTGGTTGCTTGATTTTGCTGTGCAGCATGGTGTTCCGCGACTGCTTTTGATGTTGTGTCAGGTCGCCTGAGTGCAGTTATCGCTGCAGCACTGAAGTTTGTGTTGCAGGCCTGTCTGGTTCCTGTGTCACTGTGGGTCCTTAAGTTCAAACAGTTGATATGTCTTCTGCCACCAGTGCTGTACTCCACTGAAGTAGAGCAGTCACAGTCAAAGTGTCGATGTTTGGGCTCGCAGTCATTGCCGTATCAAGTCAGCATTTAAAATTAGGGTATTTGGGCTCCTAACCTTTAACCTTTGTGTGTTTGGTTGGACCCTTCTTCATCTCATGCTCTTAAAGTGAAAAAATATTTTATTGGCAAACGAGGCACTGAAGCAATGACTGAAGTGTTTGATGAAAAATTTGTTTCCATATTAACACCTAGTTTTGATGACCATCAGAGAGGGGTGGAGGGGTGGCGGTAGAAGGAACTTTGGTTCACAGCACTGACCTCTGTGGTTAACGACCACCTAGCTAGAGGTCTAAATGAACCAGGTAAAGCTGGGTAACGGTAAGTAAGGTTTTTTTTTGCCTCCACGCATGAGCGAAGCGAGTGTGCACAGCTTTATGACAATAAAAGATCTAAATCCTATTTTCCTTTTCCCGGTTGCGACACAGACCAAATTTTCAGCAGACTTACAAAATAAATGAAACATAATTACATATGAGAGTAAAGCAATAGTTTAACAACAATAGTTTCATATGAGTAACTTGTACAAGTCTTGCAAATTGTTGTTCGGTTAGAAAGTAGGTACATGAATGCAATGCATTTCATGAATAAGTGTGAAGGTAGCTGTAGCCAGGTAGTACTTACGTCGTGCACCGCGTCGGAGGCCATCTCGAGCACACGATCGCGCGACCGACATCAACACCACACCACCATCACCAGCGGCACTCCGAGCGCGGGCACCCGCCACCCGCCCGCCACCCGCCACCCCGCGACGCATACACTTCACAGCTTACTAATCAAATAGTACCTAATTGAATATAGGCAGACAGACACAGTTTTTTCGGAGTAGGTAAACAATGATTAACGCACAGATGAGTCAAGGATTAACGACAACAAATCGCTCGCAAACGACGCGATCTCGAAACAATTTGACTTGACTGTGACAGTGACAGTCAGCCATCGATGTAAATAGTTGGATAAGCCCGTACCCAAAGAACTTGTATACTATGTATCTAGAATGCCGACTCACACGAAAACTGCGAGTCGAAAGAGCTAGAACCAGTAAGGAGTGTGTCTCGTTCTGTAGGGCGACCATCATTTTTGAACTTTGAATATTTCATTGAGACATAAACAAGCAACCAAGGGAAAATTCAATCTGCTCAATAAGCTATCAATGTTATATACATACGTTACATTGCATTATTGTTTTAAAATTATATTATACATAGGTGCATTAAAATATCAACAAAAAAGAGGGCGGTGCGCCGCATTCTAGTGAGGTATAACTGATTCAATGGTTTTAATATTCATATTCATTTATTTATTGTTTCATTTGCATACAGGTTATATAACTTAGGTGTAAGTGGCTTATAGGTACACAATGCACATGAACCCTGTAAGGGCGCAACAACTTTAAGTTAATTTTTTGCTCGGTAGTCATCTAATTCACTTATGTTTATTTCATAGTCAAATTAATTATGTATTACAAAAATATTGATAAATTAGCATTAGTTAGGTGATTTGTATTTTTGTTTGAGTGATGTCAAGTTTTAAATATTGTTAATTCTAATGTCAATTTTAATTTTAATGTCAAATAAATATGCTTAATGTCAATATTTTTATAATTTCTAAAAATAAGTAATAATAGTATTAATTTTCATTTTATATAGGTACCTACACTTAAACAAAAAACTTATCATTGACAGTCAACATTTATCTGATAGAAATTCGTTTACATTGTAATAGCATTTTTCCATTAGGAATAATTTAAATTGTTTTTGGAATAAATTATCGCTCACAGCATTTTTTATCATTTCTGGTACATTGTTATATATCTTAACGAGCCTATGGTGCGGACTTTTGCCTACAGTTTTCAAGTTAGTTGCCGGTTGCACTAATTTATTTTTATGTCGTCTAATACAGTCTGGGTTGAGATCTAACTTCGACTTAAACAATTCTCGATGCTTCCTTACAAATAGTGATGCTTGCAATATGTAGATACATGGGAGGGTCAGTATTTCTCTTTGTTTGAAGTGTGGCTTACAACTTTCCCGCCGCTTTATATTTACTAGAATTCTAATACATTTCTTTTGCATTATGAACAATTGATTACATTCTACACTTTCACCCCACAATATTACTGAGTTTGACAGTATGTTGTTAGAGCTGTTTCGTAGTTTGTATTGGCTTTCAATAAACTAAAGGCGTAAATAAATTTTGATAATTTAGTTTTAATTTTTTGTATATGTGGTTTCCAATTTAGTGTCGAGTCTAAAGATATACCTAACAAGTTAAATTCATTTTCTTCTCTGAAAACTGAACTCTGAAAACAGATAACAGATAACAGATTACTGAAAACTGAAAACAGAAAACAGATTACAGATAACAGATAACAGTAAACTGAAAACTGAAAACAAAAAACTGTTAACTGAAAACAGATAACAGAAAACCGAAAACTGAAAACTGAAAAATAACTGAAAACTGAAAACAGAAAACTGTAAACTTAAAGTGCAAACTTTAAACTGTAAACTGAAAACTGTAAACTGTAAAATTGAAAACTGAAAACTGAAAACAGAAAACTGTTAACAGTAAACTGTAAACTGAAAACAGAAAAATGAAAAATGAAAACAGAAAACTGAAAACTGACAACAGAAAACAGATAACAGAAAACTGAAACTGATAAACTGAAAACCGAAAACAGATAACAGATAACAGAAAACCGAAAACTGAAAACTGTAAAGTGTAAACTGTAATCTGTAAGCTGAAAACTGAAAACTGAACTCTGAAAACAGATAACAGATTACTGAAAACTGAAAACAGAAAACAGATAACAGTAAACTGAAAACTGAAAACAAAAAACTGTTTACTGAAAACAGATAACAGAAAACCGAAAACTGAAAATTAATATGACTGTAACTTTATGCAAAACATATCAGTTATTAATATGACTGTAACTTTATGCAAAACATATCAGTTATTAATTGAGATAGGCACTATCATTTCCCGTCATATTAGCAATAATACAACATGACTTCCTGTCTTTAGACTTAATTTCTAGCTAACTTGCGGTCTTTCCACTTCAACACCACCAAGGCAGCCATTTTGTGTCATTGGCGTTTTGTTTCCCGTCGAGTGAGGTTGTCTGAGCCATACGCTCTATCAACCATTTAAAAAATATATTTTATTTTACCTACATTTTAAAAAAAGTCGTGTCATACGATTTACTTTAAGGATTTATATCCACAGTGCAATGTTTTATTGCATATCAAAGTAGAAAATGTCTGCAGTAGCTGCTGTACGTAAGTTTTTCATAATCTTTTAATTTATTTATTTTTTCAACGTTGTTGAAAATACCTAATGTAGTACTTCGATGTTCTCGTGGTGTTACATTATTACCTACCTACGTAGCAAGGCTGGTTTTTAAAAGCTAGCCAAGCGAATTTACGGGTTCGAGTCCCGCGGTAGATTAAATTTACATCGAGCCAGTTTTTTGTTCGTAAGACAAAATCGTTTTGCCACATGGTTAAAACTTACTGGCCAGAGAAATATTTTGATTTATAACGGTTTTTGCCGTTCGATATGTTTTATGTTGGAGATATACTTTCTGTCTATAAAGTGAAGCTGTTGTAAAATACGTGACATTAGCTTGTCATGTCCCTTCCTCAAGATTTTAGCGATGTTGTGTCGACTTTCTTCTGCATCATAGTGATTCAAGAATAGAAAGTTTCTGCGAAACATAATAACTGCTATGTAAATGAGAAGATAAGATGAAGACATCGTCGGTGAGTACCTACATTTTACCATAAAAATTCCATGTAAATTGCTAAAAAGCAACAAATTATCCGTTTCAGTGAAATTATTTATTTTATACTAAAATTGATTAATTACTTGTAAAATACTTTATCACATGGAATTTTTGGTGAAAATTTTCAAGTTATGATTATTGGATGAGTTCAATAAAGGTATTTTATGAGTCCTACCTCGCAGGTGGTTGACGCAAACATTCAGACGTATCTCCTCGCAGGAGTGCGCATATAAGTCCTACCTCGCAGGTAGTAGACGTACATATTCAGACGTGTCTCCTCGCAGGAGCACGCACATCAGTCCTACCCCGCAAGTAGTAGACAAACATTCAGACGTGTCTCATCGTAAGAGTTCACACGCACAATGGTCCTACCACACAGGTAGGTGACACATTCAGTCGCGTCTCCTCGCAGAAGTTCGCACACCAGTCTTACTAGCAGTTAACAGACTAACATTCAGACGTGTCTCATCGTAAGAGTTCACACGCATGATAGTCCTACCTCACAGGTAGTTTACACACATACAGACGTGTCTACTCGTAGGAGTACGCACATGTCCTACTAGCAAGTAACAGACTAACATTCAGACGTGTCTCATCGTAAGAGTTCACACGCACGATAGTCCTACCACACAGGTAGTTAACACACATTCAGATGTGTCTCCTCGCAGGAGTACGCACATCAGTCCTACTCTCAAGTAGCAGACTAACATTTAGACGTGTCTTACCGTAAGAGTTCACACGCACAATATTCCTAACACACAGGTAGTTTTTCACACAATCAGACATGTCTCTTCGCAAGAGTATGCACAGCTAATTCTATCCCACAGAGAGATAAGGAGATATAGGTATGTAAATACATGGAGCGGAAAGTACACTACAAATGTAAAGTACACTACAACTTTAAGTATTCAAGGTGATGATATCTAAATGATTTGCGTCGCACGCAAACCGGTAACAAAGACTTGCATTTAAGCGAGCTTGGATGTTAAAAGTCCAATAATCCTACCCCATGCAAATATTCGTGGGTAGGTGAACAGTCCCTGAGTCTTCTCACAAGTGTGGAAACTTAAGGGAATCTAATTTAAACAAAGATTTGCAGTTGTGAATTTGCCTGCTGGGGGAAAAAATCTATATTGAGGGTAGTTCAAAAAGTTTTGCATCACTTGTTCTGTGAGTGCACGTGTTATGCGAGCTTGGATGTACAAAATCCAAAGTCCTACTTCAAGTAAACATGCGTAGATTGTGAATCATCCTTGGAGTCTCCTCATGAATGAAGGAACTTAAAGGAAACAGGAAAGCTATTTCAAAATGTTAAAGTGTGTTAAACTCTCTACGAGAAAAGACTTGCTTTTTGCGAGCTGGATAATCAAAATCATATATTCCTGCCTCACGCAACATGCGTAGGTAGTGATTTGTCCTTGAGTCTCCTCACAAACGTAGGAACTTTCAGGAAACAATTTAGTAATTTAAACAAAAATACCTATAGTGTCGTACTCACTACGAACAAATACTTGCATTTGCGAGCTTGGATATTCAAATCCAATATTCCTTCTTAACGAAAATATGCATAGTCATACACGAAATTATGGTAGTTGAGCAGTCGCTGAGTCTTTTCATAAGCGTAAAAACTCCAGAGAGCGCGGATAAAATGAAGGCATGTCTCTGCAAAAAGTTGCTTGCTGAAAAATGTATTGTATTGCGTCGTATACACTGTCAGGTGCACGCACAAAGACTCGCAGGGTGTGAGCTTGGATATTAAAATCCTATAAAATCTACCACGCGTGGCTTTCGCGGGTAGTTGGGATGAGTCCTCGATTTTAGTTTTTCGAACGTAAATAATACGATATTGGAAGAAGTTATTCTATACAAACAAAGAATTGCAGTTATGACCTTATTTCAAGTAATGGTGTAAAGTTGAAAGTTTTTAGGAGTAACCAAGCCCAATACGATATTAGCTGCGGATAACTAGTTCTTGCAAAAGTCTAGTAAGCTTTTTTTTTGATTATGAGTTAATCTCTGCCTGCGCAGTAAACAGCGAGTTGTATTTCAGAAAATACTAAATTATCCTGTTTATAAAGTGATATTGATAAGGGTGTCATCGCTGTTGCGTGATTCCCTAGTATCGGCTTGGATAGTGTTTTCGGTATTGCTTACAATCCTGCAGGCGCGGGTCATATCCTAGAGGTACTAGGTTCCTAGAGGGTTACAACGGCCTAATGCGTGTAGATAAAATACCTATTATACCTACCCGATAACAACCGAGTCGGATGTGTTTTTGCCTACTTCATTGTTCAATGAACCCAAAATATTCTTTTGGAATTTTTCGTTTATTCCTTTTTCGGTCATACAACTTAATTAACGAACTATTAGTCCTAAACAAACACAAAAATAAACGACAAAATTTTCATAACACCTCTTAACGTATTCCGTAAGGGTGTTTCAACGAGTACCTAGCAGTTGTCTAACATACCGAGCGTGTTAATACCACAGCGTTTCTAAAATGAAATAATTATACAACGTTATGAACTAATATGCCTTATTTGAATAAGTATTCAAATAAGGCATATTAGTTCATAATTAAGATCCATTGATCTTTTCCATCGATCCTTTTTGTAAAGCCTTTTTAACAGTGCCTACTTATGTGAATTTTCAGCTATTTATTTAGCAAATGTAGATAAATCACGTGGTTCATAAGTTCATATTTTCTATATGCTCATCATAAATTCATTTTTTGAATTTTCTTTCTTGCACACCGTTACCTACATCAATGCATCAATGTGGACCCAACATTTTTATCATAAAAAGATGTTTGTGTTTTAGGTTGAATCGGTAAAAGCATTACCATCCCTACGAACGGAGTTATACAAATGCTTATAGAATATTGACACACACAGTACAGAGTGAAAACAGAGTGCACCATGGGGTATACTATTATAGCCCTGGTTGTACCTATCTTTTGTTTTTCAGTAATGAAGAAAAACTTCTTTCTTGGTATACAGAATCCATGAGGTGGGCAGGTACATATGAGTATGTACCTACCTATGTAATGTGCAATATCGTCTCTCGAAGTTGTAAAGTGGCTGATGGTAGGTAGTCGGTTTTTTACATGGATTTATGTGCTTGTACTGACGTCTCATAGATGTCTACGATGTTTACATAAATCGTTCTGCCAGATTCCTTTGCGGATAAGATCGATTCGTTGTCTATAGATACATACAATGTTACCGATTTTGAAATTGCAAGTTTCTTGACTTTAACCTGAACGATGTTTAAAAATTTAATTTCATTTTAAGCTATTCAAGGTCAGGACTTAAGTTTCTACCTGTAACAAACATTTGAAAAGAAAGGAACTCCATTTCTTTCAAAACTGGTTAATAAATAAAGCTTCTTACTGTTAAACGTATCGTGCTTCCTTGCTTAAATAATGTTGAAAATGAAACTTGCATCTGTGGTGGTTGCCACGTCCATGACTATCAATTTAGTACTTATTACCTACGTGGAAAATGCGTATTAGTTTGGCTTTCACGGAAGTCTTAGCAGTTAATAATAGTCTAATTTTCCTACCCCTGAGTAGAAACTACAGCCTCAGAGTAACTACAGGTACTTGGCGTGCTGTGAACTTTTATAATACTTGTCTCTACTATGTAACAAGTATTGTTTTTTGCGCTATTTAAATTTTCTCATGAAAATGCTATTATTATAGGTAGCAAGTATCTAATAGTAAAGGCGAAGAAGAGGTTATTTCTGTTCTGAGTACATTGTATGTACGCTGAGACAGATGAACACGTTTTGTGCTTAATGCCTCAAAGTATTATTTGTAAGTAAATAATTATTCTATATTTACACGATGAAATAAAGTTTTTTATAAGTTAGTTGGCTGCAATCAATCATGTGCCGCTCTTAGCGCGAAATATAATACGTTATCTTATTAGTTATTAACATCAGGTGATTGTTACTTGTCTGATCCTAAGAAAGTAATAAATACAGAATTGCATTGATTCATAACACTCATTCTGTCCAGTTCATATCTGCTTCTACCAGCAGGTTACCTTCTAAAATTTGTCTCAATCCATACTCAGACAACTTATTAGCCTTAGAACGATTTTACTGTTACTATCGTTCATCAGTTTTTGGATATCTTCTATGTCCATAAAATATAATTGTTTTTGTTCCATCGGCTTTTTAGCCGTCACATTGGCGTGCGTGTCTCTCCTAACCACCACCAGGCGATAACAAACAAGTCTCAATTAATAACTGATATGTTTTGCATAAAGTTACAGTCATATTAATAGAAACGTTTTACCTACCAATAAAACGTATATTAATATACTTACCTTTATGCAAAACATACACTTTCAGTTCTGCCTAGTGTTCTCAAAACTCAATGACACAAAATGGCTGCCTTGGTGGTGTTGAAGTGGAAAGACCGCAAGTTAGCTAGAAATTAAGTCTAAAGACAGGAAGTAATGTTGTATTATTGCTAATATGACGGGAAATGATAGTGCCTATCTCCAATTAATAACTGATATGTTTTGCATAAAGGTAAGTATATTAATATACGTTTTATTGGTAGGTAAAACGTTTCTAATAACTGAAAACTGAAAACAGAAAACTGTAAACTTAAAGTGTAAACTTTAAACTGTAAACTGTAAACTGAAAACTGTAAACTGTTAAAATTGAAAACTGTAAACTGAAAACAGAAAACTGTTAACAGTAAACTGTAAACTGAAAACAGAAAAATGAAAAATGAAAACAGAAAACTGAAAACAGACAACAGAAAACAGATAACAGAAAATCGAAAACAAAAAACTGAAAACTGAAAACTGAAAACTGAAAACTGAAAACTGAAAACTGAAAACTGTAAAGAGTAAACTGTTAACTGTAAACTGAAAACTAAAAAATGACAACAGATAACAGATAACAGAAAACCGAAAACTGAAAACTGAAAACTGAAAACTGAAAACTGAAAACTGAAAACTGAAAACTGTAAAGTGTAAACTGTAAACTGTAAACTGAAAACTGTAAAGTGTAAACTGTTAACTGTTAACTGTAAATATGAAACTGAAAACTGAAACCAGAAAACAGAAAACAGATAACAGATAAAAGTAAACTGAAAACTAAAAACTGAAATATGAAAACTGAAAACTGAAAAAAAAACTGAAAACTGTTAACTGTAAACTAAAAACTGAAAACTGAAAAAATAAAAAAAAAATTGAAAACTGAAAACTGAAAACAGAAAACTATTAACAGAAAACTGTAAACTGTAAACTGTAAATATTTAACTGAATACTGAAAACTGAAAACTGAACTCTGAAAACAGATAACAGATAACTGAAAACTGAAAACAGAAAACAGAAAACAGAAAACAGAAAACAGAAAACAGAAAACAGAAAACAGAAAACAGAAAACAGAAAACAGAAAACAGAAAACAGAAAACAGAAAACAGAAAACAGAAAACAGAAAACAGAAAACAGAAAACAGAAAACAGAAAACAGATAACAGATAACAGATAACAGATAACAGATAACAGATAACAGATTACAGATAACAGATAACAGATAACAGTAAACTGAAAACAGAAAACTATTAACAGAAAACTGTAAACTGTAAACTGTAAATATTTAACTGAATACTGAAAACTGAAAACTGAACTCTGAAAACAGATAACAGATAACTGAAAACTGAAAACAGAAAACAGAAAACAGAAAACAGAAAACAGAAAACAGAAAACAGAAAACAGAAAACAGAAAACAGAAAACAGAAAACAGAAAACAGAAAACAGAAAACAGAAAACAGAAAACAGAAAACAGAAAACAGAAAACAGAAAACAGAAAACAGAAAACAGAAAACAGAAAACAGAAAACAGAAAACAGAAAACAGAAAACAGAAAACAGAAAACAGAAAACAGAAAACAGATAACAGATAACAGATAACAGATAACAGATAACAGATAACAGATAACAGATAACAGATTACAGATAACAGATAACAGATAACAGTAAACTGAAAACAGAAAACTATTAACAGAAAACTGTAAACTGTAAACTGTAAATATTTAACTGAATACTGAAAACTGAAAACTGAACTCTGAAAACAGATAACAGATAACTGAAAACTGAAAACAGAAAACAGAAAACAGAAAACAGAAAACAGAAAACAGAAAACAGAAAACAGAAAACAGAAAACAGAAAACAGAAAACAGAAAACAGAAAACAGAAAACAGAAAACAGAAAACAGAAAACAGAAAACAGAAAACAGAAAACAGAAAACAGAAAACAGAAAACAGAAAACAGAAAACAGAAAACAGAAAACAGAAAACAGAAAACAGAAAACAGAAAACAGAAAACAGAAAACAGAAAACAGAAAACAGAAAACAGAAAACAGAAAACAGAAAACAGATTACAGATAACAGATAACAGATAACAGATTACAGATAACAGATAACAGATAACAGTAAACTGAAAACTGAAAACTAAAAACTGAAAACTGAAAAAAAAACTGAAAACTGATAACTGTAAACTGTAAACCGTAAACTGTTAACTGAAAACTGATAAGCTGACAACAGATAACAGAAAACCGATAACTGAAAACTGAAAAGTGTAAAGTGTAAACTATAAACTGTAAACTGAAAACTGTAAACTGTAAATATTTAACTGAATACTGAAAACTGAAAACTCAACTCTGAAAACAGATAACAGATAACTGAAAACTGAAAACAGAAAACAGAAAACAGATAAAAGTAAACTGAAAACTAAAAACTGAAATATGAAAACTGAAAACTGAAAAAAAAACTGAACATTGTTAACTGTAAACTGAAAACAGAAAACAGATAACAGAAAACCGAAAACTGAAAACTGAAAAGTGTAAAGTGTAAACTATAAACTGTAAACTGAAAACTGAAAACTGAAAAATGAAAAAAAAGCTGAAAACTGAAAACAAAAAACTGTTAACTGTAAACTGTAAACCGTAAACTGTTAACTGAAAACTGATAAACTGAAAACCGAAAACAGATAGAAAACTGAAAACTGTAAACTGTAAACTGAAAACAGAAAACTGTAAACTATTAACTGAAATATGAAAACTGAAAACTGATAAAAAAACTGAAAACTGTTAACTGTAAACTGACAACAGATAACAGAAAACCGAAAACTGAAAAGTGTAAAGTGTAAACTGAAAACCTAAAACTGAAAACTGAAAACTGAAAACTGAAATATGAAAACTGAAATCTGAAAACAAAAAACTGAAAACTGTTAACTGTAAACTGACAACAGAAAACAGATAACAGAAAACCGAAAACTGAAAAGTGTAGTGTAAACTGAAAACTGAAAACTCAAAAATGAAAAAAAAAACTAAAAACTAAAAACAAATAACTAATACCTGTAAACTAAAAACTGAAATATGAAAAAAAACTGAAGGCTGTTAACTGTAAACTGTAAACAGAAATCTAAAAACTGAAAACTGAAAAAAGAAAAAAAAAATTAAAAACTCAAAACTAAAAACTGAAATATGAAAACTGAAAACTGAAAAAAAAACTGAACACTGTTAACTGTAAACTGACAACAGAAAACAGATAACAGAAAACCGAAAACTGAAAACTGAAAAGTGTAAAGTGTAAACTATAAACTGTAAACTGAAAACTGAAAACTGAAAACTGAAATATGAAAACTGATAAAAAAACTGAAAACTGTTAACTGTAAACTGACAACAGAAAACAGATAACAGAAAACCGAAAACTGAAAACTGAAAAGTGTAAACTATAAACTGTAAACTGAAAACTGAAAACTGAAAAATGAAAAAAAAGCTGAAAACTGAAAACAAAAAACTGTTAACAGTAAACTGTATGCTGAAAACTGAAAACTGAAAAATAACTGAAAACAGAAAACTGTAAACTTAAAGTGTCAACTTTAAACTGTAAACTGAAAACTGAAAACTGAAAAATGAAAAAAAAGCTGAAAACTGAAAACAAAAAACTGTTAACAGTAAACTGTATGCTGAAAACTGAAAACTGAAAAATAACTGAAAACAGAAAACTGTAAACTTAAAGTGTCAACTTTAAACTGTAAACTGTAAACTGTAAACTGAAAACTGTTAACTGAAAACTGAAAACTGTACACTGTAAACTGTAAACTGTAAACTGTAAACTGTAAACTGTAAACTGAAAACTGATAACTGAAAACTGAAAACTGTACACTGTAAACTGTAAACTGGAAACTTAAAACTGAAAACTGAAAACAGAAAACTTAAAAATGAAAACATCAAACGGAAAACCGATAACAGTTAACAGAAAATTTAAAACTGTTAACTGAAAACTGTAAACTGTAAACTGAAAAAAGAAAACAGAAAACTAAAAACTGTAAAAAATAATTGAAAACTGAAAACTGTAAACAGAAAACTGTTAACTGTAAACTGTAAACTATAAACTGTAAACTGTAAACTGAAAACTGAATACTGAAAACTGAAAACTGTACACTGTAAACTGTAAACTGTAAACTGGAAACTGGAAACTGAAAACTGAAAACAGAAAACTGAAAAATGAAAACAGAAAACTGAAAACTGACAACAGAAAACCGAAAACTGAAAACTGTAAACTGTAAACTGAAAACTGTAAACTGTTAAAATTGAAAACTGTAAACTGAAAACAGAAAACTGTTAACAGTAAACTGTAAACTGAAAACAGAAAAATGAAAAATGAAAACAGAAAACTGAAAACAGACAACAGAAAACAGAAAACAGATAACAGAAAATCGAAAACAAAAAACTGAAAACTGAAAACTGAAAACTGAAAACTGAAAACTGAAAACTGAAAACTGAAAACTGAAAACTGAAAACTGAAAACTGTAAAGTGTAAACTGTAAACTGTAAACTGAAAACTGTAAAGTGTAAACTGTTAACTGTTAACTGTAAATATGAAACTGAAAACTGAAACCAGAAAACAGATAACAGATAAAAGTAAACTGAAAACTAAAAACTGAAATATGAAAACTGAAAACTGAAAAAAAAACTGAAAACTGTTAACTGTAAACTAAAAACTGAAAACTGAAAAAATAAAAAAAAAACTGAAAACAGAAAACTGAAAAATGAAAACAGAAAACTGAAAACTGACAACAGAAAACCGAAAACTGAAAACTGTAAACTGTAAACTGAAAACTGTAAACTGTTAAAATTGAAAACTGTAAACTGAAAACAGAAAACTGTTAACAGTAAACTGTAAACTGAAAACAGAAAAATGAAAAATGAAAACAGAAAACTGAAAACAGACAACAGAAAACAGATAACAGAAAATCGAAAACAAAAAACTGAAAACTGAAAACTGAAAACTGAAAACTGAAAACTGAAAACTGAAAACTGAAAACTGAAAACTGTAAAGTGTAAACTGTAAACTGTAAACTGAAAACTGTAAAGTGTAAACTGTTAACTGTTAACTGTAAATATGAAACTGAAAACTGAAACCAGAAAACAGAAAACAGATAACAGATAAAAGTAAACTGAAAACTAAAAACTGAAATATGAAAACTGAAAACTGAAAAAAAAACTGAAAACTGTTAACTGTAAACTAAAAACTGAAAACTGAAAAAATAAAAAAAAAATTGAAAACTGAAAACTGAAAACAGAAAACTATTAACAGAAAACTGTAAACTGTAAACTGTAAATATTTAACTGAATACTGAAAACTGAAAACTGAACTCTGAAAACAGATAACAGATAACTGAAAACTGAAAACAGAAAACAGAAAACAGAAAACAGAAAACAGAAAACAGAAAACAGAAAACAGAAAACAGAAAACAGAAAACAGAAAACAGAAAACAGAAAACAGAAAACAGAAAACAGAAAACAGAAAACAGAAAACAGAAAACAGAAAACAGAAAACAGAAAACAGAAAACAGAAAACAGAAAACAGAAAACAGAAAACAGAAAACAGAAAACAGAAAACAGAAAACAGAAAACAGAAAACAGAAAACAGAAAACAGAAAACAGAAAACAGAAAACAGAAAACAGAATACAGAAAACAGAAAACAGAAAACAGAAAACAGAAAACAGAAAACAGAAAACAGAAAACAGAAAACAGATTACAGATAACAGATAACAGATAACAGATTACAGATAACAGATAACAGATAACAGTAAACTGAAAACTGAAAACTAAAAACTGAAAACTGAAAAAAAAACTGAAAACTGATAACTGTAAACTGTAAACCGTAAACTGTTAACTGAAAACTGATAAGCTGACAACAGATAACAGAAAACCGATAACTGAAAACTGAAAAGTGTAAAGTGTAAACTATAAACTGTAAACTGAAAACTGTAAACTGTAAATATTTAACTGAATACTGAAAACTGAAAACTCAACTCTGAAAACAGATAACAGATAACTGAAAACTGAAAACAGAAAACAGAAAACAGATAAAAGTAAACTGAAAACTAAAAACTGAAATATGAAAACTGAAAACTGAAAAAAAAACTGAACATTGTTAACTGTAAACTGAAAACAGAAAACAGATAACAGAAAACCGAAAACTGAAAACTGAAAAGTGTAAAGTGTAAACTATAAACTGTAAACTGAAAACTGAAAACTGAAAAATGAAAAAAAAGCTGAAAACTGAAAACAAAAAACTGTTAACTGTAAACTGTAAACCGTAAACTGTTAACTGAAAACTGATAAACTGAAAACCGAAAACAGATAGAAAACTGAAAACTGTAAACTGTAAACTGAAAACAGAAAACTGTAAACTATTAACTGAAATATGAAAACTGAAAACTGATAAAAAAACTGAAAACTGTTAACTGTAAACTGACAACAGATAACAGAAAACCGAAAACTGAAAAGTGTAAAGTGTAAACTGAAAACCTAAAACTGAAAACTGAAAACTGAAAACTGAAATATGAAAACTGAAATCTGAAAACAAAAAACTGAAAACTGTTAACTGTAAACTGACAACAGAAAACAGATAACAGAAAACCGAAAACTGAAAAGTGTAGTGTAAACTGAAAACTGAAAACTCAAAAATGAAAAAAAAAACTAAAAACTAAAAACAAATAACTAATACCTGTAAACTAAAAACTGAAATATGAAAAAAAACTGAAGGCTGTTAACTGTAAACTGTAAACAGAAATCTAAAAACTGAAAACTGAAAAAAGAAAAAAAAAATTAAAAACTCAAAACTAAAAACTGAAATATGAAAACTGAAAACTGAAAAAAAAACTGAACACTGTTAACTGTAAACTGACAACAGAAAACAGATAACAGAAAACCGAAAACTGAAAACTGAAAAGTGTAAAGTGTAAACTATAAACTGTAAACTGAAAACTGAAAACTGAAAACTGAAATATGAAAACTGATAAAAAAACTGAAAACTGTTAACTGTAAACTGACAACAGAAAACAGATAACAGAAAACCGAAAACTGAAAACTGAAAAGTGTAAACTATAAACTGTAAACTGAAAACTGAAAACTGAAAAATGAAAAAAAAGCTGAAAACTGAAAACAAAAAACTGTTAACAGTAAACTGTATGCTGAAAACTGAAAACTGAAAAATAACTGAAAACAGAAAACTGTAAACTTAAAGTGTCAACTTTAAACTGTAAACTGAAAACTGAAAACTGAAAAATGAAAAAAAAGCTGAAAACTGAAAACAAAAAACTGTTAACAGTAAACTGTATGCTGAAAACTGAAAACTGAAAAATAACTGAAAACAGAAAACTGTAAACTTAAAGTGTCAACTTTAAACTGTAAACTGTAAACTGTAAACTGAAAACTGTTAACTGAAAACTGAAAACTGTACACTGTAAACTGTAAACTGTAAACTGTAAACTGTAAACTGTAAACTGTTAACTGAAAACTGAAAACTGTACACTGTAAACTGTAAACTGTAAACTGTAAACTGTAAACTGTAAACTGAAAACTGATAACTGAAAACTGAAAACTGTACACTGTAAACTGTAAACTGGAAACTTAAAACTGAAAACTGAAAACAGAAAACTTAAAAATGAAAACATCAAACGGAAAACCGATAACAGTTAACAGAAAATTTAAAACTGTTAACTGAAAACTGTAAACTGTAAACTGAAAAAAGAAAACAGAAAACTAAAAACTGTAAAAAATAATTGAAAACTGAAAACTGTAAACAGAAAACTGTTAACTGTAAACTGTAAACTATAAACTGTAAACTGTAAACTGAAAACTGAATACTGAAAACTGAAAACTGTACACTGTAAACTGTAAACTGTAAACTGGAAACTGGAAACTGAAAACTGAAAACAGAAAACTGAAAAATGAAAACAGAAAACTGAAAACTGACAACAGAAAACCGAAAACTGAAAACTGTAAACTGTAAACTGAAAACTGTAAACTGTTAAAATTGAAAACTGTAAACTGAAAACAGAAAACTGTTAACAGTAAACTGTAAACTGAAAACAGAAAAATGAAAAATGAAAACAGAAAACTGAAAACAGACAACAGAAAACAGATAACAGAAAATCGAAAACAAAAAACTGAAAACTGAAAACTGAAAACTGAAAACTGAAAACTGAAAACTGAAAACTGAAAACTGAAAACTGAAAACTGTAAAGTGTAAACTGTAAACTGTAAACTGAAAACTGTAAAGTGTAAACTGTTAACTGTAAACTGTAAATATGAAACTGAAAACTGAAACCAGAAAACAGATAACAGATAAAAGTAAACTGAAAACTAAAAACTGAAATATGAAAACTGAAAACTGAAAAAAAAACTGAAAACTGTTAACTGTAAACTAAAAACTGAAAACTGAAAAAATAAAAAAAAAACTGAAAACAAAACTGAAAAATGAAAACAGAAAACTGAAAACTGACAACAGAAAACCGAAAACTGAAAACTGTAAACTGTAAACTGAAAACTGTAAACTGTTAAAATTGAAAACTGTAAACTGAAAACAGAAAACTGTTAACAGTAAACTGTAAACTGAAAACAGAAAAATGAAAAATGAAAACAGAAAACTGAAAACAGACAACAGAAAACAGATAACAGAAAATCGAAAACAAAAAACTGAAAACTGAAAACTGAAAACTGAAAACTGAAAACTGAAAACTGAAAACTGAAAACTGAAAACTGAAAACTGTAAAGTGTAAACTGTAAACTGTAAACTGAAAACTGTAAAGTGTAAACTGTTAACTGTTAACTGTAAATATGAAACTGAAAACTGAAACCAGAAAACAGAAAACAGATAACAGATAAAAGTAAACTGAAAACTAAAAACTGAAATATGAAAACTGAAAACTGAAAAAAAAACTGAAAACTGTTAACTGTAAACTAAAAACTGAAAACTGAAAAAATAAAAAAAAAATTGAAAACTGAAAACTGAAAACAGAAAACTATTAACAGAAAACTGTAAACTGTAAACTGTAAATATTTAACTGAATACTGAAAACTGAAAACTGAACTCTGAAAACAGATAACAGATAACTGAAAACTGAAAACAGAAAACAGAAAACAGAAAACAGAAAACAGAAAACAGAAAACAGAAAACAGAAAACAGAAAACAGAAAACAGAAAACAGAAAACAGAAAACAGAAAACAGAAAACAGAAAACAGAAAACAGAAAACAGAAAACAGAAAACAGAAAACAGAAAACAGAAAACAGAAAACAGAAAACAGAAAACAGAAAACAGAAAACAGAAAACAGAAAACAGAAAACAGAAAACAGAAAACAGAAAACAGAAAACAGAAAACAGAAAACAGAAAACAGAAAACAGAAAACAGAAAACAGAAAACAGAAAACAGAAAACAGATTACAGATAACAGATAACAGATAACAGATTACAGATAACAGATAACAGATAACAGTAAACTGAAAACTGAAAACTAAAAACTGAAAACTGAAAAAAAAACTGAAAACTGATAACTGTAAACTGTAAACCGTAAACTGTTAACTGAAAACTGATAAGCTGACAACAGATAACAGAAAACCGATAACTGAAAACTGAAAAGTGTAAAGTGTAAACTATAAACTGTAAACTGAAAACTGTAAACTGTAAATATTTAACTGAATACTGAAAACTGAAAACTCAACTCTGAAAACAGATAACAGATAACTGAAAACTGAAAACAGAAAACAGAAAACAGATAAAAGTAAACTGAAAACTAAAAACTGAAATATGAAAACTGAAAACTGAAAAAAAAACTGAACATTGTTAACTGTAAACTGAAAACAGAAAACAGATAACAGAAAACCGAAAACTGAAAACTGAAAAGTGTAAAGTGTAAACTATAAACTGTAAACTGAAAACTGAAAACTGAAAAATGAAAAAAAAGCTGAAAACTGAAAACAAAAAACTGTTAACTGTAAACTGTAAACCGTAAACTGTTAACTGAAAACTGATAAACTGAAAACCGAAAACAGATAGAAAACTGAAAACTGTAAACTGTAAACTGAAAACAGAAAACTGTAAACTATTAACTGAAATATGAAAACTGAAAACTGATAAAAAAACTGAAAACTGTTAACTGTAAACTGACAACAGATAACAGAAAACCGAAAACTGAAAAGTGTAAAGTGTAAACTGAAAACCTAAAACTGAAAACTGAAAACTGAAAACTGAAATATGAAAACTGAAATCTGAAAACAAAAAACTGAAAACTGTTAACTGTAAACTGACAACAGAAAACAGATAACAGAAAACCGAAAACTGAAAAGTGTAGTGTAAACTGAAAACTGAAAACTCAAAAATGAAAAAAAAAACTAAAAACTAAAAACAAATAACTAATACCTGTAAACTAAAAACTGAAATATGAAAAAAAACTGAAGGCTGTTAACTGTAAACTGTAAACAGAAATCTAAAAACTGAAAACTGAAAAAAGAAAAAAAAAATTAAAAACTCAAAACTAAAAACTGAAATATGAAAACTGAAAACTGAAAAAAAAACTGAACACTGTTAACTGTAAACTGACAACAGAAAACAGATAACAGAAAACCGAAAACTGAAAACTGAAAAGTGTAAAGTGTAAACTATAAACTGTAAACTGAAAACTGAAAACTGAAAACTGAAATATGAAAACTGATAAAAAAACTGAAAACTGTTAACTGTAAACTGACAACAGAAAACAGATAACAGAAAACCGAAAACTGAAAACTGAAAAGTGTAAACTATAAACTGTAAACTGAAAACTGAAAACTGAAAAATGAAAAAAAAGCTGAAAACTGAAAACAAAAAACTGTTAACAGTAAACTGTATGCTGAAAACTGAAAACTGAAAAATAACTGAAAACAGAAAACTGTAAACTTAAAGTGTCAACTTTAAACTGTAAACTGAAAACTGAAAACTGAAAAATGAAAAAAAAGCTGAAAACTGAAAACAAAAAACTGTTAACAGTAAACTGTATGCTGAAAACTGAAAACTGAAAAATAACTGAAAACAGAAAACTGTAAACTTAAAGTGTCAACTTTAAACTGTAAACTGTAAACTGTAAACTGAAAACTGTTAACTGAAAACTGAAAACTGTACACTGTAAACTGTAAACTGTAAACTGTAAACTGTAAACTGTAAACTGAAAACTGATAACTGAAAACTGAAAACTGTACACTGTAAACTGTAAACTGGAAACTTAAAACTGAAAACTGAAAACAGAAAACTTAAAAATGAAAACATCAAACGGAAAACCGATAACAGTTAACAGAAAATTTAAAACAGTTAACTGAAAACTGTAAACTGTAAACTGAAAAAAGAAAACAGAAAACTAAAAACTGTAAAAAATAATTGAAAACTGAAAACTGTAAACAGAAAACTGTTAACTGTAAACTGTAAACTATAAACTGTAAACTGTAAACTGAAAACTGAATACTGAAAACTGAAAACTGTACACTGTAAACTGTAAACTGTAAACTGGAAACTGGAAACTGAAAACTGAAAACAGAAAACTGAAAAATGAAAACAGAAAACTGAAAACTGACAACAGAAAACCGAAAACTGAAAACTGAAAACTCAAAACTGAAAACTGAAAAATAACTGAAAACTGAAAAAAAAAACTGTTAACTGTAAACTGTAAACTGAAAACTGATAACTGAAAACTGTACACTGTTAACTGAAAACTGTAAACTGTAAACTGAAAACAGAAAACTAAAAACTGAAAAACAATAATTGAAAACTGAAAACTGAAAACAAAAACCAGAAAACTGTTAACTGTTAACTGTAAACTGTTAACTGTTAACTGTAAACTTTTAACTGAATACTGAAAACTGAAAACTGAAAACTGAACTCTGAAAACAGATAACAGAAAACTGAAAACTGATAAACTGAAAACCGAAAACAGATAACAGAAAACTGAAAACTAAAAACTGAAAACAGAAAACCGATAACAGTAAACAGAAAACTGAAAACTGAAAACTGTAAACTGTTAACTGAAAACTGTACAATGTAAACAATAAACTGGAAACTAAAATATGAAAACAGAAAACAGAAAACTGAAAAATAAAAACAGAAAACTGAAAACTGACAACAGAAAACAGATAACAGGAAACCGAAAACTGAAAACTGTAAACTAAAAACTGTAAAGTGTAAACTGTTAACTGAAAACTGTAAAGTATAAACTGTAAACTGAAAACTGTAAAGTGTAAACTGTTAGCTGTAATCTGTAAGCTGAAAACTGAAAACTGAAAACAGAAAACAGAAAATTGAAAACAGAAAACTGAAACCTGAAAACTGACAACTGAAAACAGAAAACTGAAAACTGTAGACTGAACGCTGAAAACTGTTAACTGTAAACTGAAAACTGAAAACTGAAAACAGAAAACAGAAAACAGAAAACAGAAAACAGAAAACCGAAAACACAAAACTGAAAAATGAAAAATGAAAACAGAAAACTGAAAATTAAAAACTGACAACAGAAAACAGAAAACCGAAAACTGAAAACTGTAAAGTGTAAACTATAAACTGTAAACTGAAAACTGAAAACTGAAATATGAAAACTGAAAAATGAAAACAAACTGAAAGCTGTTAACTGTAATCTGAAAACTGTAAACTGACAACTGAAAACTGAAAACATAAAACTGTAAACTGTAAACTGAAAACTAAAAACTGAAAACAGAAAACAGAAAACCAATAACAGTTAACAGAAAACTGAAAACTGAAAACTAAAAACTGTACAATGTAAACTATAAACTGTAAACTGAAAACTGAAAACTGAAAACTGAAAACTGAAAACTGAAATATGAAAAAAAACTGAAAGCTGTTAACTATAAACTGAAAACTGTAAACTGACAACTGAAAACTGAAAACAAAACTGTAAACTGTAAACTGAAAACTAAAAACTGAAAACTGAATAAAGGAAAAAAAAAATGAAAACTGTAAACAGAAAACTGTTAACAGTAAACTGTAAACTGTAAACTGTAAACTGTAAACTGTAAACTGTAAACTGTAAACTTTAAACTAAATACTGAAACTGAAAACTGAACTCTGAAAACAAATAACAGATAACAGATAACTGAAAACTGTTAATATTTAACTGAATACTGAAAACTGAAAACTGAAAACTGAAAACAGAAAACAGATTACAGATAACAGATAACAGTAAACTGAAAACTGAAAACTGTAAACAGAAAACTGTTAACAGTAAACTGTAAACTGTAAACTGTAAACTGTAAACTTTAAACTAAATACTGAAACTGAAAACTGAACTCTGAAAACAAATAACAGATAACAGATAACTGAAAACTGTTAATATTTAACTGAATACTGAAAACTGAAAACTGAAAACTGAAAACAGAAAACAGATTACAGATAACAGATAACAGTAAACTGAAAACTGAAAACTGAAAACAAAAAACTGAAAACTGACAACAGAAAACAGATAACAGGAAACCGAAAACTGAAAACTGTAAACTGAAAACTGTAAAGTGTAAACTGTTAACTGAAAACTGTAAAGTGTAAACTGTAAACTGTAAAGTGTAAACTGTAAGCTGTAATCTGTAAGCTGAAAACTGAAAACTGAAAACTGAAAACAGAAAACAGAAAACAGAAAATTGAAAACAGAAAACTGAACGCTGAAAACTGTTAACTGTAAACTAAAAACTGAAAACTGAAAAAAGTAAAAAAAAATTGAAAACTGAAAACTGAAACAGAAAACTATTAACTGAAAACTGATAACTGACAACTGAAAACTGAAAACATAAAACTGTAAACTAAAAACTGAAAACTGAAAAAAGGAAAACAAAAATGAAAACAGAAAACTGAAAAATAAAAACAAAAAACTGAAAACTGACAACAGAAAACAGATAACAGGAAACCGAAAACTGAAAACTGTAAACTGAAAACTGTAAAGTGTAAACTGTTAACTGAAAACTGTAAAGTGTAAACTGTAAACTGAAAACTGTAAAGTGTAAACTGTAAGCTGTAATCTGTAAGCTGAAAACTGAAAACTGAAAACAGAAAACAGAAAACAGGAAACAGAAAATTGAAAACAGAAACTGAAACCTGAAAACTGACAACTGAAAACAGAAAACTGAAAACTGTAGACTGAACGCTGAAAACTGTTAACTGTAAACTGAAAACTGAAAACTGAAAACTGAAAACTGAAAACAGAAAAGAGAAAACAGAAAACAGAAAACAGAAAACAGAAAACACAAAACTGAAAAATGAAAAATGAAAACAGAAAACTGAAAATTAAAAACTGACATCAGAAAACAGAAAACCGAAAACTGAAAACTGTAAAGTGTAAACTATAAACTGTAAACTGAAAACTGAAAACTAAAAACAGAAAACTGAAAAAAGGAAAACAAAAATGAAAACTGAAAACAGAAAACTGTAAAAAGGAAACAGATTAAAAACTGACAAATTAAAAACTGACATCAGAAAACAGAAAACTGTAAAGTGTAAACTATAAACTGTAAACTGAAAACTAAAAACAGAAAACTGAAAAAAGGAAAACAAAAATGAAAACTGAAAACTGTAAACAGAAAACTGTTTACAGTAAACTGTAAACTGTAAATTGTAAACTGTAAACTGTAAACTGTAAACTTAAAACTAAATACTGAAACTGAAAACTGAACTCTGAAAACAAATAACAGATAACAGAAAAACGAAAACTAAAAACTGAAAACTGAAAAGTGTAGTGTAAACTGAAAACTGAAAACTGAAAAATGAAAAAAAAACCATAAAACCAAAAACAAAAAACTGAAAACTGAAATATGAAAAAAAACTGAAGGCTGTTAACTGTAAACTGTAAACAGAAAACTAAAAACTGAAAAAAGAAAAAAAAAATTGAAAACTGAAAACATAAAACTGTTAACAGTAAACTGTATGCTGAAAACTGAAAACTGAAAACTGAAAACTGAAAACAGGAAACTGAATAATGAAAACAGAAAACCGAAAACTGAAAACTGAAAACTGAAAACTGAAAACTGAAAACTGAAAACTGTAAAGTGTAAACTGTAAACTGAAAACTGTAATGTGTAAACTGTAAACTGTAAACTGTTAACTGTAAACTGTAATCTGTAATCAGCATCAATAAAAACAGATAACAGAAAACTGAAAACTGATAAACTGAAAACCGAAAACAGATAACAGATAACAGAAAACCGAAAACTGAAAACTGAAAACTGAAAACTGAAAACAAATAACAGATAACAGAAAACCGAAAACTGAAAACTGAAAACTGAAAAGTGTAGTGTAAACTGAAAACTGTAAAACTGAAAATTTTTCAGTTTTCAGTTTTCAGTTTTCAGTTTTCAGTTTTCAGTTAACTGTATAAGTTTACATTTTTCAGTTTTCAGTATTCAGTATTCAGTTTTCAGTTTCAATTTTTAGTTTTCAGTTTTCAGTTTTCAGTATTCAGTATTCAGTTCCAGATTTCAGATTTCAGTTGTTTACATTTTTCAGTTTTCAGTTTACAGTTTACAGTTTTCAGTATTCAGTTTCAGATTTCAGATTTTAGTTGTTTACATTTTTCTGTGTGTGAAAACTGAAAATTAAAAACTGAATACTGAAAACTGAAAAATGTAAACAACTGAAATCTGAAATCTGAAACTGAATACCTACTGAAAACTGAAAACTGAAAACTGAAAATTGAAAATTGAAAATTGAAAACTGAAAACTGAATACTGAAAAATGTAAACAACTGAAATCTGAAATCTGAAACTGAATACTGAAAACTGAAAATAGAAACTGAAAACTGAATACTGAATACTGAAAACTGAAAAATGTAAACTGTTAACAGTTAACTGAAAACTGAAAACTGAATACTGAAAAGTGAAAACTGAATACTGAAAACTGGAAAATGTAAACAACTAAAATCTGAAATCTGAAACTGAATACTGAAAAATGTAAACAACTGAAATCTGAAATCTGAAACTGAAAACTGATAATTGAAAACTGAATACTGAAAACTGAAAAATGTTAACTGTTAACAGTTAACTGAAAACTGAATACTGAAAACTGAAAACTGAAAATTGAAAACTGAAAACTGAAAACTGAAAACTGAAAACTGTAAACTGTAAACTGAATACTGAAAACTGAAAAATGTAAACAACTGAAATCTGAAATCTGGAACTGAATACTGAATACTGAAAACTGAAAACTGAAAACTGAAAATTGAAACTGAAAACTGAATACTGAATACTGAAAACTGAAAAATTTTAACTTATACAGTTAACTGAAAACTGAAAACTGAATACTGAAAAGTGAAAACTGAAAGCTGTTAACTGTTAACTGTAAACAGTAAACTGAAAACTGAAAACTGAAAACTGAAAACTGAAAACTGAAAACTGTAAACAAATAACAGATAACAGAAAACCGAAAACTGAAAACTGAAAACTGAAAAGTGTAGTGTAAACTGAAAACTGTAAAACTGAAAATTTTTCAGTTTTCAGTTTTTAGTTTTCAGTTTTCAGTTTTCAGTTTACTGTTTACAGTTAACAGTTAACAGCTTTCAGTTTTCACTTTTCAGTATTCAGTTTTCAGTTTTCAGTTAACTGTATAAGTTTACATTTTTCAGTTTTCAGTATTGAGTATTCAGTTTTCAGTTTCAATTTTCAGTTTTCAGTTTTCAGTTTTCAGTATTCAGTATTCAGTTCCAGATTTCAGATTTCAGTTGTTTACATTTTTCAGTTTTCAGTATTCAGTTTACAGTTTTCAGTTTTCAGTTTTCAGTTTTCAGTTTTCAGTTTTCAGTTTTCAGTTTTCAATTTTCAGTTTTCAGTTTTCAGTATTCAGTTTTCAGTTAACTGTTAACAGTTAACTTTTTTCAGTTTTCAGTATTCAGTTTACTGAATACTGAAAACTGAAAACTGAAAACTGTAAAGTGTAAACTGTTAACTGTTAACTGTAAATATTAAACTGAAAACTGAAACCAGAAAACAGATAACAGATAAAAGTAAACTGAAAACTAAAAACTGAAAACTGAAATATGAAAACTGAAAACTGAAAAAAAAACTGAAAACTGTTAACTGTAAACTAAAAACTGAAAACTGAAAAAATAAAAAAAAATTGAAAACTGAAAACTGAAAACTGAAAACAGAAAACTATTAACAGAAAACTGTAAACTGTAAACTGTAAATATTTAACTGAATACTGAAATATGAAAACTGGAAACAGAAAACTATTAACAGAAAACTGTAAACTGTAAACTGTAAATATTTAACTGAATACTGAAAACTGAAAACTGAACTCTGAAAACAGATAACAGATAACTGAAAACTGAAAACAGAAAACAGAAAACAGAAAACTGAAAACTGAAAACTGAAAACTGAAAACTGAAAACTGAAAACTGAAAACTGAAAACTGAAAACTGTAAAGTGTAAACTGTAAACTGTAAACTGAAAACTGAAAACTGTAAAGTGTAAACTGTTAACTGTTAACTGTAAATATTAAACTGAAAACTGAAACCAGAAAACAGAAAACAGATAACAGATAAAAGGAAACTGAAAACTAAAAACTGAAAACTGAAAACAGATTACAGATAACAGATAACAGATAACAGATTACAGATAACAGATAACAGATAACAGTAAACTGAAAACTGAAAACTAAAAACTGAAATATGAAAACTGAAAACTGAAAAAAAAACTGAAAACTGATAACTGTAAACTGTAAACCGTAAACTGTTAACTGAAAACTGATAAGCTGACAACAGAAAACAGATAACAGAAAACCGATAACTGAAAACTGAAAAGTGTAAAGTGTAAACTATAAACTGTAAACTGAAAACTGTAAACTGTAAATATTTAACTGAATACTGAAAACTGAAAACTGAACTCTGAAAACAGATAACAGATAACTGAAAACTGAAAACAGAAAACAGATAACAGATAAAAGTAAACTGAAAACTAAAAACTGAAATATGAAAACTGAAAACTGAAAAAAAAACTGAACATTGTTAACTGTAAACTGAAAACAGAAAACAGATAACAGAAAACCGAAAACTGAAAACTGAAAAGTGTAAAGTGTAAACTATAAACTGTAAACTGAAAACTGAAAACTGAAAAATGAAAAAAAAGCTGAAAACTGAAAACAAAAAACTGTTAACTGTAAACTGTAAACCGTAAACTGTTAACTGAAAACTGATAAACTGAAAACCGAAAACAGATAGAAAACTGAAAACTGTAAACTGTAAACTGAAAACTGAAAACTGAAAACAGAAAACTAAAAACTGAATAATGAAAACAGAAAACTGAAAACTGACAACAGAAAACCGAAAACTGAAATATGAAAACTGAAAACTGATAAAAAAACTGAAAACTGTTAACTGTAAACTGACAACAGATAACAGAAAACCGAAAACTGAAAACTGAAAAGTGTAAAGTGTAAACTGAAAACCTAAAACTGAAAACTGAAAACTGAAAACTGAAATATGAAAACTGAAATCTGAAAACAAAAAACTGAAAACTGTTAACTGTAAACTGACAACAGAAAACAGATAACAGAAAACCGAAAACTGAAAAGTGTAGTGTAAACTGAAAACTGAAAACTCAAAAATGAAAAAAAAAACTAAAAACTAAAAACAAATAACTAATACCTGTAAACTAAAAACTGAAATATAAAAAAAAACTGAAGGCTGTTAACTGTAAACTGTAAACAGAAATCTAAAAACTGAAAACTGAAAAAAGAAAAAAAAAATTAAAAACTGAAAACTGAAAACATAAAACTTTTAACAGTAAACTGTATGCTGAAAACTGAAAACTGAAAACTGAAAACAGAAAACTAAAAACTGAATAATGAAAACAGAAAACTGAAAACTGACAACAGAAAACCGAAAACTGAAAACTGAAAACTGAAAACTGAAAAGTGTAAACTGAAAACTGTAAAGTGTAAACTGAAAACTGTAATCTGTAAGCTGAAAACTGAAAACTGAACTCTGAAAACAGATAACAGATAACAGATTACTGAAAACTGAAAACAGATTACAGATTACAGATTACAGATAACAGATAACAGTAAACTGAAAACTGAAAACTGAAAACTGAATAATGAAAACGGAAAACTGAAAACTGACAACAGAAAACAGATAACAGAAAACCGAAAACTGGAAACTGAAAACTGAAAACTGATAAAAAAACTGAAAACTGTTAACTGTAAACTTACAACAGAAAACAGATAACAGAAAACCGAAAACTGAAAACTGAAAAGTGTAAAGTGTAAACTGAAAACCTAAAACTGAAAACTAAAAACTGAAATATGAAAACTGAAAACTGAAAACAAAAAACTGTAAACTGTTAACTGTAAACTGACAACAGAAAACAGATAACAGAAAACCAAAAACTGAAAACTTAAAACTGAAAAGTGTAGTGTAAACTGAAAACTGAAAAAAAAACTAAAAACTGAAAACAAAAAACCGTTAACTGTAAACTGAAAACTGATAACTGAAAACTGAAAACTGAAATATGAAAAAAAACTGAAAGCTGTTAACTGTAAACTGTAAACTAAAAACAGAAAACTAAAAACTGAAAACTGAAAAAAGAAAAAAAATTATTGAAAACTGAACACTGAAAACAGAAAACTGTTAACAGTAAACTGTATGCTGAAAACTGAAAAATAACTGAAAACTGAAAACAGAAAACTGTAAACTTCAAGTGTAAACTTTAAACTGTAAACTGTAAACTGTTAACTGAAAACTGTACACTGTAAACTGTAAACTGGAAACTGAAAATTGAAAACAGAAAACTGAAAACTGAAAAATAACTGAAAACTGAAAAAAAAAAACTGTAAACTGTTAACTGTAAACTGACAACAGAAAACAGATAACAGAAAACCGAAAACTGAAAACTGAAAAGTGTAAAGTGTAAACTATAAACTGTAAACTGAAAACTGAAAACTGAAAACTGAAATATGAAAACTGATAAAAAAACTGAAAACTGTTAACTGTAAACTGACAACAGAAAACAGATAACAGAAAACCGAAAACTGAAAACTGAAAAGTGTAAACTATAAACTGTAAACTATAAACTGAAAACTGAAAACTGAAAAATGAAAAAAAAGCTGAAAACTGAAAACAAAAAACTGTTAACAGTAAACTGTATGCTGAAAACTGAAAACTGAAAAATAACTGAAAACAGAAAACTGTAAACTTAAAGTGTCAACTTTAAACTGTAAACTGTAAACTGAAAACTGTTAACTGAAAACTGAAAACTGTACACTGTAAACTGTAAACTGTAAACTGTAAACTGAAAACTGTACACTGTAAACTGTAAACTGGAAACTTAAAACTGAAAACTGAAAACAGAAAACAGAAAACTTAAAAATGAAAACATCAAACGGAAAACCGATAACAGTTAACAGAAAATTGAAAACTGTTAACTGAAAACTGTAAACTGTAAACTGAAAAAAGAAAACAGAAAACTAAAAACTGTAAAAAATAATTGAAAACTGAAAACTGTAAACAGAAAACTGTTAACTGTAAACTGTAAACTATAAACTGTAAACTGTAAACTGAAAACTGAATACTGAAAACTGAAAACTGTACACTGTAAACTGTAAACTGGAAACTGGAAACTGAAAACTGAAAACAGAAAACTGAAAAATGAAAACCGAAAACTGAAAACTGAAAACTCAAAACTGAAAACTGAAAAATAACTGAAAACTGAAAAAAAAACTGTTAACTGTAAACTGTAAACTGAAAACTGATAACTGAAAACTGTACACTGTTAACTGAAAACTGTAAACTGTAGACTGAAAACAGAAAACTAAAAACTGAAAAACAATAATTGAAAACTGAAAACTGAAAACAAAAACCAGAAAACGGTTAACTGTTAACTGTAAACTGTTAACTGTTAACTGTAAACTTTTAACTGAATACTGAAAACTGAATACTGAAAACTGAAAACTGAAAACTGAAAACTGAACTCTGAAAACAGATAACAGAAAACTGAAAACTGATAAACTGAAAACCGAAAACAGATAACAGAAAACTGAAAACTAAAAACTGAAAACAGAAAACCGATAACAGTAAACAGAAAACTGAAAACTGAAAACTGTAAACTGTTAACTGAAAACTGAAAACTGTACAATGTAAACTATAAACTGGAAACTAAAATATGAAAACAGAAAACAGAAAACTGAAAAATAAAAACAGAAAACTGAAAACTGACAACAGAAAACAGATAACAGGAAACCGAAAACTGAAAACTGTAAACTGAAAACTGTAAAGTGTAAACTGTTAACTGAAAACTGTTAAGTGTAAACTGTAAACTGAAAACTGTAAAGTGTAAACTGTTAGCTGTAATCTGTAAGCTGAAAACTGAAAACTGAAAACAGAAAACAGAAAATTGAAAACAGAAAACTGAAACCTGAAAACTGACAACTGAAAACAGAAAACTGAAAACTGTAGACTGAACGCTGAAAACTGTTAACTGTAAACTGAAAACTGAAAACTGAAAACAGAAAACAGAAAACAGAAAACAGAAAACCGAAAACCGAAAACACAAAACTGAAAAATGAAAAATGAAAACAGAAAACTGAAAATTAAAAACTGACAACAGAAAACAGAAAACCGAAAACTGAAAACTGTAAAGTGTAAACTATAAACTGTAAACTGTTAACTGAAAACTGAAATATGAAAACTGAAAAATGAAAACAAACTGAAAGCTGTTAACTGTAATCTGAAAACTGTAAACTGACAACTGAAAACTGAAAACATAAAACTGTAAACTGTAAACTGAAAACTAAAAACTGAAAACAGAAAACAGAAAATCAATAACAGTTAACAGAAAACTGAAAACTGAAAACTGAAAACTAAAAACTGTACAATGTAAACTATAAACTGTAAACTGAAAACTGAAAACTGAAAACTGAAATATGAAAACAGAAAAATGAAAATGAAAACTGAAAACAAAAAACTGTTAACTGTAAACTGTAAACTGAAAACTAATAACTGAAAACTGAAAACTGAAATATGAAAAAAAACTGAAAGCTGTTAACTGTAAACTGAAAACTGTAAACTGACAACTGAAAACTGAAAACAAAACTGTAAACTGTAAACTGAAAACTAAAAACTGAAAACTGAAAAAAGGAAAAAAAAAATGAAAACTGTAAACAGAAAACTGTTAACAGTAAACTGTAAACTGTAAACTGTAAACTTTAAACTAAATACTGAAACTGAAAACTGAACTCTGAAAACAAATAACAGATAACAGATAACTGAAAACTGTTAATATTTAACTGAATACTGAAAACTGAAAACTGAAAACTGAAAACAGAAAACAGATGACAGATGACAGATAACAGATAACAGTAAACTGAAAACTGAAAACTGTAGACTGAACGCTGAAAACTGTTAACTGTAAACTAAAAACTGAAAACTGAAAAAAGTAAAAAAAAATTGAAAACTGAAAACTGAAACAGAAAACTATTAACTGAAAACTGATAACTGAAAACTGAAAACTGAAATATGAAAAAAAACTGAAAGCTGTTAACTGTAAACTGAAAACTGTAAACTGACAACTGAAAACTGAAAACATAAAACTGTAAACTGTAAACTGAAAACTAAAAACTGAAAACTGAAAAAAGGAAAACAAAAATGAAAACAGAAAACTGAAAAATAAAAACAAAAAACTGAAAACTGACAACAGAAAACAGATAACAGGAAACCGAAAACTGAAAACTGTAAACTGAAAACTGTAAAGTGTAAACTGTTAACTGAAAACTGTAAAGTGTAAACTGTAAACTGAAAACTGTAAAGTGTAAACTGTAAGCTGTAATCTGTAAGCTGAAAACTGAAAACTGAAAACAGAAAACAGAAAACTGAAAACAGAAAACAGAAAATTGAAAACAGAAAACTGAAACCTGAAAACTGACAACTGAAAACAGAAAACTGAAAACTGTAGACTGAACGCTGAAAACTGTTAACTGTAAACTGTAAACTGAAAACTGAAAACTGAAAACTGAAAACTGAAAACAGAAAAGAGAAAACAGAAAACAGAAAACAGAAAACAGAAAACACAAAACTGAAAAATGAAAAATGAAAACAGAAAACTGAAAAGTGTAGTGTAAACTGAAAACTGAAAAAAGAAAAAAAAAATTGAAAACTGAAAACATAAAACTGTTAACAGTAAACTGTATGCTGAAAACTGAAAACTGAAAACTGAAAACAGGAAACTGAATAATGAAAACAGAAAACCGAAAACTGAAAACTGAAAACTGAAAAGTGTAGTGTAAACTGTAAACTGTAAACTGTTAACTGTTAACTGTAATCTGTAATCTGAAAACTGAAAACTGAAAACAGATAACAGAAAACTGAAAACTGATAAACTGAAAACCGAAAACAGATAACAGATAACTGAAAACTGGAAACTGAAAACTGAAAACTGAAAACTGAAAACTGAAAACTGAAAACTGAAAACTAAAAACTGAAAACTGAACAAAGGAAAAAATAAATGAAAACTGAAAACTGTAAACAGAAAACTGTTAACAGTAAACTGTAAACTGTAAATTGTAAACTGTAAACTGTAACCTTTAAACTAAATACTGAAACTGAAAACTGAACACTGAAAACAAATAACAGATAACAGAAAACCGAAAACTGAAAACTGAAAACTGAAAAGTGTAGTGTAAACTGAAAACTGTAAAACTGTAAAATTTTTCAGTTTTCAGTTTTCAGTTTTTAGTTTTCAGTTTTCAGTTTTCAGTATTCAGTTTTCAGTTTACTGTTTACAGTTAACAGTTAACAGCTTTCAGTTTTCACTTTTCAGTATTCAGTTTTCAGTTTTCAGTTAACTGTATAAGTTTACATTTTTCAGTTTTCAGTATTCAGTATTCAGTTTTCAGTTTCAATTTTCAGTTTTCAGTTTTCAGTTTTCAGTTTTCAGTATTCAGTATTCAGTTCCAGATATCAGATTTCAGTTGTTTACATTTTTCAGTTTTCAGTATTCAGTTTACAGTTTTCAGTTTTCAGTTTTCAGTTTTCAGTTTTCAGTTTTCAATTTTCAGTTTTCAGTTTTCAGTATTCAGTTTTCAGTTAACTGTTAACAGTTAACATTTTTCAGTTTTCAGTATTCAGTTTTCAATTATCAGTTTTCAGTTTCAGATTTCAGATTTCAGTTGTTTACATTTTTCAGTTTTCACTTTTCAGTATTCAGTTTTCAGTTTTCAGTTAACTGTTAACAGTTTACATTTTTCAGTTTTCAGTATTCAGTATTCAGTTTTCAGTTTCAATTTTCAGTTTTCAGTTTTCAGTTTTCAGTATTCAGTTTCAGATTTCAGATTTTAGTGGTTTACATTTTTCAGTTTTCAGTATTCAGTTTTCACTTTTCAGTATTCAGTTTTCAGTTTTCAGTTAACTGTTAACAGTTTACATTTTTCAGTTTTCAGTATTCAGTATTCAGTTTTCAGTTTCAATTTTCAGTTTTCAGTATTCAGTTTCAGATTTCAGATTTCAGTTGTTTACATTTTTCAGTATTCAGTTTTCAGTTTTCAATTTTCAATTTTCAATTTTCAGTTTTCAGTTTTCAGTTTTCAGTAGGTATTCAGTTTCAGATTTCAGATTTCAGTTGTTTACATTTTTCAGTTTTCAGTATTCAGTTTTTAATTTTCAGTTTTCAGTTTTCAGTTTTAGGTTTTCAGTTTTCAGTATTCAGTTTCAGATATCAGATTTCAGTTGTTTACATTTTTCAGTATTCAGTTTCAGATTTCAGATTTTAGTTGTTTACATTTTTCAGTTTTCAGTATTCAGTTTTCAGTTTTCAGTTTTTTGTTAACTGTTATCGGTTTTCTGTTTTCAGTTTTTCGTTTTAAGTTTTCTGTTATCTATTATTTGTTATCGAAATATATATTATGTATATATATTTCGATATATATTTCATATATATATATATATATGAAAAATGTAAACAACTGAAATCTGAAATCTGAAACTGAAAACTGATAATTAAAAACAGAATACTGAAAACTGAAAAATGTTAACTGTTAACAGTTAACTGAAAACTGAAAACTGAATACTGAAAAGTGAAAACTGAATACTGAAAACTGAAAAATGTAAACAACTGAAATCTGAAATCTGAAACTGAATACTGAAAAATGTAAACAACTGAAATCTGAAATCTGAAACTGAAAACTGATAATTGAAAACTGAATACTGAAAACTGAAAAATGTTAACTGTTAACAGTTAACTGAAAACTGAATACTGAAAACTGAAAACTGAAAATTGAAAACTGAAAACTGAAAACTGAAAACTGAAAACTGAAAACTGAAAATTGAAAACTGAAAACTGAATACTGAATACTGAAAACTGAAAACTGAAAATTGAAAACTGAAAACTGAAAACTGAAAACTGAGTTCAGTAGGTATTCAGTTTCAGATTTCAGATTTCAGTTGTTTACATTTTTCAGTTTTCAGTATTCAGTTTTTAATTTTCAGTTTTCAGTTTTCAGTTTTAGGTTTTCAGTTTTCAGTATTCAGTTTCAGATATCAGATTTCAGTTGTTTACATTTTTCAGTATTCAGTATTCAGTTTTTAATTTTCAGTTTTCAGTTTTCAGTTTTAGGTTTTCAGTTTTCAGTATTCAGTTTCAGATATCAGATTTCAGTTGTTTACATTTTTCAGTATTCAGTTTCAGATTTCAGATTTTAGTTGTTTACATTTTTCAGTATTCAGTTTCAGATTTCAGATTTTAGTTGTTTACATTTTTCAGTTTTCAGTATTCAGTTTACAGTTTTCAGTTTTTTGTTAACTGTTATCGGTTTTCTGTTTTCAGTTTTTAGTTTTAAATTTTCTGTTATCTATTTGTTATCTGTTTTCGGTTTTCAGTTTATCAGTTTTCAGAATTCAGTTAAAAGTTTACAGTTTAAAGTTTACAGTTTATAGTTTTCAAGTTTGCTGTTTTCAGTTTTCAATTAATTTTTTTCAGTATTTAGTATTCAGGTTAGGTTAGGTTAGGTTAGGTTAGGTTAGGTTAGGTTAGGTTAGGTTAGGTTAGGTTAGGTTAGGTTAGGTTAGGTTAGGTTAGGTTAGGTTAGGTTAGGTTAGGTTAGGTTAGGTTAGGTTAGGTTAGGTTAGGTTAGGTTAGGTTAGGTTAGGTTAGGTTAGGTTAGGTTAGGTTAGGTTAGGTTAGGTTAGGTTAGGTTAGGTTAGGTTAGGTTAGGTTAGGTTAGGTTAGGTTAGGTTAGGTTAGGTTAGGTTAGGTTAGGTTAGGTTAGGTTAGGTTAGGTTAGGTTAGGTTAGGTTAGGTTAGGTTAGGTTAGGTTAGGTTAGGTTAGGTTAGGTTAGGTTAGGTTAGGTTAGGTTAGGTTAGGTTAGGTTAGGTTAGGTTAGGTTAGGTTAGGTTAGGTTAGGTTAGGTTAGGTTAGGTTAGGTTAGGTTAGGTTAGGTTAGGTTAGGTTAGGTTAGGTTAGGTTAGGTTAGGTTAGGTTAGGTTAGGTTAGGTTAGGTTAGGTTAGGTTAGGTTAGGTTAGGTTAGGTTAGGTTAGGTTAGGTTAGGTTAGGTTAGGTTAGGTTAGGTTAGGTTAGGTTAGGTTAGGTTAGGTTAGGTTAGGTTAGGTTAGGTTAGGTTAGGTTAGGTTAGGTTAGGTTAGGTTAGGTTAGGTTAGGTTAGGTTAGGTTAGGTTAGGTTAGGTTAGGTTAGGTTAGGTTAGGTTAGGTTAGGTTAGGTTAGGTTAGGTTAGGTTAGGTTAGGTTAGGTTAGGTTAGGTTAGGTTAGGTTAGGTTAGGTTAGGTTAGGTTAGGTTAGGTTAGGTTAGGTTAGGTTAGGTTAGGTTAGGTTAGGTTAGGTTAGGTTAGGTTAGGTTAGGTTAGGTTAGGTTAGGTTAGGTTAGGTTAGGTTAGGTTAGGTTAGGTTAGGTTAGGTTAGGTTAGGTTAGGTTAGGTTAGGTTAGGTTAGGTTAGGTTAGGTTAGGTTAGGTTAGGTTAGGTTAGGTTAGGTTAGGTTAGGTTAGGTTAGGTTAGGTTAGGTTAGGTTAGGTTAGGTTAGGTTAGGTTAGGTTAGGTTAGGTTAGGTTAGGTTAGGTTAGGTTAGGTTAGGTTAGGTTAGGTTAGGTTAGGTTAGGTTAGGTTAGGTTAGGTTAGGTTAGGTTAGGTTAGGTTAGGTTAGGTTAGGTTAGGTTAGGTTAGGTTAGGTTAGGTTAGGTTAGGTTAGGTTAGGTTAGGTTAGGTTAGGTTAGGTTAGGTTAGGTTAGGTTAGGTTAGGTTAGGTTAGGTTAGGTTAGGTTAGGTTAGGTTAGGTTAGGTTAGGTTAGGTTAGGTTAGGTTAGGTTAGGTTAGGTTAGGTTAGGTTAGGTTAGGTTAGGTTAGGTTAGGTTAGGTTAGGTTAGGTTAGGTTAGGTTAGGTTAGGTTAGGTTAGGTTAGGTTAGGTTAGGTTAGGTTAGGTTAGGTTAGGTTAGGTTAGGTTAGGTTAGGTTAGGTTAGGTTAGGTTAGGTTAGGTTAGGTTAGGTTAGGTTAGGTTAGGTTAGGTTAGGTTAGGTTAGGTTAGGTTAGGTTAGGTTAGGTTAGGTTAGGTTAGGTTAGGTTAGGTTAGGTTAGGTTAGGTTAGGTTAGGTTAGGTTAGGTTAGGTTAGGTTAGGTTAGGTTAGGTTAGGTTAGGTTAGGTTAGGTTAGGTTAGGTTAGGTTAGGTTAGGTTAGGTTAGGTTAGGTTAGGTTAGGTTAGGTTAGGTTAGGTTAGGTTAGGTTAGGTTAGGTTAGGTTAGGTTAGGTTAGGTTAGGTTAGGTTAGGTTAGGTTAGGTTAGGTTAGGTTAGGTTAGGTTAGGTTAGGTTAGGTTAGGTTAGGTTAGGTTAGGTTAGGTTAGGTTAGGTTAGGTTAGGTTAGGTTAGGTTAGGTTAGGTTAGGTTAGGTTAGGTTAGGTTAGGTTAGGTTAGGTTAGGTTAGGTTAGGTTAGGTTAGGTTAGGTTAGGTTAGGTTAGGTTAGGTTAGGTTAGGTTAGGTTAGGTTAGGTTAGGTTAGGTTAGGTTAGGTTAGGTTAGGTTAGGTTAGGTTAGGTTAGGTTAGGTTAGGTTAGGTTAGGTTAGGTTAGGTTAGGTTAGGTTAGGTTAGGTTAGGTTAGGTTAGGTTAGGTTAGGTTAGGTTAGGTTAGGTTAGGTTAGGTTAGGTTAGGTTAGGTTAGGTTAGGTTAGGTTAGGTTAGGTTAGGTTAGGTTAGGTTAGGTTAGGTTAGGTTAGGTTAGGTTAGGTTAGGTTAGGTTAGGTTAGGTTAGGTTAGGTTAGGTTAGGTTAGGTTAGGTTAGGTTAGGTTAGGTTAGGTTAGGTTAGGTTAGGTTAGGTTAGGTTAGGTTAGGTTAGGTTAGGTTAGGTTAGGTTAGGTTAGGTTAGGTTAGGTTAGGTTAGGTTAGGTTAGGTTAGGTTAGGTTAGGTTAGGTTAGGTTAGGTTAGGTTAGGTTAGGTTAGGTTAGGTTAGGTTAGGTTAGGTTAGGTTAGGTTAGGTTAGGTTAGGTTAGGTTAGGTTAGGTTAGGTTAGGTTAGGTTAGGTTAGGTTAGGTTAGGTTAGGTTAGGTTAGGTTAGGTTAGGTTAGGTTAGGTTAGGTTAGGTTAGGTTAGGTTAGGTTAGGTTAGGTTAGGTTAGGTTAGGTTAGGTTAGGTTAGGTTAGGTTAGGTTAGGTTAGGTTAGGTTAGGTTAGGTTAGGTTAGGTTAGGTTAGGTTAGGTTAGGTTAGGTTAGGTTAGGTTAGGTTAGGTTAGGTTAGGTTAGGTTAGGTTAGGTTAGGTTAGGTTAGGTTAGGTTAGGTTAGGTTAGGTTAGGTTAGGTTAGGTTAGGTTAGGTTAGGTTAGGTTAGGTTAGGTTAGGTTAGGTTAGGTTAGGTTAGGTTAGGTTAGGTTAGGTTAGGTTAGGTTAGGTTAGGTTAGGTTAGGTTAGGTTAGGTTAGGTTAGGTTAGGTTAGGTTAGGTTAGGTTAGGTTAGGTTAGGTTAGGTTAGGTTAGGTTAGGTTAGGTTAGGTTAGGTTAGGTTAGGTTAGGTTAGGTTAGGTTAGGTTAGGTTAGGTTAGGTTAGGTTAGGTTAGGTTAGGTTAGGTTAGGTTAGGTTAGGTTAGGTTAGGTTAGGTTAGGTTAGGTTAGGTTAGGTTAGGTTAGGTTAGGTTAGGTTAGGTTAGGTTAGGTTAGGTTAGGTTAGGTTAGGTTAGGTTAGGTTAGGTTAGGTTAGGTTAGGTTAGGTTAGGTTAGGTTAGGTTAGGTTAGGTTAGGTTAGGTTAGGTTAGGTTAGGTTAGGTTAGGTTAGGTTAGGTTAGGTTAGGTTAGGTTAGGTTAGGTTAGGTTAGGTTAGGTTAGGTTAGGTTAGGTTAGGTTAGGTTAGGTTAGGTTAGGTTAGGTTAGGTTAGGTTAGGTTAGGTTAGGTTAGGTTAGGTTAGGTTAGGTTAGGTTAGGTTAGGTTAGGTTAGGTTAGGTTAGGTTAGGTTAGGTTAGGTTAGGTTAGGTTAGGTTAGGTTAGGTTAGGTTAGGTTAGGTTAGGTTAGGTTAGGTTAGGTTAGGTTAGGTTAGGTTAGGTTAGGTTAGGTTAGGTTAGGTTAGGTTAGGTTAGGTTAGGTTAGGTTAGGTTAGGTTAGGTTAGGTTAGGTTAGGTTAGGTTAGGTTAGGTTAGGTTAGGTTAGGTTAGGTTAGGTTAGGTTAGGTTAGGTTAGGTTAGGTTAGGTTAGGTTAGGTTAGGTTAGGTTAGGTTAGGTTAGGTTAGGTTAGGTTAGGTTAGGTTAGGTTAGGTTAGGTTAGGTTAGGTTAGGTTAGGTTAGGTTAGGTTAGGTTAGGTTAGGTTAGGTTAGGTTAGGTTAGGTTAGGTTAGGTTAGGTTAGGTTAGGTTAGGTTAGGTTAGGTTAGGTTAGGTTAGGTTAGGTTAGGTTAGGTTAGGTTAGGTTAGGTTAGGTTAGGTTAGGTTAGGTTAGGTTAGGTTAGGTTAGGTTAGGTTAGGTTAGGTTAGGTTAGGTTAGGTTAGGTTAGGTTAGGTTAGGTTAGGTTAGGTTAGGTTAGGTTAGGTTAGGTTAGGTTAGGTTAGGTTAGGTTAGGTTAGGTTAGGTTAGGTTAGGTTAGGTTAGGTTAGGTTAGGTTAGGTATAGGTTAGGTTAGGTTAGGTTAGGTTAGGTTAGGTTAGGTTAGGTTAGGTTAGGTTAGGTT